>OU612080.1:0-1250000 GCA_914767735.1 Anoplius nigerrimus
CCAGACCTAACCCAGACCTAACCCAGACCTAACCCAGACCTAACCAAGACATAACCCAGACCTAACCCAGAACTAAACCAGACCTAACCCAGACCTAACCCGACCTAACCCAGACCTAACCTCCCAGACCTAACCCAGACCTAACCCAGTACCTAACTCAGACCTAACCCAGACCTAACCCAGACCTAACCCAGACCTAACCCAGACCTAACCCAGACCTAACCCAGACCTAACCCAGACCTAACCCAGACCTAACCCAGACCTAACCCAGACCTAACCCAGACCTAACCCAGACCTAACCCAGACCTAACCCAGACCTAACCCAGACCTAACCCAGACCTAACCCAGACCTAACCCAGACCTAACCCAGACCTAACCCAGACCTAACCCAGACCTAACCCAGACCTAACCCAGACCTAACCCAGACCTAACCCAGACCTAACCCAGACCTAACCCAGACCTAACCCAGACCTAACCCAGACCTAACCCAGACCTAACCCAGACCTAACCCAGACCTAACCCAGACCTAACCCAGACCTAACCCAGACCTAACCCAGACCTAACCCAGACCTAACCCAGACCTAACCCAGACCTAACCCAGACCTAACCCAGACCTAACCCAGACCTAACCCAGACCTAACCCAGACCTAACCCAGACCTAACCCAGACCTAACCCAGACCTAACCCAGACCTAACCCAGACCTAACCCAGACCTAACCCAGACCTAACCCAGACCTAACCCAGACCTAACCCAGACCTAACCCAGACCTAACCCAGACCTAACCCAGACCTAACCCAGACCTAACCCAGACCTAACCCAGACCTAACCCAGACCTAACCCAGACCTAACCCAGACCTAACCCAGACCTAACCCAGACCTAACCCAGACCTAACCCAGACCTAACCCAGACCTAACCCAGACCTAACCCAGACCTAACCCAGACCTAACCCAGACCTAACCCAGACCTAACCCAGACCTAACCCAGACCTAACCCAGACCTAACCCAGACCTAACCCAGACCTAACCCAGACCTAACCCAGACCTAACCCAGACCTAACCCAGACCTAACCCAGACCTAACCCAGACCTAACCCAGACCTAACCCAGACCTAACCCAGACCTAACCCAGACCTAACCCAGACCTAACCCAGACCTAACCCAGACCTAACCCAGACCTAACCCAGACCTAACCCAGACCTAACCCAGACCTAACCCAGACCTAACCCAGACCTAACCCAGACCTAACCCAGACCTAACCCAGACCTAACCCAGACCTAACCCAGACCTAACCCAGACCTAACCCAGACCTAACCCAGACCTAACCCAGACCTAACCCAGACCTAACCCAGACCTAACCCACGCACTCTTCCACGGCTGCCATTTCAAGCCGAACCTGCTCCTGGCCCTTAAAATACTGTTTTGGACGATTTTCCGGGCTTTTCCGACGATTTTCCACTTTTCCGACGATTTTCACGATTTTCCGACGATTTACCGGGCTTTTCCGACGATTTTCCGCTTTTCCGACGATTTTCACGATTTTTCCGACGATTTTCCGCTTTTTTTTTCGGCGATTTTCCGACGCCATTTTGGAATTTTCCGGCGCCATTTTGATTTTCATTTCGATTTTCCGACGCCATTTTGGAATTTTCCACGAATTTTCCCATTTTTCCGGCGCCATTTTGGGATTTTCCGACGCCATTTTGTTTTTCCGACGCCATTTTGTTTTTCCGACGCCATTTTGGAATTTTCCGACGCCATTTTGTTTTTGATTTTCCACCATTGTGATTTTCCGACGCCATTTTGTTTTTGATTTTCCGACGCCCTTTTGATTTTCCGACGCCCTTTTGATTTTCCGACGCCATTTTGTTTTTCCGACGCCATTTTGGAATTTTCCGACGCCATTTTGTCTTCGATTTTCCGACGCCATTTTGTTTTTGATTTTCCGACGCCATTTTGTTTTTCCGACGCCATTTTGGAATTTTCCGACGCCATTTTGTTTTTTCCGACGCCATTTTGTTTTTGATTTTCCGACGCCATTTTGTTTTTGATTTTCCGACGCCATTTTGATTTTCCGACGCCATTTTGTTTTTGTTTTTCCGACGCCATTTTGTTTTTCCGACGCCATTTTGTTTTTCCGACGCCATTTTGTTTTTCCGACGCCATTATGTTTTTGATTTTCCGACGCCATTTTGTTTTTGATTTTCCGACGCCATTTTGATTTTCCGACGCCATTTTGTTTTTGATTTTCCGACGCCATTTTGTTTTTGATTTTCCGACGCCATTTTGATTTTCCGACGCCATTTTGTTTTTGATTTTCCGACGCCATTTTGTTTTTCCGACGCCATTTTGGAATTTTCCGACGCCATTTTGTTTTTGTTTTTCCGACGCCATTTTGTTTTTGTTTTTCCGCCATTTTGTTTTTCCGACGCCATTTTGGAATTTTCCGACGCCATTTTGGAATTTTCCGACGCCATTTTGTTTTTGTTTTTCCGACGCCATTTTGTTTTTGTTTTTCCGCCATTTTGTTTTTCCGACGCCATTTTGGAATTTTCCGACGCCATTTTGGAATTTTCCGACGCCATTTTGTTTTCCCGCCGCCATTTTGTTTCCCCCTCCCCTCCCGCGCGATTTTCCGTCGTTTTTTTTCCGGCTACACTTCTCCCGCACACCCTCAAATTTCCCCGCCATTCATTCCCCATTTTTCGCCACTCGCTTCCTCGTCGAAATCCGCGAAGAACCTGCCCTCCATTTTCCCTGCAGAAATCCCGTCGAAACACCCCTTCGGATCATCCAAATTCAACGCCAAAGCGTTCTCGACAATCCCCGCAGTGAAATCCCAGTGAAATAACCCGCCGAATCATTCAAATTTCCTGCCAAAGCGTTCCCGACCTTCCTCCCCGTGATATCCCCACGAAATAGCCCGCGGAACCATCGAATTATCCCGGCAAACCATTCCCGACATTCCCTCCCGCGAAATCCCTGCGAAATAACCCGCGGAACCATCAAATTTTCCAGCTAAAACGTTCCAGACATTTGCTCCCCGTGATATCCCCACGAAATAGCCCGTAAAACAATCAAATTTTCCCGTTAAAACATTTCGGACATTCCCTCATGTGAAATCCCTACGAAATACCCGCCGAAATCATCCCAATTTTGCGCCAAAGCGTTCCCGACATTTCCCCCCACGAAATACATACAGAATAACCCGCCAAGTCATCCAAATTTCCGGTCAAACCATATCCGACATTTCCCATGCAGAAATCCCCTCGAAATACCCACCCGAGTCATCCAAATTTCCCGCCAAAGCATTCCCGACTGACCCAATGCACAGATCCATGCGAAAGTACCCTCCCCAAGGCTCAAATTTTCATCCGAAACTTTCCCTGCACAGCCTCATGTCGAAATAGCACCCTCCAGCCTTCAAATGTCTCCCCAGAATAGTCCAAACACCTCCAACCTCACCTCTGCACGAAAATAATCGAAGAAAATTCACAGTCGTAGCCTCCAGGCACTCCCACATAACGAAACATGGGTCGAAAGCACACAAAAGTAGTCCCAGAGTCATAAAAGCAACCCCAAACATGAAAACATAGCACACCGTAGCCTTCGAATCACTTCATTCCACCTCCCATACACTCCACTGTAACCGATCAATCGAAATCCAACTGAAAACACAACCAAACACCCAAATATAACGGTAACACATGCATAAGAAGCAAATCCAACAGCAAAACATAGAAATAGTAGGTCCAAATACACGAGTCTCTGTCGGAAACCGCCAAATACAAGTCGCACAGTAGACAAAATATCGCCAAAAACATGTACAAGCATCAAAATCACAACCATATAGATCAAAAGTAAACGAACAAGTGAGAAAAGCATGCAAAAACATCGAATGTCAAAGAATATCAGCGATAAACCACACGCAAGGCCGAAGAAAGTATGCAAACACATCGATTTCCAAGGAATAATACCGACAAACCACCCGTAGGAGCAAGGAAACCATGCAAAACCGTTCATTTTCGAGCACCATTGGCAATAGGGCACTCATATGAGCGATAAAAGTATGCAGAACCACCGATTTCCGAACAATATTGGTGATAAAGTACACGCAAGAGCAAAGAAAACATGTAAAAACGTCGAAAATGAAACAGTACGAGTCATACGATACCCGAAATAATGAAATACACACTTAAACATATCAAAAACCAAGGAATACAAGGCACAAAGTACACCCAGGACAAACAGAATGCACGTAAAACGTCAAAAACCAAGAAATACAAGTCGTAAAGTACACACAGCAGTGCAGAACACATCCAAATAGCATGAAAACATCGAAAATCAAAGAGTACAAGGCACAAAGTACACACAAAAATGCAAAAACCACACACAAGTATCGAATTCCGAAGAATATAGACCGCAAACTACACGCAGGAACAAGAAAAGCATGTGAAACCATCGATATTCGAAGAATGCGAGTCATCGGCTACACGTAAGACCGAAGAGAGCATGTGAAACCATCGATATTCGAAGAATGCGAGTCATCGGCTACACGTAGGACCGAAGAGAGCATGTGAAACCATCGATATTCGAAGAATACGAGTCATCGGCTACACGTAAGACCGAAGAGAGCATGTGAAACCATCGATATTCGAAGAATACGAGTCATCGGCTACACGTAAGACCGAAGAGAGCATGTGAAACCATCGACATTCGAGGAATACGAGTCGCCAGATACATGTAAGACCGAAGAAAACATGTGAAACCATCTACATTCAAGAAACATAAATCATAAGACACACATAGGTATAACAAACCAGGCAAAGATATCAAAAACCACGAAACACAAGTCACAGAATACACCCAACATCGAAGAAAGTGTATAAACACATCAAAAGCGAAGAAATATAAATCATACAGCACCCGAAATAGTCGACGAAATGTATAAAACCGTCAAAAGTAAAGAACTATAAGTCACACAACACCCTAAATACCAGACAAACTATATACAACTATCAAATGTAAGAAAACATAGGTCATACAGCACCCAAAACAGTCGACAAAACATATAAAACCGTCAAAAGCAAAAAAATGTAGGACATACAGCAACCAAAGTAGTTGGCAAAATGCATAAACTCATCCAAAGTAACAAAATGTAGGACATACAGCAACCAAAGTAGTTGGCAAAATGCATAAACTCATCCAAAGTAACAAAATGTAGGACATACAGCAACCGAAATAGTAGACAAAGCATATAAACTCATCAAAAGTAAAAAAGTACAAATCATACAGTAGACATAATAACAAACAGAATGCGTAAGACCACCAAAAACCAAGAAATATGAATCGTAAGAGCGAAAAAAGCAAACAGAACCGTCGATTTTCAACAAATATCAACGATAAACTACACGTAGAAACAACAAAAGTATGCAAAAGCATCAATTTCCCAAAAATATCATCGATAAAGTACACGCAAGAATGAAAAAAGTATGGAAAAGTAACCATTCTCAAGGAATACCAACGATACAGTACACATAGGACCGAAGAAAGTGCGAAAAAGTACCGATTATCGAAGAATATTAGCGATAAAGTACACGCAGGAATGAAAACAGTATGAAAAAGTAACCATTCTCAAGGAATACCAACGATACAGTACACGTAGGACCGAAGAAAGTGCGAAAAAGTACCGATTATCGAAGAATATTAACGATAAAGTACACGCAGGAATGAAAACAGTATGGAAAAATAACCATTCTCAAGGAATACCAACGATACAGTACACGTAGGACCGAAGAAAGTGCGAAAAAGTACCGATTATCGAAGAATATTAACGATAAAGTACACGCAGGAATGAAAACAGTATGGAAAAATAACCATTCTCAAGGAATACCAACGATACAGTACACGTAGGACCGAAGAAAGTGCGAAAAAGTACCGATTATCGAAGAATATTAACGATAAAGTACACCCAAGACTAAAGAAAGCATGTAAAACCACCAATATTCAATGAATATATGACACAAAGCACACATAGGAGTCAACAGAATGCATCGAAACATCAAAAATCAAAAAATACAAGCCACGACACACACTCAAAGTCAGCAAAATGCATAAAAACACCGAAAGTCAAAAGATACAAGACACGAATGTGGTGTGGGATGGATTTCACACACGCGTTTGTTTGTTTGTCTGTTTGTTTACTATCGCGCCAGAGAACAGCCTCCTCTGTTCAGAGGTCGAGTCGACAGTTGATCTGCAGTGAACAGCACGTAAAGACTCATACTGTGTGCGAGTCAACCTGCTGTAAGCAGTGCGTGCGGACTCAAGCTGTATGCGAGTCGACCTGCTGTAAGCAGTGGATGCGGCCTCAGGCTATGTGCGAATCAAAACCCACATAGGCTCAGGCTGTGTGCGAGCCAAATATAAATTGTAAGCCTCAGACATAGGGAATTGTGACTTGTAGCTTATTTTCTTAATATATATAGTTTACTTAAGAAGGTCTTTTGTCTCGTTTGCCAAGCCCAAAAGTGTTACCTTAAAGGACCCACTACTACACAAAGTACACGTAAAAGTGAGCAATATGCATAGTAGCATCGAAATTCAAAGAATGCAAGTCATAAAGCACACCCAAGACTGAAGAAAGTATGCAAATACATCGATATTCAAAGAGCACAAGTCATAAGATACACCCAAGAGTGGAAAAACTATGTAGAAGCATCGAAATTCAGAGAATATAAATCATAAGATACACGCAAGAGTGAAAAGAATATGCAAAAACATATGAAATCATGGATTATTAGCAACACAGCACAACTCAAACCGAAGAAAGTATGCAAAAGTAGCGACACTCAAACAATATTAGTCACAAACTACACATAAGAATAACCAAAGTTTGCAAACGCATCGACAATCAAGGAATACAAGACATAAATTACGCCTAACAATAAAGAAAGTATGTCGAAGCATCAATATTCAAAGAATGTAACGCACAAAGTACACATAGCAGCCAACAGAATGCACCAAAGTATCGAAAGTCAAGGAATACAAGACACAAAGTACGCATAGGAATCCACACAATGCATCGAAACTCCAAAAATCAAAACATACGAAGCACAAAGTACACACAGCAGTCAACAGAATACATAAAAGTATCAAAAATCAAAGAATATAAGACATAAACTACACACGGGAGTCAATGGAATCCACAAAAATATCGAAAATCAAAGAATATCAAGCGAAAAGTAAATGCAGTAATGAACAAAACACTCAGAATTGTCAAAACAGAAATAAAGCCCAACCTAATAACATAAATAAGGATCAATATCAATCGAAAGAAGAACAAAGATAAAAATACCAATCAGTTAGAGTTAAAGCGATACACAGTCGCACCAAACATTGAGCAACTAAACTTTAAAAGGCACTGAATACTCTCTCCCACTCATATTTAACTCATCATACCTTCAAAACAATTCAAAGTTAATTCATAAACAACAAAACGTCGAAATATTGAAACAAATCGCAATACTCAATAAAATGCATTAAATCAATAAAAATAAAATTTAAAAATTCACAACACTACTTCAAATAATAAACCACACAGTCGAAAATGCAAATTTATCAACTATTCATATGCCCTATACACCGAAACATCGAAATTGCACGAAAACAGCTCAAATTTTTAACCGCACAAAAAATTCAAAGTTTGAAGCATGCAAATATCTTTAAATAGTACCCAACAAACACCCATGTAGTCAGAAATAATTTATTTCACTCCTTACAAAAGTTCAATAAATTACCGATACATCGAAACATCGAAGTATTGACGGAATAACAAACTCCTTCAATTTACATTAAATCACAATGATATTCATCTTAAAATTCTTAGTTTGCACCAAAACAATTAACCATATAGTCAAAAATCAAAAATTCATCATTTAAAACATACCACATATACCGAAACATCGAAATATTACGAAAGAAATGACACTTTTTCCCTGTAAAGAAAAATCAAAATTTAAAGCATGGAAAAATCTTTAAATAGTACCCAACGAACACCCATGTAGTCAGAAATAATTTATTTCACTCCTTACAAAAGTTCAATAAATTACCGATACATCGAAACATCGAAATATTGACGGAATAACAAACTCCTTCAATTTACATTAAATCACAATGATATTTATCTTAAAATTCTTAGTTTGCACCAAAACAATTAACCATATAGTCAAAAATCAAAAATTCATTATTTAAAACATACCACATATACCGAAACATCGAAATATTACGAAAGAAATGACACTTTTTCCCCATAAAGAAAAATCAAAATTTAAAGCATGGAAAAATCTTTAAATAGTACCCAACGAACACCCATGTAGTCAGAAATAATTTATTTCACTCCTTACAAAAGTTCAATAAATTACCGATACATCGAAACATCGAAGTATTGACGGAATAACAAACTCCTTCAATTTACATTAAATCACAATGATATTTATCTTAAAATTCTTAGTTTGCACCAAAACAATTAACCATATAGTCAAAAATCAAAAATTCATCATTTAAAACATACCACATATACCGAAACATCGAAATATTACGAAAGAAATGACACTTTTTCCCTGTAAAGAAAAATCAAAATTTAAAGCATGGAAAAATCTTTAAATAGTACCCAACGAACACCCATGTAGTCAGAAATAATTTATTTCACTCCTTACAAAAGTTCAATAAATTACCGATACATCGAAACATCGAAGTATTGACGGAATAACAAACTCCTTCAATTTACATTAAATCACAATGATATTCATCTTAAAATTCTTAGTTTGCACCAAAACAATTAACCATATAGTCAAAAATCAAAAATTCATTATTTAAAACATACCACATATACCGAAACATCGAAATATTACGAAAGAAATGACACTTTTTCCCTGTAAAGAAAAATCAAAATTTAAAGCATGGAAAAATCTTTAAATAGTACCCAACGAACACCCATGTAGTCAGAAATAATTTATTTCACTCCTTACAAAAGTTCAATAAATTACCGATACATCGAAACATCGAAGTATTGACGGAATAACAAACTCCTTCAATTTACATTAAATCACAATGATATTTATCTTAAAATTCTTAGTTTGCACCAAAACAATTAACCATATAATCAAAAATCAAAAATTCATTATTTAAAACATACCACATATACCGAAACATCGAAATATTACGAAAGAAATGACACTTTTTCCCTGTAAAGAAAAATCAAAATTTAAAGCATGGAAAAATCTTTAAATAGTACCCAACGAACACCCATGTAGTCAGAAATAATTTATTTCACTCCTTACAAAAGTTCAATAAATTACCGATACATCGAAACATCGAAGTATTGACGGAATAACAAACTCCTTCAATTTACATTAAATCACAATGATATTTATCTTAAAATTCTTAGTTTGCACCAAAACAATTAACCATATAGTCAAAAATCAAAAATTCATCATTTAAAACATACCACATATACCGAAACATCGAAATATTACGAAAGAAATGACACTTTTTCCCTGTAAAGAAAAATCAAAATTTAAAGCATGGAAAAATCTTTAAATAGTACCCAACGAACACCCATGTAGTCAGAAATAATTTATTTCACTCCTTACAAAAGTTCAATAAATTACCGATACATCGAAACATCGAAGTATTGACGGAATAACAAACTCCTTCAATTTACATTAAATCACAATGATATTCATCTTAAAATTCTTAGTTTGCACCAAAACAATTAACCATATAGTCAAAAATCAAAAATTCATTATTTAAAACATACCACATATACCGAAACATCGAAATATTACGAAAGAAATGACACTTTTTCCCTGTAAAGAAAAATCAAAATTTAAAGCATGGAAAAATCTTTAAATAGTACCCAACGAACACCCATGTAGTCAGAAATAATTTATTTCACTCCTTACAAAAGTTCAATAAATTACCGATACATCGAAACATCGAAGTATTGACGGAATAACAAACTCCTTCAATTTACATTAAATCACAATGATATTTATCTTAAAATTCTTAGTTTGCACCAAAACAATTAACCATATAGTCAAAAATCAAAAATTCATTATTCAAAACATACCACATATACCGAAACATCGAAATATTACGAAAGAAATGACACTTTTTCCCTGTAAAGAAAAATCAAAATTTAAAGCATGGAAAAATCTTTAAATAGTACCCAACGAACACCCATGTAGTCAGAAATAATTTATTTCACTCCTTACAAAAGTTCAATAAATTACCGATACATCGAAACATCGAAGTATTGACGGAATAACAAACTCCTTCAATTTACATTAAATCACAATGATATTCATCTTAAAATTCTTAGTTTGCACCAAAACAATTAACCATATAGTCAAAAATCAAAAATTCATTATTTAAAACATACCACATATACCGAAACATCGAAATATTACGAAAGAAATGACACTTTTTCCCTGCAAAGAAAAATCAAAATTTAAAGCATGGAAAAATCTTTAAATAGTACCCAACGAACACCCATGTAGTCAGAAATAATTTATTTCACCCCTTACAAAAGTTCAATAAATTACCGATACATCGAAACATCGAAGTATTGACGGAATAACAAACTCCTTCAATTTACATTAAATCACAATGATATTTATCTTAAAATTCTTAGTTTGCACCAAAACAATTAACCATATAGTCAAAAATCAAAAATTCATTATTTAAAACATACCACATATACCGAAACATCGAAATATTACGAAAGAAATGACACTTTTTCCCTGTAAAGAAAAATCAAAATTTAAAGCATGGAAAAATCTTTAAATAGTACCCAACGAACACCCATGTACTCAGAAATAATTTATTTCATTCCATCTAAAAGTGTAACAAACCGCCAATACATCGAAACATCGAAGTATTGACGGAATAACAAACTTCTTCAACTTACATTAAATCACGATGATATTGATCTTAAAATTCTTAGTTTGCATCAAAACAATTAACCATGTAGTCAAAAATCAAAAATTCATTAATTAAAACATACCGCATATACCGAAACATCGAAATATTACGAAAGAAATCACACTTTTTCCCTGTACAGAAAAATCAAAATTTAAAGCATGGAAAAATCTTTAAATAGTACCCAACGAACACCCATGTACTCAAAAATAATTTATTTCATTCCATCTAAAAGTGTAACAAACCGCCAATACATCGAAACATCGAAGTATTGACGGAATAACAAACTTCTTCAACTTACATTAAATCACGATGATATTGATCTTAAAATTCTTAGTTTGCATCAAAACAATTAAACATGTAGTCAAAAATCAAAAATTCATTAATTAAAACATACCGCATATACCGAAACATCGAAATATTACGAAAGAAATGACACTTTTTCCCTGTAAAGAAAAATCAAAATTTAAAGCATGGAAAAATCTTTAAATAGTACCCAACGAACACCCATGTAGTCAGAAATAATTTATTTCATCCCACACCAAAGTTTATAAAACCATCAATACATCGAAACATCGAAGTATTGACATACTGACCAACTTTTTCAATTTTCATTAAATCTGAATAAAATCAATCTTAAAATTCTTAATTAGCATCCAAACAATTAACCATGCAGTCAAAAATCAAAAATTCATTAATCCAAACATACCACATACACCGAAACTTCGAAATATTACGAAAGAAATAACACTTTTTACCTGTACAGAAAAATCAAAATTTAAAGCATGGAAATATCTTTAAAGAGTACCCAATGTATCCCCATATACTCAGAAATAATTTATTTCATCCCATACCAAAGTTTATAAAACCATCAATACATCGAAACATCGAAGTATTGACGTACTGACCAACTTCTTCAATTTTCATTAAATCTGAATAAAATCAATCTTAAAATTCTTAATCAGCATCCAAACAATTAACCATGCAGTCAAAAATCAAAAATTCATTAATCCAAACATACCACATATACCGAAACTTCGAAATATTACGAAAGAAATAACACTTTTTACCTGTACAGAAAAATCAAAATTTAAAGCATGCAAATATCTTTAAAGAGTACCCAATGTATCCCCATATAGTCAGAAATAATTTATTTCATCCCATGTCAAAGTTTATAAAACCATCAATACATCGAAACATCGAAGTATTGACATACTGACCAACTTTTTCAATTTCCATTAAATCTGAATAAAATCAATCTTAGAATTCTTAGTCAGCATCCAAACAATTAACCATGCAGTTAAAAATCAAAAACTCATTAATTAAAACATACCACACATACCGAAACATCGAAATATTACGAGAAAACTGACACTTTTTACCCGTACAGAAAATTCAAACTTTTAAACCACCAAATATTATAATATAGTACCCAATACACCCCCATATAGTCAGATACCATTTATTCATTCATTTGCCAAAGTTTAAAAACATTCCAATAGATCGAAACATCGAAGTATTGCTCGCATTTAAAAATTCCACAATTTACAATAAAACTACTTAAAGACTGCATAGCAATTCTTCCAATAGCTCCAAATGAATAACCCTACACTCAAAAATAATTTCTCCCTAATTATTAACAACCCTTATACTTCGCCACGCACGTACATTACGAACGAAAAGTCCATCCTTCAAAAATTTGAAATCACACAATCTGACTACATAGAAAACTCTTAAATCCCTCCCAATAAACCCCCCTGCAACCAAAATCCACTCATCCCTTAATTTAACAATTCCCTCGTTCTCTATCATAAATCGAAACTTCGAAGTATAATTCGTATTCTGCAAATCCACAAAACACTTCCAACAATTTTAAAAACTATATAAGATGTCTTCGTACACTCCCTCACGAATAACCCTGCACCTAAAAATCAATTTACAATTAATTTAACAAATTCTCATACTCCGAACACTCGTACATTACGATCGAAATAATAAATCTTCCATATTCCAATAAAATCGAATCTGATACCATACCTTACCCTCAAATGCATTCCAATAAACTACCTCATCCTCAAAATCCAAATATCTCCTTCCTTATAAAACTTCTCGTATCCTTCCCATAAATCGAAACTTCGAAATATTGCAAACACTCTGAACACTTCTAAAACGCACAAAATCACTATTAAGTCACATTAAATATTCAATCTACATCTCCAAACAATTATCCACACACTTAATAAATTCATACCTTCTCATATACGATATCCTTCGAAATCCATGCTCCAAAATATTACCAACCATATATACACCCAAACCAACCTTCCTAAATAAACTCCCAATGCATACACGTTACTTCTCATGATACACCATCGAAATATACACAACATTGCATCGCAATCAAATAAAATAATGTACATACCACTGCCAACAACTTCAAAGCAATACGCTCTAACCTCCATAGCCACTTCTTTCACCGTATTTAACCGCGTACATTCTCTTCCACATATCCCATCTTCCGAATCTTCAAACAACACTCCTTATTAAACGTACCTATAATATCTCGCTTGCCCTTACACACTCCATTTTGCAATAATATCCCATAAACAAATGACGCACTCAAACTCACTCGATTCGCCTCTGTCAAAACAATGAATCTGCGCGATATAAATCGATACATCGATAGATCGATACTACCGCCACTCCGCTAACTGCGCATACCCCCGACGGATGGCGCCACCGATACCATTTGAACCAAAAACGGGCATGCAACCCACCCAACATTATGCTTGCCGGGTCATCATTCCACAGGCGCACGTCACTTTTCGCGCGCGCTACCCCTATGATTTTTAAGTGCAATCTAGAGAATTCTAGGGGATTTTCATTGGTCTCCCCCGAATTTTCAAACTTCGTTAACCCGAATCTAGTAACTTTTATGTTCTCCCTCTCATTTTTCCCATTTTTTTCCCCTTTTCTCCCCTTTTTCCCCCCATTTTTTCTCTTTTCTCTCCCCTCCTTTTCTCCCCCTAGTTACTAAATAATTTCGCCAAGCAACCAACAAATTCTCCTAGTAATTTTTCCAAAAAAACTCCCATCATTCTTCCCTTTTATATTCCCATCCAACTGTCTCTCAACTCACCACCAATTTCATCTTCCTACTTCAAACTGAATTACAATTCTTCTCACAAATCATCTCTCATAAACATATTAAAAATCCCTTACCTCCGCGTCTTATTCCTATACTTCCTTTCAACCCTTTACACTATGTATACTGCTCCAAAACATATCCTTACACTTCCATATATAAATACGCTCGCTTCCTTTCATCCCTACATTCCTAATTTTCATACAATAATACCTGAAATACAAATCGTCCATTCATACTTAAATATTCCACCCTTCACCGCATACCTAATACATCGCGCAATCAAAATATCACTGAAAACGTCACCCGTCTTCCCCTAAATTAATATACCCTCATTTACACGTCTAATAATCACCGAATATACCACCCATCGCTACACCACACTTCAATACAAAATATTTCAAAAATTCAGCCTCCCGCTCGCATCGAAACATCGAAATGTTTCGAAATACAATCCCATTCTTTCCCTATGGGCTTAAAAATTATTTTGCTTCACTAAAATTCACTAAATAACATCCAAACAAACATACCATACCTAAAATTTAATTATCTCAACAATTAAAAATTCCCATCACGTCGGCTCTTCGAAATATTTCGAAGAATTAGCGAAATCTCCAAAAATCATCCGATCACATTCTCCTTATATATGATCACGTAATATACCACCCCACAATTAATGCCTATCTCAAAACTCAAAGATTCACTTCCCTTCAAAATGCCCTATTTTTCTCGTAATACATCGCCGCGCGACCGCATCCACCCGACAGATGTCGCCACTCGTACCGTTCGAATCGACTAATCGCCAGGCAACCCTTTTAACGTCATGTTGACCAGGTCCTCATTCCACAGGCGCACTTCACGTTTCGCGCGCGCTACCCCTATGATTTTTAAGCGCAATCTAGGGAATTCTAGGGGATTTTCATTGGTCTCCCCCGAATTTTCAAACATCGTTAACCCGAATCTAGTAACTTTTGCATTCTCCCTCTCATTTTTCCCATTTTTTTCCCCTTTTCTTCCCTTTTTTCCCCCATTTTTTCTCTCTTCTCTCCCCTCCTTTTCTCCCCCTAATTACTAAATAATTTCGCCAACTAACCAACAAATTCTCCTAGTCATTTTTCTCAAAAAACTCCAATCATTCTTCTTCCCATTTACATTCCCGCACAACTTTCTCCAAACTCGCCACCCATTTCATCTTACTTCTTCCAACTACATTACAACTCTTCTCATAAATCGTCCCTTACACCCATATCAAACAACCGTTGCCTCCAAATCTTATTCCTACACTTCATTTCACTGCTCTATCATGTATTGCTCCAAAACATATTCTTACACTTCTTCATATACATACCATCACTTGCTTTCATTCCACGCATCCCTAATATTCACTCCATCAAACCTGCCACTCCTTTCTACCATCCATATTTAAATATTCCACCCTTTACCCTATCCCTAATACATCGCGCAATACAAATATTACCGAAAAAGTCACCCATCTTTCCCTCAACGGATACACCGTCTTTTGCACACCCAAACATCATTACATATACCACCAAACGTCACCTCACGCTTCAAATTCAAATATTTAAATAATTCAGCTTCCTACTCGCATCGAAACATCGAAATAATACGAAAACCAACCCGATTCTTTACCGATCGACTTAAAAATTATTTTACTCACCTAAAATTCACTAAATATTATGCAAACAAACCTACCATACCCAAAATTTAATTATCTCAATAATTAAAAATCCCCGTCACATCGACTCTTCGAAATATTACGAAGAATAAACCAAATCTCTAAAAATCATCCCATCACATTTTCCTTATATATAGTCAAGTAATATAGCACCCCACAATTAATGCCTACGTCAAAACTCAAAAATTCACTTCCCTTCGAAACACCTTAATTTTCTCGTAATACATCGCCGCTCGGCCGCATCCGCCCGCCAGATGACGCTACCTGTACCATTCCAAACATCGAATCGTCAGGCAACCCTTTCAACGTTATGTTGATCAGGCCCTCATTCCACAGGCGCACCTCACATTTCGCGCGGGCTACCCCTATGATTTTTAAGCGCAATCTAGGGAATTCTAGGGGATTTTCATTGGCCTCCCCCGAATTTTCAAACATTGTTAAACCCAATCTAGTAACTTTTGCTTTTTTCCGCATTTTTTCCCCTCCTTTCCTCCTCTTTTCCCCCATTTTTTCTCTCCTCTTCCCTCCTTTTTCCCCCCTTTTCTCGCCCTCTTTTCCCCCAAACTTTTTTCTCTTCTCCCACTCTCACTAAACAAATTCTCAAAATGACCAAACCCTCATCCTAGTAATTTCCAACATTTTTAATCACCCTTTCCCCCATTCCTCCGACACTCCAAAATTACCAAACTTTCTCCGTCTCAACCCCAACTATTTTCAAACTAGTAATTCACTCACTCC
The DNA here is from genome assembly GCA_914767735.1 of Anoplius nigerrimus. NCBI lineage: Eukaryota > Metazoa > Arthropoda > Insecta > Hymenoptera > Pompilidae > Anoplius > Anoplius nigerrimus. Next base: position 16,560 of record OU612080.1, read on the forward strand.
ATCCTTTCTCACATTAAACTCTACATTCATATTTCTTACAAATATCTATTCCATAAAACTTACCAAACTTTTTCCGTCTCAACCCTAACTATTTTAGACTAGTAACTAACACACTCCATTCTTTCTCACATTAAACTTTACATTCATATTTCTTACAAATATCTATTCCATAAAAGTTACCAAACTTTCTCCGTCTCTACCCCTAATTATTTTCCACTAGTAACTATAACCGACTACTTCCTCTCTCTCTCTCTCTCTCTCTCTCTCTCTCACTCACTCACTCACTCACCTTAAACTTCCCAAATCTTTCGACAATCTTTCTCCCTAGCATCGATTATTCGGACATTCATCGTCTCGCTTCCACAAACAGTCTTCCCAATAAATATAATACTTCCTCTTATTCCTCTTATTCCTCTTCCTATACTCTCCTATATTTAACCGATCGATTAATATATAATTCCTATTTCCCACTTCCCATTTCCCTTCTCATCTCATCTCATCTCACTTACCACCGATACCGCAACGAGGTATACCTCCCATCTCCTATTGCCATACGTATTCATTAATATCGCCTTTACCTGCTATTCTCCTATTCTGCTATTCTGCTATTCTACTCTTCTACCTAACATTGCCAATTTATATTATAGCTACGTCATTATATTATCTTCTTACCTACATTTAGTAACGAATAAATAAACTGAGCCATTGAGACCTATTGCCACTGGGTATACGTCCTACTGCTACCATCTTATGCTAGTAACTTTTAGATTTAAGAGACGACTGATAACTATGCTACACACGTATGCTACCACTACCCCCTATACGTACAAAATTACCCAATACTTTTAAAAACGTATATCCTATTACTTCCATCACATTCCTTCAACCTACTCTATTGCAACTTGGTAACACGTCCTAGTCACTTCACTTCTCTTCTCTTCTCTTCTCTTCTCTTCTCTTCTCTTCTCTTCTCTTCTCTTCTCTTCTCTTCTCTTCTCTTCTCTTCTCTTCTCTTCTCTTCTCTTCTCTTCTCTTCTCTTCTTATACCGTTTAACCGAGACGACGACAACAACGATAATTACCAAACTTCCTACCGATCAATTAATTCATACCTAGATAACTAACCGATCAAACAAACAATCAAAAAACACAAATCAAACTACTCACTTCCTTCGTCTTTAATCTACCCATCCTAGTTCCTTTTTATATTACATTTTCCTTATTCTCCGACTAACGCCTGCGTCCACTTCCTTCGCTTCTTCTCTTACGACTTTATATACCTATCGGTGTCCAGTTAATATTCCATCTTGTGCGATAACTAAATCAATTAATTAATGAATAAATAAATAAATGAATAAATAAATAGATAGATGCACGTGTGCTTATACTCTCGACAAACCATATACGTAACATTCTTACTTCGCACTGCGAACGAACGAACAAACGAACAAACGAACAAACGAACGAACGAACAATTAAATAAATAAATAATGAGTGAATGAATGAATGAATGAAACAAAAAAACAAAGAATGAGTAAACAAGCGAACGAATAAACCAATTATGCACTACATATACGATACAATTATGACATTTTCCACCTGTCTGTCGTTTACTCACGATCTACCGAATACATATACGGATCGTCATTTTCTACCTTTTAAATTCTCCGACTAGATGCTAACGCAACTGGGTATACCTACTCTCATTTTACACTCTTACTCACTTACCCTCTCTCCATATATCGCTTTTTCAAAACAACCTATGTAAAACCATTCATTCTTTTAATTACCGTATTCCTATTCCTATTCCTATTCCTATTGCTTGTCTTCAGCCTTTACGTATATATTATATCAACTTCCTCGCATATCTTCCTGTTTCCTCTCCTCTCCTCTCCTCTCCTCTCCTCTCCTCTCCTTTCACCCATAGATATGTAATGTAAATTCCTTTTCTATTCTATTCTATTCCATTCTATTTCTCGCCTAATTTCCCGCTCCGTATTGCAACCAAGTACCTATACCATATACGTGCCATGTCCCTTTATTACTATACCTATCGATTATGGACCAACACCCTTTCCTTTCCTTTCCTTTCCTTTCCTTGCTTCGACGATTACACTATCGCCTTTACGTATACTCTTCTACGAGACATTGCCAATGCACCTATATGCTATTATACGTCGCTATCTTATACTTACTGTTAGCTGCATTTACTAACGAATTAATAAACTGAGACATATAGCCGTATTGCCACTAGGCATACGTGCACTTCTATCTTATGCTACTAACTTTTACATTTAACACGAATATTAAACATACCTACCTATACATACTAATTATTTCCCTTTCCCTTTCCCTTTCCCTTTCCCTTTCCCTTTCCCTTTCCCTTTCCCTTTCTTCTTTTCAATTCATATTCAACACGAGTAATAAGCCAAATACGTATATTACCACTACCTCTAATATCGTAAATGGCTATACGTCTTCATATTTCTCTCTCTATATTATACTACAACTTGATATACGTGCTACTTACTTCTCTTCTTATACCGTTTAACGACGACGACGACGACGACAACAACGATAATTACCAAACTTCCTACCGATCAATTAATAAATACCTAAATAACTAACGAATGCGAACCAACCGTGAATAAATACAAATCAAACTAGTTACTTCGTCTTTAATCTACGAATCCTAGTTACTTTTCATACAAAATTTTCTTCTCTTACGACAAATTTATATTCCCATGTCCAATTATTATTATTATTATTATTATTATTATTATTCCTCCTTGTGCGATAGACAAATAGACAGATAGATAGATACATAAATAGATAAATGTACGTGTACGTGTACGTGCACTTATACTCTCGGCAAACCATATACACAACATTCTTACTTCGCACTGCGAACGAACAATTAAATAAATAAATAAATAAATAATGAATGAATGAATGAAAGAAAGAAACAAAAAAATCAAGAATGAGTAAACAAACCAACGAATAAACCAATTATGCACTACATATACGATACAACTCTTCTCTTTTCAACGTCGTTTATCAACGGTGTAGCGAATGCATATACGGATCGTCATATTCTACCTTTTTAATCCTCCGACTAGATGCTAACACAACCGCGTATACCTCCTCTCATTTTACTCTCTTACTCTCTTACTCTCTTACCCTCTCGAAAAATATCGGTTTTGCAAAAGAACCTATGTGAAACAATTCATTATTTTAATTACCGTATTCCTATTCAAATTGCTTGTCTTCAGCCTTTAGCTATATATATTCTTTTAACTTCCTCGCATATCTACCTTCTCCTCTCCCTTCACCCATCGATATATAATAGAAATTCCTATTTTATTTCTCACCTACTTAATTTCCTACTCCGTATTGCAACAAGATATGGTATACGTACGTATCATTTCTCTCCCTCTCTCTATCGATTAAAACTGAATATCGCCAAACGGTATACGGTATACGGTATACGTAAACCTATTATTCCATTTACTTACTCTGCGTCTCATTCACTATCCGATGCGTACACTCTTTACTTTACTTTACTTTACTTTACTTTACTTTACTTTACTTTACTTTACTTTACTTTACTTTACTTTACTTTACTTTACTTTCGTTGCTTCCATCACCACCTTATCGAAACATATTATTACGTACGTGTATTTTTCTCCTTGCCATCGCGAATATATAATGTCATGATGATTATTATTATTATTATTATTATTATTATTATTATTATTATTATTATCATCATTATTTTCATCATTATTATTACTCCGCTCTTACTTTCACTTCATAACGAATAGCACGTAGTAAACTTAGTACAAGCATTGCCATTGCCACTGGCTATATATACGTACTTACTACCGTCTTATGCTAGTAACTTTTCTATTTACCACGAATATTCAACGTAGCTTCATATGTATTGTATATACGTACTGATTATTTCCCTTTCTTCTTCTTTCAGATTTTAAATCACTGATAAGGCAACGCGTATACCGCGACTACCACCTATACGTAAACGAATACTCAATCTTATAATCTTCTCCCTAAATTTTCTCTCCTATCGTAAATAACTATACGTATTTCTTTTCTCTCTCTACTTGTATACCGATCCCCAACTGACACAGCCAAAGGGTATACGTGCTCATATTTTTCTTTCAATCTATCCTATTTATTGCAACTGGTATACGTACTAATTACTTCTCTCTCTTCTTATACCGTCGCACCGAAACCTAAACGACGATAATCACAAATCTTTCTTGCATTCGATTAATAAATACGAAAATTACTAGCGAATCACTTCCTTCGCGTCTTCCCTCACGGACAAATTTATATACCAATGTCTAGTTATTATTCCATCATGTGCGATAACTAAATAAATTAATTAATACATCCATAGATAGATACATAGATAGATGCATGTGTACTTATACTCTCGACAAACCGTATAAATATCATTTTTACTTCGCACTTCGCACTTCGCACTGCAAACCATCGAACGAACGAACGATCGATTAAATAAATGTTAAATGAATGAATGAATAAAAGAAAGAAAAAATCAAAGAATGAGTAAACAAACCAACGAATAAACCAATTATGCACTACATATACGACATATGCGAGTGACACGGCCAAAGGATATACGCCTTCATATTTCTCTCTTTCTCTATATACCTACCTATGTCTTTCTCCTCAACTAAAGCTAGTTACTTTTCTACTTTCTTATACCGGCTTACCAAGCCAACAACGACGATGATTGCGAATCCACGTACAAATTAATTAATTAATTAATTAATTAATTAATAAATAAACCACTCATTCGATAACGAATAAAACGTGCAATGAATAAATGTAAATACAACCCATTCTTCCATATAGAAATTACGAACCTACGAGTACGTATAAGCGATGACACCGATGCAAATCGTATATAATATTCCATTTCCCTACACACAGTGTATGCAATGCCTTGAACGAACAAACGATTAAATAAATAATGAATCAATCAATCAATCAATCAATCATTAAATCAATCAATCCAGTATGCGATACATATGCAATACAATTATTCTCTTTTCAACCTGTAGTTTATCAACGGTGTAGCGAATGCATATACGGATCGTCATATTCTATAATACGTTTATAATCTGTCGACCTATTCTATTGCCAATCAATATATATCATATATGAGTATAATACGTCCTACGATCTTATGCTACCAACTTTTACCCACACCCGGATTTCCCAAATGTATACGTGTCAAAATAACTTTCTTAAAATAACCTTAAAATAAAAAACATAATCTTCAATTTCATTCTATTGCATTAAGGATTTAAATCTACAAGCCGGAGGACATTATTCATTCTAGCCTCCTCTCCTACGCGCTAATGCTACGAATATCAATATAAATACAACAGCGAGGACGAGAACCGTACTCTTCTGTGAGTAAACAAAAACGAAACTGACAATGAGTAAAAGAAAAACGAAGCTTAACACATAATCGGATTATTATTTAATCCTCTTAACTTCAAAGAATAAACCAAAAGACTCTTAAACACCTTTGTGTGTGTTTAATCTAATTATAACGTAAAACCTCCTCGTACCGTAAAACCATACTACCTGCCAACCCATCAACCATAGGTATGCGTATGTACTCATTCTTTCCCTTTTCTCTTCCATCATTTATAAATAATACCGCGACGACGTATTCTCGCTCTCGATTAGTTATCGTTACAGCCGAAAGGTATACGTCTTCCTAGTTATTTATTATACTATCTATACCTATATGTCATTTCAACGACAACGTGTATCGCATTTCTTCAGTCATATTCCTTCGACCTAGTGTATTGCCACTTGATATACGTGCTGGTTACTTCTATTCTTATTATGCCCTGTAACGGCCAAGACCATTTTATAATAAATAACGAAATAAATAATTAAATGAATGAATCAATCCATCAAGTATGCAGTACATATACGACACAGTTCTTCTGTTTTCAACGTCGTTTATCGAAGGTGTAGCGAATGCATATGTATACGGAATGTCATATTCTACCTTTTCAACTCTTGAGACAGCGCCTATAGCCATTCAGTATAAGTACTGCTATTACTTCTATTTTCCTCCCATTCGACTAGGCGCTCAGGCAAGCGGCTATACGTGCTATCTTTTCACGACAAAATATATAAACAGCTTTATTACTTCAAATACCATATTCGTAATCGTATTCGAATTAGTCGTCTTCAACCTTCATGTAAAACGAACGCGCCTTGGCCGTGCAACGAGGTATACCTGATAACGTACTCTCTTTTTCACCTTGTGTGTATTGTATTGTCAGATTTTATTGCTTGCTCTTGGATTACAATTTTCCTTTCCTCCCGCCCTCCCTCCCTTTCTTACATCGTACCTCTCAGCTTGTATGTTAAGCTTTTATTTATTTATTTATATATATTTCGAATTACATCGTTCAACGATACACCGTAAAAATGCATTTAGTAATATTTCTCTTCTCGTCGTCGTCGTCGTCGTCGTCGTCGTCGTCGTCGTATTACTCTCTTACATCCGACCGTGTACTGTGCGCGTCTTACTATGCCACCGTCGCACCATGCTTTTATTCCTATTCCTTCTCCGCCGCCCTCACTTTATATATTATACTTATCGTACTACTTCGCCGCGAAACAAATTAAAACGCTGATACTACGCTTCCCCCTCTTTCTAATAATATATAGGTATTGCTGTAAAGTTTGGATAACTAATCAGTTGCCAACTGAACTAGTAATCTATTTTTTCTAATCTCTTGGTTTATTATCACCGTTTTATTCAATGGATATTAAGAAAGATATAAAGATTATAACAATTGAGTTATTAACATGGATGCATGTATGTGGAGTGATTATTATGCATGTAGTGTATACACACCAAAACAACGATTATATAGAAATTAATGTTCAAGTGTCGATGATTTTTTATTGTATATTATATTTCCCTACAATATATGTATTAAAATATATTTTCTGATCAGACGATTTAATAGGAACATAGAAGAACCGAAGAGCTTCTTCTTGACCTAATTTAATTAAATATAATGACCTGACAACCTCAAGAAATATCTTGATCTAACACTCGCATTTTGACCTAACACTCGCAGTTTGACCTAAGACTCGCATTTTGACCTAACACTCGCAGTTTGACGTAACACTCGCATTTTTACCTAGCACTCGCATTCTTCTGACCTAACACTCGCATTTTTCTGACCTAACACTCGTATTTTGACCTAACACTCGCATTTTGACCTAACACTCGCAGTTTGACCTAACAATCGCATTTTTACCTAGCACTCGCATTCTTCTGACCTAACACTCGCATTTTTCTGACCTAACACTCGCATTTTGACCTAACACTCGCATTTTTACCTAGCACTCGCATTCTTCTGACCTAACACTCGCAGTTTGACCTAACACTCGCATTTTTACCTAGCACTCGCATTCTTCTGACCTAACACTCGCAGTTTGACCTAACAATCGCATTTTTACCTAGAACTCGCATTCTTCTGACCTAACACTCGCAGTTTGACCTAACACTCGCATTTTTACCTAGCACACGCATTCTTCTGACCTAACAGTCGTATTTTGACCTAACACTCGCATTTTTCTGACCTAACACTCGCATTTTGACCTAATACTCGCATTTTTCTGACCTAACACTCGTATTTTGACCTAACTTTCGCAAAATCAATCTCATTCAATTTCTACGTGTTCTACGTTGCTTTTCGGCTTTTTCATTTACCATTAATGATACTTACCGTATATTTTATGGCTTCGAGCTATTCCTATGGTGTTGTTCACCTAAATGAAATATTACAACAGTGCTGCACTTCCTTCTATGGTGTTTTACAATGAAATCGAGTTCCTTATGATACGAAATGAATAGAACAGTCTCTGGCCTTTTGAATTGGCGAAGATCATGTTCGAGAATAAGAAAACGATAATTACGAATAAATGTACTAATTAATTAACGACTGACAAATTAAGTGTACCGTGAATGAATAAATGTACAACGAAAAGATTATTGCTTGTGTAGAGTACGAACGATCGAACATCGACTTCGTTCGCTTCTTCCCTTACGACAACTTTATATCCACTTGTCCAGTTATTATTCCTTCTCGTGCGATAAATAGATATATAAATAAATTATCAAATAGATAGATAGATAAATAGACCGATAAACGAATGTACGCGTGCTTATACTCTGCTACTATACCTAACATTCTTACTTCGCACTGCGAACGGCACCCACGAACCAACGAACGAACGAACGATATAGTAAATAACAACGTGCCTATTCAGCGACACGATAACAAACCCAGCGGATTCATTCGTCGAATCGCTAACGATATGTACTGGACAATGCATACGTGATGACGTATTCTTTCTCCTTTCGACCGAGTTTTACTCCATCGACGCCGTCAACGAACGATATACCGCGACGACATGTACCTATTCAATTTACTTTCGTTTCGATTCCATCCGGTATTGCAACGACAGGTATACGTGCTAATTATTCCATTTAACCGATCTGTTCAAATAAATCTGCGACGACGAACAACTACGATTAAATAATAAATAAATAAATAAATGAATCAATCGATCAATCGATCAATGAACAAACGAACGAATAAAGCAAGTATGCAGTACATGACGATAAACTTGTTCTCTTTTCAACGACGTTTACTGACGATGTAGCGAATGCACATACGGATCGTCGTATTCTACGTTTTTTATCGTCCGACTAGGCGGTAAGGCAAGCGGATATACGTATTATCACTTTACTCTCTTGCCGCCTCCCCGAATATCGCTTTCTCAACAGAACGTATCTGCAAGAATTGATTATTTTAATTACGATATTCGTATTCAAATTCGTTGTCTTTAGTCTTTATATAGAACGAACGAACGAACGAATGCGCATTGACTTTACAGTGAGGTATACCTGATAACGTGCTCTCCTTTTAACCGCGTATGTATTCTATGGTAAGATTTTATTGCTTCCTGTTCGGTTACAATTTTCCTCTCGTCTCCTCCCTCCCTCCCTTCCTCCCTCCCTCCCTCCCTCCCTCCATTTCTTACATCGTACGTCTCATCGTGTATGTTAATCATCTATTTATTTATTTTTCCAATTACATTCTCTAACGATATACTGTCAAAATACATCTAGGAACGTTTCCCTTCTCATCCTCGTCGTCGTAGTCGTCTCTCTTACGTCCGACCGTGTACTGTGCGCGTCTTACTATGCCACCGCCGCGCTATGCTTTCATTTGTATTCTTTCTCTGCCGGCCGCTTTATATATCGTACTACTTTCCTTCCTTCCTTACGTACGTATGCCCGCTATTAATCGATTCTAATTAATCTTACAATCGCCGCTCTTATAATCGCATTTACGCCGTTAATATATATCATACTCCGTTTGCCTGTACGCCACGGCATATAAATTCCCTATAATCCGACGACTGAACGACTTTATTTCATACGTATAAATCCCCTGTTTGGTGTAAAATGTATTCCCCTTGCTTGTACTGTCCGATTCACCCGACTGAAGGATATACCGGCATTACGCGTACCTCTCTTATTCCTATTTCACTTTCAAACTCATCGACGACTAGTCATACCGCGACCATTTGTGCGTGCCATACTTTCTTTCTCGTATCGTCTGTCATCGACGATACTGCTACGAGATATACGTACTTAATCATCTTTCTTTCCTACTGCGAGAACAATGTCAATGTGTGCGGCGTCGCGAGGAGTATTGCCAATGGGTATACCTAGGGAAATTCCAACTCTTACTGCCTTTTACGACTGATCTCACCGATCTACACACGTATGTATGTATGTATTTATTTAATTATTTATTCATTTATTTAATGAGACCGATACAAGTTAATTGAGTCGCAAAAATTGTACTGCAACGATGTATACCTATATTATTTTCTGTCCTACATACTGCTTCTTCTCATACCTATGCACAGTGTTACTACTTCGCTGCGAAACAAATTAATACATACACTGATGCGACGCTTTCTCCTCTTTATAATTATCGCACGAATAATAAATATAAAAATAAAAATAATAATAATAATAATAATTTTGCCACTGGAAGATACGTATATATATATATCTTGATATCGAGTCAAATTACTACCGACTGAAAACGTGTAAGAGACACGACCCGATACAGTGTAGTATAATGTAATGCGATCTAATGACGCTCGAACGCGTTGTATGTCGTACTTCGTCGGTTGCTACATCGAACGAATCGTAAATGGTATGTATACCGTATAACGCGTTAATGCTTCGTCCTACGCTTTCAAACTCTTTCGCTTTATTCATTTCCAAATCAAACTAATATTTTTATTTATGCCCTAATATTCGTATTGTACGACCAATTTAATGAGGCCTATTGCCAGCGGGTGGGTATGCGTGCTACGATCTTATGCTACTAACTTTTCCCGAGACCTCTTCTTTTCTATTTAAAACGAGTGATAAGGCAAACACCTATACTACGACTTGCAGCGATATCTACAAAATTACCGATTCTTTTAATCTTCTTCCTTCCTTAATTGTCCGTGATATCCTGAGTCACTATACGTATTTCTTTTCTTCTGTCTGCTTATTATATGCCTCATACGCGAGTGACGCAGCCAAACGGTATACGTGCTCATTTTTTTTTTCTTCGAATCTATAATCTCAACGAGAGCACGTATCGTGTGTATTGCAACTAGGTATACCTACTAATTACTTCTCTTCTTATGTCGTCTAACGAAAACCTAAACGACGATAATTACGGAAATTTGTACAAATCAATTAATCAATAGCTAAACAACTAACGAATGCGAACCAACCATGAATAAATATAAATCAAACTAGTTACTCCGTCTTTAATGTACGAATCCTAGTTCCTTTTCATATAATAATTTCCTTAATCTCCGACTAACGTGTACGTCTACTTCCTTTGCTTCTTCCCTTACGACAAATTTATATTCCCATGTCGAGTTATTATTCCTCCTTGTCCAATAGATAGATAGATAGATAAATAGAAACGACTAACGAACAAATTTCTATATATATGCGTAGTTTGTACACGATCAAATTATTCTGTTTTCAAACTCATTTACAAACGGTATCGCAAACCGATATACGTTGTAATATTTTGCATTTTTTATTCATCGAACGTCAGCTAATTCTGTTACGAACAGATATACGTACTGATCCTTCCCTTATCGTGCTATTCGACTAAGCGGTAAGGCAAGTGAGTATACGTAAAAAAATTCATTCTTTTAATTACGATATTCGTATTCGTATTCGTATTCGTATTCCGATTAATCTTCAGCATTTATCTACCAGATTCCGAGTATTGGCCTTGCAACGAGGTATACCTGATTACGTACTCTCTTTTTCACCGTGTATGTATTGTATTGTAAGATTTTATTGGTTCCTGTTGGGTTACAATTTTCCTTTCCTCCCTCCCTCCCTCCCTTTCTTACATCGTACGTCTCACCGTGTATGTTAAGCTTTTATTTATTTATTTATATATATTTCTAATTACATCGTTCAACGGTACACCGTAAACGTGCATCTAGTAATATTTCTCTTCACGTCGTTGTCGTCGTCGTCGTCGTCGTCGTATTACTCTCTTACATCCGACCGTGTACTGTGCGCGTCTTACTATGCCACCGTCGCGCCATGCTTTCGTTCGTATTCCTTCTCCGCGCCATCACTTTATATACTTATCGTACTGCTTCACCGCGAGAGAAATTAAAACGCTGATACCACGCTTCCTCCTCTTTATAATTCTCCCACGAATAGGAATAATAATAATAATAATAATTTTACCACTGAGAGATACGTATATCTTGACATCGAGCCACGATACGACCGACTAAAAACGTATAAGAGACACGAATGAATGTAATGTAGTATAATGTAATACGATATAGTGGCGCTCAAAGGAATGACAAATACCGTATACCGTACTAGTGTGTAATGTTCGTCGAACGCTTTCAAACGCCTTCCCTTTATTAATCTCCCGATCAACCTAATGTTTCAATTTAATTACTGACGGCCAATGCCATTGCATATCTGTCATCTGACTTCATATTTTTAAATCATTTGACGCCAATATTGCCAATCATTGTGCGTACTCTGATTATTTCTATTTTATTATCATCATTTACGTAGAGTGGAACCGCAAGGGAATATTATACGTGCTAAACTTACTTTTATTAGATCTTCTTTCACCTTAGATATTTCGAATGAATATACGTGCCAAAAGTGTCGCTTTTCGTTTCATATAAGAAAAAAATCCCGTTAATCGATGTATGCCCTATTATTCCTATTATGCGACTAATTTAATGAGGCGTATTGCCAGCGGGTATACGTATTCGTTGCTTCTCATCTTATTGTGTAAATTGTTCCCGAATATTACGAATAGCTGTACGTACTTATATTTCTATTTTATGACTGTTAGTTAATCGCGCGTATTACCGAAGAATAAACGTGTGCATTCTTTATCCCTTTGTCCGAACTAATTGTCGACACGGTATACCTGCTCCGTTTATTTTCATTTCGAAACCTTCCGCCTATATGTATATTCCGCGAATGAGTATACGCGATGAAAATTCTTCTTTCCGATCGAACGATCAATTATATACTTATTTACTCCTTCGTTCGTTCGTTCGTTCGTTCGTTCGTTCGTTCGTTCGTATATATGATCGTTCGATTACTTTCCTAATTTAATAACTGACCAACATTTCAGTCCGTTCGACAATTACGTCATCGCCAGTCAATTTACTTCCTAATTATTTCTATTTTTAATGCCGATTAATTGACAGTGAATACCGCGAGTAAGTGTACGTACTGAATTTATTCCCATTTAATGGCTTTGACGATCGCTGTTACGACTTGATATACGTACACATTTTTCACCTTTTCCGCTCTCTTCTTTCCCGTTTGGTATTGCCAATGAACGTACGTGATATCATTTTATACTATTATCGGTGTTCTCCACATTTTACTGCCCCATATCCGATCGTACGCGTACTGTGCGTCTTTCTATGTCATCCGGCTATGCTCCGAATTATATTGCTTCTCTTCGGATAGCTTCTTACATATTCCGTATGTATTTTGCTTCTCCTTTACAAAAGATACAGCGACGAGGTATACGTGCAATTATTTCTAGTATTATATCGGTTAAGAATGACGACGATTGCCGAATGTATCCACGTACGTTGTACTGCTTCTCCCTTTACATCGATAGATTAAACGATATCTTAACCAGCGTACGTGTTAATTATTCAATTTACTTTCCACTCATTGCTTCGATGCAGGATACCGCAGAGGCATACGTCATAATATTAAATTCAAACGATAACTCAACGAACGAACGAGTGAAAAACAAAAATCTATAGGTATAACTGATCGTATATTCTCCTTTTCAACTCGTCTATAGGTTATTTCTTTATTCGTTTCCCAATCAAATTAGGTAATATTTTAATTGCTTTCACGATCAAAGAATCGCGAGCGAGTGTACCTGCTAATTGTATTTATTGCTTTCGGGACGAATATTGCGAGTACCTGTAGCTCTTCGTTTTCTGTACTTCGACATCTTTCCCTCGAACTGTATAAAGTGTTATTTTTTTCATTTATTTATTTATTCATTTATTGTTTTGTTTGTTTGTTTCTTTCTTTCTTTCATTAATCCCTTACCGTCATTAATATTTTTTAATGGCATCGTAACGACTACCGTAGCGAGGTGTACGTGCTAATCATTTCTACTTTCATATCCCTTAACGTTGTATCTTACGAATGACTGACTCTCTCTGTGCATCTACGTATGTACGTATGTATGGAACTAGGAATGAATATATGTGTGTCTACGAACATATTCTATTATTTCCTATCTTATTCACATATTTATTACATTTTATACGAATATCGATGTCTCTTATACCTTATCAAGTTCAAATTACAATAGAACATTGAACGTAATTTCCATCGATACATCCTTGCCCTTCTTGCGCACTTCGAATATATGCGCGGATCACTTTGACGCTATATTATTCATTCTATGTATTCGTCGATTAATTCTGCTGTGTCGTATACTTACTTATCTAACACGTTATGTATTTTTAACCCTAATTGTTACGGTATTGCTAAATTCAATGTGCGATCCGCAATGTCCTAATTTAATGTCACAAATTTTCTACTGATCGAACAATTAACACATTAAAGGCGGGAGTCGTAGTACTACGATTTATCTCGCGCCGTAGCTTAAAGGCGGGAGTCGTAGTACTACGATTTATCTCGACTGTAGCTTAAAAACTTTTAAGAGTTTAAGCTGTTTGAAGTCTACATTTTTTTATGATTACATAAATTATCGCTGCTTTCTTTCGTTTCTTATTCGTTAGTGATTTCGAGTATCTTTCGTTAAAGTAACTGCTATTGAACCTTCTAAATGATTGCCTAAACGCCAATCTAATAGCGTTCGACGATTCTTCCCATATATCTCTTTCGTTCGCTACGCGTGTGACGATTCTGCTGCGTATATACGATACGGTACGCGCGCGAGAGAGAGGACGCCGCGCCCGTGTGCCTGAGAGAGACAGCGATGCTTCCCAATTTCTCGCGTAGCCGAGAAGCCAAGTTACTGCTCCGCGAGGATTTTCCGGCTAGCGCGGAATAGGCAACGCCGCATCCGAGGAAGAGACAACGCTGTACCGCCTTTCGCTTGCAGCCTTTCGCCGCGATCTCCGCCTCGACCGAATTCGCGATGCTTGCTACTAGCCGAATTATTCCACCTTTCTTCTCGCGTACCGTAAACTCTCCTCTAATATGTTGTTAATCCTGTACGCCCATAATCTAAACTAATGCGTTTCACGTTGCAATGCTAAATTTTATATTCCCTCTTTTCGTCCATCGCACGTCATTCTTATGTATTGTATGTATAGGCTAGTATATTGTGTTAATGTACCTCGATAATCTTATCTTTGCAATTAATTAGAAAAAAAATCGTACCAAATCATTTTGTCGCGTTATTCGGGAGTTTACTGTGTCTATCTAATATCTAATTTGATGTCTGCTCCTTGTACTCTTCTCTCGAAACCGTCCATCCATTCCACGTGTGCCTGTCAAAGATAATACGATTATAGTTCCTCGTCTCATCGAAATAAATGATTCTCGTCTGTAATTATCTACGAAAATAAAACCTAAACGTCGATTGTTCGAACATTTTCCATTCTTTCGTCCTTGTCTCCGATCGTAACCCTGCCTGCTCTGCCTCTTCGTTGTTCTATTTATTTTTCTGTCCACTTCTTTCCTACTACCGTCCCTAATATTTTCATTTTACTGCCGCTCCTCTCCGCTCTGCTTCTGCCGCTCAACGTGAACGTACTTATCCTGCCAACGAATTTATCCTATTTATTTTCTGCCGTGGCTCTTGCTCCTTCTCCTTCTAAGGATGATGATCATCGAATATATATTCAACGAAATGTATGCAAAGATGAATCAGGTAAAGTATAACCGTAATGAACTGTTAATTAAGAATAGATTATATTCGGATTACGTTTGTCTATTATTCTGTAGATATTTCTCTACTGTATATATAGTCTTCTGTATTTTGTCAAAACCTATGTAAGGAAACACATCGTAATTCATTGTATTCTCGCAACAACGATCTTCGTATACCTACTCTGTCACAAAACGATTCGTAAGCTTAAAGCTAAAACAATGCTTTCAATGTTTCAACTCCGATTCTAAAATTTATCTACTGAATTGATTTTTCCACCCATCCGTCACTCAAATAGAACGAGTATCTCTTCCTCTTTCAATTCGATCGGAGCACGTAAAGCTTTCTTTACCTTCTCTCTAATAAATCAAAGACTATCTGCCTCGCTCTCTTAAAGATTCGTTCTTCGAACATATTCTTTCCACTTTCTGCTTCTAAAAATTATGATAATAAAATACGTATTCAACGAGATGTATGAAAAGATTAATGAGACAAAGTATAAGCTTAATAAATTGCCAATTAAGAATTCATTACATTCGGATTACGTTTCTCTATTATTCTGCAGATATTTCTCTACTGTATATATAGTCTTCTGTATTTTGTCAAAACCTATGTAAGGAAACACATCGTAATTAATTGTATTCTCGCACAACGACATTCGTATACCTACTCTGCTGTCACAAAACGATTCGTAACCTTAAAGCTAAAACAATGCTTTCAATGTTTCAACTCCGATTCTAAAATTTATCTACTGAATTGATTTTTCCACTCATCCGTCACTCAAAAAGAACGAGTATCTCTTCCTCTTTTAATTCGATCGGACAATGTAAAGCTTTCTTTACCTTCTCTCTAATAAATCAAAGATTATCTGCCTCTCTCTCTTAAAGCTTCGTTCTTCGAACATATTCTTTCCATTTTCTGCTTCTAAAAATTATGATAATAAAATACGTATTCAACGAGATGTATGAAAAGATTATTGAGACAAAGAATAACCTTAATATATTGCCAATTAAGAATTGATTACATTCGAATTATGTTTGTCTATTATTCTGTAGATTTATAAATATCCTGCGTTAAACCAGTGGGTCGCTATCGTAAGTATTTATTTTCTTTGCGTTGTATAATTCTTACCGTACCGTTTTGTCTTTCCGTCTCAATCGCATCTATATTTTTAAACGCAATTTATTATTATTGTCTAGCGTAATTCCGTCAAATCTTAACGACTGTGTCGCTCCGCCGTTCGAGAAATATTCGTATGCCGCCGCACACGTATATTGGCGCGCACACATAGAGCGAGTTAGTGTGCGTGGCAGGCCGCTTGGTCGCCGAGAAGCTATTTTCGCTCGCTCGAGGCAAACTCGCCGCAATGTTGCCGTATGCTCCGCTGTTGCCGTCGCCGCCGCACGCTCAATCCTTTTCGCTCGCCACGGACGTTCATTCTCGCTCGATCGCCTCGCTATTTTCTTCACTCTGCTGCTCTTTCGTTCTGCGGTGATTTCGCGGCCTGCATGAATCTGTATATACGGCAATATACGGCCAGCCACGCGAAAAGGCGTCAAACGTCTGTCAGCCGAAACTGAAATAAAATCGCAATCCTATTAACTGTTTGACCTGTTACTCCGACTACTGTGAAAAGCCACTGTTACGATACTGCGTACAAAGTTTTACGTTCGTTGTGTAATGTTTGTGGAAATTATGAAGCGTTTGTTCTAAGAGTGTATCGTGAGACGGTTGCCCCAGTATTGCGGCTTAGGATAATTTGTTTCTCGCGCTTTTGTGTTTCTGCTCTGCCTGGATCCATTGCCTTGGTTACGATTGATAGTCGCTTTTACACTCTGTAATTTATGGAAACATTATTTACGTGATTTTCTTCCACGCGTTCGAACAATCTTCTCACTTTCTTACGGTAAATGCTTGTACTATAATAAATGCTTCATAATTTATTTGTGTTTTCCAAGCTTCGTCGTTCGCCTTCGTATATTTTCTGCTACAGTTTCTGTTCACGCGCCTTTGAACGCTCCCGTCAACATACGTATTCTTTCCTGTTCCTGTCGGCCTCTGTATTCTGTTAAAACCCGTGTAAGAAAAGACTTTGTAATTAATTGTATTCTCGCAACAACGATCTCGGTGTACCTACTCTGCCACGGAACGTTTCGTAACCTCAAAGCCAAAATAATGCTTTCAAGTTCTCAACTCGGATTCTAAAATTTGTCTACTGGATTGATGTTTCCACTCATCCGTCATTAAAAAAGAACGAGTATCTCTTCCCCTTTAAATTCAATCGGAGCACTTAAAGCTTTCTTTACCTTCTCTCTAATAAATCAAAGACTATCTGCCTCGCTCTCTTAAAGATTCGTTCTTCGAACATATTCTTTCCACTTTCTGCTTCTAAAAATTATGACAATAAAATACGTATTCAACGAGATGTATGAAAAGATTAATGAGACAAAGTATAAGCTTAATAAATTGCCAATTAAGAATTGATTACATTCGGATTACGTTTCTCTATTATTCTGCAGATATTTCTCTACTGTATATATAGTCTTCTGTATTTTGTCAAAACCTATGTAAGGAAACACATCGTAATTAATTGTATTCTCGCACAACGACATTCGTATACCTACTCTGCTGTCACAAAACGATTCGTAACCTTAAAGCTAAAACAATGCTTTCAATGTTTCAACTCCGATTCTAAAATTTATCTACTGAATTGATTTTTCCACTCATCCGTCACTCAAAAAGAACGAGTATCTCTTCCTCTTTTAATTCGATCGGACAATGTAAAGCTTTCTTTACCTTCTCTCTAATAAATCAAAGACTATCTGCCTCTCTCTCTTAAAGCTTCGTTCTTCGAACATATTCTTTCCATTTTCTGCTTCTAAAAATTATGATAATAAAATACCTATTCAACGAGATGTATGACAAGATTATTGAGACAAAGAATAACCTTAATATATTGCCAATTAAGAATTGATTACATTCGAATTATGTTTGTCTATTATTCTGTAGATTTATAAATATCCTGCGTTAAACCAGTGGGTCGCTATCGTAAGTATTTATTTTCTTTGCGTTGTATAATTCTTACCGTACCGTTTTGTCTTTCCGTCTCAATCGCATCTATATTTTTAAACGCAATTTATTATTATTGTCTAGCGTAATTCCGTCAAATCTTAACGACTGTGTCGCTCCGCCGTTCGAGAAATATTCGTATGCCGCCGCACACGTATATTGGCGCGCACACATAGAGCGAGTTAGTGTGCGTGGCAGGCCGCTTGGTCGCCGAGAAGCTATTTTCGCTCGCTCGAGGCAAACTCGCCGCAATGTTGCCGTATGCTCCGCTGTTGCCGTCGCCGCCGCTCGCTCAATCCTTTTCGCTCGCCACGGACGTTCATTCTCGCTCGATCGCCTCGCTATTTTCTTCACTCTGCTGCTCTTTCGTTCTGCGGTGATTTCGCGGCCTGCATGAATCTGTATATACGGCAATATACGGCCAGCCACGCGAAAAGGCGTCAAACGTCTGTCAGCCGAAACTGAAATAAAATCGCAATCCTATTAACTGTTTGACCTGTTACTCCGACTACTGTGAAAAGCCACTGTTACGATACTGCGTACAAAGTTTTACGTTCGTTGTGTAATGTTTGTGGAAATTATGAAGCGTTTGTTCTAAGAGTGTATCGTGAGACGGTTGCCCCAGTATTGCGGCTTAGGATAATTTGTTTCTCGCGCTTTTGTGTTTCTGCTCTGCCTGGATCCATTGCCTTGGTTACGATTGATTGTCGCTTTTACACTCTGTAATTTATGGAAACATTATTTACGTGATTTTCTTCCACGCGTTCGAACAATCTTCTCACTTTCTTACGGTAAATGCTTGTACTATAATAAATGCTTCATAATTTATTTGTGTTTTCCAAGCTTCGTCGTTCGCCTTCGTATATTTTCTGCTACAGTTTCTGTTCACGCGCCTTTGAACGCTCCCGTCAACATACGTATTCTTTCCTGTTCCTGTCGGCCTCTGTATTCTGTTAAAACCCGTGTAAGAAAAGACTTTGTAATTAATTGTATTCTCGCAACAACGATCTCGGTGTACCTACTCTGCCACGGAACGTTTCGTAACCTCAAAGCCAAAATAATGCTTTCAAGTTCTCAACTGGGATTCTAAAATTTGTCTACTGGATTGATGTTTCCACTCATCCGTCATTAAAAAAGAACGAGTATCTCTTCCCCTTTAAATTCAATCGGAGCACTTAAAGCTTTCTTTACCTTCTCTCTAATAAATCAAAGACTATCTGCCTCGCTCTCTTAAAGATTCGTTCTTCGAACATATTCTTTCCACTTTCTGCTTCTAAAAATTGTGACAATAAAATACGTATTCAACGAGATGTATGAAAAGATTAATGAGACAAAGTATAAGCTTAATAAATTGCCAATTAAGAATTCATTACATTCGGATTACGTTTCTCTATTATTCTGCAGATATTTCTCTACTGTATATATAGTCTTCTGTATTTTGTCAAAACCTATGTAAGGAAACACATCGTAATTAATTGTATTCTCGCACAACGACATTCGTATACCTACTCTGCTGTCACAAAACGATTCGTAACCTTAAAGCTAAAACAATGCTTTCAATGTTTCAACTCCGATTCTAAAATTTATCTACTGAATTGATTTTTCCACTCATCCGTCACTCAAAAAGAACGAGTATCTCTTCCTCTTTTAATTCGATCGGACAATGTAAAGCTTTCTTTACCTTCTCTCTAATAAATCAAAGACTATCTGCCTCTCTCTCTTAAAGCTTCGTTCTTCGAACATATTCTTTCCATTTTCTGCTTCTAAAAATTATGATAATAAAATACCTATTCAACGAGATGTATGACAAGATTATTGAGACAAAGAATAACCTTAATATATTGCCAATTAAGAATTGATTACATTCGAATTATGTTTGTCTATTATTCTGTAGATTTATAAATATCCTGCGTTAAACCAGTGGGTCGCTATCGTAAGTATTTATTTTCTTTGCGTTGTATAATTCTTACCGTACCGTTTTGTCTTTCCGTCTCAATCGCATCTATATTTTTAAACGCAATTTATTATTATTGTCTAGCGTAATTCCGTCAAATCTTAACGACTGTGTCGCTCCGCCGTTCGAGAAATATTCGTATGCCGCCGCACACGTATATTGGCGCGCACACATAGAGCGAGTTAGTGTGCGTGGCAGGCCGCTTGGTCGCCGAGAAGCTATTTTCGCTCGCTCGAGGCAAACTCGCCGCAATGTTGCCGTATGCTCCGCTGTTGCCGTCGCCGCCGCTCGCTCAATCCTTTTCGCTCGCCACGGACGTTCATTCTCGCTCGATCGCCTCGCTATTTTCTTCACTCTGCTGCTCTTTCGTTCTGCGGTGATTTCGCGGCCTGCATGAATCTGTATATACGGCAATATACGGCCAGCCACGCGAAAAGGCGTCAAACGTCTGTCAGCCGAAACTGAAATAAAATCGCAATCCTATTAACTGTTTAACCTGTTACTCCGACTACTGTGAAAAGCCACTGTTACGATACTGCGTACAAAGTTTTACGTTCGTTGTGTAATGTTTGTGGAAATTATGAAGCGTTTGTTCTAAGAGTGTATCGTGAGACGGTTGCCCCAGTATTGCGGCTTAGGATAATTTGTTTCTCGCGCTTTTGTGTTTCTGCTCTGCCTGGATCCATTGCCTTGGTTACGATTGATTGTCGCTTTTACACTCTGTAATTTATGGAAACATTATTTACGTGATTTTCTTCCACGCGTTCGAACAATCTTCTCACTTTCTTACGGTAAATGCTTGTACTATAATAAATGCTTCATAATTTATTTGTGTTTTCCAAGCTTCGTCGTTCGCCTTCGTATATTTTCTGCTACAGTTTCTGTTCACGCGCCTTTGAACGCTCCCGTCAACATACGTATTCTTTCCTGTTCCTGTCGGCCTCTGTATTCTGTTAAAACCCGTGTAAGAAAAGACTTTGTAATTAATTGTATTCTCGCAACAACGATCTCGGTGTACCTACTCTGCCACGGAACGTTTCGTAACCTCAAAGCCAAAATAATGCTTTCAAGTTCTCAACTCGGATTCTAAAATTTGTCTACTGGATTGATGTTTCCACTCATCCGTCATTAAAAAAGAACGAGTATCTCTTCCCCTTTAAATTCAATCGGAGCACTTAAAGCTTTCTTTACCTTCTCTCTAATAAATCAAAGACTATCTGCCTCGCTCTCTTAAAGATTCGTTCTTCGAACATATTCTTTCCACTTTCTGCTTCTAAAAATTATGACAATAAAATACGTATTCAACGAGATGTATGAAAAGATTAATGAGACAAAGTATAAGCTTAATAAATTGCCAATTAAGAATTCATTACATTCGGATTACGTTTCTCTATTATTCTGCAGATATTTCTCTACTGTATATATAGTCTTCTGTATTTTGTCAAAACCTATGTAAGGAAACACATCGTAATTAATTGTATTCTCGCACAACGACATTCGTATACCTACTCTGCTGTCACAAAACGATTCGTAACCTTAAAGCTAAAACAATGCTTTCAATGTTTCAACTCCGATTCTAAAATTTATCTACTGAATTGATTTTTCCACTCATCCGTCACTCAAAAAGAACGAGTATCTCTTCCTCTTTTAATTCGATCGGACAATGTAAAGCTTTCTTTACCTTCTCTCTAATAAATCAAAGACTATCTGCCTCTCTCTCTTAAAGCTTCGTTCTTCGAACATATTCTTTCCATTTTCTGCTTCTAAAAATTATGATAATAAAATACGTATTCAACGAGATGTATGAAAAGATTATTGAGGCAATGTATAACCTTAATATATTGCCAATTAAGAATTAATTACATTCGAATTACGTTTGTCTATTATTCTGTAGATTTATAAATATCCTGCGTTAAACCAGTGGGTCGCTATCGTAAGTATTTATTTTCTTTGCGTTGTATAATTCTTACCGTACCGTTTTGTCTTTCCGTCTCAATCGCATCTATATTTTTAAACGCAATTTATTATTATTGTTTAGCGTAATTCCGTCAAATCTTAACGACTGTGTCGCTCCGCCGTTCGAGAAATATTCGTATGCCGCCGCACACGTATATTGGCGCGCACACATAGAGCGAGTTAGTGTGCGTGGCAGGCCGCTTGGTCGCCGAGAAGCTATTTTCGCTCGCTCGAGGCAAACTCGCCGCAATGTTGCCGTATGCTCCGCTGTTGCCGTCGCCGCCGCTCGCTCAATCCTTTTCGCTCGCCACGGACGTTCATTCTCGCTCGATCGCCTCGCTATTTTCTTCACTCTGCTGCTCTTTCGTTCTGCGGTGATTTCGCGGCCTGCATGAATCTGTATATACGGCAATATACGGCCAGCCACGCGAAAAGGCGTCAAACGTCTGTCAGCCGAAACTGAAATAAAATCGCAATCCTATTAACTGTTTGACCTGTTACTCCGACTACTGTGAAAAGCCACTGTTACGATACTGCGTACAAAGTTTTACGTTCGTTGTGTAATGTTTGTGGAAATTATGAAGCGTTTGTTCTAAGAGTGTATCGTGAGACGGTTGCCCCAGTATTGCGGCTTAGGATAATTTGTTTCTCGCGCTTTTGTGTTTCTGCTCTGCCTGGATCCATTGCCTTGGTTACGATTGATAGTCGCTTTTACACTCTGTAATTTATGGAAACATTATTTACGTGATTTTCTTCCACGCGTTCGAACAATCTTCTCACTTTCTTACGGTAAATGCTTGTACTATAATAAATGCTTCATAATTTATTTGTGTTTTCCAAGCTTCGTCGTTCGCCTTCGTATATTTTCTGCTACAGTTTCTGTTCACGCGCCTTTGAACGCTCCCGTCAACATACGTATTCTTTCCTGTTCCTGTCGGCCTCTGTATTCTGTTAAAACCCGTGTAAGAAAAGACTTTGTAATTAATTGTATTCTCGCAACAACGATCTCGGTGTACCTACTCTGCCACGGAACGTTTCGTAACCTCAAAGCCAAAATAATGCTTTCAAGTTCTCAACTCGGATTCTAAAATTTGTCTACTGGATTGATGTTTCCACTCATCCGTCATTAAAAAAGAACGAGTATCTCTTCCCCTTTAAATTCAATCGGAGCACTTAAAGCTTTCTTTACCTTCTCTCTAATAAATCAAAGACTATCTGCCTCGCTCTCTTAAAGATTCGTTCTTCGAACATATTCTTTCCACTTTCTGCTTCTAAAAATTATGACAATAAAATACGTATTCAACGAGATGTATGAAAAGATTAATGAGACAAAGTATAAGCTTAATAAATTGCCAATTAAGAATTGATTACATTCGGATTACGTTTCTCTATTATTCTGCAGATATTTCTCTACTGTATATATAGTCTTCTGTATTTTGTCAAAACCTATGTAAGGAAACACATCGTAATTAATTGTATTCTCGCACAACGACATTCGTATACCTACTCTGCTGTCACAAAACGATTCGTAACCTTAAAGCTAAAACAATGCTTTCAATGTTTCAACTCCGATTCTAAAATTTATCTACTGAATTGATTTTTCCACTCATCCGTCACTCAAAAAGAACGAGTATCTCTTCCTCTTTTAATTCGATCGGACAATGTAAAGCTTTCTTTACCTTCTCTCTAATAAATCAAAGACTATCTGCCTCTCTCTCTTAAAGCTTCGTTCTTCGAACATATTCTTTCCATTTTCTGCTTCTAAAAATTATGATAATAAAATACCTATTCAACGAGATGTATGACAAGATTATTGAGACAAAGAATAACCTTAATATATTGCCAATTAAGAATTGATTACATTCGAATTATGTTTGTCTATTATTCTGTAGATTTATAAATATCCTGCGTTAAACCAGTGGGTCGCTATCGTAAGTATTTATTTTCTTTGCGTTGTATAATTCTTACCGTACCGTTTTGTCTTTCCGTCTCAATCGCATCTATATTTTTAAACGCAATTTATTATTATTGTCTAGCGTAATTCCGTCAAATCTTAACGACTGTGTCGCTCCGCCGTTCGAGAAATATTCGTATGCCGCCGCACACGTATATTGGCGCGCACACATAGAGCGAGTTAGTGTGCGTGGCAGGCCGCTTGGTCGCCGAGAAGCTATTTTCGCTCGCTCGAGGCAAACTCGCCGCAATGTTGCCGTATGCTCCGCTGTTGCCGTCGCCGCCGCTCGCTCAATCCTTTTCGCTCGCCACGGACGTTCATTCTCGCTCGATCGCCTCGCTATTTTCTTCACTCTGCTGCTCTTTCGTTCTGCGGTGATTTCGCGGCCTGCATGAATCTGTATATACGGCAATATACGGCCAGCCACGCGAAAAGGCGTCAAACGTCTGTCAGCCGAAACTGAAATAAAATCGCAATCCTATTAACTGTTTGACCTGTTACTCCGACTACTGTGAAAAGCCACTGTTACGATACTGCGTACAAAGTTTTACGTTCGTTGTGTAATGTTTGTGGAAATTATGAAGCGTTTGTTCTAAGAGTGTATCGTGAGACGGTTGCCCCAGTATTGCGGCTTAGGATAATTTGTTTCTCGCGCTTTTGTGTTTCTGCTCTGCCTGGATCCATTGCCTTGGTTACGATTGATTGTCGCTTTTACACTCTGTAATTTATGGAAACATTATTTACGTGATTTTCTTCCACGCGTTCGAACAATCTTCTCACTTTCTTACGGTAAATGCTTGTACTATAATAAATGCTTCATAATTTATTTGTGTTTTCCAAGCTTCGTCGTTCGCCTTCGTATATTTTCTGCTACAGTTTCTGTTCACGCGCCTTTGAACGCTCCCGTCAACATACGTATTCTTTCCTGTTCCTGTCGGCCTCTGTATTCTGTTAAAACCCGTGTAAGAAAAGACTTTGTAATTAATTGTATTCTCGCAACAACGATCTCGGTGTACCTACTCTGCCACGGAACGTTTCGTAACCTCAAAGCCAAAATAATGCTTTCAAGTTCTCAACTCGGATTCTAAAATTTGTCTACTGGATTGATGTTTCCACTCATCCGTCATTAAAAAAGAACGAGTATCTCTTCCCCTTTAAATTCAATCGGAGCACTTAAAGCTTTCTTTACCTTCTCTCTAATAAATCAAAGACTATCTGCCTCGCTCTCTTAAAGATTCGTTCTTCGAACATATTCTTTCCACTTTCTGCTTCTAAAAATTGTGACAATAAAATACGTATTCAACGAGATGTATGAAAAGATTAATGAGACAAAGTATAAGCTTAATAAATTGCCAATTAAGAATTCATTACATTCGGATTACGTTTCTCTATTATTCTGCAGATATTTCTCTACTGTATATATAGTCTTCTGTATTTTGTCAAAACCTATGTAAGGAAACACATCGTAATTAATTGTATTCTCGCACAACGACATTCGTATACCTACTCTGCTGTCACAAAACGATTCGTAACCTTAAAGCTAAAACAATGCTTTCAATGTTTCAACTCCGATTCTAAAATTTATCTACTGAATTGATTTTTCCACTCATCCGTCACTCAAAAAGAACGAGTATCTCTTCCTCTTTTAATTCGATCGGACAATGTAAAGCTTTTTTTACCTTCTCTCTAATAAATCAAAGACTATCTGCCTCTCTCTCTTAAAGCTTCGTTCTTCGAACATATTCTTTCCATTTTCTGCTTCTAAAAATTATGATAATAAAATACCTATTCAACGAGATGTATGACAAGATTATTGAGACAAAGAATAACCTTAATATATTGCCAATTAAGAATTGATTACATTCGAATTATGTTTGTCTATTATTCTGTAGATTTATAAATATCCTGCGTTAAACCAGTGGGTCGCTATCGTAAGTATTTATTTTCTTTGCGTTGTATAATTCTTACCGTACCGTTTTGTCTTTCCGTCTCAATCGCATCTATATTTTTAAACGCAATTTATTATTATTGTCTAGCGTAATTCCGTCAAATCTTAACGACTGTGTCGCTCCGCCGTTCGAGAAATATTCGTATGCCGCCGCACACGTATATTGGCGCGCACACATAGAGCGAGTTAGTGTGCGTGGCAGGCCGCTTGGTCGCCGAGAAGCTATTTTCGCTCGCTCGAGGCAAACTCGCCGCAATGTTGCCGTATGCTCCGCTGTTGCCGTCGCCGCCGCTCGCTCAATCCTTTTCGCTCGCCACGGACGTTCATTCTCGCTCGATCGCCTCGCTATTTTCTTCACTCTGCTGCTCTTTCGTTCTGCGGTGATTTCGCGGCCTGCATGAATCTGTATATACGGCAATATACGGCCAGCCACGCGAAAAGGCGTCAAACGTCTGTCAGCCGAAACTGAAATAAAATCGCAATCCTATTAACTGTTTGACCTGTTACTCCGACTACTGTGAAAAGCCACTGTTACGATACTGCGTACAAAGTTTTACGTTCGTTGTGTAATGTTTGTGGAAATTATGAAGCGTTTGTTCTAAGAGTGTATCGTGAGACGGTTGCCCCAGTATTGCGGCTTAGGATAATTTGTTTCTCGCGCTTTTGTGTTTCTGCTCTGCCTGGATCCATTGCCTTGGTTACGATTGATTGTCGCTTTTACACTCTGTAATTTATGGAAACATTATTTACGTGATTTTCTTCCACGCGTTCGAACAATCTTCTCACTTTCTTACGGTAAATGCTTGTACTATAATAAATGCTTCATAATTTATTTGTGTTTTCCAAGCTTCGTCGTTCGCCTTCGTATATTTTCTGCTACAGTTTCTGTTCACGCGCCTTTGAACGCTCCCGTCAACATACGTATTCTTTCCTGTTCCTGTCGGCCTCTGTATTCTGTTAAAACCCGTGTAAGAAAAGACTTTGTAATTAATTGTATTCTCGCAACAACGATCTCGGTGTACCTACTCTGCCACGGAACGTTTCGTAACCTCAAAGCCAAAATAATGCTTTCAAGTTCTCAACTGGGATTCTAAAATTTGTCTACTGGATTGATGTTTCCACTCATCCGTCATTAAAAAAGAACGAGTATCTCTTCCCCTTTAAATTCAATCGGAGCACTTAAAGCTTTCTTTACCTTCTCTCTAATAAATCAAAGACTATCTGCCTCGCTCTCTTAAAGATTCGTTCTTCGAACATATTCTTTCCACTTTCTGCTTCTAAAAATTGTGACAATAAAATACGTATTCAACGAGATGTATGAAAAGATTAATGAGACAAAGTATAAGCTTAATAAATTGCCAATTAAGAATTCATTACATTCGGATTACGTTTCTCTATTATTCTGCAGATATTTCTCTACTGTATATATAGTCTTCTGTATTTTGTCAAAACCTATGTAAGGAAACACATCGTAATTAATTGTATTCTCGCACAACGACATTCGTATACCTACTCTGCTGTCACAAAACGATTCGTAACCTTAAAGCTAAAACAATGCTTTCAATGTTTCAACTCCGATTCTAAAATTTATCTACTGAATTGATTTTTCCACTCATCCGTCACTCAAAAAGAACGAGTATCTCTTCCTCTTTTAATTCGATCGGACAATGTAAAGCTTTCTTTACCTTCTCTCTAATAAATCAAAGACTATCTGCCTCTCTCTCTTAAAGCTTCGTTCTTCGAACATATTCTTTCCATTTTCTGCTTCTAAAAATTATGATAATAAAATACCTATTCAACGAGATGTATGACAAGATTATTGAGACAAAGAATAACCTTAATATATTGCCAATTAAGAGTTGATTACATTCGAATTATGTTTGTCTATTATTCTGTAGATTTATAAATATCCTGCGTTAAACCAGTGGGTCGCTATCGTAAGTATTTATTTTCTTTGCGTTGTATAATTCTTACCGTACCGTTTTGTCTTTCCGTCTCAATCGCATCTATATTTTTAAACGCAATTTATTATTATTGTCTAGCGTAATTCCGTCAAATCTTAACGACTGTGTCGCTCCGCCGTTCGAGAAATATTCGTATGCCGCCGCACACGTATATTGGCGCGCACACATAGAGCGAGTTAGTGTGCGTGGCAGGCCGCTTGGTCGCCGAGAAGCTATTTTCGCTCGCTCGAGGCAAACTCGCCGCAATGTTGCCGTATGCTCCGCTGTTGCCGTCGCCGCCGCTCGCTCAATCCTTTTCGCTCGCCACGGACGTTCATTCTCGCTCGATCGCCTCGCTATTTTCTTCACTCTGCTGCTCTTTCGTTCTGCGGTGATTTCGCGGCCTGCATGAATCTGTATATACGGCAATATACGGCCAGCCACGCGAAAAGGCGTCAAACGTCTGTCAGCCGAAACTGAAATAAAATCGCAATCCTATTAACTGTTTGACCTGTTACTCCGACTACTGTGAAAAGCCACTGTTACGATACTGCGTACAAAGTTTTACGTTCGTTGTGTAATGTTTGTGGAAATTATGAAGCGTTTGTTCTAAGAGTGTATCGTGAGACGGTTGCCCCAGTATTGCGGCTTAGGATAATTTGTTTCTCGCGCTTTTGTGTTTCTGCTCTGCCTGGATCCATTGCCTTGGTTACGATTGATTGTCGCTTTTACACTCTGTAATTTATGGAAACATTATTTACGTGATTTTCTTCCACGCGTTCGAACAATCTTCTCACTTTCTTACGGTAAATGCTTGTACTATAATAAATGCTTCATAATTTATTTGTGTTTTCCAAGCTTCGTCGTTCGCCTTCGTATATTTTCTGCTACAGTTTCTGTTCACGCGCCTTTGAACGCTCCCGTCAACATACGTATTCTTTCCTGTTCCTGTCGGCCTCTGTATTCTGTTAAAACCCGTGTAAGAAAAGACTTTGTAATTAATTGTATTCTCGCAACAACGATCTCGGTGTACCTACTCTGCCACGGAACGTTTCGTAACCTCAAAGCCAAAATAATGCTTTCAAGTTCTCAACTGGGATTCTAAAATTTGTCTACTGGATTGATGTTTCCACTCATCCGTCATTAAAAAAGAACGAGTATCTCTTCCCCTTTAAATTCAATCGGAGCACTTAAAGCTTTCTTTACCTTCTCTCTAATAAATCAAAGACTATCTGCCTCGCTCTCTTAAAGATTCGTTCTTCGAACATATTCTTTCCACTTTCTGCTTCTAAAAATTGTGACAATAAAATACGTATTCAACGAGATGTATGAAAAGATTAATGAGACAAAGTATAAGCTTAATAAATTGCCAATTAAGAATTCATTACATTCGGATTACGTTTCTCTATTATTCTGCAGATATTTCTCTACTGTATATATAGTCTTCTGTATTTTGTCAAAACCTATGTAAGGAAACACATCGTAATTAATTGTATTCTCGCACAACGACATTCGTATACCTACTCTGCTGTCACAAAACGATTCGTAACCTTAAAGCTAAAACAATGCTTTCAATGTTTCAACTCCGATTCTAAAATTTATCTACTGAATTGATTTTTCCACTCATCCGTCACTCAAAAAGAACGAGTATCTCTTCCTCTTTTAATTCGATCGGACAATGTAAAGCTTTCTTTACCTTCTCTCTAATAAATCAAAGACTATCTGCCTCTCTCTCTTAAAGCTTCGTTCTTCGAACATATTCTTTCCATTTTCTGCTTCTAAAAATTATGATAATAAAATACGTATTCAACGAGATGTATGAAAAGATTATTGAGACAAAGAATAACCTTAATATATTGCCAATTAAGAATTGATTACATTCGAATTATGTTTGTCTATTATTCTGTAGATTTATAAATATCCTGCGTTAAACCAGTGGGTCGCTATCGTAAGTATTTATTTTCTTTGCGTTGTATAATTCTTACCGTACCGTTTTGTCTTTCCGTCTCAATCGCATCTATATTTTTAAACGCAATTTATTATTATTGTTTAGCGTAATTCCGTCAAATCTTAACGACTGTGTCGCTCCGCCGTTCGAGAAATATTCGTATGCCGCCGCACACGTATATTGGCGCGCACACATAGAGCGAGTTAGTGTGCGTGGCAGGCCGCTTGGTCGCCGAGAAGCTATTTTCGCTCGCTCGAGGCAAACTCGCCGCAATGTTGCCGTATGCTCCGCTGTTGCCGTCGCCGCCGCTCGCTCAATCCTTTTCGCTCGCCACGGACGTTCATTCTCGCTCGATCGCCTCGCTATTTTCTTCACTCTGCTGCTCTTTCGTTCTGCGGTGATTTCGCGGCCTGCATGAATCTGTATATACGGCAATATACGGCCAGCCACGCGAAAAGGCGTCAAACGTCTGTCAGCCGAAACTGAAATAAAATCGCAATCCTATTAACTGTTTGACCTGTTACTCCGACTACTGTGAAAAGCCACTGTTACGATACTGCGTACAAAGTTTTACGTTCGTTGTGTAATGTTTGTGGAAATTATGAAGCGTTTGTTCTAAGAGTGTATCGTGAGACGGTTGCCCCAGTATTGCGGCTTAGGATAATTTGTTTCTCGCGCTTTTGTGTTTCTGCTCTGCCTGGATCCATTGCCTTGGTTACGATTGATAGTCGCTTTTACACTCTGTAATTTATGGAAACATTATTTACGTGATTTTCTTCCACGCGTTCGAACAATCTTCTCACTTTCTTACGGTAAATGCTTGTACTATAATAAATGCTTCATAATTTATTTGTGTTTTCCAAGCTTCGTCGTTCGCCTTCGTATATTTTCTGCTACAGTTTCTGTTCACGCGCCTTTGAACGCTCCCGTCACCATACGTATTCTTTCCTGTTCCTGTCGGCCTCTGTATTCTGTTAAAACCCGTGTAAGAAAAGACTTTGTAATTAATTGTATTCTCGCAACAACGATCTCGGTGTACCTACTCTGCCACGGAACGTTTCGTAACCTCAAAGCCAAAATAATGCTTTCAAGTTCTCAACTCGGATTCTAAAATTTGTCTACTGGATTGATGTTTCCACTCATCCGTCATTAAAAAAGAACGAGTCTCTCTTCCCCTTTAAATTCAATCGGAGCACTTAAAGCTTTCTTTACCTTCTCTCTAATAAATCAAAGACTATCTGCCTCGCTCTCTTAAAGATTCGTTCTTCGAACATATTCTTTCCACTTTCTGCTTCTAAAAATTATGACAATAAAATACGTATTCAACGAGATGTATGAAAAGATTAATGAGACAAAGTATAAGCTTAATAAATTGCCAATTAAGAATTGATTACATTCGGATTACGTTTCTCTATTATTCTGCAGATATTTCTCTACTGTATATATAGTCTTCTGTATTTTGTCAAAACCTATGTAAGGAAACACATCGTAATTAATTGTATTCTCGCACAACGACATTCGTATACCTACTCTGCTGTCACAAAACGATTCGTAACCTTAAAGCTAAAACAATGCTTTCAATGTTTCAACTCCGATTCTAAAATTTATCTACTGAATTGATTTTTCCACTCATCCGTCACTCAAAAAGAACGAGTATCTCTTCCTCTTTTAATTCGATCGGACAATGTAAAGCTTTCTTTACCTTCTCTCTAATAAATCAAAGACTATCTGCCTCTCTCTCTTAAAGCTTCGTTCTTCGAACATATTCTTTCCATTTTCTGCTTCTAAAAATTATGATAATAAAATACCTATTCAACGAGATGTATGACAAGATTATTGAGACAAAGAATAACCTTAATATATTGCCAATTAAGAATTGATTACATTCGAATTATGTTTGTCTATTATTCTGTAGATTTATAAATATCCTGCGTTAAACCAGTGGGTCGCTATCGTAAGTATTTATTTTCTTTGCGTTGTATAATTCTTACCGTACCGTTTTGTCTTTCCGTCTCAATCGCATCTATATTTTTAAACGCAATTTATTATTATTGTCTAGCGTAATTCCGTCAGATCTTAACGACTGTGTCGCTCCGCCGTTCGAGAAATATTCGTATGCCGCCGCACACGTATATTGGCGCGCACACATAGAGCGAGTTAGTGTGCGTGGCAGGCCGCTTGGTCGCCGAGAAGCTATTTTCGCTCGCTCGAGGCAAACTCGCCGCAATGTTGCCGTATGCTCCGCTGTTGCCGTCGCCGCCGCTCGCTCAATCCTTTTCGCTCGCCACGGACGTTCATTCTCGCTCGATCGCCTCGCTATTTTCTTCACTCTGCTACTCTTTCGTTCTGCGGTGATTTCGCGGCCTGCATGAATCTGTATATACGGCAATATACGGCCAGCCACGCGAAAAGGCGTCAAACGTCTGTCAGTCGAAACTGAAATAAAATCGCAATCCTATTAACTGTTTGACCTGTTACTCCGATTACTGTGAAAAGCCACTGTTACGATACTACGTACAAAGTTTTACGTTCGTTGTGTAATGTTTGTGGAAATTATGAAGTGTTTGTTCTAAGAGTGTATCGTAAGACGGTTGCCCAAGTATTGCGGCTTAGGATAATTTGTTTTTCGCGCTTTTGTGTTTCTGCTCTGCCTGGATCCATTGCCTTGGATACGATTGATATTCGCTTTTACACTCTGTAATTTATGGAAACATTATTTACGTCATTTTCTTCCACGCGTTCGAACAATATTCTCACTTTCTTACGGTAAATGCTTGTACTAAATGCTTCATAATTTATTTGTGTTTTCCAAGCTTCGTTGCAAATGTCGTATCTTGTTTTCTTGTTGTTGCAGTTGATTTCTTCGAAACTTGGATACCGCCTTCGTATATTTTCTCCTACAGTTTCTGTTCACGCGCCTTTGAACGCTCCCCTCAACATACGTATTCTTTGCTGTTCCTGTCGGCCTCTGTATTCTGTCAAAACCTGTGTAAGAAGACTTTGTTATTAAATGTATTCTCGCAACAACGATCTCGGTGTACCTACTCTGCCACGGAACGTTACGTAACCTTAAAGCCAAAATAATGCTTTCAAGTTCTCAACTCGGATTCTAAAATTTGTCTACTGGATTGATGTTTCCACTCATCCGTCACTCAAAAAGAACGAGTATCTCTTCCTCTTTCAATTCAATCGGAGCACTTAAAGCTTTCTTTACCTTCTCTCTAATAAATCAAAGACTATCTGCCTCGCTCTCTTAAAGATTCGTTCTTCGAACATATTCTTTCCACTTTCTGCTTCTAAAAATTATGACAATAAAATACGTATTCAACGAGATGTATGAAAAGATTAATGAGACAAAGTATAAGCTTAATAAATTGCCAATTAAGAATTGATTACATTCGGATTACGTTTCTCTATTATTCTGCAGATATTTCTCTACTGTATATATAGTCTTCTGTATTTTGTCAAAACCTATGTAAGGAAACACATCGTAATTAATTGTATTCTCGCACAACGACATTCGTATACCTACTCTGCTGTCACAAAACGATTCGTAACCTTAAAGCTAAAACAATGCTTTCAATGTTTCAACTCCGATTCTAAAATTTATCTACTGAATTGATTTTTCCACTCATCCGTCACTCAAAAAGAACGAGTATCTCTTCCTCTTTTAATTCGATCGGACAATGTAAAGCTTTCTTTACCTTCTCTCTAATAAATCAAAGATTATCTGCCTCTCTCTCTTAAAGCTTCGTTCTTCGAACATATTCTTTCCATTTTCTGCTTCTAAAAATTATGATAATAAAATACGTATTCAACGAGATGTATGAAAAGATTATTGAGACAAAGAATAACCTTAATATATTGCCAATTAAGAATTGATTACATTCGAATTATGTTTGTCTATTATTCTGTAGATTTATAAATATCCTGCGTTAAACCAGTGGGTCGCTATCGTAAGTATTTATTTTCTTTGCGTTGTATAATTCTTACCGTACCGTTTTGTCTTTCCGTCTCAATCGCATCTATATTTTTAAACGCAATTTATTATTATTGTCTAGCGTAATTCGGTCGGTTCTTAACGATTGTGTCGCTCCGCCGTTCGAGAAATATTCGTTTGCTCGCCGCACACGTATATTGGCGCGCACACATAGAGCGAGTTAGTGTGCGTGGCAGGCCGCTTGGTCGCCGAGAAGCTATTTTCGCTCGCTCGAGGCAAACTCGCCGCGATGTTGCCGTATGCTCCGCTGTTGCCGTCGCCGCCGCTCGCTCAATCCTTTTCCCTCGCCTCGGACGTTCACTCTCGCACGATCGCCTCGCTATTTTATTCCCTCTGCTGCTCTTTCGTTCTGCGGTGATTTCGCGGCATGCATAAATCTGTATATACGGCAAGCCACGCAAATCAAAGTAGTACAAGTACAAATTACGACGTCCGGCGTACATATATTGTTTACAGAAATTATGAAGCATTTGCTCTAACGGAGAGTGCAAGGGCTTGGGGTCACGGATTTAGTTCAAACTTTGTAGGATAATAGATTTAGCTTCCCTGTTGATGAAGATTTATGATTATAGGGGCCACTACTCAATAATTATTTAGATATTTGCAGTTGAAGATGCAATTCACTCATTAAATTCACTTCTGTAGCAAACGATTACAGATAATGGGTTTAGCGTAGCGACAACGGAACAGTGTTCCTTGCCGGTAGGAGCCGGGTTCGAATCCCTGGAGGGTGAATATTTTTTTTTTGTATTTTATGTCCATTTTTACACATAAATGATATTTTATTTTATATTTTATATATTACATATACATATTACATTTTACATATAAATATTGGGTTGGGGAATAAGTTGGTAGCGTTTTTATATTTGCATTGTTTTACACCAATTTTTTACTGTTTGACTAACAATAAGTGTACAATATTCATTCGATAGAGCTATGGGATGTACGAATGATCCGTGAGTGAGTGATTATGAAAGTGTGAATATATGTGTGTGAGTATGATATAATATAATTATTGATTTTTGTTTAAATTAAAGTTTTGATAAAAACGCAACGAACTTATTCCCCAACCCAAATGATTATTAAACACCTTGTCAAACAGCAAAAAAAATCGTTGTAAAACAAAGCAAATATAACTACGCTACGAACTTATTCCCCAACCTAATATTTATATGTAAAATGCAATATGTATATGTAGTATATAAAATATAAAATATAAATATGTAAAGATTATATGTTATGTTGTGTATTTATGTGTAAAAATGGTCATAAAGTAAAATAAAAAAACATTCATTCTCCACGGATTCGAACCCGGCTCCTACCGGAAAAGGACACTGATCCGTTGCCGATACGCCAAACCCATTATCTGTAATCGTTTGCTACAGCGCTGAATTTAAAAAGAGAAAAATGAATTGCATTTTCAACTGCAAATATCTGAATAATTATTTAGTAGTGGCCCCTATAATCATATATCTTCATCAGCAGGGGAACTAAATCTATCATCCTACAAAGTTTGAACTAAATCCGTGACCCCAAGACCTTGCACTCTCTTGTAAGATTGTACCGTAAGATGTTTGCCCAAGTATTGCGTCTTAGGATAATTTGTTTCTCCTGTTTTTCTGTTTCTGCTCTTTCTCGATCCATTGCCACGGTATCATTGGTATTCGCTTTTATACTCTGTAATTTACGGAAACAATATTAATACCATTTTCTTCTACTCGTCCGAATAATGTTGCCACCTTCTTACGGTAAATGCCTACAGTGAATGCTTCTTAATTTATTCCTATATTATGCGCGTTGTTCCAAATGTCGCATCTTCTTTTCGTATCGTTGCATTTGATAGCTGTTAAGTAACTATCCTCGAAACTTGAATACGCCGTCTGTATATTTTCTGCTGCAGTTTCTGTTTACGCTTCTTTGAACGCTCACGTCGACATACGTATTGTTTTCTGTTTCTCTCGGCTTCTGTATTTTGCCAAAACCAATGTAAGGAAACACATCGTAATTAATTGTATTCTCGCAACAACGATCTTCGTATACCTACTCTGTCACAAAACGATTCGTAACCTTAAAGCTAAAACAATGCTTTCAATGTTTCAACTCCGATTCTGAAATTTATCTACTGAATTGATTTTTCCACTCATCCGTCACTCAAAAAGAACGAGTCTCTCTTCCTCTTTTAATTCGATCGGAGCATGTAAAGCTTTCTTTACCTTCTCTCTAATAAATCAAAGACTATCTGCCTCCCTCTCTTAAAGCTTCATTCT
This sequence comes from Anoplius nigerrimus, assembly GCA_914767735.1. NCBI lineage: Eukaryota > Metazoa > Arthropoda > Insecta > Hymenoptera > Pompilidae > Anoplius > Anoplius nigerrimus. The sequence goes on from OU612080.1 coordinate 53,174, forward strand.
TCGAACAATTCTTTCCACTTTCTGCTTCTAAAAATTATGATAATAAAATACGTATTCAACGAGATGTATGAAAAGATTAATGAGGCAATGTATAACCTTAATATATTGCCAATTAAGAATTAATTACATTCGAATTACGTTTGTCTATTATTCTGTAGATTTTAAAATATCCTGCATTAAATCAGTGTAGTCGCTATCGTAAGTATTTATTTTCTTTGCGTTGTATAATTCTTACCGTACCGTTTTGTCTTTCCGTCTCAATCGCATCTATATTTTTAAACGCAATTTATTATTATTGTCTAGCGTAATTCCGTCAAATCTTAACGACTGTGTCGCTCCGCCGTTCGAGAAATATTCGTATGCCGCCGCACACGTATATTGGCGCGCACACATAGAGCGAGTTAGTGTGCGTGGCAGGCCGCTTGGTCGCCGAGAAGCTATTTTCGCTCGCTCGAGGCAAACTCGCCGCAATGTTGCCGTATGCTCCGCTGTTGCCGTCGCCGCCGCTCGCTCAATCCTTTTCGCTCGCCACGGACGTTCATTCTCGCTCGATCGCCTCGCTATTTTCTTCACTCTGCTGCTCTTTCGTTCTGCGGTGATTTCGCGGCCTGCATGAATCTGTATATACGGCAATATACGGCCAGCCACGCGAAAAGGCGTCAAACGTCTGTCAGCCGAAACTGAAATAAAATCGCAATCCTATTAACTGTTTGACCTGTTACTCCGACTACTGTGAAAAGCCACTGTTACGATACTGCGTACAAAGTTTTACGTTCGTTGTGTAATGTTTGTGGAAATTATGAAGCGTTTGTTCTAAGAGTGTATCGTGAGACGGTTGCCCCAGTATTGCGGCTTAGGATAATTTGTTTCTCGCGCTTTTGTGTTTCTGCTCTGCCTGGATCCATTGCCTTGGTTACGATTGATAGTCGCTTTTACACTCTGTAATTTATGGAAACATTATTTACGTGATTTTCTTCCACGCGTTCGAACAATCTTCTCACTTTCTTACGGTAAATGCTTGTACTATAATAAATGCTTCATAATTTATTTGTGTTTTCCAAGCTTCGTCGTTCGCCTTCGTATATTTTCTGCTACAGTTTCTGTTCACGCGCCTTTGAACGCTCCCGTCAACATACGTATTCTTTCCTGTTCCTGTCGGCCTCTGTATTCTGTTAAAACCCGTGTAAGAAAAGACTTTGTAATTAATTGTATTCTCGCAACAACGATCTCTGTGTACCTACTCTGCCACGGAACGTTTCGTAACCTCAAAGCCAAAATAATGCTTTCAAGTTCTCAACTCGGATTCTAAAATTTATCTGCTGGATTGATTTTTCCACTCATCCGTCATTAACCCTTTTAACGACATATCGTCGTTCGGTGCACTCGCCAAAAATACTAACGACGATATATCGTTGCGCCTCCGTTAGAGCCTTATTATACTCATCACAAGAGATCTGTGTTTAAGTATAACTTCATAAAATGTTAAAATGGTTCATATTCGATGCAACAGAAGTGAAAAAATGTTTATTAGATCAACTTTTTGTTATATCCTATGTTGTTTTGTGCCGAGATAAGGTAGAATAGAATAGAGATAGGATAGAAACGGGACACGGGATATCCCTCGGATATCCGTCGACACGAGATAGTTTCTTGGGATAAGGAAATATTACACATTGTTGGTGGACAGAGAAGTAACTATAACTATCTATAATAAAACTTATATTTTTTTAGTGACGTATTACCAGCTGCACGATCCACTTGGGTATTAGATTTGTCTGACGCTTGCCGTGCATCATAGCGTTATCCTTTCGTTTTGATATCCGACACCAGCTGTTTCATTGCAAATGATTGCAAAATGCAATGTCTATACGCTATACTACCAGATATATATAAAGCGATGACCAAACGATGATTTTCTCTATATGCAATTACGTTCTGAAAAAAAGAAATTACTTTGTGCGATTTTCATGATGTCTTATATTTATGTTATTCTCATGATTTTTAGTAAATATCGAAACTCCATTGGTATCGATTTATTCTCCATCCATTTCGCAATATTCTGCTTTTTTAATTTTGTAAATATCACGTCTACTTTAGTTTTTACGAGCATTTTCGCAAACCTCTACAAATTCGTCGATTCGGCCCGGTATTCTTCGCCTAGGTACGCTCTTTTCGCTCGGTGCTAAAAGGGTTAAAAAAGAACGAGTATCTCTTCCTCTTTCAATTCGATCGGAGCATGTAAAGCTTTCTTTACCTTCTGTCTAATAAATAAAAGACTTTCTGCCTCGCCCTCTTAAAGCTTCGTTCTTCGAACATATTCTTTGCACTTTCCTTGCAGAAATACGTTGCACCGACCTCTTCCTGATTTTGAGAAATTAACTTCTTTTCCCGTCGCTCTTGCTCCTTCTGCTTCTAAAAATTATGATACTGAAATATGGATTCAACGAGATGTATGTAAAGATTAATGAGACAAAGTATAACCGTAATAAATTGCCAAATAAGAATTGGTTACATTCCATTTACGTTTGTCTATTAATCTCTAGATTTTAAATTATCCTCTATTAAACCGGTGTAGTCGCTATCGTGAATATTTATTTTCTTTGCGTTGTATAATTCTTACCGTACCGTTTTGCCTTTCCGACTCAATCGCATCTATATTTTTAAACGCAATTTATTACTATTTTTTCGCGTGATTCGTTCCGTTGTTAACGATTGTCTCGCTCCGTCGTTGGAGAAATATTCGTATGCTCGCCGCACACGTACATTGGCGCGCACACATAGAGCGAGTAAGTGTACGTGGCAGGCCGCTTCGTCGCCGAGAAGCTCTTCGAGCTCGGCTCGAGGCAAACTCGGCCCGTTGTTGCCGTCTCCGCCGCTGTTGCCGTCGCCGCCGCTCTCTCCATCCTTTGTATCTGTATATACGTCCAGCCACGCGAAAGGCGTCAAACGTCTGTCAGCCGAAACTGAAATAAAATCGCAATCCTATTAACTGTTTGACCTGTTAGTCCGATTACTGTGAAAAGCCACTGTTACGATACCACGTACAAAGTTTTACGTTCGTTGTGTAATGTTTGTTGAAATTATGAAGCGTTTGTTCTAAGAGTGCATCGCAGGACGGTTGCCCAAGTATTGCGGCTTAGGATAATTTGTTTCTCACACTTTTGTGTTTCTGCTCTGCCTCGATCCATTGCCTTGGTTACGATTGGTATTCGCTTTTACACTCTGTAATTTATAGAAACATTATTTACATCGTTTTCTTCTACGCGTTCGAACAATTTTCCCACTTTCTTACCGTAAATGCTTCTTCATTTATTCGTGTTTTCTACGCTTCGTTGCAAATGTCGTATTTTGTTTTCTTGTCGTTGCAGTTGATTTCTTCGACACTTGAATACCCTGTCCGTATATATTCTGCTACAATTTCTGTTTATGTGCCTTTGAAAGCCGATGTGAACTTGCGATTTCTTCCTTCTTCCTGTTGGCATGTACATTCTGTCGAAACCTGTGTATGGAAGCTCATTGTAATTAATTGTATTCTCGCCACAAAGATCTCGGAATGCCTACTCCCTCACGGAACGTTTTCTTACCTTAGAGGCAAGATAATAGTTTGAAATGCTCAACTCCGATTCTAAAACTTGTTCGCTCAATTGAATTTTCTATTCCCCCATCGCACCGAAAGAACCGTATCCGTTTCTCTTTCGATTCGATCGAAGCGTATAAAGCTTTCTTTACCTTCTTTCTCAAAAATACCAGACTCTCTGCCTCGTCGTTGAGCCCGCTGTAACCATCTGTTTGCTCCTCTCCTGTGTGCGCTTGTCCACCCCAGTATGGAATGTGTAATGGAGTTTCGTATTCTTTTGCTCAAAGTTCGATCGAACGCCCTTTCCTTTTACTTTTTCTCTCCGCGCGATCTTTCCTTCTCTTGCTGTGTATTCACCGGCGATTGACCACTCCGGAATTGTTTGCTACTGCAACCTGTTAGATGCCAAAAATGTCGGTACACCGAAAATAACGTTTACTTTTTTATGGAGTACCTTCCTCCCCGTGCCGTATTCGCTTCTTCTGTTCCGTTCGAAAGTAATCGCTGCCTGCCCCGATCCGCCCCGAATATCCCTCGAACCCATGATGATGTTTTCCAACGATTGTTTTCCAGCGATCTGTTTGACGTTTGCCGTCGACGACCGTTTTTGCTGCGACGTTTCTTGACTCCTGATTATCCCTTCACCGACGATGTTCTGCCTTTAAACAAACTTTTCTTAATGTCTTTATTTTGTAAATTTTTGACGCGTCTGTCGAAATCACTCACCCTACTTAAGTGTATCCTCGTTTATTCTGTCGTCTTCTCGATTCTTCGACGCCACCGGCGGTAGCGTTTAAATCAGTTTTGAATGTAAACGAAAATCCTATTACCGGGCAGTCTGCTACGTTCGATCGCTTGTTCCTTTCGATGTTCTCTTCCATCGGCCGACATTAATTTTATTTATGCTTCCACTCGTGCGTGACCGTAACTGATATTCGCAATCGGAATACGTCTGATTGAACGCACCCACCGATTGTTACGAATGTTGCGCGAAACTGCGCGAAACCCAAAACTTGGTGTTTTTGCGTTTGATACAGACGGCGCCACTCGTCGCCGGGGAACAATCCGTGTGCGAGAGAAAGGTCATCCCTATGTCAGAGTGAGTGAGACGAACGTTCTCGTCTTTCGCCTTGTACGGTGACTCGAGGCCATCCCAGGCGTTTATTCACCGTTCTATAAATAGATTAATTCGTAGGGCGATACGAAGCAGTGTTTAAATTTGATTTCTCAGTCTTTTCATATCGCAATACCTGCCTAGTTAATGTCTATTTTTTTTGCAGAAAATCACAATGTTTTGCCGACCCTCGAATTGCCGTCAGAGGGCAGCACTTTCCTGGACGAAGTTTCAAAATATTCCCCAGTTCTCACTGTGACGTGTAAACTTAGTAACTAATGTAGTGGAAACGCGATGCATTTCCATTTAACAACTTACATTTACTCGATCTACGAAAACTACAACGTACTTATTTTCTCTATTGAAATATTTGCGAGTGCATTTCGCAAACAAACTTTTCTTCGATACACGAAAATGTCATTTCGCCGGTAGCGCTAAGGCGGGCGAGATGGAGAGAGAGAGAGTGAGAGAGAGAGCTCCCCTTGAACACGCGTGAGAGAGAGGGAAAGTGAAACGTCAACACTGCGGTTGGGACGCTGACAGACGCCTCCGGGTGTTTACTTCTATGCTTTTTATAATCGGTTTGTTAGCGATAAGGTGACCCAGTTACTGACGTCTGTGTATGCCGTGAATTCGCTACTTTGCACCGCTTGCACTTCGTACAGCGTGCCGTTGAATTGTTAGTTTTATAAGAAATAATAAATTCGTTGTAAAAATAATGTTCTCGTGCCAAAATCACTACCTTGCGAACGGTACGAATTATCGCCAGAGGGCAGCACCTTACCACACGATATTTTCGTAAATTCCCTAGCTGTCACGGTGGCTTGTAGCATAAGCAAGCGTAAGTGACAAACGTATTCGACGAATACTTCAAATATATTCCTACAGCTTCGTCATCTTGCAGAAAGTGTCGTCGACGATTAATTACATTACATTTCACTATTTTCAACTAACGACCTGTACCATTTTATTAGTTCACGCTTTGCCGCAAGAGTGTAGCACTGCTTGAATGATTCGCTGGAGAATTCCCTGAAACCCTATGACTCCAGTGAGCGATTATCGAGCAACATTCGTAATTGGATTTCAAACTTCTCCCACTGTTATGTTATGTCTGACTTTTTCGAATTTTATCGCCCATTAATATAGTTTTATACCTTTGTCGTATATATTAGTTCCCCGTGGCATTGTTGTACTTTCTGCTAAATGCTAGTAACGTCTAGCTGTTTTTAATTCCTAATTTTATATGTCGACGATAGAGGGCAGAAGCTTCTCAGGTGATGTTTCGAAGTATTCCCTAGTCATACTCTGGCGCGAGATTGTTTTCGAATATGCAATTCTATTCCTAAAGCTTTTTCAGGTAAAACTAATTATTGAAAACGCATTTAGGCTATGTCTTATTGCCCTACGTTGCTTCCTACCCCATGTTCTGTATCTTTTGCATTTGAATATACTAGTTTGCATTGTTTCAGACTGCTGTATCACGTAAAGTCCTGTTATATGCCTGATTTAATATCGGACTAGCTGGTTATAGAAAGATTAAGCCGACCTATTCTCATTCTACTCTTAATCCTTACGCTCTCTTGCGTTGGTTTATGTTATTAGACGTAAGTTTACGTTGCTCTAACACGTAATTTCCCTTTATATGCCTCACCTCGCGTAAGTAAATTTAGTTCTAAACACGCTCGGCGTACGCATTCTATTCGTACGACTTTGTTTCTAGTTTCAGCATTGCCATCTCTTGTGCTATATGCCAGAAGTAACTGTCGTCGAGCTGCTTAACGCGACTTTGAACTCTATTGCCTTATCGTGCGCTACGTTTTACACTCTGTTGCAATGGTATACACTAATCTTCGTAAACTTACGTTGTTGTATCGTATGATTTTGATTTCTATATCTAATTTACCGTCGTAACAGCCGATTATAGTTGCATTTCGCTTATGTATTCTTATCGTGGAGTACTTTTTGCGCTATGTTACATCGATTTGCACTGCTTTACGTAAGTTTACGTTGTTATATCACATAATTTTGATTTCTATAAGCAATTTGTCGTCCGAAAAAGTAATTATGCAGGCATTTAGCCGATATATTGTTCCTATACGATACTTTCTATGATGTGTTATACCCTTTTGCTGTACTTGATGCAATTCCACCTTCTTACATTGTATTATTTTGTATTTTGACGGTAAATGTCGTCGTCTCTGTGTAGCCCATTGCCTCCGTATTGCAATGAGCGATGAATGGAAGGTACTTTAGTATTATTTGAACCGCGTAAACTGCAAAAATACTGACTCCCACAATTTTTTATTGCGTTCGAATGTGAATAGCGGGCTTTCGTCATATATCAAACACTCTTTGACTCTCTTATCGAGTTTGCATCGCAATGAGATACATAAATATGGTACTGGGGCGTCGCTTGGACCGTATTAAAAGAAGAAATACCGACACTATCGACATTTTGTAGCATTTACGTGACGATGGTGGCTTTTGGCCGTGTGTTGAGCAATTGCTGGCTGTCTTACTGGCTTGTACCGCAATGAGAGACCTAAATATAGTAGTGGGTCATCGATTGAACCGTATTAAGCGAAAAAATACCGTAATCGTCGACGTTTTATGGCAATTCGATTAAATATGTTTAAAAACACCGAAAAATGAACGCTTTGCCACCAGAACGATAGATATTTTGCTTGAATGCGATTCGACATCTATGGGATGAGAGAACGATAAGTAACATTCTGGAAAATCGAAGCCGGAATGTTCTCAGTGGAATAGTTCCCGAGATATCTTCAATAATGTGATGGAAAACAGTTAAAAGTGACTCTATGCTCATCTGTGCGACTCAAAAATTCAATTAACCGACTTTTGTCATTAACGGGTGGCAGAAGACTGAGAAAGATTAATAGAAATCGAATCGAAAATGTTCAAAGTACAAAACTTTGGGGTAAAATGGAAAAGATCAAGACCAAAAGCACCGAGAAAATGAACTTTTTTTGGTTTTGAGAGAATTTGACTCTATTAATCGACAAGAATTTTTCTCTGTTAAGAAAGGGGTCTAATAGATATAGGAAACTGGAAACCCTGGCCTTCCAAGGGTAATAGTTCCAAAGATATACCCAAACTTTGGTTCGAAAGAAATGAAAAGTGAATTTTCTTCGAATTTACGATTGGAAAAATTATTACAATCAAGTACTCTTCTCGTAGATTAAATACGAGTAACGAGGATTCATAGAAATTGCACGGGAATGCTCTGAGCGTAGTAATTTTGGAGATGTATCGAGATCTATACGAAAAATCGTGGGAATTGTTCGTGTGCAGTACCGAGTTTTAGCAGATCGCGCTTTTAAAATAATAATTAGAACCCGGCGGAGCTAAGATATGTATCCTACGTGATCGAGAGATAGTTCTTCTGTCTGCCTTTTGTATGCTGTATGTAAGGTGGGTTACGACCCATGTGGTTGTTGCTCCCAGATGAAATTGATTGTTGATGTTGATGAGGTAGATTGTCCTTCTTGCAGGAAATTCCATGTACTTGTGCATACAGTTTAGAGGTGACAGAGTATTCGTCTGTTGGCACTTTTCTGCCTGCCGGAAGTATCGTTATTCTGGAATACAAAATGGATTGTGTGAATTTACGGTGTTATTATGAGGTCTAATTGGGAGATTAACTTACGGGCACATGTTATTTTCTAATACGTCTCAGCCTTGTTGTATGATCCCTACAACAGATTATTCTCTTAAACACCCAATAATGTTGTAATGAATCTGTTGCTTGATAAAATAAACTGTTACCTATATCCGTATACTTCCTTTACCCAATTATCTTGTGCAGCTGGCAGGGGAAATATATGTACTTTACTTTCTGCCACACCTTTGTTGCTCCGTGATAATGATTCAGCCTTACTAGTAATTGTATCCTCTCTCCTTGGTATGATAGTAATCAAACGGCGATCAGGTTAGAAGATGAATTAGCGTGAACTTCTAATCCTACTAGTACTTACACTTGAATTACCCAGTTGAAACTTTGACGGGCCAGCTCAGCCACAATTCCTAATGTAGAGACACTTTTCCCCTTGAGGTTCCTCTTCCTGACCAGAAAAAAGTAAGAAAATATTAGAATTCACGACGATGATTCATTCCGGGTAAATGTAATCCTATTAATCCGTAGTGAACCTACTAGTGATGTAAGGGTTATGCGCCAAAATATGTAATTAAACATATTCGCACGCATAGAAACTTGTCTTGGAAGGTTTAAAATTTTGGAACAAGCGACGATTAAAACTGTATTGAGGGATATACTCCTTAATAGTACTGATTTGAAGCAATGTTTCTAGTAAATGTCTTACCTTTGCTGCTGGTCAGAAATATTTCCAGATGTAACATTTATCCCAATTATCCGTCTCTAGTGGCTTCAAAACTTTTTCCCAGGATACGAAATAAGTGGTGAGATGAGATAAAGTTCAGATTTATGAACACTCCCTGGTCCTCTTGAAGACATATTATTCCTAGCGAAAAAGAGCGGCGATACGGTCAATCAAACAGAACAGTTCTACATTGTAAACTCATTGAAACATGTCACAAATTTTTGACAGACTATGTAGTTAACCGGATCAACATTCAAAGTGTGGTATACTTAACAGCATTTTATAGGTTCAATTTTTGGTGAGTCTGACGCTGCCCTGTACTCGATTCAGATGTTCCAACCTGTTAAATAAATGATTAGTAACCGGCACTCCGTATGTATAGCAAACATAACTAGAAAAATATTTACAAACGGTCCTTGTTGTGGTTAGGAATAGGTATTCCTGCAAGCAAACATTTTGAACTGACGAGAATGACACGCGCCTAGCTCGCTCTGATTGGTCGAACCAGTTTCGCCGAGTGAGTGCCAGCGTTGGTGTTGTACTTTTGCGGTAATCTCTCACGTATTTAACCTTGACATTGATAAATATTTACTGCTGCCTTCCCGTATGTGTCGGGCAATTCAATTAGCCGAGTTTTTTACCTGTGTGTAGTGTTTGAAATAAAGTATCTAACATTTGATTCCAGACATTCTCGCTGACTTAAGATGTCAAAGACTGACGTGTAGATTAATTTTCGTAGTCTTTTTTTGTAGTTCTCGGTCGGTCTGTCGATATTCGGTACTTAATTTAGGAGCTGTGTCGGCAGTATTAGGTACTTTATGTGGAAAATTCTGCCTGTTCAGTATTTATCGTACTAGAAACGTACTTGTAAAATGTTGCGGTGCGTGTCTGACAATTAGTATTAAGTAGAAATACGTATACATTGCACACCGAAGTAACATCTCATTGCACTGACGAGCGAGTATGATTTCAGACGAAAGCATATAGTATCATGCTATGCGTATGAAGTCATACTCCTCATTGCACTACCGAGATGTACTTCATTGCACATGTGAAATACGTATTTCGATCTGTTCGGGAGATTCGGTTAAATGTGCACGCGTACGAGCGGTTGAAATTTATTTTTTAATTCTACGGTATAAAGTACTATCCTCCAGATAATACTTTATACACTGGAATTAATGAATTAATTTCAGCAGTGCCTTCGTGCTAGCCCTTGCTCGCGAAATTTTCACTTTATGTTAATTGACCGTAAAAACGTAGTGTTCGATGGGCAAATAACAGCGTTTACATTGACGCGAGCACAGACGAACGCATAAGCGAATTGTTTTTGTATTTTATATAATTACAATTTCTCGCTACTTTGCGTTCGTACGAGTGCTCGAATCAATGTAAAACTGATATTTGCTCAAATCTCCCGAACAGAAGGGGCGATATGCTAAAGCATGCCCGAAGAAAGAAGTGGCTAATATAATAGCCGAAGCGGCCCGGAGAAGAGGGCTTTCGCCGTGGGACTAGATAGGTCACTATGCCCGTCATTACAAATTTCATTCTATATATGTCGTTTAAATATGTCCCGAAATTAATTCTCCTAACGATTGAGTTACGACTTATATTCCTTCGGTATTGAGTCGCAACTAATTGTCGTTCGGGAATTAATTTCTGCTTGCTGGTATCCTTTTCCTTTTCCTTTATTTCCTGCCAAATTTTATTCAACGAAATAAATTTACTTCATTTAAATTGCATTTTGTATTCGTGGTATGTTGCTTGCGAATGCTGACGTGATATACATATAACGAAAATTGTCATGTTTTGCAATATTTTTCTTTATATTTAAAATCTACTCAATTCTCGGGATCTTTATCGTATTTGATAAACGCAGTGAACATATCATTGGGTATTTAAGTAGAGTCATGTTTTAAATTTTGATAAATTCAAAGAGTATATTAGAGTCAATATCAAAATATTACTAACCCGTTTCTTTCAGCGACACTAATCTAGTCTGCTTTGTGTTACAGGAATTAAATAACTAAATCAAGTTTCGTCGTCAATACTGTGTCTAGTTTCGCCTTCTCTCAGCATTACTAATCTGTTTTGCTTTCTGTTGCATGATCCATGGATCTCCGTGGCAATATCATCTGGTCGGCAATATTTTAAATATTCGATCTCTAATTTCATTTACCTCTCATTGCTTAGGTACTTACAAGACGTATAATTGAATATTTTTAATTAATTTCTTGATTTACAACATGTGTAATTGCAGTTTTTTCTGTTTTCAGCGATATAAATCTGTTCTGCTGAAACAGATTAATTCCACCTGATTTATGTTTCAGGAGGATTTATTAAGCAAACCTATTATTTGTTACAAATTTCTCAACTCCATTTCACAGAAGGTGCTAAATATTTGTTTCAGAGAATTTGTATGCTGCTGCATTTCCTTAGAGATTTATAATAATGTATTAATCATTTATTTTTCTGTTTGTTTAATTTCAAAGCTTACCCTTCCGATAATTTTTGATTATTTTCTTTGTGCATTATTATGTTGTCTCATTTTCAATGTCAGCTTCTTATCTGCTGTTAAATGATGATTTACAGCATTTCTTTATTAACTTAAATTGTTTTAGGTATCCATGGAAATTGTGTTCAATGTTATATTTTACTTTGAATCTGAGATTGTGTAATAGACATTGTTTGACTGTAAATTTCGTTTGATTTATTATCGATAAACTGTAACAACGTTTCGATATTTTCTTGAGATGCATTGTTCGTAGTAGTGATTCATATGATTTCTTTATGTTTAGTACTCGTTGCTTTATAGGTATTTAGGAATCTTCAACGCATCATTCAAGATTAATCCGTAGATTGTATCAAGCTCATAGTATTAAGACTTTAATATTAAGAGTAGTTAATATAGATTATGTTTAAGTACAATGTAAGTTTTGTCATCATAATTATCATTATCATTGTCATTAACGATCATCATCATCGCTTCATCATTCGTAGATTTGTACAGGACGATAGACAGGCTTCTCCTGTCTATTGTTCTTCGCGGGTAGGTAAAGTATGATTCCAAATTATACATTTATTGAAGACATTTTTCTGGCCAAAAAATGAATTCGATGAGTGATAATTTGGAATCTGTGTTTGAAATGGATGGGTGGTTGGGATCGTTTTGGTGTTCGGGTGGGTCACGAATTGCAGCTGCCTCCGCGCGGTGTGACCTGGACACTGTTATCCTTGAATCGGATATTATTATCTGAATCAAGGATCACGGTGACTATGTGCTGCAAATCGCGTTGCTTTTTAGTTTTTCGCTTGGCCGTTTGCTCGGACTTAAATCGGATCAAATCGGATTGCTCGGATCAAAATTAAACTAATTATACTTGAATCTTTTACCTTCCCCGCTGCTCCACCCACTTGCCATGCAAATTTAAGAGACATTTTACACACGTATCTTTACTTTACGATAATCTGTATTTAACCCTCCGACTACCGTGTCTGGATTACGGTACATACCGGGATAGCTTGGCTGCGGAAACGCACACATTCTAACAAGACGTTCGCTACTCGGACCGGTGTCACCGGCGCGGCGTTGGTCAATTGTTCTCAAAGCGATAACGCGTAAAAGATCCTTTGAAGTGGGCCGACGGCATCCGGCGAGCAGCTCGCTCGAGCCGTCACGGATTGGTATTAGTGAAATGTGTGTGTGCGCCAGAACGACCCCGGCACGATCACGCCAAGTTTGGTAGTCGGAGGGTTAATATTCAATTATTTTACACTATTTTGCACTACTTTATGTTATTCCATGATAGTATACAGCATTATTTCAGGTATTATCACTGATTAGCCGACTGTAGCATTACTTTATCTCCGTTTACATCACACTAATTCATCATTTTTAGACTCGGGTGGTTGAGGCGATATTTTGTCAAAGTTATATGGAACTGTGATGGCCTCGACGCTATCCTATGGCAATGAGGAACGAAAGTAAGGATATTTGAGATTAGTTTATGTTATTTTATCCTGGTATTTTGCGTTATTCGGAACATTTTCAGCGACTGAGTAGCTGTTGTGGCTTGTGGGCGATATTTAAAACTTCTCTGACTGAACTATACCTTTGATACGGCAATGAGGGACGAAAATACCGTGATAGGACATTGTCTTTTGGTATTCTATGAGGATATATTGCATTATTGTCAGTATTTTGGTGAATTAGGCGGACGGGACGACGCTCGGACGCAGTTTTGAGGTACTTTGACGGTCTTGGCGGTTTGCTAGGACAATCGGTGCGCGAAATACCATACTAGGGCATTACCTTACGTTATATTCTTTTGATTTATTGTATTATTATCGGTATTTTCGTGCATTAGGCGGCTTGGGCGGCGTTTGGACCTGGTTTTAAGGCATTTTGACGGCCGTGACGCTTTCCTATGGCAATGGTGGGCCAAAATGTAATACTACGGTACTATTTTATGTTATTATAGGTCATTCCAATGCATTATATCGAGGATTTTCACCAATTCGGCGGTTGTGGACGCGTTTAGACGACTTTTGGAAGTACTTTGGCGGACCTCACGCATTGCCATTACAATTATCGATCCAAAAATGATTTTTCATCATTCATGATGGTCATTTTATGATGGTTTGTGGCGTTATTAAGCCGAGCCGTCTAAGTGCAATAGTTTGAGAGACCGGGCCAAAAATGGGTCTAAAAATGACAAAAATCGGACTTTTTTAGACAGTGAGAGAACATTATTCAATTTCTGAGCTCGGCCTTCATATAGCTTGAAGAAGAATCGAAAACATATGTAACGATCCCAACCCGAGCCTTCTAAGTGCAATAGTTTCGAAGGCAACAGGCCAAAAATGTGTCCCAAAACGACGAAAATTCGACTTTCTCGAACGGTGGATGAATATTACTCTATTCAGAAGCTCGGCCTTCATACAGCTTGAAGAAGAATCAAAAACATACGTAAAAATCGCAACCGGAGCCTTCTCAGTTCAATACTTTTCGAAATATGATAAAAAGTGTTCCAAAATGGAGTGAAAATCGGGTATTTCCCGGTCTATACGGCACGTAATAGTAAATGGACCAATTATTTGCTTATACGATCGAGGAGGACAACGAAACGTTGACAGAAATCGCAACTGGAGCCTTATAAGTGCTATAGTTCAAAGGGTACAGCAAAAAAATATAACCAAAAGCATGGAAAAATTAATCTTTGAGTACGTTGAGATTTGAAAGATATATCCGCAATTAGGTTCAAAAGCATTGAAAAATAAATTCAGTATGTGATTCTCAAAAATTGGTTAAGGTCAAGTATTCTCATAGGATAAGAAACACTTGTAACAGACGATCAGAAATGTCCTAACTGACAGCATTCTAAGCTCAGTAGTTTTGAACATACATTAAAACGCAGCAAATGATTTGGGATAATGTAAGAGTGCAGCATGAAGCACGGCCACTCACACTTTTAATTATTAGTTACAATTGAATGGAACAACATTCTATACTGTACAGTGGATAGCCTGTGGCTCACTGGATTATTGCTAGCAGATGTATTTGAAGTTGATCATTATCTTTATTGCAGGTAATTGTACCGGATCCACACAAGTATGGAGACTTCTTATTCTTTGATCTGATTTCCTCAAGTATCAGTTTCCTAATGGTAAATTACATTCGGCGTCTTTCTGACTTCTCACTTGGAAGAACTAGAAATTATAATGTGTCACTGTTCTAGAACCTTAAAGAAACAAATGATATGAATGTACAAAGTAATTAGGTGGAATAATCTGGAATTCTACTTGCTTACCAAAGAATATTAGACTTATGGCATCGTCTGTATGGAAATTTACATTTAAATGTACAGCGAAGAACTAACAAGTTTGTTCAACAGTGGTTGATGAGTTCTATAAGCAGAGTTACGTGAAGAACGACATCTACACTTCCTTTGCTTAAATTATTTAATGAAGCCTGAGCAGCAGGAACCTATGACAATGACGTTTACATGATTGAATTTGGGTGTACACATTCCTCCTCACTGACCATTTCATAATGAGAATTTGAAAAAATGGATCACTTTCGACATTTCCAGTCCTCCGTTTACTCTTTTTTCTCCCCCGATCAGATCTTTCAGCATTTGACATTTGCATCTACATTATTCTTTGGTCAGTTTATTTGAAGCATTTTAAACACATGGATGCTACCTAACCTATTTATAGTAAATTGTAAGGATCCTTGCGGTACGTGTTTTCTTCGTTCTTTCTGTTGCGCACAATTTACCAAGGCAACTGCTTATAAGATTTTATTCCTACGTCGAATGTTGTCGCTCCTTGCTTCTTGGTTACTTCGACCGGCTCGGTATTACCTGTTTAACATACCCAACGAGTTTTGCCTCTGTTTCGTCGTCACCGACGTTGAGCAATTTATCCCACGTTCGGCCGCCAATCCTCATAAATTGATCCCAAATCAATAGAGTCGATTATATAGCTAAAAGAATGCAGGTGACAAGGATTGCGAAAGAGTTACTACTCGACAGCTTTCCAGAGGGAAGTTTCCAAAAATGCAGAGGTTAACGTAATATTGCGCCTACTAATGTCCTTTCGATCCCTTTTATTCAATGACGAAGTAAACATACACATTTGTACATTATCACGTTTACACTTTCAGTAAAAAAATGTGTTTTCTATTATTATTACAAGTATTTTCCATCTTAGGCTAGCTAATAAAATAGTCAACAGAATTTTGAAAAATTTAAATTAGATATATATTAAATTTTAACTGATATTACAAACATTATAATATGCGAACGCGCAAATATGGAAAATGTTCAGGCAGCGATAGAAAAAGTAAATGATATCGTCACCGCCTGTTGTTCCGTTGATCTTACACTCCATGTCCACTTTCTCTAATGTATCGCAATTGAGGAAAACGTCGTGATAAAACGATGACATTCTTTGTTATTTATGTTATGTCATTTACTCGGGACCGCTAAACGAGAAATAAAGAATACCTAAGTGACGGTCCCAAAATGTTATGCAGAAAAATATGCATCGACCTGAGTTGTAAGTAGTTTCTAATAGAAAGAAGATATTTTAACGGAAACGACATTGTAAGGAAGAGCTAAATAATCATAGAAATTGCAGGCAAGTTTGAATTTTACAACTGAGCTCAGTAATAGCGAAAGAAAATGACGGAATACATTATACTGAATGTTATGAAGTAGAATTTGTAACCACAGATGAAAGAACACATAATGCTTTAACAGGTGCGAAGAATATTAAACATTCTTGAACGAAACGCCTGCATTCGAGTATTCACGGTGACATTAATTGTACCACGACGTTATACGTATATTATATTTCCTTTACTTTCTGTCATACGATACAAACAATAATGCTTTTTCGAGTAAATCACAGTCTATAAATGAGTATAATTCAATCCGGAGAGTAACGAACACCCGTCATTCTCATCTTTCATGCTTAAGGCTTTGGCAGCTTCTTCTTGCGTCTTTGCTAATTCCATTAAGGCCAGTGCACCGAGCCATTTTTTATTATCTTCTGGCAATGATAGTTTCATAACATCCTCTTGCTTTACGACAACGACCTTAGCCCCCGTTGCGGTGGTCGCTTTTATAGGCGCATTCTTTACGATGCTATCCCTCTTGACGAAGTTAGCAGTATTACTTCCCGCTAACATTAGGACCGTTGGCCGCGTTTCGTTGTCACTGGACGATTTAAATTGGTATTCCAATTCCTTCGTCGAACTTGACGAACGTGGAGATTCCTTCGCCGCTAGTTCGGCATCCCATCCATATGATGTACGTTCGCATTTAATCCATTCTGTGTCGTCAGTTTCTTCATCCCTATCTAGAGACGAAATGCCATCATCATGTGTGCCACCCATTCCTATAATGGAAAGAACGTCGGGCGGACTGACATTCCATCCTTGTTGCGAAATGGTCTGCGTCGAATCGACGAAATTATTTTCAACTTTACACGACACAACGACAGTAGCGGTAGTTGTAGCGACTGGAGTAGCATCAGCATCAGTAGTGGCAATAGTGTTGGTACCGTGGATACCGCAGCTGCTAGTCCCAATACTGGTGCCAATGCTAGCTGTGCAGGCGGTAATAGCACTGGCTGTTACAGTGTTTGTATTGCTGTTGGTACAAATTCTATTAGTAACCGGCGCAGTGCTTCTACTCGGACGAATATCCCAGTTTAAAGGTCTTGCCAGCTGTTGTTCTAGACAAGCCTCACGCAACCATCGCTTTTTCGGCTGCAGTCTGTCCAAGGGTCCCCTTAACGGAGTAACAGAGAGCTTTGTCGTTGTTGTCGTCATTGCCGTTGCTGCTGGTGACAAAGATGAAGATGACGATGAAGATGACGATGACGATGACGATGACGAGGATGATGATGATGATGATGATGATGATGATGACGACGACGACGACGACGACAATGACGAGGCCGTAGTCGTCGTTGCCAGCCTGGTTGTTATTATTGTCGTCGTTGTTGTTGTAGCTGTTATCGTCATGGCGAGTGTTGTCGCTTCCTCATCCTCCGATGTTTGTAGAGCTGAGCATGTTTCGGTTGGATCCTCGTCTTGACTATCCTCTTGGCTATCCTGACTTGACCCATCACAATAGAGCCTCTGACTGGGAATCTTTCGATCAAGATTTTCCTGTTCACCGGCCGTATCCATCACTAAACCCTTTCTGGACTTTACTCTCTTGTGATTCTCCACTGTACCTTTCCATGCCTTTTTCTTCCGGTCGTTCTTACCTGTTGGTGTTCTATCCTCTCTTTCTCTGGACATCTTGTAACGTTCCAACCATCTAGTCACGTCATGTGGTAATTCTGTATTTTCTGAGACCGGTTTTAGTACAAAATCATCCGATCTAGTGAGGGTGGCATACGGATGATCCGGGCAATGCCTATTGGCATGAGTAAACCTCATTTCGCAGCCAGGTTCAGTGCACAGGAACGGTTTCTCACCTGTATGTAAACGTTGATGAGTTTTCAATTGACCAGATTGTGTGAAAGCCTTTGTACATCCTGGATAGTCGCAAGGGTATGGCCGTTCACCTATAATCATACCGGTGTTATGATATAACATGTTATAATGACATTAACTGAGACAGGATATTGTAAGCTGACTTGAGTTAAGCAATGAAAAGTATTTTAGCCGCGGAGAGTAATTAGTTCTTTGCTTCCCTTCACAAATTTTATCAAATAAGAAGCTTAACGTTCTTGCACAAACGCGCGTCTTCCGCGCTTTCGCAGTCTCAGTTTCTGTTACCGTAGCTGCCGCAATGATCGTATTTGGATCTGGCATAAACAAAGAACTGTTCTATACAATGTTATACAGTTCGCCATGGCGTACTTGTCCAGTTAAACAGTCATGGGGCAACGTGACCGAACGATATGTCAAATTAAGATCTCTATGCGACAAAACCTACTGTAACGTACCATCACGTTGTTGCGTGCAGAGCCATTTAATGATTTAAAGCGCGCGTGATGGCGATTGGCGGGACGCACGAGCGCGCCTCGCGTACGTACACACAACAGCCGCATCAATGGTCGTCGTACCTCGTGTTGAACGAGCAAAGGTATGAGTGAGAGAGAGAGAGAGAGGGAGAGAGAGAGAGAGAGAGAGAGGCACTGAGCACGCGCGAAACCGCGCTCGTGTTTCTTTGCTCCTACGCTTCACGCGGCAGCTGCGGCGGCAGCGACAATGGGTTACATAGTAGCGTTGCTTTTTTAGTAATCCATAGTTGTTACACATCGATAGATTTATATGGCAAAAGTAGAAAGACAGAAAGGTACATAACTTTTAGTTGTACATGAGAAATGAAAGTACGTAAAATTGACGCAAAGGAATGCGACTGCAGCAAACACGCGCGTACGACATGTGAAAGAAAGAAAGAAAGAAAGAAAGAGAGAGGGAGAGAGATATAGCGCGCGAGTTAGCTTTGCCGTAAGAAGAATCACTGCTGTTACAGGCAGTCTATGTTCATACCCGTGTGCGTACGTAAATGTGCCTGGAGACTCTTCTCTCGAGGAAACACTCTGCTACAATAGGTACACTTTATGCTGCTCGGCGATGTACTTCCTTGCATCATGAGATTCGAGAGAGCATCTGCCCGCGGTCTACCGCGACGGTGGCTTTCAGAACCTCCGGATCGTGACCTGGAACCGCTGCGCGTGGCGATAACTGCACTACCGTGCTCTCTGTATTCTGGCGACGAGCATGAACTTCCCGGACTAAGGTTCACGTTCCTCGCTTCTTCGCCCCAATTCCAAGGATAAAGCATCGTATCGCACATCGGCGGGCTGCACGGCAATGCTTCCCCCATAGATCGCGGTTCCCGTTTCGGCGTGTGTAACTCCATTTCACCTTTTTCACTTCACTCGCCACTTTTCGCGTTATTGTCCCAGTCACGCCGTTCCGTCGTTTTGCCGGTTACCCGCAGTTACCCGCTACACAGATCGAAGCATGTGATACAACCTCCTCGGCGCAACACGGTCAGACTAAGGCAGCACAGTCACAGAGGACATTGAAAACGGCTGGCACCGAGATGAGCACGACTACCACCACCAGCGCGATTAGCAGGCACGAGCACCCGATCGAGCACTGACGCCGAATGCTACTACTATTACTATCTGCAACAACGAAACCGTTGTCGTCGCCGTCGCCGTCGCCGTCGCCGTCGCCGTCGCTGGCAGCGTTGCTACCTCCGATGCTACCTCCGATGCTACCACTCTGCACCCACCGCTCTCACTTTTGTCGTCCTCGCCGACGGCGTCAACGTCCTTAGCGTCACTTTATGCACGATCGCTATCCGCCACTATGGCTTTGTTATACTGCAACGCTTTAATGTCGCCTTCCTTCCTTGCATCTAGTTAACCGCCAAAATATAAATGTGTAGATGACGAACGATACATTCGTAGGTCTCTCTCAAGTCACAGCCGCCGTACATGTGTGTGCGCGCGCGCACACGCTTCTGTTCGCCCGCGCACGCGAGTACAGTCTCGATCAGAATCTTATGAGAGGTTAGAATGGGATTGCTACAGTTTCCCGCCAATCGTGAATAAGGTCTTTGCGAACGGCTCCGAACGATAACGTCCTCTCAGTTTAAGGAAACATTCAAAATTCCTGTGATACGCGTAAGAAGCTAGGGTTAATTTTGTCCCAATTGATACGATTAATTACTTTTCAGCAAGCGTTAAATAAAACACCGCGCAACCGAACCAATCACCTGTCACTCTTCGACGTCATATCCGCTTGAACGAAAGAGGTAAATGCGTATTCGTGAAAAACAAAGTCCTCTTAACGGTGACTTCCGCAATAGCAAATGTATGTGTAGATTTACCGTTCGCATGAATTTTTATTTCTCATCGAATTCCTAGCTCTACCGACAGTAGCTAAAGCAAGACGCATAAACAGATCTGACAGTATAAAATCCATGCTGTCGACATTTTTGCGTTGGGCGCAAGCGTTTGCGCGACGTCCATCGTCTCTGTCACACGTGTCGAAGGAAAGAATAGAAAAGGCAAACATTGCATTTCATGCAATTTCATGACAACGAGCTGTCCAGTGCATTAGGTGCAATTAGGTGCGATGGCACGTGTGTGCACGTGTGCGAGTACATGTCGCGGCAGCGCGAAAGGAAGGGAGCGAAAGAGTAAGATCGTAAAGGACGATGTTGTTCTGTTAGAATTGCTTGCATAGGCGCTTGCGCGGGAACATGTGCGTTCCGAAAGCTTTCAATTGCCGGTGCGTGCGATCATAACGACGCTGTCAACGAGCCGGCATTGTTAGGCGAGGGAGTCAAGAATATTCGCGCACAATACAAAAATAACTTTGTCTCGAGTATTTTTCTTTCCATTTCTCTTTTTTTTCCGAATACGATACTTCCTGCAACTCCAACTGTCAGTTTATTCTCCGAAGAGAAACGTCGCCACGTTAGTTAATTATGAATGATCCCGAGTTAAGCGAGTACAAGATCGGCACGAGTTGCCGACAATATTCTTCGGGTGGGGGGCTGTATTCGCAGAAAAGAGAACTGCGTATACCGTAAGTAGTTTGAATATTTAGATCTTGAACGGGATGATCGATCGATCGAATGATGCATTTAGTTGTTACCAGATTTGGGAAATATATGCTTGTTTTTGTCAAAGATAAGGAGAGAAAGGTAAGGGAAGGTAAGGGAAACGGTTGCTGAACTGTCGCACCGTCGAATTTACGATGAGCCGAGGAGCGCGTCTTACCGCCGCGCGTGTACCAAATAGGGTAAACGGAAATAGGCGGAAAGCGGAAAGATGTAAACTGATATGTCTATTAGCGAAAACTCGCTAACACTCGGAATGGTCGCCGTTGGTCCATTTCATTTGTCGAATCGAGCTTCATAAAAGTTTTACCAAGTTACAAGTTTCTTATTAATTCTCATTATTATTACATAAGATATATTTTAGCGGCAAGCATCGTAAGGGCATACGTTCATGCAGCGGATGAAAGTTGAAAACTCGCGCGATTTCAGGCGCATGAGAATGCGACTTGTGAAAACTGCCCTTACGCCGTCAAAGCGGCAGCTACAAAAACTATGTTTCTTTATTTGCAAGCGCCCGGTATTTTAACAATATTGGGAAATTAAAATTCGAAACTGATTTTTAGCAGACTTTTCGTCATGTTAATAGGTATAAGATGAATGATATAAGTAATAATGGTGGGGAGGTGGCGCGCTGGGTGCAAGACAATTATGCGGTCCCTCCCTGAGCGCAGACCTCGTGGTGAACTATCTTCGATTCGGCCATATTGAAATATTGAATGTCTCTGTTACACAAGGGCTCAAGAGTAGCCGTGAAACTTCCGAATAATCCTCGACGAAGAGAGGATAAGAGACATCATGGAAACCGCGTACAGCATCACCGTGACCAACAAATTCTCTTTGCCGACGTTGCATGATGACGACGATCCTCACGAAGTGCTTAAAACTCGTCAGGAAGTGATGGAAGCCAAGAAGAAGGAGAAACTCTCTGAAAAGGAGAATAAGAGCAAGCAGCAATCGGATGCACAAAAGGTTGTCGGTACCAAGACGCAGAAGAGCCGCGTGATAAAGGATGCTCAGCAGCCGGTGACTAAAGTGCAGGACGCCAAAAAAGATCAAGGTTAGTCGCTTCTGCTCGTTTCATCCTTTGCCTCGTGCGCGCTGTTATGGAAGTTGCGATGTGCGGCGCCTCTTGTGTGGGTCCATGTGCTCGCATCGCACAACTTTCGTCTACCGATTAGTCCTTCTCGCCAGAATTTTCAAACATTTTCGCCTTATTTTGCTACGATGCCTTACTTTCGGTGAAAATTTTTCATTCTCAAATCTAGATTCTTTCCACTCGTATGTACTTGTACAAATAT
Organism: Anoplius nigerrimus; assembly: GCA_914767735.1. Lineage (NCBI taxonomy): Eukaryota > Metazoa > Arthropoda > Insecta > Hymenoptera > Pompilidae > Anoplius > Anoplius nigerrimus. Next base: position 75,637 of record OU612080.1, read on the forward strand.
ACGTGGGCATGGAGTGCGGTCATGTACGTACAGATAGCACAACGTTACCCCTCCACCCTATCCATCATCTTTCTCTCGCATCTTTCTCCCCCATATGTGTATTACAGATCTACGTCGATGCACTTATTGTTTGAAAAAAAAAAAAAAAAAATGTTTCTATGAGCAATGTTTCATCCGACTTTAACTTTATTTTACTTTGCATTTTTTATAAATAATTTTCCCTCCTCGCTCATGAATGCATATATATCTCTAGCGTTACGTTTAATGAGCATTGTCACCACTTGCATCTAGTTTCATATGTGAAGAGCACGACTCGTTGAATAACGTGCGATTGATCAAAGCTAGTAAGGAACGTTTAGCTCTCTAAGTGTGACCCCGGTATATTAGCTCAGAGACAATTCTGTGAGTCATACGCGTGATGACTTGGATTTACGTGCCAATTCCAAATAGATTTGCAAGTTTCCTAAATGATCTTTCTGACACATGACAAAATCAACAAATTTGGAGGGCAACAACAATCAAAATTTCCTTTCTAATCATGCAGCAGCATTGGCCGCTTCTATTCTGTGATAAAACTGTTTTAAAGATGCATATTTTTGTCTTCAGTGGACAAGAAACCAGTCCAACCGAGGAACACTGGGGGAGATCGCAGCGTAAAGTTTTCTGGTGAATCCAGAGAAGAACGTAACAACAGGCGTAATCGTGAGGATGGGGATAGAACACCTCGTGGTCAGGGAGACCTACGACGCGGGCCTCCTGGGTTAGCATAAAAATAATAAGCAAATGCTATGAATTAAATTAATGAATTTCTTTTCTTTTCTTTCTTTTCTATCTTTCTCTCTCATTATTATTTTCATTATTATCATTATTATTATTATTATTATTATTATTATTATTAGTATCATTGGACACTAAAAGTTGCACAAAAGTGTGTAGCGTAATAGTTACTTGTGTACCAGGTTCTTCATTTGAGTGGTAACCGCCTGTTCTTTGTGTTCATTGATTATCGAATGTTTTTCTAGCGAGGGCCGTGAGACTCGTGAATTTCGAAATTCTAACGACGCTCAGCGCGGTGACTATGGGGATCGAAGAGGAGGCCGCGGTGGTATGCGCGGTATGAGTCGTGGCAGAGGAGGATCGCGTGGAGGACGCGGTTTCTACGACAATCGTGGAAAACGGGAATTCGATCGTCAGTCAGGTTCCGACAAGACGTATGTACCTTCGATGCGTTTACTTTGACGACACATTCGACGCATGACAGAACTTGGTTGAAATGTATGTTATTGAATGAAATGCATATTTTCTAGCGGAATCAAGCCTGTTGACAAGAAGGACGGTGCCGGCAGTCATAATTGGGGTACACACAACGATGAAATTGAGTAAGTAACCTCCTCCCAACGTTAAGGCTGCGATAGATTGCGTCGCATAGTAACATTTGATCACCGCTAAAGGATCTTTTATCGAGCATTGTGTACAATCTGCGCAGAGAGAGCCTGAATCAGGATAGCCAAGACTGGTCAAACGAAAAGGCCGACGGTGACGTGTCTCAAACACTTGCCGAAACAAAGGAAGGTGACACCACTGCTGATCCTGCTACCGAAGAGAAGCCTGTTGAGGAGCAATCGCGCGAATTGACCTTGGATGAGTGGAAGGCTTTGCGTAGCAACAGAGCAAAGCCCCAGTATAATTTGCGCAAGGCAGGAGAGGGCGAAGATTTGTCGCGTTGGAAGAAGATGTATGCTCTTGAGAGGAAAAAGGAAGGTGCGGGTGAGGATGATGAGGAAGAGGAAGACTATGATGTCGCAGCCGAATATCCGCAACGCGTTGGAAGGCAAAAGCACGTCGTCGGCATTGAAATACAGTTTAGTGATAGCCGACGCGGTTCCGGTGGACGTGGACGCGGCGGGCGCGGAGGTCGCGGCGAGCGTGGAAACGGTCGTGGCTTCGGCAGAGGAGGAGGAGGAGGAGGAGGTGGTGCTGGAGGCGGCGGTGGCGGTGGCGGCGGCGGCGGCGGCGCCGGCGCCGGCGGAGGTGTCGCCGGTAGCGGTGCCGGTGGTGGCGGTCCCACTAGTGGCGGCGGTAGCGGTGCCGGTGGCGGCAGTAATGTCGGTGGTGCCGGCACCGGAAGCGGTACCGGTATTTCCGGTGGACCACCGAGGGATGGAGTCGATGGACGAGGTTCAATTGTAAGTAGATCGTTCCCCCATTTTTATTCTCTCCTTTTCTTCTTTCGGCATAGTATTCTCAAACATCTGCCGTCTTTGTCTCTTTCTAGACAATACAGAATGAACAGAGGTCACCGCGCGGTCGTCAAAATGCTCCCAAAGTCGACGATGAAAACGACTTCCCATCATTGGGATAGATTTCTTCACCTGACGACTATGCAGCGTCCCACACCATTACAAGATTTCATCACACACTTCCACCACCAGAATCGCCTCCGTCAATACTTGTACCACGGATAAAACTACCGCAATCACAACAAATTCTATTATTATCAACAACAGTTTTTTTTTGCGACAGTGATGAGACATTACTAGCGCATAATATAATACACCCTTACAGAGCGAGTGTGCGGGAGGAGAGAGGGAGAGAGAGAGAGTGTGTGTGTGAGTGAGTGAGTGAGTGAGTGACTGAGCGAGAAAGAGAGAGAGAGATAGTGAGCGAGAGGGGGTGTGAGAGTGAGGGAGGGAGAAAGGAAGGAAGATTGTGCGCACGTGTCTAATTGTGAGTGTGAGTGTGTGTGCGTGTGCGTGTGTGTGTGTGTGTGAGAGGGGAAGTACGAGAGACGGAGAAAGTGAAAGAAAAGCGTAAACTACATAATAAATCATATAGCGTTTAATTGCGCTGCTTACGTATATTGGCACACTAATCGTACACAGAAAAAGTTGAGAGAAGAACAAAATAGATACTATCCCTTTTTTTTTTCTTGTACTTGATACAAGTTGTTCGTCTGTAATTAGTTTGAAACGCTAGTCCACAGATCGGCAACGATCGAAATAAGGCTGGATGTCTACAATAAATTTGTTAATAATGCTAAATTCGAAAGAAAAAAAAATGGCACTGAATGTAATAATTGGGCGGGCGTAATGGACCACAGAAGGATTATGACTTCGAAAAACATTAATTGTCTGCAACAATCCCAAGTTATTCGTATAACTTATCAATAGAATGGAATTTCAATGGCAAAAATCATACTATGCAGTGGTAAACAACAAACGATTGAACGAACGATTGATTAAATGACTAACCGACCAACTGACCGACCAACCGACCGACCGACCAACCAAACAAACAAACAAACAACCAACCAACCGACCGATCAAGCGAGTGAGAACTAATATGACGGGAAAAAAAGTGAAAAGAAGACCGGCAGGGCGCCAAAGAGGCGGGAAAATAGGGGAAGGACGGATAAAATAGGAGGTCACACCGCTGTGCAACCTCCGTTCTGATTTGAATGTCATATCGATGGCCTAAGGAGGCTGGATACACACAGCACCGAAATAGATGCGCGTATATCTCTACGTGTACATTAACTCTTTAGGCGTAAATAACACCCTTTCTGTTTTATAATTTTTATACGGTGTTTGGAAAAGCCTTCCTGTTTGCAACTGGCAAATCGTTGCTTACCACGCGTAAAACTTAAGAGATTTCTAAAATGTGTATTTCTATGTAAGGAATATCTCAGATATTACAACGTCTACTTAGGTACGCTAAGTTTAGCTATATGTACATATACATATACATATATATATATATATATGTGCGTGTGTGTGTATACATATGTATATATATATATGCATAATTATATTTATATGTAATTATATATGTATACCTATACGCGTATATTTTGTGTATATATGTATATGTATAATGAATATATATATATATATATATATATATATATATAATTTCGAAGATGTAATCGGTCTGTAAGAGGTTAACATTAAGTAACTACTAGATACACCGATACACAGCTTTACATACGTATAACGAGCGAAAAGAAGGAATAAGAGTGAAGATGATACGCTGCGTGTGAGAAAAGAAAAAACTTTAAGACAACAAATCCAGTCTTGTGTAATTATGTTATACCTGCGCGTCAATCGTCGTTGTACTCCTAATTGCGAACTAGTACATTAACAATTTACTATGTTTGTTATACATTAAACTACAGCAGCCAAACAAATTCATACGACCTCCAGGATGGACAAGATGTTGCGGAAGCTACTCGAAGCATAGGTATATGTGTAAATAACATGATATTTACAGTAATAAATTGTGACATGATTAGTCAATTTTAACTTGACTCAACTATCGAAATGGCATCGAGGAAGAGCATCTGGTAAATTACGTGTGAATGATGAATAGAGTGGATCCCGCACCCCTCCAACGCTACGGATGCAAAGGAAATGATAGTCTCAAAGTTGATGAGTGTATGAGAGAGAGAGAGAGGGAAAGATTGAGCGAGCGAGTGAATGAGGGAGAGAAACGCAGAATAGAAGAGAAACACAGAAATGTTACATCCTAATAAAATCATACGAATATATTTGATCTAAATTTTATTGTCAACGGGTTGAACATTGTTTACGTTACGGCAACTTCGTTGTAACTGACGTTTTTACTCTTACACATTTGATGTCGGTTTTTCAAGTGACGCGCGTCTTACATTGAAAGAGCTGGCAAGGCGGCCATTTTATTAATATCAGAATTGGTTGGGTCGAATAGTATGTCGACAAGAAGAGAAACGAAGGTTCACGGAACGTGTGTAGCTTGGTGTAGCTCGAACCAGCTAGGGATGAAGAAGGAAACGACAGAGTAGTTGCGGTGGTAGTAGTGGCAGTAGTAGTAGTATGTAGTAGTAAAAGGAAGAGAGTGAAGGTAATGAGAGAAGGATGAACGATAGATGGTATTCCGGTTTCGACCGCGCGAGGACGCGGCATTTGCGACGCGACAAGTGCGATGCGTACTGAGGAAAAGGAGAAAGGAATAGAGGGAGAGTGAGAGAGTGCGAGGAGGCTGACGGTGAGTGGACAAGCTGAAGAAGGACAGAATGCAGGAGCGCATGCCGTAGTCACGACCCCCAACTCGTTCCAAACTCGTGCAGTCCGTCGTCGTTGGTCGAATTTTAATGGCGGACGGCTCCGACTCGTTACTGCTCGGTATTGTTGTGAATCGACGGATGGTGTACGTCTACCGAGCAAAGTGCAAGTGTCATCGGATGGGATATCTGTGTTGTTGAGTGTGTACAAAAAGTGACGCTCTTTCTCGTTCGCGATATTGTATCCCGTTCATTTTAAAGATCCGTCTATACGAGCCACCTCTCCACGGATTCTGATCCGCGAGGGACATGGTGCATATCCGCGATGTACCGTAGCTACTCTCGTGCACGAGCGTATTATCGCTACACTGCCATTACGGTGACGAACATTGTCATTTTCATGCGAAAAAGGTAATTACAGCGTACGAAGGGCAGAGGTGAAACACCGAACCGCTCTTAGCTCATATTTCTGACGCTTAGCCTCCTAACGTTCGGACCGGATCGCTTTTTCTCTCCTAACCCCCTCTTCGTCTAACCACCTCCTCTTTCTGTCCCCCCTCCCCCCGCGTCCAATCTTTCTTCCCGCATATCTCTCTCTCTCCCTCCCTCCCTCCCTCCCTGCCTCCCTCCCTCCCTCCCTCCCTCTCGCTTGCTACTTCTGTCTGTAGCTAGCTGGCGATCGTGTATCGTCGTATATCGGAAGGGCTCGAAGGTGCGAATCTTTTTTCATTCAGAAGATATTTCTCGCCCTTATTGTACAAAGTGCTTGCGGAGGGATTTTCAATTTTTTTCATCAATGTTAGAAAGAGATTTTTGCTAAGCAATCACTTGTTCGTTGCGGGATCGGATTAATTCGGTCGTACGTGTTTTGATATAGGCGGCTAACGTCGAGCGGTAGAATATGCTTGCCTTTGTGCGGAGACAGTGGCCTTAGCTGTCAAGTGCAGCATCGATGTCCGCACTTGCGAAGGGCGGTGCGTGTCGCAGTATTACGCGAAAAGCGTGAAAGTGTTTCTCCTCTCCTGTCATTATTGGATTCAAATCTATGACCATCAAATCTATGACAAGATGTTGTGACGACGGTACATACTTTGCTAAGTGGTCGGTGATTTATCGCTCTGAATGTCGAAATGTGCACTATGTTCAGTTGCACATTTAACTTTGTTTACACTGAGTGCGACGTTGGGGGTTTTACTGTGATAGGAACAGATTTTTCTTGTTCGTAAGTAAAGTACAGACTCCATCAATATATGGAACAATTTGTCGAATACGTAACTCATTGTTGTATCTGTTCGTAAAAGGTTATGGTGATTGTGACGCTCGGTAGTCATACCCTAAAACTTTCGTGAAATACTTTTTCATACCCTTTGCTCGTTTTAGGTGCAAATGACAGACGGTTCTTTCGTTTAACGATATGTATTCGTAATACTGATAATTAAGCGTGATATATCGATGACGGTGTACCCCAGCAGAAAGTTCCTGATATTGCCATCTATTTTAGCATATTATTTGCTACCACTTGAGAAGACATAACTTTGGTACTACCGTACAAGTTGCTTCGTTTTCGGAAAATCTGTACAAACCCAACGAATGAGTGTGAAATGAATCAATGGATGTGAGAGTGATACGATTAATGTGACAGTTAGTAACAACGAAAGATGCGTGTACGAGAAGAATTCTCGGAGAACACAGGTGCCCTTGGGCATACGTGACTATCTAACTGACTTATTGTTAACCGTCTGATTGCAGGGGTGTAAAGATACTGCGTGTGATGCCGGTGTTTGGATGTAGCTCGTAGTAGCGCGTTAAAACTGGTGGTTTACTGCCAGCGGAGCGCATATCCATCTGCACAGTCACGTCATTTATACTTCCTATCCCAGAGCTGCATTTGCACAATAGCGCGCGCACCAGGAAGCGTGCGCGTGTGCTCTGCCAGCGGCCGTAGACGCACCATGAGATTCCTGAAACTCAGACTATTTCCTAGATCACCTCCAGCATCGTTGTTTCGTCCAGCATCGCTACAATCCTGTTACCTGTCGCCTATTTCGTCCATGTCCATAGCCACTTGGTTTCTAGTGGTATTGACAACTGCAGCCATTCACGCACCTGCTAACACTTCATTGCATGAGAACAAACCGACGCATATAGTGGCCCAGTTTCCACCGGAAGATGGCCAGAGATATGGATTTTACTCACTGGATCCTAATGCGACGAGGGAAGGTGCCCTACGTTTCAATCATTTAGCCATAGACCCCTCAACGGGTAGACTCTACGCAGGTGCCATCAATAGACTTTTACAATTGGACACGGACCTTAAATTGGAGGAGTATGTTTCGACAGGTACGAATGAAAAATTCATTTGGTACGTTGCCATGTGGCGAACATAGGAAAAGGAGGGAAGAAGGAAAGTTATTTGTCATTTGTACACCGCTCTGCTTTTGTTTCAGGGCCAAGGCGCGATAGTCCCCAGTGTCATGCGAGAGGTTGTCCGTTAAGAGGCATAACCACCTCACTTATGGACAACGTGAATAAACTTCTGATTGCCGATCTTGAATCGCAAACGTTAATTGCGTGCGGCTCGCTTCATCAAGGTGCTTGCGAGAAGTACAAAATGTCGAACATATCCATTAAACCGGAGTTCATCCCTCATAGTGTAGCGGCTAATGACGAAAATTCGTCGACTTACGCCTTCATCGGACCCGAAAGATACAATCCGTGGGGCCCGACGAACATACTTTACGTTGGCACGACGTTCACCAATCGAGGAGAATATCGACACGACGTACCAGCGATTTCCAGTCGAAATTTGCACGAGCTAGAATTTGCCGAATACACGTTTAACAAGCAGTCGATAGTCTACATTGACGTTAAATACAGGGATCACTTTTTAGTGAAGTACGTGTACGGATTCAATGCGAGCGACTACGCCTACTTCGTCCTCGTACAAAAGAAATCGTATCTTCCCGAGGAAGAGGAGTTTGGTTATATATCCAGATTGGCGCGAAGCTGTATAAGCGATCCAAATTATGATAGTTACACGGAGGTGACCCTCCAATGTAACGTCGATCTGGGCGATGGGAAACAGCAAGTTTACAATTTAGTACAGGATGCGAAAGTTGCATCGGCGGGCAGCGATCTGGCTATGCAACTAGGCATTTCGGTCGGCGATCCCATTTTCGTGTCGGTCTTTTCTCCTAGTCGAGGTATTACCAATGAGCCTATGGCGCGCTCCGCTGCCTGTGTCTACAGCCTTCAGGATATCGAGACCAAGTTCAACGAGAACATACACATGTGCTTCAACGGGAGTATCAAGTATCGTAACATGGGCTACGTTAGCGGTCCCGTACAGGACGGAAAGTGTCCCCCCGCTGGCGTAAGTGACTCAATATTGAAACCGTTCGATCGGTTCGAAGGTCTCAACGAATTTCTCAGCTCATTCACTTTTTCTCCCTGCAGACGACGGGGAACATATTAAACTTCTGCGAGGTTGGATTGAAGATATCGGGCGTCTCGCCTATTGTTGGCCAAGCGATCTTACATTTTCCTGATACGTTCGTTACATCGGTAACCGTGGCGAATACGGAAACTCATACAGTGGCGTTTCTCGGTACAAACGATGGAACTCTGAAGAAAGTCTTGCTCTCCGGTAGCGAAGCGTTCGTTTACGAGAGCATCGTCATTGACGAAGATCAACGATTGTTGCCGGACAGCTTAATTTCGCCCGACGGCGAGTACATCTATGCGCTTTCGGCATCGAAAATATCGAAAGTGAAGGTGGAACATTGCAGTAGTTACACGAACTGCAGCAGTTGCTTGGACGCAAAGGATCCTTATTGCGGTTGGTGCTCGCTCGAAAAGAGGTAATCATTTACGCCCCCTCGTATCATTCATTTATCCCCTTCGTTTCCCCCCAGGACTGTACGCTAACGATTATTGCGTCTTTATCCGTTTAGATGCACTGTACGAGGCGACTGTCAAAAGGCAAGTCACAGCAGTCCTCGGTGGTTGTCGCTTGGCACGGGTCAACAGTGTATTGACTTTGAGCAAGTGTTGCCTGATCGAATGCCAATCAATCAGATGACAACGGTTCATCTGACAATTCGAACATTGCCGGAATTGCCGGCTGGTGCAAATTACAAGTGTGTTTTTGGGAATGCGGAGCCTATCGATGCCTTGATGACCGGTTTCGGACTATCCTGTCCTACTCCGCCGGTCTCCGAGCGACCGAACATTCCGGAAGGAGCCGATCATGCCTTGGTGCCGCTCTCCGTGCGCTCCAGCGAAACGAACAAGGACTTTGTCTCCCGCAATTTTGCCTTCTTCGATTGTTCCCGGCACACTGTTTGCATTGAGTGCGTAACCTCGCAATGGGCGTGCAGTTGGTGCATTTACGACAACAAGTGTACGCACAACAGTAGCTGTCAAGATATTATATCGGGCGAGAATGTAAGTCTTTGTGAATGAGAATGTTAAGTCTAGCTGTTTGGCTATTGCGTTAGTCGATACTCTTCTTCGATCTTCTTCGATCACATTGATCTTAATCGGAGGAATTCTCCTTTGTACAGAGTCAAGCTACTCTCGCTGCGGCGCACGGGGCGCAAAGTTGTCCGAGGTTCGTGCGCCGTAAGGAGCCGTTGATGTTACCGAACAGCGTACCGAAGGAGATCGTCTTGGAAGTTGAGAATCTGCCACATCCTCAGGTCGGGCACAGCGGGTTTCAGTGCATCGTCACCATCGAGGGAGCTAATTTGAAGGTTCAGGCACGCGTAGATACCAGCCGTTTCATCGTTTGCGATAAAACTGTCTACTCGTACGAGGCAGTTTCCGGGGAGTATGAGGCGCAGGTTACCGTCGTATGGAATACAAATCATCACGTTGATCAGACGACGATAATTCTATACAAATGCGAGGTGTTGGGCTCCCACCGTGAGCATGCCGACTGTTCTCTGTGCGTGACGAGAGATGCCCGTTTCGAGTGTACTTGGTGCGGTAATAGCTGCGTCTACAGGCACTCGTGTTTGCATTCGCCCTTTACGGAATGTCCGAAGCCGAGGATAGACATGATTAAGCCGCTGAGCGGACCGATCGAGGGTGGTACGCTCGTCACGATAGAAGGAAGCAACTTGGGACTGAAGGAGAGCGACGTCGAGGGAAAGATCCACATAGGAAATACGCCGTGCATGCTTGTCGACTACGAGGTATCCGTTCGCATAGTTTGCAGAACTGGAAGGCACGAGGCCACCGACGCGGCATCCGTCGTAGTTGGCAATATCGCCGGATACACGGAGAGTGCGGTGCTCTTCAATTACAAGGACATACGATTGTCGGGCGTCTATCCGTCCGTAGGGCCGCAGAGTGGCGGTACTCAGCTCGCCATTACTGGCATGTATCTTAACATCGGCAGCACCATCTCGGCCTATCTCGACGAATTGCCCTGTCACGTGAACGCCACGCAAGCCAGCAGTACGAGGCTGACCTGCGTGACCAGTAAGTCCGGTCGCGTCAGGCGTATTCATCGTCTGACGCTTAGCATAGATGGAGCGAATCGTACTCTCGTGGGTAACCCATTCAATTATACCCACGACCCGACGATAATGGAAATCAAGCCCTTACGAAGTTTTGCCTCCGGAGGTCGCATGATCACCGTTCACGGTACAAATCTCGACACCATTCAGAAGCCCGAGATGGAGGTCTACTTTGACAACGAGCCACTGCCGGTGAACCGTACTGTCTGTACGGTTTTGAATCCGACGCAGATGGAATGTCCGAGTCCGAGCGTCGCCAGAAGATTCACTTCGGCTCGACGTAGCGAACGTTCGGCATCGGCCTCGGCATCGGCATCGGCCTCGGCATCGGCATCGGCATCGGCATCGGCATCGGCATCGGCATCGGCATCGGCATCGGCATCGGCGTCAGCGTCGGCAGCGCCTGGTGCGGTGTCTGGCGCTGCATCAAGCCCAGCGGGAAATACATCACCTCAATCGTTACGGCCGAAAGAGTCACAGATATCACTAAAAATTGCATTTATAATGGACAATGTCGAGAGCGTTCGCGACTTGGAAAAACATTTTCAGAGTCTACGGAATCGACTCTTATACGTCGAGGATCCCAAATTCTTTCCGTTTCCGCGCAACATAAAGTTGTACAAAGGTGACACGCTCGTCATCGAGGGTGAGAATCTGATCTACGCGAGCGATGAGTCCGATGTGAACGTTACCGTCGGCACTTTACCCTGTAACGTAACATCGCTGGCACTGACACAACTGGTTTGCACGCCACCCGATCAACAACCGGCCGATACGGACGAGCTCGGGCGCAAGACGGAAAACGGACTACCCCTCGTCGTCGTCAGGGTAGGACGCAGCCTTCGCTTCTCCATCGGATATCTTCATTACGAGGTGATCAAGTCGTATCCCATACCGCCCGAGGCGATCGCTGGCATTGCCGCCGGTACCTTCGGCCTCGTCTTTCTCTTCGTTCTCGTTCTGGTAATATACAGACGTAAGAGCACGCAGGCGGAGCGGGAATACAAGAGGATACAGATACAAATGGATACGCTCGAGAGCAACGTCAGGATGGAGTGTAAGCAAGCTTTCGCCGAACTGCAAACCGATATGACGGATCTCACTGCCGACCTCGAATCGTCGGGGATACCGACCTTGGATCATAAAAACTACATCATGAAGGTATTTTTCCCCGGCGTCATTGATCATCCCATTTTGAACGACCCGCGAGCCCGCAGCAATGTCTCCCGAACGAATTACGACGCTGCCATGATTCAGTTTGAGCAGCTGGTCAACAACAAGTATTTTGTCCTCACATTCATTGAGACTCTCGAAGCACAGAAGGATTTTAATATACGGGACAAAGTAAACGTTGCGTCGTTGCTAATGGTAGTTTTGATGGGCAAAATGGAATATGCGACCGATATACTTATGAATCTCTTATTAAGACTGATCGACAAAGCGGTGAATACGAAGCATCCGCAACTGATGTTGCGAAGAACAGAGTCCGTTGTCGAGAAGATGCTTACGAATTGGATGGCGCTTTGCATGTACAATTATCTCAAGGATTACGCTGGATCCTCCCTCTTTCTCTTGTTCAAGGCGATAAAGCACCAAATTGAAAAGGGTCCGGTGGATGTGATAACGCACGATGCTCGATACTCCCTGTCCGAGGAAAGACTTCTTCGTGAACAGATCGAGCACAGCGTGGTGACGTTGCACGTTGTTCAGGATGACCTAGACGAGAAGATACAGTGCAAGGTTCTTGACTGCGATACCATTAGTCAGGTCAAATCGAAGATATTGGATGCTCTCTACAAGAATACGCCGTTCTCACTGAGGCCGTCCGTTCATCACGTTGATCTCGAGTGGAGACACGGAAGGGGTGGTCACCTGACGTTACAGGATGAAGACTTAACGACAAAGTGTAGCGGTGATTGGAAGAAGATAAATACGCTCGCTCACTACGGGGTCAAAGAGTCGGCTGTCATGTCTCTCATACCCAGACAGAATGACGGTTTCTCCGTCACGTGCAAGCCACCCTGTCACAATTGCAAACCTTCGCATTATCATCACCATCATCCTATGCAACAGCAGCAGCAACAGCAACAACAACAGCAGCAGCAGCAACAACAGCAGCAGCAACAACAACAACAACAGATACACCATCATCATCCTCATCAGCTGCACCATCTACATCGGCATACGAACCATCGTTCGTCGACGCATCTCCCAACGACACCGAATCACGGCTTAATCAGCCCGATGATGTACAATCATTCCGTCAGCGGTCTTTACTTCGATTCTCAGCATTCACCGCCAGTCATAACGGCAAACGGTGACGTGGAGACCGGGCACGGTGGTGGTAATCAACGTCTTTACCATTTGGTGAGGCCCATCGAAGAAATACATTATCCGCCTGGTATGGGTTTCACCGGGAGCAAGCATCATCATCATCCCGAACGAACGCACAAAGCTATACCAGAGATATTTCTCACGAGACTCTTATCGACGAAGGGTACTGTGCAAAAGTTCGTCGATGATTTTTTGAACACCATTTTGACGGCGAACGAGGCATTGCCGAGCGCCGTCAAGTGGCTCTTCGATCTTCTCGATGAAGCAGCCAAGCAGCACGGCATTGTTGACCCGGAAGTGGCCCATGCATGGAAATCAAATAGTTTACCGCTCAGATTTTGGGTCAACTTTATCAAGAATCCAGACTTTATGTTTGATATTAACAAATCGACGACCGTTGACTCGAGTTTGTCGGTAATAGCGCAAACGTTCATGGACTCGTGTTCGATGACCGAGCACAGACTAGGTAAAGACTCGCCGTCTAACAAATTGCTTTTCGCCAAGGATATACCCCATTATAGGGAGAAGGTCGGCCGATTTTACACGGATGTGCAGAGATTGCCACAGATCACGGACCAGGAAATGTCCAGTGCCATGCAACAGCTGAGTGCGTCCCACGCGAACGAATTCGACGTGATCGCTGCATTGAAAGAACTCTACATCTATGTCAGCAAGTATTACGAACAAGTAAGTCCAACCAACAATCACCTATCGTACAATCTACAATTTGCCTATATATTTTTTCGAGATTATCATGATATCCCATTGACATTATATTTATATATCGAATTCTTCGCAACTCTTTTATCATTCTCGTGTGTGTGTGTGTGTGTGTGTGTGTGCGTGCGTGCGTCCGCGCGTGCGTGTGTGTGTGCTTCTATCGATTCCAGATCCTAGAGGCCTTGGAGACAGACGCGGGCTGTCGCAAACTGCACCTAGCTCATAGACTAGAAAATGTGGCGTGCACGCTCGAAGGAGAGGAGACTAATGCCTGCTGACACAACATTCTCACTCCCATTCCAGGAACCGTCACCTTCTCCAGAAACACTGACTAGTGCCTCCAGTTCATGCATCAGATACACCTCGTTACATATGTACAAATATACACTTCATGTGAATAACATAACGCGCCGTGAAATAGAGGTGATTTCGTTAAGGCTTAGCCACGGAACAATAGCCAAGGGACTGTGACACTTGTCCCACCGCGTGTACTGTTCGTATCGGTATGTAATTGGCCATATCGAAATTCGCACGTGGATACGCACAGATATCGAAGCTCGGTTAATTGAAGCGCCGAACAACTTTACTTGTAGCCGTTTGCGCGCTAGAGACGATCAGCCTGTCTCCATCGATACTCTATACATTTTAAACGAATCTCAACGAATCTCTAGGCGAACTTTCGCTATTCTCGATTATTGTATCGCCCGTACACGAGTCTCTTTTGCAACCGACGATCCATCGACAATCGGGAACCCTAATTATTATACGTTTATTGTAATCCGAGCTTCTGATATCTATGCATTCGGGTGCATACGCAGTGTATGCGTATGTATATGTATATGTATATGTATATGTATGAGTATGTATATGTGTATGTGTATGCGTTAGCGTATGCGTATGCGTGTGGCTCGGTGTGTGCATGCATGCGCCCATATATGTACGTGCGTTTTATGTATGTACCTATGAATGAACGAATGAATGAAGGAATGAAAAAAATTATGTACGATGTATGTATATGACGTAGGCATGTAAGTATGTATACACACGCATACACAGTTGCGGGCAAATAACACAATGCGTACACGCATATGAGAGACTAAGTGAATGAAGCCATAGTGTCCATCAGACTGTCCGTACGAGAGTACGGCAGCACGAGTAGTCTGTGATCTGAGCATGTGTGGCTATGCCTACTAACTTCATTACGGTATATAATTATTAATATGTTATATATATATATACAAAAAAAAAATATATATATATATATATAATTACACAGAAACCTGCACACTGACACGTACACACACGTGTGCCATCCATGCACGCTCACACATATAAAACATGAAACACATTGGCGACACACAGACCTATGGATTGTAGCAAGCTAGGTAGAGAGGGAAATTATATATGTAATATAAGTTCGACAATGAATGAATGATTGCGCGAGTGGGAGCCAGAGAGAGAGGGGTGGGTGAGAGAGAATGGAGATGAATGCAAGATAAAATTAACAATTACAATAAGACAATTGAGGTAACGTGAAAGAATAAGTGATTAAGCGTTACGAGAGCAGCTCTGTCTATTCTAGGCCTACTTACGTATATGGTAATACGTAACAATTTTCCTTGACATTAGTACTTCTTTTTCACTGTAATGTTTCGTTTATCGAACGGACTTTGTAAGACTGTAATTGCATCTGATCTACCGTCGCTAGCATTTTACGAATAATCGGTCATCTTAGAGAAGATTTCCGGACATCGTACGAATCGTCATTATTTTTACTGCCTTCGCAAAACACATTTACTATTAATTTTTATTACTTTACTACATACGCTAGTACGTTTTTATATCGTCCATCAGCATTATTAACGCTGCCCATTAAAGATAGTTATTATCATATAATGTTAAGAAGAACGCGCAATAGGTGAGATGAGCGACGAGGTGTTTTATATAACTGGGGTTCTAGGTCACCCCCAGCTCTTTCGATTGCACTTCGGAAAGGGTTTTTGAAACGAAAATTGTACATACGCAGAGCTATTTTCGTGTATTTTACGTACGAATCCTTTTATCGCCAGGAATTATGTAGATCAAACGCATCGAAAACGTATATAGACGTTGCGTTAAAGAGCGACGAGCAATATTCCTTTAAATTGCATTTTACGTTTAACGGACACAAGACTGGCCAATTTTCCTTTTAAGCGACACTTTTGTGGGCGAAGGCATTTGCGGTCGCCGTTTCTCTCACATACATACATACATACATACATACATACATACATACATACATACATACATACATACATACATACATACATACATACATACATACATACATACATACATACATACATACATACATACATACATACATACATACATACATACATACATACATACATACATACATACATACATACATAAACACACATGCATACATACATACAGACATACAATTACATTTCCGAGAAACGTAAAAGAGGGAGAAGATTGGAAAGGAAAACAATTCAGCGTGCACTGCCAAGACTCTTTCATGCGTTCGTATGGTAAATTCATCAATCCGTCTGATCGGTCAAGACGAGATTTCTTTGAATATCGCGAAAAAACTGATTGACCACGTGTGATTATTAGTGACCACGACTGACCATGACGGCGACACAACGATTCAACAGTTTATCATTGACCGACGTAGGTCACGGAGGCTGGAGAACATGCTCACGTACTTGTACTTAAATAACACGCCCATTTCAAGCGTTTCAACGACTCTTAGGTCTCCAGGCTCCAACCTACGCTTATCACCCTATGTATTTCTCTATTATATGTACGTATTTATTTATAATAACGAACTAATTCCATCGTCGATGTACGTCAATCTGTAGGATGAATTTTTCTACATTCTTCCGTCATTTTTGTCTCTCTTTCTTTTTTCTTTTTGACTGCATGTCTCCTCTAAAGTGCGATGTAAAGGAGTGATTATGCGTGCGTGCGTACATAAGCGAGCGAGCAAGAAAGAGAGAGAGAGAGAGAGAGAGAGGGAGAACGCGCGCGCGTGTAAGTGAGTGAATGTCTCTGTCTGTTGCGCTGTATGTGGGGTGCACGTTTGTACTCCTGTGTGCGTGTGTGTGTATATTCCTCTATTCAGTCCCTAAGCATTGTGCTTGTCACGTCTCTATGACGTTGAAGGTGTGCGTAAGCGTAAATTGACGTCGTATGCGATTGTGCAAACGTAGTAGGTTCGGTAAAATCGGTTACAGTCTTCCCCAATGTCAAGATTGTCTCGTTGCAATCACTGCGGTTTATACGTTCCGTTATTGATACCGCCGTTTCCTGCAAGATACTCGCCAAAATTTGTCTCATCGAACGTATTCGTTTATCGGTCGAGTATATACTAATCTTGTTGCTTCACCCTTAGAGAATGGAAAGTTTGCTTTCAAAATCTGCAATTGTTATGCTTGCCCTCAGGCCTTACTGTAAATATCGAACCGATTTGCCGTTCACTCAAATACCATAACAATATGAACGATTGACAATTGCTCGGAAATTGTTAACAATCAGGCGCTGTCAATGTTCGCTAGACGCTGAGCGTCGTATCAACTTCAACGTGGACAACTAAATATGATTTCGTGCACTACTTGCAACGAGAGAAAGGTGCAATCTACGAATGACGTTGTCGGGTAGGAAGCAAAATTAGTAATAAGACGTAGCATGCCCTTGTTTCCGATTCTCGAGCTCGTGTAATTGTGCAGATTGACGTACACGAATGTACGCACGTGCGCACATATATATATATATAAATATATATATAAATATACATATATGCGTCCAATCGATGGTAACGTCGGGATCGAAGTGTGCCTCCCGACGCGAACACGACGATGCGCGTTTATGAGTGTTTTTTGAGAGATTCTTACTCGGAATATCTTGTATTATATCGATATATACATATGTATATCGAGTACATTCAACAAGTGCGTTTTGATAGAATCAGGCGCCGCAATATCGATCGACAGTTGACTCCATCCATCTGAAAGCTTGTCAATTCCGCATTCTCAACTTGTGTATCGTATCGTTCAGCAGTGGCCATGGAGCCTCTATTATATAGCGTGTCATGCTTAGAAAGTCCCATGTAAATAGTATTGGGCCCCCATCCCGCGCACGAGTAGATGTTAAGTGACACTCTTGCCAAATTTTCAATGGGACGTAGGGACAGAGGACGACGAAGCGTTTGAAGAATTGCGAAAATATATTGGTATTATAAACGAACGGTCGGTCATCTTTACATACCCTGATATATTGCATCGCATTGATTATATCAACCTCTGATTATACATACCGATCCGACCTCGACAAGTATCTGCATGCTAAGCATCATTGCGATCACGACAATTGCGAAGACAGCAGTCTGGCATAATTTGCAGTAATTCCATTTGTCCCCAAATTCTTTTATTCTCTCTCCGTGCATTGATGTTTCCGAATGAGGTGATCACTGCAATTCTATTAGTTTCAGCGCGATTGAGGGAGGTGTACCGTGTCACGTTCTACTGCCGCCAAACAAAGTTGAAACTGCCTCTTTTTTTTTTGTTTGTTTACCCGTTTACCCTTTGCGCGACAAGTTTCATTTTAATTCATTCCAACCCCTTTTCCCTACTGCCTTTTCCAATTCTTGCCGTTCCGTCGACGTCGGAGTTTCTTCAACCATCGGGTAGAATCATCTTAAAGAGCGTTGACACATACGCACAATCGATGGTATACTCAATTTTCCTGCCCGTATATCGTCAGTTGATTGCGCGCATTAATGTAACTTCTTTATTGCCTTATGTATTACCGAAGCGAAACAGTAGGAATTTGAGGAAGAATATAACGTAGCGCAGATTCAATATACATTTAATAGCCTTCAGAACAACACTCACTACTTCGGACTCCGATACAACGTACGTTAGTTACATTTATCTTAATCATGTAAACGATCACTACTATTTATATTTTATTACGAAAAAATGAATATATTGCATAACGCTATATGTACATGTAGCAGTGATCGTCGGATCTATTAGACGAGGCTGAAACCTCAAATCGTTTGTAATGGCGATGAAGATCACTCGCTCACACCTTTCATTTCTCTGAATAGGTCATTGAACGGTGTTTCGTCCTCTTCACGTCGTTTAAGTGTGACCGCAACATGCTGTACCACAACCCTATTTTCAACGTAGGGAATTTATTACTTTTGCGAGAGATAGGTAATAACTGGTAATAACACAGATCATTTTGGCGGTCCGCAGTGATGACGTGTGCCTGCAAAGTTACTTCCTGTCGATCGCACCCTTTGACGTCACGGCATTCCTATCGTTTGCACGATCCGAAGAATAATTTAATTTCTCGCTTGCGATCATCCTCTTGAACATTTCGATCGCTTTGTTTATCTTTCCGTTATTCTCATTTGCCGATAATCTTTTAGATCGACGTACATCAGACACCTTGCTTATCTTACCGCGGCTTTGCGAATCTATTTTGAGACTCTCGACCATATCGACCAATCTCTCCATATTTTGATCGGTTAAGGGTTCATTCAAGTCTTCAGCCAATTTGTGCAAATGATCGGACAGAATAGGCACTGACGACGCCAATTTGGTAACAATATCTTTGACCGATTGATTCTCAGCCGTTTTCCCCTTCTCCATTCTGTAATCGGAGTCGAGAATTTTTCGTCGTACCGGCTTTACGTTCCGCTTACGATTCGTAGTAGTAGTACGCGCTATCAGTGGACTGCTTTCGTTGACGTCGTCCTCG
Source organism: Anoplius nigerrimus (assembly GCA_914767735.1). Lineage (NCBI taxonomy): Eukaryota > Metazoa > Arthropoda > Insecta > Hymenoptera > Pompilidae > Anoplius > Anoplius nigerrimus. Next base: position 95,032 of record OU612080.1, read on the forward strand.
CTCAGTTTCATTGTTACCCTGGATAACTTTAGAGCGGGTGGCGTTCGATTTCGGTGAATCAAAGGTGGCTTCTTGCTCTCGGCATTACAAGTGGTCGGTGTCAGGCAGGCCTTCTTATCGATTTTCGAATCATCCGCGTATCTTGCCACATCAATGTCGCTCGGAAGGGGAACTGATATTTCTGAAAATCAACAAATGATTAATTAAAGACAATTGAACGGCGAGCGCGCGCGGTTCGTATCGTGCGGGCATGAAGAGATTACCGGCATCGTATTTAAAGTTGTTCGAGAGCAGCTGGAAACGTATGTCGACGAAGAGTTCTTGGGTGGACAGATAAATAGGATGCCCTTTCAGGCCATGAGCGAGACACAGTTGCGCAGCTAGTGCAGCCAATTGGAGGGATTCTTCTTCATACCTCGGGAGGGAATATTCTTTCGACAGGAAGGAACTAAAGTCAATGAGCAGTAATACGTAGTCAAGGAGATAGAAGCGTTCGTGCCAGGACAGCGTGGTCCGAGCAGCTGACGCTTCGATCCTGTCCCCTTGGAAGAGGTTTGCGGCTATTTTGAATGCGCCGTGAAAATGTGTCAATGCAGCCTCCGTCTGATCGCGCAGAGCATGCATTTGCCCTCTGACGTAGGTGCTGGCAAGGAAGAGACATCGACAGGACGGATTACGACACGTGTAGCAGCTGCAATCGAAACGCTGTAAGAAATCTGGCGGGGCGAAAGGTTTGCTCTTGAGAACCGGTGACGTCCCATTTTCCGGTATATCTCTGACAGGATCAACTGCCCAATGTGACGCTTTCTTCGATGGGCGCACCACTGTCTTCGGAGTGAAGGACAATAATGGGATCTTATGCCGTGCCTCCGGAGACTGACAGAATCTCTGGGTATCCATTATATGTTCCAGCCCCTGAAGCTTGACCTCGCAATCGTCGAGTTTCGACCGAGACAGATCGATCAGGCATAGCGATTTTAATAGTTCAGCTACGCGTATTGTCGCTCCCAAGGCTTGAGCGGCCTTCAGACGATTGACCAAATGCGCTGATATTTCTCGGAAGCATAGCATACTGTTCATTCGGAAGGACATATTGACGGACGATGTAAATAGCGTGTCATACGCGAATAGAAATTCATCCTTTTTCCACCCTGAAATGCAAAATACTGGTACGATCAACTGAATAAAGGCGACCGAGAATTTAAAATGACGTTGTATAATTACATCTTTTCACGCTGAGCGACTCATGCAAATGTATCATCGTGTAGAGAGATTCGACGATATAAGAAGAATAGGTATCGTGATCGCCGTTATCTTCGTACAAGTGATAATTTCGTACGATTGTGTCCAGGCTAAGTAGATATGTCGATACATTCGAGAGGAAAGATACGCTTGGTAAATTTCTGGCATCGTCAATCAAGTTTCGGGCTTCCTCGCACTAAATTCAAATTACATTGGCATATCAGACATCATCCCATGACATCGCATTCAGCGGGACTTTATGATGATTAAAAGAAAAAAAAAAAGAGAATTTACCTGACCAAGCTCGAAGTAATAATCCGATAGACTTATCCAAAATATCGCTATGGCGCACAGAATTTCCTCGTCACTGGAGCCTTTCAAGTTGTTTGCATATTGGCTGGCATCTGCGATCCACTCCTCATTTATTTGCCTTAAAGAGACGGCACGACCAGTGACTACGACGAGACACAGTTTACGTTAATTGCTCGTTCAGTACAGAATATTATTATTAGTTTTAATGAAATAAATGAACGGAGAAGTTTCGTGAGAGATCAAGTGAAGAGATCGAAGCAAGGTTGCTTTCATACCGTATATCATGGTACGGTGATCCTGCAATTTATTCGCCAATTTATATGCAAGTATCCACGTTCTTACTTCGCTGTCGTGATTACGGAATAGTCGAGAGTATTCCGCTGCAATCAACAGTATGCGTAGCGTAACTGGCAATATCCAATGGTTTGTCCTCTCCTCCTGCTTGTACAAAGAGCATACAGCTGAGATGCTTTGTGCATCCTCTGTCAGGATAAATAACACGATACCTACCAAAAGATGTGTAAAGCATTTCTCCCATTTGCACAATGATTCTTCCAGATGTGCCATGATGACGGTTTCTTCTTTTATGTTTATCGAAATGTAGGCCGGTATAACGTCACTGGATTCGTTAGACTGAACGTCCGACGAACGTTTTGTAGGATACAACGAAGCATTCTGCATTTCCGCCTGTATCCGTCTATTTCTTGCGTTCACTTTGTTCACGAATACAAAAAATTTCACATTGGCTTCCGAGCAGATTGCAACTGTAGACTTATTCCTCTCCAACTTTAATTCACATAGGATTTCTCTTAAGTAATCTGTTAAACATTCATCATGATCGAAGCTCAGTAAGTGGGAGCCTAACATTTGTGCGACATAACTGTGCTGCAATGGGGATGCGTGCAGCGAACACAGTTCGGTACGAACCCTGAGTATCGCACGTGAAAGATTCACTTTCGCTTCCTGCAAAGCTTTTGCTTCTCGCAAGCATAACTCTACAAGATCATATTCAGTTAACTTAATTTCAACTCCAATCATTTTCACAATTTTCGATCGGTCTTCCCGTAAGCATGCCAGCATGGATAGCTTTGCATCCATCTTGGTAACGCTGCATTTATGCTGGATATCTGTCCACATTCGGAATGCTTTGGAGTTTTCGTCCTTGTAGCTGAGTAGACCGTTCAGGGCAGATGCAGTCATCGCCTCTCTGTACATTCCTTCTGCGTAATGGACCGTACTCAGCCTATGAAGCGTGGAGCAAATGGGATTCTGAAGATTCCTCAGATACGAGCTTTTCGCTTGAATTCCCTCAAAGTAAACGATAGATGAACACAGAAGAGAGAATAAGAAAGCAATTTCTTTATAAAATCTGTTTGATAGGATGCCCATATTGTATATCAGCGTTCCGCACGTTGACCACAAACGTACCCAACACTTACATTTGAACTCCTTCATTTCCTTGATGGCGGATACGCATTGTTTAAGAAAGCTACACGTCTGCTCGCATATTTCTCTTGACAAGTCAGTCCTTGAAATCATAGTTACCAAATGTGTACACTGTATCTTTGTAACGGTAGCGTTGTACAAATCTCTGCTGACAGCGCACGAGCTTTCTTGGCATTTACACTTGTAAGATGTCTGTTTCAAGAAGACAACATCGATGGTTTGAATAAATTTCATAATCGCCGAGAGAACGCCGTGAAGAAGCAGTTCTTTTCTCCCTGCTTTCAGCTCATTTTCCCAATGCATGCATAGCGGTTCAAATATTTGAACAATACTGATGGCTGTAGATTTTAGGGCACCGTCATAGCCGTATTGTTCTCCTATCGAAGCGCAATCGACAGCACATTTCTCAATTTGTTCTGCATCATCGAAACTCATTTGTTCAACTGGTTTCAGAATTAACGCACAAACCTTTCTAAATAGCTGGTAACATTTGTCAAATTCATCGTTTCTCAAGATTACAACTGTAAAATTTGAATATGTCATGCTTAATACTTGTTCAGCATCCCCTTTCCCTTCCACTATATGTTCACAGACTAGACGGCTCATGATACCGAGACAATCGCCGTATACTCCATATTCAGTGGCATCGAGCATAGTCAGATGTTCGAATTTCACTGTTTCGAATATATGTTTACAAAAGTCGTCAAAGATACTGTTGGCTTTTACACGGCTAATTAATGCCATCTTATCCAAGTATGTGCGGACTTTGACGAAAAGTAGCTTGGCCAGGTTGTCTTGTAGTGCTCTGATAACTCTCAGTTCATTTGCGACAATAAGTTTTAAATTCTCATATGTACTTTGGCAATATGGTTCCGCCTCTAAAGCTTTGAATGCTTCAGAAATGGGGTTGCGCCAAAGGGAAACAGTTTTCAGGAATATTTCATTGGGGCTTCCGCTGTCTGTCAGTCCTTTTCCTAGCGCGAGATGTTGACAGATATTCCTTGCTTCATCGTATAAGCGCATAGTGACTAAGCAGCGTGTTATATGATATATGCTCAATAAAAATTTGTCATAATCTGGTGCTCCTGTCAAATTGCTGCAAAACAGATCGGCCAGTTCAAAAATATACCTCCCTTCAAGATAATTACGTTTATCACACTTGTCCGCGGCATGAGACAAATATAATAAGCACTTAAACAAGCTTTTATCCAGGTTCTCCTGCGGCCGGTGCGAAAGAGTTACCTGAAGAGATATGAAAACATAATTTGTACACTTGTATGGGGCGATCATTGCGAACAATTTTTAGAGAGCGGCTTACGATTTGTAAGATCAATTACCTGAACATCCTGAGCAATGCCGTCTAAATTTCCGGTCTGAATCAATGTAATCCATCTCTTTGTTTTAACTTGAAGATCGTACGTTTCACGATTCGACATAATCACAGAGCAGACGAGTGCAATTTATACATTTAAGGTATACATTTGTAAGTGACACAATTGCCTGTAAGCTTCCAAATGGGGCATAAAGGTCTGTAAAACTGCCGTAGGTGCTAAATTATTGAAAGAGAAAAGGGATAACAACAACGTTGTTCCGTAAATAATTTACATAAGAAAGAGGTAGATTTGTATTAAAACGCCTAAGGCATCAAATACGCGAAGAGGCATAGAATGCGCGTTTACACTATAATAGGTTAGAAATACGTTACGCCGGGTTCCCGCTCATTCTACTTTTAAACCGTCAGTCTAAGAATATGGGAACATATTAGAAAAGATGGGAAAACAACTTTTTAGTGCGCGTAGTGAACTGCGTCGAGAGCCGAATGAGTTCTGACTGCATCATAGAGATGGCGAAACATGTACTGCACGGCAGGTGCTGCACCAGTGTCGAAACCGCGGACTGCGTTCTAGAGCAGAGTGAGTTCTGTCTGTGTCGTAGAGATGGTGCAACGTGTTTTGCCCGGGAAGTGCTGCCCCCGATAGGAGTCTGACGAAGGACGCGCGTGGGTCGACTTTTGTATGGGGTTCGGAAAGAATTATAGTTAAATATTGAGTGAGATTGAACGAGTTAAATTATTGTAGATTAACTTCATTAGTAGCTTCTAATATAAGCAGTGCACAAATACACAAAATTGAGAGTGGGATACCATCAGACCATAGCCTGTATGCCTTAGGCCGAGAGGCCTATGGCAACAGGACGCTTGAAGTAATGGAGGAGGACAAAGGAGAAGAATGGTCAAAGGTGAAAACAAAGAGCTCAAATGTTTCTGTGAAACGTAAGAAAATTGAGGGATCGAATGATTCCATCAATGATACAGAAAATAAAGATAAGACAGGCATGTCCCGAAAGGAAATAAATAGAAACAATGAAATATTATATCCGGACACTCACAAAGGACCAGCATATGTATCGGTAGAAATAAAAAATCAACAGAAAACTCAAAGGAACAATATTTTGCACCTGGCCAAAAATATTTACAAACTAAAATTAAATGCAGAAGAGATAACGCCTAAAGGACGCAATAGAGCCGAGATCAAATTTCCGAATGGAAATGCCGCGAATCTCTTTGTCCAGAGCACAATGGTAAAGGAGAAAGAAATGAACGCATACATCCCTAGGTACAGAGTTGAGAGGAGGGGCATAATTAAGGGCTTTGACATTGATTTTGACGTCGAGGACTTAATTAATTGCATTGACTCTCCATGCAAAGTAAAATCTGCGAAGAGACTCAATAGAAAAGTTAGAGACAATGCTACGGGAAAGACCGAATGGGTTCCAAGCCATGTGGTGCTTTTAACCTTTAGTGGCACTGTGTTACCTGACAGTATCAAGTTATACGGGCTATACAACATGAGGGTGGAGGTATACATTGACCCTGTTAAGGTATGCTACCACTGTTTTAGATTTGGACACATAGCGAAAAAGTGCAGGAGTGAAGGTAGATGTTCCAAGTGCGGTGAAAACGATGGCCACAAGGCTCTCGAATGCACAAGCACAGAAGTCCAGTGTTTACACTGCAAAGGGAATCACCGGACATTAGCCAACATATGTCCGGTTTTTCTTAGAGAAAAAGAAATATCCAATGTAATGGCTTATAGAAATATTAGCTATTTGGATGCTAAAGAACAAATTAGAGGGGCTACAGACATGTCGATGTTGCCCACAAACAGGCAACCGCCATCAGCAACTACCAGTAATTTCCCGGAACTGAACAAACAATCACCACAAAATATCATTAAAATGAAAGAAATTGGAGGTCAACAAAGACCAATAAACAATGAAGGTGCATGGGCACAAAAGAAGAACCACCCTAAAGAAACGAAAAACAATGAACAATCAACAATCTTAAAAACAACGAAGGAAACTGATACGAAACATAACAGACGGGACACAAACAAAGAAAACGTAAGACCAACCTCAAATACAATGGTACTGAAAGATGCAACAAATAATACTGAAAATATATTAGACAAAACACCATTATCTGCTCCAAAAAATTACGAAAATAATAAAGCAGTTGTGAGGCAATACAAACCCAAAACTGCAGCAGTAAAAAATGGCTAATAACATAAACATACTACTATGGAACTGCAGAAGTATAACAGATAAGTTTCTAGAACTGGAGAAACTAGCAAAGTGCTATGATATAATAGTATGTACTGAAACATGGCTCAGTCCTCACAAGCAGATTAATGTCAATGGCTTTAACATAATCAGAGATGACAGATTAAACAGGCAGGGAGGAGGTGTCGCCATTCTCCTAAAAAAGAACATAAGCTTTAATATTAACAATAAAAAATTAGACGAACCATATAGCAACCTCCTAATAGTAGAAATAGTAAATACTCACCAGCCAGTTACAATAGTTGGTTGCTATAAACCTCCTGACAAAACATTAGTATATCGAAAATGGAATAGCCTACTGAATGACTTATGTCGGAAGGGTAACCTACTCCTACTGGGTGACTTTAACTCAAACCACACGGCATGGAATTGCTCTCGTATTGACTCCTCGGGAAACAACTTATACAAAATAATTGAAGAACATGACCTAATAATACACAATATAGATGGAAGATCTAGAGTAGGTAATCTCAGACAACAGGACAGTAATCTTGACCTAGTTCTTTCCACACCGGACATAGCACACTTGTTAGATTCCATTCAGCATGATGACCCCCTGGGCTCAGACCATTTTCCAATTAGAGTGACCTTACAGACCCAAATAAACACAAACACTCATAAATACACTACAAATAAAGTATCGACTAGCAGAACTGATTGGATGCAATATATGCATAAAATGGATTGCAACTGGGAATATTTCATCTCTAATGAGTTTGAGGAGTTAACTGTGCTAGAGAAGTACAATGACTTTGCTGCAAAAATGAAAAATTGTGTGATACTTGCCACCCCACAAACCAGTGCTAACAAATACAGATCTGAAATTCATCATAAGCCTACACCATGGTGGGATTCTGAATGCACCAAAGCCGTTAGACTAAGAAAAGCGGCCTTCAAGAAATGGAAATACACACTAGCTGAAATGCATTGGTATGAATATAAAAAACAATGTGCCATAACCAAGAAAACACTTAAGAACAAAAAAAGATCTGGATTTCAAAACTTTGCATCAAGTCTAAATCTAACTTCAAATGTCAGCTACACGTGGAAAAAAGTTAAGTGCTTCAAATCTAAATGGGCGAACAGTGGCAGTCAGCCAGCTAATGCTAGTGAATTGGAAATAGCAAAAGATCAGGCGATTAATAAATTAATTCCTCCCTGGGTGCCAGAAAGAACTATAATCGAAGATACAAGTACAGATGAATTTCTTGACAACAGCTTCAGCTTTCTTGAATTGAACTGGGCAATAGATAAGGCAAAAACAAAATCTGCTCCAGGATCAGATGGAATAGAATATAACATGCTAAAAAACCTGTCAGCCAAAAACAGACTAATTTTACTCGATATACTAAATGAAATATACACTACACACCAGATGCCTTCAGACTGGAAAAATACGCAGGTTCTCCTCATTCCTAAACCTAACTGCAAAGAATACAGACCTATTACCTTATCTTCATGTTTATCTAAAATACTTGAAAGACTTATCAACAGCAGATTGAACTGGTGGTGTGAACACCACCAAAGAATCTCAAAAACACAATCCGGTTTCCGGAAAGGAAGGTCGTGCATGGACAACATCGGAACAATAGTTACTTGTGCAAGGAATGCCATGGACAGGGGGCTGTGTAACATTGTTGCCCTCTTGGATGTTAAAGGTGCCTTTGATAATGTTAACACTAACATTTTACTTAAAAAACTGGCGAAGCTGGGCGTTTCAGATAACCCGCTTCATTTTATTGCAAACTGGATGCCGAACAGAAAGGTGCAAGTAGTTGGAGGAATAAACACTGGTAATCACAGGAATATGTATATTATAAACAAGGGAGTGCCACAGGGAGGGGTGCTAAGTCCACTTCTGTATAATCTGTACGTCGGAGACATTGAAAATGGTTTACCCCCTGGAACAGTAACTGCCCAATACGCTGACGACATTTCACTCTCCATCACTGCAAACAACTTATGCACAGCCAAGCAAAAGATGCAGATGGCATTAGATAAAATAACTCATAATCTAAATCTTCTTGGTCTTGAGTTATCTGCACCCAAAACTAAAATCATAATTTACAGTAAAACGGTGATTCAACCACAAACAATATCATTCAAAATTTACAACGAAACCATTTGGAATGAAAAATATGGCTGCTTACTTGGACTTCACTTAGACAATTGTTTGAAATTTGACCGGCACATCCAATATTTAATGACCAACACATCCAAAACCATGAATATCATTAAATTCCTCAGGGGAACATGGTGGGGATGTGATCCAAATACATTGTTGATAATATATAAAGCAATTATTAGATCCAGACTTGAATATGGTAGCCAATGGTTCTTTCCAATCCGAAGCAATAAACTAAGTGAAACCTTGGAGCGCATACAAAACAAAGCCATTAGACTAGCGCTTGGTCTTAGGCAATCCACTCCAAATAACGTAACACTGGCAGAGGCACAGATTCCTTTATTGAAGGAAAGGGCAAAATATCTAGCTAACAAGTATTCACTTAAAACTCTAGGGAACATGTCTAATCCAATGGCTCAACTGATACGTGAATACATAGAACACCAAGAAGCCTTATACAGGACCAACCTCTACAGTAGAACAAATATACCAGTAATTCAAGAGTGTTGGAAGCATCTACAAGAGATATATAAGGATATGCTTCTACATCTTAAACCACCGTGGTATGAAACGGACTTAAATATTCACCTACATCAAGCCATAGTCAACACACAAATAGGAAAAATGATTCAATCTTCCCCAAGACCTGCTGAGGAATTTACAAATGTTAAGCAATTACGTTTCCCACATCACATACATATATATACTGATGGATCAAAGAGCGAGATCTCAAACTCCACAGGAGCAGCCTTCGTTTGTCCCCAACTCAAAGTCAAAGAAATATGCAGTCTAGATAATTATGCCTCCATCTTTACAGCTGAAGCGATAGCTGTTAAATTAGCTATGGAATTTGTCAACAAACATCCTAATAACTCTTATACTATCTGGACAGACTCACTGAGCATTGCAGAATCAGTCAACAGTCGATGTGACAAAACACTATCAGACTCTAGGATAATCGATATAAAAAGAGAACTCTTTAAATTTCATTGTGACAACCAAGGAAATAACGAGGTACAAATCTGCTGGATTCCCTCACATGTTGGCATTTTAGGTAACGAAAAAGCAGACAAAGCGGCAAAGGAGGCCTCCATGTTACCACCAAACCACAATTATAAAATACCATACACAGATTACAACAGAAAATTCAAAAGTGAGATGTGGCAGAACTCGGAGGACGAATGGCTCAACCAAGCCAACTTTAAGGGAACGGACTACTTCCTGAATTACTATGAAAGGAAGAAGAAGCCTTGGTTCAATGGATGGAATCTGCCAAGAAATATTACATCATGGGTCAGTCGAGTGAGGAGCAATCACTACAACCTTAATGCCTCTCTCTCGAGGATTGGCATAGTACAGAGCGGAAGATGTGATTGTGGTTATGAACAACAAGATATCAATCACATTCTATTTAAATGCCATAAATATCAAACTACAAGAGGTATACTCAGATCCAAACTTGAAAAAATAGGACTCTACAATCTTCAGACTATACTGCCGATCGTGCAGGGATTGAACATGCCGGCCATAAAGGCGGTATCAGAATTCCTGCAAGTAAATAATTTAAGAATTTAGAGTAAGCAATAGAGATACCAAAGAAAAGTACAAGTACATCTAGTTCCTTTTTTAGCCATTAAGAAATGCCAAAGACTGAACTAACTTTATGATAACTTACAATAGTATATATTTGTTGAAATTTTATATAATCTATCCATTAATTAAGATGTAAGGGAATGTTTTATGTGTTAAATGTATATCTGGCTTATGGACTAAAGTAGTCTAAAGCTGTATTTTCAATAAAAAAAAAAAAAAAAAAAAAGTGCTGCCCCCGGTGGTTCTACAGTATTCTGAAATAAGTTTGGAATCATTAATCAAAGATAGTCATACATTTTTAATTCTGTTAGCTAATATGTTTTCTCTTAACATTTATCCTACTGCAGTTGGGGAATGTAAATAATACATTTCTAAACGTTAAAATTAGTCAATGTATTCTTACATACACTTTGTAGCTAAAAACCATATTGTTTAGAAGAATGTCACATAATACCTATTTGTACAAACATGATTAGTCATAATATTTAACATTCATGGAATGTGTTAGCAATATTTATATACATGGCAATATTCAAACAACGTTTTTGAATTACCATAACTTAAGTTATAAAATATTTTCACTTGTTGACATTTCTGTAAAACATTGGTCAACTATAAAGATCACAGTCTTTACATTTTAGATCATTTAAATTGTTGTATTTATGTTTCAATGTGAGAGGACTGTCATTCTCCACTTCAGCATTGAGTTCTTGATAACTTTCAACTAATTCCATCAGTTTAGTATTTGGTTCAGGTGTCATTAACCCATTTTCAATGACTGTGAGAATTTTGTTGAGATGACCTTCATAGGATTCAAATTCTTCTATCATTTTCATTTCTTCGCGAAGAGCTGTGTTGAATACTGTGACCTGTAAGTAGAATAGTATTTTTTATAATACATTTGACACAGGCAGTTTGTTTCACTATTGACAACTACCTGCTTAGCTTTCTGTTGTAAGTTTTCAAGCTTCTCTTCAATGCTTCTAAATTCTGCTTCTGTATATTGCACTCTTTGCAACGCATCTTCTTCCATCAAGATATTAGGTGGAATGCAAATATGCTTATTGACAATATTCTATGAATTAAAAACAATTTATTGAATTTTATTCAAGCTGGTTATTCAGTTAGATGCAATATTTCTGAATAGAATGCCATAATGTACAGAGTACTGTAAATAGCATCATTAATTACCTCTATTGTTCGTACATGAGGCACAGCACCTCTGTAATATGCCATTACTAACTGCTTTTCATTCTTCTTGAGCATTTCTAATTTCTCAGCATCCAGCTTGTATTTCTCCTTAATTGTTTCACACAGTTTTTGGCACTTATACTTAATTCGGTCATGCACGATATTCTTCACTAGAAAGAAACAGAATATTCTGTATAGCTTGCAACGCGTCATGTACACGGTATAGAAGTTTGATCATTTTTGCAAATGGGATTAGATTGTTTAGCTATTTGTCGAGCATCCGATGCATTGAAGCAGAAATCATTCAAGCCGCGCCGCGATAGCGTAACAGTTCGCTCGAGCCCGCATTGTGCTTCATTAATACACGAAAGTATCGGAGGAAGAATGAATTATGGGTATATACAAGGGAGTCGGGTTATTTACTTCATCCTTTGTAGTAAACAATGTGTAGCCAAACCAATCCTTATTATCATGTTTAAATATCAAGAGAAGAAAGGAAAAGTACAGCTCGACAGATATACTGGATGAATCTTTATTTCGAAGTCGTTAAGCAGAAAAATTGAGAAGGGGTCGGGCCGAAAGTTGGAGGAGAAGCGTTAGATCTCTTTGTGATGCGAACATCCAAGTCCATTGGAGAATAGCGGTGAAAGTATTCCAAGCGATGGACGAGTGTGTCTCTAGTCATGATCAAATTCACATGAAACCAGAGTACACCCGTCCAGCGACTGAAACCGAACGGTCCGGTCGTCAGAGAGCTCGTACCATCTGAAAACCATTCAAACTTCGATAGTCGTGAACGGCGGCGTCTTACGGGTCGCAAACACGGCCCTCGAATGAAAGTCAAACAGCTGCATTTCATATTCTTCCTGTTTGCGTTTTCGTAACTCCGTGGTCGCCATGTCGCTGACGCGAGTCGCGCGGGCACGATGATCGATAAATTGATGGATATTCGCACTGATTATTTATTGTCTTATGTCCCGCTTTGCACAGCTTCTCCACCCCGAGCGGTACACCTTGACGTCCGTTGACAAATGAACATGGCGTCTTTCTGCTTGCGTACAACAGCGTCCTTTGTCCCTTCGCGTTCGCCAAGGCATCAGCGATCCCACAAGGCCCAATATTGGGAGCTGGGATCGTCGGCCAGTCGACCAATCAGGCGATCGATAAGCTGACGACAGAGGCGCCATTTGGGTTAGTTCGTTAACGCGACGTAACGTACTAGATTTTTTGAATTCGTTCACGTTCGTACGCTTGAAAGGATATTTTATTTGTTATTCGGTTGTGAAATTGTCGGCGTTTGTTGTTCCAGTCGACCTTTCGAATATTGTGAAGTGCACTGTGATCGGCTGTCGGTTGTAAAGTGGGAGCTTGCTGCGATTTTCTACGAGAGTAGCTGTTGAAGGTAATGTGGCAACATTAATTTTCTCAATTATTTATTTTCCTTGATTTGACAATCATTGACAATGCATGTGATGTTGTTAACAAAATATGCAATTGTTTCCTGAGATATTACTAGTTGAGTACTGTGTTTGTATTATTTTATTCGTATTTGAGGTTACATTTGGGTCGCATATCGATTGGCAATAGGTTAGAACAAAAGTTGTTAGGGCAAATATTCAATATCGGATTAAGTAATATTCAAGTTAAATTGTTATTTAACGATGTCACAAGCGTTACTGTCAGAGGGCAGCGACCTATCTTTCAAGATTCGTTTCGCTTGAACGTGAGGTACTGGATATCGTTTAGAACTTACGCCGTCACCGTAAGATGGCTCCACTATCTCATTTTCCTGAAAAACTTTTATACCGGTGTCGAAAGTGTTATCTACCAAAAGGGGGTACGCATTATATCTTTATCCAACACTTGTTAGCATTGATTCAATTACTAGGCTGATTGCTTAAGTGCGTGTTCCCACGATTTTCTTTACCGATTAGTACAGTGTTACCTTTCAAGATGGTATCCCACACTCTTAAATGAAGCCCTTGTTTGTTGTCATAGATAGGGAAATGGCATGCTCTAAGTTACCATTCACCTGGCAGGATACGAAATTCAAATATCCCTTCGTTTCGGTCTTATCAACGAACTCTACACACAAACGTTTCCTGCACCAAAAGTACATGCACTCCCTTTCCAATGTTCCCCCTGTGAACGCGACCAAGCATACGGCACCAGACGATTCTGAGCTGTATACGTGACTCACGGCTACAAAAAATTATGAGTATACGTCGTCTCAGTTTTCCGCGATCAGAAATAATCCGTTTAATAAGACCTTGCCATTTCTTGCGACACGTAGTTAACGTTCCGTTACATTTTTCATTCGATACCTTCCCTCCACAACTTTTTGCCCCTTCGCACTGACACGATCTCTATTAATAGGCACGTAACGCGAGTTCATTACAGTCATTCCGTGATACATCCTGTTATACCGGTACGCGACTCTTATTAATTAGGCCTGCTCAGGCCGGGGGGCAAAACCCATTGTCTTACTTTGATAAGAATTTAGTGCTAAGAGTGACCTCAGTATTCCCCTTAATCGACCCGTTTACATCACGCACTCTCTCCGACTCGCCCAGCTCGCGGAAGCTATCTGCAAAGTAATAATTGCGCGAAGTGTCATTATCGCCAATTAGCGAGCTCCTTACTGCGAAAGGAGTTGAGCTTACGGATTTGGGACTCCCATTCAGCGCCCGTAGGGGCACTGGCATCCGCAATGACCTCACGTAACCGCCATTGAGTAACGAATTATACACCTCTCGCGCTGACATCACTATTTTTTGCATGCGACTTAGTCATTCATCCGACCAGTCATGCGATCTCGTAAGCCCGCCGGGACGAGAGCGCTATACGCTATTCGTTCGAAAATGGTTTCGGTGTCAAACTTGAATTATTCGCGCGATGCGAAATGATGCCCCATCGGCAGGCGAGCGGATGCGAGGCATTGAAAAATCGCGTTGCTCTCCAGCGAGCACAGGTAACGACGGAGTGAATGGAAGACGGGCGAGCGTTTCTCCGCGAACAAAGTCGTACGCTCGTCACGTGCGCATATGCAATCGTGTTCGCTCTCTACGTACCTGCATACACGTACACCTCGGCACCGTACGTGGACGTACCCGTGTACGCGGACGTTGTTTGTACAGAACCGATCGCTCGGCTTCGCTCGCGCATAAGAACACCGCTCGCGGCTACGTACGGCGTATACGTAAATCCGCGTTCGAAAAAAAAAAACGAGAAAGAAAAAGGAGCGTCGTTACCGAGGGACGTTCTGATCGAAGTGCAATAACTGCGCGCGCTCGTCCCTACACTAGTGACTTTCGATATTGGCGTCCTTTCGCAACTCGGCGTCCCAGCGAATTTCGCCCGATCGCGTTACATCGTCATTACATCGACGCGCACCTGCAAAATGATCGTGCGGCCGACGAAACTCTCCCACGGGCCGATACGCCGAGGACCGATAACTCATACGACATTTCGGCCTCGTGGCAGATGATCGCCCGTGTGGGTGTATAATGGGCGCGTGTGCGTGATACGCAAATTTAATGACCGATGCATCAGACTCATCAGACCGGCCGGTGGCCGCCCCCGCTCCTTTTTTCACGACCGTACGTATTCTCGGACGTTAGGCGGCCAGCATCAGCTCAATCGCCATAATCGCGCAGTAAAACGATTCGAACGACCCTGCCAACGTGGGATTTAGCTAAATTCCGCCGGCGCGCACTTCGTGCCGCTCTCCGTGATCTCGCCGGGGCCAAAACTGTACCTGAACTTTCGACAATGCCGCCGCCGTCGAACGGCCGACTCGGTTACATAAGTTGCGCGCGTAGGTGCGTACAATAACGTAATGCAAATGGGGTAATATCTACAAAGACGGGCGTTATACTTGCAAATACCGCGGACGGACTGTCGAGCGATTTGGTTTAACACGCTCGCTCGTAGGCACGTCAATACGGGAACGTCGGCGCGATAATCTAACGCGAATAAGTAACACCCACAAACATCCGCGTTAGACTTGCAAATTGAATGACAGTCGAGCGCATAGAGATTCATCGTATCACGCACATTGTCTCGCCGCCGAGATGTCGACTGTCGCGTGTGCGCGCGCGCGCTCCTTCAGGTAGAGAAGTGACAAGGCGCGCGCGTGTGTGCGCGTAGAGCGGGCGTGTCGGTGCGCGTCGCAGCGGGTACATACGTACACGGGTACGGGCGGGCGGGCGTGCGTGTGCGCTACATCACGCGCGCGTGTGTGCGCGTGTGTGCGCGTGTGCAGGACGAGTCGGTGCGCTCAGCGCGCAGCCGGTCGGCGCAGGTCCCCGTAAAAAGCCGGGGGCGCGATTCCGTCGTCGGTCTTCGGATACCACGCGCGCTCACTCTCTCAGTTTGTATTTAGTATCCACCACGAATCGGTGGGTACGTTCGATTCGTTCGCCGTACTCCTTTCGTCGTTCGCCAAATACCTCGCGTGCCTCTCGCAATCGACAACTGTCCGACAACAGAATCGTTCGACGCCACCCGATCGACGCTCAATCATTCTCGCCGGGCTCCTTTTTTTTCGACATTTCGTCGCAGTTCGATCGTGAGACGATTCGATAGCGATAGTGGTGGGCATTTAGTTGGTGACGGATAGTTGATCCCGTTCGGAGTAGCGAAGCGTTGACGAGTAACGTTTTTAAGTGCGCAACGAGAATCGAAGATGCTGCCGTTGCGATTCGTGTCCCTGCTGGTGCTTCTTCTGGCTGTCGGAGGTGAGTTCTCTTTCCTTTTTCTTTTTGAAAATAGCCGGTATGGGTGGGAGAGGGCCGATTCGTTGGTTGGCGGACTGTCAGTGCTCTGGCGCGATGCACGTGACGCCCTGTCGTCCGGCCGGATTTGCGGATGCGCGAGATAGTTTCGGGGAAAAGTTAGCCAGCCGAATCGGCGGGCTCTCCCCGAATTGAATGGATCCGTCGAACGCGAGAGAGTCTCTCTCCCGTTTTCCGCTCTTTGTCAGCGAGCGTCGTTTGTAGCCGGGCTCCACTTGCTCTCCGCGAGAGTGCAAATCTCTCCGGGCACTCTAACCGATGAAAAGCGAAGAGATCGCAATTACGAACCTTTTGCTAGTTCAACGTTTCAAGCTGATGCGCGCTCAGTATCAATGTCTCATAGTGTATTTTGAAACTCCATCTCATAATAGGCTTTCGTTAATCTCCCTTCTTAGGCAGCGAGCATAGACGCTATGTTTTTCCATTGTGAGCGTAGATTAGTCTTGAATTTCGATTAATGCTCGAGAGTTCACTGGTGTCAAGCAATTTCGTCTGCGAGGCCTTCGGGCCTGAAGATGATTAGGGCCAGCCTGACCCCGCGACTCTTGTCTGGCCAGTAACGTTTTGTCTTCCATCGCAGCAGGTGTCCATCGGCATAACGCTCTCCCTCTGGCATCGATAATATTTCCTCATGCAGCCTGCACGCGCCCGATGCTGTAACAATCGGCGGGGCGTGTGCTGAAAACTTAAATCTCGCGGTCCGCCTAATCACTTTAGCGACAGCTACGCGACTTTGCATGCAGCTCGCACTTGCCGACAGTTAGTTACCTCGCCACGTCGAGCAGATCCGTATAAGTAATAGCTTCGACAATGGATCGTCCATCGGCGTCATGGCAACAAACGATCGTCGGCCTGGCCGGTAATCGCTGTTGCGGAAGGAACAATTACCGGGTAGGGAAAAAATTCAATTGCCCGTCTTCGTACACCTACACAGCGATGCACGTCGTGTCGGGGGCCCGCAGAGGTCGAATCGGGGATTTAATGGCAGTTCGGGCTTACTTCCCCCGCTCGAAATGCAATTCGCAATAGCGTGACGAGAAGTTCAGTGACAATTAAGCGCCGTGCCCCTCTTGCGTGCGTTTCAGCGACTATCAATATCCAATCTTTCGGCCCTACCCCAAACAGCATCGCACGCGCATACGCGCTCAACTTCTACGATCGTTAGAAACTTCCTTTCTCACTACTCGAGAAATGCGTACGAAACAGTCGCCTTCAGCGTCGTACGCTTCGACTCTAATCAGCGTTAAAGTCCATTCTCATCGACGGGAGACTCTAGTAGTACGGTTGAACGGACAGTAAAGCCCATCCGTTCTCTGAAAACAAGCCCGACAGTGCGCGGAGCGAACATTAGCGGCTATCAAGGTTAATTCGTTGCCCGATATCAGAGATTACGAGCGCGCGGCAGATAAAGATAAATTCCACGTACACGCCGGACGATGTCATCGTACTCTCCGATCGGAGGGAAAAGGTTCTCGCATCGTCCGCGGCGCCCTTTGGGCCCATCTGCGCCGCGAATTCCATTGAAAAATTGCAAAGAGGCCGCCGGGGGTCTTGCGGAGGACATTCACAAAGAGGGAGACGATGGCCAATGGTCTGCCGCTCGCTGGCCAGTCGGCCCCGCTGAATGGCACCGAAAATAAGATAAACGAAAGTGACGGGCAGGGCCGGGGCGGGGCGTGTGGAAGGGACGCCAGGTGAACAGAAGTTTTCAGGTAGGAGAGGAGCGTGGAAGGAACAGGGCTCTCGCGTAGGTAGGGGGCGGCAGATGGTCCCTCGACTATATGCTACATAGGTACATACATACATACGTAGGGTATATACGCGAAGCGGCTGTCTGATGGGCATTCACAGATTGCCGCCTCCGTGAAACTGGTCGTCCGAGAAATCCTCCGGGCACCGGCTCGAAGGATGTTCCATTTTTTCCCTGCACCGTAATAATAGGAGCAACTTCCTCTCCCTTTCCTTATTCTGGACGCCGACCGACGAACGGAGCGGACATAAGGACGGACGGGCGGACGGACGGGCGGACGGACGGGCGGACGGACGGACGAAAACGGCAGGCGGGCCAACTCGTTCTCTACGTGACGAAAATCACGAGCAAGCGGCGGGGCCGGCCCTAAACTTGATTCGACGGAAAATTGCGTAATGCGCGTAACGTGTTCCGGGAACGGAACGTTTCCAACGACCGAGACGTGTACATACAGCCCCGTGTCGCTCTGTCAACTTATTTGCCGTCCCATTACGCGCCCGCCGACTGTTACCGTTCTGCCGCTTGAATTTGAAAGTTTTAAGAGACGGTGATCGATCGCGCCTGGATCCTCGTGTCGACCGGGACACGGGAAAAACTTCTCGTAAGGCCGACGATATTGATGGACGCCATTGTTCGGAGGAAGGCACGAGATGCCAGCGGCTCGATACGATCTCTGGGAGTTGAACGTCTCGCGACGATACGAGGATAATGACCGATAAAGGGAGAAAATGCGATGGCTCGCCTCTGGAATTTTACCCGCGACAATGGAATCGAAGGTTTCGCCTCGGACGATTTGAATTGGTGATTCTCGGCAAGGCGCGCGCGCAATCGTTCGTACTTTATCCCCGAGTAACGTCGAAGGTGCCGAACGTCGGGTTTGTAACAGTTTGCGCGAGCGGCCTGTTGGGTTCGATTATTTCATCGAGCGAACATGTGCGCCGCGCGGAATGACTGACATTATCGCGCCGAATTATGCCGACAAGCGGCGAGGAAAGCTCGACTCGCACGCCGGGCCGCGCTAATATGAAATTAGCCGAGACCGTGGCTTGTCATTACGCTTACGAGTGCTAATGCAGCGATTATAATACCGTCGTTGCCCCATTTTCGATGCACTCGTTTCGGAAATAGCGAACGGCGCACGGCCGAACGATGCTCTCCGCGCCCGATGGATGTTTGATAAGAATTTTACGTCTTTACCGCAGTGTTCCACATTCGGCTCGATATCTCGCCGTTTTTCTTTAGGTAAAGTTTCCAGCCATTAATTTCAAGGTGGGCGATTATGTGTCGACACACTTAGGCTCAGGATGTAAATCGTAAAAGTTCGTCGTCTCTCTCGTTCGAATTAGGGATGAAAATTGGATAAACTGTAAGAATTGCTTCGCATGACACCGACTACGTCGGAAATGGAGCAGTGCAGGTCACGTGAAGTCTGTATTAGCATTCGTAAGTCGTATTTTTAATTCTAAGACGGATATATGGTGGCAGGGGGGGAAGGAGGTGGCTGAGGCTAGTAGAAAAAGCAAAAACGTGTTATGGACGTCACCTCGACTGGTTGTAAATGAGCGGCAAATAAGCGTCTCGTCCCTCGCCGGTTTCGTAACGCGGCGATAGGCATTACAAGGACCGTGCACTACTCTTTTCCTCTTCGAGTCACTCGTTTTCTGCTTTCGCGGAGATCGAACCAATGCAAATCAGTCTATTAGTTCGTACCGAGTATGCGCGGAACTCTGATAAATTGAGGAATAATTTGTTCAATATTGCGGAGATCGTTTGGGAATTGTACTCCAATAGACGGCGGACTGAAATTTCATCATCCGTGGAATTAATTCGGGCTTCCCAGCTCTACTCAACCGTCAATATCGCTTTCCCACCGCCGCATAATATTTGTAAAACTTAGATAATTAGAGATATAATCACACGAGACCCAATAGCTCCCGGCCTCAATTTCTACGATGCAAATACTGACTCGCGACCGAATTAATAGTACACATTTACTGGTATATGTGTCCTAGAGCGTGTTAGGAAGATTATGGTGAAAAATATGGCAATGTCCGGAGCGTGTAGCGCTCTAATGAAAGATCGTGCGTACCTACGCACGCGGGTCAAGATTCGTTCGATAACCCATATTCCATACATGACACAGTTCTGGCCGTGTGCCGGTTCGCCAACAGGCAGGGTCGTCGGACATTTCCGCACACACGCGTGAAAACGGCACACAGGCACTTATCGTCGACGGTTGCGTCACGTGTATCCCAGTTTACCCCGGTAATTAAGTAATTGAGCTTTATTGTCAAGGGTGGGGGAGGGAGTGCTGGCCGGTACGGGAGGTCAGCCCGCATGAGAAAAAATCGTTTTCGACGCCTCGCCTCGTAGCTCCTACCTTCAGAAATTGGATGGCACGCATCCTCTTTCAGCCGTTTCCCAGAATTTCCCAGGAAGACGCCAGTTTTAATCGGCATACCTGCATCGGCCGCAACGAAACGCGATACTTTTAGGACTCTCCGGCCGACTCGGCCAAAAAAGGAGGTTCCGTGATTTCGACGAAGCCGAACGTCTTAGGAATTTCGGGGGCCCCGAGAAATCGGCAGCGGCCTTTGTCGCCACACAATTCTCCGTCGTTCTCCACCATTCTACGCGATCGTGCCGCAAGATTGCCACGTTCCATTTGCGGCCCGCGAAGCGCCCCGCGTCTTCCAGCTCGCAATCTGCGCTCGCTATTCGGACGTCTTAATGCGCGCTACGAAATAGTCACATTCCGAATACGGAACATGTACGGAATCGAGCGACGCTATCGCTAAGTAGTGAGTCACGAGGTGCGTCCCGTTTTGGGATCAACGATACCGTTCCGATGGCTGTCATTTGGCCTGGCGCGATCATAGTCGACTGACATCGCGACTCCCGATGCGCCCCGATGAGGAGCGTCGATTTTTTTTCACGGCTCGAGGCTAAGCGAGCCGATATTGAAACTAGACCGATCCGTCCGGCTGGCGAGTTGCGCAACTCGGCGAGGGAGTCATTATAATCGTCAGTTTCCATTTGTCTTCGCGAGAGAGCGTGCTGTGCACTCCTTCTCCCCCCCCCCCTCCCTCTCCTCCTCCAATTTCCACGGCCGAGCCGCGCGGCAAATAGACTCGCGATAAAGCCGTCGGCGCGTATCGCTTATTTACATAAGAATCTTATCTCCCCCCTCGTTAGTAAAACGCCTCTTTCAAGTGTGCCGAGGTTTTCGTGACAAAATTAGCGAGCGATTAATCCTCAATTACTGGTACCCCGGACCGGCGAGCGTACCTCGACGCTGTCGGACGGAAGCGGAGCGTAGAATGGAGTCCTTATTCGGCGCTAGATAAGCATAATTTTTTCCCTCCTCGACCCGCCAGATAGCCAGCTTCTCTGACGAAATTGACACGATACCGTGAAACTAATGGTACCCGTCTTGTCCGCCGCTCTCACCGCTCACAATTTATGCAATCGGCCCCGTGCCTTTTCATCCTATCGCGCCTTTTTTTTTCTTTTTCAATTTCGTTCAACACCCGAGCTTATCGGATATATCGAACGTTTGTGTCGCATAAGGCTTTCGTTCGGTCTGATCGTCGGGTGGGTTTTTAATTGAAAATTCTTCTGGGTATTTTAACGGGCATTACGGCGTGGCGGCTCGGTTTAGTGCGCGAAGTATACGATCGCGCACACCGGATATCGGTAGACTTGCACGTTTATTCCGAGCGGAGACCGCTAGAGAGCCGCGCCGGCCGGAGACACGATTCCGGCGTTCCCAATTCGTATTTAGGCCGACAGCCGTGTGTAGTTCCCTTTGCCTCGTAATTCTTACACACGGAACGCGTCAGATCGCCGGACTCGGAGAGCGAGAGAGAGAGAGAGAGAGAGAGAGAGAGAGAGAGAGGGAGAGAGAGAGAAAGAAAGAGGCCGGGAATTAGAGGGACGGTCGAACGGATAGAAAGATGGGAAGAAAAAAGGAGTCTGGGCGGTCGGAGACAGCTGCATTGCGGAAAAATGAAACCTAGAGGGTTGAAAAGGTTTAAAATGGAAAAAAAAATTTTTTTGTATTCTCTTCCAAACGATAGAGAGCACCGTGCTGATAGCGTAGCTCTGATTACCCTATAAAGTGTGTTATTTTATAAATCGACGTTTAACGTCCACTTTTTTGGCAGGGGGCCAAAGTGAATTTTAGCCAAAAATTAAAATTGCTCTGACCAGCTCACGCTTTCGCTATGTCGATGGAGAGTCGGGATTCGTCAGCGGGATGCATCTGGCATCTCATCAAAGATGCTAATATCGACGAAATATACCGAAAATGGCAACGAATATTTATTTTTTCCTTTCGATCTTTGACTCTACGGTTCGACAGGTTTCTAAGTGCGGAAAGTTTAAAAAAAACTTCGACAGGAATATGCGTCGAACGAAATATTCCTCTGCTCTGCCAGCGTCGAGATTGAAAGATTTCCACTGTTAATAATAAACCTCGTACATCGTCGCTCGCTCTCCAATAACGACACACGAGACGAAATCTATCTCGCATGACCGTTAGCCATTCTCGGGAGACCCGTTCGTTCGACGCGTTAAAGAGCCCGACGAATGAGTTACGAAACTGCACCGGAAGGACCTCAGCGCCGTGTTTACAGTGTGGGGGCGAGGCCGACGGATTTTTCGAGGCAGCCAGACTCAATCGGTGGCGAACTACCCGAAAACTTAGTAATCATTAGCATCGGCCAGGTTCAGCTGTCGGGCCGGAATTTTAATAGGTCGGCCGGCTCCTCTTAAGTACCTCAACCTCTCCACCTTTCCATCCCTACCTTTCCCCCCTCCCCCGGATCCTATTTACGAGCTTCAGTTTATTCGCATGACCGGTCGCAGCCTGCGAGATGAACGATCCGAATATACAACTCGATTTGCCTACGGCCCGACGATTCGACAAATTGCGCGCAGTTCTCCAGTGGCCCTCCGAATTAAAAGTGAAAAAAAACATTGCGACGCGTCGTTAAGCGCGATCTTTGACTTTCTTCGTACCTACCGCCCTCCTTCCGCCGCTCGCCGCCAGTGAGACTCGGCCCGTCTTAATTAGGCCACACAACGGGCACTCACACGGTTATCTGTAACATTCGCCGCTAATAAACATCGGGCTCCCTCTCCCCCGTCAACTGGATAATAATGATGTCCACTGTTACGCGCATAAAGTGCGAGGGTAGAGGCAAACGGTGTTTGAACTACTTACGCGCCGGAGCCAACCGAAATAACCCCCCGTTATTAGGTCGTTACTTGTGCATAATTACGATCCGCCGGAGGGGATCAGGGGTGGAGGGAGGACGGAGGGAGGACGGAGGGAGGACGGAGGGAGGAGGGGGGCGATAGCAGTTGATCGCAGACACGACTCGTTATCGGGGCAAATATCGGATTTTATTCGAGCGACGCCTGCGAAATATATGAGACGCGATCCGCGTCTCGGATTACACTCCCGTAATCTCGATCGAAGGAAAACATTGATCGACCCTCGCCTTTTAGCGCGTCAAATCGAGAATCGTCGAGTCTGTGCGCTGCAATGCGCTTCGGGCAAGGGTAACAATTTTTTCCCCGATCGAGCTCCGAGGGGACAGGAGGGGATTTTTCATCGTTGCACGGAGCGTTGTGGGATGTTGCGAAAGAGGGAGGAAGACGAAAGGGGACGGAAGGCGGGGTGTAAGGAGGAAATATTGCGGATAGCAGGATATATCTCGCAGCTCCCGTGCTCGCTCGTGTTCCACGTAGATATTTTAGATATCGTACGGTGCATTGTGCGTTCGTTGCGCACAATGGTGCATCCTTCTCTCTCTCCCTCTCTGTCTTTCTCCCACTCTGTCTCTCTTCCTTTCTTCCTCTCTCCTCCTTTCTTCTCCTTTCTTCGAGACTCCATTCCGCTCGGAAGATATCCCTTTCCTTCCGTGCCGATACGAGAGGCCGGCGGCTGGCCGTCGCGGCAAGCCGTATACGCCCACGGTAATTTTGATTTCTAGTGATCCGAGTCCATTAATAAACCGCCCACCAGAAAACCCACCGACGGCGTTCGGGTTTCGGGGAGACTTATCTCGGCCGTTTCGGGATATTTTTAGTAGCGCGCCGCGTTACGCGCGTTGATCTGTGCCGTTAAAACTATCGACGTGTGTTTTACGCGTGTTACACATATGTGGCCCCGCCGCGCCGTGTCCTCCCTTTCTCTCTGCTCTCGCTCACGAAATCTCGCTCCTCGCCTATCATCCCTCCCCCCTCTCCCTCTCTCTTTCCCTCTAAGTCACTCTCACTCGCTTGCTCACTCGACGCTTTCTATGTCGTGGTATGCGTGGCCGGGCGAACATAATATCTTATAAATAGGGATTAGCTAATGGCATGCGAAAGGGTGATGCAGGTTTTATTTCGGTACGTTTTCCGGTCACCGCATTCAAAGGGGATTTCGTCCATCCCGACTACACTCTCTCTCTCTCTCTCTCTCTCTCTCTCTCTCTCTCTCTCTCTCTCTCTCTCTCATTCCCTCTCTCTCTCTCATTCCCTCTCTCTCGTTCAAGCGGAAGCTCCGCATCGAAGCGATCTGCGTCCTATCGTGAGAACGTCCGTTTATCAAATCCGCACGCCACTTTTTATTGACTGCGATTAGAAGCAGCTTCGTGAGGGCGTCGAGCGTGCCGCATGGCGATCCGTTACGGGCAAGGGACGAAACGATCGTTGGTCCGTTGGATCCGTTTTTACCGACGTCGCTTGCCGGCGCTGCCGCGTGCGCGGCTTTTGCGTTTGACAATTAGTCACGCCGAACTAATGAGAGCGCTCGACCGACGCAGCGACGAAATTCGCATAGCGGCTCGCGTCCGAAAGGCTCGTTTCATCCTTCGATTCCGGATCGAAGCTGCGGACGACCGCCGGGGCCTTTTATTACTTTCCAGCCGGCGGGAGGCTGCAGTCGCGGGGGCTCGAAAATTAAATTCTGCCGCATAATGAACGTCCAGGCTCTCGCTCGATATTCATAAAATGCGGGCGCGCGGAAAGTAACGCGTTTTCGGGGGCCCGCGGTTGGGCGCGATTAATTCGTACGATTCGCGGAATTCGCCGTCTCTGTCGAATCATTCGGGCGGATATTGAAAAAACACGCGGTGGAGGCCAGAGTGGTGTATGACTAACGCGTGTTTGCGCTTTTTTTTTTGTTTCGTTGCCGCCGCGATGCGCGTGAAGAAGTGCAAATAATGGCCGTGATCGATGCGGCCTCGAGCGAGGAGGAAACGCGTTCCGATTTTTTTTTTTCGGTGACTCAGCGACCGCATCTTCGCGACACCGTTAACTGCTTGACTGTCGCCTCTTGAAAAAAAAAAAATCCTACATTTACACACGCGCTCCCGACACTCGCCGTATGATTTACTGTTAGTCTCCGGGCGAGTCGTGCGAGGTAAGCCGAATGAGTGGCAATGTTCTCGGAGCTCGTTGAACATGAAAATTCGGTGCTCGCAATTAGGCCCACTTAGCGAAAGATCCTGCGAACGCGTGCGTCCGTGGGATCGGTATCTGCTTAACCTTTATACGCGGGTGAGCTCCAATCGGTAGAGGAGATAATACACCTTCGGTAACGAGTTCGCTGCCCACGCAGCTCGCAGCGCCGAGTTGCACGTCGCTATACCTTCGGTACCGTTAACACCGGGCTAGAGGGAAGTCAGATAGACGGATACGGACGTTGAGAGAGAGAGGGAGAGAGAGTTTTACACGGCGAGCGCCAGGGCAATGGGAATGATCGGTCGTCCGGCCACACATCCGGTAGTTTGAAGCCGAAACGATAGGGCAGGCCGCACCGATTTTTGCCACTGCCATCCCACATCTGCACTAACGATCCCACGTCTCGCGCGTTCTGCCTGTTAGTAGGCCGTCGAATCGAAGGTTAAGCCGTCTCGGGCCAGCTTCGAATCACCGCGCGCCGTTCGCATTCCGGACTTGATTTCCATCCGTAGGCCTGCCGGTGGCAATCTAACCTACGGATCGCGCCAGAACTCGAGTCATTATCCCGGCAGCGGCAAATGAGACAGGAGGCGGTCGGTGCGGTCTTCGAGTTTCAGCTCTTCGGGGTCGGCCATTTTCCCGTTTTTCATCCTCCCGTTGCTGACCTCCGCGCGAAGCGAGGAAATAACAGCGTGGGTCGCACCGTCAATTTGCGGCACGACGCTCGGGAAAATAGAATGGCGATCGAGGCAGCGCCGTTAAGTGCCGCTAATCGAGAATTGCGAAAACTGATTAAACGGCTCGCGCCGTCGAAACGCCGTCGAAACGCCGTCGAAACGCCGTCGAAACGCCGTCGAAACGCCGTGTCCTTCCGAGTTTGGCTCGTCGAACGGTATCTAGTCGCTGGCGGTAATTAAACTTGACGCGCGCGCGCGCGCGCACGATCGCACGCTCACGTTTGGGGGGTACTGGTTCACGCGGGCGCATTATCGTCTGAATTGCGTAAACGGTGTCAATGCCAGATATTATCGGTCGACGCGTCGGCGTAATTGCAGGCTAACGTCACCGCTTCGCTTGGGAAAGTATCAATAGACAGTACCGTCGTCGAGCAAACTAGACTTAGATCCGTGATAGATCACTGCCGCCAGGGTGAATCGATCGATTTCGAGGCTCGTTAAGGTTCTTTTACTCGCTGCTACGGTCCAGCGGCTGAAAAGGGGTTCCGGGAGGGTTTCAGGGTTCATTTATAAAATTGTGAAGGACAAAGCCGAGCGTTCCACGGTGCCGGGCACAAAGATTCATTCAACGTGGCTATCCTTCACGGTGGAAATGCCGGCCTTCGGGGGCTAAAGCCCTGCCACGTTTTCGTCGCGTAGGTGGTGTGTACACACTCCGGCCAGAATGGGGGTCCTCGGCTGGCCAGCTTCGGTCCGAGCGGCAAGTGGGCGAGAAGAGGTTTATTATAATTACCCCCTGTATATGAATGAGGCTTTCCGTTTCTCAGCGGGTAATCGTTATCCTTCTTTGTCGTTCGGGGCGGTCGCGGGTGGATCGAAGGTGCTTTGAGATGGCTGCGGTCCGATTCGTGACACGTCGGAGAGAGAGAGAGAGAGAGGAGCGGAGAGGAGAGGAGAGGAAAGAAGAAGAGAGAAGAGGAGAGAAGAGAAGCGTAGAAGACAGGGGAGGGGCGCGTCGATGAACAGGGAAGAAGCGGAGAACCGTCGGTGTTCCGTTCCAGCACGATTTTCACCGCGAGGCAAACGGAATGCCAGTCACCGACGAAGTCGTCTGACTACTAATGATACACACTCCTTTCTCGTATCCGCATCTCTCTTTCTCTCGGCCGTCTGTTTTTCTTTGCCTCCGCTTCTTCTCTCCTATGCCATCTCGTTTTCCGCCTCTCCCCACCCCTCCTCCCCTCCTCTCATTCAGTATTCAAAAGCCGTGTTCTCATTCTAATTACACCGAGCGCATAGGCGAGCAGCGGGCCGCGACCTCTCGGCTCGCCGAGGAGAGACCGCTCGAAGCGGTGACTTCTTTTCCCGAGCGTTGATCGCGCGCCCGCCAGTTCCACTGAATGCGACAGATTCATTCAGAGCTTTAACCCTTTAACCGAAGAAAGCGGCCAGGCCGCGCGGCTGCGCTCCGAGCCAAATGAATGTTTGCTGACCGCTCCGGCTTCCGTGTTTGACGTCCCATTTTCCTTCACGCGCTTACCGTTCGTCCGAATCTAAAAGGAATCAAACTCTAATTCGGTTGAAACGCATTCGGTCGGTCAACCGGCGTGCGTTCCTCGTTTTCATTTAACGGTCAACGAGTGGGTTGAAGAGCGAGGGAAGAGGATCGCAGGGTGAATGAAGAGAAAGAGAGAGCGGGAAGGAGAGCGGAGAGAGAGAGAGAGAGAGGAGAGGAGAGTTATACGTTCGAGGAAAATAATCGTGCGAGGTTGCCCACGTCGCCCGTGTCCGCCGGCGAGACAAATGCGCGGGAGAAGTGGCGCTAAAACGATATCGCGCGGATGGCCCATTAAATTGATCGAACGGCGCTGGCCGCAGATAAGACGAGCGCTGCACCACGAGGGCGGGCATTATTATATTGTTCGTTAAGCGGCGGTCACATTCCACGCGTGGTCGGACGACCCGGCCGAGTCGTAGGCAATCGCAACAATCGTGGCCTTAGGACAGAAATGCCTCGTGCGGCTCGTGTAGCTCGTTTCGTACGGTCGAACGCACGCCATCCTCATTGTACGACGTGGGTGCCTCGGTTATAAATTTCGAAATTCAACGGCCAACCGAACGCACCGAGATTCCGGCATTATGTCCCGTGGAACTATTTTATATCAGGCGAGAAGTCGTGACATCCGAGTATGCTTGTACTTATGTTTTGTCTCGGTGGGGCCTTAACTTCATTTGAAATGGCCGATCCGCTACCCTAGCACAGTTTTGGTGTTTGAACTTTTGTTTTGCACTGTCGGTAGACCGTTTAATAAGGCTAGTCAATTGCGAGGCGAGCTTAACACTTTTTGCGTGCCCGACAACGTTCACAAATCGACGATAGGCGTTCAGGGAAAAAGTGGTTAAGAGAAGCAATTTGCAACAATGGCAGCGATACGTAATTGTTTTGACACTCCTCGATAGTGGTGTCGATAACGTGGTGGCGATCGCTCATTACTCGAGTCTCTTTCTGGCGCGAGCGGATAAACGGAATTGAAGGGAAGGGAGAGGAAGGGGGCGTTATCTCGTAAGGTGAAGATCGATGGAGGGTACGTAATTGTAATTAATCGGGGGCGACTTATGACGTGGAGTCTTCGTAGCTGGCAACCGCGCACGCTTCATTCCCCGCCCGCGTCCACCTCGATAGATCGGAATAAATGAACTTGTCTAATAGGGTTAACGGATAAAATTATCTTCTAATAGCTTTACCGGGCCCGGATGTCGGCTTTCCTCGTGTCCGACCGACGTGCTCGTGCAGTCAACGTCTTATTTATCGGAACATCAATTCTTCGTCGCAAAATTGCTTCGTTGACATCCTAACTGGACAGGCTGCCTTCGCCGAGTCGAAAAACGACCCGTGCCATACGAACCAAGTTTCGCTCTACCTATTCAGCTTCCAATTAAATAATCCGTAAAGGGCAAAACCGAATAAGATGGTCGAAACTGTCCCCAAACCGATTGAAATTCGGAAGAAGTCATTCGATAGCCTATAAAAAAAAAGGTGATTGATTCTCGATGAACGATTTGTATTTTGAACCTTCTAAGTGCAATAGTTTCGGAAATATGGCCAAAACAGGATCCAATAATAGTGAAAAAATGGTGAAATATCGATATTTCCCTGGCCCTGTGGCGTATGATGCCTATTATCTTAAATATTCTGTCAAAGCATGAACAAAAATTATGGGAAGAAAAAGCTGCTTCAAAGGTTTTGAATGGTGGGAGAAATGGACAGTACATTTTATTGCACGGTCGTGATGCGAATTTGAAAATTCACACAAATCCCTCTTTTCTCACAAGCTATCGAATGGCTCATTCAGAATTTCGATCGGTTTAGGGGTACTTTCGACTATCTTATTCGTCCATGCCCTTTCATCTGCATCCCGCTGCCGCTGTTTGCGCAAAGTTAACTCGGCCATCCGGTATCTCGCGATTCGTGAAGGGGAAATGCGCGGCGGATGCTAAGTTTAATCGAGAGCTTATGCGGGCGGGGTCCTTATCGATTTTCCTGAAAAAGCCGAGCGATGTTTATGGTGGTCCGTATCTACGGGCGGAGATAGGGCTCGATCAGAATTCTTTGAGATTACGGCGTTGCACTCGACGTTTCTTGAATGAGCACTCGAAGCGCCGCGGCAAGAGGGCCAAGTGCTCTGCCTCGTATCAGATAGGTCATAAACTATTCTCTTATGGTTCTATCCAGCGTACGAGAGCGGTCGTCTCAGAGTCAACCTCATGCGTCCTTGACATTAACACGACCCTCGAACGACGCTCGACTGACGCTCGCTCATTCCTTCGCCGCCATTCCTTTCCACCGCTCATTATACCGACCCCTACCTTATTGGCAGTTAAACGCGACTATCGAGTCGTCGCTGTCAGTCGGAATTACGAGGGGCCAAACTTTTCCGCGTCCCTCGCCGGTCGGGCAGCAGGAAACGAAAAAAAGTCCGCCGCGGTAAGATTATGCGCCGAGAGCGGCATGAGGTGGCTGCTTTTAATTAACTCCCATTGGCCGACTGCGCGAGCCGCGCTCCTCGGCGGCGACAAAAACCATAGCCCGGGATCTCTACCGTTTGCCCGGTGACCGCTCGGAAGTTCCACATATTTTATGCGTGCGATACGTCACGTCTGTCAGGATATCCCATATGCTACTTACTGGGTCACGATGCCGTCGAAGTAGCGACGAACAGGGCCCGTTTATCTCGGCTATAAACCTCGAGTCTCCCGCTTCGACGAACCGCACTGTCTGCCGGTAGTTATTTGCGCGGCGCGCACTTTGTTTGTAGAACTTGTCCCCTCCCCAGTCACCAGATGCACCCGCCTAAAGAAACTGGCCCATGCCTTAGCCGTCGACCGATGCCAATTTTGCGCTACAACAACGGTCGATTATCGGACGGCGCAAAGTGAGCAACGTAAAAAGTCCGACCTTAGAGCGGCTTACGTAAAGCGAGCAATTTCTTCTTGTTCCGCCGGCGGGGAGTCCTTGCTTTACATTCGAGTGCATAAATAGCCGCAAGGTACACAGAATTAGCGGATAATGAGGACTGTTAAACGGCGGACTACAATGAAACGGCGATCCGATCGGTTTTACGGTTAATTGCCGGTTTCGAACCGGGGGCCCGATTCATTACGGCGTCGTTACTCTAACAAGGCGAAACACACCTACGAACAATGAAGGGGACTCTGACAATGGGAAAACAAGCGGCGTCGGTAGGCGCCGTACTTTCGATACGCGTCGGGCCGGGCGACATTTTGACGAAGTTACGTAACTGCGTTGAATGCCCGTTCAACATTTTTTCCCTCAAAATGTGTCCGTTTCAATCGTCCGTTGTTCGCGATTCAGCGGAATCGCTCGTTGTTCGGTTTAGAGCTACTTTTTTTTCCTGTCACGCTAGATGACTGCCGGCGAATCGTCGTGCTAGAATTCGGCGTTGCATCTAATCGAGGGTTGAATAGGTCAACTGCTGGAAACGTACGCGCAATTGCTGGCACAGCATCCTTTCATCTCGCCGGCCCCTCGCCTCTCTAGCCGGCTTTCTCGATTACCAGCTTCATGAGATCTCTCTCTCTCTCTCTCTCTCTCTCTCTCTCTCTCTCTCCCACTCTCTCACTCTCCCACTCTCTCCAGCCCGTTTCTCTTCCCGGCAAGGCGCGGTACTCGGTACACTGTTCGGATTTAATAGCGTCGGTCTGATCGTGATCGATGATGCCCTTGCACGCTGTCTTCTCTGCGAACTTCATATTCGAACTGCAATCGAACTGCATACGTTCTCACTGACTCGGTACGCACGTAAGTACCACGCTCGCTCTTATCTCAAACGGTTAAGTCAGCCGTGGATGAAGCGAAAGCTGTTTGTTTCAGCTTCATTCTTCGCTCAGCGTTACGAGGCAGTTGTTCCAAATATAGTCAGCGCATCATGCGCAATGATTCACGAGTCCCTTTGACGACATCTAACAGTAGATTCGTCGGCATCGCGGAGTCTTTGTAATTGGAATGCTCACGTGCGTTCGAGGGGCAGGTTCAGAGACGAAGGTCGGAAATTAGGGTCCTCGGTCGGTAGGCGCGCGCGCGCGCGCGCGTGTTGGGGACAGCCGCGACGAGGCCAGCTCTGGGTTGGGTTCAGCACGGAGCTGGCTCGAAACTCGACGGAGTCTGAGTTCGACATTGTAATCAGTAGTCGCTTTGACGCCGGGAACCGTTATTAGGTGGCGACCGACGGCGATGCTTTTCTCACTCGGCCTCAACTCCCGACTTGACCTACACTGGCGCCGACGTCCGACGAACGCAAAGGACCACGCCAGACTCCCGAGATCCGCCGAGATTGATTCAAAAGAAAGTCGACGGAAAGATACCGTCCTCGCGCTCTCCTATCTAGCGTCATAATCGCGATGGAAAATTTATTTCACGAGATCCTCCCGCCGCGATTAGGCGGCGAGAAGAATTTTGGTCTCATCCTCCCGTTATCGCTGACCTTATCCTTCGTATCGCTCTCGTCCGCATGGCACCTCGTTGACAGTTTTACAGGACCGTTGACGTGACCGTTCATAACCGTACGTAACCCTACAATTGACCGTCCTTTCTCTTTCACTCTCGTTTCCTTCTCATTTCCCTCGTACGAGAGCCGCGCTCGTTTGCCGAGCAAATTGCGTGTCAAACGAAAATTACGTTAGACGCTTGGCAGGCGGCGTGCCTTCGCGAGAGGAAAAATCGGCATGCCACGAGGAGTTACGATCGCGATTAAAAAGCATGCTCGACGGAAAATACGTCGGCTGAGGCATTTTGCACGGCGCATTATCACTTGCGCGCGATTTGCCGGGAGATCGGGAAGGTCAGATAGGCCGGTTGGGCCCGGCGGCACACGGACGGCGAGAGTCGAACGATCGCGAGGTGTTCCACTCGCGTTCCTTTTGAATTCCAGCGGCCGCGGAATCGGCCGGGGTGGCCGATAACTCGCCGACATTTCGAGATTAAAAGGCCTCCCTGCACACTTTCGCCAATGACACTCGCGCGCCCGCGACTTTGCGCGCCGTTCCATTTGACACGGGCCACGCCTACGTGCGATCAAAACGATGCGGTCCCTCGACCGGCTCTTAGAACCACGATACAATTACGAGCGAAGCCCGTTCGTGCCCGAAGAGAAGCACGTCTAATCTCGGAAGACATTCCACGACCGAGGTTTGTCAAAGATTTTCCACCGGCACTAGGCAAGAGCTGAAAAATGTGTCGCAGCGCAATTGACCTTAATTAAGGTCACATGATTGAAATCGTAATTGACGCCAATTAACCGTTGAAATATTTGAAGCGCGTTTACGCGTTATGCATTATGTGATAATGCCTAATGGCAGGGATCGCAGGCATAATACGCGTGATTCCATATAATTTGCCAGCGAGAGGCTCGCCGGGGTGGCATCCGTCGCGATCCTAACAGTAGTTGTAGGGTTAAAGCGCGTGAAATAATGAGACGTTCAGTATTCGAGAACGGAGGGCTCAAAGTCAGTCGTCCGACGCGCGCGAGCGCTCGACTGGGAAAGGGGAGGCCGATGAATTTCAGGCAAAAAGGAGAGCGACGCTGAAAACAGGCCCTCTCGCAGATGGTGGCCGAGTGACGTCATCCTATAAACTTGACGACCGACCCGCCGAGGGTGAGGAGTAGGATCGTTATGTTTTTCGTGGAGCGAATGCGCACGCTGACCGTCCCGACCGTTCGGATTGGGAATAATTTGCCGGTTACCCGAAAATTTACCGTTTCCGCCTCGACCACCGTTCCTCGCCACCATCGACCGAACCACCATGGGAATCTAGGTCGCCTAAGGTATTGTCGTGAACTAATACGAAACGCTTCGCTTCACTTCCGGCCAGTGCGTGCTCGCTCGTATCCTCCGGGCCTGACGTAACAATTCAAACGATGATAAAAACGCATCGGTAAATTGCCAGCGGCGAGCTCTGGGTGAAACAAGGCTCGTGACACTTCATGGTCATCGCTGTTGATCGTTCTTGACGGCGAGCCAACTTCTTCCGTCGCAATTCGATTCCGCGGGAGAAAGTAGGAACGACTCGAAAATTCTCATTGGCCATCGTCTAAAACCTCCAAACCGAATCGAATCGCCACCTCATCGATCTAAGTATAGGAGGCGGAAAACGGAAAATATTCGGTCTTGGGTGGATCGGAATTCGAACCCGGGTCTCCCGATTGCCGCTCGGTTGCTTTAACCACTAAGCTACCCAAGCCCTTATTCGAACTCTTTCGGCTCATATACTTTCCTTCTGACACTTATACTACTACATAAGCGAATCGGACGGAATCGAGACGATTCGTAAGATCGAACTGTACCTCAGACGCGTCTGGCGCGTAACGACGATAGTTTCTCGCTAATTTATGGTACGGTACGTGGCGAGCGTGACGCGTACATCGCGCGAGATAAGTGTAGCCCTCGTAATACACGACGTAATCCGTGAGAACGACGCGGAAACTCGTGCAATTGCAGCGGGAGGTGCAGTCCGGCAGAAGCGAGAAGCGGCGAGAGTTCCTCCGCGCCGTGAGAGGGAGTGCACTCGATCTGGCGAGCTTCTGAAATTCCAGAGGGTAGTCATCGCAGGTGCAAAGGCTCTCTGCTCGTGCACACGTTATGCGGTTATCCGGGAATGGATCCAATTACCGTGTTGCGGTGCTGGGACATGAATGCGTTTCCACGCCGCGTTAAATGCTCCTCCTTTTTTCGACCCCCGGCGGGCCCCCGTAGAGTTGTTCGACTCCGCGAAACGTTACGGTTATACAATACCGTATCCTCGCGGCACAGCCTTCGGGCGATTGTTCTACGCCGGGCTCCACTCGCCATTATATAATCATTAGATGCGCTCACCGCCGCCGTCGTGTTGATCATCCAATGATCGAGCCAGGCGCGAGGGAATGTTTTAATGGCTCGATTCTCCGACGCCGCTTATGTTTACGCTCGGCATCGGAGACTTGACAGACATCGGTCGACTCCATTAGACAAATCGCCTCAAAGCTTCCCTGTTCTCCATTCACGGATCGAGACGTGTCCGGCGCACCGTTCCGCGTCACGGGGTATCTACATTAGCGGATCACGCGCTCGTCCGCTCGCAATATTTATACGCGCGTAAAAATACGCGAGAGTTGTCGTGCGATGTTATTCGGACCGATGATGCTGGCGTGTCGAACTCGTGAGCGTGGCACGCGGGGCACACGAAATCAGCCCCTTTCTCATCCGCGCGCGAGACAGTGGCAGTAATTTTAGGCCATCGACGCCGTTAACTCCCGATGACATCATCATCCCCGATCCTCATTAATGCACGGCGAAAGGAGAGGACTGTAACGTGGTTGTATGTGCAACTTACACGTCGCCGAATCGCCGCCGTCGAACTCACACAATGACCCTGTGCTCCCCTGACATCATCGTCCGTACCATCGAGAATTCGTACGCTCCATTTGATCGGCGAACGATCGCGCCTACGGCCTTCGAAAATAGATTTGTTTTTACGAGCCGTAACGAGACCGGCAACCCGACACCGTCCGCAAGTCTCGCTTTCGATTCATCTTCGATGTTCCGACGCGCTCGCGGATCATTTCGAAATTTTCCTCCTGGCCTACTACCAAAGATCACACTCGTCCCTCTCTCTCCGCTCCCGTCCCTGGGAAGTCCAATTCCGCCGGCGCGCTCACTTTTCCGTCTTCTTATCCGCGTGACCCTTTATCGCGAATTCGGTAAAAATCCCGCTCG
Source organism: Anoplius nigerrimus (assembly GCA_914767735.1). NCBI lineage: Eukaryota > Metazoa > Arthropoda > Insecta > Hymenoptera > Pompilidae > Anoplius > Anoplius nigerrimus. Next base: position 130,513 of record OU612080.1, read on the forward strand.
CGCAACGCTCTGCAACGGCTTGTTTGTTGCCCCCGAGCCGACGACGAGGAAGTCGTAATGAGTCCACTTATCTCGCCCGACGAAGAAAGCGTACGCGCGCGACCGGCCGCCCCGACGAATCAATAATCGCGACAAACACCGGCATTATCCGTAAGTGACGAGAGCGCTGAACCGTCGGGCTTGTCACAGCATGCCTCCTCGTCACGCATCGAGCTTTAATTAAGCCGTAACCTCGCGTTCGGATAAATAGTACGTTTCGCGTTCCAAGTCCTTTCGGCTCCGTTGACGATCTCTCGACGAGGCATTGCTTAATAATCGGTTAACCAATACCCGCACTTTTCGCCTGTCACCCTACCCCCTCGCGGTGAGAGCGAGTCGTTGCACAAGAGTCTCGCCGATCGACGGGCAAGAAGTTTCCGATTGCGCGGATGTGAGAAAACAGACGCCGGCCGCGCACAGCTTTTGTTGGGCTTCGATCGGTTTCGAGTCTGGGATAACGAGGCTGCGGGAGAGGTTATTATTTGCTGCCGCGAAGGCGAAAGTGCTCTCCGAAAGGTGATTCCTGTTCGCTTGTCGTTTTCGTAACGACCGAGCCAGTCAGAGATTCCGACCGGCCCCGTTCGCTAGGGCGTGCTCGGCTGTGGACTTTTTTCCTCGCCGTGATTAAATTCTTTCGGGATTGATCGGTCAATTGGCTCCGGTCGATAGTGGGTCGTCGAATTTCCACGGGGCTCCCGTTAAAGGCGAGATCGGCGTGGGGGCCGAGCGTGTACGTTCGTCGAATAAGTCTCACGAGCTGTTCTTATCTAAGCATCGCGGCAGTATCAATTAGCTGGCAGCTCTCCTCCAGCCAGACTCTGAGAGCCACTGCGCCGGACAGATAAGTGGATAGACAACTCGTGACTCACGCATTATTAGAGATGGCTTTTTAGGTCAATCTTTTTTCCCACTGCATCGTGAGGCGGGGGGAAGAGCGCGAGAAAAAGACGTCCCTTTTCACTTTCCTAAGTGATTATGTCGCGCCGGGTCCGATGAAACGCGACTCCTTTCGTGGAGAAATTCCCGACGAGGCCGGAGTCGGCCATCTGAGCGCGTATCGGCGGGCATAAATTACGCGACCGTCGGACTACATTAATCACGATCGCGGGCGTCCAGGCAGATAAGTGTCTCACCAGCTCGATTCCGTAGGAATCCCGTAACAGTTCCGTGTATAGGACATTCCACGGAAAGCGTATCGCGTGGGCCCAACCTATCAATCGCCCACGAAAGGAAGACGCTTGTCGGATAAAAATAGGTGCTTGCCCGCCTTTTTTTCTCCACACATCGACAGCCTTGGTCGCTAGGAAAGACGACTCGCTGACGCATACGGTCGTGAAGCAATTTTCGCTTTCAGTCAGCTAGGCAGTTAGTCAGTCAGTTACTTTTACTTATTCCGCTCCTTCGTCTGCGAGCTCGCTTCCAGCGTTGTCCGTCCCGCAGGCCGCCATCGGTGACTTACATATATATATATGTATACATAAAACACGCACACCCGCGTACGTGTACGCCACCGACCCTCTCACCGTAGCTCTCCGTCTCTTTTTCCATTGACTCGAGAGGCCCCGAATGAGATATCAGAACCGGATATCGGCGTCTGGTGGGGCCACGAATCGGGCCGCACTTTTTTCACGTCTGAACGCCCACGGCATACATCGGGCCGAGGATCGGTCTTCGAACCGAGAGCGGAGGAGAGGATCGTACGAATGCGTGCCGTGTACGCGCGCGCGCAGAGCCGGCTGCGACAGGCGACACAGCGGAAGAACTCGCCCATTACGCTTGCGAACTCAAGCATCACCCCTCGACAAATTATCGGGCCCGGCGATTATTTCTTTGCCCGGACCACCGCGCGAACACTGGCCTACCTCCTGCTAAATAACCGGCTGCGCCGCTCCTCCTCGTTCTGGCCCCGGTTAAAAAGGAGCGCAAGAAGTCGGGAGGCGTTGGCGGTGCTCAAGTGCTCGCCAGCGCTTTTGTCTTTTTTGCCCGAAAGCGGCCGCGATAAATCCTCGGCATCGCTCACTTCGCCCCGGCACCAAATCCGTCATTATCGGTATGACCGCAAAAAAAAATCGCTGCACCGACAATGAATCATCCGGCCGCGGATCCCCGACGAGCTTGAACAATTGAATTTGGACGGCATCGAGTTCCGAGCGCTTGTCAAGAACGGAGGTATCCGTTTGTCGAGGTTCGTAATTAACGCGACCAGTTTCGAGTTAGAGTTCTGGACGGCCACGCCCTGGCAGAGGACTACTCCGCTTCTATCGTCCACCCACGATCCTCGCGGTTAAACGATTCCACATCCTCCTTCGCCCCGTCCCCCGTGACTCACATTGCCACCTGGTATCGAGAGTACGTCATAACTGACCGGCTCATGGTCATTGTCCGCAGCTACCCGGAATCCACGAAGGACCCTCGGGTCGAGCAATTTATTCTCATCGTGCGGCATCGCGCGATTCCCTGCGAATTGCCTCTGCCTTCGCCTCAGCCTTATCCCGAACCTCTCCGCCACCTCTGCCCTCCCGTGCAAACCGACGTCCGCGGGAAGGTGAGCTTTCTACAGTCTCGGCTCTTCGTCCGAGATTACCAGGGGACTCCCATAGCGACTAGTCGGTGAGAGATCGTTGCCCAGCTCCCTTTGTGATCAACGTCGTTGCATTTTTTTCTCCCGCCGCGCGCCAGCAACGTCGCTGCACGCCGGGCAAGGTTGTCAAGTTCAAGGCCATCCTCGACGGCCCGCCGAAAGGCAGCGAATCTCATCCGTCTCAATGTCGATACCGAAGGAGCTTCGCGAGGCCGTTATCCGACAACATCCTACGATCCGACGACACCTACTTCGATTCGGCTTTAATTCCGCAAGATTTCGCCTCGGCCGTCCCGTCGGAGCCACTTTACATCTCTCCTGTCATGTAAATATGGCACGGTGATAATCTCGGACTTTGATCGGCCCGTCGCCGTCGTTTAACCCTCGCTCGGCTCGATGCCGAAAGGCAGGTTCAAGGTCTCCGCCCGTCGCAGTCCGCCTCGCACTCCCCGTTCGATTCTTTCCGGCTGAGATCGGGCCATTCGCAAAAATACGCCTGTCGTCCCATCGGTCGTCGCAGTCGGCCGAGAGTGGCTGCGTGTTACTTCAATCGGCCACCCTCCCAGCCCTCCCTCCTCCCCCTCTCTCAGCCCCACTCCTCTCATCAACCCTAGTTCAAGGCCCAGTCGTCAAGCGCAGCGCGAGAGGAACTCTTTTGCATTCACATGTTCGTTCACCTCGCGGCAACGCTGCGTCGACGTAGCGTGGTTGCCATGGTTGCCAAGCCCATCAAGGTCCAGGGCTGTACCGGCGCAACGGCAGCGGCACCCGCACATGGCGGTAACGAAAGGACGGCGAGAGGAGGAGGAGGGGAGGGAAAAAAGTAAGCCTCGCTCGCGGCCTCTCTTCGTCGCGAGGCCAGATTTTTCTCGCCGACGGCTTCACGGCGTGCGGCCCTCGTCGGCGAGAGGACCAAAAAGGAGTTCGACGAAAATGCGACACGGGGGACCGATCGTTTTTGGCTCATGACTCGCGAGCCGAGATTGGGATAAAGGAAGGCCTTCGTCGGCCGAGTCGCGGTGGTAAAGACGCGACGATGTGCAATGTTGCGACGAAGTCGGAGTCAATGTTCGGTTCGGGGTGCAATGAAAATCGAGTTAGCGTAGGTCCGGAAATTCGCTCGGGAACGAGATCATTTTCCGCTTCTATCATTTCGACCGTTTATTTTCGCTCGTTCCGGGGCGACGCCTTAAATTCCCGAATGTTATCCCGCGAACACCTGGTACGCGCGCGAGCAACGTATGGTGGGGTTGAATATCTCCGGGACGTATTCTTGGCGGCATTCTTGCCTCGCAGCGCTGACGTAATTTTATAGGTCAGGTTTTCTGCCGAAATTCTTGGCCGCCTCCGATCGGCGCGCTTTATCCGTCGAGCGAAGTAAGCTGTCAGAGGAAGAGAGAGAGGAAGAGAGTGAGTGAGAGGGAGAGAGCATACGTTAAGCCCTCAATCCCGTGCAGTACAGTACGTGCCTCGCGAAGTAGCTTTTATCATCTGCGAGAGTCCGCATGTTTTACTGCCCTTTGTTCCGCGGCAGGGCGATAGACTCGGATGTTCGGATAGAAAATAATAAGTGATTAAGTCGCTATGTAATCTGCAAATGGATCGTGAATCCCCAACATTGTAATTTCATTATCGGCACGCCCTTGGCGTATCCGTGTTCCGTCGATTGACGAACGACAATACATACCTACGCACACACACACACACACACACACATATATATATATAGATATATATTCTACACCCTGAGCACTATCGGCAACGGGCGTCTCATTTTCATCGGGGAACCCTGACAGTTATTAATTCGCCAGTACCGGGAACACGAGAGAGTCTCTTTCTCCTCTCCTTCCGAGCCCGTTTTCCGTCTGCCGGTCTATAAATACCGTAAACTTCCCTCTCCTCTCCCCCCGCCATGTTCGAGGATCGCGGGGCGCGCGAGAGCGACGAAATCCGCAGTCTGCTTTCATTTCGATTCGTGCGCAAACCGCAAATAGCCGGCCGAAAATTACGTCGGGGTGCGGCGAAACGTTAATTATTAGCGCGCCAGCTGTAAACCGACGGGTCGGTAAATGACCGAAACGGAAACGACGGGCCACCATTTTACGATTCGGATCGACGCCCGGCGTCGATTAGACGGTGTCGTCGAACTCGACCGTTTCTGTTCTTTCTCTCTCTCTCTCTCTCTCTCTCTCTCTCTCTTTCTCCCTCCCTCCCTCTCTCGTCTCTTTCGAGGGGTGTCTGTCTATACGTCCGTCGACGAGGGTGGGGGGGTAGAAAGATGAGGAGCTGATAGATCGTGGAATTCGTCACTGCGCAGTGTCCGCCTTTTCAATGGCGTCACTATGAACATGTGCGTCGTTAACGCTCCGTCGAACCTATCCGTCGTCGGGCTGGAGAACTTTTTTCACAACACCCTTCACTACACTCTATTATATTGTCCCGCCGCTACGTGTCTATCTGTCGCGCTCCCGAGCACGGCGCGCAACTACGGCGCAAAAAGTTGCAACAGAAGCGAGGAACCGCATTCTGTCGCAAACTGCGGTAACGCGATGGTAAATCACGTAGGGAGGCCGCAATAAAATTTCTCGCTCGGCTGATGTCCGTGCGATTGCGACCGCGGCAGGCGGGGAAGGTAGAAAGATACTGAAGGTAGAAGGATGTCGAATGTAGAAGGATGCTCTGGCGTACGTTGCTGGGGGGACGCTCGTTACCGCTGACGATGGTAGCTGACATCGTCCTGGCCACCGACATCGTACCCGAGGTACAGCAGTAGGTACAGAGGATGCAGTGAGCTCCTTTCCGGTCGACTTCCTTCTACCGGTTTCTTTCTGCCAGCTTCCCTCTGTCAGCTTCGTTCTGCCAACGTCCTTCTACCAGCTTCCTTCTGCTTCTCGGCACGCACGATGACGCGCGTTCCTGTGGGAAAGACTCTCGCCTCGCTAGGTACGGATACGACGCTACGTGACTCTGGTAGACGAGAGAAATATTAGGAGGCCGAGTCTCTCCCATGAGGAGCTTTATCAACGACTCGGCCGTCCGTTGATCGATGAAACCCGGGGTCATCGCATAAGGCGGTCCGGGTCAGACCTTTCTTCCCGATCTTGCCCGACGAATCGATCTGACGCCTTTCCGCGCACCATCCGACGCCATTCGACGCGATCCTACACGATACGCGAAGGCCCCTTTCGTAAGATTCACTGTTTTACATGCGGCCGGATGCCTCGCTCTATCCAGTGGCCCCTCAAGATCCGCGACGATTGTTTCCGTTATCGAATAATTTATCGGCAATTTGCCCGGCCATCGTTTCCATTATCATTCGTTCCCCGGCGAGCCGCGGGACGATCTTTCGTTCTTAGCGACGATCTTGATAGGCTGTCACCTTCGCGGGCGTGAGTCACATTGTCGATCCTGACGTCAGCCGATTAGACAATAAGGGCACGAGGTTACGCTTTGCATCATCGTTCTCAATGGAGGAATCGTCTGCCCGAACGAGATCCGACTCTCGGCGCGGATCGTCACTTGACCGAAATTCCTCCCCTCGTCCCTGGCGCGCTTCAATTAAATTACCTTATTCCGGCCGCCTCCCGCCGCTGGGCAGGATATAAACGTACCGAATCAGACATTTTTCGAAATTCAATTAAGTCTGCCTTCTTAATTAAATTCCTCCGTTTGTTTCGCCGTGACCAAACCGTTAATTTGTAATAACAAGCTCGTTCGGAGTAATTAGCTTAAAGAAAAAATCGTATTCCATCGACCTTCCCCCTCCGTCCCGATCGGTCGCTTCTTTGTGCGCCCGAAGTGGAGCACTCATGAAATTGAGATCGCGGCACGTTTCATTCATGAATCGAGCGATGCGCCGGCCATTGCGCGTCTGGCACTTAATCAGGGTGTCCCTTAACATGTGATTTGACGCACATCACGCTCCGTGCTCCGCCGCGCCGTCTTCCATTCGTGCCTCCTTCGGCACAAGTCGGCCCTTATTGCCACTCTCGCTAATTAAGTATAAATTGCTTCTGTGTGCCCCGGCGAGCAGAGCGAAAGGCGAGCCGCTATCGCGAAATCCGAACGGGGCTCGGAAGCTCACGAAACGTGCTCAATTCTTCCCCCTTTTTTTCTCCCACCCTCCCCCATTGTAGCAACCTCCATTATCCGTCCGGTCGCATCTCCGGGACCCCACCGCCATCCTCTTATCGCCGCCGCCTTCATCTGTGAGGCGCTCGAAGAAACTGACACGAGAAACATCGTGGCATCCCCGCTATGATTCATTACAATATCGTCGCGATGAATCGAGCAATCGACTCGCCCGGTGGGTGGCCTCCGAGAGGCGAACGGCTCGTCATCGACTAACCTTAATCCGGAGGATTAAAGAGGAGCTCGAGCGAGCCGGCGGATCGCTCATCCCTAAGGAGGCTTCGCGATAAAAGTGAAGCTGTGACCGAGCTGGACCTCGCGATAAGGGAATACACACGATATACACACGGTATACGATCTCATCGAAGAACGTCTACTCGCCCCGCCCCGCCCCGCCCGAAGCCGCGCGCGTGCGCTCGATTATGTATTTATTCACTTAAGGATTCCGTGCATTGCTCCGCAACCAGCGGCAGATAGACATCGAGCGAGAGGCGGGCGACTTTCACAATGCGCTCAGTGTTTCGAAGACATTTCGTAACGTCGAGCGCAAGGAACTCCGCGAGATTGCGAGCGATATTATCGCGCGCCGAGCACCCGGTGTGCACGGAATTTATTACCGAACGAGTAGATACGTCGGGGCCCACAGATGAAGCATTCACCGGCCGCGGCGAAGTGCCGGAGCCTCCTTCGGTCTCTCGAGGACTCTCGCCGGCCGAGAGGACGGGGTTAATCGGGGATTAAGTTTTCAGAACCGCGATTACGCTTAAAAAGCATCGCCTCTTACGCGATCTCTCGCCGAGGCCGCAAAATTGTTGCGGCCCGCATCAAAGGCCCGTTGTCGTCGCCGGCGGATTCGTCGAAGCTGCGACGCGTCGTTAGGAGGCCATTCGGCGCGTAAAAAAAGATGGTAGATAGGATGAAATTCGTCCCCGTTAAACGTCCCGTCGCCCGTTGGCGGGAGTGTGATTTCGACGTCGACGCGCGGCTCCGAGGAATTTACGAGCGGTTAGTGGATCTCCCGGCACGACGTTTACGACCGCGTGAAAAATGCAACTTGCGCCGAAAGCTCGCGCGTTCGCAAACAGCGAGGCGCGATAGGCATTGTTCGAGACGCCTCGGCTTCTGCCGGGAAGTGAAAACGGTGGGTGCGCGCTATCAAGGCACGGTCGCGGTATCAAGACTATCAAGTTTTTCGGCTGGCGCGGCGCGACGATGTTTGCCTTGATTATCGCGCCGGGAAGTCGGAGGAGAGCATTGTTTACACGATGAAATCCGGTTTCGAGATAAAGCCCTACAACCTGGAACCCTACCGTTCCGAGTGCAGCTCACTTCTCAACACGTCCAACATTCATCTCCAGCACGAATTTAATGTAACAAGTATATGCTTCTCTAAAAATACGTTCATGTTTGAAGCGGAGACTTCAAGGGCTAGCTTTAGTCTTACCATAACTTTCTGCGCATCTTGAAGACAGAAAATCGCCACCGACTCGCCTTATAAGCGACGTCGAGATATCGGCCTCGCGATAAGCGGGGCGCGTCCATGGACGTGAACGGGCTCTCGCGCGGTGTGAAATTTCATATCCATCTCGTCGGCATTAATTGCCGCGGTCTCTTAAGCAGCAGGATTCCGCGAAAGCGAGCGCGGAGTCGATTCGAGCCAAAGGACTCGACGATTTTCCTTTCGCTCGCACACACCGTTCGCTCTCGACCTCCTGCAATTCGTATCGCATTCTGACTGGCGAGGGTACGAGGCGCTGTGCCTTTCTCGCGAGCGAGGGATTCCTACCTGGACATTACCTGGACCCGGCGGTGATTAATCGCCGTCGTTCGCGACGGCGAGCAGAACCTCCGGACACGAAGCCTGGAAGGCTGGAAGGCTGAAAGGCTGGAAGGCCGGGCTGGGTGCCACCGCGCTACACGCCGCCGACAATTCCCTTGTAATGATACCGAGGACAAGATTATACCTAACCCAGGCCAACAATTTCGAGTCGTTGGAAAAGTATCGGTCTCGAGCCAGTCGCACCTTCGTGTTTCGATTCGGTCCCGTCGACCTGTCGCGTGTCCTTTACATACATACGCGTAACCGAGCGCACTGTTTTTCATGACGCTAACGAGATTCTCGGCCGGAGAGGGCGAACGATGAATTTTTCCGCGACACGGCCATTTTGCCGCAATGGACTCGGTATTTGATTACCATCGTCGGACGTTCCCTCCGCGTACGTCCCGATATACCCATGCATATGTATGTACAGCGCTCGAATGGGATTACGCGCGTTTTTCCGCGTCAAATCGCGTCGAGTCGCGTCGCGCGTCGAAAATTCATTGGCTTTCTATTTTGAAGCGGCCGAAACAGGTTTTAGTCCACGTTCGGCGCGCGGAGGCATATATTTTTGAACAAAGAGACCACTTCCGACACCGGCGACCCGACTGTCGTGCGCGACATTTGAAAAGTGTGTCAAGTCAAATGTGCCCGACTACCGGGGACGAATCGGTGGCGTACGAACTGGAGGACTGCGTTTCCTCGCTTCGTCGACTTTTTCTCATACTCGACGCTCGCGCGACGCACATTCCGCGAGTCGCTCTCGGTCGGAAATTCTTCTCGGACACGCTCTCGCGGTGCCTTACAGGCTCGTTATGCAACGCGAGCGGAGACTGTCTGACTGGCTCGCATCGGCTCTTCGCGGAATTCGTGTCATAGAGTCCCCAGCCAACGCCATTGTCGTGACGGCCACTTCGCCGGGGCCCCCCCCCGGGGGGGGGGGGGGCGGACGAGGGGAGGATGAGCGAGAAGAAAGTCCCCTGTTCATCCGTTTCAACGATGTACTTGTTCGGCGTGAGCTCTCGCGATCGGCCGTGTTATAATATTTCATTGCTCCGCGCCTAACCCACCGACTGCCTGTGCGGTCTCGTCACGTGAACAGCATCGCCCGTGAGACACGCTCAGGTCCAGATGTTCGAGGCTATAAAGCATTCGGTCGTCTCGGTAAGAAAACAAACGTCCAAATGTGCGACACTGTGTCACGCCCCGTAATACATCTCGATTTTCGAAACACCAGCGCCTTACCGCCGGGAAAGGAAACCGAAGGGAGAAAAGTATCGATAGTTCGAAAAGTCAGGTATTACGATTTAATGAGCATCCCACTGCACCATTACACGCTCTATCCTAGAGGTCGGCCGTGGGAGATTAATTGCTCGATAACGTATCGTCCGAAGAGTGCATTAATCTTAAAATTCATACCCAATTAAATTCCATCAAGATCCATCTTCCGCGGGGTGATTTATGTACACCGGGTAGCGCGGGCGGCTCTGAGACAATACGCCCGGGAACGAAAGTAGGCTAAACGTCGAGGGCAAATTTATGGCGGTATCTGGGTAGATTCGTGACACCCGTAAAGGGTTCTAAACGCGGGGCGTGTGTGTACCTGCCTCTCTCGCGGCCCCCGATCGTGTCTGTCCCATTTTTTCTCTCCACCCTCTCGCCCCCCCCCCCCCCCCCCCCGTCCCCCCGTCGACCCTCCTACCTCGCGTCGCTGACCGGGGCGAAACTCCGGCCGCGAACGACTTTCCGAAGTGTATTTCTGGATCTCGTGATTCATAGACACGAATCCGTATCGCGTGTGTCGCGCGGGTGTGTCGAGAGTGGCACCGACGAAGTGGCACAGTTGTAAAACGGTCGTTGCCTGTACGTCATGCTTCCATGCTCTACCTGTGTACACGCTTCCTAACGTGTACCAAGCCCGCAATATCCCGGCCGGGCAGGTAAGGTTCGCGGCCCATTACGGGAAATCCATCTGGTCACGCCAACCCCTCCTCGAACGATCGTCAGATTTAATTATAACCGGCGCGCGCGCGAGCATGCCTCTCGCGCCTCGATCGTTAGGGGCAGATAAGCGAGTGCCGTGAGTTAATAAGCTGGAAATCGGCCCGATCGAACGGCCCTAATGAGTCGTAACCCGCGGAAAGGTGCACCTCCTACCGTCCGATCGTCCCGATTAACACGCGTTCAGCGAAACATTGCGCCCTGTCAGCGATCGCGGCCGACGATGCTTATCCCCAACAGTCTCCTTCCCCGCTTAACGAGCTAGTCGAGGCCTAAGTACGAATCAAATTCCGGATGACGAGTCCGGAGAGCGAAGATGCTTACCGGAACCTTGTACTTTGCGCTGGAAGTCGAGAATCTCGCGCGGAGGTGGACAGGTGGGCATTAAGGACTTTTAATATAGTTAACAGACTTCCGTGCCGGCCCATGCAAGCGTGCGAGAGCTCGACGTCAAGGAACCCTGTCGCGTGCCGAGCCCTGACGCATAACGAGAGCTATCGTGTCACCGCGCGCGATTTTTGTATAAATTCCGCGAGCCGCGCCACACGATCGGCCCGCGGCTCGCTCCAGAATTCTACTTTCCCAGGGCAGGCCGTGATTCCCGATACGATATACGCCCTCCGGGGGGGCTAATAACCATGCAAAGGTCATTCGTTACTCAGGAGGGCCGAGAGCGCGGCCGCTCTGCCGGCGTGTTAAATTATTCAATTTCATTCTCGCCGGCCAGGTTAAGGTAGTTGTTACGGGCAGGTGTCGGTCCCGAAGCGTTCGGCGGCGAGAGAGGGAGCGGAAAAACGAGACTTTACGAGGCATTGTCGCGAGCTGTGCCCGGCTACCCTCTGCGGCACTTCTTTCCGCAGGGTCGCGCGCCCGCGGGGGTGAGTGACGGGGAGCGCTGCGATTGGCCGCTGACCGCGAGCGCAGCGAACCGTCTGTGTGCACAACCGTGCGAAGTAGCTGGAAGGACATTAACTTTGCCCGCGAGACGCGCGTAGGACGATCTTTTACGGCTGCTACTCGCCATCCGCCATCCTCCTTCCCCCAGCACAGTCCAGACCGCAAATCTCTCGGTCCTGCGTTGTGTTGGAATGTAAGAAGTTCCGAGTAAAAAAATGAACGACTTGAAATCATTCGCTTTCGCCCGTTCACCGCAAGGAAGCAATGAATGAAGACAACTCTTTCATCGGGACTTAGACCGCATTCTCAATTACATTTCTCCTTTGCATATGTGCGTACTTTGATCTGCGAACGGTCGTGTCGTTGTACCCTTGATAATGTCCGCTATCGCAACCCTCCGGACACCGTACACGCAGTTTATATGTACTTTACGGCAGAAATTCATGCTTGGGGGAGGACCGTCATCCGTAATGGGTCTAACGCGGTGCGGGCATTCGACGGTGGCTGGCACTTAATTTTGTCAAGATTACGCCCCGCACAGCCCGGACTGCGGACCGGACCCCTCGGAGCCAAACCGGCGTGTGCAATGACCGCGAACCGCAAAAGCGTGTCCATGTACGTGCCCCCGGGCTGCGTGTGTGCGCGGGCGCGCGCGCGCGCGCGCGTGCGCTCGCTGGCCAGAAACGGCAGGCGTGAATCGTGCGTGTCCCTCGCGTAACCACCATGAATGCGAGCCTCAGTATAAACTGCGGACGACGTGGAACGGGTTAAAGTCGTCTCTTAAGCGAGGGCCCTTCGCGGCGAGCATATATATGCATTTGTAAACACGGCTTGGCAACCTCGCGGTCGTTGTTCCATTCTCCTCTCGCGCGCCGGTGCATTCTCCCCCGGCCGTGCCTCTCTTTTTATCCCTCCGCCAGCCAGTGTCCCTCTCTTCCTCCCGGCGATCCCTCCCCTCCCGTCCGCAGCCCCCTTCGCAGCCCCCTTCGCAGCCCTCCGCCGACGCGTATCTCCGTCCCTTCGTCTTGTTTTAAGGACTCGTGTCGCTGCCTTGTTCCCTTTGTTCGCTTCTCAATTTGTCTTGAACATTCGAAAAGTCTCATCGTCCTATTCTGTTTCCCTCTGTTTGCCTCCGTTTCGTCCCCCCCTTCCCATCTTCCCATCTTCCGCCCTCGCCACCGTTTTTCTATGTCACCCCGCTTGCCTGGCAGCTCTCCTCTCAATTTATCTGAGCATCTGAAAAATCTCTTACTCCCCGTAGCTCTCCGACCTCTTTGTCTCCCGTCTCGCTCTGTCCGCAACTATTCCCTCAATTTGTCCGAACCTTTCCGGCTCCTATCCCTCTCCTGCTCCTCCTCCTCCTCCTCCTGCTCCTTCTTTTCCATGCCTTAAGTGCCGATACAGCGCAGTGGCAGCAGAAGCAACCTACGGAAAGATAGGAGCGGTGACTGGAGCCGATAGCGTGCGCTCCAAGGATTCTTCCGTCGACGTTGTCCTTTTCTCTCACTCTCTCACTGTCTTTCTCTCTCTCACACTCACTCTCTCCGTTTCCCTTCTTCCCGTTCGATTCTCTCTTCTTCTTGTCATTAAAAAGCCTAGCGGCGCGACAGCGTTCACCGCCGCGAGTCGACACCAGCAAATTACTATGATTACGCGATGCCCGAGCATCGAGTTCTTGCCGGTCGGGTGCTTACTCGAGAAATTGCGCGAGCAATCGATACATTACCGTCGCCCGAACCGTCCATTACGATGGGATGGCAGGGAGTCGCTCGTTGGCCATCGACATGCCGCGATTAAAAGGTGCGACGCACGGACGCGAGCGAGAAGGCGAGGCCAGGCGGTCCGATTTTCTAAGGCGGAAGGATCCGAATTTCCCACTGTTTCTCTGGGAGGATGGTTCGAACGATACGTCGAACGATACATCGGACGATACATCGAACGATACGTCGAACGATACATCGGACGATACATCGAACGATACATCGAACGATACGCCGAACCGTGCTCCGAACTACGGAGAGGATAGAGGATAGGGACGGATAGACCAATACGGCGATAACACTTATTGCTGGATCGATCTATTACGAGGCGGATATTGCGGGGCAAATAAGTCAATTGCTGTCCCGTGCTTGAAACGAGGAGCCGACGTATTACTTTGCCAGGCGGCCAGGCCTATTATCTTGCTATGCGCACTCTTTTTTCTCATCGTCGCCTGCCTCGCAGCGAGCGGCGGAAAATTTGTTCGCGGGATAATGTCTGGAACCGACCTGTATTTAGCCGCTGCGATCAATTTTCATTGGCTCGATTACTTTCTTTGCATGATCTTTGACTCGGGTCTTCGTTGGGTTCGCACGAAAACGGTTTTTTATAGAAGTTGGACCGATGTTTCGAATTATATAATGTACACACAGCATTGTTACCTATAATTGAAAGCAGAGAAAAAGCAGCTTTTTCCTGACATTACAGGCTACTAATGACGTGTCTCTGATTTTTATCATATTTTTTGAATGTGGTGGAAGTATCGGAAACATCAAAAATCACTTCTCTAGTCATGTGCACGTGTATTAAACAACCCGAGCGTTCTAAGGGCAATAGTTTCGGAGATACGGTAAAAAAAAGATGAGAAAATAGTGAAAAATCGATCATTTATCGGCGCTGTGGCGTATGATACCTGTTGTCTTAAATATCCAGTTAAAACATGAACAAAAGTCGTGGAAAAAAGTACCTAAGAGAATATAAACTCATCCAAAAAGTTTGCGGCGATCTACAAGAACACTTACAAGACCGAATCTTTCGCGACTCGCTATCGACAATTTCTCTCTCACGTGCGGCGACCATTCGAGCTCCCGAAAACGTATGTGTCACGCGTGTTTGGACAGTACGACGTGTGCTGTGCAACGCAGGAAAGGCTGACAGAAACGAGTCTATCCTAGGGTGCGGTAGGACTCTTTCGAGGGTCGACCCATCGACAAGCCGATGTCAAACAATACAAGGCGGATCAATCGGTCAGGCATTTTCCGCGTTCACCCTCCCTCTTTTCTCACCATTATCGCGATCAAATCGTCGCGCCGATAAAAAACGCGGGGACGAAGCTGTAACGGCTGCTTCGTCTGCCTGTTGCATACCAGCTCCGTTGAAAAACCTCCGCGCAAATGTACCCCGCCCGACGAACGGAGACAGAACGAGAAGCGGTGGGCAAGAACGAGAGAGGCTGCCAGACGATCTCTGGAGGGCATACAACGCGGTTAGAACCTCTTCTCGGAAGTTCGCTTCCACGTAGGTACGCTCTCGTACGTGTACGACGCGCGTATCTCGTCGCAGCTCTTTCGGCCGAATCGTTAGGTGCGATACAGGCCTCGCGCTGACCGCGTTACCCCCCCGTGCTCGAAGTGCTTTTAAACAGCCACGTGCCCCCCGCGAATAACAACGAGGGCCCGATCATGAATATGCAGGCGTCTCAATCCCACCACTCCGGCCCCGACGCCTGGCTCCTCGAGATTATCATGCGCACAATTGGTTGGCATGCATATGCAGGCCGTCGCGCGCCGGCACGCATTTACGCGACTTAGCAAAATTTTTCCCCCCCGGCGGCCCGACATTAAGAAAAGCGGGTCGAGTTCCATGGACTCCTTCCTCATCGCGAATTCCGCGTAGAATCAGCATGGCGCGAACGGTATTTGATTATGCGCGCGGAATGCGTAGCCGGGTGACCTCGACTGACGAACGACTTCCACTCGTTCCGTGCTGTCGAATCATTTTCCAGTAAGCGGCCTCGAGAGTGCAACGTACGATTTGCGAAACTGTTCGACGCGAAATTTTTATCGACCCACCGGTCAATCACTCCTTCGTCGCTCGACAGGCCGAATACGTTTTCTCGGGGAGCCAAGGGATTAAAATGTGGAGATTACGGCTTGGCATTAAGATGCCGACCGCATTAAGCCGACTTACGGCGTAAAGCCGTGAGCAGTTGCAATCACGTCTTTCTTCCCCCCCCTCGGCTTCGACAACATCGAAGTACACACTTTCACCCGCGGAAGGTGTGACTTATCGAGCGAGACTCGTGTCGTCGTTATCCCTCGGCAAACACGCTGTGGAGGCCGAAAAAGCGTCCAGCCTAAGCTCGTTACCTTCTAGAACGTGCGAGAGGCAGATAACTAACGACTCGACACGTAACAATGGCCAGGGCATAGGCTTGATGGAAGACAGAAGGCGATATATTGTTCGGCATCGACTCTCTGTCTTCCGCGCTCAGGCCTGCGTTCTTCTTTAAGACCTTCACCTCTGAACCTGCCTTTGCGGTTCGTCTGCAACGCCGGAATGTCTCTATAAATACAGAAACTATACTGTCCGCTGGGGGGGGGGGGCCGTGGACGTCGAGTGCGGAGACCGTCGTCGTCGTCGTCGTCGCGTCGTTTAAAATTATTGCAGCGCCATAAATCCGTCCGATATCATTCTTTTTTCGAGCCGCGCGCAACGAAAGGCATGCCAGGGCCGGTCCGAATAACAACAGTGCGCTTACTCATGACGTCGACATGCGAAGGATCGTATTCGTAGGACACGAAAATGAGCCGGTTGAGAGGCCGAACGCTGAAGCTGACTCTGTTTGTAACTCAGTTGTCGGCCATTGAGGCAGGACGGGCGCGTACGACATACGCGTCGCGCATGTACCTATGTACGTGGCACACGTATACGAGTGTGTACGTACGTACCTGCCGCTCGTAATCGCACCACAACACTTTTTCATCCCACCAGCCTCATTTATAACCTCTCCCAAGCGACGCGATACCATTTCCGGAATTTTCCCGGCCGAATGCCGACCGAATGCCGGCCGCGTGTGGTCCTCCTCGTCATGCCACCGTTATCCCATCCGGTCTGGGAGGCAAATCGAAAGTGGAAAGACTCGCCTTTTTCCATCCCGGAGCCGACCTTAGTCACCGCCGTTCCTCTCACCCTTCCTTATCCGCGCGATACAGGATGCATTTTCCGAGCTCGCGTCATCCCTCGACACCTACGTCTTATCTTTATGACGGCGGCGACGGGCGGGGGAAGGCGAGGGAAAGTTTGGTAAACTTGTCGTCCCTTCACGGACTCCGGGTGCGACGTCCGGTTGGCGAGAGTGAGACGGATGTGGGACGAATGAGAGAGAGAAGGTTTCGAGAGCGCTGAAGGAAGAAGCGGAATGAGGGATCGATCGCGCTGTCGCGCACGCACTCCGGCGAGCGAGAGCGGAGAAACAAAGAGGCGAGGAATAGGAGACGAGAGATCAACCCTAGCCGGGAAGTCGTTCCGAGATTTTCCACGCGTCGTCGCGTACGGCCGTTTTCGGTGCGACGAGCTGTGATCGTTAAAACAGGCTCCGAACAACGAGGGTCCTACATCACCTACGTCCGTTGACAAGCCGGCTCTCGTTTACTCACGTGGCGCGGAATTTATTATTACTGCCCCGGCGGCCTCGGGTGGGGATGGAACTAATTAGCTTAGGAGGGATGCATGCGTGGCGAGAGGAAAAGGAAGATGAGGACGGGAGGACAGAGAGGATGGGAGAATGGGAGGATGGTAGGATAGGACTTAAGCCGATCGAGCAATCTGTTCTGCTTCGGGGGAGTTTGTCGCTTCATCCTCCTTCGGCCTCCTCTCGGCGCTGGAATTCGTCCCGTGTGGCCTTCGGAGAGGACCCAACGAACCGGATCAGGATACTTCTGTAGCGTGGTATACGATCGCCCGCAGGAAGTCGTGACAATGGGAGGGAATACGCTCCGGCCGTCGAACGTTCCATAAAACTTGACCATTAACGTCGCAGTTGGCCGACGAAAATTTATCGAAGGAAATTGCGAAAAGATAAGCGCCGACGGAAAAATTCGCCTTTACCGGAATGAGAGTTCGCGCGCCCCGGCCTCGGGCGGAAGTTAAGGTACGGCGTGAAAATTAAATTGATCGTTAAAGTTTCGCGGTGGGAGCCTCCGGTTGAAACTTCGGCCGCATATTAATCGAGTGGGGCGACCCGTATTATTTCGACGATGCACCGGACTTACGGGAAGACTCTTTCGTCGGTGGGAAGGCGTTGACGCTTAAGAAGTTGGAAGTGCGCCGCTGGGGAGGCGCGGGATTATTTGTTTTTGTCACCCGGGCGCAACCTGCAATCTCTTCTGCCCGGAGGAAGTCAGTTTTCCAGGCCATTTAGCCCTAGGCGGAAGGGAGTCATGCCCCAGGACATTATGGATTTAGCGACCGTACCACCCTATATTTATAAGCGCCTCGCGATCATGTAGAGGCTCATTGTCTAAAAATATTTTCAGTGCCCTCCGAGTGGAGCCTAATCCAGTCGATAGTACAAAGTATTCCGTTCGTTCCTTTTCATCGTTCACTTTACGTCATTTCTCGTTAAGAAACCCGTATAGTCCACTCGGTGCTACTGACGAGCAGTACGTTGGCCGTTAAACCCCGGGCAAAAAGGACACACCCCCGGCCGTGAAAGGTTCGATTGGAAGAGTCGCGTGCCTCCGTGAAAGCGCATTGTCTTTGACGTCAAATTAAGGAGAGCGTCCGAGGCCGAGGCCGCCGCGCACTTCGATTTAATTACCCGCATGTTGCCCGACTGTTTATTGCGCTCGGCTTTATCGCCAACGATATTGCCGGACGACGGGATATTCATTAGCGGGAATAGACGACGACGACGAGGAGTCGTCGCTGAATCCCGTTTCTCATGCGAATCGCAGGCGCGCATTGCTTATTTTATTCCTGGACGTCTGGGCCGTCAGGGCCGTCAGGGCTCCCTGAAAACAGACAGCGAATCCGTCGGCAATCGCTGCCTCCCGCTCGTTATTAACGGCCGACATACAGCGTCGGAATCTCACCATATTTCCGGCCCCGCTCCTCCGACGTGCGTTTAATCAGCTAATTGCGCACCCGTATTTACATAATCCGCGTTCGGCGGCAACCGAAACTCGGGCAAAATTTCGCGAGCACGTACACCCCAGTTTCCATTTCAATTATGCAATATACCCCGCAGTCACGCGTCGCAAGGAGGTCTGCCGGCACATACTGCGTATGTATTAGCTGACGGACTCGTCGCGGCAATACTGGGCATTCCAAGGGCAGAATTCTGGGTCGGAAGCCTAAGATGTCCGGCATCCTTTTGCCATGGCCGCCTACCTCTCGCCAGTCGTTTATTTCTTTATTTCCCGGCGAGCCGACCGCAGGAAGCGCTTAATTGCGACGGCACTCGCGAAAGAACCGACTTTAATTATCGGCAATAATCGACGCTGGGACGTGCAACGAATAGGCCGTTCTATCGGTCGAAAAAAGGTGCACGGAAAAAATTTCCCATCTACGCAACGGTAATCTGACCGATTAACATACATCGACACCGATCGTCCCACTTATTCGACTCTTCCTCCTAATGTACTGACTTCGCAAAAAAAATTCTGGTCATCGCACAGGTCGGACCTTCGCCAGGATCTTCCGTGCGAGTTCGATCGGCTCGGAAAGACTGCGGAACGACTACGGAACGACTACGGAACCGACTACGGAACTCGAAATATACCGTTGCAGGGACCTAATCCGGTAGCCTCGTACGTCGTGGAACACCGGAAGCGACGAAAGTGATGTGATCGCTGGCCGGCAATTAATTAACTCGGGGTCCTAACGGGCTGTCCGCGTGTCGGACCTTACTCGAGGTCGTGTAGGTAAAGTCCCGAGCCGGCGAGACACCTGCATAAGGAATGCGTGCGCTCCCTTGATCCGAGCTTTTCGAACACCTGCCCGACTTTGTCTCGACAGGGATCGAGGCTACAACGTCGGTCATCCTCCTCCTTTACACCTCCGGAACCGCTTCCAATAACTCAGTATCAACGCTCCCTTTGTCCGCTCCCGGGTCCTGTCAGCGAATTCTCGGCTAACCCCCGGCCTTGTTACCGATCTTCGCACGTATACCCATACACAGGTGCAGAATTCATTCATGATTACGTCATGCGTTACTTTGCTTTCTCGGATACGATTACCAGCGATACGGATACGGTTCAGTGTCGCGTTGCAGCGACGTTAGGGCGGCTTCTTCTGCAACTTCTTATCCATTCATCGTTTCGATAGCTGAACGATAGCTTAGATGCCGTTATTCGAGTGCGTAGTTCCGCTTAGGCGCGCAGTCGCGTAGAATTTTCGCTCCGCCGTGCTCTATCGTTTTATCTGCCCGACACACATTTTCCTCGCGACATGCAGTTAATCCCGTATTTCACGCGCGCGCGGCGCCGAAAAGTCGTCCTACCGATCCGTCAGCGGCGTCTATTCATAAACTTCAACACGTGGTACTTATTATGTAAGGTGACTCGCCGTCGGCTTTGACCGGCTGATAATTATTCAAATTCGACATCGGTATTCCCGTTCTTCCGTCTCGGCGCCCCGTTATGCTTCACGGTCCTACATACGTGAGCGTGCGGTCCATGTTCAGCGGACGCCGGCATAAATAATTATTATTGGGCCCGCGAGCGTGCGCGCGCGAGCCTCCGATAACGGGCTGTCGAATTGTCCCGTGAATAATGACTCGTCGTCGTTCGGCTCGTTAGACTTCGTCAGGATCTCGGTCTCCGCTGCCCTCGCTCGTAGATTCAAAGTTCGCGGATCGTGTCCGATAAACCGTTTTGCCTCTAACATCCCTGGCCTCAACGATGCGCAATTTCTCGTGCCTACCTCGCGCATATAGCGGCGGGGCAGCGTTCAGCTGATATACGATACCGGGGACCATTTTTACGAACGTTAATTGCGAGACACGTGCGCCAGCCCGTTGCATAAGATCGGTCGCGTTACTTTCATAACGCATAGCTCAGATAGGCGATAGATGCAAAATGCATTTACCACGCCTCGCGCGCCTTAATGAAGTCGAACGAGCAAAAGGTAATCTACGTGAGAGCGGAAAAATTGTCGTAATTGCGCGCCACCCGTCTTCCTCCCGCGTGTTGAGAGAGCGAGGTTCAAGCCATTGAGTGCCGAACGAAGGCCACGTATTCCGTTCTAATTACCGGCAAGCAGATGCGCACGACGTACCGCGTTGCGAGACACGTGGACGGCGGTTAATTTAATTCGCAACTCGATTACCTTCTGGCCCCGGCCAACTTGGCCTCCGAAACGTCACGCCTCCTCGGCCGTATCTCGTATGCTCGGAAAAGCCATTAGGACAAGACGAAAATTGCCGATCGGCAAGGTAGAATGTAGGACGGGCGACCGGCTGACCAAGCCAACGTACTCGGACGGACCTGTCATTCGCTGGGATTTCATCCGACGAATATTCCTTCTCACGCTAATTCCCTCGGAATCCTTTCATCTCGTTGTCGCCGCTAGAAAGCCCTGGCGCGCATTTGCGTATGACCTTTTTATGGAGGCTCGTATCGCCGGAGACAGGCGGGCGACGTTTAATTTAATCCGCGACCACTTCCGCGATCTAGCCTGAGCGCACGCCAGTGCGTACGTATGAGTACTCATCCTCCTGCGTATTCCCCTACGTGCACGGCCCTCGTCCTCCCGTCGCACGTTCTATTCCCCAGCGCCGAAAGCCATTACCGCCCGGCAAAATGCAGATCTTGCGGTCCGATGCGGAAAAGAGTTCGCCACCGGCAGATATCCCCCTCCATTATTCCGAGCCGAACGTCCGAGCAGAACGTCCGAGCAGAACGTCCTAACAGAACATCCTAACAGAACGTTCGAGCCGTCCCTGCGGATCTCCATCGAGATATCGACAATCCTATCCGGACCCATTTCCATCGGCCCATTCTATTCCCATCGGCCGTCCACCGGGCAAAGATCGACCGATGGTCGATAGATCGCTCGACTCCGCTCGACTCCGCTCGAGACTCTCGACTGCAATTACGCTCACGGGGTAAACTCGGAACGGATCAAAGGCGGCCCCGTCATAAATCATCGCCACGGCCCGGGACACCGCACTTGACATCGTTTTCCGCGCACTCGGCGCAGGGTAAAAGGCCAGACGCGAGGTGTGCGCCTCGCGAGACAGAATTCACGTCCGTGGCACCGGACGCGGGCCCGAGACACACTCTGCCCGCCCTCGTGGAATACGTTATTTAAGCCGCGCCGCGCGGCTTGTTTGACTTTTCGCTTTCCTCCGCCTAGCCGTGACTTACTTTCCGACTCGTTGCCGTCGTCCACCGCCTCCTCGTCCCAGTTCCCGTCGAACTTCGTTCCTTCGTTTTCTCCGACGCACCGTGCGAGGCCCGATCTTGAAAACTCTCCTTTCCGCCTCCGAGCCGGCAAGTTTTCAGGCAGCTGTTGGCCAACAACGGAGTTGTTTCTTCGGGAAGACTATTGCGGAGGCGTTTCGGTTAATCGATTTGTTTGTCCCTTCGGCGGTGATCGATCACTTAAAGCGTCTTCCACTTTCTCCCGCTCTCCGATCGTCTCCGTTCTCTGTCGTCTCTGTCGTCTCTTTCCTCTCTTTCGTCTCTTTCCTCTTTCGTCTTCTCCCGACTCGTCTTCCGCTCTCGCCGGCTACGCATCGCATCGTGGCCGGGCCTCGGTGTCGGAGACGGCTTGTTTGGCGACAGAGCTCGCATTATTTCCAAGTCGGCATACTGCTGCCCGAGGATGCAGTGCACTGGGATCACGAGGAGCCCGAAGAGGCCAGGGCGTTGAACCGCCCGCGGCATTCCGTCGTGTTTCCTCTCCTCCTCCTCTTCACGGCCTCGCATCATCCAACCTCTGCTTCCCCTCGCGTCAGCTTCGTCCCTACGCACGCATAGATGAATTTTTAGGCGTAGACGATAAATCGCCGGACGAATACCGAACGGCCCGAGTGTGCAAGTCTCAAGCTGAATGTATTCGTGCACTCGTTCTCGCTCCCGCCAGCACGTGCCGATCCTCTACACGTGATACGCGGAAATCGCCTGACGTCACGGCGCATCGTACCCTCCTCGCGGGAGCGGCAAGTAGCGTTTTCTGGAACTGGGGGATCTTTTATTGACGGCGTAGCGTCGCTCCCGGAGAAGGAAGCCTTTATGTTTTTACGAAGAATTGTAATTGGGAGACTAAGTAATAGGATACGGAACGAGGGTGAAAGTCTCTCTACGACGCTTGTAACGAGCGGAGTCGTATGCGAGCGGAAAGTAGGTGAGGTCAGAACGCGGACTGGCGTCTTCCTGGGTCGAACGTCGCGACGGATTAAAAATTGACGCTAGGTAGGAGGGGAGAAAGGAGGGAAGAAAGGCATCGTCGCAAAAGGCTTGTAAACGCTCGTTTCGACCCGTAAATAATTCCCATTCATCCGTCCCGCAGAATGCGACTTTTTCGGCCGATCATCGTCCCGCCGAGAATGCTCACCTCTCCTTCGACGCGGGCAGCGAGAGAAGATATTTATCCGGCACCGATCGGCTCGCGGAATTTAATCATTTCCCGCGTGAGATATAGCGGAGATATTCAATTTTCTCCGCGCGCGAAGGAAAGGTATACGTATCGCGCAACCCCCTACGGTTTCATAACTCTATCGGCGCGCACGGCAGCTCGCGATGCCGTGAATCACTCTACGGCCGGCAAGAATTTCAGTGCCTCGTCGACGTAATTAAACATTTCCAGCGCGTTTCCGGCGTACGCGGGTGAGATGCGTGCCGCATTTTGCCGGCCCTCGCCTGACATTGGAAAACGGTGACATATGCGCGCGGAGAGGGTCGTACGTAGCTTCGTTGAATATTTCATTCGTTTCTGGGTCGGGGAAAATGATGTCAACGGTGAATTAAAGCTGCCTGTGCGACCGCGCGCGCGCGCGCGCGCGCTCTCGCACTCTCCGACACTGTCGTTTGCGCCCAACTTAAACCGTAAACACGCGAGGCGCATGACACAATTATGGATGTTCGACGAGGAGACGAGTCGTGTGTCGTGACACTACGCGCGATTCCTACCAGTTTCATGGCCAACCGCAGGAATGCGCCGGACAATGGTTAGCCGCTAACGAGCTCCGCTGATTTCGTTCGGCCTAAGGCGATATCTACTTTAAGCCGCGGCCCGACAAAGTCCGAGAGGAACTTCTGATCTCGAGCGTCGTTTATTTTCATACTTATCAAAGATCGACCAATTTTTGCTTATTTTCTATCCCGCTCTGCGGGACCATTCCTGCGAGCTTCAATATCCAACGGCCTCATGGGAACAGTATTGTTCCTGCGCCGGCGAGAGCTCGAGGCTTTTCAAATATTCCACCGAAAAATAGCGAGCGCACGTGCCACTTCAGAGTCGCGAAATAAGCCGCTCACGAGGTATCGCAATCGATCGTCCCGATCGCCGATAATCGCAATCGAGGCCAGTTTCAGCATCAGCATCAGCAGCAGCAACAGTAGCAACAGTAGCAGCGGTAGCTTCTCCAGCGGCGCCCAGCGTCGCCGAGCAAGAAAGCGTATAATTTAATTTCCCTCTGTCACAATAAAGGGAAATTAATTCCCGCCGTTACCGGGGGACGAAATCAAATTAGATCTGCTATCTCGCCGGGACGGTCGCCGGGCCGAAACAAAAGGCTGGCCCGTGCATCGAAGAGAGAGTGGCGGGGCCCGATTGCCATTGAAAACGAGGCGTTGATCAATCGGGAAGCGAGAGGGAGCGAGAGGAGGTGGCGCGAGGGGGAGGACACGATAAGCGAAGGATGGAGAAGGACAGCTTCGCTCGCTGAGGGAGGCATCGACGTTGATAAACGTTATCGCGCCGCCTCGCGATAACGCGCTTCATGCGTACTCTCGACCGAGGATCTCTCATGAAAATTAGGGCTCGCGTGCGCACCGCTCTCGGCTCAATATCTTACGTATTAATAGAGCGAACCGTGTGCCGCTGCTCTAAAGTACACACGGACGAACATATACGCGCAGACGTACACACAGATACGTGGCCATAGCTACACAGGCGTTCCGTGTGCTCGTTCACGCCCGCATTCGAGCACGAAGTCGCACACGCTCGCACGAGGGGGGTGAGGGTGGATGGGGAAGGGGCGGGGGGGGGGGGGGGCAGTCACGAATTAGGCCACAGCTGGATAAGGGCGATCTTTACGAATGTTCGAACGGCCCTGCTCCTATTCCCGTTCCGTGGCACCTGCCTAATCATTTTCACGACGGGCTCGGTGGGAGCGTTTCCTCATTTGCGCAGGGGCCATTTTTCTGGTCGTTAAGCTTGACCACGGAAGCCCAGGCGCGTTTTCGCAAATAAAGTACGAAGGGGGTGGACGATAGTGGGCTATTACGTGGAACCGCCCCCGATGCCGTTTCGGCCTCCGTAAACCCTTATTGCCGCTTCCCTGAGCGTCCAAGCCGGTCGGCCGAATCCTCCGAGACCCTGAAATCGAACTGCATCGGTAGCCGATAGGCCGAAGAGGGCTTCGGACGAATGAGAATGTTCGCGCCCGATAAGACGCTACGCACGGATTCGTGGGTGAACGATCCGCGGCATCGATTATTCCCGGTCAAAGTGTCCTGATATATACTGGCTTTCCGCGATGTAGATCGCTATCTCGCCGCGGCGCGTACACGCGTCGGCATTCAATTTACGTACGATCAAGTACCGATAGTTCGGCATGCGCCGTACACAGTCGCGGAATGTGGAATTGATCTGTTCGGGATTATTGAGAGTTTATCGCTTACAATGCGGAACGTTCTCGCTACGATATTCCTTCGGTTTGATAGAACGCCGGTGTTGGTTCACTCTCTATTTTATTCGCTCGCCGTCGTTCTCACTACGATATTCCTTCGATGCGATAGAACGCCGGTGTTAGTTCACTCTCTCTCTCTCTCTCGTTCGCTCGCCGCCGTTCTCGAGCTCGCGGAATGTATGATCGAGCGTGTAACAAAAAGGTCCGTCACGCCGGAGTTGCCGGCGTGCGTACAGTATGTTAACACCGTAGAAAAACGCTCGTCGCCCGGCGAGCTTGGCGGAGGGATGAGTTATTTGGACTCGGCCAGGCCAGGCCAGACGTTCGGCCGGGGGCATAAATTCGCCAGGGCGGAATCGTCGGCGAATTTATCGTAACCGGCTGTACGACATGTGGGAACGGATCACGGGCGGATTCCATCGAACTGGCTGAGCGCGGCCTTGGAAGCTCGCGGCCGACAATTCGCGATGGATTCCACGCCGAGCTGCTTCGACTGGAGGATCGACTTCGGGGCCCGAGAGAGTTAACGAACCCCTTCTGTCATAACTGCTGCCTGAATCATCGGCTACCCAGTGTAACGTGAATCACGGCGATCGATCGGGGCCCGATGCCGGGGCGGAGAGTGCAATTAAGAATCGGCCGATCGTCACTTTCGCTTTAACGAATCGGCGAGCCGAAGCGAATAATTTATCTCGGGACTCGAAACTGTTAGCCTCGCTGCCGCCGTCGGCGGCGATGCTTCGCTAAGAAGCTTAACGGAACGCGCGCGCGAGCGCCGGTCCGCCAACACCGAGACTCGGCCTGTAATACGTGGAACTATTATGGCTACTGAATTCCGGCATTGGCGAACGGGAGCCTTGCACGATCCCATTTGCATTATCGCCAGAGGTCTAAGTGCACGCATAATTTACGTAGACGTACGCGCCCGACGTCGTGAGTTGCGCTCGCGTAGAAAATTCCTCCTCCTCTCTCTCGCTCTTTCTCCCTCTCTCTCTCTCTCTCTCCCCCTAGCTCGCGAATCCGCACACGACCACAGTCGCAACGGTGGCTAATACGACGGGGATTTGCAATCTAAATGTGTTACCGTTGCGGGCAACGAAGAACTCCCGCTGCGAATTGCGAGGAAGGGGCACAGAGCGTTAACAAAGTGACAGAACTAATCTACGATGTTGTCGAATGTACGGGTG
The DNA here is from genome assembly GCA_914767735.1 of Anoplius nigerrimus. Classification (NCBI taxonomy): domain Eukaryota; kingdom Metazoa; phylum Arthropoda; class Insecta; order Hymenoptera; family Pompilidae; genus Anoplius; species Anoplius nigerrimus. Next base: position 156,789 of record OU612080.1, read on the forward strand.
AATGATATTTCACGCACGGAAGCGGCCGGAAAAAAAATTAATCGAAACGACGGGTAGGCCGTCAGGGGGGAAGTAATTAATCTAGCCCATCGGAACGTAACAATGGCACGGCAAGAATCAATGAGACCCGACATGGCGTCGTTCTAATCCGAATAATTACTGCCCGCCCGTCTCGAAGTCGCAGGGCCGTCCGCCCTCCTTTGTCGCCGTCCCACCTAATAATAGGGCTCATTTTCACGGATCGACTCGCGCGGCGGTTCGTTGAAAGTGCATGTGCTCGACCGGGACCGATCTGCGGCGAACACGCGTTGTATTCAACCCGCACGCACGCACGCACGCACGAGGGCGTTACGCACGATGGCCACGCGCAATACGCACACAGCCTTGCCCGAACGAACACGCGAGCAGATCCGATCGCGAATGAAGCGGGTGGCGAACGGTGAAAACAAGGAAATTGCCGATGAAAGGGACCTCTTGTCCGATCTCCCCTCCATTGTTTTTCGAATCCGCCCTGCCTGGTTTTCAATCTCTTTTTTTCCCCCATTCAACTCGTCGATCAATTAGCCAAGCTCGCTGTCGACTCATTACGCGCCCTTGAGGCGGTTCAATTCGTCTGACACACGCCACGAATTAATCGGGAATGACGATTATCCGACCGTACGTACGAGCTTATTACGGAACGGAATGATTAGGGTGTAATCTCGACAGTGGCTAGGTTCCCGCGGATCGACAAAGCCGATACCGACGTCATTTCCACCGGCATCGTTTTACCGTCCCAAATTCTGGCCTGAGTCTAGCCCGAACCGACGGATTCGAGGCGCGAGCAGATGTTCGCCCTTCGACTGTTCCTCTCTGCGCCCGGAAGTTCCACGATAATTGTGACACCCGCCAACTCAGTTTGTACATTACGTAACCCTAGCGATCGAACGTTTGAATTGTCCTAACACGCCGTGGCCGTTAAAAGTTTGTGGAGGCCCCTCGACGAACGGGGGGGTGGGATAGTTCGCTTCGGCGATTTTCACGCTTTTCCAACTGACAGGCATAAAAAGTCAACAGGTAGTCTCGAGCGGGTCGGAACAATTAGAGTCTCGCTCGCGACGAGGTTTGTTACGAGGTTTCGAGTCGAGTTGGAGGGCCGTCTAAATCACGGGGCGCGCTCGTTATTGTCGTCGGTTTCCTTGCCTGGGTCGGCGACCTCCCGGCAACAACGAGCCGCTCGGAGGTAACATCGAAAATAAAGTACGACCCCCTTGGCCGGATATAGCGCGCGCATTATGCGACTTCTGTCCCTGTCGCGTAAACGTTCCTGCCTCCGTTCTCGCCGCAAGGAGGAAGACGGCGGAAGATCGTCACGCCGGAATTCTCCTGGCAGCCCCCTGGCAACTCTTGGCTACCTCCTGGCAGCCTTCTAGCTGCCGACACATAGAGGAACGAAACATTGCACGCGTACAAGGGACACTGACCTCATTACCGGACGCCGAACGCGCAAACCTCCAAAACAGACGACCGAGAGATAATAAAAATCCGACGCCGCCTCCCGTAAACCAGCATATTACAGAGCGCACGAATCTGACAGGAAAATCCGATGAAGCGCAGGACCGATATCGTATAATCCTCCGATAGCCGAGGAGCGCTGGCTGACATACGATCCGAAACGTATGGTTTTACAAATTGCGGAGTGCGCGCCCGCGCGCTCTAGCTCTCCGGCCGACTTTAACGCAGTACATAAATTCTACGATACACTGTCCAAGTTGCCTACGACCCCCCCCCCCCCCCCCCCCCCCCGCCCCGCCGAAAGGCTCAGTGGAGCAAACCGCAGCGAGGGGAGACAGCTGAACAGACGGCGGGTTGTTCACGGCAGTGAAACCAACACCGTCCGGGCTAGACATTGTACTCGGCCGCACGTTTTCGGAGTTTCCATCTGCACGCCTACGAGGGCGTGAAATTTATACCTAGAGCCCTAGAGCCCGACGAACGTTAGACTACGGCAGGGACGCATCGCGGTGACACTCGGAACGGAAAAGACGCGCCGAAGCACTTAGAATCGGTAAAGCGTTTATGAACCGTCGACGGGACCCCGATGACACGTATATGACGTCGTCGGAAGAGGCTTTCGTTAAGTCGCTACGGCGATTAACGCGACGCGAACTAAGTGTCTATGAAAATAAATCAGGCTATCCCATTGATGGAGATTGATGATCGTGGTTACCATCCCGACGCTCTTTGCCTGTAAGCAATTATCTTATCCTCGGACCGGGCGCACAGAGAGTAATTGTTAAAGATTAGTAACGCGTATACGTAACTCGATTGTAAGGGCGAATGTTTGTTTGGATCCTGAGGCTTCGGTCGTCCACCGAGGCGCAGAACGTTTCCGGGGTAAGAGTAATAAATTAGTGGCGGCCGTCTCTTCAACGTGCCTCAATCGTAAACATTCTACCTACGTTATCGGGCGCGCCCATATCACAAATCACGGCCACGTTCGGAGAACAACGACGTCCCTGTAAACGTCTTTGTTTCGCAAGAAGTCTGATACCCGGATGACGTAGACCCTTGACAGCGCCGAGCTGCGCGAGTCGGATCGTGAGCGCAGAGGGCACGTAACCCTCCCTTTTGCGGTTTATGGATGCCATAGCAATGCTCACTCTCGAGTATGCGGAACTGGATGATGGCGGAGCCTTCTCGACGTCAACATCTTACGCATTTCGTCGAGGACGAATCATGCTCAAACTCTAAAATCATTGCCTCGTTTCAAGCGCTCGTCATCTACGCGTGACGCAAAACTGAAATATTTAACGTCTACTGACATCATCGGCAAACGTTCTTCAGAAATATTCCCTCGTCGTTCTCGAATGTCAAAGCGGACTCTTACGAGATTACTGCCAGCCACGGCCATACTTCACATTTGACCTCTGGCCGCCTGGGAAATCATCCGGGAAGAATCTGGAGAAATTTGATTTTTCCCCCTAAAATCCGAAAGGCAGGTATCGCCTGCGTCTCGCGAAAACTGGGACGACCCTCGGCCGCGACGTTGATACCATTGACGTCATCAGCTCCTTGAGAGTCGAGAATCGCGAAAGATGTCGGCGGCTGGCTCCGAGCAGTTTCGCAAGCCTCCGCGAAATCACGCTCGCGAAGAAGAGCCGTAATCCGCTCCGGGAGGTGGGAGTAGGTAGTATTTGACTTGGCGACTGGTACGGGAGAATTAAAAAAAATTTTTTATTGACTCCGCCGCGGCGGATGTACCCGAACGCCTTCTGAGGAGGAGCAAAGGGAAAGTAGCAGTAACAGCGGCACGAGTGTCCGTAGTAGTAGTAGTAGTAGTAGTAGTAGTAGTAGTAGTAGTAGTAGTAGTAGTAGTAGTAGTAGTAGTAGTAGTAGTAGTAGTAGTAGTAGTAGTAGTAGTAGTAGTAGTAGTAGTAGTAGTAGTAGTAGTACTTGTAGTAGTACTAGTAGTAGTATTAGCAGTAGGAGGAGACGTGCTTTACGGGACACGATGATGAGGAGGTACTTAAACTGGCTGGCAAATGTTTGCCCGGTTTTAATGGCAAACCCGTCGCAGGAGAGTAGCGCAGACGGAAAGCGAAGGGAAGCGTGGGAGGGAAGGAGGGTATGACGGATGTTGATACAGTCGCTGAATGTTAAGCGGAGCCATTATGCGTAATGGGCTGAAACAGTAATGAGAGGCTGAGTGTCGCGCGATTGCGCCTCTCCTCTCGCGCTTCGAAGTGTCGCTCGCGCGGCAAAAGGCGTCGAAAGCCGGCACCGGGATACACCGGAGGACGTCGTCGAGGACGCCGGGGGAGGACGTCGGCCGAGGACGTCGCCGATTAGGTATGCGCAAAGCTCCCCTCTGATAACAGCGTTAACTCCCACGGCCGTATTCCGCGGGCCGGAGAGCGAAGAGGACTCGTGCCGACAACGAGCGACTTCCTGCCCACTCGAATCTTTTCCTAAGGCCGGCCGTGGAGACGCGAAGCGCACGGCACCGGACAAATGCTCGAATTAAGGCGGCTCGTTCAGCGAATTATTTAAATGGAAGAGCACGAGCGCAAGACGCTGAGGGCCGCACAACAATGTAACGGATCGCGCCAGCTCGATGGGGCCAATGAAATTCGACGCCCGCCAACCTTTTCGTACGATGACACATCGGACGCCTTCCCCTTACGGTAATTTAGTACGAAGTATACGTGCTAAATGCCCGATCTATTACGTCTTCGCTGAACGTCAAGGCGATCCCTTTCTTCGCCAGCACGATCCATTATCGTGGCACAGATCCTGAAAAAGAGGGCGTTCCTCGCGTTTACGTGAGCGCATTACGTCCGGCTATCGTTGCATCACGGCATTCAGCCTTCGCGAGTATTATGAAAATGGCGCGCTTGCGAGGTCGCCGCTACACGGTCCTTTGAATTTATGCCCTCGCGTTTCAGATGCCCGCCCCCTCCGAGCCCCTAGCCCTGACAAACAAGGTGTCCTCTTCCGAGCGCGGGGGCCGTAGGCGAATTCTTCGGGTGATCCCATGTTAACGACAGCACAATGAACGGGAGACATTAACCTGCGTCGCTGACCGGTTGCATAAGCGGAAGCGCATTCGGCGGTGTTCACCGCGAAATTTATGCGTCCGAGTTGCGCGAACTCGCGATTTATGGCCGCAAAGAAACTGGCCGCGAGCGACAGGCAGGGATTCTTTCGGCCCCCCGAGAAAGAAGGGAGATACGGATTTGAATAAGCGAGAGGCGTCTCAATTGAACATCGGACCCGGCAAGCAGCTTCGTTCACAATGTCCGACTCATTTTAAATACGGAACATGGGTCGTAAATCCGAACTGATTCCGCGAAACCGAAAGCGTGGAATGAAAGAATCGGATTGACGAGAGACTTAGCAGCTGACTACTATCTTGAGTGTGCTAAACGCACACTCTGTCTCGTAACTTTCGTACTTAATTGCGATACGTAAGCGGTATCTTCCGGCTTTCGTCGTCTTCGCGGGTCAAGATTTCCTATCTAATTACGAGGGCCGTACATAAGGCTCGAGGGGGAAGTTTCGCAGGCCAAGTATCCGAGGACGAGAGTGGCAAAGTTTACAGATTCGTGTACTCGGAGTTGGCTTCGGCTCGGGAAAGGTCAATGTTGGCGCTGGCTTGATCGTAAATCGATAGACGCTTTGGCGTTTCTTTGCCTCCCCTTTTGCGAGGCTGCCGTTTGCCAGGAGCGGTACCCGATGCGCCATATATGCAACTGGACTGACCGGTCAATTAAATGTGGCCCGCGAACGACAGGATAGTGGCGCTCTACTGGCGGAAAACGGTTTAATATCGAATGGTTCGTCGAATCGAACAATTTCCCGCGATCAACGGCTCCACTGACATCTAGCCTGACATCGATGGTCCTCCGCTTCTTTTTCTGTCAAACCGAACCCCAGTACCTTATCAATTCGATATCAGCGAGCGTTAAGAGGTTTTGGCACTTTTCAGCACTTTTCAGCACTTTCCAGCGCCTTTTAGCGCACTCAGCGTGCGACAAAGCTCTTCGCCTGCTTATACAAAGCATAGCGCCGGACATTTTTAAATTACCACTTTAGAATTCTCCTTTCCCACGCTTTTCCTCGCGCTCAATTTTTCAGCCATTTCCAGCGTTTGAAATCGCACTACTCCCCGCCGCGTCCTCCACTGCGCGAGTCGGCCTCTAATATTCTCTGTATCCGAAGGATGACAAAAGAGAATAGATTACGACACTCGAGACGCTGTGTCCTCTCTTGGATCGTAAAAATTGTTCGTCGGGAAAAAATCGTCTAATGTCATTTGACGCGCGGCCGGACGGATCCGGCCGGCCTGCGATCGATGGAGGTCAACGGAACTGCTTATGATCGATAGTCGATCCCATCTCGTGACATCCCCGTTGTTCTTGTCCACCATGGGATTTACCCGACGCGAGACTCGCCTCGCCATATACGAAACCCGACAAACTGGTCGAATGACTCGCTTTCGCGTAAGTGTCGCTCCCAGAGACATGTCGTCGTTCCATCGCATCGGCAAGAATTCGCAGACTTCTGGGAAGGATTCGCAAAAGTTGTACGCGGCTACACGGGCGAACGACTACCTCGCTCTCGTCGTTATCTTGCCCCAGCGGCCGCGAGAAGTGCTCGTCCAAATATTCTAATGGACCGAGCAAATAGAAGTCCGACTTTCCGCCGGACGGCGGGACGCTGCAGTTTTTGCCGCGTTCCACTCGCTTTAATAAAGGACGCCGGTGAATGCATAAGCGATGTCACGGGATGCCGGACACATTCCCCTTGTCGACATTCAAACTCTCCCCCCCATTCCACCCCGTCTACATCGGCACGGAAACAAGCAGGATTTTCCATGCACCGATCGTACGATCCTCATTGATCTTTCTCATAGAAATCGCGGTCCGATGCGATCTGTTAAAGTACCTTCAACCGATTCGTCTTGTCGTGCATTACCGATGTGACCGGGAAACGTTAACTGTTGCATCGGGAGAGGGCTCGAGAATGAAAGATACGCTGCCTTTCCAACGCCTCCCGGTGACTGGTCAATTAACGTGACCGGTTTAGGAGCGATCGTGAGCTCCGGAGCTTAGAAGGCAGCGTTCGATGCATCGATTCGCCGGTGTCACGAAATCGGCTGCTTATCTAAACGAGTCACGAGTCGGCGGCTTCATTGAAGATTCACGGAAATCCAGTTCAGTAGAGTGCGCTCTGCGAGTCTCCTATCCGTCTCACGTGCTCAACCGTGCGCATGTACGGACCTTCTCTACCTTCTCTAGCTTCTCTACCTTCTCTGCGCGACTCGTTCTCATGATTTACCGAAGACGCCGGCAAGTGGGTCAACCGTGACTAACCGTAGGCTTATTGTGCCCCGGCTGCTCACTTTTACGATTTACATCTCCCTCGCGGCAGACCACGAAAATACTCTCCCGCTCGCTCGAGACGGATATTAGATAAAGCGAGGCGTAAAAGGCGAATTTTCTCGATCCACGGGACGCCGCCAGCTTTTCGCCGGTATCGCGCGCGCGAGTTGAATTCGATGAAGCGGAACTAAGGCGCAAAACCGATGGTTTGCGTTAAGAGCCAACGGACGGCATATTTTCTCGGGACACATTTCGTAATGGCCCGCCACACTTTTCTCTCTCTCTCTCTCTCTCTCTCTCTCTCTCTCTCTCTCTCTCTCTCTCTCTCTGCAAGCGTTGAGATTTGAATTGCGAGCGCGACGGTACGCACACGCTTAACGACTTCGTTATAATCGTTCGCGTCAAAGGAAACGTCCGCGATGGAGACCCGCTGGGCGAACGTGCGTGGTGCCGGTCGCGTTGCGAATACGTGCTATGCGACAATTAAGGCAGTAAAAAGAATGCGCATAAATTTCACCGTCGCTGCCCCGCTTACTTTTTCCGCGTGCGGACCTCGAGTTTTATTATTGAAGCCGCGGGCGCGCGAGCGCGCGGCAACCCGCGCTCTTATTTAACGCGACACGGTTTATGCCGGATGGAAATACTTCAATACGACGATACGTAACGCGGAATTGCGAGCTCATCCGTAAGCGCGTGCGTACCCCTCCGTCGTTAACCGTCTGCCTACGATAAAAGCGAGAACCGCGCGGGAGGCATTTGAAGTCGACGCGCGGCAAGCCGTAATTCTCAGCTCGAATACGCGCGACGTGCCGCGCGGTGGGATCTAAATTTTTCGGGGCCGCGGGTAGGTTCGCTTAATGACAGTACCGGCTTCTGCCCGCGTCACATAATTTCTCCCGTCGAGAGGAGAGCCTCCGTCACTTTGACTTCGGCCGAGCGAATTCGGCACGTTCTCTGTGCCGGGGCGAGGACAATTAACGCGGCAAATAAGCCACCTAAATTGGAGGAGTGAGAGAAAGGGAGAGAGAGAGAGAGAGAGAGAGAGAGAGGGAGGAGAGGAGAGGGACCGGAAAGTTACGCGAGGAAATTATCGTTGAGGCCGAAGACTCCGAGGTCCAGTCATCGTTACCGTTAATTGCCGAAAGTAATGACGAAGCGTGTCGTAAACGGCGGCGGCCGAAATTATCGTTCACGCCATCCGACCTTATCGTTCGGTAGCGTCGACGTCGGAAGAAGGATGGAAGTTTATAGATTACGCTGCACCGAGCGATAAGACCGATAATCTCTAAATCATAGGTTGTTGTGATTAGACAGCCGATCGTTCGTCACTGCGCTGAATATTATCTGGTGCGCAGGCGTATATGCTAATGCGCGATACCGGACGAGCGACTATTTTTTCATGTCCATGTTTACGAGCTTCCGCGCTCGCCAGTGGGGGAGCGTGTCCTGTCCACGGTCGTGTAAGGATAGTATTGGCCGACCGTGAGTCCTAGCCGTGAGTCCTAGCCGTGAAAGGACCACTTCGGCTCGCCAGTTAGACCGGATGACATCATGCGACAGCCATCGACACGCGGTCGATCATCGACGGCGTGTACAGAGCAGGCGTAAGAGCATAGGTATACGCAAACGTTACGGACCAGCTTCGAGAGTGTTGACCAGTGGTAGGTAACGACGTCCGCGGTCTTCCCATTGGCCGACCGCCGGCGCTAATACGCTAAGTAAATGCAGGTCTTTAGACCGTATTTGCACGAGACTCGATCGTTCCGTTCCATCTATTACGGTCGTCGGGTGGCCTGTCGGCGGACGTCATTTTTCGAGCGTGACACGCGCCACGCACGCATCGCCGATCTATTAAAAGGACCGTAATCTCGATCGTTCCCGTATACCTACACTCTTTCTCGGCGACCTCGATTTTCAAGCACGCCCGTCGATGCCAGAGCATCTTTCGACGAACGCAACCCGCAACGCTGCTTCATTTCAATCCGACTTTTTTTCTCGTAAGATTTTTATTCGGCTCAGCGAAATTTTACTCCTCTAATCCGACCGGAAAGTCCCGTTCGGCCTGCGGGAAGCTTCTTCGGCTCCATTGGCAGACTCGTATCGAGTGTCGGCCGATCGAGGTATCGACACCGAAGTTTCGCGATATAATCGGCGGAGTGACGGAAGATGGAATTATGGCGAGGCGAAAGAAATCCGGCAGCTCGGCGTGTGCGCATGACAGGAAGTGCCTTCGCGTTGGAACAGGCCTGCTAGTCGGGCAGGAGTGTAATCCGATATCGTAGGCGGAGGAATCCGTCGGGGCGCGTATTGCGACGATATCTCGCGCCTCGTCCGCGTCGGCTTTTCATATCAATGGTAATGAAGCAGATAACGGGCGTCGGTGCATGGTGTCGGTTTAGTAACGACACCGACGGCGGAGCATTACTCTTCGTCGCGTTCGGAAATATTCATGCGTGCCGCGCGATCAATCGTGTTCCCGGCTACGCCCCGATGTGTCTGGCACAGGCTGTATAGATCGTCCCAGCACCGCCAATGCATCAGACACGACCGTTTCTTCCTCGTGACTCACGCCTTTAATGACTATTTAGCCTCGGCCGACGATAAAGAAGTGTCCGGTGCGGCCTTCCACGCGCGAACTCGTAATCTATGGAAACGCGTTGCACCTATGTCTGTATACCTGCGCGTAATAGGTATATCTTCAGCTTCAATGACGATAGAAGTTGATTTTGCTTGGAGGAAATGATGATGAAGGTAACGAGTCGCGATGGAGGAAAAATAATGTTCGTTTGAGAAGGAATGAAAACTCCGCCACGCGTTATGTTTTGCGTCCATTATCATACCGGAATGCATCAGGGTGAGTGAGCAGGTTTATTTGTTCGGGATCGTTTGACGTCGGAACGTGTCCGCGCCGAAGAATTCCCACCTTTGTGACTATCAGGCCGTCGAGAGCGAGGGAGAGTCTCCGGGCGACGAAATATCTCGGCTTCCCGACAAAGTCTTTCACGGGGAGTTATTCGTTCGCCGGGGGAGGGATGAGGAATGGCGGGGGATGATCGAGCAGTGATCCTCGACTCCGACGTGTTATTCGATAATATACCGGCCACTTCGGTATGCATAATAACTCCCGCCGCGGTCCCCAACGTGAATTCCCAGAAACGGCGTGGCCAAACAAGGGACAGTATTAGATCCTGCAGGTAAAACGTGTGCAGGGTTAAACGCCTACGTGACCTGACTTCGCCATCGACGCTCTGCCTCAAGTTCATTGTCCGCGAGGACCTCTTCGCGTACCATCAGTTTTTTCCCCACCCACCGTCGTCCGCCTAATCTCGATACGGTAATTTATGCCGAATAAATTAGTACTCTAACGTTTAGCTTCGTTCCCGCCGATGCGAATGGGAACTTTCTAATTTCAATCGGAATTCGGAATTTAGCCGAGCTGTATCTCTCTTCCAATCACGCTGATGTTCGTCTCTCGTCCCATCGGCCGCGCAGGTGTCGGATTCTCGAGAATCCAAATGTACGGCACGAATGAACGAAATGTTTAACAGTCCTGCATTCGGCGCCGATCGTTTGTCATTCGCCCGATGACTCAATGCCGACAGGCTAGTGCATTTTCGCCGTGTTACGGACTTCGATACTGCATCCATTATATGTAAATTATGACGGGAGCCTGACTAACAACTTTCACGCATACCCTTGAGACGCGCAATCGCGTACGTTTACGCAAAGCGTAATATATTGTTGACATTCGCCCACCGTCGCTAGAAAATAATTGCCACATCTCGCCCCCCGACCGCATACCGAACGACCTTGGTTCACATAGATTTCCATACTCATTAGGATCATCCTCTCGCGCTCCTGGATCGAACAATTTTCCGTTACATAACCCATCGACAGGCGTCCTTCTCCGGTCTCTCGTCCCACCTGGTACTCAAAAATTTCCGACTCTCGAGTCAACAACTTTACGCTCACCTAAAGGGCCAGCTTCACTCCTCGAAAAAAAAGAAGACGTCAGCCCGACGAATTCTCAGCGACGCTTCCTCGAAAATGACATTCCAAACTCCGAGTCTGTCGCGTAAACTAACGCGAGCGCGACGCTCGTCAAAATATTCATAGCCGCGCAAAATGGAAGAAAGCGACTCGCTCGGAAGCTCGCGCGCTGGAGAGAATGAGACCCGGCGAGACGTTCGCAGTCGTTCGAGAAAGCTGGGAGGGGTAAGAGGGGGAAGAGGGGGGGGGGGGGGGTGAGGATTCGCGAGTAGCTGCGTCTAAATCAAGCCCACCCTGGACATAATAAAAATCCCGTCGGGCCTACTAGTCTCGCGTCCGCCGGGGCGGGGCGTTTTCCTCGTAGAAGCCGGTGCGGCATCTGCGCGCGATCCTATGTTATCTTCCCGTTTGGCACCGGGCCAGCCTCAATGTCGTCCCTTTTGCTATTTCTCCCTACCGAGCGTTATATCCCTTGCAGCCGAGCGCGCGCGCGCGCGCGCGGGCGCGCACGCGACTCCGGTTATTTTCGCACGTTCAAATTCGACGGGCAAGCGAAGGCGCAATAACGGATTATTTCGAATCGTTCGGTGAACCTAGCGGACTCCACCAGCTTGCGCGCGCGCACACGCTACTATTGCGCAACAATTTTCGTCTCCATCTTTCTCCTCCCCGTCCCACCCTCCCTCCCGCACTCCGCGCCAGACGCGTGTCTTTCACATTTTTCCGTCGCGTCTTTCGAAACCACGGTCTCTCACGTTATTGGAAGCTTTTTATGGCACGGGCAGCGGAGCGATGTATTACGAGCGGGACACACAGCGATCGTAATAATTTTTCTGCGGTTTCGATGGCCTGCTCATTGTTTCGGACTTCCTTCTCACCGCTTCCCTGGCCAAGCTGGTAATAGCGGTTCGCCGGTTCATCGTACGCGCTCCCCGGAGTGCGAGCGTCGATTGCGATTTTCCGTCGTGCCTTGGGAAAGATGTGCAATTACGTTTACGGCCGATACGTCGGCGGAGTTCGCCGATACGTCGGCCGTTGGGGGATCGGTTCGAGTGTTCGTTTTTAATATAGCCGGAACGGCGCGTTTCGTCACGCGATATGCAAGTCGCAATTACGCTTATAGGGTTTATCCTAGATTAGTATTGTTCCGCCTTCGGCGCGTACGCTTGCACGTGGACACGTTCTTTGTTTGTCCGTCTGTCTCTTTCGTCCCTTTCATGTCTCTTCTCTCTCTCTCTCTCTCTCTCTCTCTCTCACACTCTCTGTCACTCCGTACGTGTCACTTTGTTTCCCCGTCTCTTTCGACCGCCCTCGCTTTCCTGTTGCACACGCGCGCGCTTGGACGCACTCCTCGTCGTCGTTTCTGTTCCCTTCGGCACACAAGCGTGACGCAATTCATTTGTAAAGAAAAAGGGAGAGCGGCGAGTCGTCGGCATAATAGGCCGAAGCGCCGCGTCGTGAGAACTGGATCGTTACTCGTTTCGAGAAAATTAGGCCTCCGCCGACTTGACTGCCTCGGGCCATTCCTAAGCAGTCCGCTAGTAAGCGAGCTCTGTTTACGAGGCGCCCTCAAACACTGCGCGCCCGCGCTAACGAATGACATCTGTGGAAATCCATGGACGTGGGGGAATTTATACGGCGTATTCGCGCCATCGGCGATTCAGATCGGTCGCTTGAGATTTTATTTATGGCGATGGAAGATCAAGGTCCTGACACTGTAAACCGCTCGGACGTCCGAGCGTGCGTGTATTTTTAAGACTCTACCGTCTATATGGCCGTAAACTCTGAATATTTGTGACTGTTAGATAAGCAAACAACAGGTTTACGCTTCGCGGCGACCGCAGCTTTTTCGGTTCGGTGAAAAGCGTGAAACATTAAAAACTGTTAATTAGCCAAATGTTGTGCACGTCACTCCCTTCATATCAACCGTCTCTTCTGGCAAATGAGAAAATGAATAGCTTACAAAATTCCAATCAGGTTACTCCGCGCACAATAGTCTCGCATACGGTTAAAAAGTCTCTGAACAAAGCCTACACTTTTACACTAACCTTGCGGCGAACAGTATTTTTTCATTTGCCCACCCTGTCACTCGCAAATTCAGTGCAGAAAAAAATAGCTGGAGATAGAGCGCACGATCAGGAAGCGAAGGAAAAACGGTACATCCGCGCAATAATTGACAAACCGTAATTGATCCAGTTTCAGAACCACGAACTGTTTTCCCTCACGAATTTTAATAATGCATCCCGTTCCCAGCAGCGCCTCGCCATCGGCGGTGTAAAACGCATACAAGCCGCGGCAGTAAGCCACCGGCACGGTACCCTACACTCTCCCATAGCCCGCAGTGCAAACAAACGTACGTACGCGGCTACGTACGTACGATAAGCAACGGAACGCATGTTGCGCGAACATTAATTAGTACCCCGCTAAATTCCAGGCGACTCACGCTTGTTTATGCGCTCGCTGACAAAATTAATTCCAGGTGTACGCTCGTCAAGGAGCCACCCATACAAATCAGCCGTCAGTACGGCTCGCTCGCTTACGCGCGCGCCGCTAGAAAAGACGCTCAATATACGCTCAATATACGCTCGGCCTTTAGCTAAACGGCGCGGCGCGCATGCCGTCGCAAAGAAAACACACTCTCCCCGTTCCCTCCCACCAGCATCCCTCATCTCTCATCAAAGAGCCCGTGCCGGTGCATACATTTCTTTCCTCATTGCGAAACTCCGCAGGGCAGACACACGTTTCCCGCGTTCCGCGACCATTCGACTCTCGAAGCGTTCTTCCTTCTCAAAGATCGTGCGTCGTCGAAAAAATCAGTGGCTCGTGGCTCCCTGCGGTCGTCTTCGCGATCCATTAATATCGGACATTAAAGGGAGGGAAATTCGGTCAAGGCCGACGACGGCGAAAAATCTTCGTCCACTCCTTTCGCTCTCCGTCTCTTTACTCTCGCGTGTTTCGTCTCGCGACTCTTTAAGCGAGACGCACTCAGCCTCGTCTGCCGACGACAAGTGACTTTTAGGGTGACTGCGCTTGTGTGGGTCAATTGGACCAATGGCACTCCCAGTTTTATTATCCCTCTTCGCAGGCGCTTGCGAGCCGCGCGCATAGCGTCGTTGCACATTCCGCGACATCACTGCCTATCCTTCCCGTATACTCTCGCGAATCTACATACGATCGTCTCACGCACACGAGCGTGCATAGAAGCGTGCATAGGAGTGTGCACACTACCGCGAGAGATGTGCCTCGCCGTAGTTCGCGATACTTTGCATGCACTCGTGTTTGCAGAGGCTGTTTACCGTGGGCACACGCGAACGGAGGCCGACCGTGCGCGAAACTCAAACCTGTGGGAGGGGGGAGGAGGGGGAGGGCGGACTCTCGGAATAAGAGTGCGTGCCTCCTGGCAATAATAACTATTAACGCGTGAGAGAATGCAGGCGGGGGTTGACGTCACTCATTCAACATTCGCGGTACATCGGGCCGCCAGCGAGCGAAGGCAGCCTCGGGCCACCTCGAAGGGCGGACGATGAATCTTAATGGCGGCGCGATATTTCGTCAGACCGCGCGACGGCCGCGAGGGAAAGGCCTGAATCACGAGTGAATCACGCCCGAGGATCGGAATTTTGCAGAAGATCGTCGACCGACATGTCTGCCCCCCTTGAGACTCGCCAACGACTCTCGAACGGTTGGCGAACGTTTCTCGAACGGCTACGGAAGCGTGGCTGCACTTCGGAAATTTCCCATTCTCAACTTAGCCCGGTTAAAAGTTGCCCACCGAGTCGCTGGGATCTCGTACCGCGAAAGTTTCGGTAACGATTACCGTAATCTCGTTGTCGCACGTTCGCGAAGCCAACTTCGTTCCGCGCCCTTTCCGTGAAAATATACAAATTACGTTCGTTGCGAAGGAAGGCGGCGGTAAGCTCTCGATCCTAGCATCAGACTTTTTTCTCTCGGGATTTCGGGGGCTATGTCCCTTGCCGAGTGCAGGGCTACTCTCTCTCTCTCTCTCACGAGGGTGTGGGACTTCCGGGACAAACAAAAGACGATGGACGCAGAAAGGGCACGTCCCAATCGATAACGAGAGAAGCGTCGCGCTGGCGTCCGCCTCTATGTCATCTTCCGTGCGATCGAAGACGACGGCACGCGGGCGTGAGCCACTCGAGTCCACCAGCGTGCGTGCGTGCGCGGCAAAAATGTCGAAGGTAATGTCGTCGGAATGCGAAGCCACATTTCCGCCGTTCGATTTCTAATCTGACGCGAGCCGACGTGAGAACAAACGCGCCACTCGTTGGAAATGGCATTCGACCGTCCGACTATCCAACTTCGTCGGCATTAAAGCGGATAACTGCGTACAAGATTCTCTCGCCCACGCCTTGTCACAATTCCGAAGGAACGACATCGTTCATTTCGAGCGTCTCAAAGCAATGTTACGCTCTATACGCGAAAAGGATCCTCGTACCATTCCGTCCCGCTCACCACGCTGCCCACTATCTCGGTCGAATAAATCGAGTGTCAGCGCTTAAAAGTGGAAACACGCGTATCTCTCTTTCGCGCGCGCGCGCCTGGGCGGCAATTTCAGCTTGTTAAGGTCTAAAATTATTCGCCGAGTCTCGCGCGCGTCTCGTTAATGACCTGCCTCTAGAGCGTAGCATTGTACTATTGGCATGCGACCCACGGCCGATTCGCATGGGCAGACATTTCGAAAACACACATAGGCCCCCATTGTGGGCTATAAGTCGGCGTACCAATTTTACTCGCCGACACGCTCGATCCCGACACCGTCGCAACGAACAATAAACGCTGAGCCGCGGAAGTTGAAGTGATGCAACGCGATGAGGCGGCCGATAGTCATCGGCGACGATTCTAAAAATGAGCACTCGCGCGAAATGTCGGACGCTCATCCCCGTAATAGCTCGGCGAGTTTTCTCAATTCGTCGATCGGCGCGTGACGAACGGGGCGGAAACCGCAGCGGACGACCAATTTTCCCGGAAACGAGCCTTCGCGCGCGCACGTGGCTGATAAATCAGCGATCGGCTATAAATAAAGACCTCGGAGGATGCTGGCTCGGCTATCGTCGCTAATTATCGGACCGCCTAACACCCCGACACGTACGGCGCAATAGCGCACAAACGGTACGTGAAAAAAATAATGCAACATCCCAGGTCGGGCTCGTTATCCGGCGAGCGAAACAAATTGCGGACACGCTTCGCTCGGCTACTCGCCGAATCCGGAGTCTGCGAGCGACGTAAACGCTCTACCGACAGCTTGTTTTCCTTATCACCGCGCGGCGGGATTTAATTCGCATAATTTGAAAAGTGGCACGCAACCGACGGCTACCACGGCGACACCGACGCTTCTCATTTCGACGCAAACCTTGCCCTCAATCCCTATCGTACGCCGACGTACCGTAACGTTTGAACCGACATTTTTCGTCGACGTCGTGCAATGAACAAGCGGCATAGGCGAACGAGATGGTCGAAAGTGGGCTTAAGCTGATTGAAATTCTGAAGGCGTCATTCGATGGCCTATAAACAAACGTGGGTTTGCCTGAATTTTCAACATTGTATCTCGACCGTGCAGGGTGGGAAGGGATAAAATATTGTAGCATAATTTGATCCTACTGAAACACGATAACGCCTTTTAAATGCACAGAAAAGGATTTCTTTTGATTTCTACGTTGTTTTATGTGGACTAACGAGACCTTTTGCATACTTTGACACTATTTCGCATACACTATTTTACATCAGTTTACGTTATTACATCTGATTATAATTGATTATCTGCGTTACTTTCGGGCTTTTGGGGGACAAGGCAGCGTTTTAACCCCTATTTAACCCTCCGCACGCCAGGACGGAGTCACTTTGACTCGCAATGCGAGAGCGGTAACGCATACACTCTCATAGCTGACGGCGTTCGCCGAAAGACATGAGAGTGTGCGTATCGCTTTCGCGCGGCGACGACATCCGGCTTAACGCTGCCCCACCACATTCTGAAACATGCGGTGTAGTGCGGAAAACAAATTCAGTTCGCCACAGATCTGTGAACAGTGCGCACCTTTGGGCTATAGGGTCAACGGGAAGAATAATTCTAAAAAATTCCACTGTACAAGTGTAACAACGTACGCGATATTCAGTTTGTCGTGGAAGTAACAACCGTTACTCAACAACCTGTCATAAATGTACGAGATATGTGTGTGGTAACCATTCTGCACAAACTCGTACAATTACGTGAACGGTTGCACGAATGAAGTTAAAAATGAATTGTACAAAATCAAAAATAATAAAATTATATTTTTTGAACATAGGCTTATTATATGCTCAATGTATGTAGACAGAAACCCGAAACTCCGCGACAGTCCGCTGTTCCAACTCCTTTGAATTATCCGACAATGTAGATTACCCCGTAGTAGTGTATCCGTGAGACTTTCGGCTCGAGCAAGCGTTTGATGAGTCACATATCGGTGAGGAGCTCGAGCGACTTAAGGTAGTACCTTCGCGACAATCCAGGTAAAAAGTTTTGACTCCGTACCCATATTAAACATATCAGCAAATTCAGTCTGTAGCCTGTGGTTTGTTTTACGAGATTGTACCTCTTACACTATCATATTCTCTATACGAATACACACATACTATGAAATATTATTCTGTGTGGAAATGTGACAACGTCGCATATTCTTTTTCGGTTGGTAACGTGGCCGGCGACGAAAAGACACACACACTCGCACAGCGCCGACAATGCATCGTTGCCGCATCATTTCTACGCAACTTCAGTGATATCCCCTCCACACAAAATAATCGTCTAACTATGTTATTCTTTCCAATGTTTCAATAAAACTACGTGGTAAACCATTTCCATTTTTTTTTAAGATATTCCGAATATATTACTCTAACAAATATTAGTTTTTCATCAAGATGTCCAAAGTCCTTCAATGCAAAAAAATTAAAAATGTCATTTTCCCACGCGTTTCCTATGCTATGTGTACAAAACATGTCACTTTTAATTGCAATTATCTCACGTTTGGTGTGGCCAAACGTCTCAAAATTTTAACATCATGTGTGTTATGCATTTAGCTACTTACACTCCAATTTTTGAAGATTTCTGCCAATGTTGCAAATGCGAAGGTACTACCTTAAGTATGTTTTAGTGAAAATCTGTGTGACGAGTCAAACTGACTCTGTCCTGGCCGTCGACGTGCGGCCGTCGGAGGGTTAATACATGTTTGATTGGTTTATCCTTATAATACGACATTGGGTGATCGATAAAGGGTACCTTGGACAAAATTATACCCAGTTGAAGACAATAGAACTTTCCCAATGGCTTTTATGGGATTCTGCTTGACAAAGACCCATGTTAGCTTCATTTTGAAGCACATTTGACTGGCTTCTGCTTATAATACGACATTGGACGACCAACGGAGAGGACTTTGGGATCATTTGAACCTATCTAAATGTGACAGAACCTTCAAAATGGTTAAAAAACGCAAAAAAATTTTTGATGTTATTTTCGATTCTTTACCACCCTATCCAAAAATGTACGAAAAAATGATGAAAAATTAACATTTCTCCAGCTCTTCGTCATATGACACTTTCTGTCACAATTATTTCGTCGTATTGTGATAAAGCAGTCAAAATACTTAAAAAAAAATCGCAACCCGAGCCTTCTAAGTGCAATAGTTTCGGAGATATGGTCAAAAAAAGATAAAAAAATAGTGGGGAAAAACGCCGAAAAATCTATATTTTGTAGTTTATTTTTTTACTAGTAGATCATATATTTTTCCCGGTCTGCGAAATTCGAATTCCTTTTACGTCGGACCACAGTCCGACATTTCCACTGCGACAAAGCAGCAGGGCGTATATCCATGTTCCCGAGTCCTCGCAAGCTCCACGCTGGGCAGCGCTGAAGGCCGCGTCGCAGGACGAGCCGCAGGACGAGCCCGCAGGACGAGCCCGCAGGACGAGCCCGCAGGACGATCAACGGGACGAACTATAGAACGTCCTCGTTGCAGGACTAAAGACTCGATTGTCGTTCGGGTACCTTGACATTTCCAAGATGCGCACGCGTGCGCGCACGCCAGGACACGAGTCTGTCTCGACTAATTTACGATCCGCCTTTGGACGTTCGTTGGACATGACACGAGAGCGAACCGGAACTGCAAGGAGTGAGAGAGGGGGGTGGGCAGGAGTGAGAGAGGCACGTGAATAGGAACGGGACACGAGTCGGACACCTCATTGCGAGAGCGTACGCGCCGAAATCGCGTAAGGACATCGGCCCGGACAGCATGACGTGTCCTGACACGGGCCGAGTCCTTTTTTCGGCCGCACTGTCGCACCGTGGATGACATCATTTTTTTTTTGCGCGCTGCACAGAGAAACAGACTGCGCGGAGTGAATTTATGATTGCCTCTTTAAAAGGATCGGAGGACCTATTCATGCGGAGGACGACGCCGAGTGCCGTGAAATTTTGGGTCACCGCGCCCGGGGGACGTGCGAGGTAGCGTTTGTCAGATTACACGTCCGGTCGTTATGCATATTGAGGATGCTCTCCATCCTACTGAGATCACGCCATTTCTCCGAGAATATTATTAATAAAATTATCGTCAGCCAAGTATATTTATCGCTTCTCGCTGTCTCTCGGAACTATGAACTGTAGATAATGCCGGGATATGAATAATCTCATTAATCTCATCACTATTAATACCCCGCAGTGCAGTTAGAGGTGACGCGATAAATATTTCCGTCTTGCGAGGCAAAAACATTTTGCGCGCAGGGGACTTCGGCGAATATGAAATCTACTCTCCCCGAATGACGTGTCCTGCAGGACGCTCGCCGATCCTTTTTTCGGCCATCGCGCTCGTGGGTGACATCACCTTCCATCCGAAACGCGTGTATCCAATGCAAAACGGATTTGCGGTTTTCGCCCACGTCCGTTATTCCGCGTGCCGCTCCGGGATATGCCCCGCTGAATTTCAATGAGGAAAAGTGAAGACGCGGGAGGGGGGGGGGGCCCTCTTGTATTCCAGTCTCAGCCACGGATTGAGCGGGTGAGTCAAGGCGTCGCACGGTTTTCCCATCTTCAACCTTATTGCCGGATCGCGTGTCACCTTTGGAATTCGTCAGCCCGACGAACAGCTCTCCGCTTTCACTGAGTGGCGAAGTACTCGAGAATTACGCGTTACCTCGACGTTCTGCGAACGTTGCGAAACATCTCGACCGTCGACTGCCACTCGTCAGGAAGAGTTCGATGATTAAGAGATCGGCGAACATCTTCGAGCTCGGTTTTTCCTACGAAGCCTAATGGACACGCCGACCGAGGCCGAACGTATTTAACGCGCAATTAGTTGTAATAGGAAATGCGTGACACAGAAGTTACGTGCTTAGATATTTCGCAAGGAATGATCGACAGCCGCTCTCGCTGACAGCCTGCCAGCTCGGTCATATCGTCGCTCTACAGCGGAATGCGCCGCGGCCAATAAGGGCAGGACTCGTTTTTCAATTGTAATCTCTCTCTAATGCGAGCGCGAAGCGCGAGCGCACTGAATTTCAAGCTGGAAAAGCTGCGTAGTTTCGCAACATAGATGACAGCCGGCCGGATCTCGGATGGATCGCTCGTTCGAATTCCGACGCTCTGACAATGCGCGAAACTTTTCCGTCTACGTGTTTCCTATCGTGCGCACTCGTCGTCGCATGACACTCGCGATAATAACGAACCGACTCTCACTGACCTACGTCACCGACGAGCCACTTTACATAGGCTAAGATATCAATTAAAACCGCTCTCGGCCTGGATTTCATCCGCGAAGCACCGTCAAGCCCGGAACGTTCTCGATGACTTGCACTCGGAGCGTAATCGATTCGAAATCGATTCAATTTCGTTTCGATCTCGTTTCGAACGTCCGACGTCGCGACCAGACGCTTATTCGCGGCGATGCGTCGAGCAAAAAGTGCGCAACGCTCGCTGCGCACCGAGGGCCGTCAGCCGGAAATCGGTCTGTTTGCTCTTCCCCAGGCCATAATGAATTATCCCGCGCGAGATTGAGAATGTAAAGGCCGATGATTGATACCGAAGCTTGGCGAGCGATCCGAAGGGGAGGAAAGCGTGCGCGAGCCGAAGATGATCCGTCATCGCTGCCATCTATCACATACGCGGATATCGTCGGGATAGCCGGCTAAATATGCAGCCTCCCCTGCCGCGCGTCCAGCCGCGCGTCCAGCCGCGCGTCCAGCCGTCGGAGTTGCTCGCGTTCGCAGCGTCGGTCGGCAAAAAACTTCCATTTCTCTTCTAACCGCGTTACTCCGCACCATCGGCGCGCGACTGGAACGAACGCGAAGCGTTCCGTCCATGAACTGTGCGTCCACCTCTCCATCTGGACGCATGCACCGCTGCAGAGCATTAAATCCGCGCAAAAGGGCTTTTATCGAGACGACGCCCGATCACACTCCGTTCCGGTATTAAAAACAAATACCTTTCCCTCCTCCCTCTCCTTCTTGTCGCAACCCAGATCGTTCGAAGTTAAAAATTTTGTCCGACATCCTCTCGGCTTTCCAGCCCTCAACCGCGACGTCTGACTTTCCCGAAATGAATGCGACGCGAAAGGGCGGTACATCTTTATTACGCTGAACGCGGAAGCTTCCCCATTCCGGGAATCTGCATAACCGCAAGGCCGCTCCGGAGGACTCGGGGGCAATGCCGGATAAAGAATACCCCTGTGGGAGTGCTCGCTCGGCAGTGAAGCAGGCACCGTTCAAGTGGAGCGTCGCGGCGCGAGCTTAATAAAGATGAATATTTAGGCGCGCCTAATGACGAGCAATAAGGCTCGAATCGCGCGCCCACGTCGTGGCTGATGGCTACGCTTCGGGATGGCTTTTTCCCGTAAATCAAACGGCCGACCAATTACCTGTAAAAGGAAGCTCCCTCCCCCGCTACCGCCGAACTGAACTCGACAGTGAACCGGTTCGTGACAGCGAACGAGGAAGAAGGCGACGAAACGCGTATCGCGGGACTGCCGGACAAATTTCCGCGGACAGAGTACGTCTCGGGGGAGGAGGGAGGGTTGGAGGGAGGGTGGGAATCGGTGATTCCGAGGGGTAGGTCGAAAACGGGCAGGTTGGCTGAAACGAGGTCGACCGCGCCTTCGCGCTCTTCGTGCCCTCGGCCAATTTGGGCCGTCGCGCTCGAGAGAGGCGCGAACGTCGAAAACGTCACGCTGTCAAAGTATCGACCCTGTCATGTTCGTCTTTAATTAAGCGGCGCGTAATCTTCGATCGCGTATTTTGCGTCGGAAGCTGCCCGACGCACGGACGGCGTCGACGTTGTCCAGCTTCGGTGCACGCGCGATACGATGGTGGGAGAGGGTAGGGAGGGTGAGGGGAGGGTGAGGGGAGGGTGAAAAGAGAGGCGGGATGAAAGAGTGCGTGGGCGGCTGGATTGAGCCATGGGACACCGTGGCGCCCTTCGTCGCGTAGGAGCTAGGTCGTTGCCAAGGGAATTTAGCAAAGAGCCTGGGTAGGGGGTTGCAATGTAACCTGAAGCAGGGGTGCCGACACGTGGTGGTCAGCCATTAGCCTAGATTCGCGCGAACTCGCACTGGGTGTCCTCAAAGCTCTCTCTCTCTCTCTTTCTCCTTGTCTTTCTCTTTCTTTCTCTCTTTCTCTCTCTCTCTTTCTCTCTCGGTCGCCTATAGCGAACCTGCATGCGATCCTCGACACTCCTCTTCGTACCTAGCCATTTCTACCCCTTTCCCACCCGTTCCTGAGCTGAGCTGAGCCAATGCTACGCCGTTCCGTTTCCTCTTCCATTCTTCCTCCTCGCACTTCCTCCCAGCGACTACATTTTTTCCCTCGGCGCCGCTGAAAACAATGCCTTTATTCGCCGTTAATCGATTTCCCATATTCCTCACCCGTGGGTCGCGCTGGACCCTGCCGACGTGCCGCACAATGTGCTGAACAGCCCGAACTTGAGGGGGTTGAGCGCGAAGGGTGGCCGAGACTGGGCGAGGGGGAGGGTGGGGCTCTGTTATTTGAAGGAACAATTCCGCCACGCTCCTTTCAGCCATCCGCAAGAATGACAGAGAGCGGCGAAGTTGACTCTGTATCGCTAGCCAAGTTAAATTAGACCCGGCTTCGTTTATATTATACGTCTGCCCGGGAGTCTGATTCAGCGGCGGCCGAAACTTTACGCTCCTCTCGTACCTTTTTCTTTCCTCGGGGCGACTTATCCTGCCGTTTTGTTAGATTAAACTCCCTCCCGCGAATCGACGTTCCGCCGAGCCTGGCATCCCGAGATTACTGCATACAGTATCACCGTGTATGGATATCTCGTTGGTCTTGTTTCGAATCCCAAAACTCGTCGAGCATCCCTCGATACGACTCGACATTTTATTTCGTTCGCCTACCGATTAAAGGAGGCTTCTCACTTCCCTCTCTTCTCGTCCCCTCGCCGTCTCGATGTTTGGCCCGATAACGCAGCTAAACCAACAACCCTCCCTCGTTTCCGCGCAGTCCGAACATCTGTTTCACCCGAAGCGGAAAGCGCGTCCGCGTCAGGAAGTCTGCTTAACGCTATGGCTCATTTTCGAGGAGTCCTGCGATGCGGAAACATTGACGTAATTCGCAAAGTCGCGCATCTTTGACAGTCGGCGGACTCGATAAATGCGTTCGGCTGACGTCAGACGTTAATCGGGCTTCTCTCGGGCCGAGGATCTCGGCCGGGACACTTTCCGCGCCGAGCGCACGGACGACAAAGCGAGATAAAGCGCTTAGTTTTTCCTCCTCGCGTTCGGAGGGGCTGCTTTCCTTCCGCGAAAAGAAGTAAACCCACATTTCGCCGCGGGGCTACGAAAATAGCATGGGTTCCAGTCCGGAGAGAGGCTCTCGCACCCGGCCACTACCTCTGCCTCCGCTTCTACCTCCGCCTCTGCCTCCACCTCCACCCCCACCTCCTCCTCCTCCTCCATCTCCGCTTCCTCCAGAACGGCCACAGCCTCCGCAGCGATCGCGGGAAAATATTACCCGAGCCAGGCCGGAGTGCACCATCGTATACGTCCGAGGTGAATTTTTCACCGACCGGGACCTAGACGCGGAAATGTTTCGAACCGGAATGACCTCCGACACTCGGCATAAAATAAAAACTCCCCCCCCCCCCCCCCCTGCCCGACAGTGAAATAAAGAGGCTTCAAAGCCTTTGAAGCGTCGGGACCGAAAGAGTCCGCTTAAAAGCCATAACCGTTCGATTTCCATAGAAAAGTCATGAAAGAGTTTGGCGGGGCGGATTGGAGAGAACGATCGAGGCCATCGTCGCGGAACTTACCGGCGTCGAACGGACAGGTATTAGAACTGACCAGTCGAGCGACCCATTTTTCCGTAACAACGAGGGCGTGGTAAGGGCCGAACTCGAATCGGCATAGAGGCCATGGCGTACGATGGCCTGCGATGGCCTGCGATGGCCTACGACGGCATACACGACGGCACACGATCTAACAGTGGCATGCGGTCGTTCGCCATGAAAATGCCGTGCTGAGAAACGAGGCAAACTGTTCTAGGACACGCAGGAGCTGGGAGGGTGCGGGCACCTTTTGCGAATCGTGACCCTTTCTTCGTTCCTTTCCGTTCTTTCTCTCTCCACTTTCTTTTCCATCCACCCTCTTTCTCTCTCTCTCTCTCTCGCACAGAAGACGCCACGTCGACGAGGCTAGTCCGTGAAACAGGAAGCCGGAGCCGCATTGTCGAAGAGGGGTGGTATGGGGGTCGCTTATTATTAGAACCCGCGATGCTTATACGCCCGTTGCCCTCAAATCAGCCGTGGTCGCGTACTAGAAATCTAATTTCAACTTCGTGCGCGGCCGTGCCGGCGTGCTCCTAAACGGTCGCCGGCGTCACGTCGACGTCGGCGTCGGCCTCAGCGGCGTACTCGGCGTCGGACACGACGTCGGACACGGCGTCGGCCGTTGTCAGAGAGACCCGACGATCGAAAGTGCCGCGTGCCGACGTTCGATCAGGAATTTCGAGTCGATATCGAGCCGAACTGAAGCCGCACGCTACAGATTCCTGCTTCACGCTTTCGGCGGATGCCTCTATGTCCCACACACACACACACATACAGGCAGATTCTATTCCCTCCGCAGCTTCGCGTGCTTGAACCCCGCCAAGACGACGACCTCTGCCAGCTCCGGATTTTAGGTTGCCTGGAAGGGTACGAAGCTGGTATCGCGTGATGCTCCATTGTGCGAGGCCTACTCAGCCTGCCTCGAGATTTTTACCTCACAGCTTGAAGGGGAATTCTTCTGCCCTAAAAGATCGAAACTCTGATTCTTTCCCAAAATCAGCAAACGCTAAATAGCGTTAAAGAGCGCAAGAATCGTATCGCGTGATAGTACGGTAACGTAAAACTTCGTAATTTATTCAACATTTTCAATTGATAGTCCGGGAGTCTCTCGTCTGAAACAGTCAATACTCCATTATCAGAGCCAGCGGATCAGTGTGAACGGTGCTGAGGGTAGGGGCCGTGCGAATGAGGAAGGAGACGCAGGAATCGGAGATTGGACGTGCGAGATTGCGGAAACGTTATCCGGCGCGGCCGATAATTGAAGAGGGTAAATTAGCGCGCGGCCGCGTTCATACGAGGGAGATAAACCCTTTCGGTGCTCAACAGGTCGGACTTCTGCGAGAACGCCGTCGGCGGAGTTCGTTGTGAGGGGGGGGGGGGGGGTGACCTCGAGGGGTGGCGTCGGCGTCGGCGGCTGCGACGCAGGGGGTGGGGGTGGTCGATCGATGGGAAGCGAGAAATTATCTCGAGGTCGTAATTTGAGTTTCGGACCACCCCGGTGAAAGGGGTGACGGCGGGCGAGATCGATCGTATGACGTCACGGAGCAAAAGGGAAGATTTCCGCGTGCGGTCACGCACGCCTCGGACACGTTCCACGCACGCAAAGATTCTCTGTAGAGAGAGGGATCACTATCTCGCCGCGAGGCGGAAGTTTACACTTCCCTTTAAATACCGACCTAGTAGTGGGATCGAGATAGAGAGGCTAATTCCGATGTGGGACGCTGAGGAGGGGGGAGAGTGACGATCGTCGAACATATGACGATTTTTGACGGGTTCCGGCTCGTTACGCGAGAAGGGTGTTGCAGCGCGTCAGGTGTAGATGCAATTAAATCGAGCGTTAATTGACAATGCGACTCTTTGTCGGAAATAAATGAGCGACAGCTGCGCTAAACATACTTGAATCGATAGCTCGAACTAGGGCCGGCCTGGAGATTACATCGACGGCTATATTTCAGGTACGGCTCACTGCTTTTAGCCTGGCAGGATCCGCTCGAGAAACAGTGTCTGCTCGAAATCGGCGGAGAAAATGCCCCGATAACTGGGCATCGCGCCAATTTATCAGCAGCTTCGCGGCTGCCGGGCTCGCGAGGTCAAATATAAACTACAATTAATTCGCCGAGAAACCGTTTTTCAACGATAATGCGATCCTGCCTTTTTTCGACTCGTCCTATCAGCGAACAGAACGAACGACCGGAAGAGAAGACAGTCGAAAATGTATTTGCGGCCAAAGAACGCCAGCTAGGAACCAACGGCCGATTTCGAGGACAAAGAGCGGGTAGACTAATTAAGAAGAATGATGATCTCAAGAAACGTCTCTTAAACCTTTGACGAGCGCCGGTAATATTTCCATCCTGACTCGAAACATACCGACAGCGCGACGATTTATTTCGAGAAACCGCGCTCGGCGGCGAATAAAAGTGTGCCCCGTTACATTTTTGCCGCTAATCTTTACGGTCGATCGCGCGAAACTGGATCCCCTTTCGAAAGGCGCCGTAAAAACGGCCAGACACGAAGTTTGCCCATAATTCCAGATCACTGCTACTACCGGCGATAACTAGCCGTGCCGCACGTATAATTAAAGCAGCTGTTCCAACAATCGCGAAAAGTTCCTGTTGAAAACGATCGAGGCTAACGAAACGGCGAATACCTGGAAGGAAGGGAGAGACGAGGAGGGAGGAGGAGGAGGAGGAGGAGGAGGTGGTCGAAAGGGGGGAAAAAGGAATTCGGGTAGAAATCTCGAAGACGAAAATTGCCGGTTGCAGCTATGCATACGAGACACGTTCGCGAAACGTTCGTGGAACAGCCCTTATCGCGTGACTCGTTCCCTCTCACTCCAAGCTCAACCGACGCGAGACTTCCGCGGGTCTACATAGTTTACCGGTAATTCGACGTATTACGATAATTCGCCGTCGTAATTCGCGCAGGGCGCCGTAAATTATCGCCGCTCTTCGCGGACGGCCGGCGGGCCGGCCCGGTAAGTGAATTAATTTCAGGGAAATATTTCGGCCCGCTCGAGCGAAGTCTCGAGTCGAAATACTTCCGTGGTGGGAAACGTTTACCCTCTCCCGTGGGAGAGATCGGTAACGGCTTTAATCCCTACCCGCGTAGCGGGATCAGGTTAATTCGCGCGAGAACACTTCCGAAACGATCGCGGCGCATTAGCTCTAATGGAATTTCGACCTGCGGCACTGAGTGAACAAAAATTATGCCACGATACCTCATCTTTTTAGACACGCTCAGCGTGTATTAAAATCGTATCCAAATTATCCCTTCTGCGGATCTACAGACAAGTTACGTCTAACCTGACTCCTTCAACTTCCATCGTATGTTAAGAACGATGTAAAATAGGGTGAAAAAGAACGCAAAACAGATCCTGTATTTAGGATATGTGAGCGCGAGCCACAATTTCTCAAATACCGGGCACTAGGACAGGATCCACTGACATAGTCCTACTGACGAGTCCGTCAGTGGATCAAAGACGAAACGATTAATTTTTCGGATTTTCCGATCTTTTATTCCCCACCTTTCAAGTTTTCATTGATCGAATCGGCCAATAGGCTTTATACGTTAAGAACGATATGCGAAATTTGATTTTCGATGGTACGCTAACGTTTGGAATGTCTTCTTCTTGCTTCAGGACGGTGCAAGCCGACGCAGAGTGCGGACTTGGACGATTATTCGGACGACGTTCCATCGGCGGACGACAATGACGACTATTCGCCGATGGACGACGACCTGGACACAGCAGGAGCTGCCGAGGAACCGCCGCAAATCCTGTCTTCCCCCGTCGCAAGACGCGTGCAAACCGGAAGTACCGTTATGCTGCCTTGCGAGGTTACCAATACAGGTTCGTCAGACATCCCGATTGTCCTTTGAATTCTCCGCCCTGTAGGATCTCGAGAATTCGACAAACGTAGCCAATCTCGACGTTACCCTGTCTCAAGAATCTGCCCGCCATTCTTCGCGATCTGAATAACGTTTCGGCGAATGTCGAAAGGAACGTACCGTGTAAAGCGATAAGAGTCGGAGCGTGAAATGCTGGCTACTTAATTCGTGCCGAAAATAATTGAAATTGTCCCGAGCGGACGAGGCAATGAATCGAGTCTAATATATGCACAACTGCTTGCCGTCTGACGAATAAGGAATCTTTTTAAAGCGTGCTGGGAATGAGACGTCAATTTCGGCTGACGTTTCGCGGCAGTGTTGGCGCGTATAATTACAAGCAGCTTTTGATAACGCCACTTCCTCCGTTGCCTGATCTCTGTGCAGAGCCACTCGTCACTTGTCTTTTTGCATCGACAACTCGCGTAATTAGACTGCTCTAATCGGGAGGCGATAAACGTTATACATTCACCCGGGATGAGTTTCTTACACAATCGGTATCGGTCAATTGCGCGTCTTCGTCATTCTCTCTTTCTCTCTCTCTCTCTCTCTCTTTATTTTTATTCCTACTCCCCTTCTCACACATTCTCGCCTTCCCTTTTTCGCCTCGTGGCTGGAAAAGCGGAAGTTGGCGACCTAATGGACTATGGGAATAAATCGACGTCCCGCTTCCTCGGAATGTTACAGAGAATTATGCCGTCATGTGGACGAAGAAGAACGAGTTCCTCTACAGCGACGGTAAGAGCATGACGCAGGAGCCGGACAGAATCGTCAGGCTGTCCAACAATACCCTCGTAATCTACAACGCGACGGTCAACGACTCGTCGGACGATTACGTGTGCAGCATTCTCACCACGCCGCCGTTATCGATCACGCATCGACTCCTCGTCGATCCCGAGAGGGCACCCCATCCGGACCATACCCAGAATACGCCGATCATTCGAGCCGTACCGTCTCCGGAGGTGACGGTCAAGCAGGGCGAGGACGTCAGCCTCGGCTGTCAGACCAACATCGAGCCGGCGCCGGTCATGAAGTGGTTCCGCAAGGTGCGACAATCTTCCGATTCAGATATTACCCTTAAGCCCCCTAACGTGCACGCTCGAATTTATTCGAGCGCGCTAAACAGACCACACTGTGCACACTCGAGATAATTCGAGCGGCGTTGTATTGAACACTGCTAAAAATACTCACACTCGACTATAATCGAGAGTTGAAAATAACGATGTAAAAGCTAAGAAAAAAAATCGTCTTATTGATACTTATCATTTACATAGGATTGTAAGGTAGACACGTTATTATTTCAAAGAAACCGTGCGTTAAGGGGTTAAAGAGCTTCCGTCCAAGAGATTCCGATCGATGTCCCATCGATTGTCCGCAAAACCTTATCCTTGTTGTTCGTTCGTGTGCAGAGCGTCAGGCTTCACAACAGCGAGGATACAGCGGTGAATGGCAACGACATCACAATCTACAAGGTTAACAGGCACCACGCCGGCCTTTATCAATGTCTGGCCGACAATGGGATGGAGAGCCCACCGCACGCGGCTATCGTTCTCATTGTTCAATGTAAGCGAGGAGCGACCGAGCAACAATCACTTATTGTCGTACTTTTTTATCGCCGATAACGGACCCGGCACTACTTACCGCTGGCTGATTCCCATTCGCAGACACCCCGGAGATCGAGGTGGAGCATGAATGGGTTCACACCGGAACCGGAATCGAGTCCGAGATGACTTGCATAGTCCACGCTCATCCGCGCGCCAGGGTGACTTGGTACAAGGACGAGAAGGAGATCATCCCGAAGAAGGGCAGAGTCGCCCTGGAGGAGAACAAGGCCAGACATAGTCTCAAGATCATGCACACCACCGACCACGATCTCGGGAAGTACACCTGCATCGCGGTGAACGAGGTTGGACAGGCTAGCAAGACGATCGCTCTCACTGGTAATGCTCGATCTCTGCTGTCCTAAGGACAGAGTAAAGCTAGATTAGTCGCATTAGACGTTGGCAGCGAATGCACCGACAACGATAGAATCTAAGCACGTTGTCGCCGGGCTGATTAGTCCCGTAATCTAATGCCACTGAATGTCCCGTTGTCAGGTGCACCTTCGCAAGCCTCCATTTATGGCGGCGAAATGACCAAGGACGAGTCGGGACTGATTCTCAAGTGGCGTGTCGAAAGCTACTCTCCCATCACCGAGTACAAAGTAAGTAGATTTTAATGTTGCCGCGTCTGCGTTGATTAATTCATGGGAGGACGCGCGGATAAACGGTCGTGACACCTTTTCAGCTGAAATACCGACGAAAAGGCGAGGACGAGTGGAAGATTGTCGAGCCTCCGGTAACGGACGGCAAGGGCAACCAGTACACAGTCGAACATCCGCTCGAGGGACTTCAGCCTGGATCCTACGAGGCGATCCTTACGGCTAGAAATGCCTTCGGCTGGTCAAAGCCCTCCGTCCCTCACACGTTCATGGGAGGTATGTAACTGAAGGCTGTTCATTCTTGATTAACTTTACTCGGCAAACTTAATGAAGACCGACACTACTGATGAGTTTAACGTCTTTCCAGAGTACGGTGCCGAGGAAGCTGAAAATGGTAATGATTCACTTTTATTTACTTTCATGATCCTGCGTGATGATGAGACTCGATGATATAAATTATGTTTTCTTTCACAACAGTGAGGTCCTCAGCATCCGGAATCCGGCCTGTCGAAGCTGTTACAGCATTACTCCTAGTCGTTTCACTCTACGTCTTCAGAAGTCTGTAATTTACCCAATTCTATAAACTATGTAGGTAAGTGCTCGTGTTTACGACTATGTCGGCTTTTATAAGTTATTTATCTAGCGCTGGCGAATCACGTTCGTAACCCAAATGTTTATCGTGCAGGTAATTTGCTGCAGCCAAAGCATACACCAGCGATGTTATGGTGGGTTAAATATCGTAAGTACACCTGGGAGAGACACTGCTTATCAACGCATTACCGATAATTTATGAATCCCGCACGATGTCTTTCACTGTTTAACGAGGTCGTTCTAGAACTGTCTTCTCTTCGATGTCTGAAAGTACTCGATGTTATCGGCAGCCTAATTACGGCTGCCATTGATGTGAAACGTAACTTGTCATTCAGTATATATACGGATAATGTCTATTTCCGAATTACATTGTCTCCATCGAAACTGTCGTGTAGCTCGAACGTAGGATTTTGTTAGAAGAGAAACAAGGACAAGAGAAAAAGAAAAATTGCTGTAAATGGCGTACACGACTAACGACTCTCCTATGTGTGCCAGTAATATACATTAGAGATGAAAGAGCATTTTAAATGTACTCCATTAAATCACAAATAATTTTAAGAGGTACTATACTTTAAATATATTTATATATCTATATATATATATATATATTATATTATTATATTATATTATATTATATGTACACAATAACATAGTATTTCACTGTACATGTATAAGCCCAGAGATACACGATCATTATTATAATTTATTTTTGTATGCTTAAGATTATTAGAATCGGTGTTCAAAGATGTCCATTTCGTGTGCCATGTACAACGTCTCATTGTCCTTTGAGGAGCTGTACAGATGTCGGCACCGTATATCTGCCCTCAAAATGTATTAAAACTTGGGAGGCATGTACCTAATATACGATAGCAAATGATATGGCGTTATTGAATTTGATTGTTAAATGAGGCGGCACGACGATCAGTCGGTGGATGAAATAATGAAAACGTTGGAAGTGAATCTACGGTTCGGTGGCCCGCACGATTTACCAAGGCGGGTGATAATTATTGTTGTCGTTCGTACGTTTGCTTTCAACGAGTTAGAAATTTGTTATTCGCACCGATATGTCGTTCAAGCGTACAAGCTCACGATGTATGGCTCGTAACGTATGGATGGCGAAGAGCTGTTGAGAGTGCGATAAGGTTTTTGTAATAATTTCTTCTCTTTCCACAAGTAGTTCGCTAGCTTTAGAGCCGATATGTCGTTATATTGATTTTTAATCAAACGTTATAATTGAGCACATAGTCCGACGCCGTACAAAATACATACTAAATGCTAATATTAATGCGACTTTTTACAAGAGCTAATCTCGTTCGTCATCGCTACAATATCGAATTCTGTACATTATCGTCGTCTATATTTTGTAAATTCACGCCGCGGCACGTTTCGCTTTTAGCTCTAAGTATTTTTACATAATGTATATTCTCTTCTGTTCTAAAGTTCCACGTAATTGTAACGCGAAATTAGTGTACTAACTAATATTGCATAGGGTTAGGAGAAAAAAAAATTACTTAGCGTCCATTGAGTAACGATTGTCGTTCTATACATCTCTTGTAAATTTACTTAACATTGGCGATGCACATTTTTGATTACCATGTAGATTGCAAGCTTTTCTTCATTCTGTACTTACCTACGTTGTATGTGTCACGGTACTTTACACTCGACGATTTCTCTTTTTGTCAAACGGTTTTGTTGATATATTCCAGAATCAGTACATTGTTAAATCTCCATTTTTTTACGAACCGAGGGAAAGAAATGAATAATTTGCTTGGCCAAACTAGAAAAGTTGAGTGAACTGTCCCATGAACTCAATACACTTCTTCAGAGAATTGCTTTTCGAACTTAAAAAAATGCTGTTAGTAATACATGGCGAATTAACATACAACTCTCTACGATAACGTGTATCTATGTATACTATCACAGGTGCTATTTTTACTTTGTACACTCTCCGCGAGGAAGAAAGTATCCCCGTCTAGAGGCCATTCTCATCGAATTAAAAAATCCTTAGCTCCTAGATGTGCATAGCGACAAAAGGCGATAATATTACGTTCTCGGAATGATGTACTACCGTAACATTATATCTGTTAGTTCAGCTTATATTGTTGCCTTAATCAATGTAACGTGTACAATCAACAATCATGAAAAGTACGTTAATCCGTAAGAACTATCAATCGTAGAATACCAATAAACTCACTACTACGTGAAACGATCTTACCTTCATTTTCCAACAATCGCATGACAAGATTTAAGAGCATCTAAGGTGGAATTAATTTGTAAGAAAAATAAATTTCAAGACTAGTTAATGGGGGAGCAAATCTAAACAAAATGAAGTAATTATAACAAAACTCTGGTATGAAATATATTTTCAAATTTTCCCTCCATTATTCCATCTTCAACATCGCACCGTCAGAGGCGCGAAATGTCGTCCTGAGAACGCGGACATATTTGGCCAACGACTGGCACGACTAACAGTCGCGTCTTCACAGTGTCCAATTGATGTTTTTAACCTAAAGTCCCAGCGAACGGTGGTCCGGTTTTAGCGGTTTATTTTATGTGACGGTTAATTTGTTATCACCATCGTTTACAGGCATTAATGGATAGCTGCGATCTGTGACGGGAGACAGCCAGGATATTTTAACAAGAATTGAGATCCTGTCTGGTGAGTTACGCGAGTTGGAGAACAAAACTTTGAAAATTCCCGTTCGTAATGCCTAGTCTGCCGCCGAAAGCGTTCGCGTACACATGACCGATTTTATTCGACTTGTCTACTCTAACAATGAACAAACTGATATTAAACAATATTAAAGCAGATCGGGGCGAGGAACTTTGTACTACCGTTCGCCGTTACGTTTCGACACGTGTTAACATGTCGGCACCGTTAAATTTCGGTTAACGCATTAAATCGGTTATATTCTAAATATTATTGTTTCTTATCACTGTAGCTTACGAACGGTAGAGACGATAGAGCGAAACGTGAGGCACAGCTGTTTTCGACCGTTAGAATTGTATATTGCTTGTTTCACATTGTACTTCGAATTATATTCGTTTTGAGGATCCAATATGTTATACAGATCATCGATAAGGATTGCGCGCAAAAATGTAATCGCGTTCTCTTCATGATTTTCAGCCTGAACATGTCGGAGCAATTCGTGGGTTGTACAGTTTCCATTAAATGTACAGAAGAACTTGGCACTTACCAGGGTGAAATAGTTGATTTGAACAAGCACTGTATAACGTTGGCCAAGGCCTTCTGCAATGGAATTCCACACCGTGAAATTGTTGTCTGTTTAAAGTAAGTAGAAAATTATGAAATATATGTGATTGATGTTTTGTACTAGTATGTATATTTACATGTCATTGAAATTTCATGTTACAGCGTTAAGGATATTGTAAACATAGAGATTATTTCCACAAATGAGGCAGGTAGAAGAGTTAACGTTCCGAACAGGCCTATAGCAAAGAAGGCAGTCAAGTCTGTCCATGACAATGCTTCACCGACAATGCAATCAACAGGGACATCAATGCAGTCTAATATGAAAAAGCCAGTAGATACAGTACCACACCCACCTCCCTTAGCAGAGCCATCGACAAATGGGAAGATTGGCCCAAGTAAATATCTAAATTATAATAGCCTCATTATTTTCCCAATTGTTCTTTACCATGATACTTACAGCTGAATTCAACTACACATCCCTCCAGAAGAGACAAAATTACAAACAGAGACCTTTGGGACGTGACGAAGACACCTTCGGAACTCCAATTGATCAATCCCTTAAACAAGATTTTGATTTTGAAAAAAACTTAGCACTGTTCAACAAAAAGGTATTTCTCTTTAAGCAAGTGACACTATATCACAAGGGAAACTATTCTGAGTCGTTTCATATCATCCAGGCTGTGTGGCAAGAGCTAAATTCCCTGAAACCGGAGGTCGTTTTCCGAGCAGACAACCAAAAGGGTTGGAAAGGAATCTACAGACCGGATGAAAATGTCATCCAATCGGAACCAACCACATTCAGGCAAATAACAGTGCCGGCTGCCGGAGAAACAGAATATGTAACCGACAACGGCTTAATTATTCCAAGTATCACGCTCGATCTCCATCGTCAATTGATAGGCGCGGCGGATAGACTTGGAATTAGCTGGGAACGCAGGGTATGCGCATCTAACCTCGCTAAAATGCAACAGGTCCACCCCGTATCTACCGCAACCTACCACTGACACACGTAATCATCCGTAGGTCGAACTCTTCGGCCGGGCAGGCTGTGAAATAATTCTGCAACTCTTGGGTGGCGGTCACAGATTGCATCCGAACAACGCTCACCAATTTCCCACCGTAGTCGCACTCTGCGGACCTCACCGAACGGGCGCCGCCGGCGTAAATTGCGCTCGACAGCTCTCCAGTCACGGCGTCAAGACCATAGTATACGTTAAAAACTCGGAGGACGTCTTTCTGCTCCAGGAGTTGTCGCTCTATCGGCTGACGGAAAACAAGGTCGAGACGGACGTGAAGAACTTGCCGACCGCCGTCGACCTGATATTGTTAGCGCTGTGCGACGAGAATTCGCCGAGGAAGGTGACTCGCATTGTTTTGTGGGCGAACAGCCACAAGGCACCTGTACTGGCCATCGAGCCACCGACGGCGGGAACGCCCGGAATTCTCACGAAATTCAGCCTCCTCGGTGGCCTACCCATGTCGCATAGCGCCGACAACGGCAAACTCTACCTATGCAATCTCGCCCTGCCGAACAAAGTTTACTCGGATGTCGGCATCACGTACAGGTCGCCCTTCGGTCCGAAATTCGTCATTCCTCTGCATTCCAACAGCTCCTAGCAAATGCTCCCGCGAGACGTTACCCCCCCTATGAGTATACTTAAGTTCCCCCGATAAACAGCAGTAATGTTTCATATGTAAGCCTCATTACGGAATATCGAATACTATTATCGGTCGCCCTACGCGATGAATGAGAATAACGCTCGTCGGGGCGACGCGTTCACGACAGTCGACGGACGGAATAACTGACTTCTAGTTTCAGCATTGAATGTTGATGTTTGATGCGCAATCATTGTATTTAGTGTTTTTCATTCACAGTGCTCGCAAACATAGCCAATGGAGAGAGAGGGAGACGCGTACAACCGTGACTGTTAGCAAAACGTTTCGAATTTAATTTATACCCTGTTTTAACGCGTGTAACTGTCTATGTTATCCATTTTTGCCGTGGGAGAGAGAAGGTGCGGCAGCGATGATCCGGCATGATTCAAACTGTGTTCAATGTTTTACCGAAAAAAAATTGTAAATTATCGCGTCGAAGGCTTATTTATTGGCAATCAAACGTGTGAATATTGTGATTTATTATTGAATCGGTACTGGTATTTGGTACGTTTTATCGATAACGCTTACTTATACACATTTACCATGAAGGAGATACCCGACCTTACAGCTGGCACATTTTTAATATACCGTGAGAACGTGAGATGGGCGAGGTAAAAACGCATAAATGTCGTATAGGTAACAGAGATATAAATTGTGTACAATCCTCCGTACTTGTTGCGTGGGGTATTAAAGAAAAAAAGAATATAATCATTGTCTTTCACGAGAATGTTGATGCTTACTGAAATACCGTAAGGGTAAATAACTTGCTGGCAATAACTAACGCATCGCTCTGTTCCAATCGTTCGAAATTCTTCAATCATATGTTCCTTAAACGTTGTAGCGCCTTAGAGGTCATTAAGCATTTTCTATTTGATACCTAGTCTAGAAGGGGACAAGACAAAAAAAGATGAAGCAAAAAAGAACACGCAATAATTTTTGTGAGAGATATACATCGTAGTTTTAACGATTTATTTTGTACTCTTTATACAACGTGTAACAAATTCATCGGACATGTATTTATATAGGGTCTCTTCCTTTTGAATACATTCGTGTTACTCTTTATCCTACTGTCCGTAGAGCGTACTCATTGTAACGCACAAAGTGTGGAAGCGGTTGAATAACGGTGCACTTAGTTCTCGAATCATTCTTCGGATGCGTAATCGATATGGCCAGGCATTTTCAGGCTAGCGCGTCTTAAGTTATTTTACGCCATAATTTATTGTAATCATCGTAGTTTAAGTACGTTTAATCATACCTTATTTATATGCCCGCGTAATTCAGTTCGTTTCCGCGGCTTTTGCTAGAACGGAGTGTGTTGAACTCGGATCCGACGCCAAACGTAACAGCCGAGGAGGAAAAGTAACTGGAATCGGCGTCTTATCGAATCGTTCGCATAAAGCTGGCAAAAAAGGCACGGTTAATAATATCGACCGGCTTCATTCATTTAGGCGACCCTAATAAATCTGAGCACGCGCTATCGCGTGAGCGTTACGATTGAAATATCAATTGTGGATGGAAGTAACAAGAACTGAGAGTATAATATAGTAACACTTTATTGATAAAATAATATCGCTCGAGGGTTCTCTTTTTATCTATTCACTTTGCCATATGCCTGCGTCTCCTTCACACACGTTGGACATTCGCATTTTCGCGGTGCGCGGAATAAATCGTCATCGTTTGCCGTTCAACGAATCGTAGGACTCGGACACCCTTTTTTTTTTGCAGGTTTTTTAGGAATCTGGGCGCCGAACGGATCTCGAAAACTTATCGACAATACGCTTAATTAGTTCCGCGATTTAACACGTGCGGCGCGCCTTATTTATAGCCCAAACTCTCTCATACAAGATTCCGTCTGCTTCTAACGATGCTTTTACGGAGCGCAAAATGCATACACCCTACACGCACAGAGATATGACATGCACATCACACACAAGTTGTACTAAGGAAATATATATTTGAGCTTATTCCATTCTCATCCCCGTAATTGGGAAGTACACGGTAAATATACGTCACACGATAGATGTTACATCGTAGATTTCAGCTTTTCTCAACGATTCGAACAATCTCATTCGTTCTCGCTATCTTCTTGCGTTCAAGACTTTTCCCAAAGAGTTTTGTACATGTTAACAGTTGCAGTGAATCAACGTCGAATAATTTCGCACACGATGCGTACTCTGCGTATTCCGGATGGGGGGACGAATGTTGTAATGGTGGAGTTTTAAGTATGATAAAAAGATTTCTTTTATTTCGATTGGTAAGTAATAGTGGTCTTTCGAGTTTCGCTACGCAACGCTGATTTTAAGGTGGTGCACAATTCCGTTGCACGCTTTGTGATATACAAAACTACAATCGAATAACTAAAATCAAGGGTGACCTTATATAAAACTTTTGTCCTCATACTTATTGTCAACATCTCATAAATGCATAGCAAACCGACAGACCTTTGATCCTTTACAAAAATATGTCAACACTATCGTTCAGCTCGTTGTTACGCGCTTTTTCAATCAGTTCGTTATTGTTGTGCACACGTGCAGCGTGCGGCAAGTACATTTATCTTAATGAGAGGAACTCGCTTAATTATTAGAACGGCATACCAGCGACCGCAATAAAGTGCATCTCTTTCATCGAAATCTATATCTATTTTGCATCACCGATTGTAAATTCCATTGCGTTAGACCGTTTAAAATTCGTTTGCCATCAAGCATAACTGTCTTGTAACGAATAGACGAGCTGAACATTAATTTTTCCAATGTTTTTCGTTTCACCGTTGAATCTTTATCATCCATTGTGCAGACCCAAATTTACGAGGCATTTAACTAAAATTAATAAGATAACGAAGAATTGCAAATTATCTATGAGTCTATCTCAGATAATAATTCCATTTGCATCAGGAGTCAGTGATAACTTGGCTGTCTCAACTGCATGTTGCTTAAAATACTTATACGTAAATGATAATAGCATCCCAATTGATTACTATGAACGGCTAATGTATACGGTACCTTACGGATTAAAATTTACATATATATTTTAAAGTAATATATACAGATTCACTTATAGGGTCGTCCTATACAGTAAAATCTCACGGGTCAACAGACTTCTTTCTTTTTTTGGAACCTGAACAACTGTAGATACCGGGATCATAGAACATTTCAGTCGTGTTTGAACTAACAACCCATTACACATATCCATATGACTCCATTGCTATAAACTAAAACTACCAATCTTCCAAACTAACGTGCCGAAAATATCGACTCAAACCCACCTCTTCTCGAAACTGAAATCTTTCGTTTAGGATACTCCAACTCTTATTCAGCCTCATTTACGGTATCTTTGAAAAATATATGCTTGTCACCTTCATTTAACCTTCAATTCATTACTCTCCGTATAATCTATCCGTATGTATATGTATATCTATATTAAGGAGGATTATAAGAAACTATCAATATGTACAGACCCACAGTGTGTCTCACATCGACCATTACACTGAACACACCACATTAAGATACTCTCTCCGAAGCTACAATTACTACGCAACAGATTTGAAACGTTAATTATTTAGTTGCGGATATTTACTATATTTGTTAAGTGGTCCGGACGGTTCAAAAACGATACTTAGGAAGTTCTTTCTTCGGACTGAGGACGTAGCTAAAAAGCATTCTGCTTCATGCAGGTACAGGACACAATTTTAAGAGCCGGACTTTTAACATGTCGGACTGAAGTATTGAATCAATAAGCGCGGTTTGCTAACACAGGATCATCGTTTATGCACCGCATTACAAATGTTCCTAGCAATCCAAAAGAACGGTCCGCGTTCCTCGGTCTATCTTCCATCCTCAGAGCTTCGTTCGCGCGTCAAACACAAACGCAAACCTTCCATTCGCTTACTTTCATAAGTAGTCATAATGACACTTTGCAATGATCTGCAAAGCAGTCATCGTTCGTACCATATAACGAGCAATGGCCTTATCACATTGTATTTCGTCTGAAATATTCGGTTCAAATGATCATCACCATATATTCGTCGGATAACTCCCATGAAGAAATCGACTATCCCGCCTTGTCACATTTAACTACATCAATTGCCTAACAGTTCCACTACTATATATACTAAACACCTACATTCTGATTATCTTGAACGACAAACGCACTCAAAGATTGCCGAGTGCGTGCAGTTAACGCTTAAAAGTGTACCCGGTGTCCAGCGAAATCTTAGTGCCTCAGCTCACCATCAGGGTCTTTCGTACCATATGCCGGTGTATATGTGAATCAATACTTATTGTCACGAGCAGTCGTCGGAGCGTGTTAACAGGAGCGCAAGTTACTTGGAAGCTTACCATCGCGGAACGGACCTACGTTCTTCAATCAAGGTAACGGACCTATCGAACATCTATATTCCGTCAAGTGGCTATCTTTCCTGTTGGTTTTCAGAAACGTGGACCCTGTGCAGTATGAGCCTGAACTAACCGATCGACGCGAATCTCGCCAAATTAGACGCGACCTACATCGTTCACATCCTTTTCAAGATGACTCTGTTCCGAAACGATTCCTTCTTCGCTAGACGAAGTCGTCAAAAAACGATCCTCATGGTGACGACGCTATATCTAATACATCTTCGTATGAAAATTGGCCAGACGCGCCTGGCACCGATGGCTTCCTCCTAGGAGGCCGGCGTCGGATTGGCAGCCGGCGGTCCCGAGTTCGATTGCTTGGCTCGCCGACGCTTGTTCAGAAGCGGATTGTTCGTGTGATCCAGCTGCTTGAGGCTGGCCGTGTCGTAGTCGACGCGCATCGTCGCCAACGAGCGAGTCATTTCCTCCTGCACCTCCGGCCAAAGTTCCTCACCTTCGCGCAGGACGCGTCCGGTGTGCAGCGGGGTAGGGGGCACCTCGGTATGTTTCTGAGAACGAAACGAACGGTAATAAGCTAGGTGCGCGTCATTCGACAGGTGCGAGGATGAAGTAGCGCACTGTTTGCCCCTCGATTATGACATGTAATACTCTAAAATAGTAATGCCATATGTTCCTGCATCGCGTAGGTGGTTCAAAGAGATTCCGAGGAACTTGGGAAGCGGTTATCGTCAATGCATAAGAGGATTTTTGCTAATGCATAGAAATTACTGAATCGAGCAGTATGTAAGGACTCTTACGGCGATCCAGTTGTTGCACATCACTTCGTCGATCTGTAACCTTTCAACGGGGTCCGTGCACATCATGCCCTTGATAAGGTCACGCGCCTCCGTGCTGACGTTCGACCACTCGGGATCGGGAAAGTCGTACTGGCCTAATCTAATTCGCTTCTTCATGCCGGGCGATATTGCCAGGCCGTGATTGCTGTAGAACGGTGGGAAGCCGCATAATCTGAAATGATCGTCACGCTTTAATTACGCAAAGGTCTCGTTCGCCGGCCGACGGTAAAGGCCGTAAAGGTACAGGCTTGAGTAACGTGCGCACTTACAATATGTACATAATTACTCCCAGGGACCAAATGTCGCAGCTCTTGTCGTATTTTTCCGGTCCCAAAACTTCCGGGGCTAAAAATTGTTCAATTGAACGGTTACGCAATGGCCGCTCGAACAATCGGTCGTAAATACGCGTTTATACGCATGCGGGCTATGCTTTTATGGAAGCGAGCCAGTTAATATTTCCACTTACCCACGTAGTAGGGCGTATAGCAAGGCGTCTGCAGCTTATCCTTTGTGTTCGTCTCCTTGGCGAAGCCGAAGTCCGTGAGTTTCAGGATACCGGCATTATCTGCGAAAAAAAGGAAACGGGCAACGGAGTGATAAATCGTCTTCGACGCCGTATAATGTCAATCACGGACTCGTCCGTCAGTTCAAGGTCCCCGTAGGTGTGCCACACCTATGTGTGTTCAAGAATTCTTTCAAAATTGCTTACCGCGTTTATACATATTCTATTCGCGACATACATCGGTCGACGAGGCGAGGTAGCTCATTAATCTTATTGACACACATCAACGTTTAACGAAAAGTGAGACGCGGTGGGGATAAATAGATTGCGCATTTTCATTGGACCATAAACATGAACGATCTCGGTAATTAAAAGGGTAAACCCGAGCGAGTTGCGTAACGAGGAGACCGAGCGATGGCTTCGCAGTTAACACTCGGCGAACTCACCAGGCCTGGAGTACAGAAGATTTTCTGGCTTAAGATCGCGATGCGCTATGTTCATGTCGTGCAGATGCTTCACCGCCACGCAGATCTCGTACATTATCTGTGCAGCCTCTGTAAATCGTACCGCTGATTAGAGACCGCTTCGCTCAGCTAACAATCGTATACATGTAAGAATTTGTAACTTGCCTCTCTCCGTAAAAGCACCGTCCTGCCGATCCTGTATCCTCTGAAACAGCTCGCCGCCCTCCATGCTAGAGGTTGGCAGATTGAAATGAGCGATAAATCAGTAAGAAAAATCCGAGCACCGTATACG
Source organism: Anoplius nigerrimus (assembly GCA_914767735.1). Classification (NCBI taxonomy): domain Eukaryota; kingdom Metazoa; phylum Arthropoda; class Insecta; order Hymenoptera; family Pompilidae; genus Anoplius; species Anoplius nigerrimus. Next base: position 198,949 of record OU612080.1, read on the forward strand.
GACGCGTTGGAACATCGTCGGAAAGACTTACCACTCCATGACGACGAGCAGACACTTGTTGCCGCTGTAGGTATTCTCGTAGACATCCTTCACTTGAACAATGTGCTTGCAATTCGACGCCCGCCAGTGCAATTCAACTTCTCGCCGCGCCTTCACGCAGTCGTGCAAGACCTGCAATAAAACGTCAAATCACAGCTCGGCCATTTCCGTCTCGGGGTAGCCTCTAATCTCGCATCTCATATTCTGAGACTCGGCCCAGTCCAAAACAGAACGCGCATTCAAATCCGTTTCGCAGCCCGACGAAATCCCTATGTCGTTCGCGGGAGGCAAAAAATTGGAGAAGATAAGAAAGATGGGCCGTTTATTTTTTCTTCCGAGAGGATTCTGACTTTTCCTCGCTCTGCTGCAGATCGAAGGGGGTCATCGGTGGACAGGAGACTGCGGTTCAGAGACATGAGTCATGGAAACGATGGGTGGCGGAAGGTAGCGTCACCAGACCGTCAACAGAGTTCTTCCATTGAAGAAATTCGACCCTCCGCCAACGGGATGAAGAAAAAGAGGGAAAAAACGAAAAAGAGGGAAAAGAGGAAAAAGAGGAAAGACCGGGCGTGCTCTCCGTTGCCAGGTAAGGTCTGAGTCACGCGCTCACGGGCCTCTGCTTTTGTTTATACTACCAACATCCACGTCACACACGGCATTCCTAGAGAGAGGCATTGCCACTTTTTTATCACGCGCTCGCCTCTCATATCGGCTGGCCAACGTAATCGACAATAGAAACGTGGAACGAGTGACGCAATCGATGCGAAAAATCGAACTACGCCAAAGGCGACCGGAAGCCGATAAAGGCCGAGCCGAAGGAGTACGTCAGACGACGTGCTCTGGTAACAGTGATTACGAGGAAATAATTCAGGGTGATGCCAGCGTAAATCGTCGGAATTCAACATTTATGCGCTTCGCTCTCGAGTATTTACGAAATTGGATGAGTAAGAGGAGTTGGTGAGTACATCGAATTATGGACAGTGTCTTTCATTATGCGGCAAGTTGTGGAGAAGGAAGTGGAGGAAAAGTGATGAAAGCTGGCGGAGAAGGTGGAGAAGAAGAAGGAGGAGTAGGAAGAGAAGAAGGAGGTGGAGGTAGTTCGAACGGTTTGCCCCCGCAAGTTTTCCATTGTCTAAAGTTTAGTCGGTCGGCCGTCGGTGCCAATGCTCCGGCCGGGAAGTCTCCTTCTCTCTAATGGCGAAGTACGACGACGTTGCGTCAGACTGCGGAGGAGCCCATCGCGTGCAGACCTTGCAACTTAGCTCGCTCGTCAGCCTCGCGTTGGCTAATCCCGGCGGCACCTCCCACGGGGAGGGGGGAAGGAAACAATTCGAAAATCCGTCGACGCAGTTTAATCGGGTTGCATAAAGTTACCGCGAAGTGGCGACGAATTCCAGAGCGAACGCCGAGTCGTGCAGCGACGATGATGGATGCTCTAGCTGATGGAAAATCAGCTTATAAGGTCACGGAGAAGAGGATTCCGGAATGTTCCTCTTCTCGATACTTTTCTTCCCCTTGAGCGACGCCGCTATTTTCGGAATCCTTTAAAATCTGCCCTGACGAGCTGAGAGCGCAAACTGAAATGCGGGCATGGCAAAAAAAAAAAAAAAAAAAAAAAAAGGAGACAGGAGAAGATTGACCGATTTCACCTTTTCTGATCTGCCTAACGGCGTCGATCGTTCGGAAGTATAAAGGACACCCGGGTTCTGGATCGATGGACTCTTTTTCCCGGCGATTTGCGCGAAGCAACTGGGCGAACGAATTGGCGAGGGTATCGGGGATCTCCGTCGAGGACTGAGAATAATGGGACTTGAACTTCACTCAGCGAGTACCTTCAACCTGCTTTCCGCTCAAAATAACCGTTCGGTTTGTACGGTAGCTCTAAACAGTAGGCTCTCAATGTAGCATAACCGAGCCATTAAGCGGGTACTTTCGACAAACCTGAGAGACAATTCGGCTTTTGTTCGACTACTTTCGTCTGGCGGCGTCTTCCGTGAGCCCAGAGGATCGGTGAGAAAAATTGGAAAGTGGGAGAGGCAGACGAGAAGTTTGGCAAAGAGCCTTCTTCCTCCTCGCACGTCGTTGGGCACGCGAGAGGCCGAGGGAACGAATTTTCTACGGAGCACAGTCGGAATTACCGTTCATAAATCAAAGAGCACTTTCCGTCGGACGCGAACGAGGATATTAACACTTCGTTGAGCATAAATGATCATTTCGCAACATTCCCCGCAAATCTCGGCGGCAGAAGTGTGCGGCAAATAATAGGTGCAATTTTCGAACAATGCGAGAACGAGCTTCACTTCGCACCGGCGGGACCTCTGACATTATACGCGTGTCCGGCACCGTTGGCTTTATGATGAATCAGGATCTGCATACTGGAAGATAGCGAGCCTGACTATGTGGCGCGAAGGTGAAGCTACGGACGCTGGGAACGTACGTGTCAGACTAGCGCTGGGACAAAGGGCGCCTTTGTCCAGAAGTAACATGAACGAACGCACGCTTTTTCATGGAAAACTCGGAAAGCACGCGTCGTACGTATCCGATTCATTCTGCCAGCGTACGTACGGTGGGAATGTATATGCTCGGACACGTGCATATGCGACATACGCACGTGGACACGTCGGAGGAGTAAACAGCATTCCACTCGAGCTCCGTAACTTCGACTTGCTACTCAGCCTCCGCGATTCCGGAGGAATCGACTTGAAAAGTCAAAGAAAAAGGATGTTTCGCTGACGCTCGTATTTCGACGCTGCCGGCTCGATTTTTCGGCCTTCGCCGGAGATATTGGCGGCGATCGATTATCGGACGACATCGGATCCCTATCTGAGCTTGATATCTGGCGCCGTTCAATCGATAACGCCGATAATTGGTATCACGAGCGTTCAGTAGCAATCGAGCGTACGCGGATTGGGTGGAGAAGCAGGGGAGCGCGACCTGATGATGCGACACTCGGCCGTGTCCTGCAAAATTAAACACTGCGTAACGAGTTTTTCGTTCGGTTTCCATTTACCTTTATCTATAGTTTCGGAGCGATTGGATCGAGATTGGTTTGACTAAAATTTTGATCGAAATTGCTTTCTGTATACTGGAAAGATAGAATTGATTGGCCGACTGCCATTTCCCCGTTGTATTCGAAAGGTCGATTCCCTGTTATTTTTTAAGTATTTCTGACCATCACTCGGGAAATATAAGACTTAGAACGATTGTTTTTCTTTCACCACTGTGTGAAATAACGGAATTTGGATTCGTTCAATGTTTTCTCCATTTTCGGCTGCAAAGGGCATAGATGAATAAGATGGTTAAAAGTGCACCTAAAGTGCATCTATCACGTTTGGGTAGGTCCAAATGATCTCAAAGTACCTCCCATTGGTCGCCCAACGTCATATTATAAGCACAAGCCAGTCAAACATGCGTCAAAATGAGGCTAACATGGGCACTTATCAAGCAAAATCTCAGAAAAGCCATTACGATGGTTCTACTGTTTTTAACTAGGTGTAATTTAGGTCAAGGTATCCTTTCTTGATCGCCCAATGTATTATAAAGATAAGCCAGTCAAACATGTATTAAATGGGGGTTAAAATGCCCCTTTACTGCCCCAAAATCCCGAAAATGACGGAAATAATTCATAATAATAAGATGTAATAACGTAAAGTGATATAAAATAGTGTAATATAATGCGAAATCAAGTCAAAGTATGCAAAAAGTTTCGGTAGATCACATAAAACAACGTGAAAATCGAAAGAAACCGTTTTCTGGATATTTGAAGGAGTGTTATCGTATTTTAGTAGGATAAAATTATGCCGAAGTATCCTCCATTGACCGCCGTATAGCATAGTATACTTTACTAGCACATTCGTTCACAATATTTTTGTCAACATTTTAATGTGTAATACACGCGCACATGCCTTGCATATAATGTATGTATAATTGTAAGCACATTGCTTTAGTCGACTCTACTGAGGCAATAAGCTAAAATTCACCGGAATGCTTCTTTTTGTATACGCTATCGAAGTCGGAATCAGCTTCAGAATTTCAATCGGTTTAGGGGCACTTTTGGTTAATTTATTCAGCTGTGTCTGTACTGGTCACTTTGTCTCACGTATATTTTCCAACTGCAGTCCGTAAGAACAACTAAACTTCCTCTGACACTCACGGTGTCAAAAGTGGCCATCAGTCCGCCGCTTACAGGATTATACGGGTCCCATGAGCCTTATAGGCATTAAAGGCATTAAAGGCATTAAAGGGCCTGAGATTCAACGAACAAAGCCCCAACGCACGATAAGAGGGGCAAAAAAAGGAGGTGCCACGTGTGACGATGATCTGTGGGGGAGAACTCTCGGGATCGTCGGATCTAAAAATATTCAAATGCGATTACGCATCGGAGCGCAGCGGACTCGAGCCGCCGAGGCGGGGAAAGTCGAAACCGGTTTTTCCGACTCGGATTTACGCTTCCAAACACTGTCGACGCCCTCAACACTCGACGGAGTGCCCGCTCCTACCACAGGAATTCCGTATGAATGAACGATAAATATATTCGCGCGTAGGCGATAATTCGGTGGGCAAAAAATTCATTTCCTCAAACGTATCCTTCTGAAAGGGGGTAAAAGGGAGGAAGAACCAAAAAATAGCGACCTAGTCCGAGTATCAGACTCGGAACGGAGCCAAGTAGTCGATCGATTCCAGACCGCGGCCGAACGAATCCCGAAAGGCACACAATCAACGAAAGCGATGGACAGCGAATTGCGCCACGAGTCGCAACGAGCATAATCCGATACCGTTTCTGAATGACGTTAGGCCTGCGACGCTCGGCGTCGGTGGTACAGGTGTTCCCATTCCACGCGACGCCCCGCGAGGACATTCGTTAACCGCGAACGAGCCTGGCATGAAATATCGCACTGCTTCGTGCACTCCTAAGCGCGCTGATTTGCGCACTCATTTGCGAACTCTGCGCACTCCTTTGGCACTCTCGACGTTCAACAATTTCACTTTCAAATTAGGGCGACATCTCTTGAACGGGAGACGCCTCGCATTCGCTGAATTCAGCCGCCGAAGGAAAGGTGGCGCGTGCTCCTCCGGCAATTAACGTCGTCTAATGAGTCGCCTAATGAGAACGCGGAAATGGGACGGTCGGAGCGGACGACCTCGGCTGGGGACGGTCGTCGAAGTCGAGTATCGATCTCGAGATCGGGTTCGCGGCACGAGATAGGCCGCTAATCGTCATTTCCGATTCCCGCTCGTCGTTGGCCGTTGGCGCGCAATGACAATAAACGGATCACTCGGCAGACGCGCAGCCGACTCAGGGCCGTACGCAACGATGATAATGAGATTAGCGCTGACGGCAATGAGGCATTATATCCGTTTGCGGGAAAACGTACAGCCAGGATATCGTGATCGATACGTGCGCCTCGCACATGCCTGCCTTCTGATCGGAAGCCTGGCCGATCGCTGCCGCGACTTTCTATGGAACCTTCCGTTCTAGTAGAAAGCCGCAGTTCGCGCTTGTGAGCGTAGATACGTGCGTATAATGTATGGTATCTGTGTACTGCGGCCGCCGGCGATTGAGCGATGATCGAGCGCGACAGGAGGTTACGTAATTTTATTAAAAATTAATGTGGTCTCCGAAGCGATGAAAAGGAGATATATAGGATGGAGGAGAGACATGCTTTGGAATGGGACCGTAGGAAAGAGTGATTAATCAGCGGAAGGAATGGGAGCATTGTTCGATCGAGTGTTATATACCATTATTTCACTAGGTCGTTTCTAAACGATTTTATACGACTCTTGCAGTACTCGCTTGAATTAGCCGTGAACGTTTTTCCGGAAGACCACGGTAGTCGTTCAATGGAACTACGCGTGCGAACGGACGAATGCGGAGTATGTAATCGATCCGGCGCGATGTATTATACATACACGCTTTCTCCCGGTTTCCGTGACACGATCTAGGCCTCCAAAGGCGAGGAAGTAGGATTTTTCCGATTCTATAAAAAGAACGGCGTAAGGCGCTCACGTGGGGTCAACCGGCCACGCGCTGCAACGTCACAGACTTCGCTTCCTCCAGCTTCGATTTCAGGAACGGCCTCTCGTATCTCTACAGACCACCTAACACGCCACTTTTCCACCGTCGTTGCCGTCAAAAGAGCCGCGACACGGAAATTGACGTCAGACACGCAGAACTTCATCAGTCCCGAGAACGTGGATGAACGTATAGATAGAACGTGTGTGGCTAATCCCTCGGGGCTAGCGCGAATTTGAGAGAAATCCGAGGCTTAGACCGGGGCGCGGAACTGAAATCCGCCATCGTCACGTGCCCTCGCCATTGACCGATTTCTTCCTAACGGACCTCCGTTGGGGAGAAAGTTCAGACGCCGAACGAAAATCGAGTCGCGCGTCGACGCTCGACAGGCCTTACACCTTCGACTTCTTCTCATCCCGGACAGAAGTGCGCGCGCGACCTCGTCAATTGTCGAACGCGTGATCTCATCGTTCGACTGGCGTCACGACATACGAGGAAACAGCGTACTTCTTTCGAGCGTGCACGGCCGAACGTCATATAATATGTATGGAATATCGCGGATGCCGACCTTTGGCGCGTTGTGTGAGAATCAATTTCCACCGTGTAACAGAGCCAACGCGATTATTCCGGAGCTTAGGATACCGAATGGGAGAATAGACGTGAAATCGAGCGTGTCTCGATTCCGTGGTGAAAACGATGCGAGACATTCGCTTCGAGGCCGGCGTCGAACGACGAGACTGAATCAGCGATCGAAAATATTTCCCATTATCTGGGTGAAAAATGCTCGGCGCGTTATCGTCGCCTCTAACGGCGAGGTTTCATTATCCGAAGGGGGGAGAGTCTTTCGATTGTGTTTGGCCAGCGACAATGCACAACGAACGACCTCGAACCGATGATCTCATCCTGCCTGGCCTGCCTGGCTCGCTTGCCTGCCTGCGAAAATATTCATCCCCGGCCGATCGGAAGTTGCCCTCCGCGTCCTCTCATTCGGTCTCGGCACATCTCGAGTGGACGCGAGCGCGAGGAGGCACTCTGTCCGAGAGGAGAAGGACGAAGGGAGGGACGGAGAGGACCAACGTCTGGCGAGTTGAGGTCAGAATGAGGCGGAAAGCGTGGCGAGAATACCGGGAAGTCGTTCGCGGCCAAGTCAAACACGCCGGGAAGTAAAACTGGTACGTGTCGAGCGATGAGTGGCGATGGGTGGCGATGGGTGGCGATGGGTGGCGATGGGTGGGACGATGGCTTTCGCTCCCAACTGGACGGAAGTCAATTAACGCGGAAAACTGGGTTGCAACGGCGCGACGCGGGCCGCTCGCAAATATTGAATCTTTAATGGCCAGACGTCCCTCGTTTGAGGCGAGCCGATCGATCGACCGACGCTGTCCGTCGATTAAAACCGACCGCGACCCGCCTTCCCCTCCTTCTCCTCCTCCCACTCTGTCGCTAATGAGAAAATGGCTAATTTCGTCCGTCGACGCCCGGGAGGAGCAGAGACGCGCTCTCACCGCGAATAATGACCGAGAAGGCGCGAGAACATTACGGCTTCTTCGTCAAATATATTCAGGATTTCGAAATTATTCTGTCGTCCCACAGTCGCCTGGTTCCGACAGAAATATAAGCTTGGAGAGGGCGTCGGCGGGGCTAAACGGCGAGAAGACGTACGACGCGGAAGTTGTGTTTGGAACGCGGCTGTCACGGGCGTGGAATTAATAGCGAGCGTTATCATTAATTACTTTCCTAAATCGCAATCGGCCGCATTCCGTTCCATTCCGCTTCGCGACGCTTGTCGTGTGCATGCGTGACAGCGGGAGGGGGTGGGCGGAAAAACGCGACAATAGAAATCGGAGAGACGTCGACGACGGCTGAGGCGAGATTGGCTGGGAACTATTCGAAGGACGCGATAATAAGGTAGTTTCGACGTCGACGTCGAACGCTATAACGGCAGAGAGAGATTCCGTACTGAATTATCGACTTTGGCGGAGAGCAGTCTGACTATCCTATCTTTGCTCACTCGCCAAGTCCTCTTCTCTCTCTCTCTCTCTCTCTCTCTCTCTCTCTCTCTCACACTTTCTCCTTTGCCTATAATGATCGGAAGGCGAGAGTCGCCGATCGTCTCATCAAGATCCAATTAATCCCATCATCTTCCGTTCGCTTTGCTAACCCGGACTAGCCACCTTCCAGATCGTCGAGCTCGTCTACGTCCCTATCTCTTCACCCCACAGAAGCAGCCCCGGATTTCATTTTAGTCCCGAGACCGGAGCTCGGTATCCAAGGAAATCTCCGCTCCGTTCCCTCTGCCTTCTACCCGCCATGGACAAGTACGATGCATATAATCGATAGTTCGATTGTCTGGCACGTGCAGCCGTTTAAATTGATATGAATTTCCCAGGAACGTGCCTCTCCTGTCCGACTTCCTACGCGTCGCGATCGCCTCTGACGTAGGCGCGCTCGGAGGACTGTACTGCAATCCGTGCGTCCTGCTAATGTGTGTGTGTGTGCGTGTGTACGTGTACGCGACAGTATCGTACGTATGCGGACGGCGACATATGTCGCGTAACAGGACGGCCGCACGATTCGGAGCGTGCCAACCCCTCGTGCAATTTCCAGTCTGGCCCCCTTTTTTCACCTCCCGCACATGAATGCACGCACGCATGCATACATCCGCGACTCGGCACTCCAGATTCTCCGTACGTCACGGAGACCCCGAAGTCGCATCTCTCTGGCCTGATTCCGTCGGCGCGGGAGTTATAATTAAACGTAACTCGTCCTGGGGCTCGAAAAATCTGATTAATTTCTTTCCCAGAGCGCGCCGGTAGGATGGCTGGATCTAGTTAGGCGGACTTAGGTGCGGATTTATTGGAGGACTAATTGAACCGGCGATATCCGCCGACGGTGGCTCGGATTTTCAAATGAGAACAAAACGAGCCTGCCGACAGATACCGGATCGTTAATTATCGGGGTAGACGCGAAATTCGTGGGATCGATTTTCGAGGTGCCGCACAATCGTTTCGTCTAATCCTCCCCTCCCCCCCCCCCCCCTTCCACTCTGCCTCGCGCCCCGACACCCTTCCTTTTCCCGGTAGAGCTCGCTAATTGAGCCCGAATTCGAGGCTGGCACTCGGCTTATCGGGGATAATCTTCGTCCGGTGTTCGGGCGTAATCGTAGATCCGATTATCTTCGTCGTCGGGTAGCACGTCGATTTCGTCGAACTCCGAGAACTCGACCGAGCCCGGCACTCGTCGAGTACGTATTTCTGTCTATCGCCATTGACAGCCGACCTATCTTCCTTTCCACTCGAATCGAGTCATCGAGATCTTCGAGGATGAACTGCCGGTCACGTGCGTCCGTGTCATTGATCGCGATCACCTTCCTCAGACGAGTTATGTAAAAACCGGCGGAGGGAAGAACAGAGAGGAAAAAGTAGGCGAAGGAGGAAACGTGGACGACTGACATATCTCACGATACCCTCGTCAGGAATAATTGCACTGACTTACAACAATTGACTCTTGAACCGCGGGTAATGATCGTGGCCCTATCTTGGCTCAACTGCGAATTGACCGCGATAGGATATACATATATTTTAACGACGGCTCGTTGCGCGACATTATACGTGGAAGACAAACGAAACGATCGGAGGATCGTCGCTGGAAGACGTCGTCAGATATGTGATCGTGCGAGGATGAAGCCGCGAACTCGAGCGAAGGCTGACGAACTAAAATATCCGTGACGAGCAGCGAACAATGCCAATGTCGACAGGTATTAATGCTTTTAGCGAAGATTTTGGCTCTCGGAAGCTTGGCCCATTCAGCGATATAAATAAAGGTCGCGCACAAGTATTAGTAGCCGTGCGCACGGACGTACGAAAGTGTGTACCTTCGATACGTCGAAGAATCATTTCGCGCAACACTCCCCCAGCTTCGGCGAAGAACGATTATCGGGGAGCAATGCCGCTGACGGACGGGACACAAATGAGAGTCGATCGATCACAATTGATTAATTAGTCCACAATTTTCGTAGTGCGTCGCAGGCACGTTACGCGTGCTCCAGGTTCCGAGGGAGGCTCGAAGTATGGTTTCGATACATCGACTTTTTGCCAATGTCCAGAAATCACCGTTAAGGAGTTACGGTAATAAGAGCCAGACAAAAAACGACGATGTTTTCTGTCGAGAAAAGGCAACGCGGTCCGTTTTTGCTTGCGAACGAGCGTCGGCGTGATTAATGACGGCCTCCTGGGCTCCTGTTGGGGAAAAAGTGAGGTCGAGGGAAGGGTTAAACGGCAAAGGCGAGAGTGACAACACTCACGGCATGAGAATTCGGGAAGTTCGAATCTCACGGGTGGTGAGTTTCGGGCGGCGATTATTTTTGTTGCCCGCTTCCCCGAGAGTGGCTGCTCCTGTTGGGGAAAAAGTGAGGTCGAGGGAAGGGTTAAACGGCAAAGGCGAGAGTGACAACTCTTACGGCATGAGAATTCGGGAAGTTCGAATCTCACGGGTGGTGAGTTTCGGGCGGCGATTATTTTTGTTGCCCGCTTCCCCGTGAGTGGCTGCCTAGCGTGAGATCTTTCCTGCGCTTCCCTCTTTTCAACGGTGGCAGCTCGCCGCGAACCTCGAGAGGGGAGGGCTCTGCGCGGACGGAGGCAGAAAATAAAGAAACGACGCCGGGGGCAAGAAGTTGATGTAACGTAATCTGGCCCTGTTTACGCCCGCGGCGCTTTTTACCGGCTAAGCGGTGGCAGGACTTTTGCGAAATCGAGAAGCGTCGCTAATCCGAGACGAAATGTGGGACGACGTGCGCGAGGTATATTGCGATATCGCGTGTACTTTGAGGTTTAAGGCCTGGAGGTATTCGATGGACGAGCCGTGGGTAAAAAGTGCACCCTCGACAAGTTTCGCGTTAGGTACTCGAGCGATTATTAATGAAACGCAAACTGGATATGGAAGAAGCACGATTAAGAAATACCATGCACGACCGATATTTCGATCTCCTAATTTAGGAAAATTCAGGAACGAGTTCTGATGGGAAGCGCCGTAAGGATTCTGAATCACTGCCGATTCGTCTAGGCGCCCACGATTGAGAGGATTTTTATAAGAGGGGAGCCTGCGAATGAACGAGACGACTCTTACGGAATGGCGGTCGTGATTCGCGTAATCGGTCGTCGGCACTGCGGTCGGTATCAGCATCTGCGATCGGCGTCCCTCGTAAAAGCGAGGGCCTCAAACGCATCAGCAGCTGTTCGCCTCCTCGTGCTTGACAAGCACCACCATCGGCGCGTTTTCCGTCACTCGCGAACAGATGTACCTTTCAAAGGAGTGACTTAAGATCGCAGCCAGATAGCAGCCTCGCAAACATGCGAGTTTAACATTTAAACTCGGCCCCCGTTCGGGCCGTCTTCGGTCTCATACGATATTCGCGCGATAAAGACTCGCCGAGCGAGGAACTTCATCTTCTCGAACTCGGACGCAGTCCTCTCTTCTCGCCACTCGCGCCTTTATACCGAATTAGCATCCCGCAAAAAATTCATATCTCAGTAAACGGTGACCGTAGGAGTCGGACGAAGATCGAGCTGCGCTTCGAGTGACGTCCGGTAAACAGCGTCTGCTCTCTATCAAGTTCGCCAGACGCGATCGTAAAGTTCGACAGGTGCAGGTCGCGAATTTCCCTGTATTGCCGGTGAACGTTCGAGGATTTCACGGTGTATATTTTGCCGCGGTCCACCGACAGGCGCCGTTTGGATGATACGACGGAGTGAAAACTTTGCGTTCGGCCGCACTCGCGGCCGTCCTCTCCGCCTTTTTTACGATCCGGATCGAGCGAAATAAGAGCCAGGCCACCTTTTAACGATACTCACCGGCGCGTTGCTGCCCGGTGCCGGAATCGTGCCGGATAGGGAATCACCGGGTATAAATAGAGGATGACTCGCGGTCTGGACTCGCTCGGACTCCTCTTCGACTCGCTTGGACATCGCTGGCCGATGATCGCAGCCGATAGTCACTCGCTTCGGGCCAAGTAGCCATCGACACGTCCGATCGATCCTATCGCGAGGTGTTAACCGCGCATTTCTAAGCTTTCCTTTCCATACTTCGACGCATTGTCGAACGCTCTAAGAGCCCACGATCGCCTAAGCATTCCTTGCGGGGAGTAGAGCTTAGATCAACCTGGGAGTGCTCGCACAATAGAGCAAAGCAGCTTTAAAGCTGCTTTAACCCATTACCCGCCACAATTCAAAAAATAAAAAAGTAAATAAAATTAGCTGTATATTTAGAAGGCGAAGGGCAATACTACTGATGCGAGAACTGCTGAACATTGGCTAATAATGTACCCGGCGAAGTTCCCGTACGTACGGGAAATCTGTTCCTCCCTTCCTGTCGGAGGGGAAATTGCGAGCGCAATTTAGTCCGGGACCGCGTCGGCCCTGACATTTTATGCCGGGCGAGATCCTGCCCGACAAAAGGGCTGGTCTGCACACAGTTTCATTCCAGCTATCCACGCCCACCGATCGTGGCTATTATTTGTGCAAGCCGAGCCTTATCAGGCTTGCAATCGGGCGTTCATTCGGCGTGCGAAGCAGAAATCGTCCGAGCGAATCGAAGTGCGGATCGAGAAAGCGCTTCGTTGCGCTGCCAAACTTCGTGGAGCAGATTTTCTCGTGGTAGTCGAGTCTTCAAGGCTGCGCGTTCAGGTGGGAAAGCGCTCGCAGAAATATAAATATTCCGAACGACACGAGCGCGCACAGAGAAGGCGATGAGAAATTTATTTCCTCGGCCGGCGACAAAGAGACAGAAATTCTCTGTATTTCCGAATGGGGGACAGTGTTAGTCCTTCAGGAAATGGGCAGCGAAGCGAAAGACGCGCCTTTGCTCGAAGTATCCTCATCCGCGAAAATATCCTCCCATGAGCGTCCTCGACGTAGGTCGAACGGTAGATTCGATTTTCCTCCGTGAAGGGAGGCAGGAAAGTGAGGATAAACCGTATCAAAAATGCGAGCAGCCTCTCTGCGATCCGTGGCCGCATCAAAAGAGACCCTATACACCGGCATGCCTTCGATATTCAAAGACGACCTCGCGGCGAAATGCATTATGTTTCCCGATCAAAAGGTTGCAATTTAAAAAGGATCGATAACTCCGCCGGGTATTGGCTTCGCTTACAGAAAGGAAAGTCGGCGATATTGAAATTGCCTCTGCCTCCCAGCGAAAACAATCGAATCAGCCGATCCGATGGCATCCTAACCCTTATCGCGCATCTATCGGGTGAGCCATTTTTCGTTTACGACGAACTGTGGCCTTACGAGAGCATGGGTCCCCTTACCTTGAGGGCGTACTTCTCTCGCGTGTTGCGATTGTAACATTGGACGACCTTGCCGTTGATGCCTAGGCCGAGGACGTGATTGCTGATCTCGTAGTCGTCGATGATGGGGGTGAGCTTCGGCAGCCTGGCCTCGCACCTCGACAGAGGGTTGTGCTCCATTATCGTCTTCCTCTTGCTACTCTGTCCCGAGTCGACCGCCTCCTGGACGAGCCTCGGCTCCTCCACACCCTTGGCCTCCTCCGTCACCGTGTCCCTCTTCCGCTTGCTGCCCTCCTTCAGCTCCTTCTCCTTCTTCTCGCGCGCTGTCCTTTTCGTCTTCCTGCCAATTAAAGCGTCCCGTTCAGCCCTGATCTCGTTTGGAATTACACGGACCACGCGGCAAGCTCTAACTCCTTCGCAGAATACGATCTTTGTGACGCCCGAGAACGTCGGATGATGAATCTTTTGGATGAGAGACAGATGCGATGTCGGGAATGATGTCTTTTAACGGAGTCGAAGCTGAGTGACGGAATAGCGCGCAGAAGACGAAGACGTTCGAACGCATGACACGGGGCACGAATTGGCGTGTGGAGATACAAAGTGACGGCTCGGTGATCTCATGATGCATGACACGCGATCGGGGCACGTCGATGGCAAATAAAAGATACGCTTGTCCCGAGTGAAAGTGCAGTGAGCGCGTCTATTTTCTCGGCGATAAGGAATGGCGTGCTGATAGCGTGCGGGCTCGATGTCGCGTTAGGATCCTATTCGATGCCTCGCCGATCGGCGATAATGACAGGAAACTCGACGATGAGGTACGCGAAAGATTCTCCCGACATGATCGAATTTCGGCAAAAGCCGTTCTCTTGCGGTCGGGTTGATTATCTGTTCTGACCGATTTTCGAAAAACGGACGAACGCCGATAAGCCTACTCGATGCTCGCCGATCGGCGATAATGACAAGAAACTCGACGATGAAGTACGCGAAACATTCTCTCTCGTCCGATATGAATTTCGGCAAAAGCCGTTCTCTTGCGGTCGGTGGATTGTCTGTTCTGACCGATTTTCGGAAAAACCGACGAACGCCGATAAGCCTATTCGATGCTCGCCGATCGGCGATAATGACAAGAAACTCGACGATGAGGTACGCGAAAGACTCTCTTCTCGTTCGACATCAATTTCGGCAAAAGCCGTTCTCTTGCGGCCGGTCGAACGTCCGTTCAGACCGATTTTCGAAAAAACCGACGAGTGCCGATAAGCGGCCGGCCGTTCGAATCGGCGTCGACGAAAGTGTGCGCGCGAACGGGAGAACAGGAGAACAGGAAGAGGAACGACGAACTTGAGACCGCGAACGCACTGATACCGCATTGCGTATCGACCCCCCCCCCCCCCCCCGCCCTCCTCCCGTCTCCTCCGCGACGAGGGACTTACATAAACGTTATTTGCGAGAACATTCGGAAGCGCGGATGACGTGGGGACCGATAAATTTGCGAAACTGCTTTCCTTGCCATCGGGACGTTCGCAAAATATTGTTGCCGGATCGGCGCATGGCCGAGTCCGGCGAAGGTGGCGGAGAGTTATAATTCTCCTTGGCAAGCGGGCGCTTTAACATATATTTATAGGAACGCGGGCAAAATTGCATCGTGTCGCGCGACTCGGTTGACAATGTTGTTCCTACGGGGATCGTCCTAATTAGATGAGCGTGCCCGGACGAGTGTACGAGTCGACGATCCAGTTGTGAAAATTGTGTTTTTTAATAACTTCCCTCCTGCGTCTCGTAAATACCGCTGTTTTCTCTCATGTCTCGCGAGTGAGTCGATAGTGTCGCACGAGTGCCGTCCGAGCGAGACAGATTTAAAAGCTGCAAAATATTGACCAACCGGTGAGAGAGAGAGAGAGAGAGAGAGAGAAGCAAGCTAGGAAAAATACATATTCCGCTGCAGCAGTTTGGTGCGGCGGAATTAAAATAAAAAGTGCAGAATGCGCATGCACGCCGCTCGGTACTCATTATCCTTGCTTAAGGGCAAGCTAACATCAGTGGCCTTGGTACATAAAATGAGAGCCAACACCATGGTAACGGGATATAATGAAACGATTGAGATGCGGAATGTCGAGTGCGAGAATTTTGCGTGAACGTAGGTGCAAGATATTTCTGATGCGAGGCTATGTTAAGTGTGTTAATTAACCCGATGCAACGTAATCGTGCTGATGTGCTCGACGTTATGAGAGTCTCGGAGCCGGTGTGAAAATTGATAAGAGTGTAGGCAACGCGCAACGGCAACGATGGCAACGATGGCAACGATGACAACGACAGTAAGCCGTGAATGATGGGTAACGATAATGTAATACTTGTAGGCGGGTACCAGCGAAGTTATACGCTGCATACAGTATGAGCATGTATGTAGATAGCCGCGTATGTAGATGGTATAGATGTAAGTAGGAACTTATTGACGCATTACGAATGGAAGGAGCGGTACCGATAAAGCTCGGCCGATTCGCCGAATGCCGCTTTTGTCAGATGATGAGAGATAAATAAGAAAATAATGTAACGTGACAGAGACCTCCAGAATGTCCACTTAGTGGCCGACTTCGGCATCGGTGTAGCGTTCTCAACTTTCGATAGTATTAGTCTGAAACCGCCGTAAACGGTGACAAAGCATCGCCTTCCACGAAAGCCAATGTGTCCAAGGAACTGCACCAGGATGAGACAGTAAATGGAGGTGGTTGGTTACAACGGAAACAGAAATTTCGCCCCCTGAGATACTTTCACCCCCTTCTGAGTGCGTGGGAGAGAGTGTGTTAGATATGCTTTTTTTTTTTTGCTTTTTGCGCTACGTAAATTCGTAAACTCAAAGTGCGTCCCGATCCGGCGAGGGTATAATCGAGACAGACGCCAACTGAAAACTGAAGATAAAAAACTCTGATGAAAATTAATCGCCCAAGATCCTTAGCAGTAATAAAAAGGTATAGGTAAAGCTAACGTGCGCCGGTAGGGGAAAACCTGTAGTAGTAGTGGCGAGCAAACGAGCGAAGAGAGGGTACGGTGGAGAGCCACTGATTACGGAGGACAGCGTGTAGTAGCACAGTTGCCACTATCGTGCCGTGTATCGATAATTCCGTATAACAATTTTCCGAGAAACGCGTCGAGTAAGTGAATTCACGTAATTACGCGACCGTAGCCTGCCGATCGGTTAGAACCGAAACGGTACGGGTTCAAGACGTGCCGTGGCAAATTCTACCGTTCGAATCTCGTACGCGCTTAACTCGGACAAGGTACAGCCGACGCACCGTCGCAGACTAATTGACCGTCGCGCGTCTCACAAATTTTCCATCTCTGTACACCGCGTTCTCGCCCACCACCACCGCATTTCTCGTCCGAGTAACACGGAGCCGGACGGCCAGCCCGACGGGAATGCGTTTCGTGCTAATCGCGGGCAAACATCGGCCGCGTGCGCTCGCCAAGCGTATGCCCACGAGGAGGGCTCCATGGAAACGGAAATAACGTACGCGGAATCGAAACGATGTTGAAGGAAACGCGCGACGGCGGTAACTCATACTGGACGAGCGCGCGTACCGCGGGTCCTCGTTATACACGCACGCTCGTCATCCGTCTACCACAGTGTATAGCGCATTATTTCCGTTGCGGCGTTAATAATACCTGATGACGTTCGACTCTTCAAAGCAGACTTCCCGCCACGGGAATTAACGCAGCACGTACGGGACAAGCGAGGCACGCCGACAACGGCATCGCACGCTTATTGTACCCTCTCGAATCCACTGTCAATCCCACAACGTTGACGCGCACCAACTATATCACAGAACACAGTGTACCGAGCGAAGAAGATTCTTCAGCAACGTTCCTTGAGATCCTCGAGGGCGCGACGGATCGGAGACGAGGTCGGACGATCGTTTACTGTTTCGGCTGTCCGGCGTTGCGGATCGAATGAGTACTCTTTCCGCTCGTTTCCCGCAGGTACAGCACACCCAGGGAGTTCCGTGCCGCGAACGGACCAATTCCCGAAACTGACCGTTGCCCGTTCCTTTACCTGTCCGACGCGAGCGGTCGAGAGGCCGGAACGAAAGTCGAACTTTCGCGTGTATCGAAATTTTCCGTCGGCAGTCGAAGTCGAATGCCGAGCGAGCAGCACCGATTCTCTTCTTCTTTCGAGCGCTGCACGGGAATAGATTTGAGGCGACGTCACGTTTCTTTTCACCGAGTCATGCCTCCTCGGGGTGACGGTTCTCTCTCTCGCTCTCTCCTCCTCTTTCTCTCTCTGTCGCTGCAAGAGTCTCTCTCGCGCGTATCGTACCGAACGGCGTGCCGACGAACGCCACCGGACCGACTATGACTTTCGTACGGAAAAGCGATTCACAAACAGGCAAGCGCGATTATGGCGGCAAGGCGCCTCTACAGGCAATCTTGGGATGTGACTCATTCGGGCAGGGACGACCCTACCGGCCGAACGAGTGGGTATTCCTCGCGGTGGGGGCACCGCGATGCGTGCCAGACGAGAGAATTTCGAGTATCCTTCGATCGTGGGTAGTAACGCGAATCGACGCACAAGAGGCGCCATTGGACGGTCGGCCGAGTGGTCAAAGGATGTAGAAAACGATTTGACTGAGTAGAAATATTTATTTCTCTTCATTCGCGGGCGCATGCTGTCGCGCGGTTAAGTTACATGTAGATACAACGCATATACATAGATAATATATATATACACTTTTATTTCTTCATTCACTCTAGTAACAGGAGAACAAGAGCAATAAATTGTTTTCAGGTCTCTCTGATTTTACTTATATTTCGGTAATGTTTACAATAATAATTACAAAATTATTATCATTGATATAAATAGCTCTTATATAGGCACGTTCTCTTATGTACATACAGTTTTTTTCCTTTGTATAATACCGGACCAGGTATATCTCTCTCTCGCTCCTTTTTCTGTTTTTCTTTTTCCGTTCTCTCGCTTTTTTAGTCGTATTGTCCGTCGAATGATTTACACGCTAATGACGCACGCTGCATCGTGCATCGCTGAACTTTATCAATAAATGTTCGGTGATCTTCGGCTTTATCGTTCTCGGAATTTAATGTGATCGAAGCCTCTGGGATCGATGCGTCAATTAATATTTTAATTGTAGCATGAGTAACGCTTACATAAGTTGAAGTATTGTTTGCGCTTACATAAGTTAAGATCACACCGTGTATGAACCCATGGTTTTTTAACATTTCATTCCTATTTCAGTTCACGATTAAAGTCTTGTTTTGTTACAAGTCATTGCGAAATTTGACAAAAACCTGTCACTTGCCAACAGTCACATCTCATTTAAAATTCTTCTTTTTGTTAGACAATCTACTTGAATTTAACCTTCCGATTATCGGGTTTGAATATGTCTATTGTTTTCGATATGTGCAGTATAGTTTTCGAATGCTTCACATCCACCTTAAAGTAGTCGTGTTCAATATTCTTAAAAGTGTAGCCGACATAATGAATGAAACAACAATTACGCATATCTCTAAAGTATTGAAATATTGCAGTCAAGTACGTGTAAAATACATATCGGTAATCTGAAGAGTAAAACATTCGATCGATGGGATTGTCAGCTTTGAAATTTAAAAAATACTAGTTTATCTTACTTTTCTTCGATAGTATCAACTAGAAGTAATGTATATCACTATATGTATAGTCAGGATTATTACAATATGATTATCAGTATGTAATTACAATTAATAGTAAAATATGAAATGTACATTTACTTAAGTAATACATGTACAATTGTTCAATTAGCCTATGTTAAGTATTCACGCGTCTCACAAAAATATGGTTATTGTCCTTCTTAAACGAGTAAAACCCGTCAAGTATTTATAACTTTCCATCTATGTTTGACTTGAGGATAAATTGTGTTACAACAAACATGTTATATAAAACAATTTCCAATTACTCTTTTCCCTACAAATGATGTAACATAGCGTATTACAATATACGTTCATTTTCGAAAGAAAGACAAAAATGAAAGAACGATAAAATTAATTCAATCCAAATGAAGTACATCGTTCTATATACTATAAAATAATTCTCATTGTAAAAAGTCTTCAGTATTGTTGCGATAGTATTTTAATTCCCTTCTGCATTTGCACGACAGCGGAAATTTGAAAGGCAATTGAATCTTATTCGATATACTTTATAAACAAAATACTTGGGTCGTCAGATTTCCTGACATTACGACAACACCTGCGGTGTACCAATCCGACTATTTTGAATACCATTAAATAAAAATTTGTTTACGTATAAAGGACAAAGAAACTACTATAATAAGGGCGTAATCCCTTATTACTAATAAATTATAAACAAGTCGATATTAGTTCTATGATATAGCAATGAAAATACTTTATGTAAGTCGTATCGTAAAACCTGAAGGTGTACCGTCATTTTAGAATCAACAATTGTAAATACATTGGAAACTAGAATAGTAATTTAAAATTCAACAAGCCGTCATAAATAATTTTATATCGGCGTTCTTCGATGTCTCAACGTTTCACTGCTCTCTACGCGTTAATAAAATAAATTGTATAAGAAGAATCATAACATTGCACCATATTTTCACTCGCATTGACGTCAATTGTCCGCAAGACAAGAAGAGTGCCGGATACCGTGTCGGTGACACCGTGATACAATATTGCCGAATGAGAATGATAAAGGTACAAAATGTCTACCACCACCCTGAGTAAAATTTTTTTTTGTCAAAATTAAGCAATCGATCCGACCGGCCCGACGGCAAAATCGAAAGGTGACCGTCAGCATTGACTCATCTCATTGTCTACGGTATAAAAATATCGAAGGCATCCAACACTAATCTATGTATCACCCTTTTAGGTCAACCCTCACATTGCACAAACAGTAACTGTCACCCCATGTGACTGTCGGATTCGTTTTTACAATCCTGCATGGTCAGAATATAAGGCACTACGCTAGCTACGCTTACCCTGCCGATAAGTCCTGCGAAAAAGAGATCTTCCAGTACTCTAGGATTGATTGAACGAAGAGGCGCCAGCCTCAGGAGGAGTCGAGGTAATCGATCCGATCCTACGCGTTGCTGTAACTCGGTCCACGCTGCCTCTTGCAACACCTCGACCTTTTTACGCCAAACTCCCGCTAACACGTTATCTGCGCAATGGAAGGAATTGGTCACACGACATCCGTTCGTCATCCGATCGGTCATGCAGTGGGTTACTCACCAGCACTAAATAATGTTAAAGCCTTAAGATACGCGTACTCGATAGAGTCTACTTGTAACTTATGAAGCGAACTGACGCAATCCTGCAGTCTGCATATATGCTCCGTAACGGACTTCACCTTGCTGGCGGTGATCTTCTCTTGTGCGATACTCGCTTGCAAGTGGTTGATAATAGACGTCAGAATACTAGGAAGAGACAAAGTGTAGGCGCACTGTGCGAGACCTAACGTAAAAAGTTGCCCCCACGAACTACGAACTAGCGTAGTCTGAATATCCGCTCTGGAGATGAAATTGACGAGATTAGAATTGGCAGCGAATCGAATTAGCGTGAAGAACAGTGTCAAGTACTTACGGTAGGGCCTGGAAGGCGGGTATTCCTCTCGCCCAGTGAACGGACAGAAACAATAATCGGGCTGCGCTCTCGCAGATATAGTGAATAGATAAGTATGCGGGTGCCGGGCTAGGCGCCCGTAATTCGAAGAGCGTGTGTCGTTCGGAAATCAACTGTCCGGTCCATTCTTCGTCCGGCTCGCTGGAGCCGTTCACACTCTGTTAGGAAGAAAATGACGTTTCAGCACTCCTGTCAAGCGCGAAGGAAGCATCGCTGCTCCTTGTCAAGCCTCTACGTACGTCTCCGATAAGTTTCGCCATACTATCTAACGCGTGAGATATAAGTAAACGTTCTCGTGCCAGTGTCAGAGCGTCGCTGAGGTCACTGTCACTGCTTTGGTCTTCCATGCTCGGACTCTCGGGCTGCTCCCAAGCCGGGGGTGCCTCCTGAACGGGCTGCTGAGGCTCGGGCTTCACCCTCGGACTTCGATTGCCGACCTTGGCGCCGGCCGACTCCCCTATCACGGGCTTTCTCTCGTGCTGGACGGCTGCAAAAGCAGTGTCTGTGAATGTTACAATCCAGAATATCAATCATCACTTGCGCGTCCGTTAGAGCGCTTGAACTTACAGTCGCTCCGCATGCCCATCGCTAGACACTTTTGAAGCCTACAGAACTGGCAACGGTTTCTGTGATGCTTCGTCACCTCGCAACTCTTACTACCCCTGCATTGGTAACCGAGCTGCTTGCGTATGCTGCGCTTAAAAAAACCCTTGCACCCCTCGCAGCTAATTGCACCGTAATGCCGGCCGCTCGCCCTGTCGCCGCAGACTACGCAGAGTTCTAGCGACAGTCCTAAACCTAAAGAGCCCCGCACGTCGCGTGCCAATTTCACCTGGAAAACATATTTATCGTTAAGCGTCCCACATTTCGCGGAAATGCCTGGGAATATTTTCGAATTCGCTCACTCACCTCGACGTCGACGTTACTTAAGTGCTCCATGCCAGAATGCAAATGCACCATACCCGGATGGTGGCCTAAATTACGAAAGTCCCGACTTATTTTGTGGTCTATCTTCTCGTCGTGTATACTGTCGACGTGATTGTTTTGATCCCTGTCCATGTCCCGCTGAAAAATGTTAAAGCGTCGAATCAATTATAGAGTCGGGTGAGGAAATAAAAATTTGTATGTTCAGGCTGGCGAGGAATTAATTTAAGGAAACAGGATTTGGAAGCGGCAGAAATTGAAAATGAACCTCGGCTTCGGCATCGGCGGAGTGGTCAACGCCATGATGATGGGAGAGACTTCGAAAATCCATTCCGACCTTCCGCTCGCCGTCGTTTTCATTCAGACTATCGTCACGGTGTTCCCTGTGGTCCCTGTCCATTTCTCTCTGCAACAGAAACATAAGTCTGCGTTAATTCGATTCCGATCCAGGACGATGATCCGCGACGATCAAAATTGTTACGATTATTTTACGACACCTGTCGCGTCGTCCGCATCTCGAACTCCGCCGAACGTGAGACGGCCCCGAAAAATTTACAAAAATATCGCCGTACGTGTCATCGTGCGACGTACCGAGAAACTCTCGAAGCGGGAAGAAATAGTTCCGAACTCTGTCCCGCATCGCGGCATAAAGCGGCGCCTGGCAAGGAGGCCTAGTGCAATTAGATGCATCCGTCACGATCGACGTTACATACCGTGGCAAGACCGTTTTTAACAGCGCGGGAGTGAACCCGTCTGAAACGGTAGTCTCGGAAATAGAATATTACGCAACTCCTCGTTCGACGCTCGGGGAGAATTTTCTAATATACCGTGCGTAAAAAGTCGTCGTCGTCGGCGGCGGCGGCGGCGGTGATGGATCGCGATCGTGGGACGGATCGATAGTTCATTTGTGCGGCGATCGGTGGCAGCGGTAATATGCGCACATCGTTTCGAGGCGTTCAAAGGCCTCGGAGCACTGGCGCGTCATAAAAATGAAAACTGGAGCATTTGCCTCCCGCCCCCTACCTGCCGGAACACCCCTTCCCCGACCATTTTAAGAAGTGAAAGAGATGGGTCCCGAGCTCCTCGGTTCGTAGGTTGCTACGTGGTTTAGGTGCATACCGATACCCTCGAGCCACGCTACACCGACTGTCATAGAGCGAGCGGTCCATTTCCATATACCCGCCGATCGGACTCTCTCAGTCACCGCGCGGTTGACAGTGCGGTAGCAAGAGCGCACGGCTCCCCTGACATGTCGGACCAGTTAGCCGGATACATTCTTAAACTTTGCACTCTGCCACTTCTCACGTAACGACACACTCGCGCACGGGGCGTGACACATTCTTTTTCGGCGGCCGGGATATCTTTGCCTTCGGCCGACCGATTCCGTGCACATACGGGTCCGCCGTTTCGTGCGTCCGTAAATATTCCTGACACGAGCACACGCGAGTTCCCGAGCACTTTGATCCTTCGCGGAGAGCAGCTCCTTCCGCGCTTCGAGTCCTTCCCCGTATTCACCGCTGACCACGGATTCACGATCGGCTCTATGAAAGTCCCAGGTTTGGGAGTCTGTCCTCCGCTCCTTGGAGCGTATAACCTGTTACCAGCGATCTTCATCGTGCATAGGGAGAGAACGAGAGAGAGAGAGAGAGAAGCAGAGAAAGAGAGCGAGAGAGAGACAGAGAGAGAGAGAAACAGATTGCCTCGAGTTATCTAAACGACTAACGTAATTGAGTATTATAAAAGACGAGCCACAGCTTCGTTTTACCGATAACGTATCGACGATGGTAGCCTTGACGTGTGCGTCAGCGATGAAGAAAAGTCCGTCGGCCGAGCAATTTCGTGTGTATCCATGGAGAGCGTCGTCTCTGGCTCGCGACGGACGACGACGAACGCACGAAAAGGTCACCGCGAGTTGAAAGTGTACCGGGGAGTAGGCAGCGGTAGTAGTAGCGATCTCGTGCGAGCTTTTTCAATGGTCGCCAGAAACACGATCATTCTCATTCGTTCTTTTGCCAAATGCTAGAGGAGCACACCTGTCTTCTTCTTCGTTCTATCTCTCCCACAGGTATATACGTACGTCGGTGTGTACACAGAACACAGGCGCACGGGGAGAGACTGTATTTCTATCCACCTCTCTCTGTCCCTCTCTCCTTCTCACTACCTCCCCCCCCTCTCTCTCTCTTTCCCTCCCTCCCGCCCTTCTCGCTGTCCCACTCCCTCTCTCTCTCTCTCTCTCTCTCTGTCTCTCTTTCTCTCTTCCTCGCGCCTTGACTTGAAGAGTTCATGTGGAACGGGTCGTGTGCGTTGTAAAAGAGATTCGAGAACGGAGTATGCGACGGATGCCAGGGATACGTTACCTGTCGGGTGCCCGGCCGTATATCACCGCATTTGCGTGTCGATTTTCGGCCGCGGCGCTCTCGCTCCTCGGTTCGCACGGGTTATATGCGCGCACTCTGAAATTATAACGCAGTGAGGCGGGCGCGCGCGGGCGGCTGCGCGTAATAGCGCGTAATAGCGAGCGATGCTCCTCGCGAGCCGTGCACTCCGCTCGAAAACACGGTGGCGCGAGATGGGCCGCCTACTTCTTCTCTTCGGCTCGAGCGACAGGCAGCAGCACGGCGGTGGCGAACGATCGAGCGAGCGGGACACGTCTTCCACCTCGTCGACGAGCAGAAAACTGGCAGAGTCGTTCGAACAATTGGCGACGATGCGACGATACGACCGCGGCGAGGAATATGCATTCGCCACGAGAGTACGAGACCGACGACGACGTGCACCGCGCTCGAGTGCGAGTCCACGCGCGCGCGCGCGCGCTCTCGTGTGCGGCACTTGTGGAAAAAGCACGTCCGAAGTTTAAAGGCAACCTTGCGCAGGTGAACGCGGCCAGGCCGCTCTCCGTACTGGCAGGTTGTCAGGTCACTCTCTTGTGTACCGCCGAGAGACACGCCGACCAGGTGCATTCTCGCCCCGCTTGCCTGCTTTCCTCTACTACCTGAGCGCCGGGGAGCGCTCGCCGAGGAGGAGCAGAGCGGATAGTGGCCCCTTGCCGCGAGCCGAGCGTTACAGGTTATGTCACGTAACGCACACGCCCGCGATCACTTATCGGCCGAGAGGCTCTCTCGAGGTCGCCACGCCGACCGAGAATAGGTCGCCCCGACTAATCGTCGGATCGTCACACCGCACCGCGAGCAACCTTATTCCGTGCCTACGTCTTTTTCGTCAACCCAATTCCTAGACGGAATGTGTACGTACGGTGGATATCGTAGGCGGTGGACGCGGACGGACGCAGCGCGTCCGTTCTGGCGTTGATTATTGTTATGTCGTACGGAAATATTTTATGTAACACCCGCGCAACGGCGATAGAAGAAAGGGCGATTAGATGGGAGCTCTGGGATGCTTTAATTGGCGTTATTGCGTTACACTGGGTAATGAGTGACATTGTTGTTAATAACGATTGAGAGTGCATAGCTCGTGGCACTGAAAAGTTTATAATGCCTGCAAGTATGTATATACGTGCCTGCGGGCTGGACTTGTTCAGCTTGGAAGCGTATATAAATGGACGAAAGTTAATTATAGGCCCGGATCTTCTTATTACATCTGGCGCGCTATGGTGAATGCAATGTTACACCGTTGACCATCCTACCGGCTAGGTCACTGACATGCGGCAAACGTTCTTGTTTTGAAAAACAGACTCGCTCCATTTTGATAGAGCGTCCGGCTATGCAAGAAGCGGCCTTTCTCTCCCCCCCCCCCCCTCCTCTCTCTCTCTCTGTATCTATCAATAAATGCGGAAGTGACCAAAAATGTATCCGCGATAAACAAATTAATTCTCCTTTAGATAGAAGATATGGAATTTACAATCAAGAGGTAATCAGGTATGTTAATATGCGCATGAGAAATAACAAACGGACGTAAACAACGTTCTCCGAAGATTTACCGTTCCGAATTAAGCGACGACCTATACGACACTTATTTCGAACGGCGAAGTAACAAGTGCGCCCAGGTCAGTGAGAAATGTCGGTAGGAAACGATAACGTGGCGGGGAATGCGTACGCCCGTAATCGATTGTATTCGATCACCGCTAATGAACTGTGAAAATATTTATTTTCCATTTCCATTTAATCGGGACGAGAAAAGTAAGCGTTTCGCCGATCGTCGCCGTAATTGACTGACGATAATTGAAAATCGGCGCGCAACGCAGCTAAAGTGGCGAAACGTACGTGCTTTTTTTCACAAGATAAATCATCGGAGCCCGCTCTCGGAAACTCGTATCGCCTTCTAACCTTTCCAATGGTCACTTCAACTAACCTACGGTCTTTCTTGGAACTCTACATCAGCGAAGAATAGTCATCGCGGAGTAATTATGTCTGTAGTGCCGATCTCCGGCAGGTAAAGGTCGCTCGTGGGTCCGAAGGTTACCTCCTACCTACCTTCGCGCCACGATCATCGCACATCGGCACAGATTTATCTTTCGCCCCACCCCGTACGCGAGAGCGCATTGCATTCGACATCGCATCAGCAACCCAATATTTGTGCATCGTCGCACCTCCTCCATTCTCGAACGACACGCATCCCCCCCCCCCCCCCCCCGGGACTAATCTCATTACATTGCTGACCCGCGAAAGGACGCGCGAATTGCGGATGTTTGAATTATTGATGCCCGATACAATTTACATGCGCTGTTCGCGCGATTTAACGGGCGTCCGCAAAATTGCGCTGCCATTATCGGGGATCTTTTTTTTTTACACGTAAATCCCGCCAGCCCAAGCGACACACCGTCAGGATGTAAGTTGGATGACGTTTGCGTCTTCTCGGTATAAGGCGGTCGCCGTATCATCCGAGCAGTTTCGACATCGCTGATTCACGCCCGCTGCGGCCGATGTTCTTCCGAAAATATTCGCCGGAAAGTCCGCGAAAACGTCGAATTCGGAGGCGGCTGGCAGCGAGTGCCTACTGGTGCCTACCGACTGACTGACTGACTGACTGCTTCTGGTATCGGACGCACGGATCAGCTGTGTCAAGCGTTGCAGCGCGCGGCGCGTATGCACGCATACGGCATCGTACACGTACTCTCCTACGTACGTCGTGTATCTTGGCCCTCGAGCGCGCAGTAGGGGGGCAACATAAATTAATGCAAAACAAAGAAAACAGTGCCAAGAGGACATTGATATCGCGGGCGTAGAGGCGTGCAGTCTCGATTCCGACGGTGTCGCGTCGGAGCACATGATCGGAAACGTAGATGGAACAGGGTCGGGGCGCAGGTAGAAGGAAGGCACGTACGCAACACGGGCACGGTCGAGACATTCTGACCAAATATAAGCGTGCAGCGAGTGAAATGCATCGTCGCGTGGGGCGTTCCGCGGTGGGATCGTGCGAGTCCGACCCGACAATATGAGATTAAGTGCTACGGGTGTTTCGCGGAATCGCGGGGGGGAGCCGAGGGCAAGACAATGGATGGCTTAGTCGCGGTATTAGACAGGCCGGAGGGTAGATTATCTCTTGCAGGCACTCACCTTTATCGCCAGCAGCGAGGACTGATGTGGCCACGCGTCATTTGGACAGTTCATAACAGCTACCAGGCTTCGTCAACCATCCCGTGGGTTAGAGTTCATAACCTCTTCTAACCTTTACTTTACCTTCTCCCATGCCCCTTGCCCCCCCTTGTCCAGCCCCACCGCTCACCTTTTTACCCAGCCGACGTTGCATCCACTGGCATCGATAAGCGGTTGCATACAGATCGACGATATCGAACGCTATCATATAACATTTGTACGTCGCGCCGATCGCTACTCGGCGAGTGCAAGAACTGCCGGGAGAGGAAGGTCCACCATATTGCTAGGAGGAAGTCGCCATGTATGATCTTGCGCTTTCAAACGTTAGATTGTTGAACGTACCGAACAAAATCGTTTCTCTCGATATATTCACAGTATATCGCTACAAAATTATAGTGTCAGTGAGCTGAAGGGAAAATGAGTATTCTCCAATAAAATGAAATTTATTGAAAATCGATATTACACTGTGGTGTACAATATATGTATACCTGTTACGAAAGCGACATATTCGTATATTCGATGAATGTAACAATACTACAACTAATATCACTACTGTTCGTTATTAGATAATGTAATGTAACGTTATTGAAATATATGTAAACCTACATATGAATTGTTTATCTCGGTAATTTGTCATATCATTTTCTGATCTCTAGAGTGCGTTTTGTAAGAACACTTAAATGTACATGCAGTAAGCGTTGCTTGTATATTTGTTTTCTTTTTGCACAATCCCCTTGTATCAGTCACTCAGGAATCAGAAAATAATTGCTCCTTACTAGTGAAACATATATCCAACAGAAAAAAAATATAAAAATTAAGTTTTATAACGTCAAATATATGATATGTTTTTGCCTAGTCCAATCGATAACGCAATGTACGTGACTTAATATGTACAGTAATACCTATCCCACTAAAGTAAGTTCCGCAGTAAGTTCCTAACGTATCTCGTCTAACAATAACATTAACAATATGAAAAAATGTGCTTCGTGAAAAAAGAAATGTAATGGCTTTCTCTCTCTCTCTCCCTCTCTTTTTCTCTCTCCTGCCGTTATTCCTGCAAATATCTGTCGTCCATGAACCATAGTACGATAGTTTTCGCGAATGAGACGAAAATTATCCTTATTGTTTATTCATAACAGGTACGTTCGTTTTTTTTCATTGCATTTGCTTATACGAAAGTTGTGAAGAAAGCAAATTTTATCAGTGCACTTTTTTTCCCCGCAGATTGTCCGACACCGCTTATAATAATCCGTTAAAATGCTATCCGAATTAAGACATATTGATAATCTCGTGTCATTACCAAAAATGCGACCGGCTGCTCCCAATTTGTACAGAATATCCATGAACGTGATAAGCATTATGACCCCCCTCCCCCCTTCACCCCCGTGTATAAGTATCACCGAATGTTATTTAACTGCTACAAGACCAACGCATACCGACGTACATTAGATATTGCATACTGTTATGTACATGAACACTTTCAGTTTTTTTTTCATCACCATTTTTCAGTCAAAATAATTTCATTCGAAAAAATGTTATTCCAATATATAGACACACGCATATCGGTGCTAGTAATATAAAAGTGTTTACTATTGTTATTTATCCGCTATCTAGACCGAGAAGTGAAAACATCAGATACCTCGATAAGGAGACGCCTGTGCCTTTCACTACGCGGCTTATGTCCAGATTTAAAAACGTGCAAAATGACCGCCAAACTTTTGAGAGGTAGCTAATTGCAATAACATCTTTTTTTTCGCGGATTCGCATTGAGTTGACGATGTGAAGGAAATAAGAGCAGAGGGTAGCAATTCGATTTCGATTTGACCGTCGAACGTATGTGGGTTGTGTACTGTGTGTCCTATGTTTCGTGAATAAGCGTACAAACTGGCCTGCTCATAACGTGCAGATTGTTTCATGCGACGGTATCGAGTTTTCACGTAAAGACCTATTTCGAAGTATATCACGTTGATGACTTAATTTGTTAGGATAATAGAATGCCGACCGAGTAACGTTATTTCGCACAGCTTAAGTTTCATCCCCTGGCATTACCTCTTAAAAAAGACTCTTTAGATATCCGACGTTTACTGTTTCCGTGTGAATATCGTGCTAAAAGTTCTACCGAAAGTTGAGTTACTGTTAATAAACTCAGTTATTTTACCTATACCTTAACTTATATAAAATATGAATAATGCGTACGTTCGAAGTTCCACAGCACCATGACGCTTTTTTTTTATACACAGGTTTCAAATATGATTGTTCTGGTAATAATTCCAACAGGTACCACAAGTTGATCACAAAGGTTCTGCATGTTTTGTTGAAGGCAGATTATGAGTAATAGTAGATCTAAATCTTCCTATAATTTTACAGAAACATTCAGTATATATTGGTTATATCCCTTACGACACATCACTTGCACCTGAAATTTAAATAATATGAAACTTGTCTTCAAATTGGTATTTGAAGACTTTCATGTTATTGATATGCAAAGATACATACGTACATTGCCAATATAATGCTTTGGTTACTGACCAAATACCTCTTGGCTGGCAAAGACAATATAAAGAAAGCCATCTTCATCTTTTTCTCGCTGATAAAGTTGCGCCATTGTCATACTGCCACTAGCCATACTCCTCTGGTTCACTAAAAGGAAGAAAGCTTGGGTGGGATGTAACTGTAATCTCCGTCTGAAAAAATATTACATAGTCAGCAGACACAGTTTCTTATATGCTATTATCTGACTTATGTGTTTGAACTCTACTTTACCTGATAATTTTTATGAGTTCGGCAACGGTTAAATAATCCGGAACCAAAAATTTTGATTTATCCAATACCGGGAGTTGTTTCTCTCCATTATACCTCTCAACAATTATGGGAATCTTATTTGGATGCTGTTCTCTAATGACTTCCACGTCTGCCACTCTCTGTGCTACATAGGACAAAACAATTACAAAGGATGTTTTACACTTTTTCTCTTTGTTAGACTGCAGAGTATAGCTTCACATGACACATCTTGGTAAGCCCGGATATTATAAAATGCATAATCCAATTCGATAATAATATTGTTTTAATTACATAATCCCGAATTTATAGCCAACAGAAGACAACAATATTTTTGATAAACGTTCGTCAAATACCGTGCAAGTATATATGGTTATTTAAAGAAACGGTTATAAATTCCTACACGCATATACATGATGTAAGAACATAATTGTCCACTGCATTACAGTGCAACCGTACTATGTCAACGTTGCGTTCACTCGTTATTTTGATGCTTTTATTTTTTTGCCCCTACAAAGAAGTTTCGACGAGAAGTCAGCGATTTAATCAGTACACATCCAGCAGTACTTACCAAAAGAACGTTTTTCCTTAAACGATTTCGGCGTTAAATTCATTTCGTTCTCACTATTTTACACTATCAATTGGCTACGACGTATTAAGCGCGATATCAGCTGTAAGTCTACGCGAGTATTGTTTGACGAGTCAAAATAATGCCAGTGCGAAACACACTGTCAGCTTAGGTTGGTCCGTCTGGGATAAATGATAAACATATGTTTCCATCGACACGTGCTGCCCTCTCGAAGGATCCGCGACGCTTTTTGTTCAACACTGTTTTCTTTATTGTCTCCCTCGCGTAAACTTTCTTCTGTCACGGAGCGAGTAGTATACAGATAGGAAGAGACTCAAAGATGGCGGCGAATTGCGCGCGTACGTAAAAAACTACAAATTAATTATTCCCACCTCGAACAACGCGTACCAATCGAAATTTGCGTGGAAATGGGATTTTTCTCGCACAAAATAATGCGATAAATCCGCGATATCGAAATTCATTCCCCGCTGAGTGAGCAAAAGTGGAACTAGCGTATCGCGCTAGTGCGGCCATCTATCGTAAGGCTCACACTTAATGGCCTCCCGCTGGCTTCCTGTGGAGTCGTATAGTACGTCCGGGCGTACGGATCGTACGTGTGCAGAGGCCAGGCGTTCTCTTTATGAACAAGAGCGAGGATAGAGAGTGGCTCGCGCGTCAAAAGTGTTTCTTGCGCGAACGGTGAACGGCTCGGCATTCTCAGTGAAAATTCGTGCGCGTCATATAATCGATGGTACGCGTTATCCGATCGCGGCGCGCACCATCGAGAGGGAAGCGTGTTACGGTGAAAAATAAAGCGTGCATCTGATCGTTCCTTTAATTGTCCGCAGATGTGTTGTTGCACACGCGTTCGAGCGTGCTGGCGTTAAAGGTAAGGAAGGGGTGGCGGTGAATACGTGCGGCGGGTTCGGTGTATCGTCGGCGGGTGTGTGTTTGTGTGCGTGTGCCAAATAGAGACGGACGCACCGCGGTAGGGGATATATATTTGAAAAGGCGGGACAGCCGTGCGAAATTAGATCGGCGGGCCGCTTAATGTGCATCGGTCGCACCATGGAGGAATCATCACTGCCGCCGGAAGCGTCGCCGTGCGTCCTCGGCTAACCGTGAAGATCGGGAGGAAAGATCACCGGCCATTAACTTCTAAGAGTTTTCGGGAAGTCCTCGGAGGACGCTCGGTGCCAAGTTCACGCCGACTCCGGTGCAACGCAACCCCGCCTTCCAGCCTTCTGCCCCGCTGCTTATCCATCTGTTTCGCTGGTCGTCTACCCCTTCTGAACCGTCCTGACACAACGTCTATCGGGGGTACAAAAAGAATAAACATGGTGGCGGCGTGAGAGGGCAAGGAAGGAAGAGGGCGAGAGAGAGAGAGAGAGAGAGAGACAGACAGAGAAGGAGTGAGCGACCGGAGAAGGGGGAGGAAGGTGGAGAAGGACGACAGTTGAAAGGGGAGAGGGAGAGAGACAGAGAAAGAGAGGAACGGAAAGAAAGAGAGAAGTCAGTCAGCCAGCCAGCCAGCCAGCCATCCAGCCAACCAGCCAACCAACCAGTCAGCCAGTCAGTGTGCCAGAAGCGACCAACTTTGAATCGTCGTGCCTTCTTTGTTTTCTAGAAGCAAATTCGTCTCCTCCGATAGTTCGGCCGCGCCGGTTCAGCCACCTCGAGCACCCTGGCTTGATGTCGAGACTCGCACGTCGACGTCGACGACGACCGAAGTGACGGAGGTGCGGTCCCGTACGAGCGTGCGTCCGTTCGGTCCGATTTTCATGCGTACAGAATTCGCGAGCGGCCGAGTCAGAATTTCGCTCGATCGCTCGCTCCTGCCCTACCGCTGTTGTCCCTGTACTGATCATCGTCCGTGGCCCGTTGTCATGCCGTCGCTGGAGATACGGCGTCGGTGACGAAAACCGCCTTGCCCCTTGCACGTGTTCCCCCGTCGCCGCGAATGACGGGAGCGAAGGAGAGGCAGGAAGGAAAAGCCGAACGGATCGGGCATCGGTGCGTCTCCCTCGCCAATTGACGCGATAATGTGAATAATTCAGGCGGCTGTCGTTGACCCGCAGAAACGTCGATAGTTCCTCGTCATGTGTCGCCGGTAATCCGACCGAAATAGGCGGACGCACATTGAGAAAAGAGACATTGACGGTCGGAGCGGCCGGCCAGGAAAGTCGATCCGACGGGGCAGGATTGCGACCCATAAAGATTTTACGTCCGACGGAAGGAGGATTCTCGGCGGCGAGACTTCGATTGTGGCCAGCGCGCCACTCAGATCGCCGTATGCACTTTACGAGTGCGTAAGCGAAATAATCGAAGACCACCGTCGTCTCGTTACGATCGACTGGAGTCTGTTACTACCCTGCCGAAAGTTGGTTGGTGGCCGCATTGGGCGTCGAGATCTCTGGGCGGAAACGATAGGAGCGAGAAGGAGGCGGCCGTGGACAACAAACACGGGCGTGTGTGACAGGAGAGTGAGGGAATCGATCGAAAAAGGCGTGGGAGAGAACGGATCGATCGCGATAGGCAAGAGCGCGCGAGTTTGGAAGCTCGACGAGAGGAAGGAGAGAGAGGCCAGGACTCTCTCTGGCTTGACAAACACGAAGAGTCGCGGCTCTATCGCGCGTCTTCGGCGCATTATTTTTGGCCCCCGTCGACGGTCGGAGAAAAAGTTGAATGGAAGAGGCAGCGGAGTCATCAAACTTGACCGGGCCGGTGCCAATAACCTCTGCTCACTAGGCGACGACGACGACGACGAAGACAACGACACGCCGAGTTCTTTCCCCGTCGCACGATGCGTTTGCTCTCGTGCGCGATAGATTATAAAATTAGACGTTCGAAGGCTCGCTCGAAGGTAAAAGGAGCAGTGTCGGCGGCGGCAGCCACGACCAAGACGAAGAAGACGACGACGAGGACGACGACGAAGGCGGTGGTGCGACCGGTGGCGGCGGTGGAGGTGGTAGTAGCAGAGGCAGCGACCACTAAAGTGTCGTCGGTGGTAGGAGAAGGAGGAAGCGGAGTTGTGCGTGGTCAGAGGAAGGCGGAGACACTGAGAGGCGACGCACCGAGAAGGGTCGAACGTGACCGAAGGGAATTCATACGAATCGGATGAATAGCATCGCGGGCGATGAAGCGAGTACCAGCTGTGTTGTTGTTGTTGTTGTTGTTGTTGACGGAAGTGACGTTGGACAGCAGTGAGTTCGTCATATAGTTCCTCCCACTTTTATCACTTTTTACGTTCTCGCTCCTGCTACGAAGGCAGAGGCAGAGAGAAAAACGAGAGCAGAAGAGCGCGTGTACGTACGCACGTTTCGGCAGTAATAATTGTCGACGAGATCATCTCCCCTTCCGTCGCTGAAGAGACGGCGAGGATCGAGGATCCGGCGAAACTTTCGACGCCGCTAATCGTTCGTCGCGAATTAAAACTTCTAGTCCGCTGCTGCATTTATACGAGAACCTTTTTTTCTCGAATCATATTTTTAGACGATCGATTATAGATTTTAACGCTGCCGTTTCCCTCCTTCATCGTTCGTCGATCGAATTACGCTGGCCACGCTCGAGATCCTTCTGGAAGGATTATCGCTCGCTGATTATTCATCCTGAACTCGAGCTAACCGAAATCTAATCCGGACGGACGACAGTTTTGAAAGTACTTTCGAGACTGAGTCGATTCTAACCGCATGGGACAAGGTGTAACTTCGCTGTTAATCGCTCCGATAGCCGGTTGACTGCTGAGTACATGTCATTCGCAGAGTTGCATATCATCGATTTTTGACCGCGCCACGTCCGTGTTGCCGATGAACACGCTAAAGAGTGACTGTTCAGGAACAAATTTAACTCGCCCGCTGGGATTGCAAAGTAGAACCTCTGACCGCAGCGGAAGAACCTAGGCGATTGAATAAATAATTATTGACAACGCAAGGCGAGTTAGGCCAGCGTTCTCTTTGCCTGGCAACCGTCAGACCCACGGCATTTGTCTATACCCGGAGGAGCAATAAATTTGCATTTTCGTCGCGCCACATAATAAATTGGATCAGAATGATCGCGATTGCAAGGACGATACCGGTCCAGGTGTTTGGGACATTATCAACATTGGAATCGAACGTCCTGCCGAACGAAAGAGAGATCGACGTCACCTTTTTAATCCACTGATCATCGAGTCCCTCTTTCACGTCGCTCCGAATGGAGCCCCGCCGATGCGAGCGATCTGATCACCGAAGAAGAAGAGGAATCGGCACGCGTCATTTCGCATTGTGATGATAATCTCTGCCGCGTTCGTCTCGCGCGCCTCACCGTCCTCACATCGTCATCGGTAGTCGTCGAATATTCATCCCGGCGACTAGATACGAGCGACGTTCGAATCAGTGGGCAACGCAGTCCCGGAATAATAAGGGATTATCGCGATAATAGTGGTACAATAATCGACGAGCGTCCCTAGGTCACGCCGACCGACCGACCTAGAGAGAGTTCACTCTCTCTCTCTCTCTCTCTCTCTCACTCCCACCCCGTCTCGTCGCGGCGTAGGTGCGCGATTATCAATTCGTCAAATGGGCACACATGACTAGCATAGCCATACCGACGAGCAGGATAGAGATGCCACTGTCAAAGTCGAATCCGTTCGTGCCGGCAAGCGCGCTCCTCAGCTCGTCGTACGTCTCGGCCGGCGAGAGCAATCATCTTCCGCCGCTGAAGGCCAGCGGGCTTCAGCTTAAGCAGAGCGAATCGTCGCCGACGAGCCACTTGTCCCATGCGGCCCACATGGTGGTCACGCACCTGCCGAGTCTCGGCTCGAGCGCGAACAACAGCCTGCAGAATCTGACCGGGAATGCGGACAGCCTCAACCTGAGCCTCAGCTCGCACGCCAGTCACAATTCGAGTCACAACTCGCACTCCCAATCGAACAGCCAGTCGAGCAGTCCGATGGTGAAGAATGGCCGTTCCGACGGTAGTTCGAGCGATCGGGGGGGTGGCGGGGGAGGTGGAGGCGGCGGAAACGGAAGTGGAGGCGCCGGCGACGCGAGCGGCGCCGAGAGCGGCGTCACCGTCAGCACCGTCATGACCGTCGTCGGCAAGAAGAGGACCGTGGCCGTCGTGCCCCAGATCGTCATGAAGCTCTTCATGAACAAGCTCACCCCCTACGAGCAGCACGAGATACTTATGTACAGTCACATCTACTTCATCGGCGCGTCGGCGCACAAGAGGCCCGGCATCATCGGGAAGTCAGCGAACAATCACGATTACGACAACGATCAGGGCTCGTACATACCGGTTCTCAACGATCACGTGGCGTACAGGTACGAGGTGATCAAGGTGATAGGCAGGGGCTCCTTCGGCCAGGTCTTCAGGGCCTACGACCACAAGCTCCATCAGCTCGTCGCCCTGAAGATGATCAGGAACGAGAAGAGGTTCCATCGGCAGGCCGACATGGAGATCAGCATACTGAAGAACCTGCGCGATCAGGACAAGGACAATACCATGAACGTGATACACATGTTCAGCTGGTTCGTGTTCCGCAGCCACGTGTGCATCACCTTCGAGTTGCTCAGCATTAACCTCTACGAGCTCATCAAGAAGAACAAGTTCAAGGGCTTCAGCCTGCAGCTGGTCAGGAAGTTCTCGCACTCACTGCTGCAGTGCCTCGACGCGCTCAACAAGAACAAGATCATACACTGCGACATGAAGCCGGAGAACATTCTTCTGAAGCAGCGCGAGCGAAGCAGCATTAAGGTGAGTCCCGAGCGCACTTCTTCTTTTGCGACGTTCTTCTACGCTGTTGGGGCCCCCTCTTGCCCCGGCCGCCTCTTCTTGCCGGCGACGCTGTTTTTCGGCGTCGCGGTCTCCTGCGTACTCGGCGTCCCATGGGCAATCGGCCCGCCGGAGGCACTTTCGGTACCGCTTCCCAAGCCTCTTTTGCGCCGTTTTCCCTCCCTAATTCGTACGTGCATCGAGAGTCAACTCTGTCCGTCTCTCTCTTTCCCGCTCTTTCCCTCCTCTCCCTCTCTTTCTCTCTCTTTCCGACTCTTTCCCACTCTTTCCCTCTTTCCTTTCCTCCCCGTCTCTATCCCGTCTTATAGACGTCGACTTTTTTTACGAACCGCCCCTCCGTAAAAGGATGCCGAAGGGATGTCGTAACAATGCATCTTGTACGCGGCATCGGCAGGAAAAATCGGCCCGATCAAGGATTTCTTTTTGAGAGTCGCACACCGCGTGACTCAATACTCTATGGGATCGTTACGCTCGTTAGTCGCTTAACCGTAATGGTCGGTAGGGCGTAAGTGTGTGTACGCGGACATAAAATTCTCACTTCCGCGCACCTGCTTCTCGTGCGCTTCTCATCAATTGCACTCTCCGAATCAATACTTAACACTTTCGTACAATTGGTCATGGGTATCGTTGCTCGGATCGGCCTGACGCGATCGAGTTTCGCTCGATCGTTTCCACGTCCGCGGTGGATTAATTGCGGAATGCTTGCGTATCGGATAATAAATGGATTTACCGGTTGAAGAACGTCGAATTCTTGGTACTTTTATTCTTCCGCAGGAGTGAAATAAGATTTTTAACAAACGATACGGTAGTAACGCTAATATTGGAAAAGTCCAGTCGCGGTCATGCGAATTTTTTATTCATCCAGCGAAGGTGGACCGACAGTGTCCTTGAAAGAGTTCAGAGATACGTAGAAACAAATTAAATGAGCCAACGCCCGACGGTATGTAAAGTACGAATGACTCAGTGCGATTTCGATGCCTTTTAGATTCCGAACGATCCCGACGCGAAGTAGATATATCGTAGATTTACGTCCGCGATATTATTGGCTCAACGATGTATATCCGCTAGATGGGCTGTAATTGAGATGATAGGGTGGTTGGATAGGTGGGCCGAAAAGGGTTGGTAAGCTCGAGTAGACTGTGTGCGCGTGCCGAAGGAAACTGGGCAAATCGCGTTTCCGAATGACTGATTAAGTCGGGATGATGCAAGGCGCAGGTCATAAAAAGCGAAGGATATTTGCTTAATCGTACGTTCCGACCGCTCTTCGACCGCTCGTCGACCGCTTTTCTACGTCGCACGTCACGCCATGCCGTGCGAGCGGCGATCCGATACGCCAGTCGGCGCACGCTTCCCCGATATTTCAGCGAATCGCTGTTTACACAATTCGCTCAATCGAATCGGTATTCCGGGTGCCCGATTACACGGCGCATGTGGCATCCGCGCAGCTCGCCGAGTGTTTATCCGGACGCGCGCGCTCGGATTCTTCCCTCGGAGCGTACGGGATCGTTCGTCTTCGCGACATTCCATCGCGTTCGCGTCCAACTCGCGACCAGCTCGCGTTCAGCTCGCGTTCAGCTCGCGTTCAGCTAGCGTCCAGCTCGCGATCCTTGCGACGGAAAATATTAGCCGCGGCCTCATCGCCGCGCCTATTCGCCACACCGACGGCGCTCGTATTAGCGGCATTAGCAGTACGCGCAGGTCGGTACGCACGAAAGAAGATATAGGCCTGGCGCAAGCTCGCTGACACAGAAGACGCATTCCGTCCGCGTGGCTCTCGACAGTCGCATTCTGCAGCACGGCAATTATTCCTCCAGGGCTTCTGTGCCGTCAGTACCGAAGTCAGGAGCCCGAGATTGATATAACGCGGGGATCGTGCGCGGAAAGCGAATTTCCACTATCGATATCCGCGAAGCGTAAACAGAGTTAGCGCGACAGGTTGACTCGGCTGTTTACCTGCATACGCGAGAGATATGTCGACGCGCGTGAGAGCGCTGTTCCCGCGTGTGTGCGACAGGTACCAAGGGAAATACGTATAGGCGTTCTGGGAGTCGGAGGTGCGTACGCGCCAGGCTAGCCAGAAATGCCGCAAGGGTCACGACGCTCTGCGTCGGATTAACGTATTGACAAGTGCAGCGATACCGGCCTGGCGCTCATGAGACCCATAAGAGGAACAATGCGAAGGTGGATGATGAGAAGGAGGAGACCATAAGAGGAACAATGCGAAGGTGGATGATGAGAAGGAGGAGAAGGTGGAGGAGGAGGTCCGCGACCGACGATCTCACCGAACGCGTCACGGATTTTTAATTCGAACCTGCCCAATGCGTGCGCGTGCACTTGGAGTCTATAATAAGAGACGGTAGCGACAAAAATACGGAGTTGATTTTTTTGAGCAGCCTCGCATGCCAGTCCTCCTCTTCCGACCTCTTCTCACGATAGCTGGAACACGCTTCCAGTACTGGCGAAGTGCCTACACCTCGCTGTTATCTCTCCTTTTGACCAGAGCGTTCGCACGCAACAACGGCCGACGAAACTTCCGAGTAGCGTTCCTATCTCGTTTCCTGACCTTGCCGTCGTAGAACCGCATCACTTTGAGGCACAATATTCTCATCCTTCCTCTTCGCCTCCCCCACCGCCCACCGCCAGCCCTCAGCACCCAATTCGAATCCTTTGTGCCCCTACTTTGGCTACCTGAGTACACTCGCTAATTGCATTATGCCCGCTAGCTGCGCACGCACACGCCGGGAGGTGTGCTGGGAATCATTGATAAAAGCTTCGATCGCGGTGACGCATCGTCGATCGTGATCGTGCATTGTCAACGGTCTGCTCGAACGGAATCGCAGAACAGGCCGAGCTCGTAGACTCTCTATCTGCCGTTCGCGAGCGGCAAATTATTCGCGCGTAAGACGTAAGAGAGGGGGCAAGGAGGGTGCCCCTTTATTGGTATTCACGGCACGATTCGAAGGAAAATTATCCGTGGAATGCGAAGAAATCTGTTTGATAAGGGGGATTGACCTACTGAGAAGGCGACTTTCGCAGGCGCCCAACGATTATCGGTCCAGGCCGCGAGTCGGAATAGGAATGGCGAGTACGACTGGGATGACTGGTACGATTACTCTTCTCGCGTGGTTTTTCGCTTCTCGGCAGCTCGACACGCTCCTCTTCGCGCGCGAATCTATTTGCCGGGATAGCGCCGCGTATTGACGCTCGCGAGCGCGACAATGAGCGCACTGTGTCTGGGAGAACTCGAATTGCCGGGCGACGGTGATAAACTTCTTAGAAGGCTTGTGCGCAGTAACGCGTGATAAGGGAGAGACCGTCTGTCGGTGAGAGTCAATTACGGCCCGTACGTAATCGCCTTCCGCGGACAGGTTAAGAGTGAGCTTGGCTTTTAGTCCGATTTTCGGAGCTTCGGCATCGAAATGACTTTTTTAGTCGGCTGAAACCTTAGTGGAAAGATGGGAATATTAGATTTGTTTTCAGATTTTTACATAGAAAATCCAACTAGAAACGAAATAAACACGAAAATATCGATTTTTCACCAGTTTTCCAGTATTTTCTCATATTTTCTGGACATTTGGTCCTCTATCAACATGCAAAGCCACAAGTCGATCTGAAGACTTTTATTTTTTGCCCATTTTTCGGCCCCGATTTTTCGACAGTTTTTGGGCTGTAACTCCGAAACTAATGCGAATTTTGACCAACGGGAAACGGCTCTCTGAGTTATTTTCGACCCCCTACCACGTAGCAAAAGGGCGATCCGATCCGCCGACCTTCGATTTTTTGCAAAAATGAGAAGGGGTACCCCTTAAAAAATTTGCGATTTTTTAAGTTGCCTGTAATTTTTGAACCAGCGGTCAAAACCTATGATAATCATACACTTTCTTGAAGCTTTTGACGCGTACTTTCGGGTAGGACTATCGGCGAAAGTCGATCTTTAAACAAAATATTTTTTTACCTCGAAAAATGGCTGTATCTTTGAAACTATTCGGAATTCGAAACTTTGCTTGCAAGTAGTAAAGAATCGAAAATAAGACCAACATTTTTTTGTCGTTTTTTGCTTATTTTGAAGGTTCTATCACGTTTAGATAGGTTCATATGATCCCAAAGTACCCTCCATTCGCCGCCCAATGACATATACTTTACTGTCAGTTGTGTTCACAATATTTTTGTCAGCATATGAACGTATATTACACGTGGACTTGCCTTGTATATAATCTATACACCATTGTGAGCACACTGTTTTAGCATGATCTATCAAAGCAATCAGCAAAAAATCGCAAAGTGCATCTTTCTTCATAAGCTACCCAGTGGCTCCTTCAAAATTTCAATCGGTTTAGGGTCACTTTTGCCCATCTTATTCCACTATGCACTTTTTACTCAAATTGCTAATTAGGGTAATCGAGCCTACCGGAGCCAACAATTTCGGTGCGAACAGTTTAGCAAGCATTATTCGCGATTAGTTGAACGGAAGGGCGGGGGGGGGGGGGGGGGGCTGCTCGTACGTTACACGCGCGAGGCCCGTTAATAATGTATCGCCGATCGAGTTTCGTCAAACTCTCTCACCGGTCAGCGCGCGCCGGCTCTGGTTTAATGAGGTTCGCGCCTTTGACACGCGGACAGCCGGCTTTTCCACGGCGCAGAACCGTGAAACGGGCCCATCCTACAAATTGACGACCGGCCCGACAGACTTTCCCCAGGGATCGATCAAACGGGCGACGTCCAATATCGGTAGCTTTGACGCTCGATCGTTCGAGATACTCTTTATTTGCGCCGGAAGTTCCGCGATCCGTATCGCCAGCGATTATCTTCCGAACGTTCGATATTGCAAAATCGGCGCGAAGAGCCTGCGCCGATCTACAATAATTAGAGGCGAGACGAGCGGCAATGATCGCGGTTAAATCGCCGCGTAATGTCGATGATAGAAAAAACGCCGGGGAAAGGGAGACGGATGAGAAGGTAAAGTAATCGCGTCCCGAGCGCGCGCGCATTCTCGCTAACGGGAGTCCCGCGGAAGAAGGCGGTTTCCCCCGGGGACGATTATGTTCCCATAATTAAGACGGTGTGCTCGAGGTAGGCCTCGGGCGCGTCTTGCAGTTCAGGAAGGCGGAGATCGCGCAAAAGGGCGGCTAATTAATTTCAACGTTATCCGCCACCGCTGCATCTTACTTCGACTGTGCACTTCGTATGATTGCGCGAGCGATTCTCCTCATCCGGAACGTCGAATTAAGTCCGAGCTCGTTACGTTTAATGGCGAATGAAAATGTCGGATACATCGACCGGGCTGAACTGTCTTTTTGCGTTGACCTTGCATGGGCGGCGCAGCGGAGGATGGTCTCATTAGACGGACTCCCTTTCGTAAAGTTGGGACTCCGTCGTAGTGGTCTTCGTTGTCGTCGTCGTACTACACTGAGGACATGGAGCGTCTTAGGGACTCTGACTGCCGGCGAGAATTCTCAGCGGCACTTGGCCGGGGGCCACGGTGAAAGTACTTTTTACGCTTTAGGGTGTTATTTTTATTTTTCCTCGCGAGCTTCGTCATTCACTCGGTAGGTAGGTGGCGAGAGAGAAAGAGAGAGAGAGTGGGGGGGGGGGGGGAGAGAAAGACGGAGACAAAGAGAGCGGCGTTAGGCCGCAGCGTCGATGCTCTCGAGGCTAGGAGGTAAAAATAGGTGAAAAACTTTTGTATTTTTTTTCCTCCGTTGCGTGGAGGACGCTTCGCGCTGAAAATAGAACAATATCTGCCTTCGGAAGCATGTTGTTGTATGCATAATTACGTCAGCCGTCTTATTTGCCCGGATACCGAGCTGAGACCGGATTTTGGTACGGAATTGGAAGTACTGAGTTGCGCTTTCAAAGTCTCACCGGGTACTGCAAACATGTTATTGGGGTGCATCTGGCATATCATAAAGCACACTACGGTCCATAAAAAAATATCGTAACCCAACAGCGTTTGAGTTCAATTGTCCCGGAGATACGGCTCGAAACACGCGCGCGAGAGGAGCTTAAATTACGCGTGAGCCCACCTACTGCGAAAGAAAGGCTATTATTCCCAAATATACGTTTCGTTTGTCCTTTACCGTATGAAAGAAGGGGTCAAGCTAATTCAGAGCGGCGCGGGCCGAGTCCCGGAATTCGCTACAAATTCAAGAGAGATACGTCCGAAAATACTTGAGAATGCTAATATTTTTCTTCGCCACATTCGGATGCGGGAAGACAATACATACGGATGCGTACTCCGCATGCGGCGTAACGGGATTGCGCGCGGGTAATTCGCCGTCGCATCTAGAAGACACAGCGTCGAGATGTACCGGTACCTAGTCAGAGATCTGCGAAAAATAAGGGAAGGAAAAAGGAAAGAACGTCTCTTCGCGAGGTCGTAGGATCGAAGAAATTTCCTCGCGCGCGCGAGAGAAAGAAGGGAAATGTGCGCGGTATATAGTCGGATGCGGGAAACGGATCTTGATGTCATTTTCTTCAGATCCACTCCTCTCTCTCTCTCTCTCTCTCTTTCTCTTTCTCTCCCTTGCGCACGATTGCACCCCGGTGACATCGCGTGCCCCTAATAGAATCGCGAGGCATCGAGAGGGAACTTCTACCCGGTGGCCAATCCTGGGGTAGCTACCGCCGAATCGAGATTGAATGCGAAGCAATGAGTCGCGACGGAGCATAAATCGAGTCCGAAAGGCAGATATGAAATCAGATTCTCTTCACTGGGAGGCATGGCGGCGATATATTTACGGGCATCGGCGACTTTTTCCTACTTGGCGTGTACACGTCATTGGACATTCGTCGACGTCGGCGTCCGCGGTCTTCTCATGCCCTGCCCTCGCCTTTGCCGTGCGTCGGCGGATTAGTCACTGGTTTATTTCATCGTGCCGCAAATAATTTCGCTCGCCCACACGCGATGGTCTAGGGCAAAAAAACGTGGGCCAGGGCGTGCAGGACGTCCGCATAGCTGTGTACGTCGATTGGGGGAGGGGGGAGAAAAAATGGTCAGGAGAACGACGTGTTAAGGCTGGGACCTTCGGAGAGACTCTGTTACTTCATTAGAGAATGTCAGGACGCAAAGGGTGTGGTTGAAGCGCGAACGTCGGAGATAAACGGAGCTGGCGTTCGATTGTTGCATCGTGATTAGACGCAGGGGAGAGGGCTTCGGACGGAGATAGAGAGCCGGCGAAAGCGAGAACGAGAGAGAACGGCAGAAGGAAGAGAGATTCGATGTTAACTTTCGCGGACGTTAGCGGAGGCGTACGTTTAATCATCCGGCGAGTTCGGCTGCTCGTCGCAATTTGAATACGTGATCTTTCGTTTGACTCCGCTTCCACTGCCGGTTTGCCTGGCTGGCACCGTGGGCCTCTACTCTCTCTCCGCTTTATCGTTCTCTCTACCTAGTACCCCCCGCTCGACCTTACGCAATGGCAAACGCCACCAAGGCCAAGCTCAAGATCGGTACGGTCTT
Source organism: Anoplius nigerrimus (assembly GCA_914767735.1). Taxonomy (NCBI): domain Eukaryota; kingdom Metazoa; phylum Arthropoda; class Insecta; order Hymenoptera; family Pompilidae; genus Anoplius; species Anoplius nigerrimus. The sequence goes on from OU612080.1 coordinate 242,965, forward strand.
CTTTCACTCCGCGGGTAAATATATTATCTAACCGTCCGGATTTACGTTATCGCGCCGTGCTGGAAAGCGTCGGGTCGGTAAGTAATACATATATTTGCCAACAGCACCTCTCCCCCCGCCTACTTCCACCTCCTAGCTGCCCCACTGTCAGAGAGAAACGCGAAATTCCTGAATATCGCCGTTACTTCATTTAACTCGACGCCTGATATCTCGAATTAATAGCGCTCGAAGTTGGACTGGAGGTATGTGATCACGGAGCGCACTTTGTAATTACGTACATTTCCGGCCGAGAGCGATCGATCGGCCGTTATTCCCGGTTAAATTCGCCCCAGAGAGACGATATCATCCGGGGGCACGGGATTCGTGCTCGCCGAGGCACAGCATCTTGTAAGCTCTGATTTAATTTCCTTTTAATTCGTCGATACGCCTCGCTCGTCTTCTCCCTACTTCGGACTCTCGCGGCGCTCTCTCGATTTTCCCTCGAATTTTCTCGAATTCCCTCGACTTGCCGCGAATTCCCCCGAATTCTCTGCCATTCTCTCTGCCTGGCCTCGTCCACTGTCGGCCGACTTTTAGCAGCCGGACCCCCTTCAAAACTGTTGGACGATCCGCTTCCGGTTCGCATGGTCGAAACCAGTAACAAGATCGAGTGGGGCTTCCGACGCTCGCCTTGTCTCGGCTCAATAAAAGGTAGGAGAAAGACAGCGAGAGAGAGAGAGAGAGAGAGAGAGAGGGGGGGGGGCTAAGGAAGGACTCGGGGAAGGGAAAATGTCCGCGTTCCTGGCGTCCTTCTCCTCGTCGTCCTGGCCGCGGTCTCTTTCCGGGGCAGAAAACGAGCGCACTCGAACTCATCGTAACACACCGGTGGCATCCCGTCGATCGATAGGGACGCACACGGCAACTCCCCCCCCCCCCCCCCCCCCCCCCCCCACCATTACACGGACGAGCCTAATCACACGGACGGATCTGGTCTGGCGTCTGCCTGACTACCGTTATCCGTCCCGGCAGAAATAAATATTTGAAGGTCCCTCGCGCCCACCCCCTTCCCTCCGCCTTCACCTCGATGGAATAACTGAGATTGACGCGCTCCGACGAATCTTCTCGCTGTTCGGCGAAATCGACTGTGGCTTATCGTCCGCCCATCGGATTATGTACAACGGAGCAATCCCTACCTTATTGATTCTTGACACCTCGCGGGACGAGGGCCAATAATCCGGTCGCACGCAACCTCTGATACATCCAAGAGCTTCTAGAAAGCATCATTCATCCTTCGCCCTTTCCGTGCGGATCGTAATTTTCGGGCTTGACGTATTAAAAGATTAATCGCCTAATGAACCCTGCGGGCTGCCCCCACCCGGTATACAAGTGCATCGAACACAGAATCTAGTGTCGGCAAACAGCCGCTCGAGTTATCGTCCGTTCGGCCGGTACAAAAAACGGTGGCTTATCGGCTTACGCGGCGAATTGATATTATTAAAAGTCCTTCGACGGTGGTCGAGCGAGGTACGGGATCTTCGTTATGCCGCGGAAAACCATGATCCAAGCCGATGTCCGGACCGCGGAGGTTATTGGGTTCGATCGTCGATAACGAATTCGGGGCCGAGCCGTTTAGTGCGCATTATTCCCAATTAGTACATCCGCGTCGTGCCGTGTAAGTATATTACGCGTCAAACGGTTAATAGTGCGTCGCCGATCGAATTCCATGAAAGGTGCTCTTTGACGCTGGACCGTCGGCGTACGAGACAGAGAGAGGGAATTAAAGAGAGAGAGAGAGAGAGAGAGAGAGGGGGCGGCACCTGTGCTCTCGATGCACTTCAATTAGCCCGACCTGCTAATTTAATGACCGACGAAATACGTCGCATGTCACCGGACGTTACTGCAACAAACTCTGTCCATCCTTTGTTCCCTCGACGATGCTTCGCAACGATTGATAATCGTGTTGATTCTGATGATCGCCGAGCCTCTCTCTCTCTCCCCCCCTCTCCCGTCGGAGTCGAAGCCGATCGATCAATCAAGAAGTACCTTGCGCGTCGTCTGCCGTTAACCGGCAGACACTGCGTCATTTATCGGATTCTACGACTCTGACGTAGAATATTGATAAAGGCGCGGTTATACACGATGGGCTCGGTGTTATTACGGGTTGAGTGGCATCGGATAGTTTAATGAAGTTGGGGTGTCGTAGAGTGCCGCTATCGGTAAGGGGCTATTTCCTACGATAACGGGTTTAGAAGGTCACTTTATGCGGCGCACTTTTTTTTTTTGTTTCGTTCACCTCTCCTTTTTTTCTCGCCATCGCAGCAGAGTGTAACGCAAAGAGCGGCGGCCAGGCCGGCGATGAGCCGCTCTCCCGTAAGCGGCCGCGCTCGCGGATCGAAATCCGTGAGCGTGTTGCTTAATCAAAGTGGGCTATCAGAAAATAGTAGCTCCATGCCGAGTCATTCCGCTTCCGTCGCTGATTTAGAAGGTCAGCTCTTGGCGACTGGGAGCTTCTCTTGTCGGACGGTGCGCGAAAATAAGCCGCGACGGACTCTCGGTATTAATACGTCATCGATCGGATTCCATAAAAGGCAGGCTTTCTCTCTGTCTCTCTTTCTCTCTCTATCTCTCTCTCTCTCTCTCTCTCTCTCTCTCTCTCTTTCGCACACTCTCTGTCTATCCGTGACACGATACGATGCACGTGTCGTCGCCGATGTCGCGATACGCTCGCGACCGCTGCTGGTGGGACGCCTCAATGGCTTAATCAGGATAGAATATCGCAGAATAGTATTATCGTCACGGGTCAGTTCATCCGTGCCATCCTTCGCTGATTCCCATAGCTCATTATGTCGGTATCATCGATTTAATCGCGACACGGCGCGGCGCATTATAAGGGTTTTACTGCTAATGAGAGCGATTGACATTGATGACGCCCGGGAGTCGACGCCGACGTTGTAAATTTCCGACGTAGCCAGGTTAGCTGGGGGGGGGGGGGGTAGGCAGGGGAGGCAGCCGAGGTCCTGCCACGGTAAATTGTGCATCTCGCGGCAGGGGAGGGTGGGAGGGAGCAATTTCGCGACACAATTAAGTCGGCGCACGCGACGGCATCGGTTCTCAGACGGAAGAGCACCGTCGCACGCGGGTTACTATTAATTGAGATGATGCGAGCCTGGCCATTGTGTGCAAACATCGGGACGCGAGCCCCGCATTAATTCGAGCACTTTGTATATGAGGCCACGAGGCGAGTGGATAAGTAACTCTCGGCCCGGCGAAGCGTAGACTTCAAAGAGCGCGCGCGGCATGGCTTCGATGCGAAGTAAGCGTCAGTCACAGATTGTTAAGCATCGAATTCGCGCATTGCGCCGACGAGCGCTAAACTGACTCTGTCCAGAACGTATTCCGGCCATCTTTAGCGTCCTCTCATTACGCGGCGTCTCAGTACGTTGTTCTGGCCGGTCGAGAGTTCAATTCCCGGCTCCGAACGAATGGCAACAACGAAAACGGATTAACGCGGAATACTCTCGACGCTCGCCGGTCGGATGAAGGTTCCGGAACGACAGGCTGGAAGCGCGCCTCTGGGTCAGGTTGATAATGACACGATCGTCTGAGAGAACCTGGGAGGAAATTCGGATGCGGCTGGATAGGTGGGACTAATCCTAAGGATATTAAATCGATCCGCGAGCTAGGGTTCCTGAATTCGATACCGGCTATAAGCAGCTATTAGTCACAGTTAGGGCGCGCGGATATTGCGGTATAGGGACGTGTATAGCCTACTTTAAGCGACTTGCATAGACTATGTCAGTGGCGTTTGCGAATTTAACGGGGCTCGCGCGCGATCGTCATCCTTGACACGGTCGAAGTGCATCGTTTCGTCACCGGTGACGAGTCGACTTTTTGGTCTCCGACACGTGCTCTCCGGACGAACTCGAGGGGCCTCCCAGCGGCGTTCGTTGGCCGGGAGAGTTCCCTCCAGACGCCTCGTTACGTAACGATAACTCGTAATTGGGTCATCACGACGATACGCCGAGTGCTTATCGGAGGCCAAATATACATGCGTCGCTCGACTCGGTGGTAAAAATTGCGAACGCTGGCCGTTCTGCAAAACTGACGCTCGGCGGAGGTAATCAATTTTGGACGAAGAGAGAGACAGACTGGGAGAGAGAGAGAGAGAGAGGGGTGGGGGGATGATACGGAAGGGGCAGATTAATAAGTAAACACATTTGTTCGCGATCCCAGGCAAAAGTGGAATCATTGGGCACGGTGGATGCGTCCGTACTTGAATAAACCATGTTATTATTTGAGCGTTTCATTAGAGAGGCGCAGCGAGCCGCGAGAGAGACAGAGAGAGGAATACGTTCGGTTAATACACGGCAAACAGGAATCTGCTCGATTTCCATCCGTTCAAATAAATTAATTATTCCCCCCTTTTTTCCGTCCATTATCCCGACAGGGTCGTCGACAGCTATTCCGTGGCATTTTCTTTTTTTTTTTTACATCCGGTTCAATATTGGCCGTCGGAATTTATGACGCGCGGAGATGCGCGCGCTGAGCGCACTGGGTACAGTGACAAATTGCACGGAACAGCCGTTGCACAGGTTCTACCGTGTGCAACCTCGCCAAAACGTTTCAATCGCTTTCGGGTGCAGGACCGGCAAGCGTGCATTTGATGATTTAGCGGGGCGCGCGAAGCAAATAGAGAGTATAATCGATCTACGAAGAGGGCGCGTGCGCCGGTTTCGAAGCCGGTGCCGTTTTGGGAGCGGCGAGAGTCGAACGCCATGAACAATTTGTCGATGGAGTGCCTTCTCTTCCTTCTCCCCCCTCGGCCTCTCCGCTCATCCTCCTCCGACGTCTTCACTTGGTCGGCCAAATATAAACGCCGCGCCGCTCACTCTTCGCCCGGGTCTATTTCTGAATTCGTCTCTACGACAACCTTTTCCCTTCTTTCGATAAACAGGACGCGCCGAGGATGGGACCTTTCCTCAACCCCCGGGGCCAGGTCCCGACCAGACATTCCTCTCCTCCTTCTATTCGTCCTCCTCCACTTGCAGCTCTACCCTTCCCCACGGCGTGTTCTACTCTTTCGTGTCCGGTTTCTACCGAGGGCCCATTCTACCCGACGTAAGCGAACGGTTTCGGGGGTCGAAACTTTTCTTTCGCCAGCGAAACTTGCTCAATTCAATTGAGGCCTTCTAGCCTGGCTAGGTGGGAGACCGATGGCGGGGGCGGAGGGGCACCGTCGAGGGTCGTCAGGTATTCTTACGAAAGTACTCCTTCTTGCCCGCATGGGAAGAGGAATACTCTCTCGAGGGCTGCTCTCGAGGAACGTGGCTGCGGGATTACATCGTGACCATCCAGTAGAGGGAGAGAGAGGGGGGAGAATGAGAGACACAGAGTTCACGAGATTTCGGACGGTCCTCCTCACGACAGGTTTTGAACCTGTGGCCAAGTAACCTCGCGGCCCCTTTCAGTTGCGATTAACGTTTAGCGGAGCGGAAAGTGGATCGACACGGTGGGAGCACCTTTTGCGTCCGAGGAGAAGGAAAAAAAAAAGAGGCTGACACGGGTGGTCCCCGAATGACCATTGCGTGCGGGGCCGTTCCGACGTGTTAACTGCTTGCACGGGAAACGGAAAATTGCCTCTCGGCTTTTCCCTTTGTCCGCGCCCGTCCGATTGTCCGTAGGAATTATTCTTGCCCGAGAGAAGGAATGGCGTCGTACGTTTTCGGATTGAAAGGGACGAGAGTCCCGACTACAGGTTCCCAACGTTCGGTGGTCGAAGTGCCCCGGGTCATTTGTGAGCGTAATGCGCGTAAGTAGATTTCCGAATTGTCGACTGACGAACTTTCGTCAACGTAAACGCTAATGGGGAAGCAGTTCTTAATATCGGGAGGAGGTTCAAATGTTAGAACTGCTCCGACATTCGTACTCTGTGTCCGCCGGTCGTTACGGGAAGGAGAACGTATTACGAAACCTTTCGCAATATGGCGCCGTAATGTTGAAAGGTCGAGTAGATTATCCTTGGATATGAGGTAAAAATCACCCCCTTCGGGATTATACAGAGAGTCTCCGGCGGAGGGAGTCGGAGGACTTTTGAATTGAGAACAGCATCCCAATGACGGCGAAGATTCGCTCGAGGGAGGTTTCTAGAGGGTAGAGAGAGACGTAGATAGGCAGAGAGAGAGAGAGAAAGAGAGAGAGAGAGAGAGAGAGAGAGAGAGAGAGAGAGGTGCAACTACGTTAGCAGGAAAGGGACGGAGCGAAAGAGTGCAGGCGTCGGCAGCGGTGCGAGAGAAGTAGCGCGAGCTCGGTCGTAAAAATAGGGGAGAACGAATAGGTTCCTCTGTTCACTATTAATAGCGTCTGTGTGCGTCGATAGCGCGACTTTAATGTATCCGCGGGCCTCCGGTTTATCGGGAATTTACGACGGCGCAGATCGAAGACGTGCATTCAGCCTTGACTAACAATCTCGGACCGAATTAATTCCCTTTCCCGCCCGGGCACGTAACGCTTCCAACCCCGACTCGAGTCCGACACGCCTCGCATTTCCATATTTCCTATCTGCGCACTTTATCGCGTCATAGAAGCTTTTTCCAATTTGCACCTCGTAATCGCGCCGGTTTCGGCCGCCTACAGTCTCGCCGCGCTTGTTGCTTCGCCGTTACGCGAGTCAGTTTTATTCCTCGTATTTCTCTTTTTTACGGTGCCGCGTTCACCCGCGAATGTAGAAAAAAGCCCTGCGTATCACTTTTCGTTTGCCGAGCGGTCGAGGCGGAAAAAAGGGTTGCGTCGTAAAAGTCCGGATCAGACGAAAAGCAGGGGTTTAAATAACGTCGAATTGCGCGCGCGAACAGTGATGGGAGAGTCGCTACGTCCGGTTGCAGGAATTAAATGCAGCTCTCGTCTCGTTCGAGGGGGGTGGGAGTACGATAGACCCGTGGATAGGTTGTTTAGCGTGTCGATGTGGTTCGAGTCGGTCGTTCGCTGATTGTTTGAGGCGCGAGTTAGAGTGTCTGCAATCAACGTCAGACGGAACAAGGACGGCCGTTCGTCGTCGAATGTTACGAATAATGTTTGTCGCACAATGTGCCGGCCCGCAGTCCGTGGGACGAAAATCGATTGTCTACTTCTCCGGCGAGAGTGCGACTCCGTTCGCTTTCAGTAACCAGGATTTTGTCCGAACGAGCGATTATGTAGTCAGAAGTGGTCAGTTTGTCATTGTTATCTACCGTTGCTACGTTTTCATTGCTATTCCTCTACATCATTGTTAATACCGAGCTCCCGTAAGTGTATGTTACTTACTATATTGGAATCTGGAGACTGTTCGGAATGACCTTGCGTAATATCGTCGAAGATGTAGGGAGCCAGACGCGGTCGGATGGAAAATGTGTGCCTCCTTGATCCGGCGTCGGCGCGTGAGACAAGTCGAGTTTTTCGATAGGCGGTCGCAGGCGCGGATAGGTCAGTGAACCCGCGGGCCAGTCGGAAATAACGCACGAAACCGAGCGGCCCCGGCGCGCTTATGTGTTACGCGAGGACACAGTTTTTGATTCCTTAAAAGAGGCTCTCCGGGACTGGCGCCACGGTTAACAGTTTTTCACCGACTCGTCGGCACGCGCCTCTCCGACTGGAGCCGAAAGCCTAACGGTTCGTACGACTCCGAGTCGGAGTCCGTCGCTTTACTCCAGAAAAACCTTCGACCTTCTCACTTTTCCCGACGGCCGGCAACCTCGTCGTCCGGGAATAATTCCTCGATTCCGCGGCATCGTGAATCTTCCCCGGGCCCGGGCTAATGTCACGGTTAATTCTATCCTCGGTCGAAGCCGCGTGTTTATGGGCGAATTCGTATTTTCCGCCGCCTGGACAGCTGCCAAGGATCGTTTCTTTGCCTCGAACTTCATTCTTTCCCGACCCGGCGAAGGCGGGCGGGCAAAAAGTGTCAAGGTAAACCGAACCCGAGTCGCGTCTCATGCAAATTGCGCCGTGGAAACTCTTTTGTGCCGCAAAAAATAGTCCTCATCCGCGACGAAGTCTGTGCAAACATTATTAATCTGCATAAAAATGACCGAGACGAGAGAATTGTCGACAGTGAGTAATGAGTCGGTCTTGGTCTAGGTCCTGACGTTCGATCGTGTCACCTGAAAGTCCGACGTAAATTTCGATCCCTAGAATCCCACCTACGCCGATTCGATGGGTTAAACAGGGCGTCTTAAGACGAGAGGACGAGTCGTTCTGTGCGAGCGACGAAGTGTGCGGAAGCAACCTCGATATTTACTCGCGGGATCGTTAATGGATAAAGACGCGAAAGCGTGAACGCGAAATTGGCTCTCCTCGCGCGCCTCTTTCGCCGAGAGAGACGGAGCGAACATTGAAAAGGACGACAGAGGGAGAGAGAACGATCGTTCGCACCTTCGACGTCACTTACAGCTCCGCCTCCGGACGACGCGGCGTAGAACAGTTTCTTTTTTAATCCGCCGCCGTTCGCGCCCCGCTCCATCCGCGGCAGTAAAGAACTCGTTCATTAACGATTTTCCATAGCCGGAGGTTCCGGGCGAATTTCCTTTCTCCGTAAGTAATTGCTAGCGTCGAATCCGTCAACTCCGGGACTCCATGCTCGTCCCTACTGGCTACGTACTCCCATGGCTGATATCGTGGATTATCGTTCGGTTTTGAGCGTCGGCACACCAGGCGTCCCGGATGCAAATCCCGACTTCATTGTTGCACACTTCTCTCTCTCTCTCTCTCTCTCTCTCTCTCTCTCTCTCTCTTCCTTCTTTTCCCACTCTCCCTCTCGCCACTCATCCCGTTCGTCTGCGAGTCAGACTCCAGACTCGAAAGGGACGCGAATGAATGAAAGAGCCGAAGTCGTACACAGACGAGGAGGACTGTTCTTTCGATCAGACGTCTCTGAATGAATCGTCAGCCGGCTGAGCTTCCGTCTATCCGTCTCACTCCGTTTCTCGCGCTCTCGCTCCCTATTGTTCGGCGCCTAATTGAGCTGCGCCCACTCGAAATGTCGTTGCTCGAAAGTCGATAGCACTTCCGCGGTCACTTAAAACCGTCACGTGGTCGGGCGGTCACGTAAACGGTTTGCCAGCAGGATCCGTGTGTTGCCGATCGTTCGACACTATGGGCCTACCTCGAAAGTCGCGCTTTCCTTCTCGTTCACTTCCTCACACTTCTCTCTTCATCATGGGAGGTGGCAACCTAGGCTTTAAGTAAATTTGCGTTCGATATGTTGCGACTTTCTCTCTCTCTCTCTCTCTCTCTCTCTCTCTCTCTCTCTCTCTCTCTCTTTGTCTTTCTCTCACTCTCTCTCTTTCGGCCGAGATTTTCTTCAGAGAGCAAAGTGACGCGCGCGCGGACTCTGATATATAGGTATATTGGATCGATACTCGGATTATTACGTTAGCCGCAGCGAAAATTGAGTTTGCCCAAGGCAACTTTATCCGAAGTTTTCTAGTAAATCTGTGTATTTCGCGCCGATCGCAATATCGCTGCATGGCGTTTGATTTAGTCCCCTTTTTCGACGCTCAGGTGGAGGGGGTGGAGGATATTCGTTTCGATGAAAAGCGGAGTATTGCGGGGATGGATGGTGATTGTGCGATTTATGACTGATTGGTTCTGATTGTTGCCGATGCGCGTGTAATGCATGATCGTGAAAATTCGCGAAATTTGCAGTCGGGTTGATGTTGGCCGAGGAGTGGAAGTTATGGGCGAATAACCTGACGGTAATCGATTTGGGGGAAATTCGTAATCGGGAGGAGGCGAAAAAAAAGAGAGAATGGAATCCGGGCCTGGAGGCCGGATCTTCCTTTTTCCGGACGGTTGCCGTCTCTACATCAAGCCGTCGAAGCATTCGGTTCTCGATTTTTCTGCTGCGCCCGCTGTTTTCCCCGGCGTTCGACGAAATTATCCGGCCCTTTTTTTCCCGCCGTCGGACATTGGCATTCGCGTTTTTCGAATCATTAAGCTTCGGCGATTGGGTTTAACGCATTGCCTGTCGGATGAGATTCAGCGATGCCGCACTAAAGCTCGTAATGGAATAATTCTTTATACGGTTCCGCGCATTTATCTACTTCATTTTTATTACACTTTATTGCCAGCACTCTGTGAAGGGGTGAAAATATTTTATTGCAATACGACTAATTTTTTGTCAAGCAAGCCAATAGCGGGAATGCTATAGGCATAAAAATGATCTAATATGAATTCGTTTTTTTTTTAAAACAATATGATCGAATATGAATTAATTTTTTTTTATGTAACAGACTCATGCGCGTACGCACACAAAACAATTACTCCCTTTTCCAAATCAGAAACCTTATCTTGCATTGTCCAAGTATAATTGGAACAGACCCAATCTAATTTTTGCGTCGAATGCCTCCAGAGGTATGTCGAGATCGCGAGGCATAGAAACCTCCTTGCATCCTCCGCCTGGACAAGTTGTATCTATTCCCCAGTTTCAGGTGCAGCCCCGCTTAACCTGTTCATCGCACCAAGAAAATATGAACAGCTACTAATTGCCGCGCGCGATACGTATCCTGTAACTCCTTCGCGAATCGCACGCAAGGCCCATTCTCGATCTCTCGGCTAAGTCGACATAAGAGGACGCGCCAGGGGAGGCGCCTAATTTTAGACGCCCCGCCGGAACGACGCATTCCCGGTGGGAGCGGTTTTTACATCGGCCGCAAAGGCAAAAGGGCACTCGTTCAAACGACAAAGTCGTCCGCGGCTTTCGGCGCGCAGCTCGGCGGCTTTTCGTCGTGGAGGGCCGAGCAGACGTCGATGAACCAGATTTTCTGCCGACGATATATAGACCGCGACGCTGTCTCTGTTCCGCGCGACTCTCTCGACTTCCCTCCTTATCGCTTACCTCCATCTACCCTCCCTTTCACGCGCGCGTCCCACATATCGATTTTTATCTTCACCTCTCCACGCACCTCTCTTCCAAACACACGCATCTCTCCCTATAGTGTTGAATCTACCTTTTGGGCGAGTCCCATTTTTCAACGCAGCCACGGTCAATTTTCCACGGAAATTGAAGAAAATTTTCGATTTTCGAAAGGGGATGACAGGCGCCTCTTCATTGTTCCTTAATCGAACTTGCATGTTCGCGGAGCGAGACTCGCTCAAGCTCGGCGGAGGAAAGCAGAGTAAAGAAGCAAAGAGGCAAAGGAGCAAAGTAGTAAAGCAGCAAAGGAGCAAAGGAACGAAGGAACGGACTCGGTGGCACTTCCGCGACACGAAGAGCCGCGGACCGGTTCCGCGTAGTGGAAAACGAATTGCGCGCCGCCAGAGCTCGTCCTTTTGCAGTCTCTCTCACCTACGTGCCGGAGGACGCGCCTATGTACACGCTTACGTACCGAACACGGCTCATGCCGCGCGCGCGTTTGTCAGGGAGAGCCCCGGAACGCAACACGTCCCTGGGTACAATGTGCGCCGAGGATGGTGTCAGGCCCACCTTGTGTGCAGTCGGCTTGCAGTCGGGCCTCCAGTTAGCCTGCAGTCGGCTTGCAGTCGGCTTGCAGTCGGCTTGCAGTCGGCTTGCAGTCGACCTGTAGCCGGTCTGCACTCGGCTTGCACTCGGCGTCATACAACGGTTCATGCCAGGATCCTTCCTCATCCCACCGATCCTCTCCCGCCCTCTCCCGCCCCCTCCGGCCGCCGCAGAGTGCGCTTGACAATCCGCGCGCGGACGTCGAACATCTACCTCGGATGCGTGGCTTTGAATTATGAGCGCCGACGCGTTTCCTCCTCGGGGGTACAAATTAATCGCGGCGCCGGCTACGCCGCGGTTGGTTAACATTCCTCGATCCCAGCGCGGTCTTACGGTCTTCGATTTCTCGAGACGGACGTCGCTGCGCCTTGATCGTCTCTATTTGCCGAACGGTTACAGGGTGAACGGAATTGACTCGGTGCGGAAGTCGAAGCTTCGGGGCGGAGGATTATGTCACCTGCGTCTGGAACGTGAAAGTTAGGACGAATTAGCATACTGTAGAGGCTTCTCGGTAGTTACGCAGCGGGTCGGCATATTGGAACGACTCCGTATCGGCGTCTATCGGCGTCTATCGGCGTCTATCGGTGTCTATCGGTCTCCCTCGGCGTACGCCGAGGAGCGTCGGAAGGAGGAGCGAAGATAGAAGAGGCGAGGGAGAAGAAGACAAGGAACTGCCGCCTCTCGCTCGAATGATGCCCCTTACGATGATGTAGGAGCCGATCGTGCGTCAAGTGCAACGTCGCGTGACCGACGGAAATAGAAGGGCTGAATTACGTCGGGTGGCGTAATTGAAAATTAATTGGAGCCCGCTTACCGACCTTTTCGACAGCGCGGGGAACAAATGGGGGATGTCGGTGTGCTACATCCCTGGCGTCGATGATGGTGCCGGTGGTGATGGTGGCGGTCGTCGTGGTGGTTCGTGGTGGTTCGTGGCAGCGGTAAGCTTGGCAAAAGCGGTTGCGACTTCGGCACGATACCGAGAGCAAGGACGAGTTAGGATAATAAGGTCGTCGATATAGCGATCCTTTGACTGTGGCTCTAGCCTGCGCGCGCGCGTTCACCTCGCTCTCCGCTCGCGCGCATCATCGGCTTCCATGACGCGTTCCATCAATTTTCCGCAATTTCCCTCTGGGTAACGGCGCCATCGCGGGTTTGATTAAGAAAGAGATGAATATTTTACGTGGCTGCTCAATTCGACGGAACGACGCTTGAACTGGAGCGTGTGATCCGAGAGTTAAGCGTGCCGTTGGCTCGTTCCTTTTTTTCCATCCCCTCTGGGATATTCTCCTTTGCCGAGTTCCACTCGGTGACCGTAGGCCAGTCGGAAGGGAGTCTCTCGTCGACGAAGGCGGAGGGAGTCGAGTTCGTTTGTTTCTGGGGTCACGGGGAAGAAAAGGGTTCGCGTGTTTGCGCCCTTCTACCGAGCCGTCGCCCCCCCCCCCCCCTCCCTTCTCGCCCTCTTCTCGCCCCGATGCAACGGGAGCCATCGCAGGGTCGGGGGCGAAAGTTTCGAAATTGAATGTAACTCCCGAGTTAAACGAAATTAAGCCTAAAGTGGCTACAAGGACGGAGGACAATGGGGACACTTTGAACGTGATTCGTTTTAGTCCGCCTGCGGAGAGTGAGTGCTTACTCTCTCTCACTCTCTCTCACTCTCTTTCTCTAGCCTTCGCTCGCAGAGTGCCACCCTTACTCCGCAAATCAGCCCTATAAACAGATTTCGTAACTCCCGACCATTCGTTCCTCGACGTCTCGAAAAAGACTGTGGGCACCCGTTCGTGCCTAGCGGAATATCGGTTAACGTGTCTCTCGTGTCCGCGTAAGACGGAACTTTTAATCAGGTAGGGTCGTCTATTTTTTCTCCCCATTTCAATGAAATTACTCGCGCCTCAATTATCACCGTGTCAGATCGATGGTTTATGCGATATCGCAACGGATGTTGTCGTCTCTCTCTCTCCCCCTCTCTCATATGCTCGTAACCCCACATGCGAGCGCACCGACGCGTTCCGAAAAGGTTATTGCGCGCGAGGGAAGGAAAAAGCTTGTCGCGGTTTTCGCTCGCACGCGACACAAATCCAGTTATCAGCGCCGCGTGCCGCGTTTTTATGCTGCACAAACTCTCGAGCTCCGAACGGTGCGGCGCGCATCATCGTACGGTGGGTTGGGGGTGGTGGACCCCGGAGGGGGTGCAGAAGTTACGCTCCCTCCGCCGCGGCGGCACGTGCTTTTTTTTTCCTCCTCCGCGCAAACCATTGTAAATCGCAGGCGAGCGACGAAACCGCGGGCTTTCGAGAGAAATGCCGGTTGTTTGAATTGTTTCGTGCCGGAGCGAAAACATTTCCACCCCTCCCCCGCCCCGCTCGCTTTTAATGCACCCGTCGCTGGATGGGTCTCGCGCTCGAGCGAAAAGCTGCCTCCTCCCGGCGGTGGAAAAAAGACAGAAAAATAGAGCGAGTTGGCGAGAGTGCGCTAGAGAGAGAGAGAGAGAGAGAGAGAGAGAGAGAGAGAGAGCCATGGAAAAGAAACGTGCGCAAAAGGGAGTAACGAAGTGCGACCCGCTCGACGAATTCGTCGTGGAAAAAGAGGAAAGCGGAAGAAGGGCGAAGAGAGGGGCGGTTGGCTTTCCGCGGAAAAAGGAGGAGAGTCGAAGACGAAAAATCCGCGTATCGAATAATAGCGGCGGGCGGGATCTCATTCGCTAGCTCGCTCGCTCGCTCGCGGTCGAATGTCAAGAGCAGTCACGAACGACGTAGCGGCTCGCCCCCCACCCAGGGGGGGAGCTTCGTTATGCACCGCTAAATATTGATATTCCAATTTTACGCCCGCGCGAATATGCCTGCACGGCACTCGCTCTGCTCGGCGAGGTTCGCGTGTTTCTCCAGCGGCGGAGATCGGCGCTGGCTCTGACCGTTCTGAAAACTGTTTCAGCGGCGCGGGCGGGAGAGGAAGAGAGCGAGAGAGAGAGAAAAAAGAAAGAGATAGAGTGAGAGAGGGTAAGGGGGACTTCGTGCGGTTCCATTTAGGCGTACTAACAGCCACGGCCGCGTTTATCCGCTTACTTGTTTAACCCCGACGCTAAAATCTCGGATCCGCGCCGGGGCTAGCTTTGCTCTTGAAGGTTTGAGCTCGCTTCGTCGGCAAAAAAAAATTCTCAACCGGACGGTCGTCGATGATAACGGTACTTATTGATCGTTGGCCATTCCGATCGGCGTGCGTAAGATGTAAAATGGCCTATGGCCGGTCGACGTCGCAGTCGTGTGACTTTCAGCATACAACGAGCGTTGACTACGTACTGTGTTCTCTCTCTGTAAACGTGCATCGTTCGGCGTACGTTCAAGATACATTATCGGGTGGGGAGATTGAATATCGATGCTCGAAAACGGACGCAGAGAAAAGGTAATTGTTTGCCCGCGGCTATTGACGTGTACGATCGCTGTCTAGGCTGACGAGCGATTTTGAGGAGGATATTGAAAAATGTGTCGGTGGGCGGGCGTCATTCGAAAATATAGGAAGTACCTGCCCGGAGGAATATTCGTACGCGCTGACATTTGCGCCGAGTTTTCGGACGGATCAATTATCGGCAATTATACATATAGGTCAGCTTGATTTTTCCGGTACATTCATACGCTCGTATAAATTCTGTGTTATCGCTCGGCTAGTGGACTCCGTCGATCGGTGGAAAGAGGGGGGGTTTTGGGGTGTGCGTTGGGAGGCAGGTTGCAGGTGTGGCAGAATATTTGAATCCGATATTCGAGAACCGCAGCGGGCGGCGGTCGGTTGATTTTGCCGAAAAAGCGAGCCAGAACGGTCGGATGGCATATTCTTTTAAATTGCACGTACGCCCCGAGCATTGACAGCGGGAAGTGTTCGAGTATTGAATATTCCATTTACGGATCATCTGCGGATAGCGGGAGTTATTCCCTCTCTCTCTCTCTCTCTCTCTCTCTCTCTCTCTCTCTCTCTCTGTTTCTCGTTAGCTCGATTTCCATCGCGAACGTATTACAGCCCACATCCGAGAGCGCGTTACATCTTTCGGAACCTGTCGGCCCTCAGCTCTCACGGACACACTTTTGTTATTCACCTCCCACTCGGGACCGTCACGTGGGACCTCAGACACGTTCCAACTTCGAAATTTCAAATATTCAGCACTACTCGCCCGAAGTATCAATAAAGACTCTCTCAACGCCAGCAGGCGGCGTGTAGGTCGGTCAAATGTTAACAATGCTCGTTTCCGCGGATGATGACAGCTCGCAAGCTGAATCCATCCCCTTCAACTTTTCCGTCGGACACCCCGTCCAGTTTCCGGCCTCGCGTACAGTTCAAAATGCCTGTCATTCGAGGTGGCAGGGCCGCTATTTCAATCCTTCGATAACTCTAATCCTCGCTACAATGGCGACTTCGGCTTCAACTTCTCCCTCCACAGTTCAACCCTCGCCCCCGCAATTTTCAATATGCCCTACGTCGACCCTCCCGCTATCGCTCGGATCTTTAAACGTTTCCATGCTCGCGCCCGGACCGTTTACACCCGAGTGGATCCACTTTAACGTGTCGTCACTCGTCCGCGGCACAATGGCCGTGCGGGATATCTCTCGGCACCGACGGTTCTCCGCTGCCCGGCGGTTAAAAAGAAATACTGTACCAATACCGGGACGAGGGGTCCTCTCAGACTCGGTCTCAAACTTCCGACGCACTCGAAACGTGCGCCTCAACTCGAAGATGAAGGAGAGTAGATACGCGCAGAGGCCAAGCGCCTGTATATAACTTTGCCCCCGTGCGTTTGTTTTTACGAGCACGTGGGAGGAGGGCTAGGAGGAGGAGTCCGACCTTGGACGCGCGTCTCCGCTACCCAGAAACAGTCCCGGCCGTAGCGTGAAATTGTTTCGTTCCGCGCGGAAAAAGAACTTGCTAATGACTCTGTCCCTGTGTTATGGAAAGCGCGCGCTCGTTACGACCGGCGACGGCGATGTGGGAAGTTTACTCGAGTCAAGTTTACTCGGGTGAAAGAGTTTCGACTAACGAACGACCGGGTGGATTACATAAAATCGTCCGTGTGATTTATAGCCACTGATACGGATCGAGAGGACAGAGATGTGGGGGAGTGAACGTGAGAGACCGGCAAACAATAATTGTCAACATTGCGAAGGCGCGTCGGGTAAAATGGTCGTCTTTATCTGATTGTACACTCTCTCTCGGGGCACTGTGAACGATAATCGTGGCTCGATTCGTCCGCAGTGACGAAAGGGCTAAAAGCGTCCGGCGGCGAGACAACGTCGGCCACGTACTTCTCAGCCGAGGTGGAGAAGAAAGAGATGAAGAGGAAGACGAAGAAGAAGAAGAAGCAGGCACGGCGTGAGTCAGTGCTCCTTGCGGTTATTGTCCCGCGGGACAATGATGGGACAACGGCCAAGAAAGTTAAGCCGATGAGAGTGCGACGTAAAGGGATGATTTATTAAATCGTCTCCTTCGCGACGAGTGGTAGGCGAAGCAGCGATCCGAAGGCGAGACGGGACGGATATTCCCGAGGCGAGAAGGGAGAGGGAGGAAGGAGGATGGAGGACACAGAACAGAATGGCGAGGACGGTAGTTGCACGCTGTCGATTTAACATCTTGCCGAAGTAAATGCCTCTCGAGCTCTTTCAAACTCCGCCGTGGCCGCAAATTCCCGCCCGTTTGACCTGCCTCCGAGATTTCAATTAAAACGCGCGGCAAGGTTGCGCGTTCTTCGCGGTTCGAGTGTCTCTTCAGCCATCGCGGGTAGACGTTCAATGTTCGCTCGTTCGCCCGCGGGTAGGTCTTACTGTCGTTGGAAAAGCTCGGAGAGTGCCATTGTCGATCGTAGGTGTCGACGGAGAATTTTCTCTCTCTCTCTCTCTCTCTCTCTCTCTCTCTCTCTCTCTCTCAGTCTCTTCTCGTCTGGCATTCCAGGCAACCGCCTTGTCAACGGCAACTCGTTGTCTTCTCGGTCCCGAGCGAGACGACGTACGACAAAGAAATTTAAAGCCGGATAGACCCTGACAGCTCATCGTATCGCTCATTCTCAAGTTCGACGCCTTCGGAGTGGCTCGCCAATTTTCCCGATCGCGGATCGGTAACCCCGACGCTCGAGATTGAAACGAACGTGCGGATAGCTTCGGCGCCGGCGAGAACGAAAGAGACTCCAGCGGAAAGTAGGGTACATGTGCTGCGGATCGCGATTGAAGGAGACGGCCTTCCGTCTGGCTCAATTTTACGCGCATGTTTTATTCCCCCCCAGCACCCCTACCGCTTTGTTATGCCGCGACGTTTTCCACATTATGACGTTGATTATCAGTATTGCGTCAGGTTTATTTGACGTCGAGGCTTGGGCCTGCGGGCGACGGAAAATGTTCCGCTTCCATTTCCATCACGTGTCGCTCATGTTCTCTGTCCCTTTCTCTCTCTCTCTCTCTCTCTCTCTCTCTCTCTCTCTCCCTCCCTCTCCTTCTCTCTTCCCTCTCCCTTTCTCTCTCCTCCGTCCTCTCTCCATCCTCTGACCGCGCGCTAGGGACCCGATATATTCCAGGCCGTCCCGCGTTGTTTGTTCGACTTGAAATAAAGGGGACGAGGCTGGGTCGTTCGAGGCGGGGCAGCTGAACTATTTCCGGTCAGATGCGAGTCTCGACCTTGGAGACCATTTTCCGCCTGCTACCGACCCGCCCGATGACCTCCATCGGCGGCCGCCGCCGCTTATTCCGGCACGGCGAGAATCCTCGCTAAATCCGCCGACTACCCTCACCTCGGACAACACTTTCGTCGCCGGCGCGATAACGATTTCCCAACCCCTCCCCCCCTTCAGGTACGTCGCCCAGTTGAGGGACGGGCATTTTCACGACGCGAGTGTCATTTCGGAATTTCACGACGAGCGCGTCGGCGCTGTCGCTTTTCCTCCTGGTTATTACCCGGCCGTGCCAGTCGGGGTAATGGGACTGCGGAGAGCCGGATAAACGCAAAAAAAAACAGAGAGAGAAGGAGAATGTCGAGCGGGAACGGGAGCCATTCCATTATTCCAGCGCGACTTCAATTTTGACTCGACTTTTTGTAATTCGACGGCGGTACGATGCGGGCGCTCTTCGAGAATCGAGAAAGTAACCCGCGAACGAGATTGGAAAATTGAGGATGGCGAACGTCGGATGAGATTAGGAAGATACCGAATCTCTGTATAGGTAAGCGTGCGTGTAAGCGGATTGAAATTAGCTTGTCGGCAGCGAGCGATCCTTTGTTTCGTTTCGGCCGGCAGAAAGAGCCGCTAATAGCTACGTGGGACGAACGGGGCAGCTGAAGCATTTCCGGTCGGATGCAACGATCGACCTTCGAGGTAGCGTCCGAGCGCGGAAAAGGCTCGCCATTAAGCGGGATTATAATGACGTTGCACCGTCTGCTAAGCGAACGAGACGCCGGGAGTCGGACACCGCCGAAGGATCGTCGACGGAAAGTATAATTATCGACGGCCTTATCGATCGGCTTGCCTAAAAGACGTAAACCGTAGCGGAATCGTAGCAAAACCGTCGCCGAACCGTCGTAAACCGTCGTAAACCATGGTAAACACGGCGTAACGACGTAATGGCCGGCCTTCCGCGGATCTCGTCCGTAAACGTTCGAGTCCGACGTTCCAATTACAGAACGAGTCGCAACCGTAACACGTAATTAACGCCGTTGGCTCCGATTATCGTCGACTTCTTCCTCCTCCGGCGGATACCTCCGCGTTCGTTACGCGACACCGCGTATGAAATTCCATCTCTAACGAGCCTCTAACGAATATCGGCCTCGAGACAATTGCGACCCGGCGCCCCACGTCGCCCCACGTCGCCCGAAACATCGTAATCCTACACTCGTCGGCGGATCCGGAACGCTTTTTCGACGCTGACCGATCGTACCGAAGACGCCGGACGATAATTGGATTCGACAAACAAAATCCACGCAAAAGGGGTGAAACGTTTGTCCGGTCGGGTCAACGACTGTTACCGAATTCACACATCGATTTCAACCCCTTGCGCTACCGCTCTCGCACACAAAGAAGGCCACGTTCCCCTTCGGAGCTGCCCGACGCAACAAAGTCCGCTCGGTTCGCCGGACCTATTGCACTTCCGGTCGAGCGCTCGTCTCTCTCGGCAGCTGCTTTGCACGCGTCCCGTTCGGCGAAAGTTCAACGGCGAGAGCGCGCGTAACGAGGAGCGCCTGAAAGGGAGGGAAACAGTTCGGGAAGGTGCGTAGTCGAGTGTTTTCGAGGATCAATGAAATTAACGAAGGACGACCGCAAAATTTCGTGCTGCGAATAAAGCGACTCTCTCATTTGGCTGCTACGCGGCACGAATAGTAATGTCGTAGGTTTGTGGTTGTCAAATATGAGTTCCCTCTCTCTCTCTCTCTCTCCTTTTCTCTCTTTCTCTCTTTCTCAGTGGGAATCTCACGATACCCACATTGGGAAGCAGATTGTTCCACATTTCACGTTTGACAAGCAGCGCGCGGGAGCAAAGTTCGCCCCCATGGCTGGCGGTATACCTATGTTAAAAGGAACATTACGTAGTAAGCGAACATCACGCAACCTTTCCTTACAACCGATGACTCAGTATTATCCCCGAGTCTATTGTCCCCCGGGACAGCGATGGCACGAAAGCCAAGAAGGTCATACGGGCCGAGGCAAATCACGGGGAAGGACGATTCGCGGGGGTGACCCACGCACAATTTCCACAACGACGTCGGGCATCAATTACGCGTTCCTTCCCCTACCCTTCATTTCGTCCTACCCCCCGCTACCCTCCGCGACCCTGTACCACCTCCTCGGAAGGACGATGTCCGAGGCCTGGACGGGTCGGCATCAGTCTACGGATAACTGTCTCCGTCACGTACTTGACTCTCCCTTCGTTACCGCCCCTCCGCCGACCAAATTACCTCACGGCGTACGTGAACAGGGCAATGGAACACCATAAGTGAAATATGCGAAGCGAATGGGGTCAAACGAGGCGCCGGCGTCGCTCGGTCCCATTTACCGAAGGAACCTGCCCGTCCGTCTCGTCGTTCAGCGAGACTAACAGGCCTGGATCTACGTCCTTCATTCTTCGTCCTTCGTCCTTTTCTCAGCTAGTTCGTCTTCCCCCAGGAGTGCCAAGATCGGAAGGTCGAACTTCCTTCCTACGCGCCGCACGATTTCCAATGCGCTCGCGATTTAACCAGCAGCCTGCATTATATATTCACGAAATCCGCGCCCGCTCATTTACATTGTAAATACGAGGTACGCGGGAAGAGTTAGGATGACTAGGACGACGGCGGCTCGCGGCGCGTCCCTAAGGCTGGAAATTGCACCTTCGCCAAGTGGGAAGTTTTAATCTTATTGTTAGCTTCCGCCCCGCCGGTGTCGCAATTTACGTCGACACCTTCGCGAAGTTCCATGGTTTCCGCGCCAAGGTGGCTGCCAGCAATTTTTGTCCACCCTTTTTTCTCCACGGCCGCCTACGTCGACCTTCGTCTTCGAGCCGTCCTTTTTCCCCACGGCGTGATTAATGTCGCGTTCCTCCGGTCGGGCGGTTAAAACGTTTTCCTACTGTCACGGCACTGTCAATGGGTCCACCTGACCCGCGCTCGTAGATCTTCCGCCGTGTACACAGTCCTAACTCACGTCATGTTTCCTACAGTGTCACGAGTTAGGAGCACGAGTTACGACGATTACACAAATTGCGCGAGTCGCCCCATCTTCCGCGGACGAGAATGCCTCGCTAATTGTCAATCAACCCTTTCCAAGCCTCCCCATCACCCTTCGCCTTCCAGCGCGTCGGCGTCGAAAAGTTATTATTGCGCCGAGACGCGGCGTCGCGTCTCGCGTGCATCTCACGGCCGAGATCCAGTTCCGCCGCGGCTACCGTCGTTCGCGATTATTTCTGGATCGTCGCGCGATCGTTGCAGGCCCGATATTACGCAACTCTGCATCATCCTCGCTTAACACGCTAAGGACACGCCTGACGGGAAGCGTCGCCGTCCATGACTCAATCGGCCCCTCGCTCCGACCGAAATTGCACCTCGGCGCCGGAGGAGCGTGCGTGCAAAATGCACGCAATTAAGCGGTTAAGATTTTCGACGTTATATATACCTATACATAATGCGCGACATTACACTGGGCAGGACCCAAACGTACGGTGATACACAGGGGGGTGAAACAGTAGAAAATCTGTCAACCCCTTAACGTGCAAACAATGCACACTCGAGATAATTCGAGCGGCGTTGTACCTATTTGCTATAATTTTTCACACTCGAATATAATCGAGAATTGAAAATAACATCGTGAAAGCTAAGAAAAAAAATCGTTTTATTGATCTTTATCATTTATATCGGACTGTAAGCTATAAGACATTATTATTTCAAAGAAACCGTGCGTTAAGGGGTTACTCGCGTAATCAAGGAGACGTTGTCTCATCCCGCTCTCTTTCGCCTAAGCTGCCGCCGAGAAAGGACGTACCACCGCCAGTTCCCAATAAAGGTTACAGATTGTTACGCACGTCTCTTTCAATTCCCGACTCACCTACGTACGATCGTATAACACGATCAGACGTCGATAAACTGTTGGACAGTTTACTGATCGACTCGCGTAAATCGCACGCTGGAAACGTGGACTAGATTCCCGGCCGAGAGTCGAGCGTGAATTTTCGCGTGGACTGCAAGCACTGCGAGTTGAAACTTAGCGCACTGGGGAGCGTCCGGTTAACGCGGTGGGAGGGGGGGTTAATTTCGTGGGAAACTTGGGAGCGAAACGTCGGCACCCCGAGGGATGACGAGGCTGGCCGTGGGTTCTGTTTCGGTCCCTCTTCGACGCGAGCACCGCTGACGCCGGCGGAAAAGCGCGGACACGGTCGCGTAATTTGACACATATACGTCCCGCGGGCATGAAATTGAATCTGGCGAAAGGTCAAGGTTCGTTAGACGTTCCGTAACTCGATCGATGACACGAATCGATGATGGGGCTGTGTTGCGTACGTGAGCCGCTCGTTCGTCGCTGGCGCGCGCGCGCCCTCACGTAGAGTCGCTCGGTACAACGTATTCACGCCGGCCGTGCATAACAGTGATCTGATCACGGCCGCGCGCGTGTCAAAGGCAGCGCATCGTCGCTTTGATTGGAGTCTTTTGTAAATGATCGCCGCCGGCCAACAGGCCATGGGAGAGAGAGCTCGCTCGCGCACGTGTCAAGCCCGCCTGTACACCTCCCCCCCCCCCCCCCCTCTTCCCGTCGGCCCTGTTTTTCCACCCCCCGGAGCCCCCTCCTCGCCCCTCGTCGCGCTGTCCTCTTTTTCGACCCGAGGCCGATGGAGGTATATAGGCCGCCGTGGAAAAAGGAGAGAAAAAAAAGAGTACACACAGGGGGCAAGTGGGTGCTTTTGCTTCATAATTGCGTATCCTTGCATCGAGGCCTCTCTTTTTAGTTTCCCCTCCCTCCCTATCGATGGATTAGAGCCGATATGGAAACGTCGCTTTTTTCGACATTTTCAACGGAACGATATAAAAGCGCGCGTACGTTTTCGAGCGGGTGTCGCACCCGAGGGGCTTGACAGGCCGTTTCTATATGATGACTTTTTTTTGTTGCCTACCCTTTGGCCGCTTTTTTTTTGCGAAACGTATCGGAGATTTCGGAAATTCCTTTGAGCCCCCGCTCGGTTTGGCCGGATAAGCCCGGGTCGAGCGAGCGTATGCATATGGCCACCTGTTACCATCGCGAAACAGCCGCCGTTTCAATTAGAGGAATGAGTTTCCTCCCCGGCCACTCCTCCTCTCTCCTCATCTATCTACTCCTCCCTCTGTACGTGTATACGTATTTTTTTTTTGTTCGCAACAGTCGCTGCGCCGACAGAACGAAAGGGAAACCGTGCGCGCGCGCAGGCATTCTGCTTCGTATATTTCTCGCACGGTCGCCCGAGTTCGGGGTTGGCCGCGGCGTAGAATCGTTCTCACGCCAGGTTTACGACCCCTTGCCGTGAAAATTGACGGTCTCTGTCCGCGACGTCCCTGGATCGAAATCCTTCAGACGTCAGAACTTTTTGCGATCCTCGCCCTTCGTGCCTCCTCTTCGCCGGTCTTCGACCGTCTTCGTCGTCGAGAAAGTGAGAGAGAAAGATGGAGAGGGACGGATGGTGTTATAGGGAGGGACAGGGAGGGATAGGGTGGGATAGAGAGGGAGAGCCATCCGGACTTAGTTTGATAAGCTCCGGCGGAAAAGTACACGGTAACTGAGTTAAAATCGAAGTTCGAACTTCCGAGATTGCGCCCGAAGTTCGATCTCCGGAGTAACGTCGGCAACTTTCCCGTTGTGCTGCCGGCCGATATCACGTCATCTCCGAGTCCCGCACTCTGGGCGCGACGAATCGAATATCAATTCTACCCCCACGCCCGTTCTCCATTTTTAATGTAAATTTCAGCCGGTAATAGTCACACTCGACCGAAGCCCGATCGGAACGCCTGCCGGATCGACGCACGTCTTCCGCTTCCGGCCGGTCTCGTTTTTCCGGTCCGACGGTTCCTCAACGAAATTTCGGAAAATTCCCGAAAATCCTTGAGAACTGTTTTCTGGGACGCCGTTCGTACGCGGCGTCGCTTTACTTTTCTCTCGCCAAGAACGAATTGCCCGCCGGGCAAATGGAAGTCGGCCGTGCCATGGATTCTATCTCGGTCTTGGGAAACAGTGGCCACTTCCGACCTCACATTTTCTAATCGCCGTTCGCGAGTTACCTCCCCATCGCTGAAGGTGCTCTTACCCCGAAAGTTACGATCCTTTCCGGCGGTGATTCGGATATTTGTGTTTTTTTCCGTACGTCGTCGGCGTAACGAGAAGCTACGGAAGTTCGATTCGTGATAGGAGCGTATTCGATGAGCTTGAAGTCGTGACGTATGAGAGTTATGAATTCCGCTCGACAGTAATGTATTCGTCGACGCTCTGCTCGATAATGGCGCATCAATCGCCGTGTGCCTGGTACCCTCGTTCGTCGCAGCAGTAGGTATCGCAAGGGGGTAGGAGGGGGACTGTATTTTTAAGCCCGATATTTTGACCGAGGTCGCGGATTAGACGCCGACGTGGGATCGATGAAAATTATAGCTTATTGAAATCTGACCGTGGCGACTGTCTCGGGCCAATAACTAGGTGACCGAGTATAAATCTGGACAATCTCCAAACGCACCGTCTTCTCGTTGGCCGCACGTGAGCCTCGACCGACCAATGCCCGAAATATTCGCGCTCGCGCGTTCCGCCGTACGACTCGGAAAGATAAAATTTACCGCAAGTCAGAGAAACACAGCCTCGGAGAAGATTTTAGTGTCTACGACGTTCCGATTTGATGGCCCGAATCCATTCACGACACCGTCTATTCTTTGCGTCCGCTTTACATTCCGACGTCCAGTTCCGTGCCGTAAATATGGCGAATCGTTCGGGTTAGCGGTACATATTTCAAAGCTGTCCCGAGATCGTATCTGCAAAACTGAACAGCGAGCGTTGCTCAACGCAGGCGGCGATGCGCGAAGAATTCTTACATTAGGCATTCTAACAATAAGCCTAACATTGAAGCTTGACAGCGCATTGGCATCGGCCAGCTGACAAGTGCGCGGGCATGAAAGATGACTGGGAATTGGCACGACTTATTTCGGCGGTTAACGCACGTTCCGCATGACTCGGTCGATTACGTGAGCTCTCGCTGACAGCCGAAATCTCTCGATTGTTCCAGGTGATAGACTTCGGCTCGAGCTGCTACGAGAACCAACGAATCTACACCTACATCCAGAGTCGCTTCTATCGGGCGCCGGAAGTGATCCTGGGCGCCAAGTACGGGATGCCGATCGACATGTGGAGTCTTGGCTGCATCCTGGTGGAGCTGTACACCGGCTGCCCGCTTCTACCGGGCGACGACGATGCCGACCAGATGGCCTGCATAATCGAGCTGCTCGGTATGCCGCCCACGCAGGTGCTGAAGAACGCGAAGCGTTCGCGACTGTTCTTCAGCTCGAAGGGCTACCCGAGGTACTGCAAGGCCATGGCGATGGTGGACGGCTCGACGATCCTCACCGGCGGTCTGTCCAGAAGAGGAAAGGTGCGGGGGCCGCCCGCCTCAAGGTCGCTCAACGAGGTGCTGCATTGCGAGGACCTGCTGTTCATCGACTTCATCAGCCGATGCCTCGAGTGGGACCCCGAGCAGAGGATGACGCCGAGACGAGCGCTCTCGCATGCCTGGCTTCGTCGAAAGTTGCCGAAGCCGCCGAGCGAGACCACCACTGCCAACGCCCTGCCGGCAGTCCCGACCAGCACCACGATGCATTCGCAGCCAGTGTCCACGACGGGGCTGAGGACGCCCGCTTCCGGCAGCCGAAGTTCCAGCAAGACGAACGCGTTACAGTGCAACCTCGCGGGATCGTCGAACAAGATTCGCCAGTCGGGCGAGAGCTACCTGCGCCCCTCGACTCTTCTATCGAAGGAGACTCAGCTGAGCAGCGCCCAGTCTGGCCAACAGTCCGGTCAGCCGGGTCACGCCGTCTTCGCGAACTCCAGTCAGCCTGGCGCCAGCAGTCAGACGTCGGCGGCGCAGTCGATCAATTCCGTCGGCTCGCAGCACGCTCATCAGGTCCACTCGACTCAGCATCAGCATCAGCATCAACATTCGCATCAGCAGTCCCATCAACAGTCGCATCAGCAAGCCCATCATCCGTCGCATCAGCAGTCGCATCAGCAGACGCATCAGCAGTCGCATCAGCAGTCGCATCAGCAGTCGCAGCAACAGTCGCAGCAGCAGCCACAGCAATCGCAGTCTCAGCAACAGCAGCAGCAGCAGCAGCAGCAGCAACAGCAGTCGCAACAGCAGCAGCAACAGTCGCAGCCTCAACAGCAGCATCAACATCAGCATCACAACAACAGCTCGCATCGGTCGCACGACTCATCGCAGGAGAGTCACAGTTCGCACGGTTCCTCTAGCAGCCTTAGAGTGATGCTCGGCAGTAAGGAGGACGACTTCAGATGGTACACCGAAATATGAGGCCGAGCTCGCTCTCCTCCGGCGAGTTCTTCGAAGTCGCAGTCGACGGCGCTGCGCCGCGTATCGTTCCTCGTCGATTAGTTCGGGGATCCCTGCGGCGTCCGCTCCCATCGGCGCGCTCGCGAGAGATCCTTCTCAAGATCCTTCTCAAGGTCGCGCAAGGATCGCTCACGGCCGAGAGCGGCCGGAGTCTCGAACAGCGGATGACTGATACGACGAGACGGTAGTGAGTGCGTGAGAAGGTATGGGAGAATGACGCCAATCCTTTCGCCCCCGAGCCTGCCAATCATCCCACTCCAATTTATTATCGCCTACACTCTTATTTAATCTCGCTACATCGAACATTCAGAGCCCCCGACGCGTCGTCCTTCACACCTTAGTCCGAATTTTCTCCTCGCTCAAGCAATCTCTCCAGATGGGCGCGCGCGCGCGAGGAGTCTGGCAGGTAATGGCGGCGAAAGGGGCTGACGTCAGGCTCAGACATTTCTGTGATCCGGAATGAGCGTTACGTAGGTGCCCGACGCGGTGAGCGTGAACCTGGCGAGAATGCGAACGGCGAGGACGCGGACGCCGATGATCGCGGTTCACGGAGTGATAGCGATCAGCTGTCCGTCGTCGCCCGTCGCCAGACATCGTCCTATACGACCGAAAGCGACTCGATGTACGCCGATGTACGCCGATGCACCCGGGTAGTCGCCGCGTGTCGTACTCTGCCCCTCCCCTCCTCGATGTACCTGTAGGTTGTATCTCGATTGTACCTCGATTGTACCTAGATTGTACCTAGACCGTACCCCGATTGTACCTCGATTGTACCTCGATTGTACCTTGCCGTGCCTCGACTCACCCCTCCCTTGTGTCGCGATACCACCCGATACCGCCACTGTATCTTGTTTCGCCACCCTTTGCCGCCATCTCGACATTCATCTCAACATCCACCGAGAACCATCTCGACATCCGTCTCGACCATCTAAGCGTCCCGGCGCGAACTTCGATCTTCGTCCCGGTATCCAGGTTGCCGCGTCCTATCTCGTAGCAGGATTCGTTCGTGCCGCGATACTGGGACGCCGTTTGTTCGCTCGAAGGCGTGTATTCGGTAGCGCGATACGCTTAGATTGTACGTACCAGCTTTGTGCCGTTCGCAGATCGATATACGCGTCGGCGGGAGGCGTCCCGTATCAATGTGCTCTTCGTTGTAGTTTCGAATGGAGCGCGTTAGGCGGACGTGTCGGAGGCCTGATGCACCTCGAATATCATTAGTGGCTCCGGTATCTCGAGAGTAAGTTTACGTCGGACCGACGCCGACGACGACGAATGCGGTACGCGACACGGTGTCGGATTCGCAGTTCCAGTCAGGGATTACTCGGTTCGACTCGATCGCCTTGACGCTGGGAGGCTAATGGATGATGAATGACTTTTAGCGTCCGTAATCGAGTGAGGGCCTACTTCGGTTCAATTTTCTGCATTTCACCGCGTTCCTTCGTTAGTGCGATGCACGCGCGCGCGCGCGAGCGTGGTTCTCTTATTACGCTTCGCTCATTGTTCGACGCCGGCAGAGACTTCGGGGTTATTGTGCCAGAATGGGAAGCGAAGAGTTCGCGAGTCGATAAATCGATCTTCGCCGGGGCGCGTGAAAGGGTTGACAAGTCGACAGGTCGATGGGCCGCAGCGCTCTCAGATAATAAAGTCTGCCCCCCCCCCCCCCCCCCAACCCTTCTTTGGAGTACTCTCGTCATTGCTATGGTAGAGAGGAGAACGAGAGGGAGAGAGAGAGAGAGAGAGAGAGAGAGAAAGGGAGAGAATGGGAGAGTACCGTGTCGTTCGTGGAAGGGCATCTAATAGTTCAAGAGCCGTGCAGATTCTCTGAATAGCGTCATTTCAACTTGCCCACCCCAACGTCCTTCGCATTCTTTTTCTTCAGACCCCGGAGATGATGTCGATTCTTTAATCATCCGCCCCTTGATTGCGCGCCCAATGTGTCTATTCACGCAAGTGGGTACTTCTCGTCGAGAAGTTTTTCACCCATCCCCCGAGTCCATCTTTCTACACCCTTGCCCTTCACAAGGGTGTGTTTTCAAATTTTGAACGAATCCGCACTTTTTGTATTCAAATTTCGTTACGAGCGCGCATCCTCGACATTCCTCCGGGTCTGGCCAACCCCGCGCGCTGGCAATAAAGGCGGATCGGCGCGAGTTATCAGCGGCACGTGTTCGCCCCGACGATCTTGATCCTGCAGATCCTGCCGTCCAATTACCTTGTCGCAAATGGCGCGCGTTCGCCTTTCGTGCCACGGAATCACGGTAATGACCCCCGGCCTCCGAGAAGGTAACTCGCGCGCCGAACTCGCGAGCCACTCCGGTGTAATAATGTGAGGAGCGTGAAAATGCTCTTCAGGAGAGAGAGGGAGGGAGGGTGAAGCGAGTGAGACGAGAGGAAGGAAGGGAAGCAATAAGGCAGACGGATGCCGCGCCGCTATATTGAAAGTACTTTTACGGAGAACGGGAATCCAAGCAACAGTTTCCATCGGAATTTCGAGCCATCGTCGGGCTTAACAAGATCGTCTTTCTTACGGATTTCAAAGAGGGCCCGCCCTATCAAATGCTCGTTACGCCGACGGCCGGTTATGAGAATGTGGCATAACTCGGTTAATCGCGACAGACGTCGGACCTCCGGCAATCGATCTTCATTGTCCTCCGTTCGTTCCTACTTTTGATGGTTGGACGAGAGGCGTCGGTCGTTGGAAAACTCGAGCGTTCGCCGGACGATCGAGGCCTAATTGAAAAAGGCTCAGGTCGCTTCCCGCGGCGAGGAAAAGTCGTCAAAGCGAGCGCGTTGAATCCTAACGAGGCGGAAAACTTGAGCGCAGTCGGAAAAACTGAACTGGCCTCGTGTCCTTGAGCGCGTCCGGGGGATGGGGGGCGGAAAAAGCCGGAGGTTCGGTTGAGAGACGGTTAAAGAAGGGTCTCACTTCAGTCATTCGGCTTCCACCTTCCATCCTTCCATCCTTCCACCTACTTCCTTTTTCCTCCCGCTTCATCCGACGTCGCCTTTCTTCCTTCGAGAATAATTAGGTCGCCACTCCTCTCTCGCAACGGTTGCTCTTACGTGCATGAACGTTACCGTTCCACCCCCTCTGCCCCCCCCCCTCTTTTTCCTCATCCTCCTACACCGCTGAAATGGGCAGAAAAAACGGCTTTCCGACGACGCAGCTTGTTGCTAAGTTACGCAAAGTGTTTGCACTCTTGCCTCCTCGCCGCTCGACGATGTCAAAATTTTCGTTTTCTCGCTCCTTCGAGACTCTCAGCTCTTCTACTCCCCTCCTCCTCCTCCTCGATCCTTAGCCCTTCTCTTTCTGTCGGCTCTCCTCCCTCTCGCTTCCCCTGGCGGCGCCGCCGTCGCAGGTGTCGTCCTTTTTCGATATGTTCAAGCAGGTTCGGTAGCCCTTCATAGCGCGCCGAGTGAAATCCGGTTTACAGGATACTTTAAGATTAGAAGAGCGACCCGCTTGACGAAAAAGGAGCGAGCGATCTCCTCCCTCTCTTTCTCCGGCTCTCTCTCTCTCTCTCGTTGTACAAGGTGAACGACTCCTGCCGGTCGAGCGCGGATTTTTGGCCCGCTTACATTTGGCGCGCGTTCATCTCGGCCCAGGCGTATAATGACCAACATTGTAGTTAATTCGCGAGGAGACGTTCAATTTTCCCGCGCTAAATCCGAAGGGGGGGTCGAACAAATTGCCGCGACATCGGCCGACATTTTTCTCGTACTTTCGGCGAACGTTCGGAGAGGCGGAAAATTGGAGCGAGGAAATGGAAGTGTGGAGAGGTGCTAATAGGTCCGACGATTTGGTGCACGAGTGCGACACGCGGAGCCGAAGATAATTGGCCACGAGCGATGACGGCAAACCACGAGAATGGACCTCTCGCGCGACGTCGCGAGATTCGAACGAAACTCGAAAGGATCTCGAAAGGAACTCAATAGGAACTCGAAGGGAACTCGAGCGGGGAGAGTACACGGGAGGCGGTACGGTCTCGATGGGGAATAACGTGATATTGAGCAGGATGTTTTGTGATATGGAATTTAGGCGTACTGGGATTTATATTGAATATAGATAAAACACAAAAAGGTATATATATAAAGTGCATATATATAAATAACTATAAATATAGATTATATCCGCGCCTGTAATTCGCTCTATTGACTGTAAGCTACGATGAGGAATCGAGCGAGGTACGTTCGCGTAGTGCGTGAAAGTAGCCAGCCAGCTAGCCAACCAGCCAGCCAGACAGTCAACCAGCCAGCCAGCCAGACAGCCAGCCAGCCAGCCAGCCAGCCAGCCAGCCAGCCAGCTATCGCTATATAGTCGGCCGAGAATGAGGAAGAGAGAAAATACGGAGCGGGGAATGCGAGGGACAGGAGTAGACGTACGGTCTCGCGAATCGTTTGCACGATCATTTTAGACGTCTCGGGCACACCATTTGGATCGCGGCCCGTTTCGATCGTCCCGATCGGCTTTTCAATTAGCGCAATTTCTCGCCGATCCTACCCTAGGAGTACTTAGGTACGAGAGGAATGAAGAACTGATCGGTCGATCTCAGTACAGCCAGACGAGACAAGACGGACGCATACTCGTGAGCGCAGACTTCGACAGACCGAGCACGTCAGCGAACCACTACCAATATTTTTCCTATAAGTTTCGTCGGTCGTTCGTCGACGCCGCGTGACCTTTTTACGAAAAAAACAAAAAACCTAGTCCCTGGAGATCCGCGAACTCGACAAATCCCGTGCACACCTTGGCTGTACCATCTCGAGGCAGGCACTCCGGAGTCTCACTCTTTTCGCGACACACGTCCAATTCTCGAGTCGTCTCATTGTGCGATTCCCGCGCGAACGACGCGCACCGACGCACACCGACGCACACCGACGCCGATTCACGACCACGCGCGCGGGGAAACTTCACGCTCGGACGTCGGTGTCTCTTCATTCATCGTTCGCCGCGACGCTTTACTGTGATTTTAAACCTCGTTTGCGCTGCAACCTCGGCTCGGGACCCATGCAACATTGTACATAGATAATCCCGTCGACGACTGATCTCGAAGCAGAAGAGGTTGAGAGGAAGAGGGGAGAGGAGGAAAAAAGGCGACGCAAAAAATCCGTTCGACGTTCATGCCTCCCTCTCGACGAATCGCACTCGTTGCGCTCCTTCCTTCCGGCGCGCTGTCCCATTTTATGTTTTCGACGAGACTTCTTTTCCCTCCTCGTTCCTGCAGCGGATCTCTCGATGCGGCTGAAGGCGCGAAAAAAAATGTGAGCGCGAGCCGAGTATAGCTTTAGGCTTGAAAACGTCCGGCGTTCGGGGATGCCGAGGATTTAGAAGTCGAGAGACGAACGAAAGGGGGAGGGGGTGGGCGGTGCGTTTCCGATACTCTCGGCAAACTTGCTCAAGGAAGCGGAAAGCTCTTTCTGGCGGAAAGCGGTTCGTGCCGTCTCACCGCCCCTTTTCATCTCGCGCGATACAGAAGAAGAGAGCATCGCGGCCGGCGACTACGACGACTACCACGACGAACTACCACGACAGCGAACCCTCTCCGTTCCCGCGGCTCGCCTTTTTTTCTAATGTATTTACCGGAGACGTTTTTTCTTTCCGGCCGAACGATATCCGACACGAAACGCAATGCGGGAAGGACGGAAAAAGAACTGAACGAAGGAGAAGAATGGGAGAGGGGAGGGGAGGAAAGTAAACGTTGGGAGATCGACAAGCTGGGAAGGGAAAGGGTGGTACGATGACAGAGGGCTGTCGGTCGGTTTCCGCGATGCTGCGGAGATCGTCGCCGGGCTCGCGATTATCGGAAAAATTCATTTTGCGGACGTCGATCGGCGGCTTCGGAGGGGTTGAATCGAAAGGCGGAGGAACACTCGCCCTTCCGATCGAGCCAGAGGCGCGTGCGTATTTATAGGTTCGCGCTGTGTGCAACGGTGGCCAACTTGGGCGGCGAGCGTGGGTAGCTTGGTTTGCGACAGCAAAGTGCCGCGGGTAGAGAAGAAGAGGACGATGAGAACGCGGGAGAGAGAGTGAGAGAGGGAGAAAGAGAGAAAGAGAGAGAGGGAGAGATGACGACAGAGAGTCCGAGGGCTCGGTATCGTTCGTCGGTCAAGAGCGATAGCGATAGAAGAGTTGCGCGACGCGGAGAACCGTAGGAGGGCGAGGGGGAGGGTGGAAAGAGTGCTTTTGATATCGTCTGACGTAATGGCCGACGTAATGCGCGAGAGGGCAAAGGAGCGGGAAAGATTTGACGGCGCCGGGCGTGTGCCTGAATTTTGCAACTCGCCGCCGGTATCCTGCACGGGAACAAAGAGAGGGTAAAGGAGGGCAGGGGGGAAATAACGCGCGAGGCAAAAAATTAAGCCGGTGAAATTTTTAAAGAGCTTTCCGCTTATCGCGCTCCCGCGCCGCGTACTTTGTGCACGCCGAACGCGGA
Organism: Anoplius nigerrimus; assembly: GCA_914767735.1. Lineage (NCBI taxonomy): Eukaryota > Metazoa > Arthropoda > Insecta > Hymenoptera > Pompilidae > Anoplius > Anoplius nigerrimus. The sequence goes on from OU612080.1 coordinate 275,919, forward strand.
GGGGTGAGAGTCGGGAGGGGGATGAAGAGGGGGCTGAACGTTTAGAGCTCCGAAGATTGCCCCCGATTCTTCGAGGATCCGATTTTCACTCGGGGCGCGAAAGTCGAGTCTCTCGCTAAGACGATGATCGCACCCGAGCTCTCTCGAGTCGCAGGAAAATGACGCCTTTTGTTTTCGAACGCCTAGGCGAATTGAATCTCGCGACTCGGACCCCGTAAATCACGGCGATCCCATTAGATTCGTTCGCGTAAGCGTAATCGAAGTACGCGATCGCTCATCATACTCCGGATGGTAATCGGTGCCACGTTCGACGTATTCATTTATCACGTTCTCGGAGAAAGCTTTTTTAACGGCCGATGCATTCGCCTGCGCAACTTTGGCGGAGTAACGCTTTCGGCAGGCCAAGATTTTTCGATCTTTTTAACCCGTGTCCCGTACGTGGGCACGTGAGCGTCGGAGGAAAGGTATCGCAAGAGGGTGCGCATAATCATTATTCCGAAGAAGGCAAAGGAGGTGTGAGCCGAGCGGAGCGACGGGACAGAAAGAAACATAAGCGCGAATCGGAGAATGCGCCGATCCAATCGCGCGACGAACCCTTGTATACAGTCTAACTTTAGAGGAAACCGTTGATAACGTGTAGAACAATTCGTCGGAGTTGGGGGAAGGAAGAAAGGCTCGCTGCCCGCTTCTGTGTCATCCGGCGGGTCGTTACTGGCGATTTACGTGAGAAAGGATTTAGTTCGCTGAGAGGAGACGATCGGGGCACATACACGCGGCCGACATGCACAAGCATGACACGTAGGTTCGAAAGAGAGAGAGAGAGAGGGTGTTGGGGGGGGGGGGGCAGATACAGGAACGGGAGCGCTGCTAAGTGGCCGTAGAGGAACGATCGTCGGCGTAATCGCTCTTGTAAGCGCGAGAGTGGAGGGCGGAGAAGGCGCGAGGGTGGAAAGAGGAAGGGAAGCAAGAAGGTGGACGGCGAAGGGGGAAGAGCGGGGAGGACGAGGGAGGAAACGCGAGTCGGCGAGAAATGGGGAAAAGGCTGGAAATGGGCAGGGCGAGCGGAGAGAATTACGACAGACTGTAATACACGTTTCTATAATTAATTGCGTAGGTATATATAATGTATGATGCGTTCTACTGTATAAGCGTTTGTATGATAATTAATAATTTCGTAATTAATCGTGTTAGGAACAGCGCGCTCATCGGTACGCATTGCCATGCATATGCAGCGCGCGGCGGCGTCTCGTGCGGGTACATACGGGATGACGAACACGTACGTGGCTGGACGATGCGATACAGATTGGCACCTCCGGACGACGATCGACACCGAGAGAGGCTGCTCCGGAGTTCGTTGAACGCCTCCCCCCGCGACCGTTTCCCATCGAATCCTCCTCCGATCGCTTCCCATCGATCAGAAAAATCTCGTACGTCCGTCGAATTCTATCCAATTTACCTCGCGCATCGAAATCGACTCCTTTATTTCGGAATTCGGCCGCATTTCGATCCAACTTCTTGTTCGACTCGTCGGAGTGGAACTCGTAGCTGGAAACGTCCGTACCAACACACTCATGCGTGCGCACATAAGCGGCAGGGTGAACGATCTGGAGCAATAACGATCGTCGAACGGGGTAGAACGAGGGGCGCGAGTGACGGTAGGAATCGAAAAGCCGGACAAATTAGGGAAGAGCGATAGGCGGGAAAAATTAGTGGGATCGAGACGAGGCGAGACCGCTGGGTCGTACATCATTTTCCGAATCGGAAGTTTGCCATCGCCGCCGAATCCGCGACCCGTGGAATCGAACGCTGCTTCGAACGTTATTTCGGACCCATATTTCGACCGTTATTTCGACCGTTATTTTCCCGTCATTTCGACAAATATTTATCCCTTTATCGTGTCCGGCCACTTCCGGCGGGAGCGATCAATCGATCGCGGGCATCGCATCGGCACCTTTTTGTTCCGCGACCAACGAGCCGTGCGGTTTCATTCCCCCGAGGCTCCGACCGTCACATTGAGCATTTCGTTCGGGCAAACTTCGATGCGTTATTGGAAAGAACGCGCGCGCGCGCGTGCGGACGCGTGCGGACGCGAGGGATGCCGCTTATTGCGCGCGTGTATTTATGCGCGGCCGCGTCATGTTTTCCTGCCGGACCGCCGGCCCAATTTAGTCGCCAATTCGGGAACTCCACGTTGTGCGTTCTGACGCCGGCAGCATATTGGCACGGCATGAGGATGCGTCATGGGAATGTCGAGCCTCCGATCTTGCGGAATTACACGCTTCGCGCCGGACGAGCATTGTTCTACGACGTTCATCTACGCTTTCCGTTAACTTAGTGGGTCCAACAAGAGTGTACAGCTTAGTTTAATTCGACGTCGGTCGACACTTTTACGTACCTCGCGGCACGATCGTCGGCACGATCGTCGGCACGATACGTCAATACGTTAGTGTTCTTAGGACTTTTCCTACTGTTAATTTAAGATCCGCATTCGTCGAGGCCGCGCGAACCGATCAGACGAATTTTTACCGACCGACCGCGGCCACCGCATCGTATGGAAGGACCAAGATAAACTTTGAATTGACGCTTAGCGCGGTAACGAAACTACTTCTCCGTTCGGCAATGTGCCTAACTAACTATCTGACCACATCCTGCGGAATAGTTTGCATTGCAGCGATACGACCTACCCTGCCGTCCGATTGAAATGCGCAATTAATCGAGCGGCTCGCCAGGATAGAGATCAACCGACCCGAAACAATGGCCCTCCGCTCCGTTCCTCCATTTTTCTTCCTTCCTCGACACACGAGGAAGGAAGAGAATTCGGCCAATGGGCAGGTGAGGTGACCGAAAAAAAAAGAAGGAAGCGACGACGGCGTAATTTCTGCAGCCTCGTGATCGTGCTCAAACATAAAGTGTACGAATATCGATAACGCTCGGCCAGTCCCATTATGTGTACGTGCTCGCCCGGCGTGTCCTGTCGCTGCAAACAATCGTCGCCCAGGCAAAACGTGGCGACCGCCGCATAGAAATTCTCGAATACGCTCGGGCCCGCAATTTTATTCCGTCGCGCAACGCCACCCGAAGAAGAGGAGTACCTCTCGCTCCGCGTACTGTATATAATAGGGCCAGCCTCTCTACCGTATGTAACGAAAACAAAACGCGGAGGAGGAGGAGGTGGTGGGTGGCGGTATGAAAAAGTGGAGAAGCTGACCGTGCGCGCGCGCGCACTCCCTCGCTCGCGGGACAAAAGGCGTACTATTCGCTTACAATGAGCGAGCAACGGCGCGCGATTGTCTGTAAAATGAAAATAGATCGTTAAAATGTATGTACTCGCAACGAGACACGGGCGCGCAACGAGATACGTAATAATACAGAGAGACACGCACACACAGTCACACACACTTATGAGAACGAACAAACAGACGTGCGTCTCGGCAGACGCGCGGTGGCACAGGCTACACGTGTACGCGGAATCGTAGTCGCAGGACACAGACATTGCATACATATACTGGGACACATGAGGCGCGTATACTGTATAAAAAAAAAAACGTATTGGTTGGTAACGCACGCCTATCCAGCACGCACCGTGCGCGCGTGTCGTAATAATGTAATCCGAATGCCATCGCGAGGAGTGTGGCATCCGTTTGCGCCGTGACAATATTTTCTATTATCGTTCCTTTTTAGTCGAACTTCAGCTTCGCGTCCTGAGGTGTCTCTCTCTCCTTTCCGAGCGCGCGCGCGCGCGCTCGTCTCAATATATTCGAGAAGAGCAGACGTCCAGTCGCGAGCTGCCCGTAACGAAATTACGCGCGCAACTCCCACTCGCTCGTCAGCTGACCTTCCTCCCTATGTGTGTGCGCGCGCGCGTCTGTATGTGTGTGTGTGCGTGTGTTGTGTGCACGAGTGTACCCGCTGCAAACGATGTAAAGTTCCCATTATCGAGAACGTTGGAGGAGGACGATGATAATTCTCAGGTACAATCGGCCGTCGCGACGCGCTATCGATCCCAGCGCGACGCCCGACGCCCGCCCGCTGACGGACGCGAGCGCGAGATCGTGCGTTTTATATCGCGTCTCAGGCGGCCGCCGCCGCCGCCGTGTCGTTGGCCGGGGCGAAACGATCCGAGCCGAGCCGAGGCCGAGCCGAGGCCGAGCCGAAGCCGAGTCGAGTCCGAAGTCGAGCGAGCTCGGATCGTTTCGCGCGCGCGCCTTCGAATCGGCGAGTCCGCGCCGTCATTTCGTTATCGATGATGCTGCTGCGCCCGTCGATGCCTCCCGACCCGTCCCGATGCCCGGCGTCGACCCTTCCAACGGCGCTTCTTGATCGTCGAGCTAGCCGACGCCGTATCGTGCAACGCGCGTAAACGATCGGTGAACGTGGATTCTTCATTGTGTGCGTGCTTCGTACGCGTACGAAACTTCACGTTACGGTCTCACGTGACGCTTCACGATCTAAGACGCTGCGTTCGAAGGCCTTCGCTACGGGCGTCGGGACGCACAGGGATGGAAGGTACTTTGCCGACTTCTTTCTCATCACCCGCTGGATTGATACTGCCGTGTCGAACTCCGGTCGCAACGTGCCGCGTTGTTGGCTGTCCATCATCGTCCGTCCGTTCATCGTTCGTCGTTCGCGCCAACCGTGTTGTACCGTACCAGTTAAGTTGTAATTGCCGTTCTAACGATGCATGTTTCTAAACTGCTAACCGAAATATTAGCGATTTAAAAGCGAGAGAGAGAGAGCGAAAGAGAGGAGAGAGCCGAAATGAACGAACGTACCGACCGCGACGATTTTAGGTTTAGGCTAGCGAGAAATTTTGATGTACTTTTAGAAACCACGGTGAGCGAGAGAATGAGAGCGAGTGAGAAAACAGTGTGCGAGAGAGGGAGAGAGAGAGAGAGAGAGAGAAGCGACTTTGCGGCATAACTTTTGACCGCCGCAATTATTCATGACGTTCGCGGGACCCCCTTCTTACCCACCCACAGCCCAACCCCCCCGGAGAAAAACAAATTTATAAACGATCGATTGCAGCGGCGCGCGTGTGTAACAGTGTAACTCCTTCTTTTTTATCTCGACGACAATTTTAGCGGAGTGCCGCGCGAAGAAGAGCCACTACGTCACACTTTTACTCCAATTATATAATTTTACGATCTAAGTTCTTTAGGATTAGTAACGAGATTTCTTCGTTTTTTTACCCTCCTCCAATCGTATAGTCCCCACGTCCCACCCATATTCCCTTTCATTCGTTCCTTACTTTTTTTTTAATATATATATATATGCATACATATATATATACATATTACTTCTATTTAAGTGACAATGCAATGTTTGATCTCTTACTCGTACATACATCACTATATATACGAAGTAAAATGCATAATTGTAACTGCGCCGAGGAATTATGCTCGTTGCGTTTAGCTGCATTTCTACGCCCCCCATACCCCCCCCCCCTCCACGTTCTATTATTTTTTGCCCTCTCTCTTCATCCACCCCTTCGGCGAGTGCGAAGGGGTGGGCGAAGCTCGGATCATTGTCGCGCCGTTCTCTCCCATCAATCGACGAATGGGGGACCGGTCGCAAAAACTTATACATATATACATGTAAAAAAAATATAGACGAAGAATTGATTCGAGCGAACATCTGAAGTGTAAAGGGTACACGCCATCGTCCCCATCCCATCCCCATTCCATGAACACAGCGCCGCACCCCTTCGATATTTCAATCTACGGTACGATATCCGTGTAACGCGAGTTCCCGGAATGCGTTTTGTCATGAAATGCCAACATTTACGCGGTAGAATTCTGTTCGCGGAACCAGTGACGTATATTCTTTTTTTTGAGTCAGCAGCGGATTTACGCCAATCGTTAAACTATCTTAATTCATAAACTCGTTAAGGTAACGCACATGAAGCCAAACACGTTGCTGTACATTTTTCGAACTATAGAAATAATCGTACACGACCGCGATATACGGTGATCTACTGATTGAAATAAAAAGCGGAAGGAAGAACGCTCGGGGCTGCCTTGATTGTGAGACTGAATAAACACTGCTTTCGACAGCCGCGAAAAAGAGGCGGAAAAAAAGTGGCCCCGAATCGTATCCTGAGCGCGGAGAGTAACGTCACCTGTTTTCAGCGTACGCGGCCAAGGGACCCAGTCACCGACATTCGCGACGTTTGCGCGGAACAAACGTGAGGCACAGAGAGAGATAGGGAGAGAGAAAGAGAGAGAGAGAGAGAGAGAGCGATATCAGAAGCAGTCGGCGGGGCGTGGGAGAGAGGGAAAAAATAAAAGAGGCGCCGCTTCGATTTTTCGGCACGACCCTCTCCAACCCTCCCCCCCCCCCCCTCATACGAAAGGTGCGCCTCTTCTCTGTGTTTCGCTGCGTGTCCGTGTGCACGTAAGCAGCCGAGCACGATCGATCAACGCTACTCACTCGACCCGTAATTATGCCCGAGCGAAAAGCTTTTCCGATGCCTTTTTCGAAGGATACCGTTCTCTTATTTTCGATCGCTGGCGACACCTCGCCGCTTTTAACACGTTAACGCTGATGCCGGAACATTTTGCCGGTTAATCGAACAACGTGCGCTTCCTGCTAAAGAATATCGCTACAGTGAGTATATTTCCGAACGCGTACGTTGCCGATATTGACACTCAAGATGGCTTGACCGTATGTTAATGAATTTTATCTCATGACAAATTTTGCTCTTCATGTTCATTTGGTACTCATTGAGATATTCAATGATTCATATTCTGTTTTCGAAGTTTCGACTGGCCAGTATCATTCTGGCGAGTTAAATGAAAATCTGAACATAGATCCTTGGTAGGCTTAATGTTAACACGTTGGATGAAGGTGTATTCAGTCAGGGACTTAGTATCGGATGAATTTCAGAAGAATTTAGTCATTCACTGAAACCGCGATAAATCGAAAACTGCTTGATTTCTTTTAACGAATCATGTTTGATTCACACTCAAATATACCTCTATGATTACGGTTTAAAAAACAGCTATTCTCTGAATAGGTAAATATAGAATAGAGTAGGCAGCAGCTCGACCAACGCATGACTTCTAAACACTTTTACGCGACTCCCTCAAGTAGCAGTCCGGAAATCACTTAAAAGTTCGGTTTCCGCGATCGATACGTTACGCGAATTCAGGAGAAGACACGTGTCGGTCGCCAATTTGAGCCATTGCCGCTTCTTCGCGGATCCGCGAGCCGCCGATTGTCTGCGCTCGGATTGAATATTTATTTCTGGTCCTCGTCGGCTGGCTCAAGTCGGTGATTGAGCGCTCGCGGGGTAGGCGTGTTCTATTAGCGTATCGATGACATCTTCCTACGGGCAGCGGGAGAGATTCGCGCAATGGGCCGGGCCTTCTGCCAGACGGCTAAATCTTAGGCCGGACGTCATCGGTGGAAAATTTTCCGCGAATCGAGCGAGCGAGGAGAGGACGGCCGACTGATTTATTTCTCTTCCTGCTTCTTCGCTCCGACTTTGGCGAGCGTAGCTATATCGCGGCAGACTCGATTAAAAATCGTGCGACGCAGACGCCCGAGGACGCTCGAGGACGCCGAGGACGAGGAGGACGACGAGGATGCCGGGGTGGACGGAATGAAAGACAAAGAGAAGAAAATGGAGATGGAACGAACCAGCGCCAGGATTGGCATTGTGCTATCGAGTATTCTCCGATAATTCAGCGGAGGGTGGGGGAGGAACGACGGGCAAATTGAATCGACTTCGAATAGCAACCAATAATCCCTTGATATTTGTCACTCAAATCCTATCCGCGCTCTCTGGGCTAACTCGATCGCTGCGCCGGACGGATACGTAATGAGAGGAGGGAAGATTTCTCTCTCTCTCTCTCTCTCTCTCTGTCTGTCTATGCCTCTCGCTCTCTCTTTCCGGGATTCGAGCAGCCTTAATAATTATCCGGAGGATCGCCAATTATACGCAATAACCGGGCAAACAGGACACTCGACCGCAGTCCACAGCACGCGTCAGACGTAGTCCGGCCTCTCGAAAGGATCCGCCGAGCTGCCCGAGCCCGGCCATCCTGCCATTTCGGGCGCGAAATTGGATCCGCATTGTTGTCGTCGTTCGGCGAGAGCGGCATATCGAATTTTAACGATAAGCGCGATCCGACCGAGCGGCCTCATTGTCATAACTGATTATTTCGCGGCCCCGTTCCATCCTATCGGTCGGGCTGCAGACGCGGTCGTTCTCGCGAGCGCACAGTGCCACCGCTCGCTGGCCACGGATCTGCACAGGTATACGTGTATAGGTACACACATTCGGCCACAGAAATCTCTGCCCCTGTCCGAGTTCGCTTCCGCGAGCGGTCTTTGCCCGTTACGCATCGTAGGAGCTCGATTTCCGCCCGAAGCGGCTTTCAGCGCGTCGGCCGATCCGAAATTCGCGATAAATAGGTCGCGAACTTTTAATTGACACCGTAATTACCGGCCACGGACGTCGGCTAATTGATTCGACGACGCCCCGGCGTCACGCCGATGACCAATCTCGGCTCGCGAGCGCAGGTGGCGAGAGCGAAATTATTGAAGGAGCGAGACGAGTCTCGCGGAGACGCGCGGATGGAAAATTAATCGGTGCCGATATCGATCGGCGATCCATAAATGATGATCGGCTGAGTTATTGAAATGTCGGTGGGCGTACTAACACATTGGCCGAAGCGTCGCTCCGGCTGCGGGCGGAGGCTGCGAGAATGTCTCGGGAAGCTACGCTGGGTTCTACGTATATTCAGTTTGCAATCCGAATCTGGGGTATTAAGGATGATCTACGTGGGTAATTTAATACCGTGCGGTTAGCTGGAAATATGCTTGGTCTTCGATATTTTTCGGATGAGCCTGGCAGTAAGGTGCTTTTCAGTATTTTTTCACTTACTTCCTACTACATCTTGGGTCTATCACACTTACAGGACTAGGATAAAGATTGGATGGACTACGGATGAAAGATTTTTTTAATCAAAACGAAAATTTGCATAGTTTATTTTTCCGTGGTGTTAAAATGTATTTATGTCCTGATGCTTTTAATTATCTGCGGATCATATCTCTAATTCTTCGTTGCGCATTAATTGACACAGCACTTGTGTGTTATGCATGAAAGTTCAAAAATGTGGCATTTAGTACGTTAAGTTAGTCAGAAACGAATAAATGTCAACGATTTCGGTGCGAACAGAGTGTATACATAATCGAAAAACTGATTCCACGAAGTTACGAGGGCTTCTACACTCGAGAAAGTTGCTTCGACGACAATTGAAAATAATACCCCTTAGCATCTAACAGAGTTCGTCTGACATTGACTGGGTTTCCCGGGGCCGATGTATCACTTTAATCCAGCTGCGACGATTTACGAGTCTGACGTCAGCCATACCAGCCCGTGGATCATCTCCTGCAAGTCTATTCAGACGGATCGCCGGGGCAAGAAACAAATCGATCACGGTCAGGGTAGCCGTTTTAATCGCTAAATAGTATTATCGTGTCTGTAAGTAGGACTCGGACAACGTCTTTCACCTAACCGCCGATTACGACAAACATCTGTTTCGTCAGAGGCTAAGCTGCCCGACAATTGACTTACACGCCTATAGACCTTAATAATTATTTCACGTAACATCAAAGTCCATAGACTCAGATCGTGGCCTTACAGTGGCGAACGGTATTTCCGATTTATTTTCCCCGTTAACCAGGGAAGAAACCCGTACTTATCTGTGTCGACTTCGAATAAAGGCATCGGTATTCTTCGCTGCCTGAGCGATCTCCGATGATGTTTTACCCCATTAAATCTGTCGATATCGAGCGATAAATAATATGCGCCACGCTGTGTACTTAACGGAGTCTAGACATCGTCATGTAGGGATATCGAGCGCAGTATAGTGTACATAACGCGTCTGCAGTGTCTTACGAGACATTACCTAACAGCGTACACGGAAATCATATTTTGCAGCGATAGCGTAACCAGCGACTCTCGCGAGTCAACCACCACCGAACAATGATCCCGAAATCTTTCTGTACTCTGTCGGAGGATAAACCGGTCTTTATAAGAGGTAAGTGAAGGAGATCGAACTCGTGTCACTGTTCTCCCCCCGTCTGTGTGCGTGTTTGTCCCCTCTCACTCTTATCTCTCTCCGTCTCTCTCGCTCTCTCTCTCTCTCTCTCTCTCTCTCTCTCTCTCTCTCTCTGATACTACCTCCTCTCCTCGTGCTTTCTCCCTTTCTTTCGTTCGTTCACCCACCCACTCTCTTTTTCCATTCCTCTCCTACCTTCGACTCGTTCTCCGTTAGGAGTACCGAGTTGCCGCTTATTTTCGGTTGGTCCAAATTCACGGCAATGTGTCCCTGGCCATTCGCCAAGAAACGCTCGTGCGGAGCACGTTGCCTTTCCGCTAACATCCTAAATTACGGCCAATTTATTCGTAAGTCACGTACCGGTACGTCGACTTCCCGAGTTTGTCGGCTTTTCGAAGCCCGTCTCTCCCACATGGGACAATACCTTGTTTAGGTTCGAATGGAAATGCTCGCGGAGACACGCCATACGCGCACTCGGCTATTTTAAAATAACGCGCGCACGCGCCTTCGAAGTCGCGCGCATTTTCACCACTTCCGGTAATGGAGGTTGCTATTCGAACGTCGACTGTGTACGAGAGATAACTAAGAGTTTGAAGTGAAAGTACTCTGGCGGAAAAAATCATGTCACTCAGAACTGAGACGCACACTTGATCGATGTTATTCACGTATCTCGTTACATTAGAGACATAGTAAAATTGATACCATGTTTGTAAGGAGGTTGTACAGGCATCAATTTTATTATCACATCACGGAGGCAATAAATGTACACATGTAGGTTGATATCTTGTGCTGAACGATAGAAGTGTGTCTATTGATCGACCTACTATAACCGTAATGGTAATGTGAGAATTAACGTAAAGGTAAACTGACGAAACATAATGTGGTTATGGTTAGTACCAATATTCAGTCGTTGCCTTCTGTGTAGTACCAACTTTGACGCCTTCTAAGCGGTCTGCGTTTCCATTGGTTCTCGCCTGTGTTACCGAAGTATCGTCTGTGTTACGAAAGTGTGATTTGAGAAGAATGTAGAGCACCGCACAGTTTTGTTAACACCAAACGCTACAATTACTATAATTTTTTAATTGTTCGTTGGCAAATGAGCGATATGTGCTGCCATTTTGCAATTGATGCGCAACATGCCTCAGGGGCTTTGTTACACTGGTGCCGCCATCTATGTCGATGTTATAAAGGACTACGTTAGTGTTTACCGGCTTTCAGTTCAATTGTTTGGAACAGATGTATCTTAAATGCTTCAATCGTTTTAACGAAATATTGACGAACATTGAAGTGTAATATAATATGAAACGATTTGTAGAGTTCAACACATTATTTGTCCGGTACTTAAGCATAAATAAATCCATTTTTTTAAGTATCAGGTAGTCTTGGAACTTCACCTGTTGGATTCAAAGCTGACGGTTGATTGTGATATACTTTAGTGTACAATACGTGTCTGGTTTGGCGAAGTGTTCAAATTTAATGTTCATTAAATAAGTAGATTACGTGTTCGTATGTACCTGTCAACTTTCAAATGTACGTAATTAAATATATTGAAATGATTACGTTGTTCGTTTTGTGTTTTACTAAAGCGCGAAACGTCGAAGACGCATCCTCTTTAAAAGATTTGGGAAAACAAGAGTATTTATTAATAAAAGGTATAATTACTTCAAACTTGTCAGGAAGTTTTAATTCAACAATTAACTAATCATTAATTCTAGCCAAATCAACAATACCCCAACACGGAGCATGTTGGCATGATGCCCTTTTAAGTGTGAAAGATAAATGTGAAAAACTAAATGATTATGAACATTCCATATTGGCTCTTAGACTAGCAAATTGTTTCTTGGATGATTCTGGGCATATCACATATGATTGTCACACGGCTACATCAGAAACTATGCGCCGGTATACACTTTACTTTAATCAAGTTTCAAACAAAAATTACATTTTATCTTCTTATTATTTTAAGGGAATGTATTAATCAAATGTCAGATAGAGCATTTGGAGTATATTATGAATTTTATACTCATACAACGAACATATGTTTCTTTCTAAACCATGAGATATGGCAGGCTGAAACAGAAAGTACCATTAAACAGTAAGAATTTATTTGTACGTTGCAATTGCAGTAAAACCACAAATAAACTCAGTATTAGTAACAACTGAATCATAGGTTGCATCAAGTGTCATCTCATATGACAAAACAATTACTTGAATCTTCAAAGATTCAAGATACAATGTTAGAGACTCAGAAGGAAGGATTAAAAATTCAAAATGAGCTATTGGATAACGGGAAAGAACTAGGATCAATACTAAAGTCCTCTTCTGAAACTGTTAACAATATGGTTACAGACTTTAGGTTTGTAATCAATTACGGTATCATAAAAAATATTGCCTACATAATCAATTAATGAAAGAACAATATTTCTTTATACTTATTAGGCAGTCTACGAAAGATCAGAAAGAATTACTATTTGAGATATTTTCCTACGTACGTACACTCCAAAGTTGGATTATAGGAGAAGTATCATGGCTACAATCTATTTTATATTATGTCGTCAGCTGTATTTTATGTGCATTATTTAGTTCTACAAGAAGGACAAGCGATGCTAGAACAATTCTGTTCACAATTTTAAGTTTGAATGTTACATTTGAAAGGATAATAGTACAGTACCATGAGAATTCACTACATTTGCTAGAGAATAACAAGGTTGTATAGATTTTACACATTTTGCACACATACATGTTCAACTGAAATAACATTTTTCTCAAATTTGCTACAGGTATTATTTTCAGACATTGTGTGGTTAATCCGTAAAATTTCTTTCTCCCTCTGCATCATCACGTTATTTTGTAAATATTATAATTACAAAGATGAGCAATTGGAAAATCACAAAGTATTACAAAGAATAGAACACCGTTTAAATTTGATTGCAGTGGATGCTACAGAATACGAAACGGCAACAAGAATTCGTACGTTTGTTAGTTCCATATGAAATTATGTATATTCTGCAGCACATTTTATAGGTAACACTTTGTATAAATTGTAGGTTATTCTAAGAGGTTAGCGATAAAACGTTCTGAAGCATCAAGGAAATAGTGACTTAAGTCACTGGACACCACGAATGTACTAAATTATACACCAATAAGAGGAAGAACTGAATCATGACCAAAGTATTTATGAAAATAAAATATGAAATAAATATTTGGTACGTGCAGTTATTTATACCTACAGTAATTACAAGCAATTATTAAATTAAATATGATTTTATGTCACATTGACTCATGATATATTACAAAGGATAAATTGATATTTCTACATTTCACTCACATTACATCAAACAAGAGGGTATTTTTTTAACATATATAATTTTTGCTCTTGCGTTAAAACTTTTGCATTTACTGCAGGGACCTGACGCTTTCTCTCTTGTTTTTGAAGGTTTTGTTTCTTCTGATAGTTGCTGTAACAGGTCTGTAAGTTATCCATTTCTTTCATGCAGTGTCTACCAGATGCATCCTCTTTTAAACATGTAAGCAGTAATGTCATCTCCGATATACATCCATCTCCTGTAGAACAATATACATTTTTATTCATCATCTGTGATCCATCAAATCCGGTGAAAATATTACGAATATTTACTGACTCTCTTTTTCTGCAGTGAACTTCAACAATTTTCGTTCTATTATTGGTCTAGGCTTCAAAGGAACTTTGTTCTCAGATACAGTGCGATAAGTCAGAAAAGCCCACGATGGTCTCATCTTTTATTAAAAAGAATTGTTGATGTTTATATTCTAGTCGGTCCCTGTAAAGGATAACCTATACTTCGCCGGTTCAAGAATCACAACATAGTTACTTCTGACAACGGAACGTAATTGTAACACAAAGTTAATATGCTACGAGACGCCAATTTAATTAAACTTACGTTTATTGCAATAATTATATACACATCATATACCTCTTTTTCCAAATAGAAAAGCCTATTCTCAAATGTCGAACGTAATCACTTAGGGTTGCTCAGGGTCCAATTCCATAGACGGTTTCTGATTTGTCGCACATTCTACATCATGACCAAAGTACGCATTTCATGTGACGTCATATTTATACGAAAAGGTAGAAATATTAACGGTCGTAATAAGTAAATTTAAAATATATTTCAGTGCCAGACAATATTAACATTTGTAATAATGTAGTTAACCTCCGATCAACATACATATTTTAATTCTATCAGAAACTTGTCACGTGAGTGAATTATAGTCATCGAGGGAATGTTATTAAAAGTGTGTACCTGCGTCTAAAGAAAATATTGATGTGCATCATTAATTATACCATGTTCGATACAGACAAAGAATATTCTATAGGGAATAGGTACATTTCCAAAGAGATTGAAATAAATTGCGGGTCAGGTGAAAGATAAAACACGGCGAGAAATGGGAATGGCGGTAAGAGATATTTTTGAAAGGCGCCTACGAAACAAGGAGAAGGACGGCGTGCAAGATGGTATGGGAACGAGGTGGAGACGTTGGTAACAGGATTTGCCGATGCTTAGTATCAGTATTGCGCACATGGTGTGACGGCGATGTTCTACGCCTAACCTCTTAACATAGAAAAATCGTCATCTTTACTCGGCGATACGCGACATTCAGCAAATTATCGTCGAATTATCAGCGAAGGTGGGCGAAAACTTATCTTGACGGGTGCGGACTGAGATAAATCAACGTTGCACTTTCAGCCAGGATGGAAGACCGAAAAAGAAGTGAGTCTCGATTTACCTTTAAAATAATCAATATAACAATTTACGACGCTAATTGAATATTGTACTGAACCGCAACACCGATAAAGAGTTACCGGTAGAAGAGAATAGAAAAATGTTCTATTGATTTGAACACCCAGCGTTACCTACTCGGTTTACGACTGCGTTCGCTTCTCAGAAATAATCGGGCGTCGTACCTGTTGAAGATAATGAAAGATTCGCTACGGATGTGCAATATTCTTGGTCACACTTTTCATTCTCCGAGCGTTAAGTTACAAAGCACTGCCCTGAACGGTAGCATAGTGACATCGTTTGAGATTCAACGCGGTGACGTTTATGATAACGAGCCGCACGAGCGCGCAATGTTAATTTGAATGAAAGTGAGAGTGCAGTCGAACGCGACTGAACGCGACCGAGGTTCTGACTAGATGCAGAGCGTAATATATATAGAAACGATGCGATAAGGACGAAGCGAGCTGCTTCGCGGATAGATTTCAATTATGTGGCAAAACGCTGGATGAGATAATATCGTACGATACATTTTTCTGTTCCGTACCCTTTCTCGCCGACGGGTGAGGAAAGAATTATGCGAACTCGATACGCTCAATATGTAGAGACCCTAGTCTTTAATTTATGTGTAGTGGTATATGCCTGCCATACTCACCGTACATATCGCACTCGATGCAGGATATATGTGCAGATAATGAACTAGCGTTTTCCGCTCAATGTTGCCCTTTATCTGTTTACGATAAATGAGGGAAAATGCTTACACTGCTTCTCTCGTGTGTCTCTGAAAAATGTTGAAACGACGGCTGTATACCGAAAGTCCGCACACAACATTTATTTGCTGATGGTTGCGTGGCTGGTCGTATCGCGTACTTTTTCAACGCTGTTTCTCCAACCGCGAATGATTCAGATTCGGCCTTTTTGAAAAGTAGGCCATCGTCAATTTTATGCCGGCGGCTTTCGTGAAGCATAACGTAATGCGAGTGAGCAATTCTTTCTCCCTCTTTCCCATTTGCATTGACTGAACTATAGTGCGAACAATCTGCTAGATGATTTACGGAAACGAAATTGTCAAATTAAAGGATCTGTGAAAAACGAAAATTTGAGCATATCCATGCGCGTTACGGTAATCGCGTCACGTGCGTTTTCTTGAATCGGTACTTTAAGTATTTATAGAGTCACTTAAAAAGTCAAATCATTCGGCTCGGATCAGTGACTTGTCAATACATGTTACGTCATCGATCACGCGAGTCGATCGCATATCTTACCTTCATACGTTTGACTGATACACAATGACAGATACTGTTATCATTGACACCGATTGTTGCGTTCCGCCTTTTATGCACTTCGATAATTGCATCGTATAAAAGTGAATTGATTTTGCTACATTAATCTCGGAACCGGTATTACACGTAATCGTTCGGCACACAAGACCTCTTCGTGTCAGAGACCATTTCAATATATTCGAGAGCTTACGTTCTATATATACGTACTGTAGGAAGTAATTAATATAAAAAACAATCGCCCGCAATCTTCCGTCCAAGTTCATGTTATGCCCGCCCGATAAGTCCCCCACGCTCGCTGCAAAAAAGAGCGTATGTGCGGAATGCGATAAGGCAAGGGCGTGCGATTATGTCAACGCAACCGCGGTTCGCTCGTACCGGAAACCGAAGCGAGAAGCCGACGGGAAAGAGAGGATAGATACGCGGGAACGCGAGCGGAAGGTCGCGAAAAAATGTGTCAAGTTTAAACGCTACTCCCACTGCACTCCCTGTTCCTTCGCCGAGCGTCGAAGGATTAAGTGCACTCACTCTAATAGCGCGACCGGCTTTAGCCCGTCCGAGCGAGCAAACTCAATTGCGTATTGAATCCAATTAGCTGTTTGTCAGAGTTCCGACGGTAATCGTTCTGTACGTGACTACCTTCCCGAATGACGTTCCCTTTAAAGCGCAAACCCGCACGTGTTTTCGTCCAACGGGAAAATCGTACTAATCTCTTTCGAATTCATATGCAAAGTCGGACAATTCTATACTTGGCCAAGCGGACTACAATGGCCAGATAGGGTTCGACGAAAGGAAAGCAATGTGATTTGTATTTGAGCTTTGCGGACAGCTATTCGATACAGTAATTTTGGCATTGTTTAACTGAGATCGCTGTTGTAGTTTCATAGCTGATTTTGGTCGGATTAATTAGAGGGGCAAGGAAATGACTGTTCGACAATGAGCGCGTAGTTTTGTATGGAGTAGAGAAGAAGATGAGAATGAACCGAATCCGCTTTGGCGGAGGTTCGAAATCAATCGTCCTCGGAATCTTCACCTTTCCTCGCTTCTTCCCAATCGCTCGCGTTCCAGCAGGGGAATTTCTTCTCGCGATCCTTTCTCGCGAGCTGGAGCCGTTATGGCTTCCGCCGTCTTATTGCTCGATTCTCAGTGCACTGCTAGCTCGTCCGTAATTCGATATTTACGCAACGATCGCCAACAATTTCCCTTGATATCCCACCTTTTCCATTTTCATTCCGACCCGGCCAATATCCCGCATAAAACTTGCCGTATTCAATGTCGAGAATCGATAACTTGTCTAATTGAACGATCGCCTGTAGTCTACTTCGAATAAGTGCTCCTTTGCGCTAGATTCATGGCCATACATCAAGGAGCATCCACTCGTTTTATATAATGCGCAGGACCTTCCAGGCATCTCGTGTTGCAAGAAACCGGTTCGCATTATGTAGACCGGGGCTCCGATTGTCTCCGTCAGCAAATAATACATCGTCGTCGAAAAAGTTTATGTCAACGATCAACAGTCCAGGTGTCCGTTACTCGCTTAACACCGCGTCGAATTTCGAATAATGTCCCAGTTTGAACGGTCATATCCTTACCTTGCGGACGTTACTTTCTTGCTCATGGTGCCACGAAGCGTGACATTAGCATTGTAGTCGTCCAACTAAATATCCATAATCGTTCACCACCGATCGCTCACGCCATTACATCGTTAGATAACGATAGCCGGTGACAACTGAGTCTCGCAGGAAAGTCATTTTTCCATAAACAGTCGGGGTACGTATTCGTTGAACAGAACTCCTCGTCACACGTACTGTACGATCTTCCTAAAAATATCTGCGGCAGACAAATCGTTCGCGCGACGTTCACGGCCATTGACGCATCTCTCATCATCCTTCGCACAGTTCGGATCCCATTATTCGTACTTGATCGCTTCTCGCGGCGGAATTGTAGACGTACTTCTCACAAATCGTCTTCGTTTAGCGGGGCTATTATTTTTCACCTCACCGTGTCCTTGTCCATGGAACTTATTGCCTAGCTTCTTGTCGTGCACGCATACGGAGCTAGCGTCCAGCCAAGAGACGCACGCGATCGCTCGCCGGATAGAGCATGACGAGACGTTCTTCCACTCGGTCGGACGCTCGGATCTAGCGGTTCCTATCGGCGTTTATCATCTTTATCTTGATGCAATCACAACGTGAAGTTCTCGGGCACGGATAAAGCGCAGGGACTCGAGACAATTTCTTCCGGTGCAGATGCGTGATTCGAACGTCCCGATCATCGATCCTTATCCTCCTCATCGATCTCGAGTCGTCGGTATGTGTGGCAGAAATCAGATTAGCTGCGACGTGCAAGCGCGAACTTTTTTCTCGAGTCGCGATCAGGAAGTTACGTCAGTGGTACTTTAGCACATCGGCAGATTCGCGCAATGATATCAGTTTCACGTTGAACGTCCGTTCGACGTCAGGAGAGAAGGTTCAAGGAACAAAGCGGTCTCATTCGTCGTTTCATTTGAAGAGGTACAGTTTTTCTCGATTTTTTGTAATCGACGAGTGCTATTTAAATTGGTATGCGGCGGAAAGGCGGTAACATTGTTCCGGATTAGAAAAGTTTTATGCAGGACGAGGATTGTAGCCCTCGCAAAAGGAAGAAAGATTTTCGTTTGAACCGGTCCGCTAATTTGCCTAATGGCGTTAATCAATCGCGCGGCACCTCTCATTACCCGCAAGTACGGAGATAATTTAATGGCGCGCATTGAACAGAATCGCCGAATCTGTTAAATAATTTCTCTGCCGCTTGTTTCGATTAACGCATTCGCTCGACGACCCTGGACAAATTTGCAATTGAAATAGCTCGCTTTTTCCATCTCGCCTATGACGGCACGAAATATTCGACACCAATGCATCCGTGGTACTGTGACGCAACGATTTTTTACTCTATCCTAAAAAATTGCAATGACATTATCCATCATTGCATAACATTGTGGAAACACTTCCGTCGCCACTCTTTCATCTTAAAATCAAAGGATCAGCTGAGAAGTGAAAATCTAGTCTTTCCGCATAGCATTGTCGAGATGGTTCGAGAATGCGTCAGTCTCGTAACATGTTGAACGTATAAAATATGCGTCACGCGAGTTATTAATGCACGAAAAGTACGAGTGCAGGAGAACGAGAGTCATCATGGACGCGGAATCTCATTAGGGGTATCTTCGTTTTCGTTTAGGCGGCATAAACGTGACGTTCGACGGACGTTTCGCAGGTGCGTCGTTCGCGCTTTGACGCTCGATTTCGATCGACGAGCACGCCGCGGATCGTCGATCCTGATGCGCTCGATCAGTTCCACTCGCGCGGCTGAAGCGATCGCATCGTCGGGCGATCGATCATATCGATCTTACTCTCGCCCATCGCAATCATCGCGGGTCGGACGCTGCGTCCCGTTTTGTCGATTCTTCGCACACACGTAAAGACACTCTAATCGTCAGAATGATAAGTAAGTCGTTAATGCACTCGCAGTTGCGTCGCACTCTTTAGACTATCGTGCAACGATAATCCCTGCACACGATAGTGTACAGGACGTCCCACTGTTGGTCTCGGATATCCTTGGTGTTACCGCTATCCATAGTTAACGCACGAACGAGTGTATATACTAACCCAGACCTATTTGCGCTTTTCCGATCGGTGTTTTCCGATCGTTAGGATTAGTGCCTCAGGCTTTTCTCCGGAAAGGATCCTAATCGTCGCTGCGCGATGGTCAACAGTTACTTGAGTGAGCTTCCTTAATTAGCATCGCTTTGAATAAGCTGTGTACGACCGTAGGGCTGTTTACGTACGACGTCAGCGTGTTTCGATTTATCCTGTTCCCGTATTTCCGCCTCTGACAACGTGCAAATGATAATCGCATCCGGCTGCCGAGCCACAGGCATCGACAATGCCATTTTCTTCGGAATCTTTAAGTCCGACTAAAAGCGATTCCGTGAAAACGCATTTAGAGCTCGTTTCTCGACTTTCCGTTTCTGAACCTTTATTACCATCCGTTATGTTCACATTCCGGCAAACTGCCGAAATTCTCGTTGCGATCGTAACTTTTCCGAAATAAAGGACGTTCATGGCTACATCCGAGATCGTGTCTATAACGTCCTTGCTTAGAGTCCTATAATTAATTTCAGTTCTCCGTTCGACGGAGAGCTTGCGAATCGAAACGCGACAAAGTTTTGTTTTGATCGCTTCCAGCGATGCATTTAACGGGTCTGAAAAGTTGTTTGCCATTGTTTGATGCCCGCGTTAGACGGAATGTTCGTCGACACGTGAACTTTTTAACGAACGCTTTTGTCAGGGTCAGCTGGGTTCAGCGCGTGCCATAGAAATTTGCCAGGCCGGCTCGCGTCACAATTGGGCAACAGTGACGAGAGTCGGAATCTGGTTCGGGTAAAAGTTTACGGGTCCGATAGAAATTACGGTTGCCGAACCATTCGCCGATCGTCGAGCGTGACCTTTTGATCGTGACTTGACTCGTCGCTAGCCTCTGTCGCCCAAGTGGATCACTTTCTTTCAATGGATCGTACCTTGAGATCGGCGTGCGCTGCCGTTTCAATGAACCGTTATTACTGTTGGGCAAATAAGTAATGAGCAAATTACGTCGTGGCGGTAACAGTACTTCTTTTCAGTTATGACTCTTACTTCGAATTACTCGTGTTTCGGAAGGCAGACCGCTCTCTGTTCTTCGAACCGTATACTTTTTACACCAAGTCATGTTATACGCGGTATTTTCTTCGGTAATTGTCTAGTACGAATTTTAAAATGGTCAGAATATTGCAAAATACTTTGCACGATAAAGTTTGAATTTAAAATGACTTTGTAACATGACCCAAAATAGGTGAAAACGAATAGAAAGACACATACCCCACGAATAATAAAGTAGCCATTACCCTTTGTACTATAATGTACGAAAGAACAATCAAAGTAATGACGACAATGAAAGAAGCTAAATTCCAAAATACTCAAGAAATTGTGAAAACGACTAAGCAACTACTGCAGGGTGTCTAATTATTATCGTGCAGTGGTACCCATTGCAGTGGTAACGAGCCGCGTTAATAACATGTCCAGCAGTCACATAATGCAAGCTACTCCTACAGTACACTCAATTTGTCTAGGAACGTCGACGGAGGAGAGCCTGCAGTTCATCAGGCAGTCGCTGAAGTCTGAGGAGATGGATCATCTGGAGGGCACTCATTTCGATGGCACATTCCCTCACATTTTCATAACGTTCGGAGCGTCGGTAAGTTCATCTGATTAGCCCGATTAATTCAAGAACCGTTCCATTATGCCCACATTATACTCGCTCTCCGCATGTGCTGTTTCATATTAGACTGTTAAATCTCCGAGCCTTGAAATTTCTGAACCGTGCAGAAACTGATTCTTAATTCCTTTGAATGCATATTACGCGTTCTACCCACGTCATCGTCAGAATACAAAATTCTGATTTCTATGATAGCGGAGTACGCACAACCCTTTATTGTCTGTACGCAGGGTGACCTGGCCAAGAAGAAGATTTATCCCACCCTTTGGTGGCTCTTCCGCGACAATCTTCTCCCGAAAACAACCACCTTCTATGGCTACGCCAGAACTAAATTGACCGTGCAAGAGCTGCGCGAGAAGTGTCATCCTTTTATGAAAGTGAAGCCTGACGAGCAGGATAGATTCGAGGAATTCTGGCGATTAAATCACTACGTGTCAGGTGGCTACGATTCAGAGGATGGTTTCCGCACCCTCGATAGAGAACTGAGGAAGCACGAGGCTGGAAAAAACGCTCATCGACTCTTCTATTTAGCTCTACCGCCGTCAGTGTTCGAGAAAGTCACGGTCCACATCAGGAACGTGTGCATGGGACAGAAGTGAGTATCGCTTGGCTGAAATCGATCAGGTACTCCTTTTGATAGCGGCCGAAACCGTTCGAGCAGACTATCGAACTTAAATGCGCGAACTTTACGGTGCCAGAAACTGTATTTCGAGAAAGTTCGCTTTTATGAGCTATCCTTTGAATCGGGCGTAAAAAGGGTTCTTACCTGAGACAAAGATTGAGACACAGGCCGACGGCGATAGACGTCTATGTGGGCTGCTTGTCCTGATCTTAAATGTCGATATTTCAGAGGCTGGAATCGAATAATCATTGAGAAGCCGTTCGGTCGGGATGCGATAACGTCTCAGCAGCTATCGGACCATCTCGCGTCGTTGTTCAAGGAGGAACAAATCTATCGTATCGATCACTATCTTGGTAAGGAGATGGTGCAGAACCTGATGACTCTTCGATTCGGCAATAGAATCTTCGGCCCCACGTGGAATAGGGACAATGTGGCATCTGTTCAAATAACGTTTAAGGAGCCGTTCGGAACTCAGGGGAGAGGCGGGTACTTCGACGAGTTTGGTATTATTCGAGACGTCATGCAGAATCATCTGCTTCAAATCCTGTCGCTGGTCGCCATGGAGAAGCCTGCCTCTTGTCATCCGGATGATATTAGGTGATTATTAATACCCGTACATCAATAAGGTCTTCGCACGGTATAATCTCTTTTGAAAAATTCTATTTGAAATCGTTCGTGTGTCATCGTTTGTAAGAGATCTCATTGTCCTCGCAGGAACGAGAAGGTGAAGGTTTTACGATGCATGAAACCCCTGGAATTGGACGATGTTGTCTTAGGACAATACGTCGGGAATCCCGAGTCTAACGATCTGGAGGAACGCTTGGCATACTTGGACGATCCGACGGTTCCAGCTGATTCGAACACACCTACGTTTGCATTGGCCGTGCTCAAGATAAATAACGAAAGATGGGACGGTGTCCCGTTCATACTTAGATGCGGCAAAGGTATAGAATTATACGCGCGCTCGCTTTCCGCCAGGTTCGAGATATTGCAGCTCACCCCATATTTTTGCAATTGACAGTGACGATCGATGTAATTTTCAGCGCTGAACGAGCGAAAGGCCGAAGTTCGAATCCAATATCAGGATGTACCCGGTGACATTTTCGACGGTAAAGCGAAGAGAAACGAGCTCGTAATAAGAGTACAGCCGGGCGAGGCGTTGTATATAAAAATGATGACGAAATCACCGGGTATCACGTTCGATATGGAAGAGACAGAATTGGATCTGACCTACGGTAACAGGTACAAGGTAGGCGTCGACGATCTGTACGAACGGTGGCAGCCCGCTGTGCCGTACTTCGCAAGGTCACCCGAAGAAATATTTAAATTATCGTGTTATGCAGGGGTTGAAGTTGCCCGACGCATATGAGCGATTGATATTGGACGTATTCTGCGGATCGCAAATGCACTTCGTCAGGAGTGATGAGCTCTCGGAGGCGTGGAGGATATTCACACCGTTGCTTCATCAAATTGAGCAGGAGAACATTCGGCCCATACCGTATAGGTGAGTGCAATCAATACGGTAATTGAATGTAAATACCTTGGAAAGGACACAAATTAACCGTTCTGTCACTGACGACCGCAATACTTATTCACAGTTCAGCTCGAATTCATGATACGATACGATATGCGCATATTTATATACGTAATTAATTGTTCGCTTTAGATATGGCTCCCGTGGACCAAAGGAAGCTGATGAAATGGCAAAGAAGCATAACTTTGCTTACTACGGTTCCTATAAATGGGTACGGCCATAAAATATTATCGCGTCGTACCGCTCAGGTAAAAACAGGGAATAGGATTAGGTTTACGTGAATAGGTTCCATAATCATTTTCTTACCATTGCACAATCTGTGATTAAGGCATTCCATGGTTATACGATACAAATGTACAAAAGGTATTTTTGATACTTCGTACTGATATTATATATTATGATATTATATATTTACAACTCTATTGAATTTTCATAAAAAATGTATTTATAAACCAGTGCCTCTCGTTGACACGTGCTTTAAATGAACCCGAATAAGCGCAATGTTGTCTAATAAATACTGAATTATTTATGCGATACGTTTGCAGCGATTTAGCCAAATTTTATACATGTAATGTAAGAATAATCATTTAAACAATTCGCATATTTCTTTCATGCGATTGATTGTCATAGTTGAATGGAATGTACTGTTAACCTAACAGTATAATATTTTACACTATAATGCATACGAGGAAACGAATTATGAATATTACTAAAAGCATCATCAAAATGAGAGTACGACCCACCCATCCATCAATCAAGAAACAAAATGATCAGGTAATGTTGCGTGTGTGATGGTCATATTAAACATCCTGTGTCATAAAATGAATTTACACGTAATTTCTCACATGATCAGTTATATTCTATAAATCAGATTGCATTATACAAATGATTAATTCATGAATGGTGAATTCTACTTACATAATAGTTTTATTAAATCTCGACATTTTAAATGTATTATCTATCACGCGGAATATACTGTACAATCGGTAGGGTAATGTAAATGATATAATACTTGGTTTCAGACTATCTATTATAATAAATAAATAAGAGAAAGTTGAATGGCTGATTATTTATCGGCTCTGCCACTCGACAAGTGTTTAAATAATGATTGTTCGATTGAACTGTCCATCGGGTGACACGAAACTTTCGACGATACAATGTTTTTAATATTCAGCTCTCTCTTACGTAAAAAGATAAAGTATATGCGAATATATGTGTCACATACAAATGGCTATCATAATAGATGAGCTAATAATATTTAGGATTTTAAATAATTAAACATCCTGCAGCGTAATGAGGAGACTATGAAAGGACTCAAATTGTCTTAATGACCTGTATCAATGCGAGATTCGAATATCAATATTGTTGGAAGAAGGATATTCGGGTACATATAAAAATGATGTAAAACACGATAAAATTCAATGTTGTGTGATATATGTTCAACAAATATTTGCAATGCTATAAATTAATTTATGCAATTCAGAGTGATACACTGCAAGCAGTATGATTTCATAACCTTGAGTAAAAGTATCTTAAATGTTTAATAATTACATAGATGAGGACTAATATACCCACACGTAAGTGACGATATCTAACATGTAATGTCTCGCGTTAGATAACAGTACACATTGCACAAATTAAAAATACAAATAAAGAAATATAAAAAACTACACATTATTTCATACGCAGTCATTTTTAAATTCACTAGTCTTCTCGTTAAACATTTCGCTAGATTAGGACCCTTCCGTAAAGCGTGTACACAAAATCAAACACAAAGTTCAGTTTCTGAAGTATCGATATGGCAATGTCTTTTGAACACTTTTCACTATTAGTATATAATTCGTAAAAACGTCCAAATTTGATCCAGGTCTATTAGTTGACGAAAAATACAATTTCTATGTATCTTACACTCATCCAAGAAAAAGAAAACAAAACAAAACTTAAATTTCACAAGCTTCAGGATCCAATAGTTCATCCCAATTAATACTTCTCTGAAACACTTCCTGCTGGAGCCATAATTCATAATGCTGCTTAAACTCTTCTGTTAATTCGACGTTGGCACCGAGTACCGACGTAACAGACGTATCAACAGAGTCTAATTCCTCGTCTCTTGTATTGTTGGAATATCGTCGATTATTGAATTGATCAACGCACGTGCGTAATTCGCACTCTTCCGCTTGAAAGTCCCATGGTCTCGCTTCTAAATCTAAGCGATAAACGATTTCGCGAGCTTAATGTCAATGATCTTCACGATGATAAGTATACATTGTTTCGTATGTATAAAGGTCTTACCATTGCCATAGGCCCAATCGTCATTCAAACGATGTCTAACTTTCGCGTAAATGACACTAATAGTCTTCATATTTGTTTTCCGCCACTGTCGACCTAAATATTTAGTCTGCATCTTCAGTAGCTTTAAGACGTACAGTTGCATCATTGCATGTCTGACCTTCAGTGTACGTTTCAGAATAGGTGCCGATTTGAAAACGACTAGCATCTGTAATAAAGTTCTTGTAAGTCAGGGCGAATGTTTTTGAATCGCGAGAAACTGATGACGATTGCTTACCATGATTCTGCTATGTTTCCATTTAGTCAATTTGTTCAATATTCGTAGCAAGTTAATACAGGAAAATGCGTTACGCCAAGAATAGGTTTGACTGTCACCAATTTCAAGACTCTCTGTAGTCAGTTCTGGCTGATCCCCAATAACACACATTGGAAAGTCCAAAATGGGAATACTGCAATAAGCCGGAAAACATGATGGCAAGTATTTAAAGTATGTTTACGCGATAAATAAAGATTTACACTTACAAATTCTTTGCATCTATGTAAGTTAGAATATTTTGGTTTAAGAACTTTAAAACCAATGGTATGCAATTTGCAAATACAAGATGCTGCGACATGAATTCAAACTGGTATATGTGATTCAGTTTGAAGTGTTTCAGTAAAAGCAACAGGATGGCAGACACTGCTTTAACAATAATTTCCTTATGTCTGTTTACGTCGATTCCCAGTTTCATTGATTGAAACACAGTCATTCTAAACGCATAGAAACGTTAAGATTGTATTTACTTGCCATTGATGTTAGGATAACATAGAATATGGTCTTTCATTTCGACTAAAATATGAAGCTTACGGCATTTCTTCCGGCAATACATCAGCCATGATATTAATACTATCTGTTTTCGCCTTGCTGGTTGGTGCAGCGGCAAGTAAAATTTTTAACAAAGCTATCATGTACTGCGGCAGATTAGGTAATATGGCTTGATACAAAATTTCTGTCGGTGTCTGACGTAATGGGGGTTGCGGGGTACTCATAGGATTCCTAGCTATTTCTTCTTCCTTCTGTATTTGGACTTCGGCTAAAGATGTGTACATGTGCTGCAAATAAAGTATAGGTGCCGTTTCCAATGTCTGTATTTAGCCAATTGTATGCGTGTTCACACCAAGGTTATACTCACTCGTTTAAGGGTGTTTACACCTTCGTGAATTGGTTGTGGTAAACCAGCCAAACTTTCTCTGTCTCCTTGCAGTTTGTATCCAACAAACTTAAGTCTAGAAACTTCAAGGAATGTGTCAACATCCTTCTGTCTTACTTTTGGCGTCCATGGGAGACCTTCAAACAAAAGAAGAGTTCCGTTTACCTTACCTAAGTCATATCAATCTGTTATACTAACGCAGCAAAACAAATTAATACCTTTTCCTTTGTTCATTAACGGGGTACTAGGCCTCAGTTCCGACTGATTATTCTGATCTTCAGGATACGGGTGACTCCAATCTGGGAGTCCAGGTGGTCCCATGAACACAACCATTTCACCTTCTCCTTCATTTGTGCCTGTATTATTTCCAGGATCCCCGCCTTCGTATTCCATACCTAAACCCGGCTCATCTAGTGAGCTTTGTTTCATTAAACTCTGTAAGAATAACGAGCATCGAGTTTTATGCACGTAAAACGTAACAGAAAATTATATTCGGAAAAATTCAATCGTTTGCGAACTAACTCGTCTAAACGGTCTTTGTCGTTTTTGGTTTTGTGTTTCTATCAAGTCAGCGGCGCTAATAGGAGGCGAACTCGCTCTCATATTTCTAGCAACTTCTATTGTGTCTTCCTGCTGTGTATCGAGACCAGCCTCTTCGCGATATTTTTTCTTGAGCTCTCTCAGCGTATCGATACCGCCGAGTGACACTAAGATCAACTTCCATAAAAGTAAAAGTACTTTTTTCATAGGAAAATGTGGCGCGAAACCGCTGCAGAAACACGTTACCATACCGAGAAGTTTAACTATAAGTAGTTCTTCTCCATACGGATTCACTGTTAACAGAAAGAATCGGTTTCATGTAGATTACACATTGAATTGGTTTTGAAATTTAAACAGATACAAACTATAGAAATCTGAATTTTTTAATTATATATTCTCAAGACTTACTAAGATCCTCTTTGAAAGATTCAACATTTTCTTTATAAATGCTGTGTTCTATATTTTGTAATTCCTCCCTCATTACTTCCGTAATGATGTATAAAACAGATAGGATCACTCGTAAATCGGTGGAGTCAGCGAGACTGACAGCTAGTTTCCTCATTGCTGAAGTAGCTGTTGTGTTGTTTCTAATAAAGATAAGAAGTATTGTTGTAAAACAAGATAGGGCATTTTGTACACTTACGATAAATTGAACCTACTCTATTTCTATATTTAGAAGTTCAACGAATGCAGGGAAAACTCCCGCTTCGTAAAGGAGCATCACATTTATCTTGGTCCAAGCTTGTTGTTCCTTGTCAGATTGTACCTCGGCCCAACACCCTTGAACCAAATATAAGATACATCGTGCAGCCTTCATTCTTAGATGCTTGTTAGAGACTTCTAACTGGTCTAGCAATTTATAGATTACGGACTTCCGTTGGGCAGTCGTAAAGTTTTGCCACCATGGCAGTAATTTATACCATTCCATTTGATCTTCGAACGCCTGAAACATGAATATTCCATGGTTTTAGAATGGCCAAATGAAATATCCACAAAGAAAAATACACTCACTTTAAGATTAAGCTGCAACTCATATTGTTCAGTATAACTGTACAACTCTGCAATTTCATTGGCATGTGTATCAGTATCATCATAAACAAACTCCAAATCTGTAGGCTTTGGGCCTTCCTGATGATCGGACAGAGAAGCACACATTGTAACACATAGCAAATGTATTCCACTTGGCAGTCCTACGTTATTTAATTGTCACACTACTCTACTGTTAATCCATTGAGCCCCAGGGTTCATTGTAAAAACACGATCGACACGGGACGAAGAGCGCGATTGCATTTGTCTCAAATATTGCGAAGAGAATTAAGCGACGCGATAGCACTACTCTTATAAACTGTGAGTACGCTGTCAGTTGTCCGACAGCGTCCAAATGTACTTGGTCTTTTCGACCAAAAATCCAAACAGCGCGATTGCGTTCCATGGGACTCAAACGGTTAATTACATAAAAACAGAAAATATTTCATTCAAAAGGTTGTCCCAAAAAAATCAGTACATCTAACTTGATTTAGGGGAATTGAAGATCCAAGAAATGCTTAGTTACACACCATTGTGGGGTACAAACAGCTTTGGACTAACAACGTTTATTAACTGGAGTTGTGAGCTCCAAGCTGTCAGAAAAATAGGTTAGGCAGGTAGAGCGGTCCACTGAACGATTTATCTCACGTAACCGTGGGCAAATTTCTGCAAGATCGCGACACGACGTAGTCTACTCACTTCGAAACTAATTATTCGTCGTTGTAGAACTATACGGGGAAGATCGCGCTTCCCATTCCCATTCGCATCCATCGCTACGTCACATAGCATCTTGTGATAGTGATTAGGGAAGTAGTTCTCCGATTCAGTATTGAAATCGATCCTTGTAGCCGATTACGCGGACGCTGATTTTTGAATATCGACTAATCGGCTACTTAAATAGCCTAAATCATTGAATTTCGTCCCATATGCGGATTATATTTTACGTAAAAGAATATCATAATGCTTATTGTAAGACAATGAAAGTTTGTTGTAAAATATTTCGGATTATCTAATGATTTCCTTGGAAATGGTCTCAACCACATTCGATCGCTATCTAGTGACATTTGTTTTGGACATTTCATGAGTAGTTTTCTGTGATGTCATATTAAGAATTCCATAATACTCAACATTGTTTTGATATTCAAACAGTACCGGCGAAAGTAACATTGAAGTGTGGGAGAACTCTTTAGTAATTTTGACGGACGAGATCTTGCCACTTGTCAGCATCCCTCGACTTCCATTTTGAAAGTTGCAGCCGCACGAAAAGCAAACCGAAGTCAGGCTCGTTTCAACAAACGCGTCCCTGTCGGCATACATTTATTATCCTTATAACAAAAGCTGTGACCACTGTCACGATGCAGGGCACAATTATTGAAAATTTAAGTGGCAAAAAGCTATCAGTATTGGTGATGCTTCTAATAATCACTCAGATTGTTTGTTTCTTGATAGGCGGTCTTATAGGTAAGTGAGTAAACATCATGTTTTCGCGAAATTCTCCAAACAAATATACTCGCTTTGAATGTCAGTGGAGATTCATAGTACTTATAGTCTGCAAACAAAGAAACTACGTCTTATATGATATTCTATGTTATATCTCTCACTCTTTAATCTATATAATACAAATAAACTGTGATATATTATCTCAATGGAATTCATATTTTTTTTATTTGCACATTTGTATCATATATCAATTTTCATGTATACATACAAATATTGGTATATTAGTATCAAGGTGATTAGAAATAAAATTTATGTTTAGCACCTACACCAGCTAGCAGCCAAAGTATTCTTGGTACATCTTGCAAAGATATCCGTGTCAATGGATCGGAACCTGGTGGAGGAAAATGGTTTTATTCTAGAGGCAAAGGGGCCTGTACACCTGTGGATATGAACCGTTTCAGTCTTGATAATCATCATCAAGCTTATCAAGTTGTTTATGCATTCCAAGTATGATGGATGACTTATGTGACTACTATAAACTACTAATGTACGCAATAATATAACATATTGTTCTTCCAGATGCCAGTACCTCGTAACAGTATGCAGTTGGATTATTCAAGATGGCAACAGAATCTTATAGGTGTTTTGCAAGTGGATATTGTTTACCACAGACAAATCGAAATTGGTAAGAAATATTTATATTTTAAGCATGTGGTCATCTTTGAATGTATGTAATTTTTTTAACAGCTCCAAGAACAAAAATAACGTTAGATGCAAGGCTTGCATACAGGAACAAAGAAGATCCCGATGATGCTTGGAAACCGTATGCCGCATCTGTTGTTGAGAGGATATTGGATTGCAGCATAGATGATGTGAGTAAACCATTTTACTTGTGTAATTTTTTTTTGTTTAAAACTAACATGTGCAACTCATTCTTTACATTTTTATATAGGCATTTGAGCAGTACAACTATAATTGCAGTGTTGTGCCTCTATTTGAACTTGGATCACTTTTTCATGATTATTATCTTTTGAACATTCGACTCCCTGCAGATACTGATAAGAACATTAACCAAGGTCTTGGCCATATAACTGATTTATGGTTGACTGTGAGTAAGATATAAGCTATGATATAATCTAACTTTACATGTTGGTATAATGTAATATATCCTCCATTTAGGCCATCAATCAAAATGGTGGATTTACAAAAGTATGGGTTAGTTTGAAGACTGTTTACTTCCCAATTGTAGCTGCTGTTCTTTTTTGGTATTGGAGAAGAGTTTCACTACTATCTAGGGAACCTGCTCTCTTAGAATACATGCTCTTAGCACTTGGGTCTGCTTTAACCTTCTTGAATTGTATGTAATACGTTTATCCTCTCAGCCTACTAAAAGCATTTGTTTATCGTTTAACCATACATTTATATTATTTAGTGCCGTTGGAATATTTAACACTCGCATATGACATGCCGTTTATGCTTCTTTTGGGCGATATTCGGCAAGGAGTGTTTTATGCCATTCTATTATCATTTTGGCTTGTTTTTGCTGGCGAACATCTCATGGTAAGTACATAATGTTATACAGTATTTTCATTGCGCAATACATGTTCGCCAACACTCATTTTTAAAATGTTATTTCAGATTCAGGCAAGTTGAAAATCCCAGCCTTTGATAAATGATTTATTATTGGTAACTCAATTTTCAAGTATGCATTAAAATGATTTAGGAAGGCGAGCAAAGGAATTCCTTAAAATGCTATTGGCGTCATCTCTCTGCTGTTGGAATAGGATGTCTTTCTCTATTTGTTTTTGATATGTGCGAACGTGGTGTGCAACTACGGAATCCTTTCTATTCCATCTGGGTTACGGATCTTGGAACGAAATTGGCAGTATCCTTTCCAAACTCTATCTATCTATCTATATCTATCTTGATGCATATCTGAAACCATTATTGTCCTTAAGCACGTGTCACAGTTGTCTTTCATAATACTTGCTGGTGTATCGGCTGGAATGTATTTGATGTTCTTGTCTTATATGATATGGAAGGTATTCATGAACATCAGTGCGAAACGTGCAGCTTTACCTAGCATGAGTTCGGCACGTCGCTTACATTACGAAGGTGTTATTTACCGCTTCAAATTTTTGATGATCGCCACTTTGCTTTGTGCGTCCTTGACGGTTATTGGATTCATACTTGGACAGGTAGGAATATAAACGTTATGTTTGCATAGAGCAAAAATATTCATGGCGCGCATTATCCTAAAGGTTGCTGAGGGTCAATGGAAATGGGATGAAGACTTGCAATTGGAAATGACATCCGCATTCTTCACGGGAGTTTACGGCATGTGGAATGTTTACATTTTAGCTTTACTGTGTCTTTATGCACCTTCTCATAAACAGTGGCCCATAGAGCCATCAGGTAAGGGCTGAATATTAGCGTGCAGTTGAACCTATAGTACATATAGAGTCGTCATGATATTGTTGAAAAGTGGACAATATTGTTCAATGGTTCGTTCCTTCTTTTAGAAAATAGTGTTAGCGAGGAAATTGAGTTCTCGAGATTGCCAACTGATCCCAACGAAATGCTGTCTCTCACAGCATTTACGCGGAAGACAGCGGTGGAGTAAACAGTGTCACAAGTTGCGACATTTTTTTAGCAAAAACGGCAGCAGACTTTTTATACACATGTACTTATATTAAGGGTAGATTAGAAATAGTACTACAATTTTACAGTATTTATATAGATGGAAACGACTGATAATACTCTTACTATAGCTCGCGTTTACATGCCAAAAGTAATTTATTCTTTTAAGCGTTTTACAGATTTTATATTTTCTCGGAGCGTCATTTTTTAAGACTGTTTACAACATGATATACACTAATTTGGAAATTTGCTTTACAAATTTTGTATAGATGGAGAAATCACGTGGAAAGTCATTTCATCTCTAAACACAAAATATCTACACAGTGGTGCGTTCGTGGTAATTTCCTTGGTTTATTGGTTGAATATATTTTTGTATATTCAAAATCATCTTGATAGGATTAAAGCAAGGCCACTCGGAACGCTTTTAACGCTGCACAAAAAAAAGTGAATATAAAGTCGAATACAGGTTTGATGTTTTATGAGAGTAGCCATTTACGTACAACGGTGTGTAAAAGTAGGGACAAAATCCTGAAGAATATGTGATATACATGTATGTTTTCTATTAATCTACTATTCAGCATTACACAGATTTTTGTACTTTCGACGTGATTCCATTAAATCTCATCTCGCGCAATGTGTGATTGTCGGGGTGTTTATATTTTTTATTAAAGTAATCGTCACTGTAAAGAAAACTTTTTCTCACAATTGATACGACCACTTTGGGTACAAGTAAGTTTGGATATATGTAAATTTAGGTAACTTTTAGAAGAGTAGAAGAAGTTGGACAATCACAGAAGTAGTATTAGAATTACACGAAAGAGGTGAAGTGACTCATTTCCAAGGATTTGGACGATCTGATAGTTATAATATCATGTGTAATGATTACTGTTAATTTTCTAATGATATATTAATATTATTTGCATTTGGTTCCGGCTTCTGATCGTTGTTAAATGTGGCAAATATTTTATTGCCTATATACAATTTATAGTGACAAATCGACAAATGATAGCGCTGCATGCTAAATAGTAGTGGATCTCAGATTGATATTATATTTATCACCTAATTCTTCCATCATTTTACAAAGGACAGAGAATACAATCAGAATCGGTGACGTAGCACGATTTCTTGACGTTACATATAGTCCAATTCCAATATTCTGTTATGATTTGCAGATCTAGCAAAAGTGCGCATATTCTCACAATTAATTCATTGCACTCAAGTAAAACCCTCTTCCGTCTTATTACGGTACATATCAGTACTGGGCATTTATCTGCGATTAATATTTATATACATTTAATCACAATCATGTAATAATGGCAGTCAGTATTTAATGATTATACACATTATATTCCATCACCTTACAGATCTTAACCCTCCGACTACTGTGCCTGGGTCACGGTACCGGGATTTTTTACCGGTCAATTTGTTCTCAAAGCGATAACGCATAAAAGATCTTTTGAAGTGGGCCGACGGCATCCGGCGAGCAGCTCGCTTGAGCCGTCACGGATTGGTATTAGTGAAATGTGTGTGTGGGCCAGAACGACCCCGGCACGATCGCGCTAAGTTTGATAGTCGGAGGGTTAAGGACAAGACATTGTGATACAAATTACGTATCCTTTTGAATACTTGAGTGTGATGTTCTAAGTACAAAACTATGTGCCAAGTGAATCAAATGTTGCAATGGACGTGACTGTTCTGTGGTTTTTATACGAAATATTGAAGGAAATGTTTCCATTAACTTCGACCGATATAGTAGTTGAATATTATATTAGATTTTGGTTTACACTCAAGTATTCAGATTATTGGCCATATACTTAACAGCAATTCTATACAACAGTACTTATAATTAACGTAATTATATGTATTTTTAAAACATACGCAACAAGGTAGAAATCGACAAATAAGGTGCAATAAGCTTTTTTACGCATTGATTGGTATGATATTAACAGAATAATTTATATGCTGTACTTTAATTTAACGAATGAATAGACAGCATATACATGACCAATGATCATGTTTGTACATTTATGTACATGTGATAGTTATAACGTTAATTTAGACGAACATCGTGCAAAAAGCCGATCTGATTTATAAAAAAACCGATTGTTTACGTTTCCTCATAACGCTTCCTTCTTTCAGTTATCTAGTTTGGTTGCCACAGATTATTCTTAATAATGATTTGTTATAATAATTATTTGTATTACTTTCGCAAATTAGAATCAAAAGTAACTGTCAAAATTAAAAAACCCTAATTATACATATACGTAGAATCTGACATGTTTTTGTTTCTTTATTAGAGAGTGACAGACGTCAAACGTATAACGTAGTGCATATGCTTGATTTGAGTCGTTTAGTGTTACATACTTTTCAGTGATCGAATGTCTGCGCGATATAGTGAAGCTTTTAATTTTCGTCAGCAAGTGATCCATTGCTGCTTTCTTTCAACGAATCAAGCACGAGTACGTTAATTTCAAGTCGAAAACCATTTAAGGCTTAGTTTAATCGAAGCATAACCAACGATCGGAGAGCAGTAAGGTACGCTCTCAAAGATTCAACTTACTCAAACATGTGTCGTATGTTTAGCATAGAGGTAACTGCTTCTTCCCCAATGATTAAATTATTGCGATTATATCACCGATATATTGTATTTGCGATACAATAAAACATAATTACTAAGCGACACGCGTAATCGTTATTAACGTTTCGCCGGCGTGGCAGGATGCTAAAATATTTGTATGTCTTGCGAAATGTCTAGTTTACACGATGCTCGTAGCGAGAGACTGAGACCAGCGTGTGAGGTCTACATTTTCCATACTGACTCCCATGGAAGAACGTGAGCACTTTTCTGTTTCAGAGCGATACCGAGCAAATACAGATCCTGTTAGCATCATTTTATCATACTCGCTAATCAATCTATACACGCATATCCCCGTATGTCGTCGACGTAATGCCATTACTTTTCTCGACAGCATAGCAATCCGCTGGAAAAGCAACAACATTGTTGCGGACGACGGTGCTCAACGTTAGTGCCATTTCGAAATCTGCACTTCTGGCGGGATCATACCGATGGCGCTGCTCTCGCCCTAGGGAGTTCCAAATTTGGCAGAAACGTCGCGCTCACTATATTTCCAGTACTTTCCAGGGACTTTGAGGCTGAGCACGCTTGTAATCTGGCATAGGTCCGCGGCTAGAGGTAGCAGCGAGCAGGAGCGGCCAGTGTAGCATCGAAAGTGGTATCAGATGTGGTGAAGTCCGTGGGTTGACAGGTCGTGGGGTGCAAGAGAACAGGCAGGCGTTACGAGAGGTGGTGGAGGTGGCGAGAGAGTGAGAGAGAGAGAGAGAGAGAGAGCGATAGAGCCGAGCGACCGATCGAGAGTGAAAGAAAGATAGATAGTGGTGAGAAAGTGAGAAGGAGAGAGCGCGTGCGAGGCCGAGAGAGGAAGACGGAGCGAAGAGAGAGGACGGGCGCAGGGGAAAGGGATTGTTTTTCCGTGCTACGCTTCTGGGGTCCGTGTCCACGAGACGGGTCTCTCTCGGACGAGGAAATACGTTGGCGGCGATGAAATGATCCTTTAGGCTCGAGGACTCTCTCGCTCGGGCTCGGACATCGACGGGAACGACGGGAACGACGACGACGGCCGAGGGAAGAGCGAGGAGAAGGCAAGCAGGAGGTTGGACAAAGACAGGCGAGATTGCGCTCGACAACGCTGTCGAGGGACGTTCGCCGTGCCTCTTGCCGTCCCGGTGTACAAAAGATCGAGAGCGGGTCCGTCGCTCCTGCGTTCAAAGAAGCCGTCAGCCGTGCGGTCTCGGCCATCCTACGCTGACGTCGCGGAATTCAGTTTTCGCGTTGTTTGTTTCTGCGGATCGGGCGTCCGTGCTCCTCGACTACTGGTGATCATCGCGCGCGCGTGTCTTTGTTTTTTTTTTCGCCTCTCGGTGCTGTTGCTGCTGCTGCTGCATATCGCTACACGGCACGGCACACGGGACAGCGTGCGTTGCCATCGACACAGTGCGGAGTGGAGTCGAGGGGAATAAAACGAACAGTGTCTCGCAAGCAGGGTCCTGCCCGTCGTCGTGGTGGATCCGCAACGATCGGAGGAAGCCCTTCAAGGACGACAATCAGGTTCAGCTGATCCGAGGACTACGACGGTGCGAAGGGCTCTGCCGTGATTAACAGACGATAAATATGTCGTCCCCCAGCGCTGGAAAACGACGTATGGACACGGACGTTATCAAACTGTATCCTTGAAACACTCTTTTACACCTCCCCCACTTTTAAACACCCTCCCTCTTCGGCTTATTCCCTTTGCCGCTCGTTCGTCCCGTCGTTAACGTTGTCTTCTTCATCTTTTTTTTCGTCCCTTTCTCGCGATTCCCCCCTTTCTCTCGTTCTACGCCTCTATCTTCCCGAACAGCACGTGCCCACACGATCGAATGCGAGAAAGGTTGTTCCGTGGCCACAAGTGCAGCGTGTGCTCATGCATGTGTGTGCGTTCGTACGATGCCGCGTACGTGTGCGTACGTTTTGCTGCGTACCGACGTGCCCGAAGATACGCACACATGTACGCCTTGTGTTCTCGATGTGCGTACGTCTCCTCTGCTGTGCTGCCCTGTGTGTACGTGCATATATGTGCATATATATGCATCTGCGCGTTCCGCTCATACGTATGCATCTATGCATATGCATGAGCCCGCGGCGTGTATACGTGTGTATGTGCGGTGACACGGTGGACGGTCGTTTGTTTGTTATCGGATAGAATTGGCCAGAAGCTCGGCGAGGTACAGCGTGCGCACAATGTCAACGATGTTTAACGGTGACGAGGGACATTTAACTCCTAGCCACACTGATCACGGGCACAGCTGTTTTTAACCAGCTGATTGTGTGCTCGTGAGCCTCTCCGTGTGTGTGCTCACGTGCGCGCCAGTGTGTATGCGAGGCGAGCGTGTGTTTGGATGCGCGTAAGTTTACCTCGCACTCCGTCTCTAGCGCACGATCGTAGGTACTCGAGGTTAGCTTTCGCTTTCTCTCTCTCTCTCTCTCTCTCTCTCTCTCTCCCTCTCTCTTTCCCCCTCCCACTCCCATTCCTCCTCCCCACCCAGTCCCTCTTTTCTTACTCCCCCCTCTCGTCGGCCTACCTCTACACGCTTCTTCTCTAGAGCGCGTCTGCTCGCAACGAAATGTTTGCTTTTCCCTCGCGACGTATGTGCGCGTTACGTCGCGAATTTATCGTCAAAGGGCGAAACGTCGACGTTTCCGTTCAATTTACGCTTCACGCTCGCGGCCAGAGCTACGTCGGGGACACGGAGCGCGGTTTCGAAACGTGGCGCGGGAAAGAGGTGACGAATTAGGAACGAACTGGCCGCCGAACGAGGAGAGGGTTACGCAGAGGGAAGGAGAGGGAGGGGAGGATAGAGAGACAGAGAGAGATAAAGAGAGAGAGAGAGAGAGAGAGAGAGAGAGAGAGAGAGAGAGAGAGAGAGAGAGAGAGAGAGAGAGAGAGAGGATGAGCTTTAATTGAGACGTCGTAACGCCGTTTCTCGCCCCGCCGTTCGTTCGGGGCCGCAATTACGCAAAGTGACCAACATTTTGCGAGAGTCGAACGCTTCATGATAATTGAAAGGAGACTGTGCCGCACGGATATTGGCCTCCTTCGGGCTTTGCCCATTGTTCCCACCTTCGGCAGCCTCTCGCGCGCCCCATCGTCATCCTTCTTTATATTTTACCCGCGGACCAGGACTGGGCACGGTAACGCACGTCATATTGATTAACGCCGCTCGTTTAGGACGCGTGTCGGTAAATTCGGAATGAAAACTTTTAACGTTCGTCTGATGCGCAGCTCTCTCGGCGCTGAGAATGCGCTCGACCGGAATACGAAATACATACCCATATACCTATATACCTATGTGCCGTACGTACGGCCGTAGTACGTACAGCGCCCGTTCAGTTTTCCACGTTAAATGGCCCATTATGTAAGGATTAGCATTGCGAGCGCATTATGAGTCGACAATTTTGTCCACGCTCGCCTTTTTGATATCGGCCGCTCGATCTCTCGGAATTCAAACATAATCGTAAACGAGACCAATGAGGAATTGTAAGGTGCGCTTCTTCTGGTGGCAGAACTAACGCGAGGGAGAAAAAAACGGTGCAGAGAGGGAAAGAAATACGAGGTTCGGGTCGGCAGCTGACCAGCAATTCACGTCCGAATTGCGTCAAATCGTATGTGTCTCGGACTGGCGCGGCGTAGTTCCAAAAACGTTCGCATGTTTACAAAAGGCCACTCTCCTCATAGGTGACATCGATCGCCCTCTCTCTGTCGGTGGCACGCTAAAAAGCCGCGAGCATGTCCGTGCGCACAAGCCGCATACTCGCGTCAATTCTGGCCTGCCCAGTCCCGGCGCCTGGGCAATTTCTGGAAAGTCTTTTTGTCCTGCGACAGTCCCGCTTCTTCCTGCACGGTACGCGCCACCGACGGTGAGCGGTTTAACTTTAGAACGGGTCGCGATCGCACCTTTTTGTTTTTTACTTTCACGCCCGCACAGCCGAGAACTCCTCGCCTCTCGCCTTCGCGGGCAGATTTCAATTAAAATTCATTCAACTGCGCTCACGCATAATACGCCGCCGTTTGCTTCCCAGGCGTAAACACACCTTCGATTGGCCGATCGGATGTGAAACGGAGTTACTTTACGACTTTCGATATTTACGCGCGAGTAACGCAGTCATTCGGAGTCCAGCGGTTCTCCTCTTACGATCCTCGCAATTCCGAACGATTTTCGCGTAACTCGTCAACTTTGTGCTGCCTTGCGCGTGTCTGAATGAAAGTGTCCGTGAACTCGGTTAGAATCGACGCCTCGATTCAATCGAGATGCCATTAGGATTTTCCGTTTGACAGACGGTTGAGTATGTAGCAGCCCGTCGAATGAGAGAGAAAGCGAGAGAGAGAGAGAGAGAACGTTAGTCGCGGAAGCTTGAATCACCGTTCGCGAACATTCCTCCACCGAGCCGCGTCGGGAAGTCTTGACGCATGCGAACGCTCGTCGCCTCTTGCGACCGCCGTCGCGCTGCACGCCGAGTCGTCGTCGGGGCGGTTTTGCCTATTAGACTCGATTGAAAGGGGAGTCAGGAAAGTTAGCCCGCCGCCTTAAGACGTTCGGATTTCGTCGCCGAGCGAATCGCGCGCGTCGCTAAGCGCACGCGAGTGCGAGCTGACTCACGCTCGAGTCCACGATGAGAAGACTAGATCTCGGAGTGCGCGCGCGCGCGCGCGCGCTCTGGCGTTCTTTGTCCTCCGCTGAACGGCAAGTGCCAGGCCAGCTGATCGGCCTTACGGTTGCGCCTCGCGTTTTCTGCGTTTCCCTCGGCGCGCGCAAAAAAAGAGTGGCCAGCGGAGCAGTCGCGAGACCTTGCCGTGGTTTCGCCGTCTTGTCTTTCAGCGCACGTGAGGCGCGTAGGAAGGGCACGGTATATGTATACGTTGTGCGCGCACGTTCCGTCCGGTGACATAAGAATCGCTTCGCGGTTAATCAATGTTGAGTCGCGCGCGCGTTCTCGCATCTCCATATTTCGAAATGTCAATCGTTGCGTCACGCCAACTGTAGCGCGTTGCAATTGTTCCCCTTCCTCTCGACCCTCTCCCCTCGTTTTCCGTAATTTATTTTCCTCCATCGATGTCGCGCGGATGTACGAGGTCGGTCCGGTGGAAAGTTGCGGGTCGGATTTTCGTCGGTAGCAGCTGATCGGGACGCCTGCTTAGGCATTTTCTGCCTTGTCAGCGATCCCCCGATTCCGACGGGGTGATTAATTCCTTTGTCTATAAGACTTCCCAACTACCCCACGCCGGCGTGTCCGTGGGGTCGTCGGAGCGAGGGTGTGCGTGCGATTGGCTGGCTCGCGAGGAGGGAGGAGTGACTAAACGAACGAACACGCCGGCGGGGTGATTAATTCTTTTGTCTACGCGGACTTTAGAGACTGCCCTACCGAGTCTTACGAAGATTCGAGTTCAGGGGGATTTCGAGAAAGCTGCTCAGTCATTTTGCGTTATCGGAGCCGATGTAGAAATTGAGTGACTAATCGGGTCGAGTCTTTGTTGTCTTGGTGTGCTGGAACGAGGAATATTGCGCAGGGTGGGGGAGTGTTGCGGTTTGCGCGAAATTTCGTGGCGGCGAAACCCTAACGACGCGTCTCTTTCGGGAGAAACTTGTATTGATCGATTATCGAAGTTTACCTTGGGCGCCCACACTCGGCAGCTGCCGGCAAGTGGGAGGGGGAGGGTTTGTGTCCTCTGCCGTCACACTTGCGCGAGTTTAAGGGCTGATTCCGTGGGTCGCCGGCGCGAAACTCAACTTCGTCGAAACTGGCATAAAATGTTAATCGATTCCGAACGAGTCAGGGCTCCGTCGCGATGATCGAACGCTATGAAGAAACTGAAGGCTGGAGAGGTAGATTAAAGGGGCAGATAAGGGGAAAGATATCGGTTTCTCATCGTCTTCGAGTTTTTATCTTAACCGAACAAGAATCGCGCTTCATTCCGTTTACAAATGTTTTGCCTGAAATTCCTGTCGATCGAGACGGGGAATTAAGTTAAAGAGACAGCCTTTCAATGAGCATTGTCCGCTTTGTACGGCCCCGGAGCAGCAAAGTGCCAGCTAGTTCTTTTTTTCCCCGGCCAGGGGCTTTCAATTAATTCCTCGCGATCCGCTTTCAGTGCCCGGAACTTTGATTTTCACCCGGAAACGCGAGCGTGGCCGATTTGTTGCGCGGCGCACGGTCGGGACGCTTCAGGGGTGGGTGTACTTTACCTAATGCAATTCTCAATGGACAGGACGAAGGGGGACGACTGCGACGACCACGAACGACTACGAACGACCACGAGCGACGGAGGGGAAGTCCTTTCACGAGTTTCCTCGTGTATCAACTAAAATCAACCTGATCGATTACGTTCTAATTAGCTCGCTTTTCAGACGTGCCCGTAATGGTTCGCCGTAATGGCTTTCGGAGACGTGCGAGTGGGGCGTGGGTGGTGGGGAACACGCTCGCTTCGCTGCCGCTGATGCAATTGTAATGAGGAACGCGACGTATCCGTTCTCCTGAATTTTCAACAATTTTTCCTGCCCCCCCCCCCCCCCCCCCCCACTCCGTCCCGTCCGGCGCGACACTTCCCCTACCATCCGCGCCGGATTACTCGGTGTCAGCGCGCGTTTAGACTTTCTCTCGTTAGCGCAACATCGTTACATTATTTTATTTAACTCCGGCGCACTCGGTGCGCGCCCATTGTGCGTGCGAAGATTATAGGTGAAACGCTCCTCTTTTACGGCGATGGCACAATGGCCGGTGGCGCGAGAGTCGTAATTCCTGTACGCGCTCTGCACCGTTAACGCGAGTCTCGGCGCAATAGGTAGATCGCAGATCTAGATAGCCGATGCTCATCACGATCCTCATCGCGATCTCGTCCTCATCCGCGATACGTACCTCGGCCGATCGGATGAAGTTCGCTTCGAATCCGACGCTCGCCGCGTCGGTTAAATGCGACGCTGCAGTTCGGCCCATTAAGGATTTTGCATAATCCGCGCGCCACACTCGAACGCGTCCGCTCTTAGGTTCGAATTAACGCGCCCAGACAACATCGAGCTCTCTGCCCGCTCGCCGCTCGTTCGAGCTGACCTTGTTTACGATCAGGGCCGCGGCGAAGATCTGCGTCCCGACGCGGGCCCACACCTTTCCGATCGCGTGGCGTCGCCCGGCAGGTCCGCGCCGTCGCCAGAAGGTCCGTCTTCCTCCCTGGCAGCAACGGACGCCTCTTATCGACGCGACTTATTTTTGCCAACTCGCCTTTCCGCCGTTTCCGAGGTGCGAGAATAGAAATGATCGGCCGTCCGCTTCCGACCCCGCGCGCCTCGTCCGCGAGCACAGTCTCCCATCGGATTCGTTTTACGTCAAAAAATGGCGCGAGTCTCCTTCCCGGATTACTACGGAGGCTCGGAAAAACGTGCCGTTCGACGTGCTACTTCGAATTATCAGAGCGTGCTCCTCGGCCACTTAGCGAGCGCTCGAACGTTCGCCGCTCCTTTCTTCTTGCCTCTGTTTTTCTCCTCGGTCTTTCCCAGGTCCGTTCCTTCGGTCTCTGTTGATGTTGACGCCAGTGGCGACGCTGGAAATCGAGCCTGGCGGTCTTTGCCGCGGGACGCGAGCTAGATTTTTCGATGTAGAGAGATTTTTCGAGCCTGCCGCGCCCGATCGATGCGCGTGTCC
The DNA here is from genome assembly GCA_914767735.1 of Anoplius nigerrimus. Taxonomy (NCBI): domain Eukaryota; kingdom Metazoa; phylum Arthropoda; class Insecta; order Hymenoptera; family Pompilidae; genus Anoplius; species Anoplius nigerrimus. The sequence continues at coordinate 318,845 of OU612080.1, forward strand.
GAACGCGGAAAATTGCTCTCTTTGAGTCGGACCTCGCTGACTGATTACACCTGGCGGCCAATGGGCGGTACGCGCTCGACTGTCGGGCGAATCGAGCTGCGCGATTGAATAACCCGCTTCTCCTACGTCACGACCCTCATTACTCCCGACCTTCCGTTCAGTTCGCCCTGCCGAAACTCGAGCGTTACGGCTTTTTCGACGCTGCCCTCTGCCGGCCCTTTTCCTTATTGGTCGTTCGGGTTCGCTGGTATTGAAATTGCGAGAGTGCGAACGGACGGAGTGGGTGATAATGGTAGATAGATAATGGTAGCGACGCGGGATAGGGAGCGAGAATGACAGGAATCGTGCGCGGGAGAATGAGTGAGAGAGTAAGAGGAACTGAGAGCATGCGAGAGAGAGAGAGAGGGGGGGGGGGAGGGGGGGAGAGCGAGGGAAATAGACGGTCACGTTTGTCCTCGGCAAAACGCTGGCTCTGGCTTTGTGGCTAGCCTCGTCGCTGTAAACAACAACAACTGCGCCAGAAGCGAACGCTTCGTAACGGTCCTCCGGGTATTGAGCAATCGTTTCCGTCCATCGTTGTTTATGGCGTACCTTCTGTAGCGCGCCTATTCCTCGCAGGCCCGTCAGGCCGCCCCGGGTCGAAACGCGCCGATAGAATATTCGGATTGACCGACTCGAGCGAGGAAGCCTCGTTTCAAATTTTCCCGTTAACTTCGCGTCCGCGGGACGCGCTCGATACTTCGGGGCCCTCTCTCGGCTGATCAATTTTCTCCGTTCGCCACTTCCGCCTCCCGGTTGCGTCCCAGTTGCGTCCCAGTTGCGTTCCGTTTATTCCGAAATTGGAACACGGATCGGACGGCTGCCCGGCAGAAGCGTTTGGTAACCAATATTTTATTTGCCACGCGATTACGTGTACGTTCATTTTGCGCGATAGTATGGAATTGCGTAGGAATCGGGCTGTCATGTGTGTCGCGCGGCTGTGCCGACCGTTCAGGGTTAAGCTCGGCAGTGGCAGTAGGCGGTTTCAGTTCTAGGAACGTATCGAACCGCGTCGCGAAGAGGGTCAGGCAGGCCGCGTTTAAAATAAAAAAGTCTCTTCCGACTGGAGCGAGGAATTTTCGTCGACAATACGTGGGAGCGAGATATACTATACGAGTGCGCGTGCGCTCTCTGACTCTCGGCTGGATCTCCGAAGGCTGAGTTGACAAAGCCTACGCGCGCGAGATTGCGCGACGAAAATACGAAGGAGCTCGGTGGCGGGAAATTATTATTCCCCTTTTACTTCGCTCGTAAATTTTTCCGTCGCCCCACCTGATATGCCTCCGCGCTCCCGATATCTACGGCTCTCATTCCTGCCACGTTCTCTTTTTTTCTTCCTTCCCTCTTATCTGCTCCTGTATCAACGCGCCAATGACTCTCTTCGTTTGCCTTTGCCTCCGTTCGACGTTCGTTCGGATGCGACAATATTTGCGCCACCGGGCTCCGAGTTAAGGCTGTCGTGCTTTCTCGAACTGTGCGACTTCGAATTTTCTCTTCGTCTTCGAGGCACTTTGTTGCCCTCCTCACTCATTGGGCGGCTCGCTGTTTGTTCGTCTTTCAGTTCCCTCGCACTTTCCTGCTGTACTTTCCCACTTTTTCAATTTGTCGCTTCATTCGTCCCGCGCTATTTTACGTCATCTCGAATCCAACTCTAAAGTCGCGCGAATCCAGCGGGCTGGTTCGCCAAGTTCGACACAATTTCGTCCTCAAAGGAAATGCCTTTCTAAGGGCCCTTTCAGCCGTATCGCGCGTTCCGTCAGGTCGTCGCGTCTATCGATTCCTGAGAGGGGAAAAAATCATAACGTTGACGCCGCTGGCGGAAAAACGGGAAAAGCTTTGCAACGCTCCACTCGTTTCGACAGGCAGCAAAAAAGCGTCACGTTTATCTACACATTTTATCAATTCATCTGCCACCCCCCAACCCGTTTCCCTGCATCTTTTGTCCTGGCCGAATGTATGTATATGCGTGCGTGTGTGTCCGGCGTGAAGCGGGCAATAACGATGCTAGGAGCGAACGAGCGAATCGGGAAACGTTCATGCACGCTTTGCCGAACGCGCTTTTCTCCTGGAAACAAAGCTTGAAACGTGAACCTGAGGTGAGAGTGGCAAACATGAGCTCGCTATTGCCTCGATTCAGCTCGCGCGATTCGCTCGCTTCGCAGCGTAGACCCGACGCAGTCTCGTAACCGTGCCTGCCAAAGCAAGAAAGCGGTTACCCGCAGGTTAAATAACGTGACACTCGTTAAGAGTAATTCGATTTTACCTTTCCTCCGCAGTTCGACTGCGTCCTACCTTCTCGGCGGCATTTAAAGTGTTCACGTATCTCTGAGGTTGGCTCGCGAATTGAAGAACGCTTCTAACGACATCGCGTGCGTTTCGAATCCGGTTAAGGCGAATCACGGGTCTTCCACCGCGTTCTCCGCTTTTTGAATTGCCTCATGCGAACGTTTCGCCCGCGAGTCGCTTTGCCATCGAATCCGGCCGGAAATTGAGGCACCGTAATTCGATGTTAACCTTCCCCCTCTGCTCGACTCTATCTCGCTTCCCGATCGGGCTCAATATTTAATTTGACGTATCATTGAACGTATCTAACGGCTTCCCGCGTTTTGAAACCTTGGATGAGTCATGACTCGTCATGGGTCATTCTCTACTTTCCCAAAGACCGTTGCATTATCATCATCGTTGGTAGAGCCTGCCTTGCTTTATCAAATTTATGTTGCAATATCACGTTCCTTCACGAACCCGGGCAGAAATTGAGGGCCCGAATCTCGCGACTTTTTTTCACCCCCCCTCGTAACGTTATTACGCGTCAGACGTGCATTCGTCCCGAATGGAAGTCGCGCGGAGCGCAGGTAGGCGCCGTTGCCGGTGCTCGCCTTCGTCCCCCGCCTCCCTCCGACGTCCGCGATAGAGAATGCACCATCCTGAGTTCGGAGCGAAACGCGGAGGAGAGCCCACCGCTCTTTCAAACCGTCGGAATATTGACCGAGCGGCCGGCCGAATCCGGCGTCCGCGGATGAAAAATGCAATTTCCCGGATCGCAGGAAACCGCACGCGCGGAGCAGAAGGGCCGTTTCATCCGCGGATAAAGTACTTTGGGTCATTCGATTAATTGCTCCTGCTTCTGGCTGCCGTACGAGCTCGCCCCATAAGGGACTTTCGACGAATTTAATTATTTCCGCGTTTTGCCAACATCGGACCTCTTGAGTCGTTCGGAACGAGATCAAATACGCACTCGAATGCCATTTTTGTCGGGCTATCTGGAGCGTGCCGCTTTTTCGATCTCCTAACGTTCGAGTCTCTCGGTTTCGGTGCGAAAGCCTTGCCTGGGTCAAGTGTTACGGAATCTCGGCCGGCGTGTGTGGTCTCGCGCCGTCTCGCGCGGTCTCGCGCGAAAGACGAATCGCTCACCTCAACGAGAAACGCACCGGCCAGATAAGTGTAGATAACCACTTTCTACCGCGAGTCGCCGAGCGCGTCGAAAGTTCTGCTTGCACGAGGCGAAATAAGCGAGCCGATGACCTGCGTCAACGCGGACTGTGTCAGTGACGATAATGACGGCGGTACTCCGTTGGGCAGGTCCGTAGTTCAGTCACGAGTTCGGTGGACACTGGAAAAGCTCTGGCGTTCATCTAAGCCAGGGGTCGGCAATCTGCGGCTCTTTCGATGACAAGATGCGGCTCTCCAGTTCCATGCGCAAACATTAATAATTACATTATTTTAGTGACTCTTTAAAAACTGGTAAATTTTGTAAATTGTGACTTTTGGCTCTTCCGTCACAAAAGATTGCTGACCTCTGATCTAAGCCACCGAGTTTGAGGCCTAAGTCAGGGGACGGCAATCTGCCGCTTTTTCGATGTCAAGATGCTGTTCTTCAGTTCCATGCGCACATATTAATAATTATACTATTTTAGTGGTTCTTTAAAAATTGAATAGAATAGTACTCAGAAAAATATTACTGGCTCTTTAAAAACTGGGAAATCTTGTAAAATGTAAATTTTGCTTTTTCGTCGGAAAATATTGCCGACCACTGATCTAAGCCATCGAGTTTGGGGCCCAATCGGGGGCGAGAATGAGATCGAAAACGAAATCATTCGGCGTAATGCAAGCCTGGCCACGACATTTAACGTTCGACTTTCCTCGTTAATCCGCGCGGCCGTAAACTCGTCTGTATCTGGCGCGGCCGAACAAATTGCAGCCATACCGTTTATATCGATGTCCGGTATGCTCCTTTTATCGGCGGCTCGTTCGAAATTGTTCACGTCGTGCGTTTTAGCGCCGCGTACGTACGGCACCGTACGTCACGAACGCACGGAATGCGGCTGAACGTTAGGAAGGGGAGCGCGAAAACTGGCGCGCGGTCGAAGGGCGAAACTGAGTGTCCAACTTTTACCCCGACATACCTCCCCGTCAATTTCCAGCGTCCAGTACTCTGGAAAACACGTGCGCACGCTGTCCAGCCGGACTTCGGCTTCCCAATATGTTTCACGTTTGGCCGAACGGGCGAGCTTTCTTAGCGATATTTCTCTTTTTCCTTAACCACAGCCATCTATCACAGAATAGAAAGCAAACATGAGGTGACAATCCTAGGAGGGCTCAATGAATTCTCGGTCAAGTTCTACGGGCCACGAGGGAGTAAGTACGATTTGACTTTTTACATTTCCGGACGGATATCATTCTCGAGAGAGAGAGAGAGAGAGAGAGAGAGAGAGAGAGAGAGAGAGAGAGAGAGAGAGAGAGAAAGAGAGTCAGAGAAAGGATTCGCGTTCATCTTCCAGCGTTCCGCTCTCGGCGAATGAAATCCGTCCTTTCATTACGGACCTTTACGCACATGGGAAATGCCGAGAAATCTGTCAGGTCGCTGTTAAATCGATCTGACGTCTCTCCGCGATTCGAATTTCGCAGCTCGCAACAGTGCGGCTGCGCCGCCCTGTTTGCGAATCATCGGTCGAGCGGGAGAGAATTAATTACACGAATCGCGAGCGGCGTCGAATAAAATATATCGTTCCGTTCCATTATAAAAGCTCATTAGCACTGTGTGCCGCGAGAGTTAACTAAATACCGTTACGAGCTTTCAGCCGCCGTCGGCCTCCGACGGGACACCGTCATTTTGCGACGACAATGTTAAAATGAAAGCGATAGAAAACGAGCGACGCGTATTAACGAACGTTACGATTCATTCCGCTTTTATTTCGAACGGACGCTCTTGCACACGCCCGCGCATCCCTCCGCGTACGTGTGCTTCGCCGCGTTTTTTTTCTCACCCTCCCCACCCCACGTTTCGTCGAACAAATTTCGAGTTCGCCGTGCGGAGTGCGCATCGCGTATCGCGCGAAAGAATGTCAGTCCGCATTTTCGCGGAATGTCGCTCTATTTGTCGCCCGTAATTTCGTCCCATTCCGCGCGCGCACAGTATCCCGCTCGGTTCGCGCTCGCTCGCGTACGTTCGTTCGCATCGCGCGAAATTAACACTGCGCATCGAAACAAGAAATTAATTAGCGCGTTCACCGACGGCAGTTCCTGGAAATGCAGATTTCAGATCTCATAATGCCATAATATTAGCCCTGCCCGCCACGCGGCCCGGCCTGCGTGACTTTCACATTATTGATACAATGCGGCGAGCGCCCCGACGACCGTACGTAGCCTATCAGTCTATAGAATCGGCGCTCGCCTCCGGTTAATTCGCATAACCGAGCGTAACTTTTTTCATCGGTCACACAGCGCTTTCCACGACTGTTTCGGCGGCTCGTTTCCCTTCCGGAAAGCGAGCGAACGGTGGAATCAGGAACCTGGAAGCCTGGAAGCGTTCGCCTCTCGCCAATTAGATTTGCCGTATTTGCTTAGTTTTTAATGCGGCGTTAAGTATCTTCGATGCGAGAAATATTGACCCGCGCATGCCATTATGTATGCTCCCATTCGCGTTCTTATCTTTAACCTTTTTAGCGTCGCTATTATCGCATCCGTTGTCCCTTCGGATCAATAAATATTGTACTTTCGTTCGTCACGGTGTCGTTCGGTTCGCTGTCGGTGTCCGTGGTGCGTCCGATGAGATTTTCAAAGACCTCCGTGACATCTGTTAATTTGCCGATCCCACCCGCCTGCAGAACTGTATGTGGAAGTGTATGTTCATAATCCGACTGATCGGAATTCAATGAATTTATAGACCTCGGCACCTGCGGGTCTATTAGGGCGTAGGTTATGAAGTGGGGTTTAGTAGCTCGTTGAAAATGTTTTGAGGAGGGTGAGCATTTCGTAATGGCCGTCTTGTCAGTGTGATGCCTTTTATTTCGAAAAATGTCTATTGTCTGACGCTATCAGCGTACGTGAGAACGGAACCGATTATTGATTTCTTAAGTAAGAGAATGTTCATTATTGTCTGTGAATTCGAAACAGCCGATCGGTTTCGGAAGTACAATTTTCAATTGGGTGCAATTTACATTCCAAGTAGTGTAATTCCGTCTATACATTTCACTTTTTGAGAGCTTAGAACAAGTACTACACACCTAATCGAATTCTTATTTGAGATAACGAAAAATAAGGCGGAAGCTCTGAAAGAATCACTACTCGAACTGCTACAGTTTCAGAGCTATAATCAAAAATACATGCAGGTGAAAGGGTACGCTTAAATGCAGCATCTCGTCGAACCCTGTTGCTCATGCTATCAAGTGAGTAGCGCATTCGTCAAGAGCATCGTTCGAATCTCAATGAACACCCGCCCGAATCGACCTGCCATAAAGTCGCATGCCCGTTAACCGGTTCGCGCTCGCCGAGCACAATGAAAGTTTTTTGACTTCGGCGGGGGCATTGGAGGCGACGATGCCATTGCGTTTCGATCGCTTGATATTCCAAGGTCGGGCCGGGCTCTTCTCCGGGCACCGGATATACTTATGCAATGCATCGTATTTACGCTTTCGTCGGTTGCGCTCGGTCGGGCCGGCGACACACGGGCCGAACGAACGTTATCGATTGACGTCGGACTCGGGCAGAGAGCTCGCAATGAAAGTTCCTTGACTTCCAACTAACGAGTTAGAGCCCCCTCAGGCCGACTGGCGTGCACCGCTCTAAATCGGATCGCCGCCTCGCAGATGGCGGCCGACGATGTCCGACTGCGAGTGACTTTTTCCGCTGCGGAACTTCTCCTCTTGGCCTTGTCCTCCGAACTCGTCTTACACGCGCTCGTTACGAATATAGACCCCGCGTTAAGTAACCGGAGCAAGTACGAACCGCTCTTGTGCACACACACACACAGTTTGCGCGACAGCGCTATCGATCTCGCCTGCGAATTTTCGTCTTCATTTGTCCGCAGCCGACGGGCGGAATGTAAACTGTCGGCGAGAAACAGGAGTTACTACCGAATTTCATACTTAGCACGTCGGGGAGGATTTCAAGGTGGAATGCGAAATTGTCAGGCGCAAAAAGAGAAGGTTTTACGTGCGGTAAGGAGGCACGCCAGTACGTCCATTCTGTCGAACGACTCCTGCTCGCCCACCTGCACGCGTCCGATTCCGCGCGCGCACGTACGCTGAGTAGCGAAACTTTGACTGGCGTCCGGATAAAACGCGCTGGCGAACGGAGGCTGCCTTTGATAAGATTAATTCGCTCCCGCGAGCGCCTCGGCTTTCGTTCGGCTGCTTTGTCGGGCGACGAAGTTATATTGAACGCGACGGAGCCGCATCATATAGCTGGATAGGGAATATTGAAGATGAGTCGATCCACGAATTGATCTACGAGACGGAGGTGCATCGGATGGCGAGATAGGGAATATTGAAGATGAGTTGATCCTCAAATTGATCTACGAGATTGACGGAGGTCTATCAGACTAGAAGGAAAATAATCCACCACTACTGACTTCGTTGTTCTCAAAAACGAAGAGCTTGGAAAAATGCAGTCAACAGGCTCGACTTCGGTCATCGATCATTGATCAATCCGTCGGATCGGTCGATGGGGAAGAAATCTTCCGAGCGAACGCTTTTCGTCCGACGCGAAATAAATCGTTCGCCAGTGAAATTCAACTAACCCGCCTGATACGAGGCGAGAGTACGTGCGCTTGTCGCCGCGATGTAGAGGGTGGCGGAGGCAGAGAAAGGGGTCGCTGGCGAGGTGGGCGGTGGGAGGCAGCGATCGGAGAGGGGGACGAGATAGTAAGAAAAAGAGCGAGAGAGGAACAGGAGATTACTCGCCGATAAGATTAATTTATTTCCTGCGTTTCCTCGCAGACGCCGTCCTTTTCCTCTTTCTCTCTCGGGCGCGGCGAGTGCAGATATGACATCGTCCGATGTCTGCGTTCCTATTGCGCGACCGTGTGTGTACGACAAACGTAAAGGGGCTCGGCTTATGTACCCTGGAAACGCTCGAGGAGAGCGCGTAATTAGATGCACGCCGGAGAGCACGTCTCTCTGTCTCTCTGTCTCTCTGTCTCTCTGTAGATGTATGCGCGCGCGCGCACGTCCCGGTCGCGCATATATGCGATGTGTTTGCTGCAGTATTAATTTGCTCTTGGCGCTTCATCTGTCGCAATCAAATCGCGGATAATTGTCTAACCGGTAATCTGTTATGCATCCGCTGCGGCTCGATATCTTATTGTCGAAACTCCTGTCCCGCTTATTGATCGTTGTAATTAAAGCGTGCGACGATACCGATGAACAGATATTATATACGGCCGGGCCCTGCTCGGGGCAATATCAGGTTCGGGGTCGTATTTAACGTTTTCGTTGCGCGAATCTACGCCGAGCGGTATCGTATCGAATTTCGTCCGCCGTTTAAGCGCGCAATAAGGTTATCCGTTAACGCGATCGTTCTCGATGGTTAACGTCGCGACGAAGATTCGTGTTTACGTTGAAGCGCGCGCCTCCCGGGCGCGATGGAAGTTTTTCTCCTCCGCGTGATCGGTGCTTCGGCGAGATTGTGCGTATCGAAAATCGTCGGCTAGGTAAGGCGCAATAACGTTATCCGCTAATAAGATTAGCTCGGTGTCCGACGGCCTTGGGTCCGTCGGTGTCCGCTGGCGCGTAACATTTTTAAAACCCCTATCACGTTTGCGCATCGCAAGCGCCCCATCGCGCGACTTTTCTGTCTCGCTCTCTCTCTTTCTCTCTCTTCCTCTCTCTGTCGCTCCCGGTTTTATATTTGCCAAAGGCCGCACAATCGGCTGATTTCAGAGCCAAACGATGCGTGCGCGATGGGCTCTCGAGGTCGCGCGCGCGCATCGGGAGGTCGATAAGCGGAGGCCGGAGCGGAATCGGGCGATTTTTCCCTTCGCCAGCGAGTGGAGGGGGTCGTTGCGAAAGATTTTTCGAATCACCGATCGCGCCTCCCCTACATTTTTGCACACAAACGGCAATTAGCTACGTTCCACTGCCGTTTCCGAAATCCGCTCTAGCCTCGCTCGTGGCAGCCCGACTCCGGCGTTCGCCAATTACGGAGCATTTCAGCTTCGATGCGCCCGACAAAATGATAAACAACGTTGCGCATACGCGATACTTCGGCGCGGAAGGACGTCTCGCCTTCGTCTTGCATCCGGCGAGAACAGTATTACGGCTTTTCGGTCAATTTTATCGACGACGCGCCGAACGGAAACTCAACCGAACGTCCTCGAGCTTCGAACTCGCGCTTCCAGGGGTGCGAGGGGTAGTTTCGTTGCGGCTGACTCTAGCTCGCCCCCCCCCCCCCCCTCACATCCCTCTTCGCTCCCATCTTCTCTGCGGTCTCCACCCAGCCGAAACTTGCTTCCAGCGATACGACGTGCGGCCCGGGCCCGTAAATACGAACGCCAGGCTTCTGCATATTGTGGAATTTACCGCGCGGATGCGGCGCGCGCAATATTACGCGATTTATGACGTGCGGTGGGCACGCTCGCGTTCACAGTCGGCGTCCACTTTATTCGCGATGTTTGCCCGGATTTCGATGCGAGCATTCGGTACATTAAATATTTGCCTCCTGCGCGCTGGCCCGTCGGCGCAAGTACGCGTCCTCTGCTTCGAACCAACTGTCCCGGGATGAACTGGTACCAACAAAAGGTCCATCGTTCACCTGAGTTCGAGCTCGGTCGTGTCAGCAAGAAAGACAAGGAAAAACAGCGGGCGCCAGCGATAGGCGACATCTGCAAAGCCAATTGGGCAGATAACGTCTTCGCTCGCTCCCGCTCCCGATAAAATTAATTTATTCTCCGCGTCGCGCCGCGTGAGGGCATTCCTCCCGACTTTTTGCCCCCGAAGAGTCGAGCATCGGCTCGTCCGGCTGAGTCGTATGCGGCGCACGTGGTCCAGCTCGCCGAGAACGAGACAAAGGCGGACGTTGCGACTTAGGTTCGGAAATGGCCACGTCGATCAGCGTCGTCGGCGATATCTGCCCTGGGTCGTCGATGACCCACTTTGTTCGCCGACCGTCTCTCCGCAAGGTGCCCAAGTACGCTCGGCCGTACGTCTCGATGCATAACCGAACGAACTCGGCCTACGACGAGTTCCACGTTAGTGTTCGACGTTCAACGTACCGCTCGACGAAGTGTTTGACCAAGTGTTCGACGGAGTTCGCAGCCGTCTTAGTTCGCCATTGAGAGCCACCTTCGAGTAAGGCGCTATGAGCCGCTTACGTCTGCCCGCTTATGTCGGCCGAGCATTGTTTCTCCGGCCGAAGGCGAAGGCTGACGCACGCTACACCCGTCCGTCCCGTTAGATAGAGGCACTTTGAATCTAACCCCCTGGCCATTGATCGTAGACCGCTCAGTTATACGCTCGGTACTGATGTGACGTTGGTGTGTGTCAATTAACGGCCGCGTGATTGGTTCTACCCCTTTTTTTGGACTCTGCGGATGTTTGGCTGGCAGGTCGAAGAGGTGATTAACCGTGACCCGATGTCTATTATAAACGGGGAGTGATGAGATTTTTGTTTACCTACCGTTTCGTACGGCTTTACGGGGCATAAAGTATTCACTGGTGGGAGGGGAGAGAGGGGGTGGGGGGCTGGAGTTATCGTCGAAATGCCGAAGAGGGCAGTCTGGCATAAGCCGAGTTCGCTCCCTTGTGAGCGAATTTGCCGTGTATCGCGTTCCGTTTCGCCGAGCACTTTGCCTGAATTTGGGATCCCCGCCTGCCACGGGTTTACGAGGGACTCCGACGGAATTTAGCCCCATCCCCCCCGTGCTCGCGACTTTATACGGCCCTTCCGCGAAAGAGTTAAAGGCGCGCACCGCCGCGATAAACCGCTACAACTGCGTAAATTCGCCGGGAGCGGAGCAGACCTGTAAACTGTGCGCGGTTTCGGCATTAGAAAAATTAGGGATATTCACGGCATCTTGCGCGCGTGTTCATGGTCGATGAAGTTGATGGAAACTTGAACGCCCTTTATTCTCCGCTGTTCTACGATCGTTCTCTCTTCACTTCCTCACTCACCGTCCTCCTCTCCCTTTCTCTCTCTCTCTCTCTCCCTTCCTCTCTCCTTCTTTCTCTCTCTCGTCGATTCCATTAATAGTTCACAGCCGCATTGCCGTGCGCCTTGATTACAAATTCTGTAGGTGGGCAGTGCTCGATCGAGGCAGCGAGTATCAATTGGAACGTGTCGCCACGAGAATAATTGGGATTTAATTAGATGAGTTCTCGCGACCTTCGCGATCGATCTTTCCCGAGCGTCGATGGGCCGAGCGCGCGCGCGCGCGATCCACTGACGATGGCCGGTGCCGACTCTGACCAAGAACGGCGTAATCGAATCAGATCTGATTACAGTCGGCCGTTTCAGTAATTACGCGACTTATTCTAATCGCCCTGACGGTTGCACCGCCTCGTTAGCGGCCAGCCGATGTTCGATTAACGTCTGTCCTCTGGAATGAACGTTAAAGGGGGCAGTAAAACTTTTCAGAGACAGAGGGGATGAGAGAGGGAGAGAGAAAAAGAGGGAAAGACTCAGACAGCGTTGCCATCAGAGAATCCGCGTCTTTTCCGTCTTTGCCCTTTCGCTCTCATCCAAAATCATACCAATCAGGTTAAAGCGTCGTAGTTTAACCCCGTTAGCCCCCCCATGATTCCGGCAGCCCTTTTTACGGCCACCATTCCTTATCGAGCACTCTTTACGTCGTCCGCACAGATGCGCAGAGGACGCCGTAAAGCTTCATACGATATTCATCGGACGGGCCATGTTAAGTGCAAAGCGGAGGGTTGGGCGTGTAGCGTTTAAATTTTCGAATGCGCTGCGAGTACGACTCACATTAGCTCGGCCCACCCGCCCGTATTTTAAATTCCTCTCGTATAGCGTTCCGCGTAATTTCTGCCGCCCGGGGGTTGGCACCCGCCGCCTAAGCCGGACATGGTGCGCGGACCGTCGCGTTGCTTCGGTGGACGTTGAAATCGAGAGGCCGAAAAGTTTGAGCCGGCTACCTGTCCGGAACAGTCGGTCGAGGCACAATTTACATGTAAATAGAACTGTTAGCCCCGCTTACATCGGTATCGAGTCCTGTTTCCTCGCTGAAAGGGCATAACCGAATAAGATGGTCGAAAATACCCCTAAACCGATTGGAATTCTGAAGCCATTCGATATCCTATAAAAAGGATGATTGATTGCCAATGAAAGATTTGTATTTTGGCTTGGTGGTCTAGTAGTTTGGACTAAAACAGTGTGCTTACAATTATGTGTGCTTTATATACAAGGGAAGTGCACCTGTATGACACATTAAAATCTTGACAAAAATATTATGAACACATCTAACACTAAAGTATAATATGCCATTGCGCGATCAATGGAAGGGTACCTTTGCTTAAATGATACGTAGTTGAGGACAGTAGGACCATCCCAGTGGCTTTTATGGGATTTTGCTCGACAAAAGCCCATTTTAGACCCATTTTAAAGGATGTTTGACTGTTTTGTGCTTACAATATGACATTGGGCGACCACCGGAGGGTACTTTGGGATCATTTGAACCTATCGCGATAGAACTTTCAGAATGGGCAAAAAACATGATCAAAAGAGGATCACAAAAATCGCAACCGAGCCTTCTAAGTCCAATAGTCACTGAGATATGGTTAAAAAAAGGTGAGAAAATAGGAAAAAAATGGTGAAAAATCGATATTTTGTCGGCGCCATGGCGTATGATGACTATCACCTTGAATGTTCACTTAAAACATGAACAAAAATATTGGCAAAAAAAGGCACCTAAGAGAGTAGCCTGTCAGGTCGGGGTGCGGGTGGTCATTCGTAACTTTGCACCCTCCCCTGACCGCAGATGGCCAGTTCACTCGTCGTTTCATTTGTCGTCCGTTTTGCGGGAAATAAAAAGTAAAGGAGGGAGGGGAACTAGCTTTTACGGACGGCTGGGAAAGGTTTTATCGGCCAGCTCTTCTTCCCGCGTTTACGTTCCTCTCGTTCCTGACTGCCGGCGCGCGTACCTTTGACCCGAGCGTCGTTTTTCCGGCGGCCAGTTTCGAATTACGGGGAGCTACGATGAAAGAATTATAATGATTCCGCGCGACTGCGCAGCCGCGGCGTATTGTCATTCCTTTAATGAATAGATAACAGAAGCGCTGCGCGCGCGCACGCACTCGTAATGACCCGTCATTATTGCGTTTCGCCGTTTATTTTTCATCATTTTCTTTTTGCCGTATATTGACGAAGCTGCGAGTAATTTCTCGCTATCAATTACGCGCAGGTCTTTTTTTCTTTTTGTTATTAGAATCGAGAGTCCGCCTGTCGTATCAGTTATTGAGACCGGGGTGCCAATCGTAAGTAAGTGCGTCGCACGAAATGGCCCAGATCCGTTTTTCGTTGATTACGTTCAGCGCCTCGGATGACGGCGGTGGGAGTCAATAACATTGAAGCGAGGCTCGTTCGTCGGCGGACCGGCAGATAAAAGGCGCCGAATCCAGTCGTGCTTATCGAGTTGTACAACCTAATTCGCCGCGGGAGCCATAAAATATATTTTTAGTTCGATATCTGCTCGCTCGCACGCCATTGTAATTAACACGCCATTGACTCATTCGACTAATGTACAACGTCCAGTCTCAATGGGTACGAGTCCCACTGCGACTGATCCTACATTGAAAAACAAGCCCGCTCACACATACGCGCGAGCGATATCAAATTTTATTAACCGACCCAAAGCTGATTCGCGCCTTGAGCACTGAATTCCGTGATTTTCGTCGCTTTCAGCAGAAATGTGTCTGCCTCTGGCAACCCACACTGAAACCAAGCACAACGTTCTGTCATTCCAACACAACTTGGTCGAATGAAATCTCGTCAAACAATCGTCCCTATACGCTCCCAATCAAACTTTTTGGCCCCTTGTAAATATTCTCACTTTTAGAATCCGCGCAGATATCGTTCAAATTCATTTTTCTTTTCCTCCATTCGATCAGCCGACTTTTCCGGTCGCCTCTTTCGTCCACTTCTTCACTGCTCGTCTCACGCGTTTCGCAATTCTCGCGGCCAACAACCGCTCCCGCGAATCCCATCCTGTATCGGACAGTCGTTCTCAGCCGTCAATTAGCGCCCGTTAATTGGCCAAGTGTGCGCCGAGGTCTGCACTGCGAGCGTGTGCGGGAGGAAAGTCTCGAGTCCGGCGCAGCCTTGCCGCTGGGGAACAATGAGGCAATGTAGGCTTATAGACCGTGCGCCGAACGGGACAGACGTTGGCTTGACTTTCCGCGGACATGAAAATCACCCAGTTTCAACGGAGAGCTGCCATGAATTTTCATTCGCTCGCTGCCGGTGGCCGGTCGTCTTCCGACGCGGCCCTCGCCACTCGGAACGATGTTTCAATTATTCTCTCCTCGACGGCCGGGCAAAATATGTGTTAATGAGCGTTGTTACTTAAGGCCTTGACGAGGCTGGATTGCAAGTCCGCAACCGAGTGCCATTGTGTTCCCCTGCTCGCGTTTTGCGCGCTCCGCTCGTGCTCGCCGACGATGTGTGCCTTTTAAACTTGACTCGCGTGCGCGTATGTGCTGTGACGAGAATAGAAACGATTCAGACGCCTGCCCGATTGTCATACGTCGTCGCGGCTTGGCTTCGTTTATCGGAGATGCGATAAGGTATCGACGGGCGGCTCGTAAATCTTGGACACATCTTCCCTCTGTAGATTCTACGCTCGGACTAGTCATACTTGTTTTTCCTCTGGCGAAAGAAAGAAGCCGGGGCAGTGGAGTGGAATGGAGGACGTTCTTCTCTTTTGTCGCTGTGTTTTGACTCGCGGTGCGACGGAGTCCATTGTTTACCGTCGGGACATTGTCGATCTTGGGCAGTCCAGATAATTTGCGTTACGTTATCGTCGGTTCAAGTTCTGTGGCGCTGCGTCAATGTATGCTCTGCTACGAGCGTGTAACGTCAACACGCGCGGTCGCGCGCGCAGGTGTGTACGTTCGATTCTGTTACAATGTGTTTGCAGGCACGTATGTACGGAGATTATGACGGAGTACATTGACCGGCTTGGATGCTGTCTGTCCCCTCATCTCTAGGATCGCCTCCACCCACACGCTCGATGACCTCCTCTGCGGTTTCCTCCGCCGAACTTGCCTTCTAAATACGTGTATATATAGAGCGAGGATGTAAATATAGAGACTATACATTCTGGGGAGAGACCGCGAATTTCTTCGCGTCTCTTAATCCGACCGTTCGCCAAATTGAATTCAAACCTTCGTTCCTCTCCATCATGCCGCATCGCCTGACAATCTTCTCGCTAACCGACGCGTCCCCCGCATCGGACGCCAGCTCCCTGGGGAATATAATGGAAAAAGTTTCGGCGTCCCGGCCCGCCGATATCGATGCGCGGAAAGTTTTTGCCGAAAGACAAGTCCGCCCGGGATGGGCAAAGACGACGGGCGGAAACTTTCCGCCACGCATTATCCGTCTTACCCGACTCCGTAATAATGAGATTCTGTATGATGCATGCGCTCGTTCGAAACTCCGTATTTACCCTGATGTCGAGTTTCGTCGGCGGGGGTAGGTGAGGGGGTGGGTGGTTGGGGTAGGTGGGGAAAATGAAATTTGCAGGGTGAGCGCCGGCGTTGGAGCTAACGGGCTATTGCGCGTCTGATACTGCTAGCAATAGGATTTCCGACAGCTGCCGATAAACCCGTCATTTTCCGCGTTCCACGTGGAACGTGTAATATTTAAGATGCGTCGGAGACATCGTCGTTCGCCAGCAGCGAGAAAGCGTCTTCGGGCGATCCATCGATCAAGCCAGACTCCTTGGCATATACTTGTCGATGTTCGGCATTCCTCGAGAATTCGCTGCGTTCCTTTCCTTTCTCATCTCATCTCTCAGCTTTCTCGCTCTTTAGCGCTTCTAATGGCAAATTAAGCAATACCCTGTTTTCGTAGCTGTTTCACTTCGGATGGTTTCTAACCTTCGTTTCATGAATGTCTTTCGGACTCTTACGTGAAACTTCACGACTGTCCTCCTCGGAATGCAATATACTTTGGACAGGGTTGAGTCGGGTCGCAGAAGGACCGACCAGCGGCCGTTATCTCGTAAAGAATCTCGCAATTTTCCGCAAATTTCGGCACGGACATAAGGCGTACGACGACACGCGACGAGATAAGCCGTCGCCGGCCGCCGGCCGCCGGCCGCCGTATTTGCATTTTCTTCCGTCCGCTCTTTCCATCCGCCTCCGTGTTACAGACTCGGGCTAGGTTGTTTTCGAGATTAAAGTTGCGGACAGAGCGCCCGCGAGGAAGCAGAACGAGTAGAACGAGGAGAATGAGTAGGAGGGTGAAAGGGAGAGGGATGAGACGGTTGATGAGGGAGGATAATAAGGTAATTTTATCTCCGCGCGAGCGTTCTCACTTTTTCCACCTTTATCCCCGCGTAAGGGATGTAACGAGCACCGGAAGCAAACTGGTCCATCTTCGAAGTAACGACGCGATTACGCTCGTTACTCTACTACCTCCCGCCCACGCTCACAGCGGTCGGTAGGTGAGCCCTACACCTCCACCTCCTCACACGAACACAGACGTACCAACTGCCGCGAATTTGTCAATCGCAATTCGCTTCCGTTCGACGACTCGCCCCATCGCCGCCAAGAGTGTCGAGGGTCGTTGAGAAGGGTTGCTGGGGGCGCGGCGTGACAAAGGGGTGGCAGGCGAAAGAGAGCATCGACGCGGCGGGGTGCGGGTCCGGAGGAGGCACAGGACAAAAGGAGAGCGCAGGAGAAGAAACACAGCCAGCGACCCGTCAAATCCCTGCCGGCGAGCTGGAAAGTGCACTGATTTTTTCCTCTTTTTCCCCGATGCACTTAAATCGCGCCCGCGGTGCTCGCACCTGACCCAGTTTCCACGTAACGGGGGAGAGGACCAGTGGGACGGGGAGAGAGGCTGTTAGGAGGGATGAGGGGGTTAGGGAGAGGGAGTAGGACAGATCGCGAGCGAGAGAGACGGTCCGTGCGTCACAGTGTAAATTACGCTCGTGCATCGGGACTCCCTCGTAACCGCATCGAGTCGGTCCTACACGATATTCCGCGCTCGTTGCGTTTAGGGGGGAGGGGAGGATGGACCTGGGGGAGAATGAGACGGTCGGATTGATCGGCGAATAAGGGTCCGACCGACGACGTCGAAGTGACGAACACTTGAAAGTATTAACGGCCATTGATTCGCTACGCTTCGATCGGGAGCCACTTGGATTTTTACTTCAGTTGCGACGGTGAAGGTGTCAAGTTCTCTAATTACGGATTTTTGCCGATTGATAGCCGTGGAATCGATCTTTTTCGTCCGGCCCTGGAAGGCCTGAATGAGCGCTTCTACCGCTTGCTACCGTTTGCTTCCGCTTGCTTCCCGATGCCGGCTGCGGCCGATGTTTTGCGCGTGCCGCGCCGGTGTAATGAAATGTTAACGAACTCGACGCGGAGCGTGCAGGAGATCTGTTTACCGCCGCGCCGCATTAAGCGGGCGATGATCTTTTAATTCGGAATTATATGGAACCGCGATTCCCCCACCGCCCGCCTCTCTCGATAACGCGCGCCGAGCGTCGTTCTCACGCACATTTTTTCTTCTTTTTTCTCTTCCTATTTAATACTGGCGATCCGGTTGGAAGGGTTCGGAGTGCGGACGGAGCTAGAGGCGGATAAATAGAGTGGATGATCCGGGAGAGTCGCGGAAAAGGCGTGCACGTGTGCCTTGGAATACATCGAAGGTCGCGAAACGAGGTGCGTATACCTTGCTTTTGCGTCGCTGATGAGCTTGGAGCGTGGGGAATGACGATGAGAGGAGCAGGAGGGTGGAGGAGGCGGAGGAAGAAGAGGAAGAGGATGAGGAGAGGCGGAGCAGAGGGCAGGTGCGGAAGTGCAAGGAACTGGGTCAGTGTGCCAAGCGCGGACTCTGCGAGCTTCTGTCGTCGTATCGAACTGCATCTACATCTGCATCTCGCCGCGACCGTGAGGGAGTGACGTCTCTCGAAATCCCCAGGCCCGCCGGATTCGCTCTGCCTGGAGCTCGACTTTGAAAGTGGAGCGCGTACCAGCCCGTTAGGCGCTAATAGATTCGCACAGTGCCTTCGGCGTCCGCGCGTTGCGTCTCGTTCGGCGTCCGACAGAAGAATTACTCTGAAGCAATTCCTCGAGTTCAGCTACTGTGCAGGGTCTCCATACTTGAATCACCGGCTCTTTAGGTACGCTCTTCGACGACGAAGTTCCTCAAAAGGTCGCTCGAGGATCCGTCCCTCCGCCGGCGAGGAAGTTTTGCAGCCGCATCCGGCCGTGACGACTCACAGTTTTGAACGCGACTCGCGACTTTTTTTCGCGACGAACCGTAATTCGGTATCATTACCCGAGCCAGGCACTTAACCCGGCCCTCTCCTCGCTCTCCTTTCATCCTCCGCTCGCTCTCGCTCTCCCGCGGCGTAATTAATTTCATCGCGCGCCAACCGCATCGCGTCCCTCTCTTTCGCAATCCGTGCGCGCGAGCGTGCAGAGGCCGCGAAGCGTGTTTATCGCACGATGCGAGCGGCTAGTAGATCGCTATATCAATCTCTCGATCGTCGATTGTTCCCGCCCACGCCGCGGCCTTCTTCTCCGTGGCCTTCCGGCTCCGCTCCCGTGTCGAGTCGCGTGCGCGTCATAAAAATAGAGACTGCATAACGCGAGCGAAATGCATTATGGACGATCGGGCCACGCGCGCTCCCTGGAACTCTTCGGCGGCTTACCGGCTAAATAGCGTGGGAGAGGGCCGGGATCGATATGCGAAGAAATCCATACCTCAAACTATCCACCTCCTCCCACCCCCGCCTCTCTGCCGCCGCCGACGAGCACTTTGAAGCCAAAGTGATGAACCGTAAACTTGGACGAAAAGTGTAGCGCGGAGAGTTGGATGTTTCGGAAAAAAAAAGAGGTGATGGATGGAAGGGTAGCGAAAGGGATCGGGACGTCGTAGTGTCGGATAGCGACGAGGCTGAACTATGGAAAGGGTTCTAGAGGGGGGGGGGGGGGGGGGGTGAACTGTGTCGAGCGAGCGTTGGGAAGGGTTGGCAGAGTTTACATGCAGGAAGCGCGCGTCGGAATGGCACGAGCATCTTTTCGATGTGCGGACGGACGGCGGGAAGACGGGAAGACGGGAAGACGGGAGGAGTGCGGTGGAGGAGAGCAGGGGGAGGAGAGCGGGTGGCAGGCGGCGTTAGGCAACGAAATGGGAAGTGGAGCATGCACGAGAGGGACAGTGGTATTCGAAAGTTACGAGACAGACCGGCGAAGACGCACGATGCATCCGCGCGCGCGCTTCCTACATGCGCACACAGGCGCGGAAGTTGAACGAAAATTGGACACAACGAGCTCGAAGCGAAGCCGTCAGCTGCCGCCCATATCACATCCTCACATCGTAATATCGCACGTCTCTCAGAGCCACGCTGCTGTACCGCATTTTCGCTATTGCAATTTCTCTTCATTTTTTTCTCCTTTGTCTGCCTTCCCCGACGAGCTTCGGAACGGCTTCTCGAACGTTCTCGGGAACGGCCGAGCGCGGAAAATCTCGCCGCTGATTCGTGTTCGATGGACGTCGATGGACGTCGATGGACGTCGATCGGAGACCAGGCTCCACTTCCGGTTTCCGCTCCGGCGGGGCGTAATCGAGCGTGCAAACAGTCCTTTGTTACGGCCGCGCGAGACGTAAACTACGCTCCCTTCGTCGGAGCTTCTCCGAGGGTGAGGATGGACAGTCGCCCTCTTCCTCGAGAGCGTGTCGAGCACTTTCGGCGAACGTAGGGGTGGTCGATGCTCGATGCGTGCGGCTGTCAATGGCACTGTATATTGTTTCCGTCGCACGCTTGGCAGCAGTCGTCGACTTCTGTATGCCACGAATCCGGTTTCATCCGCTTTCGTCCGCCCCATCTGCGTAATGCGAGGGTGCCACCCCTGACCTCCACCACTATCCAGTGTCAGCATCACTCAAAATTCGCACTGAGAGTTATCGGAGTTTTGAACTCGGCCAATCTTCTTCGATACTTCATCCCCAATCTGTCTGAGTCCTTGAGAGCTTCGGAATTCTCGTACTTGTCGGACAACGTCGATCTTCTTCTCGAGGAAGATCACCGAGCCAAGTTATGCCTCATGGTCATGCTCGAATCGCGAATTTGAGAGAGTCGCACGCATCGCGAACGTATCCGATTTGCGCAAACAGGGGCGCGGTTGTAGACTAATCGCATTATCGCGCCTCGGCCGTCTCTTCTGTAACGCGCGCCATTTGCATCGTGTGACATTTGCGAATTGTGCAACTGACACATTATGCCCGCGCTTCGTGTACGTAATTACGCCGTGTTTGTCACTGAAAAAATAACCGTTTACCCGTAACGTGCGTGAGCAAAGAAGCTGGCGTGCGCAAATCGTCGAATCATATAAGGTGGAGTGGGGTAAAACAGACCCAGAAATTGTAAAGTTTACTTTGAACTCATGTATTTTCTATCTATTCCACTAAAACATAATAATCTTAGTGTTTTTATTTAGCGCGTTGTTTATTGTTTGAGTTGCATTAATTTGGATTAAAAATATCTTCTGAAACTTATGATTTTCTTAATAAATTAAAAACAGTGTTGTCAGGGCGGACTTGCCCCGGAACTGGGGCAAAACCGTCCAACCTGTTTAAAACTGATTGAATCTTATATCCTTATATTATGAGGCAAAACCGAAATTATTATTAGTAATACAAACTTTGTCGAACGAGTTAAACGAGGGAATCACAGAACACATGGCGGCCACCTATGTTGAATACTAACCAAAGCAAGATTTCTACCTTACAGTTGGTACAATGCAATGTATATTCGAATAAAACATTGCACCTTACGTTAATTATACGGATGGAAACCTTGTCGTCAGGGAATTTTCATCAGCCATTCGACTCGCATTCGCTTCACACTTGAAGCATTCGGCAAGGCATCCGAACGGCAAAGTGGGCGGCAATTAAAGAAAGTAACGCGCCTGCAGGAAACAAGGCCAAGAGGAGGCAGAGGCAGCCGTTTCATTTTCACGGCGTCAATATCTTGATCCGCGCACGCCTCTGTGTAAAATCCTGAACGTGCAAAGCCTCCTGCACGAGTGTGAACGTGTAAGAGCAAGCGATATAACGCCTTGGCACTCAAAGAACTTTCATTCGAGCCCGAGTGCGGCAAAGAGAAAGAGAAAGAAAGACAGAAGGCACGTCGTGCCGAGTCGATCGAGGAAAATCTCCGAAGAAACGCGATCGAGGAGGCTGTCGACTCGCTATCAGCGGTAGTCGCTCGTAAATCATTGATTCCTCTCCTTTTCGCAGCCGGCGGGGGCAGAAAGAGGCATCGATATTCGATATTGCGCTGATCGTTGACCAAACGGACATGAATTTCATTTCAATTCGAGCGGCGATATCCAATCGTCGGACCTTTTTAAAGGGTTTCTTCCATCTAACAGGGCCGACTTACCTTTCATCGATTCCTTTCGAGCCGGGCTCTGTCTCTCACAGCCGAGCGAGCGCGAGGTGGAAATTCAGTATCGCTGGAAGCCCGTGGCTGGAATAATGCAAATTGAGCTCTGATTTTTTACCCCTCGTCCCTTTGTCGAGAAGTTCCTGATTACGGGCAATTTGATGGAACTTCTGTGTCGAAGAACGGAACTTCGGCGCGCCGAGATACGAACTTGCAGGCGAGTAGTTTTTATCGTGTGCTTCGATATGGGTGTAAAGCTTCCACTTTTTTTTTTGTTTCTCGGGATATATGTAGTTCTATGGGGGGAGAGTTTGAGATGGGAATGGTGAAGTTTTTGATCCGTGTTTTCGGTGTGCTGCACTGTTGTGTTGGAAGCTGTGCTATTTGTTTTACTTTCGTCGAACAGGAAACTGAACGGGTTGCGACGACATATCGGAAGTTCTACGACCAGCTAACGCTTTTAGTATGTCAATGGATGGTCGAAGTAGCTTAAAACGGTGGATGTAACAGATTGAAAAGTGATATAGAATCTGTATTGATTCCAGTTGCTACATTTTCTTCCCTAATTGACAGAGGCAAATTTCGGAGATATATCGGACGAAAGATGAAAGTCGTGTAGTTCTGCAGCTGGAAAATATGCGAGAGAACAAAAACCTACATTGTTTCCCGATAGCTGTGTCGAAATATTAATATTCAAGCACGTTTGATCGCTTAACCTCTCGCTTACCAATGCAGGGTCAAAGCAGTTCAGAATAAGAAAACCAGAGGCACTCCCCACAGTTCATAATAACTTAAGTCATCCGACTAAAAGCGAACAAATATTCTGGAAAAACGACCCGATAAGCGTCATCCGATCTCTTTGTTCACCTTAATCCGTATCTCTTATTCATTTTCGGATAACTTCGACGTTTCGCGTGCCAAATCGCGTGCCAACGCCGGCAGATATGCAGAGCGGAGGCAAATTTCTTTCGGCCGAGCACGGAAACGGAACGTTCAATTATCCGACCGTAATTGCACGCTCGTCCACGTAGAAGCTGCAAAAGGTTCTTTTGACGAAAGCAGCGGTTACGGCGAGGACAAAGGTAGCGCGAACAAGGGTTAAGGGCAGGCGATGGTTGGCTTCGACGCGCAAGGGGGCTGTTCGGGGTGGAAACCAATGAAAGCCGCGAGTTCGAATTCGATGTTTGACGATATCGCCAAAAGCGTCAGGTAGGGTCGACCATTGGACTCTTCGCCTTTACTGGCCGCACACGCGCGTCCACGTGGGTACGCGTCGATACTTTCACCGTAGAATCGGCCGTCCCGATGCACGCGTGCGCACGTGCGCGCACGGCACAGGTGGGTCACGTTTCCCGACCGCGCACACGTTTCCGAGTTGCGCACCGTTCGGCTTTCATGTCACTCGGCCGTCCTTTTTTCCTTTACCTCGAATTCCGGAATTGCCTCGTTACACTCCTGGCATTATTCAGGTAAACTCGCCAACCTCGTATATTGTTCGACTTTGTCATCGACAGCGACGACAGTAATGACAGCGACGACGACGGCGCTTCTCGGACGGACGATTCTGTCGGATAAAATGAAAATGACGTACTGCAAATTTCATTCTGACAGTTTACGGCCGCGTTCGCCCGGAGAGCTGGAAAGTTGGCTAATGGAGTTCAATTTGCCGCGTTTGCGACAATGTCCCAGATACAGCGGGGTCCGTCCGCGGTAAAATTCCATCTTGCCCGCCGGCGGCCGCCGGTATTTTCTGTTTTATAACGCCGAAGCTCGCCGTCGCGTCAGACGTCCCGCGGAATGTCCACATCACGGGTTAGAATACATTAGAGTTTCCGCGTTTCCGGGCTTCCATAATCCATAGACTTCCAGCTTTGTCCGCGTATTGTCCGCGCCGGGTACCGGCACCAACTACGTATAAACTTCGTAACAAGTAAACTCAATGTGCTTTAGCTTTCCGCCGCATATCTGTATACATATCTATTTATATGTATTTAAACACACGCTCGCTGCACACGGTTAAGTACGTATACGAAGAGAACAAAGCCGACACGCACTTTATGGCAAATAAACTGGTTCGCTGATATAACTTTTAACGCTCACGCACTCGATATCGTACACTGCCAATATTGAATGCCCGGCAACGTGTGCAGCTTTCATATCACTGACCGTAAGATACGCCCGAGCGCACGGTGCGCACATCGTGCCCGCGCGCACGCACACTCACATTCAGGACCGTTCCATGGACGACCCATTAAATTAGGTCGACGTATCGGCGCGTTTTCGTACGCGTTTGACAAACGCACGTAGGGACTTCTGTACTCCGGCAATGAAGGCAAAAGTCTGTCGGGCATGACTCGCTGGGGAAAAAAAGTAACACGATAGGCACGTAAGCGTCTCGTAATAGAGCGCCGTAACAGGGAAGCGTCGAGCGTTTCGCCGCACGTCGCTTTCGAGGATTCATCTTGATCGCAGACGACTCTCGGCAATTTCATCTCTCGGATCACGATTTTGATCTATGGCGATCTCCAATTAGCCGAACAGTCCGTTTCGTGCTTCGGCGTTTCGATTCTTTCGCTGTTCCTTTTACGTGCTCTGGGCTTCGGACTCGTATCGATTATTGGGGTCCCGGGCTCGTAAGAGGTCTTCTTTAAAGTAGACCGCATTTTCTTTTCCCTCGACCCTCCCACGGGTGGTAATTGATGTTTATTACCTAATAACGTTTGTCTCCCCCTGCGAAGTCGGGGGTCGCACGAACGACGTCGGATTGCTTGCTTTCCTTGGGGGAAAAAAGGAGAAGGTTCTCTGTATCGGAACGGATGCAATTGGTTTCGCAAACCGGGAGACATATTGCGTTTTCATTCGCTACTGGGCCGAAGTCAATTTCGCGACGAACGAAAGGTGACCTGGAAAATATACAGTACATTATCGTAACGAGATGTCAGTCGTTTCACGACCCTTCACTACCCTTCACTCCCTTTAGGCCTCTTAGTCTACCTTCACCAGCAGCGACGGTTGCCCCGAGCGGCCTCATTCAAATTCCGCACGCGAGAGTGTCAAATCTGCACGGGGTGCGAAGTGGCGGGAGGTTGGGGGTGAGAGTGTCAAAGGTGGGAAACATCGGAAGCAATGTGCGCCCTGATATTTCAGCGAATATGGACCGCAAATGGCGTCTCTTGGCGCGACCGCGAATGAAACGGCTGAAAGTAGTTTCTCCGGAGACCGAGCCGTGACGGCCACTTTTTCGATTTATCTCGACACTCTTCTTTGACATCCGACACCTTTTCCCAGACCGCGTGGCGGCCATTTGTCGCGGCGGCCTCGCGAGTCAATCCAGTTTTCCCATGGAAAATCGATCGAAAGCTTTAGCACCGGCTTCAGTTTACTACTACTACGTTGATGGGCAAATAGTTGGCAGAGAAAAGTCGTCGATCGTGTCATCGATCTTAACGTCGTCATTAGACGTCCTCCATTATCCTCGACTTATCTCCCGCTCTGCTCGTCGATCGCTCGATCAGCAATGATCCACAGTCGACCATCCAGCGGAACGCTCGCCTTTCCTCGGCACCGACCGCAAGATTTTCCTACCAGCCTTCGAGATAATTGCATTGTCACGGTCGCTTTCTTATCTGCCGGACGATGACGACGGATTTCTGCGAATATCAAACGCCGCAAACGATAAATCCCGCTTCCGTCCTCCGTCGAACGGATCCCGGATATTGCCCCGGCAAATTTTAATCCGTCTCTG
This sequence comes from Anoplius nigerrimus, assembly GCA_914767735.1. Taxonomy (NCBI): domain Eukaryota; kingdom Metazoa; phylum Arthropoda; class Insecta; order Hymenoptera; family Pompilidae; genus Anoplius; species Anoplius nigerrimus. The sequence goes on from OU612080.1 coordinate 344,482, forward strand.
GCGAACAGCGAGCTTTTGTCAGCGGACGCTTTTGACGGAAACGTGAGCAAACGATACCGCTCTCCTGTTCCAGCGCGTTTCACCTTTATTGCCCGAACACTCCCCCCCACCCCCCGGTCGCGTTTATAGGTATTACGCGAACGTTTTAACGAGTCGCGAAAAGAATGGTCGACCACGCGAGGTCTCCTCCGTGTACCGAGACACGCGTGTGTCGAGCTGAACATTGTCGCTCGGTCACGGAGCGATGTCGCACGAGACTCGCTCGAGAGCGATAATTTCGCTCGCGCGAAACCGAGAATGCGCGATACGACAATTGTGCAACGAGTCGCTGGGCGTCGAATCGATTGAAACGTTAAGCCGCCGGCGGTATTATTCCTCCGGCGAAATTAAGTGAATTTATCGGCTGCCTCGGATTCTTCCTATCGGGAAAAGCCCGGGTCCGCAGGAATGGCGTCGCGGTGTTATTGGTTACGGAGTGCGTCGACTAGCGATACTCCCATTTTTTTTTGCCGCCCCGTTCTTCAGCCTTCCTCCCGGTGCCACCCCCTCTCTCTCCGACATAGAAAACTGACTGTCTGTAAACAAATTCCGTTTTATTGCCGCGAATAAAACGAGTCGACTCGCTTCGGCCAAAGTTCTGCGGATGTTGCCGGATCGGGTGGAAGAGTGGGGGGATGGATGGGAGGAAAAAAGGATAAATGAAGCACCCTCCGACACGCCCCGAAGTTTTATTCGTTTCGGTTTTCGCCGATATTGGATTAAGTTATCGCGTCTCGATGGGATGCAATTTTCGAGGAGTCGGCGCGTTATTCGAGACGCGCTTTAATGTATCGGCTCGAGACTTCAAGGCCAATATCCGCGAGAGGAGGCTGTGGCCGTTTCTCGCGACATCGCTTGATAAACGAATTTGCAAAGCTACTTCCAGATAGAGAGAGAGAGAGAGAGAGAGAGAGAGAGAGAGAGAGGGAGTGAGTGTGCGTAACAGCGGTCGAAGTACGTTCGCGTCGGTCGTTTCGCTCCGTTTTTTCGTTCGCCGGCGAAAACGCGTATCGTACCTACTTCGTTTTCAAGGTTCCGCTGATACGTTATCTCGCGTCGTACGCTGAAACGGGAAAAAATGCTGAACTTCATTGGGCGGATAGTCCGTACGTTCGGTACCGGCGATCGATCGGCCGACCGTACTGACCGATTTTGCATATCGATCCCGCGGTCCCGACATTTTCGTCGTCGCCGCCCGCGAGCGAGTTAGGCCGCGTTTGTCAATTTTACGCTCGACGATGACAGAATATATCGGGCAGGAGGAACTTTATCCCATGTGTTTAGTAGAGCGTCCAGTCCGACGATGACCCGAGCCCCTGTTTCATATGCATTATGTTACAGCGCCTTACGAGGGTGGAATATGGAAAGTGAGGGTTCACTTGCCGGAGCACTACCCCTTCAAATCTCCTTCGATCGGCTTCATGAACAAGGTGTACCACCCTAACATTGACGAAGTCTCTGGTACGGTGTGTCTAGACGTTATAAATCAGGCATGGACTGCCCTTTATGGTACGTACCTCTTCCCATACCTGCGGATCGGGCCCAAGTGTCACTCTGCCATTTTCCGAGCTTCGAGTTGAGACAGCTCGCCGATCCGATTCGCTTCGCCATTGCCATTTAAATACAATCCAGCAGAACCTTTCAGCCGAGCCACGCTAACGCACGTCCCGTGCATTCTCTGCTTTCAGACTTGTCGAATATTTTCGAGTCCTTCCTGCCCCAGTTGTTAACATATCCCAACCCAATCGACCCCCTGAACGGCGACGCCGCCGCCATGTATCTTCACAAGCCTGAGGAGTACAAGAAGAAGGTAGCGGGTGAGTACGGTGGATTCGAGCTGATCGAACACGGTAACGCATTCAGCTTTACGAGCAATTATGAAGCCGACCTCTCGTACTTTCTCGTGCAACCTGGCGCGTCATAGCTGAAGGTAGGTGTCTCCTCGCGTACAATTCGCTCGGAGGGACCTGAGTTCCGCTACGCGCGTTAGGGTACACTAGTACACCCTATACAGGGTACACGTACGCGTTAGGAGCATAAGTGCGTAGATACGTGCATGAGTACACACGACATCGGCGGCACGTACGGCCGACCGAAAGACTTTTGCCATGCGAACGCTGCAATTTCCCTACTGATTTCTCCGCAGATTACGTGAGGAAATACGCGACGGAGGAGGCGCTGAGGGACCAGGAGAATGGCGGCACCGGAAATGGGATGTCGTCCGACAGCGAGTCGTCGATGAGCGACTTCAGCGAGGACGAGGCGCAGGACATGGAGTTGTAACCAAATATCTTACCATCCCGTAACCCATATCCTTAATCTCGATTCCCTGTAAACTCCGATCGCGCGTCCTTAACCAAATAGATGCTTACATCCGTACCTCCGAACCTCACTTCCGGTCTGGCCACACGAGGCATACCCCCTCTCTCGTCGCTCGTGTCCCATACTTTGGCCGAACTGCGGCCGAACTGCCGTGCTGTCTCTCGCCGGACAGCGAGCGAGAATCCTGTATCTCCCGTTTTAACGTCATCCTCAACAGGCGTCACGTGCAGAGAGAGAGAGAGAGAGAGAGAAAGAGAGCGAGCAAATAGAGAGTGGCGGAGAGAGAGAGAGAGAGAAGGAGAGAGAAAGAATGAAATAGAGCGAAAGGATCGATGTTTCGAAAGTATGCGAAAGCAGGGCTATTTGGAGTTCTCGACTGGTGCGAGCTAAAGCAAAAATGTGCGAAAAATCCCGCCTTTTGTTCCCGTCGTCCTTCGCTCGTCGTCGGTGTCCTCCCATTTCCTCGCGTCGGGCGCAAATATAGAAATGGAAAGAGGGGAAGGGAGCGGGAGGTCCAGGAGATGAGAGGCGCGGAATGAAAAACGACACGGTGCCGATAGAAGGGGACAAAGCGAGCGCGCGGGGGGGTTGGAGGGGGCGGGTGAGAGAGTCGGGGAACCGAGGGTGATGGGACCTGGGAATGATCGGAGAAGCCGGTGTGCGCAACGTACGGGGCACGGATAGTACCGGGTACCGCTATAAATGAGTCTGTGCGTCGGCCCCATTTGTCATCCGTGCGGCCTTTTCCTTCGTACGTGCGATCTGTCCCAATGTTACGTTCGCCTACATTGTCTATTCTATAGTTCGCGTTATCGCTGAAAATATTTCATCTGTCCGGAACTACCTTCGGGACTTTCACTGTGCGGCTACCGACTTCGAAAACTCCATATTCCGTTTTGTTTACTTGCATGCGCCAAGAACCAATTATACAACGCATACAAGCGGGAGAAAAGCGCTGAGACTCGCCGAAGTAAGAGCGAAACGTAATATCGAAAGAATCCAGTAGATACCACCGGTCGGGCAATCACTGTCGAGGAGTCCTTCATAGCGGAGCGGGTACTATGCAAATCGGACGTTGCACACATTTTCTCGGCCTCGCTCTCCAGACTTTTCTCACGTTAAAGCCAGGACACGTCCGTGCGGCACGCTGGAAAATCAGACACGTCCGTATTGTAGATTCGTTCGGTTTTCCCTCCGCTCGCTCGCGCTCCTTTTTCCGACTTCCCTCGATTCTCCTTCGGTTCGCTGAAAGGTTCGGTCGTCCGCACGTCTAGAGAGATAGGGAGAGAAAGAGAGAGGGAGACAGAAAGTGAGACAGAGAATAAGGCGCGCCTAGAGCCGCAAAGCCTTTTACGACCTGGCGTTACATCGAGATATAAACACTCTGGGAAATGCGCGCACGCAGCCACCACCTTTTCCCTACTCCATGTTGTTTTCCTTCGGCCCTACCCCCTCGCAGAACCTTTCTTCCTTTCATTTTTCGCCACCGAGCGAACGTCTTTTCTCTCGTTCGCGCACAGGTCGAGATTCTCTCTGGGCGAAAGACGTTAATGGTCCGTTCACGTTGAGAGAGACTGTATTCCGAAATGGGGGGAAGGAAGAGAGTGAGAGAGGAGGAGAGAGTGATAGAATGAGAGAGGGAGAGGCGGGGATTATGTGCCATGAGAAATTGGGGGCGAGGCGGCGATATTTTATTGCTCGCTCGCACGCGCGGATAAAATGGAAGAAATTGAGAGAGATTCAGACGGCGTGTGAGAGAGAGAGAGAGAGAGAGAGAGAGAGAGAGAGAGAGAGGGAGGGAGAGAGAGAGATAGAGAGAGGTAGACGGATGAGTATAGAGAATAATTAGCGTCACTTTTTGTCCCCCGCTCGCCTCCTCGCTGCCCACATTTCTCGCGCTAACGACTCTTTTGCAGATTTCGCGACGACACCTATTTCGTCATTCGCTTCCCTTCCTTTTCTGCGAACGAATCTAGAGCCAGAAGAATGGCTGCCGAACTTTGAGGAACGGCGCGCGCGTTTCTTTGAGGGCGGATGGGAGGAGGATAACGGACGGAATGTCGATGCGGAAAATGTTGCGCAACGTCAGGACGTACCTTATCCGAGTCCCGAGTAGAGACGTCGAAACGTCAGACGATTACAGATAGATTTTAAAGATTCGTACTACCGTAAGCTACTGGATTAAGCCGGCGGCAGTTTGTTCGGACGTCCGAGCGTCGAAGGGAGCGAGTGTGTGCGGAATTTTGGACAACGGGTCCGCGAAGACCCATCTCTACCTCTTATCCCACCGTCATCGAACCTCGAATGTCACCCTCGCAGGATGCAGGATATCGAAGGAGGACGAAAAATGCCGAAGCCGCTGACGAAGTGCGCACGATTTCGTTGCAAGGAAGAAACTATACCGACAGATGGAAACTTGGTAATTGACTTTTCGCACGGTCGTACCTCAGGAAGGATAGTGTGCGAGTGTCGTAGGGATAGGTCCACGAGCCAGGGAAACTGCGAAGACAGGGTGAAGACGGAGGCGACATTTTTTGACAGGATGGAAGGAACATTGGGAATGCGGGCAATTGGAAAAAACGATCGTTACATCAAACTTGAAGATCGGACCGGCCTGACCAGATTGAGGTGGAAAAAATTGATCGACGATCGTCGTGAAGGACTAGTCGTGTAACGGGCCGAACTCGAAGGACGAAAAGAGATTGGGATAAAAGCGAGGAAAATTTTCGTTCGTTCGGAGCGCGCGTCGTCTTTCTCTTCTTTTTATCGCTCAGACTCGCAAAAACGATACGGTATGCGGTACATTTGTTTGGCGACGATTCAGGTTCATATTTTAAATTCGCGTCTCACGGTATCGTTAGGGAATCGTCTGCGTTCGCATCCTTTTGTATCGGCCAATTCTCCTTACGCTTTGTTTCCTTCCTTTTTGTTCCGGCGATTATTGTTACATTCAAAGATCTCAGGGATTACACGTTCGACAATTGTGATGGGATATACGATGAAAGAATAATTTTGTGGAGGAGTGCGGAGGAGAGGGGGAGACTCGAATTGGAGAGGATTTGTGAGCAAAGTGGAAAGCGCACGTTAACAGGAGCGAGAGAGAAAACTTCGTCTGTAGTTGACGATGGCCAAGAGACGTTTGTGCAGAGAGAGAAATGTCACGGAAGGACGCGAGATGAGAAATTGGGGGAGAACAGACGGAACATCTGCTGGCGGAATGTACGAAGGGAAGAAACTGTACAAAACTCGGTGCACAATAATCCTTGACCCGATAGGCATCTCGTTTAAAACTGATCTCTCTCGTTTGCATCATTCACGTATATGCAATAAGATCAACTATACATAAGTATAGGCATGGTATTTTAGTGCCTTCGCGGGCAAAAAAAAGTGTGCCTTATTACATGGTTCTCCATAAACAATTGCATTGATAACGAAATGAGTGAAATCGCAATGGTAACGAAGCAGCGTTTATCAGTTCGTGAATTTGAAATTGGCAGTATGGCTTATTTTATTCGTCAGTTCTCGTCGGTACGCTCGATTGACTCGTGACAAAAAAAAAAACGTACCTTCTACGCGGAACGATGGAAGACGGTCTTTCGTCTTAGTAGGACAGATATAAATTTTCTTTTTTTTTTTTTTCTAATGCGGTGAAGAGAAAGTTTACGTTGGTGAGAAGTTATTTATGCGATCGAATGAAAGGAGAGAAAAAATGCGGTGAAGTCGCGGGGAGCATAAATTACACCATTCGTCTGTTTCTTTTTTTTTCCAGGATACGATAGTCGATAGGTTCAGTTCTTAGGTTTTAATTATATAAATTAACTGTATCGCAGGTACAATAATTGCTTTTTACGTGAGCGCATCCGTCGACGTCGCAACGCTAAATGATTTTATAATATTAATCGTTCCGCTGAAAGGAAATCGGCTCCCAGCGAGACAGGTCTAATTCCTGACGATAAATCCTGTTAGACCAGAAATTTTATCTTTAGCCACGTTAAGCGACAGTGTCACCCATCGATATTCCGCCCGTCCCTTTTAATTCCATCGGCTGACAAGCGTATTCGTCGTCCGGAAGCTCTTATCCGTCAAAATTTGTCGCGGCGTCGACGTATGCGCTCGCATTTTAAGCGCTCTACGTCTCTTTTTTTTTTTCTCGTCTTACCCGTTTTTAAGGAAAGAACGCCTATTATTTACGAAGCGAGGCCAAGCGTCACTCAAGAAGTTTACAATATTATTATCGCTTTAAGAGTTACTTTCACGGAAAATGGTATCATCATTATCAGCTGCCTGTTACGCCGCTGGTGACGTGTACAGCAATGTATTTACTAATTAGATGATTGATTATTAAAAGGAAATGAAACCAATATGGCTTTTGTTTCACTCACTGAGGGCACGCGCGTGCCTTTATCAAAAGATAGACTTTGTCTCTCGATAGTTCGCGAATCGAACTCGCTTCTTCGTCGTTGACCTAGTTTGCGCAAGTATTTCCCACGATCCACCGATTAATCGAAATAACATATTACCGTCGAAGAAGTAAGGAGAATGAACGTAATCGACAAAGCGACGTGTTTTTAATTAATTCGCGATGCTTCGAATCAAAATTCATCTGCCGACCATCTTTTGCCGTCTTCTTCGCACACGTCGTTTTCCTTTTGCACTTAAGTACGTTGTTACTTCGTTAGATTTAATGCGTTCCGTTGACATTTTATCGCGCACTTCTTCACTGACTTCCTTGAACGAGAACCAAAAAGTAAACCGCATCGGCGCCTGCGCATGCATAGATAGTAGCCAATTGAGATGGAAGTCGTATCTCTCAGATCTCACATATTACAATTTATTGTACGTGTAACATAGGATTACCGACTAGCTGTACGTCGAACGAATCATACTCGCATAATAATTCGATTAAGTACGTTAGGGCTTTACTAACAAATTGTTTAACATAGTGGAAGGATAGATGTAATAATCATTTTTTATTTTTTCCAAACGTTGTTTCATTCTTCCAATTATTAACTCACTACTTATCCGTTATCGTTAACGTACAGTTTTCCGTACGACAGATTAATTTATTTTCAATTGCTGTTTTCTATATGACTGCGATTTAACATAGCGCGTTGTTAAATGTAAGAAGCAATGTCTGCCGAGATAGCTCCGATATTTTGTTCTTCGCTCCTTAGTGGCATAAGGATTAATCAACTTCGACGATTTTTACAGATGGATATCGTTAACTATGTAGCCATGATATTAACCACCAACACTGACATAAAACTACATCGTCACCGATCGGGGAAGAATATCCGCAAAATATTCGTCAACACAACAGTTGCAGACTGTAATTCAGAAAAGTGTCAATTGGAATAGACGTAACTTTTTCATTCCCTCCTCAATGTCAATGAAAACGACGAATGATACAAAAGAGTCGTTATCAACCGTGTGCCCAACTAATAAGAAACACGGTGTGTGCATGTATGTATGTGCGTGTGTGTGTGTGTGTGTGTGTGTGTGTACATGCTGTATCCATATTTAGAGTTGGAAGGAGGATGCTCGGAATGAGAATTCTCTCAAGAACTGAAAAAGCGACCCGGTTGACTATTTAGCAAATTTTGTCGCTCAGAGAACCGTGTCGATCCGTGCTAGCTCGTGAAATGAGAAATGAGTAAGTATCGCTCGGTCGACAACTTCAAAAGCTGCCAGTACAGACGTGCACAGTTGCCAAAAGTGAGTGTTCTTTCTGTTAAATCTGAATGGTCGGAGGAGTTGAGAGTTACGCTTCGCTCTGATCGAAAATTGACGAGCATACGACACACACAACATTACAAGCTCCTTAAACGTCTTTAAGTCTAATATAAGTTCATTGTGATAAGATTTACAGTGTCGACGATTTTTCATGATGACAGCCAACGTGTTTTCTCTTCTTTTTTTATTTCGTTCGCCGTTCCGCAACCTGACAATTAACGCCCGGCGGTGCGCGAAAAAGATTTTGCGATCCAGTTCGCGACATCGATCTTGAGTTACTCGATCTTCAAGCGCTGTGTTTCTTTGCGAAAGTTGCCAGTGACGTCGTACGACGCGCACCCCCAAAAACCCCCCCGTTCGAAGAACAAGAGAACAAGGCGAGAACGTAGAATTCGCGGAGAAAAAAAAAACCGTTTTTTTCACCTCTGAAAACGATGCTGAGTTACGTAAGGGATCTAGTTGAGTGATATATTTCCATTTTGAGATACTTTCGTCGAGACAAGGAAATAGCAATATTTTTGCTACTCGTTCTTAATATTATATGATCGATGTTATCTAATGTGTTAATAATGATACAAATGTCAACATACACGTTTGCAATAATGGTCGGGTTAAAGTTATACAGATTTGCGATATTACGATTATGATCAGGCGATCAAAACTAGCTCTACATTGTTAATCCAGCAGAGATAAAAACCAACCAACAACGATGCCATTACTTATTTGAGGATACGCAAAGTTCTATTGATCACTTAGTTTCGCGTCGCGCCCCGTCGCGAGTGCGACTCGTTGATCTTACTCATAATTACGACGAGCCGCCCTTCGGTCATCGGTTTACATTGTATCTAGTCTCTTAGCCGAAACGTACGTTATACGATATTTCGTTTCCGACAAAGGTTAAAAAAGTAGCGGCCAACGGATAGTAGCGAGCGAGAAAGAGAGAGATTGGGACAGAGCCGGCGTATAAGATGTAACATGCACGATCAAGGGTAGGAAGGTAACGATGGGCATCGATGTCGACCTGGACAGAATTTCGAAGGACGAAGTGTCCATCGTAATAATTAAGTATAGAATTCTTTGCGCCGACCACGTCGCGCGCGAGGGAACATGTGGCTTATTCTAGCAATCGAATAATGAGGATATATTTTCGAACGTTTAATTGTCGTGATGTGTATAATAATGGGCGAGAAAAAAATGTTGTAAAATAATGTGATGTAGATTAACGCACACTTCAAGCAAGACGGACGGGCACACTTCGTCCGCGGTTCGACAATTTTCCCGTCCCGTGCGGCATCGATGTCCATCGAATTTAAGCGAGAAACTGTCAAAGAAGGAAACCATCGATTTCCGTTCGACGTCCGAGAGGAACATTGTTGCTTAGCACTCCGTCGTTCAGCGTTAAGTGTTCAATTTAATTTCACCTGCCTCGCGCGTGTCGCGTCCCATTTGAGTTCGACGTCGGATCGTCGTTCCGAACATTGAGATTGAAAAACAAAACTAGGTGAAACATTGTACTTATAGTAAGCGAATGACCAGTGCGTAAGGGAGGATCTCACGAGTATAATAGCGATCTTTGTTATAGCGAGTGCGTTGTTATGTGCGGGATTAGAGGATGGGGAGGAGGATGGTGTCATGAGAGGAAAGAAGCAAGGATTGTCGTCAAGTGCAACTTCGGCAGAATGAGAACGTATAAGAACCTATAAGAAGGTATATTTTCCTCGTCGGACGTGTGATGTTTATAATTGGAATCTGACGATTACGAAGCCGCGTTGGCGAGCATGTTAAACGTTCTCGTCGTACGCGGAAGAGGTTGTTACCGGTCGGGAGAAAGTAGGGAGGGGAGGGAGGAAGAGCACGACTTTGAAGGAAGATGAAGCAGAAGGAAAAAGGCGTACGCACGGACAGAGCGAGGCAGCGTTCGTCATTCCGCAATCGCTCCGTCAATTTTTTCCGACCGAGCGACCGCTCGCTCTTCTGCATTCGTCGCACGTCTCGTTATTAATGTCCCCACGGCTAATATAATTTCGCAATTGTCCGGTGAACGCGTGAGACGATTGACAATTTCGTCGAATGGCGCTCGTTACGTTCTGATGGAAGGAATCGAATTAGGACGGGTTAGGACGGTGTTAGAACGGTGTTAGGACGGAGTTAGGACATCTTAGAACTGTAACGGCCGATCGTCGTTCAACCTCTTTGGGCAACGACCGTTCCTCTTCTTCTTTCCGATCGCGAGGACGGCACCCGCGTAGCAAAATCCGCGCCCAACGCCGGGACGCGTGACCCGCTCTAATAATGTGTGTATCTCGGTGTCGATATAAATTCACTCGGCGCCCGACAGCTGGCCAATTAAAGACGAATGAATAGCCGCTGGGTCTACGTGGAATCGAGGAAGACGGAAAGACGAAATATCCGGAATTGCGACGATGACGCGAGGGCATTTTCCGAAAATACCTTCATAACTTCTGTGACGAAGAGAGAGAGAGAGAGAGAGAGAGAGAGAGAGAGAGAAAGAGTGAGAAATGGGCGAAGGGAGGGAAGTGAGTAAAGGGAGAAAGAGGAGAGGGAGATAATTAGGAGACAGAGAGAAGGATACGAAAGAGGGTGAAATAATTAACATATTTCTCTGGGATATGTGTTTTAACATGCATCCCGCATACAATCGTGAGATCGAATTATTGGTGTCTGTAGAGGTATATATATTTTCTTACGGTATGCGATAATTATCTCCACTGCTTTGACTCGTTAAGGCCTCAGTATACTCAAATCAGCAATGCGCTTCGTGGCACGGGATTACGAGGTACCACGAGTAGAACAACATTCGACAACTAGCGTGAAAAAAACAAAGCCTTCGGTACATTTGCAAGATCGCATTGCTGGCGGCGTGAAAAAAAAAACAAGATGAACAAATGACGCAAAAAGCGAAGGAGCGATTCAGTACGCACGAAAATCAGACTAACGACTAAAGATGACCTCGTTTTAAAATTCTAAAAAAGACTGATTTGAGGGGACTAGAGTCTTGAGCTAGTTATACAAATTTCCTTAGGTACCCGTTCGTTTTAACGATGTACGAGTTGTCTATGTCCGGAAAATAGATCGCGTTGCGGATCGATCAGAATGGGGGAGAAAGGCGGGAAACCGACAGAGCATTACTAGGGAACGAATCTCGGGAACGAGAAGAGAGTGTCTCCGCAGTTTATTGTTCATTAAGTAGGCGAACGCAGGGCGGAAGTCATGACGTGGCATGCTTCTGCTGTTAACTATTAAGTTTCATAGGCATAGGCCAATCACACGGATACGTCTTTCTAGGTAGCATAGTGAAGACAATTAAATTAAAGAAGCGACAAAAGGGCAAAAGAAAAAGATAATGGATTAAACAAGGAATGGTACGAAACTCGCTGATTCCACGTTCTCACGGCGACACAATAAGTAAAGAGAAAGAAGAAAGGATGTGCAGTAACAATGAATACTATACTATTACAAATATTTATTAAAAATAAGATATAACAAATATAAATGATAAAATATATTATATTGAACTAATGACGATTGAACAAGATGCAATTTTTTGGTACAAATAAACGGAAAAGACAAAAACGTTTTGGGGGATGTTCATTTGGAAGCGACCCATCCCAATTCGAAAAGTCCACTTTCTCTCTTCCCTGGCACTCTCGTCCTCCTGCCATCATGTGTCTGCACACCGTCGTTCCTTCGCTACTGACGTAACCTATGCGCCGCCATGTATATTTTTTCATCCTGGCAACCGACTCCGATCAATTGTACCCTGCGAGCGGATCCGTTTATTCCCCCGGTTTGTTTATCCGTTGAGCTCTGCACTACCGACGTCTGTAAAAGCAAATGTACTCTCGGCCCGTGCATGCGCGCGCGCGCGCTCTGACATTACAGGACGGTCTGTTTCTACTGATAGTGAGGCGCTCCCCATACTCCGAGACTCGTAATTCCCTACGCACGATCTCCCGCAATAAAAATATACTCCGAGTCGCTTGTTGTCGTCCTCCATCTTATTCCAGACCGGCAGTCAGTTAATAAAAGATGAACACTTCCAGCTAGGGTACCGTTAAATCGTGATTTATGACTATCGTTAACAGCCGCGCGTTGTTCACGAAAGACCGTCCGTAATCCCACGCATTGCGTTACGAATTTCTTTCAGCATCGTTTCATCAGCGCCAAATCATAAACACTCCTAACGAACTAGAAATACCTCCGATTCACGGAAGAAACCCGTTTCCCACTTAGTACCACTTCCAAATGTACCGAAGTCCGTCCCAATCGCGCCTATCGGCCGGCAACCGTTCATCCGAAAAAAATCACATTTGTCCCTCGTCAGACGCCGTCTCTCTCGGAAGCGCGGAAGGCCTTCGCAAGCCGGGCCGAATTCGGGCGTAATATCATTGCACAGCTGGCGTCGGTTTTCCCTGCTATCCGCCGACGGCGGTCGGCGCAACGATGGGAGTCGAATTGGTAGCGAGCTCCGGTGCCGATCAGTCGGGATCGTTCGGCATCGCTCGCCGCGCCATATGTAAACTTCGCTCCGAGCGCGTTCCGACTCCGTCCGGACTCGGCTCGGACCCCGTTCGGACTCGGCCGCCAGTCGGACTCGGAGCCAGTGGAAGCAGCCGCCGTTCGTCAGTCGTGCCAGAACCACCGAGCGGTACGGTACACGCTCATCCACCGAGAGCAGATCGTGAATATCGCCCATACGCGTATCGGGCAGCCTTCCACCGCTAGTTGCGCGCGCGAGTGACAACCTCGAGGAGCCCCGACGACGAGGTTGCTTGCCTGCCAGCCTCGAAGGCCACGCGCGCCTTCCGTGCCGGGAGGATTCGCATCGGAAGTGGCGGTGAACGGAGGTTGATCGTGTCGGTGGACGTCCGCGGACGAAAATTCCGGATTCGCGTGTCCCGGAAGGTACGGGAGGTGTACTACCCAGCTACGGCGACAGGTCGAGGTGAAAGCTCCTGCGCGCTTTTTTCCGAACCTCTCATCTTCCGTCCGCCGCGCGACGAGTCGGCGAAGATCGTGAGTGCGCGAGTTGCTGGCAGACCGTTCACTGGCGTAGGACGGCCGCTGGACGTTTGACGGTGTTCGATCGGACGTTGACTTTTCGGAGTTATCGGATTGGTGTGCGCGCCTGTGGATAGGTATATATACGCTTTTGCGGCGTCTCTTTGGAAACGCCGGTGTACACCGGCGATAACGGGAGAGCGGGAGGCGGTGGCGATTTCGATCGCGGACGCGGCAGGAAGACGGACGCACGGACGGAGTGAGAGTTCTCGAGAGATAGATAGACAGATAGAGAGAGAAGGAGAAGAAGAGGGAGGAGGAGAAAGAGAGAGAGAGAGAGAGAGAGAGAGAGAGAGAGAGAGAGAGAGAGAGAGAAGGAGGGCGAGAGGCGAGTCGAAGAGCCAAGGAGGAAAGGCCGAACGACAGAAGGAGGAGAGGAGAGTGAGTAAACACGTTTTTCTCGCTTTTTCGATGTCCCTTTTTTCCCCAGCGCGGACGCAGAGTGCGAGGAGGAGCGAGCAGAAGCAAGCAGAAGCGAGCAGAAGCGAGAGAGTGCGACGGAGTGCGTGGCTCTCCTCCCAACGCTTTCCACCTCGCCTCCTTTCCATTCCTTTTTCCCGCGCGACTTTCCTCCACGCCGACCTCGCGCTCCTCCTCCCCCCGCGCTCCGCCGATAATCGCTCTCAAGCTTTTTCGGTAAGAACCGACCGCCGCGACGTAAGCCGAGCCGTAACCGAGTAAAGCGATACGCCCGACCAGGAAAATTCCTTCTGCTCGCTCTCCATCGTTCCGATGCCCAACGTCTCGAATCCGGCCGGAACGTCGGATCTCAGCAAAGACGAATCTCGGCAACGGCGAGTGGAACCTCGGGACGGCCGCGAAATTAAACTTCCTTCTCGTTAGGCGAGCCATTCAATTTCCCACGAGAACGACGATCGTCGCGGCTGGCCGAGTCGGCCGCAGGAAAAGCGATAGATTTATGCGCGCGCCCGCTACCGTCGACGCACGTATCGGCGCGCTCGCGTGCACGAATCGTGCGTTATCCTCCTCGGCATGCGAAGCCAGTCCGCGGGAGACAGCGCGATATCTGAGCACGCACTTCGTAACGAGCGAGTTCCACGCTTCGGCGAGTGGGAGCACGCAGCTTGGCGGGATCCCGTATAGATTTCAGCGCGACGTCCAGCTGCACCGACGACCCGGCTGTCAATTATTCGAACGTCCGTTGCTCCGTAAAACAGTTTGACGGCTTTGTCGGAAGACGATGTCGTATCATTTGTTCGAGTGTGCATGGGTGTTTGTGAGCTAGAGAGTGTGTGAGAGAGAGTGTGAGAGGGAGTGTGAAGGAGAGAGAGAGAGAGAGAGAGAGAGGTTGTCCTTAGAGCGGCATTCAGTTCGACCTGACATTAGTGATGATAATGGGACTCGGTGCGGCGGAAGGAGGCCGAATAGCCTCGTTGTATGCGCGTAATCTCGCGAGCGCGGCACACTCTCGATCTCGATATTGCGACACCAATTTTTCATCGCACGCGCGCGCGCCTCGGACAAAGATCGACGCTCGAAATATTCCAGCAGTGGCCGATATCGGCCCGACTCTGGCCGGCGTCGCTTCGTTAATGAGCGGCGTCGGCCAGAAGGAAGCGTACAATTCGCGCTGCCCACTTCCGTCGCTTAATGAAGTCGACGGATCCTGCCGGGCGACGTTTCGCCGCGTGCTCTCGGCCGTGGCATAGGAACATGACAGAAAGCACGTGTATCGCCGATCGAGCAAACTTTCGCCGCTGGCAGCTCAGTTTGATCGTCGAACGGATATGACAGTTTGTCGGGTGCGGCCTTTGCTTGACGCGCGGATTGAAACTGCAAAGGTTGACATCGCGATTAAAAATATCTTCTTTGACTTAAGCAAAGGACGATGTGAAATTAGAAACTTCTCATTATCCTTTGACAACTGTGAAACATGGAAGTCGGAATGACAATCCCGAGGCTTGCGAGTCGAGCAATTTTTCCCACCTTTTTCGACTGTGCATATCTGCCTTCAGCGGTTCGACGATCTCCGGCGCGATATTGCGCTTAATCCGCGAAGCTGTGAGAGCGGATGTCGCGACGTGTTCCAGCGGTCCGTCCTCCCGTCCAAAAAAACCCCGAGCCCCGACAACGGAGAAATCCATATTCCGGACAGGCCGTAGACGCGGATCTCGACTAATTTCCCCGAAGGCTCGCCGCGATATCCGCGGCAGGCGGAGAGGAGCGTAAATTAACGTATCCCCGGCCGTAGCGGTCTCTCTAATACGTCCTCATAAAGCATATTTAATGATCGCGCTCCAATAAAATTCCCGCCGTGCATTGAATAGGTAGGGACTCCGGGCGCGCGATTAAGAATTCCGAGATAACGACGTCGGGTATCGTACCTAGCGTATCTCTCGCGGGCGTTTTCCCGGGCTGAAAAATAGATTGGGACGCAGGGAAGAAAGAGGGGCAACAGGGGGGGGGGGTGGAGGTAGAGGAGGAAGGGGTCGCTTTGCATTTCAGATTAATGTGCGCGCACTACGCGCCGCTGACACGGAATTGCCTCGCGGTCGTGTCGTCGACGACGAGGCAGCCTGAAGGAGGATGAGAAAGTGGCGCAGTCGGGGGGTTAAAAAAGGGGGGCACGAGGGGGCGGCCTTTAAGAGTCTTCAGCCGGCGGCGTATATCTTACGTAGTCGAAACTTCGTTTGTAACGCGAGGCGCGAACCGCGTCGGAGACTGGAGCAGGCCACTTTGCGTAATTCATGAAAACTCGATACCCGCAGCCTGTCGACGCTGAAACGGTATACCGAGCTATTGTCGCGGATCTTCTGAATTTGAGGAGGACACGCAGGCTCACAGTTCGGCGAGACTGGAAGTACGAGGTCAAGGTGTGTCACGGAGGCGAGGGTCGCGTTCGAAGTTGATCGTAGTTGACGTTCTGCGGTTAGGTTCGAAGGCAGATTCTCGCTTATGCGAATCATGGCTGGTCGAACGATAGGGGTGGGAGGAGGGGGGGGGGATGGGTCTCGGGAACGGCAGGGCTTGTATGTATTTGGATTACATTAAGGGACGACAAGCCGGCAGCCATTCTCGGAGCACGGAATACGCTCGGCGTACACTACCAGCGATGGCGTCGAATTTTATTACGCGGCTGGCGGCGGTAAATGGAAATTCGTAGACGGAATAATTCGGGTGAATTTCAGGTTAATTGGTACAAGGTGGAAAATTTCAACGGTTCGCGTAGCCGTCGTCGCGCTATCGGCCGGCGAGCGTAAACTAACCGGCGCCTAGTCGTTAGTCGACCTCGTTACGCCGTGCAAGAAAGAGCGCATCGTTTTATCCGGGAACGTACGTAAATCGTTTTTTTGGCATAACGTGGCCCGGCAGACGACTGGACTTCTTTATCTTTCTCAACTTCGGCCGTAATGCCGCGAATTTTCGCATCGGGCATATTTCAAGGACTCGGAGCCCTCGAAACTTCGTTGGGACTTCATCTAAACGATTAGGCGACGGCCTGGCCGGTTTCTGGAGCTGTCATTAAATTCTTCCCTCTCCCAGCCAGGGCCAGAAGTCCTCCGATGAGTGGAATTTCGCAATTCTCATCCTACTCGTCTTCGCAGTCCGCACTGGCGCAGCCAAGCGTCTCGGTGCACTTTCATTAGCCCATATTGACAGTCAATTGACGATTGTCATTTATCCGCTGCGACGCTCGGCGAGAAAACAGGGTGAACATCTGCGCGCATTCAATTTCACCTCGCTCCGCGTCAACAATAACGTCTCCGCGATGACGGCGCGGAAAATTTTGCTAGACCGATCGATCTCACTGTCTCGCATATATGCGGTGTCCCTCTCGATCGGCAACCGTGGCCAATGCGCGCGAAACTTAATTCGACGCGGTCACTTAAACGGTCGCATGCCCCGTAATCTCGTTTGGAGCTTTTCGTTCACGGTGCTTCCCCGCTTTCCTTCGTGCGTAGTCCTCCGGAATCGTCACGTGACGGCTGCCAACGGCGACAAAGGCGGTAATCGCCTTAAGACTCCCCGCGTTCCGTTTTTCGAGAGAGCCCAGAGAGGCCTGAAAACGATGCGAATGTTTGACACGTTCGCCGCCACGTGACACGGCAGTTGTGTCCCACACGCGCTCGTTATAGATTGCATACGGCCGGGAGACGTACCTGCATATTGATTTCGCCTGTAACGCTCCCGCTTCGTTCTCTGCCGGACATTCCAGAAGAATCTACGAAAGCCTGCTACTCCACGACCACTTTCCTCGGGCCCGACGGCGATTTGCGCACGAGCCGTCCAAAGCGTCGGACTGTTCTTGACTAACGGTAGGAAAACGGTTTCTTACCAGCCAGTTCCGAAAGAATTTCTTCGGAGACGGTCCGAACAGTCTGTTCGATGATAATGAACCGCGCTCAGCTGTCCGAGTCCTTGAGCGTCGTTACGTAATTGCGTCGTCTCACACCTCGTGGCACTTTCGAATTTCCGGACACGCGTCCGATTTCCAGCGACGAATTCCGGCCCGGAGGCCGAGGAAGGCGTCGGGGCGTAAACAATTTCGTAATTTCTGGCGTCCCGGCGGCATGTCCCGGCTCGAGCGGCGTATCGCGCACACACGCACGGAGGTGCGCACGGTTAGTCGCACACACGCCTGTTCCTTCTTTTCGCGAACGCACGCTCGCACTCCTTCTCGTTCTCGCCGCGATCAAAGTCGCTCGGCATAAAGAGCGCGCGCGCGCGCGCCTTGTTTCACATTGATAACACGGCGGCGCTTAATGTTGAACTGTTTATCACGCGTTTAGCATTAACCTGCGTCACGGCCACGTGTACAGGGTGTTCTGTAATTCGTCGGCTACCGGCGCGCCGCCCGCGAGAGGCTCTCGCGTGAAATAATAAATCGAGCCCGGGTTTGTTCGGGGTACAAAAAATAAGCTGCGCGTGGAGAATAGATTTTTGTTTAGCGATTTCGGAGGTGGATAGGAAATTGAGTCGGATTGGGCTGCCTTTGAACTTGCTCGGGAATCCGTTTATTCCTCCGTGGAGGTTATTAGGTTCTTCGTCTTGCGAGTGTTGGACTTTTATCGAATTCTTCGATTGAGTGTCTTAGGATTCTCGTTTCTCTCCGGCATGCATCGTGAGTTACGAGACACGCTGTACGTTACGTGTTGTGTTGTATGTTACCGCATGCGCGACTTATTACGATCCGAGCTCGTTCCATTCGATCTTCGGGCCGTAAAACAGTACTTCCTCCGAAGGTGCTTGCGGTTCAGCGGTGAGAAGGTGGCTAGACCGGCATGCTTTCTATGCTACATTTCTAGTTGCGATTGTATTTCGTAACAATAGCTCGTATCCAACAAATCCTCGACATCACTGTCGTTTTCATTGAATCGCAAATTCTTTTCTCAATTGGCGCAATTTGACGCGGTTAAAATATATAGACACACGGTCGCTGTTTCAATCGTTTTGCAGTGATTAGTACCGAGTCTACGAGGTGATAAAAGTTTATTTCGCTAATCGCGGACGCTGTTTAATTCGTAGGGAAAATCTCTCGGTGCATAATTCAGATGTCACCGTAATTGACCGACAATTCCGTGCTCGCCCGGCATTCGCCGGAATTCAATCCGTCGCGCACTATCATTTATTCATTTCGCCACCGACTGAAATATGTACGTACCCGCCCGGGGACGATAACGATAATTGACCAACAGGTACCCGCATCGATCAGTTTCTTTCCGCGCGACAAACAGCGACGGCCCTCCCGTAATCCGCGAAACGTATACTGTTTGCTGCTCGTCGACTAAATAGATGCGGGTGGTTGGCCGGCGGCTAGCAAATTTTATCAGAACACACCTACACGGTCGCACCTCTGTCCGCGCCAAGTCCGTTAACTAAATCGCATTGATATACATCGAACGCACTTAACTCGTGCTTGGATCAAGCGCGAATCTTCGATAAAGCGGTCGGAAGAACAAATCCGTTTAATAACCTTTGCCGAGAGGATTGTTTTACGAATTTCCGCGATTCATGAAGACATCGATCATCCGGTTTTTTCATTCTACCCCTCCTCACCCTCTCTCTTTCCTTTCATCCATTCCTCTTCTCTGCCTCTCACGCATTAGATGCCGGCAAAGCGTCGATCATCGTAACGCACTTATCGCTCGCGTATTAACGTCGCGGCAATTTTCGTAGGGAAATTCGATATGGGCCCCGATCCCTGATCCAGAGGATCCAGGAGCGTGGAAAATTGACGAAGCAGGGCTAGATAGCGTGCGAGGGTTCCGGCATTTAATCATCGCCCTCAGTTTCTTTCGCCGCAGGAAGCTGCGTGCGGCGGAAACGAGCTATGGCCAGCCTCGCATGGCCTCCTCTGATAATTCGAACTGACGAAGGTGGTAGATATTTCATTAGCGCGATAACGAGTGAATTACTGCGCTAGCGAGAGTTCGCTCTTCGCCGCTCGTTTCGGACGTTCGTTTCGGGCCGTGACGACGATGGCGCCTGTCGGATTTTGCAAACGAAGTTGTCGACCGTCGTTTCGCCGGGGCCTGATTATCGCCGCTTGTGTCATGGAATCAATTATGGAATGCGTGGGCGGGTCGTGATTCGCGGAGTCCTTCGGTGAGAAGGTCGTACGGCCGGCAGAAATCTCGTCCGTTTCGGTGCAACACAGCCTAAGTTCGCTCAAAGATTTTATGCTTATTTTTTCTCTTTTCACTCTTCTCTTCTGAGTGAATGGTTGGTTTAAACGATCGTTCATTTATTTTGTCACTTAAGAAAGTGAGGAGTTCAGTCGATCAATGAGTCGTTCATTAGGATTCTACGTAAAAACGAAAATTTTTGAATGGCTTGATTTCGAAAAAGGTGACTAATATCACTTTGATGATAAACCACTCAATTGCGAATGCCTTGTAAGACGATACATAAACAAGCCGAACGCCGTCGGCTTTTCGTTAAGGACGAATCCTGCTTCCGCGGTCGGGTTCCTCGTATCCGAGATTACATCGGGCTCTCGTGACAATTGTCAACGGCTTTGAACAGTTTCATGCTCCAGATAAGGCGGGGCGGTACGGCAAATTATGAAACGCCGCGCGCAATCTCCGTTTACGGAATTAGAATCTCTCGAATGCAGTCCGAGAGTCGCGATATTTCCCGGAATATCGCTTTTCAGTCCGACTCGGCGGAAACTTCGCACAGAATTCTTCGAGGTTTCGAAGCCACCGCGCCTGGCACTCCGCTCGGATCGCACTTCCGACAGTTTTTTTCCCCACGCGAGAATTGACCTGGGTACAGAGCCTTTGCCGACGAATGCTTTACCTCATTCGGTCGCGTAAAAGGATAGGCGGCGAGTGCGCGGATTTCTCAAAGGAGAAAGCAGCCGTTTATTTCGTGCATTGCGCCTCGGTGCGTTTACGTATAGGCATATAGACATATAAGAGAGACAGACTCGCGTGTGCAGCGACGCTAAATGCCGGCCGAGGCAGCGTGGAATTTTTGCGTCTGATCGACGGCTGTTATTATTACGTAAGACCGACGGTCGATGTATCGGCGATCGCGAATAAAAGGCCGAACGAGGAGGAAGACGAGGCGAACAGAGAAAACGTTATTCGAGGCGAGGCCTCATCTTCGAGTCATGTATTTTTATGTGATTAACCTGCCCTGCAATTTCGTTCGCCTCTCGATAACCTTTTACCGATTTCCCGCTGCCGGAGCGCCGAACAATTTTTGTCCCCCTTCAAAACCCGCGCTTCTGTCATTTCCGTAATGTATATTTCATAAATTCGTGGTTATCTACCGCGGTATAAATTTCGATGGAAAAAACCGGCCTGATTTATGTCCCCGTCGCGGCGTAAAGCGCTTATCGGAAAACCGATTCGAATTTCGCGTTAAAATCGAACGCTGCCAGGGTCACGGCCGGGTCCTCGGTGGCGTCGATAAAAATTGAGGATTATTGCACCTACGTGGAAAGCGTAGCGGTGGCAGGCCTGTCTCTGTGTGTCCGTCCCGTCCCGTTATTTGCCACGTAAACAGCCGGCGCGTAAGGTGAAGGGTCAGTTTAATTTGAAAAGGCGGCCTTGCCGTCGATCTTCCTCGGTCGGAGACACTTGATTAACGATTCTCCGTATCCTTGATTACCCGCTAACGATCTTTCCGATAAACTGTTCGATGACTCGATCTCCATCCCTTTCCCTCACCCTCCCTCTGTCCCTCTCATTTCACACCGAGCCGACATTCGTCGGTGTGCGCAGTGCGTGCCACGTTCGTCCGACAAAATTACACATTTTCGCCCATAACCGCTATCCCTTTGACGCCTTTGAGGTTTCGCCTTAAACAGTTACACGCCGTGCTCTCCTAACGGGTTTATTATACTCGAGAATATTAATTCGATTATGCCGGGCGCGCGTCAGCTGAAACTCCCGAAGCCGATAAAACCGCCTGGCAGTTAAACTCGCGATACGTTACGTTAAAAAGTCAAGGATACGCCCGGCATTCCGGAGCATCATCCGTAATGAGCTTTGCCTGGCGAGCGATCCCATCTCGGGAAGGAGGCAACGATTTTTCTCGAAGCCTACCTTCGATCGACTCTCATCTCGCCGTCGGTAAGCGTCCGCTTGGAAATGCTCGATCGCCGGGCAGCCAAATTACATCGTAACAGGCGAGGCTAATAAGGAAACGCGTGCTCGAGCAGTTATCGCCGTCCGATTCGCCGCGAGATAACTTCATCTGGCAATTGAGCAATTAAAAGGCATTCTTTCGCTCGGCGGGCGTCCTCGTCGTTTACGGGCGTCGTCGCACGTCGTGCGTTTCGACCGTATCGTATCAGATTCCTCGCTCGAGTCTTTCCCGCCCTCGTTGAGTTCCACGCTCATTGAGTCGGCCGCCCTATATTTACGCCACGCGATAATCGGGCGAGAAGAGAGAATGAGAGTGAGAGAAAGGGACGGACGGCGTGTGTGTGAGTGCGTGAGAGAGAGAGTGAAGCAAGTCGTCTGAAAATAATGCCGCCGCAGCCCGCGTATCTGTTTTGCCTCCTTCGTTTCGCCTATTAACGATTGTTTATGTCCCTCCCGTCCAGGTCGGTAGCCATGAATAATTCACTGGGCTAAAAAAGAACGGTCCATCCCAAGAGTTGCGCCTCCCGACTTCGCGCGGACGAGGAAGTTCCGGGGACGGAGGCGGGGCCGACAGGATTGAGGAGTTTCGCGCCGGAAACGGCCACCGGACGTCAAGATGGGCGAGATTCTCGGATCGGCGAGCTTCCTTCATCTCGGCGACATCGTCAGCCTCTACGCCGAGGGGAACGTCTCCGGATTTCTGTCGACGCTCGGGTGAGTTGCATTCTGATCTGACCGGCTTTGCGGTCTGTTTTGACCCCGAAGACTTTTAATAAGGGCAGTAATACAACAAGACTGCGAACGGCACGATCGGGGATGGGATTAATGGTTTGACAGGTCTGTTTTGATGTTTTGATATTTTTCGTGTTGAAAAAAAGTTTGAGTTGTCGCTTTCCATAGGGGATGAACATATGTTAGTAGGGTGGGTTCGACACTTGATGTAGTGGATTCGATGGTGGGATTCGCAATTCATTATTTATAAACGCAAAAAGCTCACATGTGTTGAGAACGTCGGTGAAGGATGCTATTATTCATGCATATTCATTTACCAGTCTTACCAATTTATGAGAGGAATACGGTAAGGAATCGCGTTCCGTCTAGAAGTTGCCTATGTCGTTCAACACGTGCATGAACCTCCATCGATCCTTCGGCGATGAAATTTCGCGTTAAACTATGCCAGTCACGTACGTTTAGCCATCGTTGTGTAGTGACAAAGCACTTAGTCCGTTGAGCTAAGCACGCACATGTTTTCCGTGCGCGTATTAAGGATTTTGAGCTCGTTGTCGAAAACACGCGAGAATTAAAGCCGCCGCCGCCGCCGCCGCAGTTGTTACGCTGTAAACATGTAAACACTATATTGCGTGAGGCTGCTTTTGACACGCGAAATGGCGGACAGAGAGAGACAGAGAGGAAGAGAGAGTGGTGGGAAGGAGAGAAAGAGAGATGAGAGACGGGGCCTACCTCAATCATTTACAGCTGCAGTCACTTTCAGCGAAACGTACCGCCCCCACGCACGTTTCTGTCCATTCACATTCGTCCCAATGTGGTCTGACCTTAGATATTTATCTATCGAGGCCGTTTACGTCTCTCCTTCTCGAACGACGGTCCGTATCTGCCGGCTTTCTCGAGAAAACATTGAGCTTGGCGCGATTGACGATGACGAGCGATCAATTCCTTCAGTTCCTGAGTGCGGACTCAATTCGCGATCGCATTGAAAAATATTGAGCCCGAGAGTATATAGCTAAGCCTGCTTTGTCACTCGTCCTGGCGAGGCAGCTAAATCGATGTAACGCAGTACTATAATGTTTCGCGTGCGGCCAAGTAATACGTGTACGCTTTATTGTACGTCGTACGCGTATCGTTTACGCGGCGTCGCAGAAGTAAATTCACGGCAGGTGCTCGCCCACTTTTGTATTTATAGGCTTTACCGCTTGTAAAGGGCTCCTTCGCGGATGCGCGTCGTTAAATATATTTTCAGTTTAGGTCGCTACCGCGGGCAGCGAAAATAGAAGACGTCAAGCTCGCCGTACTATACCGGCGTCGTCGGCACGCGTCAAAAATCTGCTGCCCTACCGATCCCGTGGCAGAGCGTTAAAGAGGTCGGAATTGTTTCCTCGATGACAGCGAATATCTACAATTGGATATCCACTCTCTATTTTTACCTTCCCCCGAAAAAACGTGTCCCCCTACAGTTTGAAAAGTCTCCCACGCGCTATGTCGAGTTCCGGTGAATACGCTTACGGGTTTCGTCGATTGAATAGGTTCAAGAATAACTGCAACGCGGTGTAAGTTGCCACCTTGCCACTCCTCGCCATCGGTTACATTCTGTTCCCGATCTCCGCGCATTGTCGATGCTCGTCCTCGATCACCCGGTATATCAGCGATGGCCCTTCGCGCAGCCACGCTCCATTTTGCACTATTATTGGTCTACGAACGAAGCCTCAACGTCCCATTAGACATTCACGGTAAATATAGGATCGTGTCGGGCGCGAAAAAAGAGTATCTCTCCCCGACACAATGACACCGTGAAGCTTCGCGAGCGCAGAAATCTTCACAAAGTCCCAGGGTGGGCTCCTCTCTTCGACCCTCGGAATCCTCCTTGAATTATTGATCGCTCCTGGGTTTAATGAGACGGCTCCGGCTTCCGTCCGAATCCGACGCTCGTTCTGACAAGTGGCCCATACCATCCGTTCCTTTCCATAAAAGGCGTATATCCTCCCTAAGTCTCGTTCGCTTTTCAAACAGTTTTTCTTGCAAACAATCCACCCTGAACCAGAGTCGACATTGAACGACGCCTAGACTACATATAAGTATACTCTCGACGCACTTAAAGTAAGCTTCGATGTAATCCAGCATGGATTGACATCCTCGCTTTAATCGGCGAGATTTCAGGCAAAGGACGGAAATAAATCGCCGCGAGCTAGGGCTGGGCAAGATGTTTTTGTCATGGCGAAGCGGCTCGCATAAATTCACACCTGCATCGTCCCCGGCCGGCTCGCACATGCAGGTCGGCTTTTATTTTCACTCAACTTTCACGTCCCCCTCGTCGTGCGCGTTACAACACGCTCTCGCCTCGCGATGACCTGCGCGCTGACGAACTGCGTCCACGTAGAGGAGAACGTCGATAACGGGCCGCTAATAAGGCGCGATCTCTTTATAATTACCAAGCCAGCCCCGTGTGCCTCGTCGCTGCGCTCTTCAAAGGACGCTTTTCCAGCTACGGTTTACGTTCCGTTCGACGGAAAAGTCTCTTTTACGACTAGCACTGAATCTGATTTACTGGCCTCGCCGAACGGCTAATTCTTATTATTTCCCCCCCGAGGACGAGAGAGAATCCTTTCTCCGTCATGGAGTCGAATAAAAAGCCGGTACACAATTATCGCAGCGGAACGGAATTAACCTCGAAGTATCCAAGTAGCTTCTTTTCTGAGATTAAGAAAATTTTCGCAACTTCGCGCAAAGTCCGCGAACGAGAAGAGACTCGTCCTCGTACTTACTACTTTCGCAGGGTGGTTCTGTGAATCTTCCGGCGAAGGTCGTCAGGGTGGAATGAATTCCCGGAGGACATCGACGGATTTACGAACTTGCACACGTCTCGCAATCACGTCTGCGAAGAAGGAAAAATGTCGCCGGGACTCTTCTTTGTAAAGCGCTGGATTATATGCGCGAGTCTGTGCATGTAACAGTTCTCGGAAGCGGTATTTTTAGATTCGAACCGCTTAAGGGAAGTCGATCGCTGGAAGATCGCGCGTTCGGGCGTATGCTCGATCCGTTAACCCACGTGATCCGTCGCAATTAAGCCGAGATTGTTTCATTAATTCAGCCGACAACGTTTGTCCAGGAATCTCTGCCGCCGGTCCAATAATTACCGTCGGACTTAATTGAACGTCGGTGCAGTCTGGAGTCCGACTCGGAAAAAAGTGGAGAACAATTCTGTCCCTGTTGACACGCGAATTAACCGTCAGATATTCGTCACGTTTCAGACAAACGTTTCGCCGGACTCTTGGAAGAATGAATGCTGGCCGAGCTCTCTTGGTTGTAGTTTGAGCACCTTCGTCGCTCGTGAATGGTTTCGGAAATAATGCTCCCCAGACGATCGAATCGCGAATCTCGTTTTTCTGAATGGCCGGCTGACGCAAATAAATGGAGCTCGCATTCTGTGTCTCGCCTTCTTGCGAGCGGGCCGGGCGATCTCTTAAAAGCCGGCCTGGCAACTCTCCGGTCCCTATCGAGCATAACGAGACGTTCGCACGCTCCTCCGTATTTCGTTTAAACTCGCCCGCGCCGCCGCCTATCTCTTGGGAAAGATCGTCCGATCGCGTGTGGTCTCTCTCTGTCTTTCCATTCCCGGCACGCGGCTGCTTCGAATTAACGGCCCGAGCGCGTTAGAGCTAACTCGATGGCAGGATAACGATTCTGATACTCAATACCACTCGTATCTAATCAAATTCAGCCGCAACGTCGATCCTTACATCCGATAGTGAGAGATCATCGACGTTACGGGCACAGAATTCATCCGCCTAATTACGTGCCTGCGATCGACGACCCGAGAATGCGACGTATGCAATAATGGAACTTAGAGGAAACAGAAACGACTGTCGGATCGTACTCGATTCGCGTGCAATTCGAAGTGCGTGCAACCGAAGGCAGCCGCGCGACATTCCGAACGCATTTCCTTGATACGAGCCAGATCTCGCAGTCGGTCGATTGTCATCGCTTATTAGAGCTGCGCAGCGATTGGGAACAAAGATCGATCGTTACGAAATCAGCGGCGAGTGTGCTGCGATCGTAAACATCTGCCGACGTCCCGATCGGCGATACGCACTCGATACGCCGTGAATTTCGGTCAGGGGAGATAAGCGTGGCACGGAATGGCCGGCGTAATTCGGCAGCGTAATTCGGCAGCGTAATTCGGCAGCGCTGGCCGTGTCAAGCGTCCGGAGTCAACAGAGCCGACGGCGTCGAGACTTTTTCGACAAAGACGTACCACCGGACGGCCAACGGCCAGAGCGTGGGAAATTAACCGCGGACAAGAGTGTGCATGGTCGGAGTCGAGGCGCGCGCGCGTACCGAGAGCATAAACAGGCCAATAATTCCTGGCTCGACGTTGATTCGTTTCGCGAGAGAGCGGGCCGCTGATAATCTACCGACGCGAAAATTATGAACGCTCGACGCTCAATGAATGCCTCCGGTCACAGACACCGACTTCGCCTGGCAATCCAGTTCGAACCCCGTCAGCCGGCTCACGGCCGCGCAAATTGACGCGAAATTACGTTAATTTTCGAGATACGGCCCGGGCTCGATACCTGGCCATCGGCCCGTGCCCGCGATTCCGCTCGATAAATAGCCGAACGCGCGAAAAGCGTGGGCCAATATGGCGAGCTGTCACTGAGATCTCGCTCGCAGAAATCGGTGCTCGGTGCCGATTATCTGCGTGCGCGGACGCACACGTCATTGTCAAACATCGTAGAGGCCCCGGCTCAAGTCGCTGCATATGAAAGGGATGTAATTGACGGCCGCGGGAACAATGCCGAATTCTGGCCGGCGAGCCTTTCACGGATTCGGGAAATGCAAATTTTGCTTTATGCATTTCGGACGGAATCTTACACTTCAGCGAGGGTGGCGCAGGATACTTCTTTCTCTCTCTATCTCACTGTCTGTGATACGCGGTGCGCTGGAAATAATTATGTATTCATTATATATAAGGCATGTACACGCGGATTGCACGTTATAATCTTGACAAAAATATTATGAATGCATCTCACAGTGACGTGTAATATGCCATTGGGTGGCAAATGGAGGGTGTTTTGACATATTTTGACCCGATTAAAACACGATAACACCTTTCAAATGCCCAGAAATCTGTTTCTTTTGGTCTCTACTTTGTTTTACGCGGACTGACGGGACTTTTTACATACTTTGACATTATTTTGCTTTATTTTGTAGCACTGTGTAGAGCAGACAGGTTGAATTCGGATAAACGCGGCCAATTAGCTTTTTCGAGCCGATACGGTGCCGTAACGGGCGCAATGCAGGGAAGGAACGCAAACACGGCGAGTCGGGCAGATAAATTTCGACTGTAAATTTGGCTTTTCCACGCGGCTGACGTTTCAACCTCGTTTGTCGCGCGAATTACGACGATTGAACGTAATTTTTCCAATGTCCCCCCGCCTGAACATACGTTGTCATTTCAGCACACCAGCCACGGCGTCATTGTTTTCCACGCACGACAGTTATGACCTCTCTTTTATCTTTCGTTTCTTGCTTCTTCTTCGACGAACAGACATTTGCCAATGAGAATATGCTGAATCGCCCGCGCTCGTCGGCACGAAAATAATCTTTTCCACCGACGATTAAGCGTAATCGCGTCTAGTCCGCCTATGTATACACGCAACGATGACTAATCAGCTTCGTCGGCGGCTGTTACGTTCGATAGTTCTCAAGTCGGAGAAACATTTCCTGAATGCGATGCCACGGGAGCTGGCTCTCCCGAAATTGAACGTACATTCAAGTTCGCAAGCTAAATGTCCTTCCGCTTCTCAATCTCGGCGAACTGAGAAATCCGCTAATCCGCCTGTCACCTTCGCTCGCGCATTACGTAAATGGGGCGATTCGAACGAATTACGGGAAAGTATCCGAGAAGAGCGCACGGCCCGCTGAGTAAACTGAGACTGATGATGGTTTAAGTAAAATAAGCGCGGCGCCGAGCAAATAAATGAGACTCGCCAGTCGACTTCTCTAGGTAACGTGGATTCGAAAAGCTTCGATATTGCCAGCGGCTAAACACCGTCGGTATTACGAAGAGTCAACCTTCATACCGTTCGACTAGATCGCTCTTCGCCGGCTCAATCGAAGAAATCGCAAAAGAGAGCAGGATGCGCTACCGAACGTGCGTAAAAATCAATTTGTTTGCTCAGCGAAGCGGCAGGCGACGGCTTCCCATGAATCCTCAAGCCCTCCGCGACTCCGCCGAAGCCGAAGTGGACAGAGAAATATTTATAGAATCGGTTCGACCCAGCGGACCGAGCCGACCGTTCCGTGAATTCGCAATATCTCGAAATCAAGATCCATTCTCGGAAAATTATCGACGAAGATCGCCTGCGGTCGCGCTCAACAAGTCCCCTCCGATGAATCCTCAATCAATCTTTCAGCGGAGTCCGCCTCTCCTGACTGGTCCGCGTAAGTCGAGCCGATGTCTTGGGGACTAATCGAAAGTAAGCGGAATTCCGCTAATATCCAGAAACACCCGCAAGCAGCCACGAATATCCGTCACCCGATTCCGACGTGGCCCCGAAATAGAGGACCGCTAACAAGCTTACCTCGATCCGGAAAAAGACGACTACGGCCTCCCGACGCCTATCGGATCGAGGCGTCCGCTCGCCCGGAAGTGTCCGGAAGTATCCGAGCCGAAGATAGTGCGGATATTGACGATTTTCGACCGAGTTCCGCCCTTCTGCCCTTTCAGCGAGCTCATGGGGCAAAGCGGAGAACTCTCGTCCTCTGGGTAATTGCACGGCAGGCCGGTGTCACGGCTCGACGTCACGGGTGTCGTCCTCTCCCATCATGGTCTCCCATCATGGTCTCCCATCGTGGTCTCCCATCGTCGTGCGGCCGTGATCATCCATGATGGTGCCGCACGATGGCCGGCGTGACGGTGTGCGGAGAGCAGCATCTCGCCGTGCGCACGCGACGACTGGCTAGAAATAACAATATCGGCTTTTCACCTATCGGCCCCACGTCGACACCGTGTTGCACGCCAGCGTCAGGCCAGGCTGCCAATGTGACAGGCTGAACGTCGTCGTCGATCGCCCCTCGCCTCATTTATGTGTCACGCGCTCCCGGCTTTCGTATTGGTACCTGCCTACATGGCACAACCTACGTAGCTACCTGCCTGATCGAATGCGGACGGGATTCGCGGATATACGGGGCCCCGTCGTTTGTCAGCTTCCACGTATTATCCGGCAGCGTCGCCTATCTGGATCCAGTCCGCCATGGCGCTCGACGATGATGGAAACGCAAAGCGTCGCGCGTCCCTTTGTGTATCGGCAGAAACAAAACGGAGCGAGAGTGTCAGCGGCAGAGCGGGAGGGTGATGGGGAGAGATAGAGATAGAGAGAGAGAGAGAGAGACAGAGAGAGAGAGAGAGAGAGAGAGAGGGAGAGGGAGAAAGATGAGGGTTGGGGATCGATTTGCCGGCTACTCGAGAGACACTCCCCTCGCACCCTTTTCGATGGATTTCAGCGTGCGCGAGTGCAATCGCTCCGACGAGATTTCGACGTTGAACGAAATTTCATTTGTTTCCCAGCCTCCGGCAGGACGGCTACATACGTTTACGCTGGCTCGTGGGTAATACATCAGCCTGGCACCGTTGGGTCGATTGATGAGTCGGAACGACGATATTGGCATCCGATGAAAATCGCGGAAAAAGCTCTCGTTACGGAAGGGACTCGAAGGGCGGCTTCATTCGCTATCCTTCCGCTTTCGATTCTGAACGAATTATTTATCCCGGAGCCGAGAGTGATCCGCTTCGGTGTCAAATACGCTCGAAATATCCTCGGCACGCTTTTGTTGCGCGTTATGAAAATTACACGGCGAACGGCTCGATGAATGCCAACTGACGGCATGCAGTTGGTACACAGCTGATGTGGGTGCCTCCCCTTTATTTGAAATTTCTTTCCGCCTCACGCCGTCGTAGCCAAATATCGATTGGCAAGACGCTGCTGGCCGCGCGAGAGGAGATAAACTCTGCGGAATGGCCGCGATCATCGTCGAGCATCGTTAGGCGAGGAAGGATTGCTTAGGATAGCAGGCATTTCCTCAAAATGGCAGACGTTCGTTCTTATGGACGAGGACTGCGTCAATCTTAGGCATTAAGCGTTGTCGAGAACAGGCTTCAGCGAGTTGCGAGCACTTAATTGTACGCGCATCTGCTTAATTCGCCTCAGCCTCCGTCTAGTCGCTTATCGATCGGCTCGGAGAGGCTAGATGAGCAGATAGACGTGAAAAGATTCAATGAACGAGCAGGATAGATCACGGGGCCGATAAAATAGTCGACTGCATCTCGCGCGAGTCCGCGTTCTTCGAGCCCACTCGGACATGAGAAACATATACTCTCATTCCCTGCCTCTCTCTCTCTCTCTCTCTCTCTCTCTCTCTCTCTCTCTCTCTCTCTCTTTGGATCTTTTTCCATCTCTCGCCTTCATTGTTTGTGCATCGCGCGCGACTGAAAGTCCCTGCTCACTGAGTCGAGTGCTCCGATTTATCGTACGATTGATCTATCGTATCCGCCGTCCGGCAGTTCTCGTGCGCAGGGCGAGAGGATGAAATGTCGCATTCGTATCGCAGGTGAGAATGATTTATGTCGCTGCTCGCGACAGCGTGCCAGGGCCAACGGGTAGGCTGGGCACCGAAAAAGTGTCCGACGTTCAATTAGTAATATATCACGGCCACGCTCGCACGATGGGGGGAGGCCGAATGCCGGCAAGTGTGATTCCGACGAAGGAAACTTGGCATATGAGCTTTAACGACCGCTTTAGACGACAGTCATGTGACTGTGAGTAACGTGTCGGTTTTTCTCTTGTTTTCGTTGCCGCGAAAAATAAATCTTTTAGGCTCATGCGCTTCGTAAATGTCAATTTGCGAGAGCCGCTCGGTGTAAGGCTGGTAGCTCCTGTAATTTGCTCAAGAGGAAGACGTAAGTGATGTAATGACTGAGCTTCGACGCGGGACTAATAGACACGATCCAGCTGGCAACTTTCGGAATCCGGAGGAAGAAGCTTATTTTTCGCGGCGAGATACCTAAACGCGATACAGAAGTCTGTGTGCACTGGGTACACGAGATATTCAGAAGGGCTATCTACCCATCCAATCGCCTTCGCGACGGAAGTCGAAGCGTCAGGGAGTTTTACGCTGTGATTCGACCGATGTAATCCGCACTTCAAAGAGCTCCGCGCGATACTTATCATTCCTACGCTGCTTTTCTCGCAATCTTGATACCTCGCAGCTGGCGCAGCTTCGACATTCTACTCCCGCTACCACACAATACGTTCATATAAACATAGGTATATAAGTACATATACTTATATGAATGTATGTTCGAAGTTTATTACGAGCCGATGTCACATTTATTTCTCTCTCGAATTTTAACGAGCGCGGCAACGAATTCTAGGGCAAATTCGCAATGGAACGCCGCGGAAGCCATTATCGAGGCGATGCATTCTAACGCCGGCAATTACGGCGATAACGCGCGAGCACGGCGTCCGGCTATCTATCTTATCTGAGCGAGACATCTCGCGCACGCTGTTCTCGCTCGCTTCGATTTTCCGGATGCGTCGACGTTTCGCGAAACTTTTCGCCGATCGATACCCGACGCGCCCTGGGCCCCGCCTGCCGTTTTCCGAACTCGAACCGTTGCCCAGCGTACTGCGCTCGTTTGCGGTCCGCGGTCCACATCGCTAATGAGCTTTCCTCGCTTGCGAAACGAAGCCCGACCCCGGTTCGGCCGGCTGTAAACAGCCGTGCCACGCGCTCGCCGGAACTTCGTTCGCTCGCGCGCACGCGAGCAGTCGTCGTATGTAACGGAAGCCCAGGCGAGATCGCGAGTGTTTGCGGCGAAAAGTAACGAGGACCGCAAAAACCGAGAGAGGATCGTGGCCGGAATTTTCTGCGCGGATTTTCATCGCCGGACGGCTTATTTTCTCGAGGAGTATTGAGAATTGCTGAGATTTCGTCGTATTCTTCTAAGCGTCGTACCTCTTAAGACTCCGAGCGAGATTTTTTGATACGACGAGTGCTTGGCGTTCGATTTCTGGGATTTGTTTCGACGACGCGACGGCTTCACTTCACGATGTAGGGTCCGCAGTCGCATATCGTGACGGCTTATTTTCCCGAGGAATATTGAGAATTGCTGAGATTTTGTCGTATTCTTCTAAGCGTCGTTCCTGTCAAGCCTACGAGCGAGATTTTTTGATACAAGCGCATGGCTAGTCGATTTCTGGGATTTCTTTCAATGATGCGCCGTCGACGGCTTGACTTCGCGATTTGGGGTCCCCAGTCGCATATCGGGATGCGTCATCGATCGTTTCAGGCGCTGCACGTCGGCTAAGGCTCGTTTTCACGGCTCTCGATCTGCAGTTAGGTATCGTGCGTGCTATCCGCCCGATCGGTGCCGTGGCACTCGATGTCACGCAGAGGCATTTCGACTTCATGACTTTCGATTAGCGGAGCGCGTATCGCGCGCGCCATCGATCGGCCCGAACGTTTTCGAGGCACGTAAAATATTGCGCATACGTGACATCAGGTATTTCGAGTGCGGCGAGTGACAGGACTCGGTTCCCTTCGGCGTCGAACGTGCCGTTCCGCGAATTGCGCGAGCTTCGTTTAAGTTTTCGAGCCGTCTCCGCTCGCGAAAATGTCGATTTATCGGGAATTTTATCTCTGCCACCGTTTCTCACGCACGCCTTCCGTTTTTCTATATTCTATCCGTCGGCACTTGAAACCCGTCGCTAACCGCTTCCAGCGTCTTCTCGCTTTGAACGCTCTACGCTTTGCGCTTAAGTCTTTCCCGCTCGCGTTTCCAATGTTTTCCTCCCGCTCTGTACCGTTTGCCGACGTAATCGTCGTTTTCGCTGCTCCGCACTCGTAATAAAAAGGAACGCCGTCCCCTACACTCGGACGCGACGCAGCGATGACTATAATCGAAACTTCAAAGAGTGTAACATTAGCGGCAGAGCCTTTGATACGCGGAGAGTGGGTCGTACCTCTTTCTTCAAATAGCCCGATACTGGCGGATACCCTGTTATCGATCCCGACTACTTCGCCGCCCGATGCGTTCGCCATGCTCCTCAAAGCATCGCGACTGCCACGAGCGTCGGTTGCATTTCCGACGTCCCTTCGGTAATTATCAGACGTCGAACGCGCACGCTCGCGTGCGCGCTGCTGAACGGATGCTACCGAATACGCTACCGAACACGCTATCGAATATGCTATCGAACGCGCTATCAAACACGCGAGCAAACAAGCCACCGAACGCGCATCGTGTTCTCTGAATTTTTCCTTCTCATCCGCTGACGTTCCGCGCCGAAGGCCCGATCCGCTCCCGGAGCTTTTGTCGTTGGGAAATAAAGCTCGTTTCCAACCATCGCGTGCTCGTTGAAACCCAGTCTGTCCCGAATCGAGCCACAATGCGCCTCTGCGTACGCAGCCGGAGAGATATCCGCGAGCATCGTCGCGAAAGGCAAAAATGCGAGAATTCGAAACCCGCTCTCCGTCGCCGAGCGGAATCGCTCGCCGGAAGTGGAAGCGAAGTCGTAAAAGAGCGAACGCACGCAGTCGGATCGTTCGGATTGTTTGCGAGGAGGCGACGATTTGTCGTCTCCTTTGAGACGGTCTGCGGCCCCCATCTAAATTCGTCGCGACTCGGAAGTCCGCCCTCGTCGGCGCCGGTTAACAATTAATACCCGAACTTTAAATAAGGCATCCGCGAGTCGCGGCCTCGAACTCCGCAAGCGCATCCGGTAGCTTTTCCGATAGTTTGCCAGCGCGGAATTGTTAGTATCCTCCGTCGAAGTTCATCCGGCTCCTCTCTACGCGCGTCGTTCGACAGGATCTGTCGGGACGGGGTCGGCAGGGGAGGTGGAGGAGGGAAGGGATGTAGAGGGAGGTGTGTTTTCGCGAGCGAACGCGGCGGCGGCGGGAGGCAAGCTATTTCACCGCTTTTATCATTAATATTATCGAGGCGCACCCCGCTCGCATAATTTCCCTTCGACCGTCTATATTTAGAGAATGCGGAGGCTTCCCCTTCGATTTCTCGCTCGGCCATCTCACATTACTCTCCTCCGTCTCCGCCGCCTTCCTCCGTTTGCGCCGCTTTAAAGCCCCGGGCAAGACGTGGCCTGCCCCAATATCGATCCGCCGCTATGGTTTCAGTACATCTGGACCGTCGGCTTTGTTGTTTAACATTCTTCCGCGCCGCCGAATCGCTCGCGCGCGATGTTCATCGAGACTCGGTCAATACTGCAATAAGTATTCGTATTTCGCAGAATATACTGCGTCTACCCGTGGCTCAAATTTTGACAATTTTTGGCCATTCAATCGTTCGCGCGATTGTTGCATAAGCACTGACTTTCGGTCAGTCCATGGGCTTAGTTGCATACTTATCATGCTTTCACTGGGTACTAGATTTTTTTTTGCCGTTTTTCAGTCGTTGATATTTGGTAACTCTACGTACTGTTACGTATTTGTCATTCAACGTTTCTCGCCTCTTGCACCGGATTTCGCACGGACTCATTCCTACGCATTCCTGGTCATTCTTGCACATTCTTACCGCGGTTAAACCTGTTCGAGGTGTTCTGAAGGAGACCGCCCGCGTGTTGCTTTACGACTCCCGCGACAATTACATCGTCTCTTCTTACACCTGAGCGCCTGCCAACGATTTTCTTTCTTCGCTGGCTCGTTTCTCCTCTTTCACGGCCGCGCGACAGTGGCGATTACGGGAATCTTTCGGAATATATTTAAGGCATCCAATTTCCAGAGTCACGTCGAACGGAATGGGAAATGACGCTCTCACCGGAAGGGAGGCAAAAGTTGATAGCAAGGCAGGGTATAATGGAATTACACGGACGACTCCCTTAAAATGTAAAATCTGTTAAGAGAGCTCTGATACGGCAGCGAGCGGTTCGCCTTTTTCTCTCTTCCGCGCCTTCGCTCGCGAAAGAGATTTAAAGGGTCGAATTGACCCATGGCTCGGAGATCGTGCTCCCCTTTAACTTCGCTCGCTCGCCGTGAGACTTTGTCGCGGAAAATTGAACGCGCGAGGTGTCGACAGGCTCCGAACGTACAATCACCGGTGCACGCTTGTTTTTTGCAGATTGGTAGACGACAGATGCGTGGTATGTCCCGAGGCCGGGGATTTGTCGAATCCTCCGAAGAAGTTCAGAGGTGAATTTTTTGGCATCCTGTCCTTCACCTTTTTTCTCCTTCACCCTTGCGCCGACGCGCGCGTCCTGTTCGATCGTCGAAACTGATCGGTCGGATATCTCTTTTCAGACTGCCTCTTCAAGATATGTCCCATGAACCGTTATTCCGCCCAGAAGCAATTTTGGAAGGCAGCGAAGCAAAGTGCCAGTTCAAGTACAGACGCCGTATTGCTCAAGAGGTTGCACGTAAGTCGATCGTCGTGCTCCTCCGACAATTTCTATGTAAATTTTCTCGAATGCTCGAGGATGCTCCGCCGCGTGCTTCCGCCAAGAAGATCTCAAATCTTTAATTTTTCTTCCCATGCAAACATAACGCGTTAAAGAAATGTATTCAATCCCGTACCGATTCTTCCAGCATGCCGCCGAAATCGAGAAGAAACAAAATGAGACTGAAAACAAGAAACTACTGGGCACGGTGGTTTCGTACGGCAACGTCATTCAGGTAAGAGAAATTCTACGTTCTACGGACGTTCTTGGATATCCGTAACTGAATCGACATTCCCTGTTAAACCATTTAACGACATCGCACCCTGGGAATCGCGCGTAACGCGTCCGAACAAGACGGCGGAACGCAATCTTCAGCGCATCAGAACGGAAACATGACACTCGGCGACGCACTCCTCTGAAATTCTCATGATACTGCGTTTTTTCGCGTACGCCGAGCGCACTTTAATCCATCAAGCCCGGCATTTACGTGACTCGCATTCTTTTAATCCGCCCTGTCGCACAGATCCCACTTCCCTTCTTAGTCTCCTTCGCACTCCCACTCGTTATATAACGGTCTATGAAACGACGGCGTAAGATTTTTCCGCCCGCCACTCTTCAACACGTATACAGATTCAGACGTCCCTGCACACACAGTCATACATCATCCAGCTCGCACGCGAGCGAGCCACATATAAAGACGGAGCTAAGCAGAGAACATTGTCGAAGACGCTTTGTTTGACGTTTTAATCCGTGCGCTTAATTGTTTAACGCCCGCTCCGTCGTTGAAAGAGCCGTTCTTATCTGCTTATACCCTGTGTCCGACACCTTTCCACCCTAGAAAAGGTCCTCTTCATGTTCCTGCCCGCGGGCCACCAGGCGAGCAATCGCTCGTTATACGAACTCGGTTATTCACCGATGCCGGTGCGACGCACCGTAATTAGTCCGCAATTAACGAGTTTGGCCTCCTTGTGCTCGGGATTAGGTTCGAAAGCGTGTGCGCGCACCTGGTGACGAAGAAAGACGAGCGGAGGGAGGAGAGCTCGGGTTAGGCGAGGACAGCAGGGTACGGTCAATGAAGCGTGGCGAACTTGTCTTCGTCAACATACAATTTTCCCGTTAACGACGTATCAAAGCGCAATTGTATGCAATTAGCGTACAAAGGCGAATCTCGGCGACGGCGCTGCGCTAGGATAGGCCAGACCCGGGCCGTATCGTGGTGCGTTATACGATGGCGAACACGTGTCACGCACGGAGACGGACAGGAGACTCTCCGCGTTCCCGGTCCAGGGAACCCGCCATTAGACGGTTAATTAACGTCGTGCAATAACCGTCCCGTCGCTTCGACGATCCTACGAGCTTAACCTTCGGCTCACCTTGACTCGCGTTTAATGCACTTCGATCGTCCCACCCGCCTCGATCGTTCCTCAACTTCCTTCCGTCGATTCTTACTTCGTGCCTTATTGCGCTCACTATCATTTCGGTAACTCCCCGACAGCGGTGAATCAACGGACAATTACGCGCGCACATAATTCCCGGGCCGGTCTTCCGCATGTTTCTGCTGACATTGTAAAGCCTTCCGCGAGGGCATTAATTCTCCGGCGAGTATTACGGGAAAAAGGGAAAAATGCGACCGGGAAAAAAAGAAAAATGGCCGGCTCGTACTTTAAATACAGCGACCGCCCAGGACCTATGCCCTTACTTTACCTCCACGATATCGTACTTTTTCGTTTTTTCCTCCACTCCCTCGCGCCAGTGACGCTCCGTACCGACGCTAATTGCGTTTTACGACGAATACACTTTTCGTCGGAGACTCCCGCGATCGTAGACCTCTCGTCGCTTCGCTCGTAACTAACGATCCTCCCTCGAGACTCATTGTTTCCGCGGGAATGAAATCGCGAGCCTGTATCGACTTTTCCGCCAACCCCCAATAAGCGTCGGTCGAAGCCTCGCGCTTCACGGTCCTCGTAAAATGCGTAAGAGCGTCAGATTGGAAGCTTGCCAGTCTCGCATCAGTCTGTCCGTGGGTCATCGTTCGAGTGCAAGGTCTAAACGTGTGGCAAGAAGTCTTCCGAAGATTTCTTGAACGAAACAAAAAAATGGTCTAAACGTGTTGTCGCAGCTCCTGCATCTGAAGTCGAACAAATTTCTGACGGTGAACAAGCGGCTGCCGGCGCTGCTGGAGAAGAACGCCATGCGAGTCTATCTGGACGCGAACGGGAACGAGGGCTCCTGGCTGTACATCATGCCCTTCTACAAGCTGCGAAGCGACGGCGACAGCGTCGTCGTCGGGGACAAAGTGATAATGGAGCCGGTGAACGCCGGCCGGCAGGGACTTCACGTGGCTGTCAATTACGAGCTGAGCGACAATCCCGGCTGCAAGGAGGTGAACGTGGTCAATTCCTCGACGTCCTGGAAGGTGACCCTCTTCATGGAGCACAGGGAGAATCAGGAGGAGATACTCAAGGGCGGCGACGTCGTGCGTCTCTTTCACGCCGAGCAGGAGAAGTTTTTGACGATGGACGAGTACAAGAAGAAGCAGCACGTCTTTCTCAGGACGACCGGCAGGACGAGCGCTACGGCTGCCACGAGCAGCAAGGCTTTATGGGAAGTCGAGGTACCCAATGACACGGTCATCGATCGTAAACTTCATCACCAGTTTGTTTTCCTAAGATCTTTTCACCCTTTAACGTAGTCATGCATTTTTTGTCCGGGGAACGTCAATTATTTACTTATTTATTTATTTGAAGGCATAACCGCCTTTGACCAACAATCGAAAATACATTGACATTAGTACGGTACTATGGTAATGAAATGGTTAGATATGATAGAAATAAGAGTTACTCGGCATATAATCTATATAGCTGACTGATTTACTTATTTTTTTGATGTAGCAAAGAGGTCGATGGTTTGACCGCAACTATTACCTAGAGAGCAAATCCGAGGAATAGTTGAGTTAGATATACACGTATCTTAAAATTATGCACCACGGTGCTCATAATTTGTAATTAGCATGCACGGTACAAAGGAAATTTATGCTATCTCGCGCTGTTCGGTTATTGGCAATCGGCGAATTTTCGACGGGCTGACATTGGTTCTTGCGGTCTAGGTTGTGCAGCACGATCCGTGCCGCGGTGGGGCGGGCCATTGGAATTCGCTGTTCAGATTCAAGCACTTAGCTACCGGTCAATATCTGGCGGCCGAGATTGACTGCGACGAGCCACGGGAGTCCGTCAAGGGAAAACGCGGTAAGACGCATGCATTTCTAATCGCGCTTC
Organism: Anoplius nigerrimus; assembly: GCA_914767735.1. NCBI lineage: Eukaryota > Metazoa > Arthropoda > Insecta > Hymenoptera > Pompilidae > Anoplius > Anoplius nigerrimus. The sequence goes on from OU612080.1 coordinate 383,677, forward strand.
TAATCGCGTATCCCGACGTCGCCTCCTCGGAGCCCAACTTCCGACGGTTCCGAGGAACGTCGAGACATCGCAAACTCTCCCGTGACAGACGTATTCTGACCCGAATGCGATGCAACAGATCCGCCAGGGCCGGTTTACAGGCTCGTCTCGGTGCCACATAGCAATGAGATTGGCACGTTGTTTGAATTGGACCCGACCACGCTAACGAGAGGTGACAGCTTGGTCCCGCAATCGTCGTTCGTACGGCTTCACCATATATGCACGAACACTTGGGTTCACTCGACGAGCGTACCTATCGACAAGGACGACGAAAAGCCCGTCATGTCAAAGGTACATTCTTTTCCGGCCAGTTCGTTCAACGAACGCTGGTGACGAAAATTGTGAGACTGAGGCCGAATTGTTCTCTGTTGACTCGAAGGTGGGCTGCGCCATAAGTAAGGAAGACAAGGAGGCTTTCGCTCTCAGATCGGTGTCGCCGGTCGAAGTTCGGGACTTGGACTTCGCGAACGACGCGTGCAAAGTTCTGGCCTCGATCAGTAGCAAGCTCGAGAAGGGGACGATATCGCACAATGAGCGCCGAGCGGTAACGAGCCTGCTGCAGGACATAGTGTACTTTATAGCCGGATTAGAGAACGAGCAGAACAAATCCGAGGCTTTAGAGTTGATCGTCACGAACGCGGTGAGGGATCGACAGAAGCTGTTGCGCGAACAGTATATCCTCGGACAGCTGTTCAAAATACTCCAGGTACCGATAGCGATGAACACGGATTCGGTGACGGCTCGATATTTTCGAGCGGCTTTTTGAATGAGGGCGGCGCGATTAAAGAATTGTAATTGTAGGCTCCGTTCTTAGAGTCTGCGGAAGGCGAGGGTCCGTTTCTCCGTATAGAGGAGCTCAACGATCCCAGGCACGCACCGTACAAATACATGTTTCGCCTCTGCTACAGAATACTCAGACTGTCGCAGCAAGATTACAGAAAGAATCAGGTAACCGACCGTAAAGCGAATTCAATTATACCTCTCTCTCTCTCTCTCTCTCTCTCTCTCTCCTACCATCGCGTTAAACGACTCTCGTGCGTGACACCGGCGAATAATTTACCTGCGCAGGAGTACATCGCCAAGTATTTCGCGTTCATGCAAAAGCAAATTGGCTACGACATCCTGGCGGAGGACACTATTACGGCGCTTCTGCATAATAATAGAAAGCTGTTAGAGAAGCACATAACTGCCGCCGAGATCGAAACGTTCGTCGGTCTCGTTAGAAAGAACATGCACAACTGGGAGTCCAGGTTCCTCGATTACCTCTCGGATCTGTGCATCTCGAACAAGAAGGCGATCGCCGTTACCCAGGAGCTGATCTGCAAGAGCGTCCTCAGCGAGAAGAACAAGGATATCCTGATCGAGACGAGGTTGGTTCCGCGAATGGTTTCTCGCAACGACCGCGACTACCTAAGGGAATTCTGCGAATGAAAAGTATAACAATCGCTCTTTGACCAGAATGATGAAGACTCAGGTCGAGGTGGAGGAGATCGACGAGAAGCAAGAGAACGGCGAGCCGCACATAACCGTCATCGAGGAGCTGGAAGTTTTTCTCATCTGGAACAACGGAACGGTCAGTAGAGCAGGAAGTAATTTCATTCCCGATCCTCCCCTTTCGTAACTGTAACAGCCCGCTGTTCAGAGGTCCATGTCGCTGAACGAGCTGTCGCGGGGTGCCAAGCTGGGCAACGTGCAGGACGCCGCCATTCTCGACTATTACAGGCACCAGTTGAATCTCTTCAGCAATATGTGCCTGAACCGACAGTATCTGGCTCTCAACAATTTATCACCCCATCTCGACATCGACCTCATACTCAAGTGAGTCGCTCACCTTCAAACTCCCACCCCTCCCCACCCCCGTATATGTTCGCGCCCTGCCTGGGCCGAGTAACTTCCTTCCGTCCGCCCAACGTAATCTCAAACGTTCCACTTTAACGTCAGATGCATGGAGGACGAAACTGTGCCGTACGAGTTGCGCGCCTCGTTCTGCCGACTCATGTTGCATCTCCACGTCGACCGCGATCCCCAGGAGCAAGTGACGCCGGTGAAGTACGCCAGGCTCTGGTCCGAGATTCCGTCCAAGATGAGCATCAACGAGTGCGTAACTTGATAATGCCTTCTCGCGCCCTCGAGCGTCCGTAATTCTACGCTTTGACAATGGAAAGAGTAAATTGCCCCTTAGCTCCGACGCTATCTCCCTCTCTCCTTTCAGCTACGATACGAACAAAATGCCGGATCACAATAAGGAAGCGGTACGCGCCAAGTTCAGCGCCACCATTATGTTCGTCGAGGATTATCTCTGCAACGTGGTGGCGAAGATGTGGTCGTTCGCGGATCAGGAACAGAACAAGCTCACCTTCGAGGCGAGTGGACTCTTTTCACCTCTGATTGAGCTTTGCGTGGGCGAAGGTGGTCAATGACTCGGTCTGTGTGACAATGTGTGTGTGTGTGTGTGTGTTGTAGGTGGTCAAGCTGGCGCGCGATCTGATTTACTTCGGATTCTACTGCTTCAGCGATCTTCTCAGACTGACGAAGAGGTTGCTCAGCATTTTGGACTGCGTGTCGGAAAGTGACTTTGCGGATGGAAAGATTCCAACTGGCGACATTGACTGTGAGTTCATGCATTTGTTCATCTTTTGAATTTTGTCGGTTTTTATTTATTTTTTTCATTTTTTTAACGTTCGTAATAATAATAATATACAGCATGGTGACGGTACTTGAGACATAATGATTTTGTCAGTATCTTTTGGTAAACGCGTTGTAAATAATGTCGTAAGTGGTAGATTTTCTTTACAAAGCGTAGCTTTTGATGCGTAGTTTAACGTATGTAAAGTACATTCGAAGCTGAGAGATTCGTTTCAACGGAACGCGAGTTCAGTCTTGCATGATGTCCAAAGGAATTTCGTACGTGACGAATGAGAGAAAGACTTAGTAGTATCTTACGTAAATTGTGCCTCGCGACTCCCTGCCTTGACGAGGTGCAACAAATCGATAACTAACTGGCTTATGTTATAAACATTCCATAGCTGATTCTGTGGATTCAAAGGAGGCAGGTAATATGTCGCTGAAATGCCGCTGATTCAATACTGTAATAGAGTGTGCATACTGAATGGGGCTATGTAAAGCATGCTGCTTCGTAGGGTCTGCATAGACAGATAGTCCTAACCCAGAAACACTTAATTCTGCTTATACTGCGTATCGCATCTTGCCCGCTCAAACTATATTTTCGAAAGCGAATGTACCGGAGAATTTCTCTAATTATTTTCCAATCACTTGCATATCGACCGCTCCTTTATTTCGATCATTTTATCCAAGTGAAATAATTTCGACAAATTTATTTATTTAACATAGCCAAACAAGGATACGAATTGCATCCATCGATTAGCGACTTGCGGATGATAAAATGTGCTCGCCATGTTCCGCGCGCTTTTTCTTCTTCGCCAGCAAAAGAAAGCGCTATACACGAATTCCATATATTAACGTCTCGTAACGCTGATCATTACGTTTTGTTCAAACAGCCGAAGGCGGAGTTCTGAGATGCATCGGCGACATGGGTGCAGTGATGACGAGCCTGACCCTCGGCCCTGCCGGGCAAGTTTTGGCCGGAAGTTCGTCGCCCCGGCCGAAACCCTCCCTCAAGAAGGAGTATCCGCTGGTGATGGACACGAAGCTGAAGATAATCGAAATTTTACAGTTCATCCTCGACGTTCGGCTGGACTACCGTATATCCTGCCTGCTGAGCATCTTCAAGCAAGAGTTCGACGAAACCGAAAAAGCATCGGGAGACGTGAGCCTGGGACAAAAAGGTATTGATTTGGAATCGATCGGTACGCAGGCCGAGGGGATTTTTGGCAGCAGGTAACGTTATTTTCATGCTTCGCTGCCCCAGGAGGGCTCAGGCACGCTATCGGCGATGATGGAACGAAAAATATTGATTTTAGCGAGGAGTGCGCGGCATTGGATCTCGACGGCCAGGGTGGGAAAACATTTTTGCGCGTTCTGCTGCACTTGGCCATGCACGATTATCCGCCACTGGTCTCCGGGGCGTTGCACCTGCTGTTCCGACATTTCAGCCAGCGTCAGGAGGTTCTGCAGGCGTTTAAGCAGGTACTCCGACCCCGTAATACCGTTCCGTCGCGAAATGTTTGATATCAGGAATCGTGGACGGTTTGTATACACGTCGGACTGCACAGGTTCAATTGCTGGTGTCGGATAGCGACGTCGAGTCGTACAAGCAGATCAAGTCGGATTTGGACGTTTTGCGCCAGTCGGTCGAGAAATCCGAGCTATGGGTTTACAAGTCGAAGGCGGCGGAAGAGCATGCGGGCAAGAAGAAAAAGAGCAAGGAGGATGAGGAGGATTCCTCGACCCCGCGAAAGGCTCCGCCTCAGTTATCCACCACGGATAAGAAAGGTATTTTCGGATACTTGATCGGGCATGCCACTTTGTCACGGTAGCAGATCAGTCGAAACTTTCGAAGTAAGCTACAACAGAGACTAATTTTTCGCATCTATCGCACTTGACAGGATCAGCCATAGATTTAGATATTGGACCGCCGTTGCATTCTGACCAGGCGGAGGAATACAAGAAGATCCAGCAGATTCTCATTCGAATGAACAAGCTCTGCACTCAGACTTTACCCGGTGGTCAGGTAAAACCGCGGAAGCACGAGCAAAGACTTTTGCGCAACGTCGGCGTGCATACGGTGGTCCTGGACCTGTTGCAAGTTCCCTTCGACGCGAAGGAGGACGTCAGGATGAACGAGCTGATGCGATTAGCGCACGACTTTCTCCAGAACTTCTGTCTGGGCAATCAGCAGAATCAGGTTCTCCTGCACAAGCAGCTGGATCTGTTCCTGAATCCGGGCATAAGGGAGGCCCAAACGGTCTGCAGCATATTCCAGGATAACTCCACCTTGTGCAACGAGGTCAATCCGAAGGTCATTCAGCACTTCGTGCACTGCATCGAGACGCACGGGAAGCACGTGCAGTACCTGAAGTTCCTGCAGACGATCGTCAAGGCCGAGAATCAGTTCATTCGGAAGTGTCAAGAAATGGTGATGCAAGAGGTGAGGCATTGTACTTTATGGCACTGCGGCGAACTTACAATTTGTGGAACACGTATGATCATTGATTCGACTTACTTGACCCGCTTTAGCTGGTTCAAGCGGGCGAAGACGTTTTAGTGTTCTACAACGATAGGGCGTCGTTCAACCACTTCGTAGAAATGATGAGATCCGAGGGGCACAGAATGGACGAGAGCAGCCCGCTAAAGTGCGTATCAATAATGCCGCACCATTATGCCACGGCGCTCATCAATAATCGTTTGCAGGTATCACGTGGAGCTGGTTAAGCTTTTAGCCTGCTGCACCATGGGTAAGAACGTTAACACCGAGATCAAGTGCCACAGTCTCTTACCGTTGGATGATATCGTCGCGATGGTTTCCCATCCTGATTGCATACCCGAAGTGCGTTTTCATATTTTTTCATAGAAAAATGTCAAGCTCTGCATTTATGAAACCAGCGCCGCAAATCGTCGAAGAAGAAAAATGTAAATGTGTGAATTTGATTTCGACAGGTGAAGGAGGCTTATATAAATTTTCTGAATCACTGTTACATTGACACGGAGGTCGAGATGAAAGAGATTTACACGTCCAACCATATGTGGGCACTGTTCGAAAAATCGTTTATAGTCGATATGGGATTGATCGCCACTTCCACGCACGATCGGCAGCACGCCGATACGGCGTTAGAGAATTACGTGACCAGCTGCCTGATGAACATTATTACAACATTCTTCAGCAGCCCGTTCTCGGATCAGAGTACGACCGTACAGGTATCACGCTCATTCCGTACGTCAGTAATTCAGGGAACTACGATTCCGTTACTTTCCATTATTTCTTAACGCAAAACTGTTTACTCCCCGCGCCGACGCACACAGTTTATATACGATTCGATTTTCGGCTGTCCGTGTTGAGGTCGCTGACGTCGAACATTTTCAACTTTTCATATTTTTATATCACTGTCGGACGTTGGTGGCGTTTTATTAAGGCACTTTCTTAAACACTCTCTTGAGAATGTCAGCACCACGTTTTTTACGATTATTGGCGGATTCTCACGGATCGTACGGCAGACGGTGTTTTATATCTTTCCAATTTTCTCTCCTTGTAATGTGTCCGTTTTTTCGGGTTCTGACACGAATAACCGCGGGTGGCTTTTCTCTTCACTGTGCTCTTTTATGGTCAAAGCACTTTCGTCTGTTTTTTAACATTCTTAACATTAATTATGTGCATGCGAGTGGAGGTACTCTTAATACATTAGATACTTCTGGATGAGTTCCCCTCGAATAGATTAACGGATAGTATAGCGAAGTATAGAGTAAAGTCATAGTCGAGTTAACTATATAGCTTAAATAACTTAACGTAATACTTTCTGAAATCGATTGTAGAACTATAATCGGCCGTTTGACGGCACATTCTTACAGCGACACAATGAATATCATTTTCTATGATTTTACATTTATTTTCGGTACATCGCTAATTAACGCGGGTACATTTTTTTCAATTACACGTTTATTTAAATTTACAAATCATTAATACACTACGTCACAAGTGGATCTGTTACTATTTAAAATACTCTGAAATCTAGTTCACGTTGAAATGTTACTATCACTAATTGTAAGTAATCCTTAACAGCTCCATTTAAGACTAGTCATCGCTACCGTTACGATCATAAGAATTTTTTTTTCTACAAACTACGAATGTTCAGTTATTCATAAATTACGTATTTATTATATGTTTCACATACGACCGAAGTTCATCGAAATGGAGGTAATTCGTAGAAGCCAGGAGCATTAATTAGGTAGCTTAGCGACTTAGGCTAAAATTAGCGTATCACCTGAGCTACTGTAAAAATCACATAACCAATGATTATCTAGGCACGTAAAGATCTCGAATTGAACACGCAGGTACAAGACTGGCTGCTATATCTTGTACATACGTCGACGACGAGGCGGATAACGCGTAAATAAGTAGTACGAACAATTCGAAAATTGGGAAACGGTAAAACTTAGTCAGCACAAAGCAGGCCAATTGTTAATACACAGTCATTCAGTTTATCTAATGATTTCTCGCTTTGCATGTAAGACATATTATACCTTAAGTTGACTTATTAACCAAGTACATATCATGACGGAGTGCCGGAGGTGAGACATTTTATTTCGCAATGGCATCTTACGATTAGTTTCTACGATTCTTTTCAATTAGGGTACATCCTTCCTCTCTCCTTTTTTTTTTATCTTCTTCGCTTCATTCTCGCTTGTCTCATCATACAGAAGAGATATCAGTCCTACACCGAGACTGTACATCACTCCTATCATGCACTCTCGAACACTATACCGAATAATAATAATAATTATATATGCCTGTAGGCCAACTACCGTATCTTCAATTAAACGATAATCTTACGAGAAATATATTATTTGATGTGTGCTTGGTCACTGCTGATTGCATCAGCGGCATGTTCTGTGTTTTTGGCATGCGACACCTGGCCTTTGACTCAACATCATTGGTTTACTGGGTCTGGGTGCTGGGTCTATATGGTCTATATGGTGGTGGGTTGGTTTACTAATAGAAACATCTGCACGAGGCTAGACTATATTGGAGCATCAAGGAGTGTGACCGGAATACTGATAATAATCTTTCCACCTATGTGAGTATCAACGGCGGATCGCTCTGAATTAATACTCGGAGCGGTCGCGAATTTAATTCTCTGGTACGGGTGCCACTTAGTCTGACATGATGCATAATAGAGTTCCCATAGAGTTGTTGCAAGATCATCACGCTCTTAGACTCGAGTTGCCGAGTAAAGGCTTCGAAGTAAATGCGCGGTAGAATGTTAGAGAGAAAAGAAAAACAGCCGATGAGTTGAAAGAGGACAAATTTGTTTTTACATGGAATGAAATATGTAAATATGGGTAACCGTATAAACAGTGTAATTAACAGATATGTTGATACGCGTTGGTGTTTCCATATTAACCAAAGATCCGTAACCCCTGTGCCGTTCTTAAACTATGCCTTGATTTCTTTCTTTGCCTAATTGGTTTACGGCGCACTGCGACACTGCTCTCTTTATTAGTGTTGATCTCGCCGGAAGGACGTGAGCTAGTTTTATCCCTTCGAACTACGGTGTCGGCCGGTCGAACGTATCGGATCTCCGTGTTTAGTCACGAACGAAAGTTATCGATGCACCTTTCGCTCACGCTAGGCCACACGTTGCAATATAATTTCCAATTAAACGTAGCATTTTGTTTGTACACGCACCAGCGCTAATGAGAGTTAGGGGATGTTCTGCAGATAGATCGAATACTTTGTATTTACGACATTATTTTAAACGCTTATTATCGTCTCTTGTGGGCCACGAACGAGCAACCTTTTAACATCGTACGTTCTTGTTGTTTCATGAAACAGACACGACAACCAATATTTGTTCAATTACTCCATGCAGCATTTAAAGCCTCGCAATGCTCGTGGTTAAATGCTGGACAGCGATTTAACGTGGAGAATTGCATAAGGACGTTATCGGAAGTAGGTAAGTCCTTGCAAGGTACTGAAACGTTTTCTTAAGTTTTTACGATACATTCGTGCGAATATTTCTGACCTGCAACTGGGAGAATTTGAATTTTCTCCTTTTTTATGAATTAGCTAAAGGAAGAGGAATCGCTATTCCGACGGACTTGGAAGCTCAGGTAGCTTCCATGTTTCACAAAGCTGCAATGCTGAGTAGGCAAACAAGCAAATGGATTCAGGCAGCAAAGACACCGAAAATGGAGCGCAGTCAGAGTCAGGTAATGATCGACACATGAACAATGGTCTTAACTTTGCGCAAGTTAACATGAATCAGACATTTATTAAACGTTCACCCTATGTATTCACGAAACTACATGATTATTTTCTTTGAATACGTAGAATGACTTATTCTATACGGAGATCAGTGTCGACGAGGTAAACGCTAGAAACTGACTTAGAAATTTTGTAGTCTCACTTTGCACATTTTATGATAATGCAAATTTAGGTAACGTTACATTAACACATTGACTGCTATGCATAATGTAGCCGATTATCCGATGTAATAGAATACATCGATTAGCTTAATATTTATTAAGAGCTTTTACGTTAAGCGTAGGCAAAAGTGTTGAGTAATTGAGAACCAACTATTACATTGCCATTTTAATGTGTAAATAGCGGACAAAATCCTTATCAAAGGAACATGTGCCTCCGCCTTATGCGTATTCTGCGGTAGTTTATACAGGTAAATTGTGAACGAATTTCGAGCGTTCTCAATGAGTATACCGTAAGTGCGAGCTGCCAGTATGCCAATGGAGAGTGAAAAAAGTGGAAAATATATGTAAGAACATCTGACACCGCCAAGCAACATGGCGTTCAATGTGTTAATGATTTCTCGCAAATCAACGTTTTCATTATATATGTTTTACCTACGCTTTACACTTTTACATAAATCTCTCCACGAAATTTGTAATGCGCACTGTACATAAGCCGAGCAAACTTGATTGAACTATCGATGGGGAAAGAGGGGGTGGAAAGGGGACAGTTTCTGTAACGTACCTCTTTCTTTCATCTAGCTTATGCGTTTGGATCGAAGTATTATTGAAGGTCTGCAGGACATAGTGTCCTTGCTGGAGGAACAGTTGAAACCGTTGGTACAGTCGGAGCTGTCGTTGCTGGTCGACATTCTCTACCGGCCAGAATTATTGTTCCCAGCCGCTACGGAGGCGCGGAAGAGATGCGAGAACGGTGGCTTCATCAGAAGGCAAATATTGTTCGACGAATTGCGGCCGAGGTAACGATGAATCGATCGTACAAACAATTCGTCTTTGCTTTCAGGCTAATCAAACACACGGAGAAGTTGTTGGAGGAGACCGAGGAGAAGCTATGCGTGAAAGTGTTGATGACACTTCGCGAAATGATGGCGATCGATCCGGAGTACGGGGAAAAAGTGAGTTGTTCGAGGGATAATTGTCTTGCACGTGGTTCTTATTATACGAAGCCATTTATCATGCGAACGGAGGGAAGATAAATTATCACGGCATTTACGGAAGGAGGGACATTCGGTTTCGTTAGACACGTGTTACATGTTGTCACCCCCATGTCGAACCTTTGTCCGATTATGTGTCCGCGAGAGGAGCCTATACGTGCATGACCCGCGTATGGAAAGTCTGTGTGTACAGAGACACTCTGACGATAACTGAATGTCCGAACTGTTCATGGCACTCTAGTTAATTTCATACGCAGTTAGTCATTTCTTAGCTTGTTACACGACTACAAGAGTAAACACAGAAAAATCCTAATAAGCTTTCTCAATCCATCACAAAAGCTTTTACTAGTACTTGGGTGAGTAGGATTCGTAGTATAGATCTGTAGGTAAAGATGTTTTCATGCTGCAAAGAAGAATGAAGATGTCTTGGAACAAGCAGAATCAGAAACGAAGACCGAGTCAGTTGTTGGAACAGGTTCCAATGATCAGTGTGACCCACGAGAAATGACTCAGCAAGATCGGGTAAAGGTTAATGTAGCTAGATTCGGTTAAACTTTTTTGGGCACAACGTATATCGAGTTTAGGAGAGATTCTGCATTTGGGCTGTCACGTGTTCTCTGTCGATTCATTTGCAACGGTGAAATGAGAACGTAATTAACACTTGCATTATATACGATCTGACCGTACATTTAAAGTCATCGCGATAGAATGATTGTTAGCTCCAGCTAAACAATTCGATATGTATACGTACCATAGTTTCATAGAATACTTTCAATTGCATTACTTCTTCGGGAAATGAATAGCTGCGCTGGGTGTGAGCCGAATAAGCGCAGATATTCGGTGTTTTGCACTGAAACTGTCGGGTCTGTGTGGTACACAAATGTTAATTGTCTCATAACATGCAATGTACGTTGTGTGAAAAACTCTTGCATGCGCTTCTGCAATGTTCGCGGGCTCTCTCGACGTTTCCTAGGTGTTACTTCACCCACATGTCTCTCGTATGCGATATCATTTTCTCATATCTTTACATGGATGACCTTCGATAAGGTAGCTCTCATTAGTATTAAAGATCGTAGTATTCGTATGTTACATTTTGTAATCAGAGTAACGAGAAACACCTGTAGCATCCGGTATGTATGATACAACCAATTACGATCGTGTACGCTCAAGCAATTTTTAACGACCGTAACGTAACTTTGTATAATAATAAGCCCTGAGTGTGATATCGATGTCAACGGACTATGTTCCTTACAATTGAATAACTGTTGCATCGAAGGAAATTTAGATTATGAATGTCATTATTAGAATAGTTTCTCCTTAGACGACCTAGACATAGATCCAGTGTAAATAATTTTGACGTATTACCAATTTTTCCAACATTCTTGATAGTGCACAATGGCCCCGTCTTGTAACGTAATGAAATTCTTGAGTGGGTACAGATCCGTGTATATAATATTTAATCCCAGTAGGATGTACCAATATGTAGATTTTACATAAATTTACAAACCATAGCGAAGAGTACGGTTACCCTCCACCCTTAATTATAGGAAAAGAGATTTGCTCTAGATGTGCATAACAATACTTTTACGATTCTTCTTTATGCATCGTATATACTAACGTTTTCTCTGTAATTGTATATTTTATAACGACTATACAATTTAGAAGTGAATTAGATGCCCCGTAAAATACGACAGATCCATACGATCAACTAACTACATCTACTGACTTGATAGCTTTTAATAATCTTTTTATGTTTTTTACAATATTCTGCATCCGTTGATTATTTATGTAAAAGGCAAAACGTATGATGTAACAACGTCAATCGAAAGGTCGCAAGAAATGTTTATAAACTCGTGCACGGCATTCAATCACTTAAACCTCTATCGGTGCACAAAGTATGTAAATACACGATTTGAATTTACCATTGCCCACTCGACGTACTTGTAACTAGCATCATACTTTTTCTAGACATATACATGTAAATGTATATATATATACGTACGGCGATTAGCACTCTTACACTACCCACACGACAATGATAACATTATTTCGATAATTGTAATGCACAATGTATTGGTACATCGTATTCTACGTTCAAATTTCCATCGACAGACGCTAGTTTCAATGGCGCACTCTCTTTTCTACAGGGCGACGCGCTGAGAAACAATCTTCTCATACGCTATTTCGGCAAAACGTTCATTCAAAAACCGGACAACGTCGAACTCGGCGGCCCTTGTACAACAGCAGTCACGCACGGACCAGGAGGTACAATTTTTCACTCCAAAGGATGAACCTACCTTTTCTGTTGCCTCCCGAAAAAAATTGCTGGAAACGAACGAATTGTTTCAGCGAAAATCCTGAGTCGGGCTGGTCGAACCTTGCACGAGGTTCAGAGTCATTTGGACAGAGAGGGTGCATCTGATTTGGTGGTCGAGCTGGTCATCAAGAGCGTACACTCGCCAAGTATATTTGTGGAAGCTGTCGAACTGGGCATCGCATTGCTGGAGGGTGGAAATCCGATTATACAGAAGAGTGTCTTCAACAAGCTCATGGGTGCCGACCTGAGTCAGTCGTTCTTCAAGGTAAGGAACCTCAGGATTTGTGTGTGTTGGATGGTTTAACATTGGAGCATTCGCCAGGTGTTCTACGATAAGATGAAAGACGCTCAGCAAGAGATAAAATCCACTGTGACTGTCAATACATCCGATATGGCTGCGAAGGCACACGAAGACAAAGAACAGGGCAAAGAGATGGAGAAGATATCAAGGAAACGTACATCAGGTACGATCGATCGATGTTGTTATGTATAGGTCGCTGATGTAGTAATATACGTATCAGAAGAAAAGGATATGAGCGGAAAAAGTTCGAATAAGGGCTTGGACAGCTTAGTGGTTAGAGCAACCTTATCAACCTCTTATAGTGAAGACAGTAGCAACATTTTGAATTTTTACAATACAGGTAAACCGAACGGTGTCGTAATTACGGACGAGCTCCGCGACGAACTGAATCAAGCAGCAGCTTCAACTGCACAAGCATACGCAAATGTGAGGAATCTGGCCTCTGGCGAGGATGTGACGAACAATGCGGCCCTTGGCTGCGCCCTGGAGGACATGATTGCCGAGAAGTTGGAAAGAAATCGAAGCGGCGCAGCAACAGGTGCCGAAAGGGATGAGGGCCAGCTGAGTGCTAAGGTTCTCGTGATGCAGCCGATCTTGAGATTCCTGCAGCTGCTGTGCGAAAATCACAATCGCGAACTGCAGGTAATTGTCCCACTCGCGACTGTGATATAATACATTCAGCGCATTGCTTCATTCTGAATTTTCTGCCATACAGAACTTCCTGCGAAATCAGAATAACAAAACGAACTTCAACCTCGTCTCCGAGACTCTCATGTTCTTGGACTGTATCTGTGGGTCAACGACGGGAGGCCTAGGTCTCCTCGGTTTATACATCAACGAGCAAAATGTCGCGCTGATCAATCAAACTTTGGAGACTTTGACTGAGTACTGTCAAGGTCCTTGTCACGATAATCAAAATTGCATTGCCACGCACGAGTCGAATGGTCTGGACATCATCACAGCCTTGATTCTGAACGATATTAATCCACTTGGTAAAACGAGAATGGATTTGGTCCTGGAGTTGAAGAACAACGCTAGCAAATTACTGTTAGCCATTATGGAGAGTAGGGGCGACAGTGAAAACGCTGAAAGGATTATGTGTAATATGAATCCTAAACAGTTGGTTGACGTGGCCTGCAGAGCGTTTCATCAGGAGTCTCTTGATGACGAGGGTGACGCAGATGACTCGTCGACTGATGGGGAAGAAGGAGTCTCACCTAAAGAGGCAAGCATCTTGCATCTGTTCAACTACCTTTCAGACTGTATTGAGATCTGAAATATAGTCTGAAGTCTGATAATAATGCCTATTAATGCAGTGGTCTAAAGTCTTATCGTTATATGTTACAGGTCGGGCATAATATTTATATTCTATGCCATCAATTAGCGCAGCATCATAAGGAGTTAGCGATTATGCTGAAGCCGTCGGAACAAAACAACGCGGATCCAAAGATTAACAAGGCACTGCAATATTACGCGACGCATACTGCTCAAATAGAAATCGTGCGACACGACAGGACATTGGAACAGATCGTTTTCCCGATACCCGAGATATGCGAACTCATCACCATGGACACGAAGATCAAAGTGTTGAACACCACCGAGCGAGACGATCAAGGATCGAAAGTGTCCGACTTCTTCGAAAGGACGGAAGACATGTTTAACGAGATGAAGTGGCAGAAGAAGCTCAGAGGTGTTCATTCGATCAATAAAGCAGATTCTCTTGCTGAAGATAACGAGTTAATTTAATTTTTTTTTTTCCATAGGTCAACCAGTCCTGTTCTGGATGAGCAGTTACATGTCGTTGTGGAGTAATATTTTATTCAACTGCGCAGTCCTCATAAACCTTATCGTAGCCTTCTTTTATCCATTCGTCGATTCTGTGCCTAGTAAGTTTCAATGTTTGCAAACATTCGATAAAGGGCTGTACTGAGCGGTGTGATTAATTTTTCAGAGCTTGGTTCGCATTTGTCTGGCCTTATTTGGACAGTCATGCTATCGTCCGCAGCTATTGTTGTAACGTTACCGAGAGAGTCTGGTATACGAACGTTAGTCGCATCGACGATATTACGATTAATATTTTCGATCGGCCCTGAGCCGACATTGTTGTTACTCGGTTTTCTCACGGTGAGTATCATTTGCACGTACTAACTTAACTATTATTTTTGCATTGAGTTTCATGATTACATTCTCTTTTCAGGTCGTGTTAAAAGTTGTACATCTCATAAGTATTATAGGAAATCAGGGCACACTGACGAAGAGCGTAGAACAGATAGTGACGAACGTTGAGATTTTATATCACATGTCGTATTTGATATTCTGCGTTCTCGGAATCTGCATGCATCCGTTCTTTTACTCCGTTCTGGTAATGTTGCATTACAACTGATATTGAATGTATATTGTTACAACTGATATTGTATGTCGATCGCGAAGGGTTGCATTACTAGAGTTTGAATTTATTTCAGTTATTCGACGTAGTTTACCGGGAGGAAACGCTGCTCAACGTAATTAGATCCGTAACGAGGAACGGAAGATCTATCATTCTCACCGCTGTGCTAGCCTTGATTCTCGTTTACATGTTCTCCATCATCGGTTTCATGTTCTTCAAGGACGACTTCTTGGTCAGCGTGGACGAGGAAGTTCTTCGTGAGTAATGAAATTTTCAAACCGAGATCTCGTTGTACCATACATTACATGTATTACAAGTATTACATTCGATTTACAGCTACGATACAGGAGGAGGTTGTAAATAGTTGCACCGCCAGCGAAAACGAAAGTTGCGAAGCCACTGAGACTGTCTCACGATACGTTCGTGAAGGTGAATACAATTTTTGACTTACGATAGTTTCAAAACGGTATTGTTGGATAGTAAGTTATTGAATATGTCAAATTACGTTCGCAGTGAACGAGAACGACGGCAGTAAAACCGAAGTCCTCAACGTAGGCGGCGAGTTCAAAGAACGAGCGTGCGATTCGTTGGTGATGTGCATCGTTACCACGTTGAATCAAGGTTTACGAAATGGAGGTGGGATCGGAGATATTCTGCGAGCCCCTTCCAGCACCGTAAGAAAAGTTGTTAAATTTGTTTGTCAATGTACCATCTGAAATGTGCCGCCTTACACCAGGTTCCCTCACTTTCAGGAGCCGCTCTTCGTCGCCAGAGTAGTATACGACTTACTATTCTTCTTCATTGTCATCATTATAGTGTTGAATCTCATTTTCGGTGTCATCATCGACACTTTTGCCGATCTAAGATCCGAGAAACAACAGAAAGAATTGATACTGAAGAATACTTGCTTCATCTGCGGTAAGGGTTGATCTAGAAAAATAAACAAACTCTATTTCGGACGTTTTCATCAGTTTGTATTTTTCTATATAGGTTTGAACCGGTCAGCCTTTGACAACAAGACTGTCTCCTTCGAGGAGCACGTGAAGCACGAGCACAACATGTGGCATTACCTGTACTTCATCGTCCTGGTGAAGGTGAAGGACCCAACGGAATTCACGGGCCCGGAGTCTTACGTCTACGCGATGGTCAAGGTAATAGTCCATAGAGCTTCAACATTTAGAGCCTGGCTCGTGACTTTAAGCTCTATGTACTTTCATAGGATCGGAATCTCGAGTGGTTCCCGCGGCTGAGGGCGAAATCGCTGGCTGCCGACGAAGGAGAGGGCGAGCAAGTTGAGCTGAGAAGTTTGCAGTCTCAGCTGGAAGTGACACAGCAGTTGGTCAAGTGTCTGTCGCAACAGTTGACCGAGCTTCGCGATCAGGTAACGTCATTCAAAGAGAAACGTGAACGACTCTTCTGAGTTCACTCCGAACCGATCGCTGAACGATCGCTGAATGATCGCTGAGTGATTGCTGAACGGCCGCTGAATGATCGCTGAGTGATCGCTGAACGACCGCTGACCGATCGCTGAACGATCACTGAACTGTAACATCTGACGTAGACGATAATTAATTGTCCACCCACTAGATGACGGAGCAACGAAAGCAGAAACAGCGACTGGGTCTCCTGAACTCCGCATCCGCGTTCTTACACAACGCATCGACATAAACCTAAGGATCCTATCCTGATCTCGGGATTCCTCTTCTCCCTCACTCTTCCGCATCTTCGGTTCCCGTTAATAACGATCGTCGCGACTGAATCTCAGTTTGATACTCCGCGCCGATATCGAAGGAACGCGCGCGCGCGCGCGCGCGCGTACGCTCGCGCCGTTTCGATTCACGAAGCATTTAAAGACACGCGAAGAGAATGATGCGACGAGCGTGCTGTTAATCAGTGGCATTTGTACGGTTTTGTTCCTACTTCGAGGCGAGAAGAAGAAGAGGACGATTGCGTCCGTGATTTCTCGAGCGTCATCTCTTTTATTTTGTATATCTTTTTTTCCTCCCTTTTTACCTCCGAACCCCACCCGTCCCCCATCTTGGCTCGGCTGAGAAGGCAGACCTTACCCACGCTTCGCTCGCGCACAAGTCCGAGTGAGGATCAACGACCTGCGCTATCCGAATGAAACTCAAAATACAGTAAAACTCATAGGTCTTAGACTATACGTGTTACTTAAAGGTTAGACGCCTGGAGGGCTGTTGTTTAACGTGAACGTTATTCGATTTACCGATTAATCCGTTACGTCGTGACCATGCCTCGCGCAGGCAGTCGAACATTATTACACTACGGCGGATTCGTACCTTGTAACGGGATCAAGGCCGAGGCTTCGTACGTCGAAGGCCTGGCACGGTCCATCGTAGTCCTTGTTAGCGAATTTGTTATCGCAGGGCGACGAAAACTTTCACGAACGTGAGAGGTCGCGTTGGAAATTGCGCTGGGACCAGTTTCGCGCGAATGAGGAATGTCTCTCGCTCTTCGTTTCGGATCCAGTCCGATCGATCGAAGCTCGGCTCGATGAATTCAATTCGAGATCTCTCGCGCGTAACGAATCGAGACTCGACGACCGAGGAACGGTCGCTGCACGAAAGAGTACGCAGCAAATTCTTGTTTCGGATCCGTACCTCTTGCACGGGTACGCTTCCCATTGTACAACAGCGTATTTTGTATGTAACCTGGCGAGTCCGCGTGCGGCGGACCAGCGGGAGTTTTACGATGTCGTACTAGCGTGCACCTCGTTCAGGCACACAGGTTCTTTCGTTTCTTCGCAACACTGACTCACGCACAATTGTTGAAATCTTCCGTGCGATCGTACGGCGGTAGTTTGTCGCAAGGTCAAGCGTCGTCGCGCGTAATTTTGTTATCGTGTTTTAAAGTCTAAGGTACCGGGTCGCTTTTGGAACTTGTACCGACGTCGCGATCGGAGGATATTCGCCACTTTTGAACGAGTTCGGAAATTGACGCCTGGCAAGTGGGAGGACAATGTATATCGCCGTAGCTTACTTCAATTTTCCGTACAGTTAGTACAATTTTAGCTTCCTCGGCGACGCGGGCGCAGATGCTCCTGAGCGTCGGTACAGTTTTTGGAAGACGATTTAACGCGTAATGCACGACTCGTAATCAATGCAACTGAGAGTAGCGTAGCGATTCATAGGGATCAATTGATTAAGGTGGTTACGATTTTAGGAAAGAGTGTAACTATAATTGGTCAGACGTTAGCGTCGATTATCGAGTCAGGTCGCTAGGACGGGACAAGGTGAATATCGTCATACTGTGTGTAGATATTTGTAATACATTCGCCATTAACGTTGGCGGCCCA
The DNA here is from genome assembly GCA_914767735.1 of Anoplius nigerrimus. Taxonomy (NCBI): domain Eukaryota; kingdom Metazoa; phylum Arthropoda; class Insecta; order Hymenoptera; family Pompilidae; genus Anoplius; species Anoplius nigerrimus. Next base: position 402,088 of record OU612080.1, read on the forward strand.
ACCTTTATCCCCCCATCCTCTCCCCTCCCCTTGCAAATGACCAATTTTAGTTAAACTGCGTTTACTCAAAGCGATTATTCTACTAGACATATTCCGATCAAGTGCAATATTGTAAAATGATTTTACTGTTAATGTAAATTGTCGTTATACTTCCCTACTTTTTGTTTCTCTCTCTCTTTCTCTCTGTCTCTCTCTCTTTCTCTCTCTCTCTCTCTCTTGTTAATGTTATCTCCATGTGATATCGAACATTCACACCGAAATGACCCGTACGTCATACATTATGTATGCATAAGTTTTATCGTTGACGCGATCTTAGATCGCCGGGAGCATAATAAATGAGGAAAAAGAACAAAAAAAAAAATGCGAGTAAAAGAGAATTGTCGTCCCCGATCGTTGCCGTAGGCGCAATTTTTGCGAGAATCGCAGCCACGTTCCCCCCGTTTTTTAGCTGCTGCTCATCGGCGCGCTCCACGTCTATAAACTATGTCTCGGAACGATAGAACCCAACCATCCCGGATGGTCAACCCGCCCACCTCGTGCCACTAGACAACGTGACTATATACACTTTACATAGGCTACGACGAATATCTACGTAAGGTTTCAAAAGTGCAAAGAACCTACTTGCTGAGATGTGTTACCTCTTAGACAAAAACGTTTTTCATCTCTCTATTATTTAATATATAACTATACATATAATTTGTGTTACATCTTCTATGTGAATAAATTATTTTCCTTTTTTACAAGAGACGCAAAAAATAAAGACCGATCCCAAATGGCAGCATTATCAGGCTCCTCCTCTTGCAGGGTACAACGTCTGCGAAAAAGGGGCGGGGAGAAACATCGGCGTAGATAGAGTCATTGTTCGATTTACTTTATTCATACTTTATATGAAACAATTGACTATTTATTGTGACTTAGGGTATACGCGACTAGTACATGTAACATATATATTTCTCTGTAGGTCAGACGTGCGCCTTGTGCAAAACCGGTATGTCCATCGAAAATGAAAAAATATTGATAAGTGTGTAGATGTGTGTGTTTGTGTCGGTGTGTATGTGCGTGTATGTCTGAGCAAATGTTTCGTGTGCATGTGTGTCGGGTCAAGGCCGAGGGACAATGTCAAACTTCCCCCGACATAGCTAAATCGTCGAGCCGGAAGTCGCCGAATGTCGCCGATCGTCAATCTTCCTTTCGCAGAGGGTGACCTTGATCGTTAAGATGCCGAATCTTAACGTTGTAAAAAAGTGTCCTTTGATATAGGTGCGCACGCTTCGGGTAAAGCGTACCCTCTGGCCAACATTCACGAACCCAAGACACTGAAATTACTCCGTCAACTATCCCGCGCCTAAACTCTTACTTACAATTAATTTAAGAAACTGTGCGTTGTCTCTTGTCTTCCCTCACTAGTTTTTTTTTTTTCGTATTACGTCTTTTCTCCGCACCGTTCGCGCGATCAACGAGCAGCGTTGGCCGCCTTCAGTCGCGTTAGCCTGCCGTCTTTTCGTTCCTTTAATTTTTTTTTTTTTTTCTTTAATTACATTCGGGGACTTTCATCGCTGTTTTGACGAGGTTGAAGAGCGCACGACTCGTAAGTTCTATCCTTCGATCATTCGCAAAGCGAGCTGTTCCGTTCGACTGGACTACTTGTATACCTTAATTTTTGTTTTCAGTGCAGCGGAGGTTCGCAATTATTCCCTTGCATTTTTCGTAATTTTTCGTTTCGGTTTGTGTCTTACCGTCGATCGTCGTTGATACCTGCGCTTACCGTGTAAAATGACAGTGGGATTAAAATCAGTCTTCTCGTGCTGAATCTTTCACAACTTCCCGATGAAATGATCACTTCGTTGCCGCATTTTACGTTAAACTTTGTACAGTCGGTTCGTGTTTCCTGAAAATTTAATTGTCCAACGGATATCAAGGTTGCCACCTTTCGAGTTTCGATGCTGTTCAATTAATAATTATTGTTGCGAACGAACGCTAAAATTCGGAAATCATGTCGTACGCGTAGATCATCATCTCCGTTAATGCAAACATCGTTTCACGCTGAATTAGATTAACATACACAGTGACATTGACTCCATTTAGTTTGTAGTGACACGAAAGGCTAAATAGACTTCTATATCGATTCGTTTTCCCTTTAATCGCGCTTCGGACGAACAACTAATAGGAATTAGAAAAGGCGAGTAGGCTCTCGAAGTGAAAAACGGAAGTGTGCACGTGCTTCGATGAATAAAGGATAAGCTCGACGAACTAATCGTTGTAGCTCTCATTGTTAAACGGTGTCCTCCCTTCGTTAGAAATAGTGGTTTCGCAATAGAGACGTATCGGTTTCCTTCACAGCAAAAAGACTCTCTCCCTCCGATCTTCGATGACGCTGAACGAAAATAGAATGTAGGAACAGTTCGAAGTCATCTAGCCTATTTACGGAGACTATCACGGAATGTACACGCACGAACAAGGGGCAGGCAGAACGAAATTTGCTTAATCCTTTCACTACGCAAATTTGAACGCATTCGTTCTCACTCACTTATCGACCCGAAGACAGATGTCGGTCGAAACTATCGGTACGAGATGAAGGTAAGAAAGCGTAAAATCAACGATGAAGGAACTAGGTCGACGTAGCGAAAGGTTTAATTAGAGTTTAGAAGATAGCTCGCGACAGAGCGTGTGTAGCGGAACGTATATTCGGCAAATATTTCGTTGACAAACACCGTTTGCGAGACAAGACGATGGACGCTGGGGCGAAGTCCTGAGGAGAAAAGGGTCGGTGTCCGCGCCGACGAATATTTCTTTCGTTACAGCCTCATTCCGCGAAGAAGGTATCGTGATTCGTTTACACCGAGAGTCGTTAAATCCTTCGCCACCCGTTCCGATATTTACAACCGGTTAATAACAATAAATCTTCATCTTGATACTCCCGCTCGAACGGGAAACGATGGCCTAGCATCGGCTTCGAAGACGTCTTTCTTTTTTCCTCCGTCGTCGAAGCGATGCCGCCATTTTCTATTTCGTTAGAATTGCCGCAGTACCGATCTACGCATCGATGAGGTTAAGAATCGTATAAACGTCCGTCCCTCCTAAACGTTTCGCGCTTCATCGAAACACTATCCTCGCTCATCGTTGCTGATTAGGGTTTACATTTAAATCCTTTAAGATCTAGCGTCGTTTACCTCGCCGCTTAGCCTATTAATAATTAATCGAGCGTTTGACAATCGATCAAAGTAAGTCGCAGCTTTCTCTCGCTTCTCAACGTAATTCCGACGCCGGGAGATTGAATGGTTCTCCGAAAGGGGGAAAGAATTGTCCAACTTCCCGGCGCGGAGAGTTCCTCGCCGCTTCGAGGACATAATAGGAGTGGACAGTATTCTGGTCGACTGTCAAGGCCTGTAACAATAAGTCGAGGGTGCCTTGGGCACGCGAAGCTCGTTCGTTAAAATACACTCTTTCGATTTCCGCTCTTCACGGACTATTTCCTCCTGGCCAAAAGTTTCTCAGCTGAGCAAACATAGGGTGGGGCTCTGGGCAAAAACTTGAGCGAAGAATTTTCTCCTTCCACTTTTATCTCTTTTTTTTTTGCCGTCGCGCAGGAGTACAAATAGAATTCATTGCGCGAACGGGATTATGAATGAGGCATGAGAGGCGTTCCTATCGGGTAAGAAGGGTCCGTTTCGACCCGGCGCCGGCCGGATGCCGCGCGATTAATGTTGCATCGCCAGGGCGACAGAGGGTAGGCAATCAAATATTCAGTGGCGACACCGATAAGGCGAGCCGCTCGTTAAAAATCCAGCAGTGACGACGGTCGGTCCTCAATATTTCCAACCTACTCGACCGGTAACAGGAGGTGGAATCGTTTCGAAAGTTTCGATCCTTCGGGCATGGCTAAGTCTTGCTCAAAGTGGCCGTCCTTTGCCGAGTCGACTATTTTCACTGGCAAAAGATAACGTTTTGTCTGACGCGAGATTTTCCCTACTTCGCGGAGTCGTTAATCGATAGACGCAACAGAAGCTATGCCGTTCGAGCGCTCTTTATTTCCATCTCGAGAGGTGAACGTCCGTGGCGAGCGGATATTCGCCTCGTTACGCCTTAAATTATCGTATAATATTTGTATGTTACATTAACGGTACCTCCGAGTGGCGCGATAGGCGTCGTTCCTCGAATCGTATATTCTGTACAAATTCTACTACATCTAGGGACATATGTACACACTCGACTACACTCGGTTAGCTCTCATCTTACACTTTTAGTTTGGCATTTTAGCGCGAATTATAGATATATATATCGGTGGCCGTGTGTTCCTCGCTACATCAAATCCGTGCATCGCTTCTCGTATTCCTTCCTCCCTTCAACACCCTCCATCTTTTTTTGTCGTTTTTATCCGTTTTTCAATAGAGGTTTCGCAAATCTGGAAATTAGTGAGCTATACATGATATACACAGTCGTCCGGGCGGCCGACATTTTTGGACGAGCGGCAAAGTCGGCTTTGAGAGAGGATCTCGTTCGATATACAACCACATATAGTAACTGACTCCCGATCGGTGTCAAGAGATCGGTCGCCATTATCTTTTCAGCGAAGACCCAAACGTGAAAATTCGCAGGCCGACTTCTCCGTCGCCTCTCAAAGCTCCGAGGAAATGAACGTTCGCAGGAAAATGTCTCGTGGCGTCCAAGCGAACGCTCGATCGACTAGAAACGATTAGCACTGGCGCGGTCGAGCAAGCGCTGGCAGTAAAAGGAAACAGTCTTTACTTCGATTCTCGGCACGCCCGAATTTCGGCGGACAACGGGGGAAGGAAAAGACACGCAAGTGCTCGCGCAAGACGTTCTCGTAATAATGAATCGTTATAAGTGTTGAACATTAGCACCTCCTCTTCGGACCGTTCGACAAAATTTTACGTATATGTACACGAGAGATAAGTTTTAGGCTCGTTCATTGAACAGGAACAGTAGTGCGGATGTACGCGAGATTGTGTACCGCCTCCGGCGATTGGCTGCCTCCTGGTGGCCCCTCGGTCCTCAACAGCCGATCCTGTGAAGGAGGATCACGGCCAGCAGGATCAGATAGATCTTCTCCAGCGGCCTGGCGTCGCTCGACGAATCCGATACGTGATTCGGCGCCGGGGATGGTCCACTTTTGCGAGTGTTCGCTATCACCGAGTGACTCCGCCACTTCATCGTATACTGTGGAGCAGTTCTGCCCAAGGCCTGCAGTCTGCGGAGAAAAGAGTGCAATTAATCTCATGATTTTCCTTCAAGCCACTTTTTCGGTCCGATCGCGGGAAAAAAATTGACACGCCACGATATTAATTACGACATGCATAACAACCTCTTGAATCGACACGTTGGGAAGGTTCAGCATAAATTATTTCTGATCGATTACAGATATCCGGGGTAACGAATCATTTTGACGTAATTCGGTGATATGTCACGCGGTTTCGACATTTCGATCGAGGACAGCATTAGATGGCGGTAGGTTCAACCGATTGTAACACCGATAAATGTCGGGAATCTTCTTCGGCGTTGTAGATCGTGACAGATGTCTGTCAAATTAGCCATCGGCTGCCAACAAAGCGCGGAATTAGATTGAGCCGTCGCCGAGACGTTTTTCGTCACTCGCGGCGTGCAGATGTTCATGAATCGTATGAAAGTACGCCGGTCCTGGGCCAGCCGTAATTCCTGACCGAAACTGTCGTGAAACTGTCGTTAGTCGGAGCTAATCGGGCGGCCCGAGTAAGAAACTTCCCCCAAAGTGTTCGGCGCGGTTAATCGGTCGCGGCTCGTAAGAAACTCACCTAACTACCGCGGTATTCATCTTCCACGGTAGGGTGAAATTTTTGTGCATGTCCCTCGAGCAGAATGTGTGCAATCTCGGACCCGCCGGGCCGCCGTTTTTCCTGTACTCGTGTATCGTCAGGTTCCATGCGGTGCAGGGACCTGCGAAGAGAAAGCGGGTAGACAGAAAAATAATCTGCATTAGCATGTAATTGCCGTCCACCCGTTACGTTCACCCTTGAGGGTTGGAAGAACGGACAGTGTAAGTCCGCAGCATCCACCGCTTGTCGTAAGAGGCGATTAGTAGGGATTGGACAGATAGAGTTGGATCAATTAACTAATCAGCCAGAAGGGACGGACATTACGAAACTATCGTCGGCAAAAAGTTCCCGCTCATAAATTCGACGTCCGACAAAATAAGATAAACAGCTCGGGAGCGTAATAAAATTTTTCTTTCCACCCTGACGAATCGTTTAATACACACCCTCACCTCTCTCAGCTCAGTGTGGAGTTATTGTGCTCCTTTATCATCCTGTCCGAGTTACCGGAAGTTCGGCCGCTCGGACGAATCGAGTCCGACAATAAAATATTATTTCGTGACGCAGCAAAGCATTAGGTAAGCGAGCATCAATTGCCACCGGCAATGTTCGCCTTGGTGCACAAATCAAGGCCTGGAGCGTCGTTCTTGGAAGAATGCATCTCGACAAGCTGAGAAGCACCCAGAACGACCCGAAATTTCATATTTCCCGCGCGTAGAAAGCGTTTAATTCCTTTCGAAAACGCGGCGCAGGCCGCGTCTTACTTCAATTTCCTTCCGTCGGACTGGAAGGAAACTTTGCCGGCGGTGGGGCGGCGTTGTATAAAGTTGGAAAAAGCCGCGCACGGGGCTGCGGGGGTGTAATATATGTGAGATAGGCGGGAGGGTAGCTGGGGTAGGTAGAGGCAGTGCGAGGAGGCTGTAATAAAGTTAGAAAATGGTGTGGGGCCGATGTATGCGGGACCTCTCGGAGGAGGATGAGGTGAAAGGGGATGGGGAGGGGGGTGGAGAACGAAGGCGAGGGCCCAGAGGAGATAGAGGAGAAGGTGGTGGGAAGGAGGGAAGGTGGATAGGTTACCTCTGCGGCTTGCAGTGAGATGGTATTGCGACGGCGTTAGTCTACGGCGTGCTATCGTGCGCACTTTAGGGGTGGAAAGAGTAACGAGGCGCGGCGCGCGTGCGAAAAAGAAGATGGCGTGGGGGGAGCGAGGACAGGACATTCCTCGGCGGTCGCGCGAGTTGCGGTCCTGCACTCCGCCATTCACCCCCGCTTCATCCCCCGCGAGCGCGTAAAAGCCGCCGGAATTTCGATCCGCGCCATTGGTTCCGACATGGACGTTAAGGTGGTCAGGGGTGAGCTAGGGGGTGTTGCGAGGGGAGGTAAGGAGGCGGTGGGGCTGGTTCCTGAGAGAGAGAGGGAGAGAGGGAGAGAGAGTGAGAGAGAGGGGGTGGTTTTGTGCGGCGCGCAAAAGGCGGAGAAGCGCGCGGAGCTTCGAAAACGAATGGAGCCGAGGCTCGAGATTAAAGAGACCGTTGGATTTACCGCGACAACAAAAACTCGCCTCGGTTCCCACTGTGAAACCACTGTCTCCCTTCCGCCTCCCCTTGGCCCACCCTCCTCGAGCCCCATATACATCCCCGCGGCCTCTCCTCTCACTTCTACCGCTTCGTCTTCCTTTTTTCACCCCCCCCCCCCCCCGCGCTTTTTCCCCTTTTTGTCCTCGGCTTTCCTCCACTTTCCTTCGACGGTATCTTTGCTCTACGCTTCTCGCCCTACTTCGGTCGTTCCCTCCCTCCGCCTTTCCATCCTCCTCTTCGACCACATTTCCCTCCCTCTGTCTTAGTCGACTTTTTATTTTTTTCCACTTCTCTTCCGTTCGTTCTCGTCTACCTTTGCCCGACGCGGCCTTGCTCATTCTACCCTCAACCCTCCCCCGTCGCCTTTCAGCCCCCCTTCCCAACCGCCGTTTCCACCCTCCTCGATCTCTCCTATACAGTTCTTTCAGCGAAGTCGTTCTTTCCGCCCTCTCCTCCCTTTTCTTTCCCCTTTTTTCTCTCTCCGCGAGTTCCGAGCACTTCCCACCGATTCCGCGCATTCTACAATCAGAACATTACCGAGTCGACCAAAGCTTGCTAGACGCTTTTTCTCTCCCCTAAATTCCTTTCACGCCGTTCTTTCTCGTCTCTGTTACCCTATCGCCCCGGCGCGCCCCGTTTCCATTCAGGAGTCTCCGTGCGCGAGCGCGAGACTATTTTTATTTTGCCGGGGGAACATCTTAAGTCTCTCGACGGCGTCGCTCGACGGTCGGTTTAAGTTTCGAGCGAGGTCTTAACGAGAGTTCGTCGACACGCCTCGGCTTCGTTGTCCGGAAGCTTGACGTGTGCGTCGATTCGCTTACGTCATCGACCACGCGTAAAAAGAAACGTATCGCGCCGTGTACCGTCGTCGGGCCAGTCACGCTCCCATTAGTCACATCATCGGCTCCGTCGAACATACACTCGTCTGGCTTATTCGCTTTAACGGAGCTGCAATTTAATTGGGCTCCGGCCCGCTTCCATTAATTATTACACGGCGCTGCAATTAATAATCACGCCCCGGTATCTATTATACACGCTATTGCGTGCGTGTAAATATGAATCATTTGCGTTTCAGCGGCGCTACAAAATTATTCTAGGCACTGGGCGCATTCGAAATTGGAACGAAGGTCGCGCGCATTGTGTTCGAAAATTAATATCTCCCCCCACCCCCGCCCCCTCCGCCGCCCTCATTAAAATTCTCCGCTGTTTTTCATTCCGCGGGTACACGATATCCCTTGCCAACGGTTTCAATTACGGAAACCGTACCAATCAACGATCGTCGTTATCGATCCCGGTCAATGTATCCTGATTCTACTCAATTTCTCCGCCACCTTTTTCCATTCGCTTCCATTCGCCATTTCCATTCCTGTCACTTTTCAATGTAGAACAGTTTGAGTCATCGAATGAGCGTCCAAAGACTCACCGGAAGAAACTGACTTTAATATGGCTCGCTCGTTTCTTTCTTTCGGCCGACGAAATTTTCTTCCGGCAGGTCACGATACAGGACAGGGAACAAGATCAGAAAGGGAGAGAGAGAGAGAGCGAGAGAGTGATAGAGAGAGAGAGAGAGAGCGAGAGAGAGAGAGGAGAGAGGAGATTTTCGCCTGGCACGAGACGGTCAGAATTTCTCCCTCGGTCCAGGATCTCGGGCGAGCAATAAGCCTAGCGGAAGCTGAGCCCGCAATTAATAGCGTCGACTTCCGCCCTTGTTGACTCGTGCCTCGGAACAACGAGGCACCGCCCTGAGTCTCGGCTCTCCGGCCGATCGAAAGGACAGACGAAAGGGCGGTCGGGAGGGCAGACAGGGATGAAGGCTAGGATGAAGGAGAGGACGGGCGAGGAGGCGGGGAATTAGGGGATGAAAGGGAGGCTCGACTTAAAACTGAACGTCGACGGCTCTCGTTCCCGCGAGAAGGCTGCCTATTTCTCTTCCGCTCTGTCCTTTTCCTCTCCATTGTTTCTCATCTACTCCCACTCTCCCCCCTACCCGTCCATCTTCCTCTATCCGTCGTCGGTCAGGTCGCCCGCTAAACGCGGCGCTCTCAAAATAGCCCGCAATAAAAAAGGGGCTGCCTCTTTCTTCGCCAAATCGCAGCCAGAATCGACAATATAACGCGTCGGCCCACAATTAATTCAACCTTCCCAGAGGTTTCCGCGCAGGATCGAACCTTCTTACCCCCGCAGCCGTGAATGTCAACCTCTCCTGACGAGAGGAGGGGGGCGGGTGGAGGGCTGCCAAGAATTCAGAGCTTTACGCCGACGAGCTTAAATCGGGCCCGATTAAAAGCGGCCGCTCATTAGGCGACCGGAAATTTATGGCGGCCTGGCGTAAAATCGTTGTCTCATTGATAGGCCGCGGCAGAGTGCGCGCGAGCGTTCGTAGCGCATTTCGTAGCGGATTAACTCGTTTCGGCCGACCGCCCCCGAATTATTCATGGGCAAGTGATCGTGTCGCTGTTGTAAAAGGCCACGGGGTGGAGTTCGGTGGCAGAGGATTTTTTTCGCGGACGAGCCTGTCGGCGAGCGGTCATCGACGATTATCCGTTTATCGACGATGCCAGCGATATTTCGATGCCTCCTAGGCGCCTCCTAGTCGCTTTGCAGGCTGCATCAGCGTGCGCGGAAAACGCGATTAATCGCCAAATCGGTTCGTCACTTCTAATTGGCACGGGCGATAGATCCGACGATAGGTTCTCGCGATAGACTCGACGATAGACTCGACGATAGTTTCGGACGATAGCCCGTATCGTAGTTACTCTGGCCTAGTAGTTGGGAAGGAGAGTTGCGGGAGATACGTTAGGTGGATAGCGGACCGGGCTCGTTAACGGACACTTACGGCTCTGGGTAGACTTGACCTCGATGGTGAGCTGCCGATCGGACATCGACTCGAGTATCCAGGTGCACTTTTGCAGGTAGTACTGATTGAGCTTAAAACCGGCGCTGCCCTCGTCGCCGCCATTCACCTCCCCTTCGGGCTCCGTTGTCGTGTGATAGCCGCAGTAGGTGTCCTTCACGAAGTTGTATGAGGCACGGAAATTGAGCCCCGCCTTTGACGATCGAGACCACTCGATGTAAACCGGTGTCCAACTGCGAATTCCGACCGGCAGCCAGTCCTGCGACAGAGCAAAGGAACACGACTGAATTTCGATTCACGGCAAACACGCGCGCCCAATTGACATCGATGCAGGAAATCATCTCGGGAGAGTCCCCCATTATATTCCTCGACCCGGTAGCCAGGCTCTGGAAGGGACTAAGTACTACGGAGGACTCGTACGCGCTCGCTCGCGCAAGGAATTAAGGTTTCCATTATTGAAGAATGCGAAGCCGCTTTAAAAGCCTGCCGCGGGCGGATGTAAAGCTTCGTCATCCGGTTACCGCCACGCGGAGCCGGTATTAGCGAATTTAATACCTCATCTCCCGCCTAATCCGGCGCCACTCGGAGAGAGAGACGACAAATCACTGATACGGCCTTCCGAGGGCTGGTCTGAAAATCTCGCGCGCATCCCATAAGTCCCGATGAGCGAGTAAAGGCGGAGCATAAAATTCGGCGGAAGAGTCTCACGGACTCGGACGAAGTTCGACGGGGGGGGGGGGGGGGGGGGGGGAGGGGGGGACGACGGACGTGGGGTGCGATGTAAATTGCAAGCCCTGCTTCCGAACTCGGAGTTCAGCCACCGGTCGCAATCCGACGACGGGCTGATCAAATGATAGACGCTCGTCGGCGAAACGAGCCGGCGCCGATGTCTGCAACGAGCCAATCGATGCCCTGGGAAACGGGGCGAGGGCGTGCGGGGGTCCATCTCGTCGATGAATGAAAGTTGAATGAAAGCTCCCCGGGCCCGAGTCGAACGTGAGTAGCAGGAGCGAAAGAGTCGAAGGACCCTGGGCTTCGAACGGTGTGCCGGCAGGTGCTTGTCGAGCATTTCCCGAATTAAACGACCGTGTCGAATGACGTGACCCCCCTCGCTCCCCCCCTCCCCTCTACGGAAGCACCGAACCGACGAAGCAATTTTAAGAAAGCGAACACCTTTCTGTTTCTCGTACCGAGTGTGAGTATATCGAACGAGTCCGAGGGAGTCGGGTCCAACGATCGGCAATGAACCTTACTTGCGAACGTTCGCAATTTTCTTGCACACGGTAGGTCGGTATGACACGGATCCCGTGATATCGCGTGATACAGCGTTCGACTGTAAGCGAGGCAGTGAGGGCTGGAGGTAACTCGAGGACTGCGGTTAATTGCCGAGAGAAATGTCAAGTGTAACGCTGGGAATATATATCGCGCGGGTAACGCTGATATTTTGCGTCCCGTGAACAGTGAACAATCGCCCGGAGTGCAGGGTGTATACTTTATGCCGTTAATCTGATACTTTCCGTGCCGCGCGGGCCTCCCCCGGAAACAACTGGGAGGCAGAAGCCGCAGACCGGGCTACTCGCCTGCAATAACAGTTCATTATAATAACAAGTTGTACATGCCGCTGGTCGGAATACCGTTTCCGCCGGGGTCTTACGTGCCTTCGTCGTTCGCATGCTGGGCTAGAGGGTGGCGTCTGGGGTGGGTGGGGGGTTGCTCGTAATTAAATTACGTCCGACAGCAGTTGCGGAATCGCACGAAGCGACGTCGCGGGCCAATTGCTCACCTGATAGTTTCCGCAGAGGCACGTGACGATGTGACCGGTCTCGGAGACGAGCATAAGATGGTCCATGTTCTCCAAGGACTTGTTGCTGGCGCAGTGACATCCGCTGTCGCCGCACTTGGTTTCGCAGGGATTGTTTGGCGTCTGCTTTGTGCTACCCTCCACCTTTGAGCATAGCAACACAGTTACGTCGAGTGCCAAATTATCTGAGGCATGCCGTGCGACTACGAAATCAAGGCTGTTGGTCGAACTAAAGTCTATCTCTCTCGTTTACTCTCTACGTCTCTCTCGCTCTCTCTCTCTCTCTCTCTCTCTCTCTCTCTCTTTCTCTCTCCCTCTCTGTCGCTCTCTTTCTTTCTCTCGCTATCTCACACGACGCCGTAACGTATTTCCCGAAAGCGAAAACGAAAGCGGATAAAAAACTGATACAGGTTTTATCCGACGGCGGCGCGATCTTCCTTTAATTTAAGGCAGATTGCCGGTTAAGGGGACACAATTTAATTTCGCCACGGTCGGCCAGACTCGTTTATTCTTCGCCCGCTTAAAATTCGTATCGTGCGATGGCCTGGCCAGGCCATGGAGACAGAGAGACAGAGAGACAGAGAGATAGAGAGAGAGAGAGAGAGAGAGGACGAACGAACGAGAGAGGATGAGAGAAAGCAAGCCGGGTATCGCGGATACGAAGTAACATTTTTCTGGCTCCGGTTACGCGATTTTCGCGGCCAGGATTTACCGGCGCCATTGTTCGCCACGCGCGCTCGCGCACGCGTTCGCTCTATGCCGAAAGCGAACAATACTTAATCATAGTTCAACGAAACAGTTAGCTCGAAACGCGCGCGCGCGCTCGCCGGGTAACAATAAATTTTCCGGATGCTCTTCTTCCCCCCTCCGATGCCGCTTTCCGGTACCTAACCCTATCCCTCCCACGCCCTCTCTCTTCACCCCTCTCCTTTCCCCTGAGCGTTAGCCTTGCCAGCGTGCCGCGCGCGAAATTAATCACCGTCGCTAATTGCATTAAGAAACGTCGTGCGCGCTATTGCGAAAGTAAGATGTCACGCTCCTTCCTCGGATGACGAATGACATTTAATTAGCCCTTCGAACCTGCTGACTCTTTAACGGGAATCCTCGCGGTCAGCGTTCCGCGCCAAATGATTCTCAACGAACCGTTCAGTCGGCGGACGTTCGGGAAAACATATCGAACCCGTCGACAGGATCATTTTCGTTGGACAGATAACGAACAGAGGCAGTCTGACGCGGAAGTTTATTAATTCGTCACCTCGTTACTTTCCACTCATCCCCCGGAAGAGCGCGCGGGCGCAAAGGCCGCTTCCGCTACGGCGACGCCGAGCTAACTTTCGCGCAGTTAATCGGTATCCGAAAGTTCGGGTAATTTTTTATCAGGATACTTCTTGCGACCTTCCACCATCTCCGCTCCTCTCTCGCAAGAGCAAGTTTATCCTGGCATAATATTGTGGAACCTTCGTCTCACTCTCTCTCTTAGCGATGATTATTCAGAGTCAAGTTGGACGTAAACGAAGCAGTCTGAGATGAAGCGAAAGAAAGAAATAATGAAGATGGCGGAGATAACGTGATAGGTCGATGATGGTTTGCGTGAGAATTAGCTGCGTTGTTCGTAACGGTGGAAGGTCACGACACGACTTGGATTCGACCCGGACACGCCTGCGGGGCTTACCGTGATGATGACCGATTGATTCGCCGCTGGGATGAAGTGTTGTCGGCACTTAACTGGCCCTTCCATAGCGAAGAGTCGATGAGGCTCCGGATGGACTACCGAGCCCTCTGCCAACGACGTCAATCCGTAGTATTCGACGTCGCACTGACTGTCAGGCTGGTGGGTGCCGCCCTCGCGCTCTGCAAAATATCGACAAGCCATGGCTAGGTAGGTTCCAGGTAAGGTGCAGTGGGGTAAATCCGTACACAGGGCAAATCCGCTCTAGGCCCTTATTTATTCGAATATACGTTGTATTGTACCAACTGTGAGACAGAAATCTTCCTGTGGTTAGTATTAAATGGTTTGCATAGTATTCAACATAGGTGGCCGCCACATATTCTGTGATTCCCCCGTTTAACTCGTTCGACAAAGTTCGTATTACTAATAAGAAATCCGGTTTCGCCCCATAATATAAGGATATAAGATTCAATCATTTGTAAACAGGTTGCGCAGTTCCGGGGCAAAACCGCCCTACCAGCACTGTTTTCAATTTATTAAGAAAATCATAAGTCTCAGAAAATATTTTTAATCCAAATTAATGCAACTCAAAGAATAAACCATGCACTAAATAAAAACACTAAGATTGTTAGGTTTTAGTGGAATAGATAGAAAACACATCAGTTTAAAGTAAACTTCACAATTTGTGGGTCGGTTTTACCCCACTCCACCCTATACAGGCCGAAGGTAGGTACGTCTGAGAAACGAGCTTTCTCGCTAACGCTTTCGCCGACGCTAACTGGCCTGCCATTCCGTCGGCATTTTCCACCCCTCCTTCCTTTTTCTGCCAGCCACAGTTCGCCACCGACCGTTCACCGTAGCCTTCTCCGGGCGCAGACGATGAAGCGGCGAGTCATTGTGTTTATCGGCGACGTTTATTTGCCGTCTCGACGCGGGTCGTCGGTTATCGTCGCCGGAATTCATCGTCCGCGCAGTTTCGGTCGTTCCGTCATTACCGGGATAAATTGTCGCGCGCAGCGGCGCCAACAATTGGCTGACAGAGCGAATTTACATACGGTACACGCGCGTTACGCCCTTCGGCGCACTACATCGAACTCATCCTCTACATTTTTCATATTTTCGCATATTTTTTTCCACCCGCGGTGTTTATCGCTTTTTTCCCATTGTTGTATATCTGTCCATTTGCAGGTCTTTTTTTGGCCTGTCGACGTCGCGGGATATTCGTCACGGGCTTTGCGTTTTTGATCATGGCCGATTCGTCGTCGTCGTCGTCATGCAACGGGCGATGTAATCGAATCTTGAGGAACGTGAAAGCCAACGTTTGCGGTGGTGGGGGAGCGGATCGGCGGAACACGAAATTAAATATTGCGCCGCCGAATGGTCGGCCGCAGAATTCGATACGTCTGTGATCCAATTCTTCGCGTCGCTCGCGTCGATAAGACTGCGTCCCATTGGGACAGGCGACTGGCAATCGAATATCGTGAATTAAAAATGTAACGCCTCGCCGATCCGATCGAAATCGATCAATCGAATAATTTCCTCTTCGCAAAATGTTCAATTTGCATTGATGAGCGAAACGCGTGCGCACGGCGGTCGGGTAGGTGGGTTGGTAGATATAATCGGGCTTCAATTAACATCTACCCAGTTTTTGCCCCATCCATTTGCCCACCGCTCGTTATTACATCGGATACGATGTTCCCTTTATTACGTAATACACGATCGTTTTTGACGAGGTGGAAAAAAGTCGATTTCATTTCAGTCAATCGTTTTACCTTCAACGTAGGTAGAACAGGAGGGGGGATAGGAGGTAGAACCGAAGGTTGTACGAGCCAAGGGATGTTGCTCGCTGGTCAGCGTAGAAAAATTTCTCCGCTCGAATCCAGCTCACTCGTCCGTTACACTTCGGAATTCGGCGTGTCGCGGAACGCGCGGAAACGGAACGAAGGTGAATGAGCGAAGGGGACGGTTCGGGGGAAACTCTCGGCTTTCGGCTGCGTGAAAAGCGGTCTCCTTGGGTCGCATAAAATTTTACGAGGCCACCCTTACGTCCCCACCGGGCGTAACACGTACGGCGTGCGTGAGATCCCGACAGCTAGTGGATATTCCCAGCCGAGGGGGGTGGCAGCTGGGAGGCCGAAAATACTCGGTCTTTGCATTGAATGGCGATGGCGTAATATGGGACGGAAGAAATTGGAATTACTGGCGGATAGAGGGAGGGGGGAGATCGAGAGGGGATCGATACGAGACGAACGTTCCTCTCGAGATTCAAAAGATATGTGGACCGACTCGCGGCGCGGTTCGCTCGCAGTTTGAGGATCCAGTTTCGTAAGAATTCGAAGATTTAAAGGAGCAGGCGGCTGAACTCGCTATCTCAGAATCTCGGAACTGTCGGCCGCGATGGCTCCTGAGTTATGCGCCCGCTGCGATGATATTAATATGCACGCGCGAGGCGAGCGCGGCCCGACGTCGAAAAGTAATGCACGCGACGGAAAAATCAGTTTCCGGCCGTCGTAACGGATCGTAACGGGGGCTTGCCAACGGGTTGTAACGGATAGTAACGACGGGCCGCGCTTTACGGCCATTATGAAATTGCGCGCGCGAGAAAGAAATGACGCTACCGAGCCGGTAATGGCGGAGCGTCGAACGTCGCGAGGATGCGTCCGCCGTGACGTAGAGCGTACGATGACGAGTAAGCTTCAGTGTCAATTATACTCTCTGCTCGAGCGAGGCTGAAAAATGACTCGGCTCGTGCCAATTTTATCTTCGCATATTTCAGAATCCCGGTCGGTGACTCCGGGAGCATCTATCAAGCGACGTTGGCACCGATGGCCATCTTTCCGGGCGCGAGCCTTAAAAACGTGTCACGCCGTCATTCCCCCCCCCCCCCCCCCACACAGCGTTTCCCGACGTCAATGAGTAATAGAAAACCTGATCGTCGGATCGCATCGAATAACCCCCGGACCGTCGGGTCCGGGCCGGAATTAAAAAGAGAGGAAGGAATGACAGCCGTCACGGTATCATCGCGTCCGCGTTTCATCGGCGGAAACAAGTAACGCGAGACTACGTACTAACGAATATCAGCGCGCACGGCGTCATTTTCAATTACTTCCTCCGCCGATTCGATCTCTGGCCTTTCTATTCCTCTCTCTCTACCACGATTTATCCCTCTCCGGCCATAGGAGGGAAAATGACGGGCGGCGGGCTATCGCGGCCGCACTTCCGGATTTCATTCTATTTTCCAATCGGCGCTGGAAAACTGGCCTTATCGATCTTGTCGTCGGTCGGTGGCGCGGGCGGTGGCGGCGGCGGCGGCGGCGTTCCGAGCGTCGGCGGCGTCCCGACGTGGCCGAGCGACACGCATGTATACCACGTGTAAACGTAATAACGTCGACGAGCAACGAGGACATTCGTCAATCACCGTCACATCGACGCCCGGCGGTTTGTCGCCGGCGCCGACTTTTGACCCTCGTCATTTGTCTCTTTTTAATGCCTCCCGATTGGACTGATTTTTTCGCTCCCCCCATATACGCGAGCGTACGCCACCGTACGCACTTGCACGTAGGCATGCATATACGCGCGCACACGTACTTCGGTGATCGTTCGCGATCGAACACGAACGTACGCTCGCTCATTCTTCGAGCGGGTAAAATGATTGCGCAGTATCGAGCCTGTTTCGGCGAATTAATAGCGTTGCCCGCTCGTTTCGCGCAGGCACGCACGTCGCGCGCGTTATGAACTCGATGCCGATACCGGATTTCGCGTTCCGCATCTCGCGCGAGTAACGATCTCGAGAATTTCCGGCCCGATGCGCCGCTGGCACGCTTTTTCCATCCCTGCCTCACTCCCGCCGACGCACCCCTCCCCCTCCCCGAGCCTCGATCGCACCCTGTCCGCCCGGCATCGCGTAATTGGACGGATCTATTACCGTTCGTTACGCCGTGCAACATTAGCTCTATATCGTTTGTACGATCCGCCCTTCGCCGGGTGTCGTCCGGCGAGCGCACGGTCACTGGATTAATTCTCGGCGTCAATATTTTTCGAGTCGATTAATCGAGTCGAGCGCAATAATATCGTGGCGCGGAACGGAATAGGTTCGATCGATGGAGCGAAAAGGCTCGGCGCTCGAGTCTCATCTAATCGACATTCGACGTTTAATTGCTTCTATCAGTCGGATAGTGAGATCGCGTAGATGTAGGCGTACGTTCGATCGGGATTGATTATTCGGCGCGCTGATAATTGACCTTTCCACCGTCACTCTCGTTGCCCTCTCCCTTTTTTTCGATAGAGAAATCTTCAGAAAGACGTCTCCTCTCCAAGAGGGAGGGCAGGGAGTGTCAGATTCTTACTAAAACTCCTCTTTTTTTGCGTCCAAGAAATCTTTGGAAGACTTCTGGATCCGTCTTTCTATCTTGTCTGACTACGAAGCTTTCCTTTCCCGATCGTCTGTATCGCAAAGACTAGCGACGCAAACTCTACTAGGGATACTCGGCCGATGTTCATCCGATTAGGAGAGGCTGCTTTGACATCGATATGTCGAGGTGCAGTTCCAGTAATTAGTTGGCCGTAATTAGAAGCGCGCGCAAATCGTTTGTGTACGCTCGGCGCGTGTTTACGGACTGTTATGCGGATGCCTCTTTGTACCTGTTCGAAAACGACCCCGGCCGCATGCCGGGAGCCACTGATATTAAAGAGCGAGCTCTCCCTCGCGCCCAGGGCGTGACCGGATAGGCTCGAACTTCGAATGCGAATCCGGAAATAATTTTCGTACGTCGCGATACTCGATCGGCGCGTAATTGAGCCCTTTCAGCGCTTCGGCCATTCATCGCGACGCTGAACGACGCGGACTCCCGCCGTTCGCGCTTGATACCCGAGCAAATCGAAAGCTGCAAGTAATTAGCCAATGACGCTGGGCGGCGACCGATTCAGGGCGTCTCGAATTATGCCGGGACGGAGTCGAAATCAATTTCGCGCCGAGGCCATCGGGAGTTATTCTAAGAACGTTCAAATTGCGAGCGTTTGGTACGGTCTGTAGGACCGAATCCTTCGATGGAAGGATTCAGAGTGGCATCTGTGGCACTGGATGAGGCAGTGATTTTAAAAAATATTTGCGGATGCAGTTACTGTAATTATCGGTATTCATTTTATTAATTACTTTTCGTACGTTAATATCATGGTTGTCAATCTGATTGAAATTCCTGATTGAATGGGTCATTCGATAGCATGTAAAAAAAGAAATATTTGTGTGAATTTTCAATTTTGAATCTCGACTGTGAAGGATGGGAAAAGGTAAAACGTACTGTCTGCGCGTTTCGAGGTGTTACTCTTGTAAATCGAGGCAAACCTCTTTTCCATGTGTCCCAACAATGTTCCATAATAATGCAATGTAATGACGTAAAGGGGCGTAATATAGTGTAAAATAATGTGATACAATGTCAAAGTATGCAAAAAGTCTCGATAGGTCACGTAAAACAAGGTAGAAATTGAAAAAAACAATCGCTGGGCATTTGAAAGGGGTTATCATGTTTTAGTTGGGTCAAATTATGCTAAATTGTCCTCGATTGCTACCCAATGACATATTACAGTTTACTGTCAGATGTATTCACAATATTTTTATCAAGATTTAATTGTATTAGACCGGTGCCCAAGCCTAGTATATAATGTATACGTAATCGTAAGCACAGTGTTATATTCCCGTCTACTGGATCATGAAGCCAAAATATACATTTTTCATCGACAATCAATCATCTTGTTTTATAGGCTATCGAATGACTCCGTCAATAATTCAATCGGTTTAGGGGTAGTTTCGACCATCTTATTCGTCTATGCCCTTTAGGTGAGTGCCGTCGCCCGTTCGGAAAGCGATCGCGCGATTTTTCGACGAGCTCGTTCGGCGCGGTGGCTTGTTTGAAAAGTCCGATAGAATCGTGTCGGCGTGCATAAAAATGTCACGAGTCACGCATTTCTCGCGGAGACACACACGCCACGGGGTACACGCCCGGCAGGAAATCTCTCCCCGTATGTTTTACGTGCGTCACGTGTAACATGACGTACCGGGTGTTCGTGCGAGACGTTCGTGCATTTAACTCCTGCGGCGCCGCCGGATTTAGTGCATCAGGAAGCCATCTTGACGTCGGGACGTCGGGGCGACGCGATGCTTATGCCGCTGATTAATGCGATCCTTTATTCGCTCGCGATGTAAATTGTCCCGCCGCGCAACTCTCCGTCTCTTCTCCCTCTTCCCACTCCTCCCACCCTCACTCTCCCTCCCTTCATAGGCTTTAAATACGAAACAGAGGTTGCGCGATTGAATCGAGTAATTGCGTTAATTACGACCGATCTAAGTGCAGCCAATTATACGTCTGTGCGCGCGTGCATTGAAATTTAATTACGGATACGAGGACGATGGCCCGGTTGACGAATAATTTTCGTTTATCGTAAAATGAGGGAAAATGCGGAAACGAGTCCGGCTCGTATTTTAGGTATTGGAACGCAAGAACCTACGTCCTCCAAAACGTTCCTCCGCAACCTATACCTGCGCACGCCCACACACCCACGCATGCATATCCGACGATGGCTCTCCGCGCGTAATCAGATATCCGCGCCTAAAATACCGTGACGTAGAATACAGGCCTGCCAAAAGGCGTTCGCCGCTCGAATTTTGCCTCCGCTACCGAACACATCGTTCACCCGCGAACGACAGCCTCAAGGCACGGATTTCAGTCAGCGAACCCTCGCTAAAGCCAGACGTCACTCTCGACTACTGACTGCAGTCAATGTCTCGTACCGAGATAAAGCGGGCCGGAGTCGCGAACAGCTTTGTCCTTATCTTCCCGAAGACTCTCGTGGGGGGAAAAAAAACACGTGTTTCGACAAGATGACAACGACGCCCGAGACGGCGGACGCGGACGAGTCGCTTGACGGATCAGGTAATTTGCCTAAACATGCCATACGTGCCGAGCGCTTCTCGCCACCCCCCCCCCCACCCCCCCCCACGTCTACCTCTAGACGGAATATGGCGGCTGCCAGAAGCCGGCAGAAGCCGGAGTCTTGAATCTGTCGCGAACCGGTGCCTTTTACGAGGCGCGGGCACACGTTCGCCGGCTGACTTACCGTCGTGGAAGTAGTAGGAGACGTCCATGTATTCCTCGTCGGTGGGACTGTTGGAGGCCCTCCTTAAAACCACCGTCATGTCCCGGCCGGTGGAGGAGTAGCGCCTGGGCTCCTCGTACCTGGAAGAACGGTGAAGCGTCTTTATGCGGGCGGGGGTTAGTGCCTGTAATTCGCAAGGTGCTCATTGACGAGAGCCGCGGGGACGTAGAGAGGGGCGGAGGAGGGAGTGGGATCTGATGGTATAGATAGCCTGGGAGGAAGGCCGTCCCACGGGCGAAACACGTCGTTTCTACGTGGTCGGAGCGTAAATCGAACGACAGCCGCCGCGAGTCTCGTAAAAAAGTGCCTCCGCGCGCCGGAGAATGATGCTTTTCAATTCTGCCGCCTCGGCGGAGCGATGGGATCGGTTGCGGGGATCGAGTCGTATTAATGGACCGGCGGCGTAATTGACCGTGACGCTTTAGGGACGACTTCGGTTGGTAGGGACGACTTTGATGGCTGTCGGAGGGCTGAAGGGATGGCAGGGCTCGGATAAGCGCGGTAACGGGAGTTTTGTCAGGCAAAGTGTTTCTGTAGCTACGTTCAGACGGTGGGCAGATAGGCGGATAGGCGGATAGGCGGATAGGCGGATAGGCGGATAGGCGGATAGATGGGTTAGCGATACAGGAGTGGAGGACCGGTGTCGCGCTAAATCGAGGCACGAGGAAAGAGTAATAAGCGCTCGATCGTGCGGAAGATTCGGAACCGGAAGCGGGCGAAGGTACCCTTTCAGTGACCCCGTCGGGCGAGTCCCCGTCACCGAATAGGACTTGCCGGAGAGGAAGGCTGGCGGAAGGGGTGAAATCTGTATTAAATCCCGCGGATAAGACGGCCTCGTGATTGATCGACCTAAATATCCTTCCGCAGCTATAACGGCGCGGCCGCCTTAAGCGCGGGGAGAATAATTACGAGCTACGAGGGGGGCGGACGGCGGTGAGGGAAGAGAATGAGGGAAGTGGGACGTGGCAGGGGGGGAGGACAGAAGTAACGCGGAAGCGGTAGCAAAAGCGGAGGCAGGGAAGCGCATCGATCACGATCCTCCATCGCGAAAGCTTACACAGGTAACGTGCGTCACCGTACGCCGTTCGGCACATTAGCTCCCGGTTATGAATAATGATCGATTCCCATTGTTCCAAGGGAAGGCTCCGGGCGGGAGGAAGAATCGACGATGCCCCCGATTTTCATCGCGGAAGCATAGACGTCCGATGGAGTCACTCTCCCTTTCTCCTCCTGCCTTTCACCTACCCCTTCCTACCCCCTCCGCAACCATGGGCTCACTCTCATGCCGGAAGGAAGTTCGGGGGGTGAATTATGAAGTTGCCGGCATTTATGCCAAAGAGTATGCCTCGCCTCACTTGACGTCCGCGAGCGGAAAAGGGGGTCGCGTTCGTTGCCCAACTTGGCCAAGTACTGGGCACAAAGCGCAATGTAAATTTTGCACGTCGTTCAACTCCATTTTGCCGGGGCGAAGTTGTAAATGGGCGCCTTGGGAGCGGTCGCTCGCCGTTCTCCGGCGATAACCTCGCCGAATCGTCTACGAGCTCCTCTCTTACTCTCTCTCTCACCCTCCCCCGCCCCTCCATCTCACCCTCGACTCTATATCCCTCTTTCTCTTCCGCGATAAGTCAACATTTGCTGCGGTTCCGCCCTCGCTGCGGCTCTGTCTCTCGGCCGAGAGCGTGTGCGCGCGCGCGCGCGCGGCCTTATTGTCGTGCAATTGGCGGAAATTAATTACGGAATTGATTAAACTCGGCTCTGGTACACCGTACGAGAGCGTGCCTCGCCTTAGGGGAGATTCCTGGATGCGAGTATCTTCCTCCCTCCACCACCTACCCCTCCTCTCAGGCCTCTATCCGTTTCTCTATCTCGATGTCGAACACAGCTCTCGCATTCTTCGCAGCGGCTAAGATGGCGCACAGGTCACAGTACGAATTAACGGTCGATTTGGTCTATTGAAGTCATCGGTACACAAAGATCTAAGATATTCATGTGCAGAATATTTGGGATGATCGGTGGATTTCTCGTTCGGAAAACGTTTCGCGGCTTCGAGTCATAATCTTCGTCGCTCGTGGCCAGGGGATGGACGACGGGCCTTAATTGAGGATAATTTTTTCCACCCCGCTCCGGGCCACTTGACATGTCTGCCTTTTCCGTTCAGGCTTTAGCCGCAGGGACAAAAAGTCCAATTAATCGCGCATGCCTTTCAGCCGCCGGCTGGGCGCGCGTAATGAAACAGGCCTCCGGCCGCGAGAAAGGGGCTAGCTGGGAAAGGGACGTTAGAGGAGGTTTGAGGGGGGGGGGGTAACATTACGTAGGGAAATGTAAAACGACGCGATCGTATTTTGAGACGAGCCACTCAAAGCGAAAGATCAACCGACCCACTTGGCTCATCACCAACTCTTCATCCTTGGATTTAGCGTGCGCAAACGTGGCATATGTATCACTGTGTACACACGCTGTGTAAACGGCGGGGGCCCGCCCCCGAAGTAGCTGAAATGCGCTGAATTTCTGAATTTCCGAAAGGCCTCGAGTGTCGCGCCGAGAATGGTCGTAACGTCGAACATCGTTTATGCATAGTTTCCGGCTGATTACCGGCGAGCGAAATTACTTACGTGCTCCGTCGACGGCAGCGGCGGCCAGGGCCGACAGACATTTGATAAAACGGCGCACGTAACTCGTTAGTCCTCCCCCCCCCCCCCTCCGGTAAGCGAGACAGCCCCTCTCACCCCCCTCACGTTATTCGATAAGAATCCTCGACTGCCGACGATATGAAAAGTTCACTTCCGTCCCACTGTCTCGCTATACTGATTCTGCTCAATCTTCGCTGCGCGCGGACAATCCTGTTTTCCCAGTACCTCTCGGCTTCCGTTCTCGCGAAACCGTTCATTACGGATGACTGCCACTTCGCTCGGGCGTCAAAGTGTACGGTCAAGTTCCACGAGCAGCAAACGTCCGCCAGCCATGAATCGATCATCGAGCGTAAAGACTAGCGGCTAAATCGGTCTCCCGATATTTAATGGCGCGGCCAGCGAACATTCTTAAATCGTCCGATATCGATGCACCGATTATGCGGTTTGACGCGCACGGGACGTAAACGATCGGTTAAAATCGCGCGCGCGCGCTCTCTATGTCTCTCTCCCTCTCTCTGTCTCTCTCTCGCTCGCACGCTCGCAGTCTATGCGGGCCAGTCGCAGTTTACTTTATCAGCGTGCGAGGATAAAGTGTCGCAGCTGATACGGCTGATCTGCGTCGGTTCATTGACAGTTCTCCTGGCGGAAGGGTGGCTTTTAGTTGGGCACGGCGAGCGCGCGGAGATTAAATTACTTGATGGCCACTGCCGGGGGTTGATCCTCGATGTATCTCGTCCACGCATGAACAGAGATTAAATAGAGCATGCTACGTGCTACCCACTCGGATAATCGCGAAATTCCCAGGGCTTTTATCCCCTTGTCCTCGATAACGGCCTGACACGCGCGCCGATATTATTGCTGGCGATCCTCATGATTTCTACCCTCCCCTCCGCCGCGAACCTACCCCTCTGCCCGGGATCGATCGTAAAACCGACGCGGAGGACGTTCTGCGGATTAAGCATGCGGGAACAGCGCCAAACAGCTTCTCATTTTTTTCCCTTCCTTCCTTCCGTTACCTCCATTTTTCCAACCCGCGGCTGTAGATCCTTCTGGATCCGGGCGCGTTTATCACGCTTCATAACGTCTCGCGCGAGTCCCGGAGTAATAAGAGATTCTCCTCCTCTCCCGGCTGAGTAGATTGAATGATCGAAGGGCTCCTCGGCGTTACGGGGAGCGAATCAGGCTGCAGAATGAGTTGGAGGACAGCGCGTCGGAGCGGCCCGGAGATTCTGTCGGAACGCCGGTTTTACCGGTCCCCGGAGGAGCCACGTCGCGGATTTGAACAATAAAAGGCAGTCGGCGAACAGACGCGACAAAGGATGTCGGGGTAGCGGTGCTCTCTTTGAGTCGAAGTCGATGAAAGTCCGTAATCGAATTTATAACGTGAGTCGATCGTTTCTATTGCTCCCATCGAGCTACGTACGGAGAACGGTGAGGGAAAGAAGTCGAAGAGTCGAGATAGTTAGAGCGAATAAGAGAGAGAGAGAGAGAGAGAGAGAGAGAGAGAGAGAGAGAGGATAATCGGTAGTCAAACGCGGACTGCTAACGCAAACTGCTAACTCGAACCGCTAACGCGAACGATAACGGCGCGGGCCGCTATCTCAGACACTCTGGGTGGAAATGGAAGCCGGACAGTATCGGGTGTATCTCTTATTCCCTGAACCTCCGACTCGTTCCGCATCGGAAATTCTCAGCCTCGGACCGGAAGCAAGTCCCGCCTGGAAAGTCTCGGACCGAAATCTTGCGGTCGAGCGGCAGAGAACGGTCCCGGGGAGGTTGGCAAGTGGGTGGATGGGGATGACACATGAGCTTTATTTTGCATGAATTTTTACGAGATTAGCCGACATAAAACACGCTCCAGTCCCATAGGCACGTACGGCGGCCGCATCCTGCAAGCTGCCGCTAAGCATAAATCGTAGCCGGCGTGTCTGGGCGTTAGAAATTAAAATAGATTAAAAACTACCGGCGCCGTCAACGTGGAAGAGCGGAACGGAAGGAGAGAAAGCTGATGGCATGAGAGAACGGAAGGAAGGAGAGAGAAGACGGAAGGAGAATGGCGGAGAATTTCGGTCGCAGCAGCGGAAACGATCTCGTTTTACAGCCCAAGAATCGTCAGCCATCCTGCGAGGGTTCATTCGGAGTCCTCCTACGTTCGCGCGTTCACGCTCCTTTGCGCCAAACGAGAGCGTTAAACGGCGCCCGTGTCCAATTTGCAATTTTAGCCGGTCGAAAGAATTCTAGGTGGGAGGCGGAGTCACGGTTGTTGATACGAGCTCGCCGAGCAGCGAGTGAGTAATGAAAGCGAGATCAAGTCATTCCGTTCGCGTTGCGGAGTAAAGAAAATTTCGTTGCCGGAGTCCAGAGTACACGATTTGAAAGAGTTCTTCGACGAGTCTACCCGAAGAAAAATGTAATGGATCGGACGGACCAGGAATTCTCCGATGAATTTCTCGACCGGGGTTAGAGTGCGACCTCGAAAATGTACACCCCCCTTGGCGCGTCTCTATTCGAGTGCAGGGCGGCAAATATTAGGGAAGCGATGCATCACGCGCGCGCGTCGACCGTGTGTGTAGGTATATGTGTGTGGCTCTGTGTATCGGCCGCGCTATCGCGGTTTATAAACTTGTCTCTTGACACGTGGCCCCCGTGTGTAATTGCACGCCGGCGCACGTGCACGCGCGCCAGCGACAAAGGACCGGCGCGTGTACCGTACCGAGCGTCAGAGTGTGCGGGGGCGTACGTTCGCGGGAAGTTACGTGAATGCACGTCAAGATACATGAATGCGAGGGAAGGTTCGTTCTCCTATCTGACGCTTCTGCGCGAGGCCGAGCGCAGAGGTGGGTCATGATGTACGAGGGAGTATTGATGGATGAAGATTAAGTTTTCGGGGGAGTACACTGCAGTCGTAAATACGTTGGGTTCTTGGTGCGCCTACGATTCTTCAAATCTTTCGCTATTTATGTCCCGATCCGCTGGGCGTATGCTAATTCGACTGCGTAGTTCAGCGCAGTGTCATCTTCCGCCAAAAGCGTTGGCCTGACAGGAGAAACGTTTGTCCGTAAAATCGGTCCCCGAAATCTCTTCTGGGAAATCTCGCGTCTCGTTCGATATCCAAACGCCACCCCTTCCAGGGTTATTCGTCGTTTTTTTGTCACTGGACAATCCTTACTCCCGCTGACTATATATCGAGCGTGTCCGGTGTAACGGGTGCGCGACAAACATTCCGCGTTTTTCGCCTCCGAGTATTTCCATCCCGGCTTGCATAATGCATCGTACACGCCCTCGGCAATCCACCTTCCCCTTCCCTCGCCTCTCAGCTTGCTTGGCCAGCCCTTACACTTATTTCTCTCCTCTTCCAGCCCGAGTGGAGCGAGAGCAAGCCTCCCGAGAGCACTTGCGATACTTTGTTTGTCTTCGTCGTCTGGCACGGTTTAGGCTACATCTTGCGGCGATCGGGGCTGGATCCTGTCTCACGAGACCGTCCTTCGGACAAAGGCCTTCTCTAACGGCAATTTGACCCTGACCATATGATTCCGCCCTGTGACGGAGTTTCGCAGAATATCGGGGACGCCGCTCAAAATTCCCTCCTCCTCGGCTGTTCGTCAATTTTCATACCGGGCACCATTATGTTACGGTACGCAGGTAGTATTGTCAGAGGATACAATCTCGATCCCGTAAAAATTCTCGTATCGATTCGAACGTAGATAGAGACGCGCGCTTGGATAATAATCTTTTACCCCTGATTTTTCCTACGTTTAGTAATGTTTAGTTTCTTAAAAAGGGAAGCGATGTTTCGAGACTGCCCTTATGTCGAGGGAGCCTTTTCGTTGGCGTCGCGTGGCATTTAAAGCGTCTCTCCTCGCGAGAATTGCGTCCGTGTATTATTTCACCCCGCTCTTGTTTGCCCAAAAAGTGGCGGTGAAAGGGCGAGTTTGCCACCAGACGCCCGGCGCACTTTTCTCGGAGTGGCCGCATTTCAGGGCGAGTTTAAGGGTGAGTTTTGAGAAGGCGGCGAGCCGTAAGGGGTGCGGATCGACGGTATTGACCGACCGATTGACGCCGCCGGTAGTTCGGTCTCGGTATTGTGCGAAAATGGGATCCTAAGCAAACAGCGTCGGCTTCGGAAAAGAAAACGGCTCGACGACGTGTACCTACGTTTCTGCCTAAGTTCTCGATCTGTTTACCGTTTCAACCCGCGGGGTGTGGGGGGGGGGGGGTGGCTCGTTATTAACCGGAAGCTTCTCACTTTAGACTTGTCCGAAAAAATTGCCGAAGGACATTGAGAATTCAACTCTCCTCACCGGAGTCAACGGAATCGATTTAGTCGACAGCGAAGACTGTCATTCTCTTCGCTGTCAGCGCGGGAGACTCTCGTCGGAAGGCGTCACTCAACATTTATTTTACTCGCGGCCTCGTTTAGCTTCGGATCGTCTGGCACGTTTTACTGTATATGACAACGTATCAGACGGTATCCTCGTTTTTCCATCTGTCCCGCGTGTGTGTTAGTGGATCATGTACGGGCAGCCCTCGCCGCCTTCCGATCGTTCGTCTATGTCCAGAAAGCCGCGCCAGCCATTTGGCCCTGACCGAACGATTCTGTTGGATAGCGACGTAGACGTCGATCAGGGGGTCTGAAAGGATCCGGAATGTAACTGGTTCACTCCGCCGCCGCCGCCGCCGCCGCCGCCGTCGGGCCGCTGATCAATATGTGCGAGGAGAAGTCCTTTCGCCCGATGGTTTTCGAGTCACGTTTTTCACTTAGAATGAGTTTCGCGTTACCGGAGCGCACTTGGATTCTGCAGCGCTTGTTGTCCCGACGTCCCGCCCTGACCCCGATCAAGCGAGACTCCCCGTTAATCGATACCGATCACCTCCGATACCCACCGAGTACTTCAATCGAAATGTTGCAGTATTTTTCGATTTTTCGATTTTTCGAATTATTTTCCACCGAGCTTGCGAGCCGTGCAATTGGACAGTATCATTTACGAGCATCCTTGAGGTTGGTAGTGTCGGGATGTTTCTGGGACGATGAATTTTTTCGTCGGAGCACGAGGAGGTTATCTGACGTAGAAAGGACTCGGGTGATGGGTCGCGATGTAGTGGAATTTTAGGGATTTTTCTTATCTTCCCCGCCGCCTTGTCTCGTTGCCGTTGTCTCCGCGTTACAACAAACAATGGAAGCCGCCTGCCGACTCGGATAAGGTTTCACGCTTTCACCCGACACTTCTCAACCGCGAGTATCTTCACACTCTTCGACCCCCCCCCCCCCCCCCAGGGTCGTGCGCGTCGAAGTTAACGAAGATCGGCGAGTCAACATACGGGAAGAGCGGGGTAGCTTCGGCGAGGGGTAGGGGTGGGGGAGGAGCGGAGGCAAATAAAATTATCCCTGTACTCGTAAGATAAGTAAGATCCAGGGCAAGCCGGCCAATGTGATTCCGATCGAATGACTTTTCTGGGCAAGGATCCGTAGGAGAATCCCAGGCCGGGACGGAGTCCGGGGGGTAAGGATCCGAAATACGATTCGTACGTTCAATATCGGCGTAGGCCGGGATCACCTAGTTTTTCGCGAAATGGATTTCTCGCCGGCTGTTTACTTGGGATCGACTTTTATTTCCCCTCCCCACACGGCGAGGGGTTATATTTTTAAGTCCCGATATGAAACTTTTATTTGTAAGACGCGCCATCCAGGTTGCCCAGCCGCGGCAGCGGCGGCTCCGTCCGTGTTTAGACTTTCATGCCGTATTAACTTCGGACGCGCCTCGTAAGGTTTTTAAAACCGGCAGTGAAAAGGAGAGACGCCCGGCTCCGGCGTATTGTGAGGTAATAGAACTTCTTTCGGATTCCGTTTGCGCTCGGAAAACGAGAACGTCTGCCCATCCCTCACCTATACTTTTCTCCCTCAAAATACCGTCTTCGAAATGCGGTGCGCTCGGCTCGGATAGCGAGCGGTTTAAGTAATTTTCAGAAGCTTCCCAGGGCAGCTCGACAGATTGATGCCGATGCGCGGACGTTAAATTGAAGGAATAACCTGCGTTTTACGTTCAATACCCGCGGCATGAAGCTCGACTGATCCGCGATGGAAGGAAGGCTGCTGCACACATCCAATTACGTAGTTCCTTGCCTCGAAACGGAACACTCAGCACGCATCGACCTTCCATAAACACGCGCCGCTCCGCTCTCCTCGCATCGCGTGCCCTCCCACTTTATTACTATTCATGCGAGCGAATCGATCCGACGTGAAATGTTTACGATGTCAACGGAAGAACCGCGGCCGTAAAACGTACGCGTCTCAATATGGCCGACGGCAAACGTCCGTGTGCACTCTTGCCCTTTGCCGGATCCACGCGTGTGCGGATCCACCCTTACGCGCATCCTATTTTTACGCAGGTACCGCTTCCGTTGTCCCGTAACTGCAATTCACTGTTTTCCGACGATCAGCTCTGCATTTGCGAACGTAACGGATGCTCGCTGCCAATTACGCGCTAATCGATCGAACCGAGCCGCTTGTCTCGAAAGCGGCACGAGTTCTTTCCAAACGCACCATTCAAAGCTGCTTCCAGGCGTACGAACGATTTTTCTCGAAACGTGACCATTTTCGAAATAAACGGCGCAATTGTCAATTCGAGCGGTGTCAGTTTCCCTGTTTGCGCGTAGAATTTACCGTACGTGGCTCAACGAGCTGAACTATGATATACGCCAGGTAACGGTCGAAGCATGTGAACAATCCTGTTACACGTTACCCAACTGGCTGTTAGTGTTGAGCAGGTTGAAGCGCTTTACGCGTATCGCCGAGAACGACTGGCAGGACTCCGAGATAGCTGGCGCTATCCGATATCTTTCCATTCGGCAACGCCGAGCGTAAATACGTTGCATGCCGTAACGGCGACAGCGGCCTGGAAGGTCGTCGTCGCCGCCGCCGCCGCCGCCGCCGCCGTCGTCGTCGGCGTCGTCGGAGTCATCTTTCATACTTTGACTTCCGGCGAGATGAGCACGACGCCGTATCAGAAGCTTTGCGTTCCTCTGACTCCGGCGCGAATGACGGATACGCTCCGGCTGTTTCGTGATTACGTACGACGCATACCGGCGTCACGTTGTCCTCGAGATCCTTGCACTTCTCTTTCTCTCATTCTTCTTCTTCCCACCGCCCTCCTCCTGCCCTTCAACCCTCTTCCTCATAACCAGTCTCGCCCAGTCCAGTCTCACATTTTCGTTTTCAGATGCTTTTCTCCCGCGTCTTTGTCTGCCAGCTCTCTCTCCTTCTGTCACTCTCGAATTTTTTTCACCCCTCCCCCGCCACTTTATTTTCAGCCCCTCCAGCTCCCCCTCCACCTCCTCGGTCTTGTTCGCGACAGAGAGCACGACTTGCCTTTTTCCGCTGTTTCCTCGTTTTTCTTCGCGGAGTAACGACGAGACGTGTTTGTGCCGCGGATTAAAGTACGCTGTCCGAGGGAGAGCTGTCGGGGAGATAGAGGGGACAAAGGGGTCGGCCGTGATAATAATAACGTTGAAAAGTACGTGGCCGCCGTCTTGATTGGATGCGCGTAAAGAGTTCTCGCCCAAATGAAGCGGGAGATGGACGTGATAGCGTCAGGCTTGCTCGCCAGCGCGCGCGCGCGTGCGCACGTGCGGTTACGTATGTGCGACTGTGGTCGGACTGCTGATATTCATGATTTCAGACACTGTTATTAACCAGAGCGCGAAATGATGTTCCGGTTGCCCGTGGTTACGAGAAGCGCGAGGATTTCCGATCTGTGTGTCGTGCGCGTTCGGGCATCGATTTAAGTATCGGAAATCTGTTTTTGGCCGGCAACCAAAAATCCTGTTTTAAGACATGATAGAATAGCGGTAAAGCTATTAGCAATACATGAGATATAACATTGGCGTATAGCTATAAATTCCGAAGATTTCGGCTATCCGGGCACTTGGCCAGCTTGCGGGGGATATATCATCTGGGACGCGTCATAATTCTGCTAAAAATCCTCGTAAAATAATGAAAAAGTACCGTTTCGCCGCTAACCGAAACGAATATATTAACATCCGCCGCGTTTGACCTTAACGCTCGTCTATATTGAATTCCATAAAAGTTTCGACACTCAGCGATGCGAGAGCTTTGAATTACTACCCATCGCACGATGAAAGCCGCATAGGCCGCCGATAATTTCCACCGCAATATTGTTTCAAATACGTAATTCAATAACGCGAACTCCGGTAGATGCG
The DNA here is from genome assembly GCA_914767735.1 of Anoplius nigerrimus. NCBI lineage: Eukaryota > Metazoa > Arthropoda > Insecta > Hymenoptera > Pompilidae > Anoplius > Anoplius nigerrimus. The sequence continues at coordinate 433,792 of OU612080.1, forward strand.
AAAAATGTTTACGCATAATTTTAAGCCATATCTCAACGTAGTCAATGTAATAAACATTAAACGCCAATATAAGATAGAAAATTGAGGTAGAAAATTTTAATCGTGCACCGTGTTGACGGGATTCGGCATGCAGGGATCGTAATGACAGAAACATGGAAACATTATATGGCTGGAGAGTCTATGCGTTGGTACAGGTCATGAAGCATGTTGCTAGAGCTCATCCCGTCTGCATGCACAGAATGCTAAGGAGGACGCGCTAGGGTGTGGAGTGCCTGCGTGCTCTAAGACGGAACGAAGATCGGCAGCGCCGGCATTCTCCCATCTAATAATCAGAGAATCCACTTACTTATCTTGCGGTACGAATTCCCGTGGAAGCCTCTGCGCAGGACTGCAGATCCTCTTGAGGGACTTGGCGCTGTCGGGCATCCCTTCTTCCGGCGGGCCGTCGAATATTTCGATCGTCGATTGGCAGGACTGCGCGCTGCGGGATCAATAGACAAGGCATACCTGTCATTCTGCACGGTTGCGATTGATTATTATTATTAACGTATCCGACGCATCTGCGCTGGCGCGCTCGAATCGTTCGATGTGTCGGAATGTTGTATGGTTCGACCTGCGATTCAGTCTTTCGGCACGTTCTTAGTCAAAGAACAAAATTTGAAAATCGATGCTAACGAATAGTATACAGCTACGTGTATCAAGACTAACTCAAGGTTGAAGTTTGGGCCGGAAGCAGAAATAGTAGATCGAATGATTCGTACATAAATAGTTTCGTAGCTCTGTCGAAAGTTAAAGGCTGCATAGCGACGCGTCGATGAACACAAATCGCAGGTTGAATGTAAGGAACAGTATCGTATATCCGCGATGGTCGGAAGCGAGTTAAAGGGCGTGCCTCGACCCGTCCGTTGGAGAGAAATGACGGAACGTTTACGTTTACTCGGACTGTGTCGATGGGACGGCGTGCGAGCCGTGCATTCAGCTGAAAACTATCGTGCTCGAACACTCGCGTGTATTGGCAGCCGAGTGGAAAAGGGAGAAGGACGCGCTCGCGCGCGCGCGCTCTGTGGGTGGAAGGTAAGGGAAAGGTAAGAAGGGAAGGAAGCCCGGTAAAAGGAGCAAAGAGTACCGCAACTGATTCGTACGGCTGGTTACAAGGTATTCCCTACGCTCCAAGCTACTTTCCCGGTTCACTGGCGCCTGGATTTACAATATTCTATTCAAAATTTATGCCGCCTTCAATAAAGCCTTCTCTCTGTCTTATACCTTCCGACCTCTCAGGTCTGCGTGCCTTCCCTTAGTTTATTCTCGGGTTATACTGGGTGGGACGGAACCCATGCTGCAGCTGGGGATACATTCTCTCCGTGTCGTGTGAGGAAAACAAAGCGAAAGAATGGAACAACTCTCTGGTACAACCCGAAATCGTACAAGCGTCAAAGAGAAATTAATCAAATAATTATCGATCTCTTCACAAATTCCAGTCTAAAAATCTTGTCGATAAATTCTCACGCACAAAAAGTAAATAATTCCACGTTTATTTTTCAACTAGCATTCCGAACTTCTTTCGCATCGCGCACGTACCTATATTTGCTCAGCGCGTGGATGCAGATTTTCGCGGAAGGGTTCCGAATGGTTTTCAAGGATCGGGATACATCGTTTGCCCGACTCCCGCTACCATTGTGCATGCTAATTGAAAATCTGAGGAATACCACGGGCCCGCGTCCGCTTTCAGCTCGACGACTCGCCTCGTTGTTTCCCGCGTGATTTACTGCGACGCCTACCTGCTTCCCGCCTCTGTCCGCGTGATATTTCCCGTCGAGCAGCCCCCGCCCACCACCCCCGATAAATCCTATTAATTAAAACGATTCGGTAACGAAAGCTCCGTCTGCTAAATGAAAGATGGATATCTGCGGCGGACGGCCGGCTTACAAATAAATCGTAACCCTTGCCAATCGAGGCCGACTGCTGACGTCTGCTCGTGAACGAGCCTCCTGTTCGCGTCGTTCCACGCACCCCCTCCCCCCCCCCCTCCGCCGCCCTCCAACCCACCCCTATGGCCGCCTCGATGAGAATCCGGGCGCGTCAGTTAAACACCAATTGAATTTATTGCCCCCTCTCCCGTCCGCCGCGACGTCCGCGAGCCGCCACTTTTGGCGGCTAGAATTTTTCGGAAATTCGATGAAACGCGGACAGCGGCCGGCTCGTAAAGGGCCGGAAATATCAGAATCTCGTTACTCCCCCGTATCGAATACCATGACTTATCCGCTCGGCGCAGCCGGACGGGCTGACGCGGTTTCACGCACTTTTTTCGACCTTTTTTCCCCGACCCTTTTTTTGATTCATCTCCGTCCAAAGCGATCTCTGCGGCTTGCTTTTTTGCCGCGGCACTTCGTTAAAACGTGGCAATTAGAGTGATTCGACGTAGGTAATGAAATTAAACTGTCCGGGGAGCGGTAAACATTTGCGAACGGTACCGAAATGAATGTGACGGTGTTGGATACGGTGCGGTCAATGGCCTTTCAGCGATCGTCAAGCGGAGGATTTCAGTCTTCAACGTAAGCAGGTCGCTTTCGGTCGCCAAGCCGGTCGTGTCCGACGTTGATCTCGATCGACGCTCGCGACGTTCTAATTCCGCCGGATATTACGATCGTTGGACGTCGGGGTGCGATTTTAATTTTCCGTCGCCGCGTACTTTTCATTCGCGGCACGCTTTCAATTAACGGACGATTATCGATCATTCGACGTGTCAGTCGACTACCTTCGGTTATAATCCGTCGGCAGTGGCAGGAGGAGGGAGGCATGCGGGTCCGCTACTAATTGAAAACACAAATCGTCCGAGATACGCGACAGCTGGCCAATGTGCCTCGGCGCATTATCCGCGGGCCACTGTACACGGCGTCCTTCCGATGCTCGGGCAAGCTCGAAGCTCGAAGCTCTCCAAGCTGGAAGCTCGAAACCTGACAGTTGACGCGCTTCAGGTAGGACGATCGAAAACTGACGCGCTACTGACGTAAGGCCGAAGCGCAAATCGAGCTCAGAGACGCACGTCAAGGCAGGAGTGAATTGAACGACGTGAGATATTTTATGAAAACATTCATGCTCTCGCAATACTGAACCGTGCGAATTGGGAGGGGAGGGTCGTAAAATTTTCGTTCGCTGCCGATCGGCATCGATTGTCAATCAATCGGGAGGGCGGTAGCTGCCGAACGAGGCGCCGAAAGCGCTTCGCGCCCGATATCTACATCGCGATAAACAACGAGCGTAATGTGGGTACAAGTAACAGTTTAGCAGGTCGATTACGATAGCGATCGGCGCTGCCGGGCGATTGTGCCAGAAAATATTCGCAATTCGCCGGATTATCATCGCCGCTCCGTATCGCTGCGGGGGTAAACGTTCGCGACTGATATCTTTACGAGAGTTTTATGCTAACGAGGCGCGAATTTTATGCCAAGTTCGACGAATAAACGGAAAATTCACGGCGAGCTAGCCGGACGGCCTCGGTGGGGGTGAGAGGGACGCTGAGAGAGGGATGGCGAGAGGGATGGAGTTAGCCAGGAGCTCGCTCGTACGTTCGAGTTGCGTTCGATTCTGCCAGACGGAGTGGGAGCGGAATAAAAATGACCGTGTGTACGTGTCGGCTCGTTCCTTTGCAGATGCGAACTCTGATCCGTATCTCGAGTGGCGGCGAACTGAATAAACTGCCCTTTACGCTCAATTCCAATGTACGCGCGGCCCGCTCCCGCTTCGGGAAGTAATAATTTATACATCAAGGCGGCTTTGCGATTGTCCTCGCATATCCAGGAAGGTGACACTCCGGATCGAGGATACGGGAATGAAGAAACGTATTTCGATTGTTTGCCCTGCGAGCCCTGCGAAGCGTATAATTCCGGGCGACGATTTACTTGTTGAGAAAGGCGATCTCGCGCGAGAGTTACGTACGTCGGTGTCCGATACAGATTTATAGAAATTGGCTTTCGAGAACTGACGCGCTATCCCACGTAACCTGGCCAGATCGAAGAGAGACAAACAAATGAAACGCGATTCTCTCCGCTTCAGTAATAAAAACCTACCAAAATGACGTGTTTTCAATGTCCAAATATTCTCCACATTTCGAGCACAAAATTAACCGCACACCTTCCCGACTAACGGGATCGGAGGAGTGGCAGGCGTCGAGGATACCGAAAACGTTCTGTCAAGTCAGTTAGCGTCACGTTAAGTACAATATAACTCTCGTCCCGCCGTAATCGATTGGCTGGTCGACAGCGGCGTCAATACTTTCCCGAAAGCCGCCGACGTGTCAATTGAGCCGAGCAATGGAATTATTATCGTCCCTCTGACGTGACGCGACCGCTCGCAGAAGGCACCCCCGATGTTTGAGCCGTGTTAGGTTCTAGGTCGAATCCCTCCCGGCTCTCGGTGCACCTTGTACAGACACGTATCTGTGTACGTGACTGCATTTCGGGCCGGTTCCTGCCGTCGGCCTCCTCGCCTCGGTGCGACCCCGGAGTTTCTGAAGGCGAATACTGGGCTGCCCGGGGGGGGGGGGGGGATGAAGAAGGGATAGAGAAGGGGTTGCAGGGGTTGCGGAGGCAGTATGAAAGGAGCGCGCTGTTTCCACTCGCCGTGCGCCCGCTCGAAAATACGACCCTCGTTCGTTCCCGGACACGTGTGTAATATGGACTCGGCGTTACAGTCTTGCAATATGTAACGCGTAAAATACTGCCCATAATATGTGTACTGCGAACAGCTCGTTCCGCCGAATTAATATTTGCGGTAACGACAGCGGGGTATTTGCACTCGGGGTTGAAGGAGGAGGGGTAGGTCTAACCTTGCCGAAATTCGCAGGAAGTAGACGGCCGAGGAAGAGAAGCGGAGGATACGACGTGCGATGAAAGTTTGATTGGAGCGTCGTTTAGCCACGCTCGTACATGCAGCCCTGCTACCTTCGGGGATCAGGGCCGGAATTAATCTGAATTCAAGCTGTCCGTTTCTTTCCCTATCTCGGCCCTTCCATTACCGGACTCGATACACTCGAGGCGGAGAACGTTCGATTTGGCGGTGGAAGTTCGTAATGGGACTGACGCCGTCGAGACTGCAGTTTAGCGTACGTGTGCTCGCCTCGAGGCTGTGTACATTTCGCACGCTCGACAGGCGTGCGCGTGTGGGTCGGTACGTGTGGTCGGCCAGTGTGTACGTGTTCCGGGAGTCGCGAGAGGGGCAACAAGGCGAGCTGCAACGTGCCTCGCGCCACGACGGTGCACTTTCGAAACGTGTGAGGGTGGACGGCCCGGGATGGAGGGTAGGTGGGGGGGGGGGGGAGTGGTTAAGGGTGTAAGGTGGCAAAGGAGGTTACCTGAGATTGTAACTGGCCAACGAGACGTGTCCCGTGTCGTAAGTACGGCCGCGCAATACCAGCCGGCACATCGTCGACTTCAGTTTGCCTCTCGTGTCGTGGTGACCTGCGCGAACCTTTTCCCCGCTCACCTCCAGGTCGCAGCTACTGCCCACGGTGCCCTGGTCCTTCCGGTGATCGTGGAGGTCGCGGTTGTTGTTGTAGCGCACGCTGTATACGTTCCCGCCGATCGACTTCATCATCTCGACTGTTCGGCAGGTAAAGAGACATTTTGTCGATCAGCGTACAATCGTTCTCCATCGGATGTTCTTTATCGATACAATAGTTGCAGTACTTCGACTTAACGTTTTACTAGACGGAGACCTATTTTTTCAAGCTAGACAGAGTTACAGGACTCACAGCTCTTGTTGTTGGTCTCCATGGTGACGGTGGTGGGCGCCTCGGTGGTCATTTCGACGAAGGTCAGCGAGGCGACAAAGCCATTGTAATCAAAGGGCGGTATTTCCGGGCCGGCTCTGTAAAGCGGAATTCGCCACACGTTGAACAAACGCCATGCGAGATCGTTGACTTACAGGGTCCTCGGCCGGAAGTGGCGCCCGAACGCGGCGGTCGCACAATGTCGGTCAAATGTTTGCCCCGCGGCTTCGAGCCGACGTCAACGTTTGCTGACCGCCCGCGCAAGGAGCTGAATTAAGAGGAAAGAGGGAGAGGTGGCAGAGATAGAGATTCCTTACCTAAACTCGACCAGCAGCTCCTGGCCGGGGTACATGAGCGACGTCTTCTCCTTGCCGCATAGCATCTTCAGCAGCGGACTGGACGTAGTCGAGCCGGAGTACACGGCGATGTAATCGCTGGTGCAGTGACTGCAACAGGAATGAGCGAAGAAATATATCAGCTTCGTACCTCAGCGAGAATCGTAGATTTCGGGACCGTTTCGGAATGGCGGACGGACCCCCGCGCCGCTCGCAGAGACGCCATTTTCCTCCTTTACGCCCGAAAACTTGGCAAGGGAAAGCTCCCGGGAAGCGGAAAGAGAAAGATAGAAATGGCCGTAGTTGAGGGAGGTTCAGCAAGAGGGGGGGGGGGGGGGGGAGGAGGAGGAAAATGGGGAAAAGAAGGATGGAGAGAGTCAATAAAGACGACCGCGCGCGGGCGAGACTGGCGAGTCCAGTGCCAGAAATTCGAGACTGTAGGTAAGCGTGTAACGTGGGGGCTGCGTGTGCGTACGTGTGCGGTCGTACGTAAAGGGGTGGACGGCGGATGGGGGAGGGGGGAAACTATCGAAGCAATCGAGACTCGTGTACCGATTTATCAGGGAGTTCATGAGGATGAACGGGATTCGGGTGGCTCGGGGAAGTTTCGCCATTAAGAAAATATCCAATATTACCGCGTTAAGGCAGTGGCGGCTGTGCCGAATTACCGCGGCCAGGGGGATCGTCTGATTTATTTTACGAGGAAACTTCATCGTCCTTTGCCTACCGCCCCTCCTACGACGGCCCGATACCTCGAGTCGCAACGACCGCGGCAGCGTCGATTTTAATAATCTGACCAATTAAGCGGGTCCCGGGCCGTTATCGATCGACTCTCGACGCGAGTCCAGTCGATCAAGATCGTACGAGCTCCACCGGGTGGCAATTGATATTCGATACCTGTCGATACTGGGCCGAGAACGTCGTAGGATAGGTCTTGCCAGCTGATAATTGGGGACGTTTTAAATGGAAGGGCCTGGGATTAATTCGTCGGCGATAACCATTTCGCACGCCGCGCCGCTGATTAATCGCCGGCAGGCGTCACGCATATTGACCCCGTTCGCGGGCCCAATTAATAATCCTTATAAATACGTCGGGGGCGATCGGTACACAATGTAATCCAGTCCGTTGCCCAATAAGATTAATTAACCGAAGACTCGCGAAAGGTGTTTCATGAAGTTTGCTCATAAATTTCATCGGATCGTGGGTTCGGTAGGTGGGTAAGCAGAGGTAGGGTAGACGTAGGGTTTGTAACTAAAGAGAGAGAGAGATGGGGGGAGTAACAGAGAAAATAGAAGAGAGAGAGAGAGAGAGAGAGAGAGAGAGAGGGAGAGGACATTCTGTCGAGCGATAAAAACAAATTAATCGGCTAACTTTCTGTCCCCCTCTCCACCCTTCGCCCGGCGTGCGGCAGCAAATTTTACCGATTGCCCGAAATTTTCGAAATTCCGCGCGCACAACTTTCGACCGCTCATTTCCAGTCTCTGGCTCCCTTTGCGCCACCCCTTTCCGCGGAGGGGTGGCCCGTGTCGTTTCAGACGTCGGGAGCGGCGATGCGTGGCGTGTCGCTAATTTCTGAATAATTAACTGTCACCCGGCTGCGGTGGGGCGAAAACTCTCGGGCGTCGCCATAATTGAGATCCGCCCTTACCCCTCCGCCACCCCCTGGCCGCCGTCCGACCGCCTCTTGCCGCTCGCGTGGCCCTTTAAACCGACTCTCGGCCCGGCTCGCGTACGCTGTAATCTGCTAAATGAATAAACTTTTTGCGCCCATTCGGATTGCGGTTTCGTCCCGCGAATCGCTCCACTCTTTTTACCCACGATGCACCGTAATCGCATCCGAGCACGGGGCTGCGCTCGCGCGCGCACTGCGCGAACTGTCGCCGACCGGAAATGAACCTGATTTGGCGCCGACGAATTGGCTATGACGGCGGAATCCTGCTGATGGCCTTCGTGCGTCTGGCCGTTCGCTTATCCGCGAGCGGAATTATTAAATTTTGCCGGTGTAAAGCTTGCGCAGATGTTTTGCCGGGGTTGTTCTCGCTTACGTGTCCTGGGAGAGAATTTCTTCGGGTTTAGAATGCTTACGATGAATTCCAAGAATTTATCAGCGTCAGCGGTAGGTCGTAGGTATCGTTCAGGGTCAGTAGTAAATTCGAGGAAATTACGGGAGGTACTCAGTTGAACCGTCCCTTCTCTTTCCGTCTGTGTTTCGACTCTTTGCGCTGGCGAGGGTTGTTCTGGGATTCATAGTTTCGTTAAATAGTAATTGGACGCACGTCAGACTGGCGGCAAATTGATCTGTAGAAATTTTGCGCCGTAGGTCGGAATTATGTAATTGATAACATATTGTATGCATAACTTAATTGTTAATAATTACTTTCTCATTTTATCGCCGACTTGTTAGTCTAGTTAAATTTCCAATCGGATTGCGACCTGATTTATTAATAGCGATGATGATGCTGCGGCTGGTTACTGCTGTAAATAAATGTTTGAACAGTGCGTAAAGTGATTGCAGAGGACCCGGACAAATTGCGTAATACTTCGGTACATTTAGAACTCCATGGTCCGGGATAAATAGAGAAATTAAAAAATTCATAGTCACAATGGATTGTGCAAAAGCATTTTTCTTCGTAGTGACAGTAACTATCGCAAAAATCATCCCATCGATTCCGAATGGGCCTCAAATTATTCATACGTACTCAAGCCACATTTTGAAACATACCAAATTGCTGCTATATTATTTAAACCGTTTCCATTGTTTATAACGCTTGTCGAACTTCGGCGTCATATTCGACAGTTTTGGTCGTATTCCGCCGTATTACAGACACTTCCCGTTCCGGTGCTAATGACAGATTCAACGTATTATGACATCGTCGATTTTTAGTCGAATAGAGATTCCCAGCGAGACTAGCGTCCATCATCTATTTTCGAATCGATGTACCATCGCGCGGGAAGTATGTGCCACTCATTTTTGGCCGACACGGCGTCCAATCTGTTAAACAACGCCAGCACCGTCCGTCGGGATGATTTCGAAGCAGACCAGTAATAGAAAGAGAGAGTCGAGGTCGTTTTCACGCTATTGTGGACCTTTTCAACCCTCACGCCATTCCTCATCGTCGATGTTCATCGACGCGATTAATCGAACTTCAAAGCCAATGATCAGTTTGATCAGTTCTGCGCTCAATGTCACTCGCCTATTATAAGGCGCTAATGAACTTCTGAGGGCACTCGCGGGAAATCCCAGGACTCTATTAACATCTCTTAACATCCCGATTACCCTCGCAGCCCGAATCAAGGACCCTAACAACGATCCGAACCGAATTTAACCGAAATGGTTAGATTTTTAGCCGGGCGAACGCCGAAATTAGTTAAATACACGTTCGCGAGCGTAGAGTCGTACCTGGCACGGCATCGAATACGTGCTCCTCCCTCCGGCTCATCGAATTTCACCGAGATTACGTAACAACGATTCACGGACGCAGCCTTGAGCCAGCCGCGATCGATTCATCCCTAATAGTTGCGTTCCGGGGAACGCACCGTTTCCATCCCAGCGGATTTCGCCAATTTCGAATATTCGCCCCTTGCCGCCCAGCCCCTCCTCTCCCGGAGCAGATTTTTCTGCAATCAGACTCCGCGCTGTCCCAAAACAATAATCCCTGTCTCGGCCTCGGCATCCTGGCCGCCCGGCGGAGAAATGGTCCTGCGCCATTTCTTCGCCAGCGCAGAAAATCGGATTCCTCCGGCTTCATTTCGTGCGATCTCTCTGCCGGCCGCCCCTGGCATCAGACTGAGTGGCGAGCCACGAGCTGAAAGGAGCTTTCTGCCCTGGACGAGGGGCGGAACGTCATCCCTCCATCGCCGCGCTCTTCGCCCGTCACTATCCGCGGATAGAAACTGTCCGCAAATCCGTGGAAGTAAATTAAAAAATGTTGCTCCGAATCCGGGATCGATCCGGCGCTTCAACTCAGCCCGTACGGCGATATAACCCACCCTGCTGGCCCGGTATCGAGCAACCAACCCCCCCTCTCGCTCACCTCCCTCCCTACGATACAGCTACCACCCCTGGTATACCGCCTTCTCACCTCGGCCGAATTAAAAGCGCGGAATTAAATCAGGGAGACTCCCTTCGTGGATTACACGGGCTAAAAGCATCCGCTGCTCGTAAATTCACTCTCTATTGGCCGTAAATAATCCTTTCGCCCGGACGCACCCTCTCTCCCTCCAATTGGACTGCCCTTTTTTCGCCCCTCTCTGTATGTGTGTTTTTTCGACTGTCCTTTTTGGTCGTTGCCGCTTTTTTCGAGACGTCTGGCCCCGTGCGCTCTGGGCCGAATCCCTTTTTTGCTTTTTCTGCGCAGATGCGTCGTTGTCGAGTATTTTTAATGCGCTTCATTAACGAAAATGTTTTTTCCGGATGATTGTCGGAAATTCGGCCGAACTTCCCGTCCGTCCGTTCGTTCTCCTGCGAGCGAGTCGCAAATTGCAAAGTGATTAAGGCTAAAGTGCGGGGGTAAGAAAGCGGCCGTGAGGAGGGGCGAAGAACGTTGGGAGGCTGGCGGATGGGGTGATAGGCCATTAGGTTGATTTTATTAATTAAACAAAACCGAAATTGCCCGCCTTGGCCCACCGTTCGAGCTTCCTCGGGCGCAATTTTTTGCCCCTTCCGGCTTTGTTGCCGAGGGGGCCGAAACGACGAAATTGCTTTCTAATTCCAGTACCGACGCCTATCCGGCCGACGACTGTAATTGATCGATCATCAGATCTCGTCCGGAATAACCGATCGGCTCGGGAGAGGCGGAACGGAAATTTTCGATCTACTTTCCCTTACCAGCATTTTTTGCTGCGGCCGGATGGGCGGCCGATTGAATTAGGGCTGATTGTAGGTGACGTCATACTTCGCGAGTTCGACGGGATTGGAAGCACGAGCCGCTCGACCGCGAGATATTCCGTTAGAACTCATCAGCGGCGCATCTTCCGACTACCTTATTTCGTTCGTTCCCTCAACCACCCCCTCCCTCCCTCCACTCCGCGTCTGTGCAATTCCGTTTCCTTGAGCACTTAATGCACTCGGAATCTGGGCCAGGCGGCTGCCTGGCGGACGTATGGTAATCTGTTCGAAATTGCGCGTCACCGGCGAACGTCCCGCGATTCGTCCGACAGTTGAAGGGTGAAAAAAAGGTGGGTGCCGGGGCGAGAGAGGAGAGAAATTGCGAAAAACTGCGAGCTGCCCCGTCACGGCCGATGACTTATTCGCGACGAGGACGACCCTCGTCGTCGGACATTTTCTCCAATCTTTCCTTCTTTCCTCTCCTTTTTCGACGACGGACGACCTGGCTTTAAGTGACGGCAAGGAAAGGGGAGTTGGGGGAGAGCGCGAGGTGTTTAAGAGAATTTTTCGAGAAACGTTTCGCCGCGGTCGCCAATGGCCGGTAATGAAGCCTCCCGTTTGTCGTGACTTCGGGGCCGCACGCTATTCTTGAGAGTATTAATAACGGCGATTAGCTCCGGTTCGGTCAATTTACCGCGAGAGATCGAGCGTGAACAATTTCGCCCACCCCAATTGCGAATTTTTCATCGATCGGCCAATCTTCTTTTCGGTCCGCCCTGTAATCTCGGATCAGGGCTAAAAATATACTTTCGCGGGAACGGAGACCGTAGGCAGAGATTCACGTTACTTTTTTTCGGGTCAATCCTATCCTTGCAACGTTACGGCCGTTTAATTACTTAGACGAGGCGCGTGATTTGAGTACGGTGTAAGTGCTTAAGTCGCAAAGTGTTAACCTCGCATATTAATGTACACGGTGGCAGGGGTCTTGATCGTGATCGATTAACGGAAAGTGAAGCAGCTTGGGCCGAACGATACCGCAGACCGAGATCGCAACCGGTGACCAAGACTGACGTTCTTACGTATATTGGCGTAAGTTTGCTATTCTAATAGAGTTCGCCGAAGAGCATGGGAAGCCGGGGGAGAGGGGGGGGGGGGGAGGGGGCGAGAGAGACGGGGAGATTAGGAGAGGGACTTAACTTGGCAACTGACGGTACTCAAGAGTTTGTCGTGCGGGGTCAGAATATTGGAGATGGTCAGACCTGCCGGGGCAGACTCTAGGAAGCTCGGAATATTGCGAGGCGGAACATTAACCGCCGGCTAAATGGCCGGGAAAATCGATTTCATTGCACTCTCGTCAATTAATTACTCTCTTTCCGCCCGTCTCGCTCGCCCAATTTCCCGCAGCCGGCCGAAAATTTAAGTGAAGCAAACTCTAAATCAAGGGCTCCCTGCACCTTGCCACACTTCGCACGCTTCCTTAACAATAATTCTTCTCATGTTACCCACCCTGCCGACTTCCCACGTCCAACAGTCTCACATTCGACACTTTCCGCTTCGCACTTTAAAGCTCGCATATAACTTGGCCGGCGAAACGCACCGACAGCCAAGTCGGCCAATATTTTCTCACGGTCCATAGATCGGCGCGCGAGCGATCAATTTCGCGCCGCGAGTCTGCCCTGGAAGCGGAGAGGGAGAGAAGGTCGAGGTGAATTTCGACGAGGCAGCCAGAATTTCGCTTCGAGCGTGTTGCCGCGATAACGCTCGCCTCGGCCTGACTTACGTCGGATCGCGGGCGACGATTAGGCGAGAAGGCGAGCAGCTAGCAACGAGTGCAATTACAGTAATAATCCGACATGCTTGCAATAACGGCCTTGGCGCAGATGCATTAGGGTACATGTCCCGAGCACATCGCGAGCTCGCTGTTCCGCGCTCGGCGAGCGTAATCGAACCTAAGCGCGCGCGCGGGGACCCGAGAGTGTGAGGTACGCTTATCGTACGTAACCGCCTGTAACTAATGCAGAACTGCACGCGCCTAGCGATATGAACGCGACTCGATCCCAGTTCTAACCAATTAACGTTGTGCTGCGACGTCGGACGTAGACTTTGTCGCCTGAGTATTATATTATTATATTCTTATATATTGAGTATGTGTATTATATTGGTATATTCTTGTATGGTTATTACCAGAGGGATAAGCTGAATTTCGGTGATTGCAATCAGTCGTTCATTTTCAGCTGTCTTGTTCAGTAGAATGAAACGGGGGATTGGGGTGATATTTTATTATTTTTATTTCGATTGCGAACATAGTGGGACATACGTCTATTATATGAGATTCGGAAAAGAGGAATCAATTGTCGAGTGATTAGAGCGTCCGGCGAAATTGGTCGTTCTCTGACGGATGACTTTTTGAGAGCGCGTGTTTAGGTACAGTTTACTGTCGCATGGGAACGTCCGCTGTTGGAGAGCGATTGGGTGAAAAAAATGGTCGTTTTATCGTCGAAACTGATAATCCGCTGCTTCCGATCTGCGCGAGAAACGAGCCGGTGGCCGTCCGCGACGTGATTCATCGTTTTATCACCGGCGTCCATATTCGAATTCAACCTGTTCGCAGTGGATGTGACGCAGAGGAATCGGCTGTTCCTTAATAACTCGATCGAAATTGGCCGCAGGGGGTGGAAGGGGTGCGGAATATGGTGCCGAGGTGAAGAACGATCGTTGAAGAGGCAAAGTGTGCCTGGACGCGGGACGGAGACGGAGAATGGAGGGCGCGGGAAGGGGAAGGTGGAGGTTGGATCGGAGGGTGGAAGGTGGGACGAGAGTTCAGTAGTTGAACGGAGTTCGGAATAGCCGTCTGCCTATTATCCAGATTAGCATCGCTCCCCGTTTTATCCCGAACGTAAAACCGCTCTTAGCCTCCCGCTCGAGTTTCCGCGCGTTTACCGCGAGTGTGACGAGTTGATCCGCGAGGAGAAAAAAGAAGGAGCGGCCGCCGGCACTTGCGCTCTCTATCCTTTTTTTTCATCCCCCCCCCCCCCTTTTCGCTCCCTTCGCCCATGCCGAACCAGCCATCCGGAGAAGTTGTTGTTCAGCGGGAGGGGGGAAGGGCCGCCGCGATAGCGATCTTTACGCAGGCGAAGGGGGCAAAAAGTCGAGGACGGTGGCCGTTTACGATGCAGAATAGCTGTTTATGAGAATACGTCATTACGAGTATGGGGCCGAGTGGCACTTTGGCGCGCGAGCTACGCCGATCGCGGTGGCTTCCACCTAATGCGCGGGCAGAGCGGTGTAATTTTGTAACTCGTAAAAACCTTTTATGCCCCGGGGCCATTTTGCGCGGCCGACCGCTGTCAAATATTTGAACGTCCGTGTAAATCTTTGAGCGGCTGCCGGATAAAATTGGTACCTGCCGTGCCGCGGCGGTAATCGAATGTATGAGCGTCGGAGGAACGAACGCTTTTGAGCGGATGCGTTCCAAGAACACTGTCAGCAGGCGACAGGATGTGGAGGTTAAACTTTCACGATCCTTCAATTAGTCCGACTCCGCCGATCTTCGCTCGAGTCTTTCGACTGACGTGTAACGGATTTGGAAGCGGCCACTATCGATCGTCGCGGAGAAGATGAACCCGCGGAAAAGTTTTCGACCGAACCGTTATGAAGTGCTTACTCGCCGTTATTAAGGAGCACGTAAGTGCGAACGCGCCGTTATGACTGAGCTTAGCACTTAATCCTGTCGTCGTCGTCGTCGCCGTGAGATGAAATAAAGGGTCCCTTTCTATCCGTCTCGAAAGTTGCCCGATTGCGAGCGATCCTTATGCATGACGGAGGTGCGAGGGAGTTCGTCGCGTCATCGATAAAGCGAGCGTGGAAGAAAACGGTGGAAACGGATGAGAGTTCTAGCTTACGGGCGGAGAACATTGACAGGATGACTGCTTTGACGATGCGCGCGAATGCGCGAGGCGAAACGCATAGACGGTCGACGTTGAAAGGCGGGCAGAAAGAAGGAGCGAGAGTGGGGGGGGGGGGGTGAAAAAAGGCGACGGTAGTAAAGGAAATATATCTGAAAGAAGCTGAAGCCGTGGCAAAGAGCGAAAAGAGAATCAGAAGGAATACTGTTATCGCGAGAATAGTCAAGACGGGGGGGAGAGTGGACGAAAAAAAAGAAACAAAGGAGACGGATGTTCTACGGGGAGAAATGAGAAGTATAAAGAGACGGGGAGATATGATGAACGGGCGCGGGAGAAAAAAAGAATGGAAACAAAAATGGTAAGGTATAAGGAGCGGGTGGAGGCGTGGCGAGAGGCGGGGGGGGGGGGGGGGGGGGGGGGAGCGGGGGAAAAATCGTAGAAAACGGTCCGCACGTCCCATGGCCCCCCGCGGCATTGTTATTCGAAACTGCTTTCGCGAAATGAGGTATTACCTCGAAGCCCGATCCCATTCTCATTTTCGCGTCTCGTCGGATTGGGATTCGTGCTGAGGCCACAAAATGTGGTAACCCCGTGGTCTCTATGGCGGATACGTCCTTTCTCCGCCGTACGCGCACATTGTACAATCTTCCTACGCAACCAGACGCGCTCGCATAATCCGACAGATTCAACGGCACTCCCTTTTCGAACGCGAGTTCGAGCCGACTTTGACGTGCGCGGCCGCAAACGAAATGCTCGCGAGTCGTTCCCTTTTTTTTTTGCCACCCTTTTCAATGGCACTGCGACGAGTGCGTCGACGATAATTGCATCGCGTCATAATGAACACCGCCTGGAGAGCGACGCGTAACGTTACGCAAATGAGAGCTTAGTTGGCGAGAGTCCGAGCTGAAGGACCTTGCGAGTAGCGTTGCGAGTGGCGTTGCGAGTAGCGTTGAGAGTAGCGTTGGGTGTAGCGTTGCGAGTAACGTTGCGAGTGGCGTCGCGAGTAGCGTAGCGAGTATCGTTGCGAGTAGCGTTACGAGTAATGTGACGAGTAGCGTTACGAGTAACGTTGCGAGTAACGTTGCAAGTAGCGTTGCAAGTAGCGTTACGAGTAGCGTTACGAGTAGCCTCGCGAGTGGCGTTGGGCGCAATGTCGCGAATAGCGTTGCGACGGATTTACGATGTCGGAAACTTTCGTCGGAATTCATTGTTGCCCAACGACGGAAGCTCATCGATCGACGGCGAAATGCCTGGGAATTTGTACTTGTCCCGAAGTTCGGCTCTGTTTCACGAGGGATCAGAATCGAGCTGCGCGGCTAACGAGCGAAAATGTGCCACTTTCTTTTGAACGTCCATCACGTCGAGCGAGGAGGGACATGTATGCTAGACTTCTGCGTGCAGAGACTCTGATTGACGACGATAATGACAGGTCGATCGCATACATAAAAGTCAGTTGCAGCAACTTGGAAGCATTACAATTCGTCTGTCTGCCGAATTGAGTAATTTGACGAGGGGTGAAACGATCAGTTTCGTTATGACTATAGCCACTGTTCGACGGACCTAGTTCGGAAGATAATTGTTCCTCTCCGGCGTTGAGAAAGCGGGTTCTTACGTTACAGAGCGCATTCGAAGCTGGAGAAGCGTAGAATCGGAGAGAAACGTACGCGTCCGTTGCCTGGAGCCACGCCTCGAAACCGATAAAAAGAGCCGATTAGCGTGGCTCATTGTTAATTTCTGGCACTTCGACGCGCTACGGCGGGAGGGCGACGGCCGAGAGGGGTGGCTGGCAAAAAGCAGCCAGTTTTATCCGCTAAATGCCGGAAAGGACAAAAGCGCAATCATTACGGCGCTCGGCGAGGAACGAAATTATTTCGTCGGAGCCAGAAAATTCCGTCTCCTTTTCTTCACCCGCGGCGTCTGGCATTGGCCGGCGGGGCAATAGACGCGAAAAACAGGAATCGATGAACGGCTCTTTGCGAGTTATTCTGCTTCGTCGACTGCCGTCCGAAGCCCGCTCTAGTCCAAAACCGTTGCATAAAACGTTAACATTGAAAGTACATGCAATTTGCGCACGGATTATTAATAAACTGGTCTGCAAATGTCAGCCTGGATAAACATATAAAACGAACATCAGTTTTTTCATCTCGTTGATTGCGAAAGCAAAGCTCAAAATGTAAATGTCTGACGAGAGAACGGTAATTACTAAGAGTGTCAGGTCCGTAATTTTCAAAATTTCGATAATTCCAAGCTTAATCTTTCACGAATCCACTCTCGGGGAACGCTACGAACTTGAGCGAACTGAAATAAGCGTGAGTAAATGAGCATAATCGAGGATAATTGCCCTACGCCCGCGCCGCTAATGCAGCGCGTCTATTTAAACAAATCGACCCCTGACTCCGTCCACTTTTTTCCTCCCCCACCGCCATCGCCCGCTCCCGTCCGACGGCCAGGGAAAAAGACGCGAGTCCGCCGAAGCTAATCGAGTTCGACAGGCCGAGAGGTCCGCGCGCCGCAAATTTAACGAAGCATCCGATATAAGCCCGAAAATGGATTTGGATCGCACCCCGTTCGTTTCGCGCACCATGACCAACTTCAGCCACCCTCCCGACGCGGCAACTTTTATCGGCGAGTTTCGGCGACCGAATTAGTTCCCCTCATAATGCCGAGCAAGGTAGCCGGGACGAATTGCTCTTTCAAGAGAAAATTCTGCGCACCGACGTCGAACGATGCGAGGGGTTCAGCTGCAGTCTGGGGAGGGGTCGTCAGGGGGTTGAAAGGGGATTAAACCGTGGTGACGATAAACGAGCGGGCAAAGTATGTTGTCGACTCTGCGAACCGGAAGACGCGAGCCCAACCCGCTCCGCTTTGACATCGCGTTATCGCGTTGCGTAATACACTTTCCGAACATTGTTTGTATGCTAATACTTTCCAAAACGCCTTTTCGGGCTCCGGGTACGGTGCGACACGTCCCGCTCGGACGGTACGCGTAGCTGCCAGCCGAGTACGTACCTGATACCTGCGGGATAGCGAATCCTCTCCGCGGAAATTTCCGCGAAAAGTTTTAAATTGAGCACGGCGCCCGGGACATACAAGCTTTTTGCCGTATCGCGACAGCCGTCATTATGATCATTACGGAGGTGCGAGGCTGAGAGAGAGAGAGAGAGAGAGAGGTGGGAGGGGGGTGACTGGTGTTCGGACACTCCGACGCTGCCTGGCTCCGGCTCTATGCAAATCGACGGGAAACGGCATAATCGGCTGAATATTCAGACGGAGAGCCGGGACGCAAACGTTAAAATGTCCTCTCGCGTCTAATTCAATATTACGCCGCTTTTGAGGTCCGACTCCGCCGGCACAGAAGATTTTCCTCATTGTTATCTTTTCGGTTCGCTGCATTATGAATCGCGACTGCATTACGGCGGGGAAAGGGGGGTGGTGGGCGATACATTTTTTATTCGCCAACGACATGAATGAATCAGGGTAGCACCGCGGATCCGAGTGCCGTCGGTGAACGCTGTGTAAAATAACTCGGGGCGAATCGCTTAAAGTGCATCCAGCGTTATTTCACTCGAGTAGCGCTTCCACTCTGCTCTCTCGCGGAGCGTGACGCAACGGCGGTGGCGTAATCATTTTAACTCCTTCGCCGGATCTGTATTGTAAGGGATCGCGCGAAATATCAAGTGCCGTTCTGGGGGCTGACACGATTTTAAGATTGAATAAGCGAATTCGCGAACCTTGTGATCTCATTCATGATGATGGTCATAAAAATGAACCGAGTCGAAAGAATGAAAAGATTAATCCTGGGTCTTGTTTTCGTAAACGATTGTTTCAGGCTTTCAAATTGTTTAGTCGGACCATTTTTATTATTTTTCGGTTGACGTATTGCGGTCGGTTCGTACTTTCGATCCAACTGCAGCCGCAAAACAATTTTCGACGCGTCGCGCCAGCAACGAATGTGTTCATAAATGGAACCGACACAGTTCCTGTCGGGCGGAGTGGCCGAATTACAGGAACCTTTTCCTTCGGGCGACATGTCACGCGGACAGTCGCGTGCGTACGACGGTCGGCGGGCAGTTCGCGACGCCGAGGCGTAGAAGCTGTTTCCGGTTTCGCGGCCGGCACCGACTGCCGTCCGAACTTTCCTAATCGCAAATTCGATTCTGGCGCTCCGAGAGTCGGAGCCCGCCGTAATTAAACGCAACGGAATTAATTATTAACTGATTCGCGCGAGCGTCGGTTAAATAAATTTCCCCCACCACCCGCATAGCCAACGTTTTTCATTGGCTAAACGGAAAAACGGTTACGGTTAGCTTTTACAGAGAAGGTGCGAAAAGAATTCTGTTTGCAGGGCGTGAATGAGAGGGACTGCAATTAGGCACCGAGCTTTACGGTTTATTAGATCTCCCATAAAGCGTTAAATACCCCGGTAGTTAGAGATTCAATGAATTTCCGGCGGAAGAGAGGAAAGAAAATAAGCGCCACGAGCAATCTGCGCGCTCTCTTAAAGCGCTCGATCGAGACTAAATGAGAATGCGCAAAAATACGAGCAGCTCCAGATTTCAAAAACCACCGTATCAAGGTCCTGACTTCTCCAACTGAACCCGATGAGTTCGACGACGAATTCAGTCAGGCAGGTTCGAAAGTAGTGAGCGTCGAAGCTCGTTTTAATTCTCGACATCGCGGCTCGCCGTCTCTCGGCTCTCGTCGAATTAAAAAAGGAAGCGGATGAGAAAACGATTCGATTCCGGATGCGAGAAAGGCAGGAGAGGTGGGAGTTAGATGGGAGAGTTTGGTGAGCGAAGAAACGGAAAGTGCCACGCCCCACGGCCCCGATGACTTCCCGACCGACTCTCATTTCTATTCCCGAGGCCGCAATCTCTTCCTACCGACGCCCCGACGCCGGGACGGAGTCAGTGGGACACGAGTTCGCTTTCCATTCTCGAGTTCCTCGGCGCTGCCACGCACGGATGTGGAATGGAGCATGGATGATGCTCGGGGTCGAGGAGGCTGGCAGCGTGCCTTATCTCGGGACTTTACACTCTATTACGTTTATTAAAAGCATCGCGGAAGGAGGGCTCACGCGCGCGCGCGCGCGGTCCGAGTCGCGGGAACAAAAATGGGACGGTCTCTTTTTACGTTCTTCTCTGCTCCGGCTGCCACTTCGACGTCCGGCGTCTTTCGTCGCCGGGTGGCTCATCTCCCCGGCAAGAGAAGGATAATTCGCGATTCCGCGGGAATGAATCGCGTCTGGTGGCATGGGAAGACGCGGGGCGCGCTACCTCTCATTTTTCCGCTCGTCGTTAGAATCCAATCTTCGTTACGCTGCCACTTTTTACTCCGGCGAGCTCATTCTTCGTCCTTTTTTTCTTCGCCCGGCCTTTTGTTGCCGCTCCCGCGGTTGTTAGGAGTTCGTTAGGAGTTTAGAAAGGATACAATGGAGGGTGGGTGGGGGGAGTGGCGGTGGGCGCGAGTTTGTGTCAGCGTTTTTGTTGAGGAGTCCGCTGGGGTGGGATGAATGCGATCGTAATTTGCGAGAGATTCGAATGCGATGCGTAGGCGATTCGAAAAAGGTCGTAGCGTAGGAGCCGTTCGAGGGTAACGGCACCGGTCTGAATTGGCCGACCCATTCGACAATTTGTACCAAGTTCGGCAGTAGTTTAGCCGCGGCGGATGTTAAGGGAAGCCACTTCCAGTTTCCCGAAAGCGGTCCTGCCGCGCGGTCAAACTTCAGGCGCGGTAATCGAATTCTACAATTTGCCAACGGGCACGAAATTTCTGCCCCGCGGGGTAAAAGAAGCTTGGCCACATTTTTTTACGAGTCCCTCCGACAGTCGGCCCTTTGCAGGGTGGCAAGCTTCTCTCCTATCGTCCGCCGGAGAATATTAGAATCGGAACCTCCATTGTGCCGAACATCGGAGAAAAAATTCATTACGAGCATTTCCCAGCTGGCCAGTCCGGTTTATCGCTTCATTATCCGCCGTCCTCGGCGCGCAGAAAAAAGGAGCTCGTACAATACCCGCGCAGCAAAGGACACGGGACAGTAATACGGTCCCAATAAAAAGAGACTACCCCCGGCGTCGGCGAGTGGAGGCAGGGACGCATAAAGGAAGCCTGCCTCTTCGGTTACCCTGTATAAGTTACCGTCTCGGGAGGAACCGAAGTCGCATCTAGATCCGCGGCTAAGATTTCGAAACGAGCCCCACCGTTCTCCTCCTGGCGCAAAGTCGTCCTCGGCCTCTGCACTCTCGGCCGCCTTCGCCGGGGCCAAGTCGTTCCTAAGCTCGACCGCTGAGAAAGGGTGCATTTAAAACTCCTGGAAAAATAATCGGCCTCGAGATAGCGACCCCCTCCGCTTCCTCGACCACCCCCTCCCGCCCCCTCCGCAAACTTCGCGAGGCTGAATTAAACGAACTCCGGGGGAAACTTACTTTCGGAAGCTTCAATCCAATCGACGATTGGCTTCCCGCGGCCGCCTGGAATGGGAAGCGATGGGAAGGTTCGCCCGAGAAGCGGCGAGGCTTCGCACTCTTCCCTCATCTGCATCGATATCGATTCGTTTATTGCGTCCGCGGCGTCAAACTCATAAATCGATCGCCGGCGAGTTTTCGCGCGGCGACTTCTGCGTCGAAGCGAGAGTGAAATAGCTCTAACTATTCCTGGACGAGGCTCGCTGGAGGGCAACAGATTTACGTAACGTACTTCTCGCCCTCGCATCATGGCCAGGCCGAGGGCACCGATAACAGCGTATTGATGCTTCACGGCGTCGGCACTTGTATCTTGCAGCTCGAAGTTCGACCGGCGCGTCTGCGATGTAATTAATTTGCAAAATTATCCGGCCTTCCCGTCTTTCACCCCCCACCCCGACTCCTCCGCTCGCCTTCCCACCTCGCTAAATTTGCTCTCGTTAAGGGAAGTTAATTTGCCAATCAGACGCGCTATTTCCGTCGAAGACGTAACTTCGATCGTCCCCCGTCGCAGTTAATTATCGGATAAATCCCGGGCCGATCGACCGGCAGGCACGGAACTACCCCCGGGGGAGGGCGCGGAGGGTTGGAACGAGGATAAAAATCAGGGGCCATGCACTTTCACCGTCGAGAAGAGGGGAAGCGTCGAGGGGGTGGACCTCAAAGGCCGAAATAAAATCTCGGAAGAAAAGGAACGCCGGCTGTTCTCGCCGCCTGCCTCGACTTTAGACTTTCGACTCCTCGCACAATATGCTGTCCCTCCTTCGCTCCAAATTGAAAGGTAACTCCCCCCAGATCGACCGGCTCAGGAATTTACGACGTTTCCCTTTCGTTGACGCGGATCACGCTCGCGCCGCTTTCAGCGTCGCCTATCAGCCCTGTGCGTGTATCTTGCCTCCCTTTTCGAAGGGAAACAAAGGCGAGGACGCGGAAAAAAGGAGCGTCGCAGCGAACGGAGTCAATCTCGCAGCTTCGAAGGCGAACGCTAAGGAAAGAGTCTTCTTTGCCCGAGCTTCTATTCTTTTCCACCCCCCCCCCCCCCCCGGACCATTCTCCCATCTTGCCCTACCTTCCTTTCCGCATCAGAGTCCGTTCTTCGTTCCTCATCCTGCGCGCGTGCCAGATGAAATTCAGAAAATTTGTGGCATTCCTGACTGTTCCGTTTGAACGGGAGTGCAGCTGGCTAGGTGAGGATGAGGGAGGGGGGATGCGGGTGGGGTTGGGAAGAGTAATAGAAGAAGAAGAAGGTCGTATCCTTTCGTTCGACGCGCTCGAATAAGGAGAATAAATTCCTGACAGCCTTCTCTCCCGTCCTCTTCCTCTCGCTCTTCCCGTCCCCTTCCCACCCCTCCTTCCCCTTCTCTCTTCGCAGGCCACTTCGGCTACACCCTCGCCTCCGGGGCATTTTATTTCCCGCGACGGTCATCCCGGCTGTTCGTCCGCAAAACGACGAGGAGATAAAGGCGAAGCCGTTCTCCGAGGCGGTGGAGATAAGTCGTGGGACAATTCGATATTTTGCCCACGAGACGTTGCCGATCAATTTGCAGGCCGCTCTTCCCGTGCCACCAGCTCCAGGGAAGGCGCACCTCGCTTTAAGCTGACTGAATCCAGCGAGCGAAAAGTGCCCCGTCTTAGAGGAATTACCCACGCTTATGTCGGCAATGACGACTTAGCGATCGATTCGCCGCAATTCGGGGCAAAAACAGCGTACGGGTCCGCAGAGAGACTCCGCCGGCCGCAAGTATATTGCTTCGACGAGTTCACTGTCAGATGCGAACGGCTTATTCTCCATCGTTCATTCGGCAAACAACTCGGGGCTTGAGAAGGGTCAATCCCGGGAAATAAAAGTTAGCCTTTCGACGAGTATACGCGCACGCGCGCCATCGTAATCTCGGCTGTCGCTCAGGCCGGATGCCGAAGTCTCGTTTGGCCTGGGTTAGGGAAGGTAAAAGAAGAGGTCTCGTTCGAGGGTTTTAGGGTGGGGGAGATATGCGGCGGACAGGGGACGTTTCTAATTTCGCAGAGTGTCGCGACCCGGCGGATGGTTCCAGGTCTCGTCGTCCTCGTCGTCGTCCTCGCCCCCCCGCTGTTAAGATCGACTCGACATTCTTCCCCGTCTCCTCGGCGACATCCATTAATCACCGACGTCTAAGATCGCGCGTTTGCCGGGGGTGGCCGTAACAATCGGGCCCCGCCGGGGATCGTCTTCGGAGAAAGTGTCGCGGCAGGACGTGCTTATTAGTTAACTACCACCTGGGAACAATCGGGCCGTTAATATTCCCGAAGGCCTACCCTGGCCGAGGCCTCTAACGTCGTGAACGAGGCCTGAGTACCCTCCTATGTCACTTATTGAGACAACGTGCCGTTCTGTGGACCGATCTATACGTTGTCTCTGGCGCGCACGGGCTCGTAACGTCAGATCGATATCGTCCCACGTGCGTGCGTGCGTCCGTGCGTGCGTGCATGAGTGCGTGAGTGCCAACGCAAAGGGTGAGCGTGGGAGAGAGCGCGAATATAGGCGCTCTTCGCTTTACATATGCATGCACGGATACAAATGGGCACAGATATGTGGGTGCGTTGATCTATGGGCATGCAGGCTGCGGTGAAATCGTCGCACAATGGGAGACAGGGGTGATTTAGATGCGGGGAGTGGATCGAAATTGAAGACATTTTTTGGACGCCGTTGAAAATATCTGTTGCAATCCGGCCAGCTCGTCGTTTCGGATCGTTTGCGAAGCTCGACGCTCGTGAGCGTTGTCGTTTTACGTACCGACGCTTGAAATTCCGTAACCTCGACCTCGCGCAACGTACATCATCCGCGGGTAGGGAGAGTCAGAATTTACCCACCCCTTAGGAAGAAGTTCAATTTCGGGAGGGGGGTGGTAGCGTTATAGGAACGGGAAGTATTCCCACCGATCGCGGGTTTCTTCGAGGAAATGGATGCAAATTCGAGCAACAAACTCCGCTCGTAAAGGAAGTGCCTGCAATATTAAATCGTAATGGATGTCTCGACCTATCCCCAGTTCGGTTCTCGGGCATTCAGACATGATGCAATAATCGATAGACGCGTTCGTCGAGTCGCGGGGCGAACCAACGTTAATGGGCAGAGGACGATTTTCAATCAACTTATCCTCTCCGACGTCCGGCCGAGATTCCGCATTCTTCACTTTTTTCCCCTCCAAGACTGGATTCCCTGTCGGCAATTACGTCGGCAACCGAGATCCGTAAACAGTGCCTCGGTCTGTTCTTCTAACTTCGTCCCTTGCGGACCGGCGTCGGGGGAGGCGAGCGCAGATGGACGCATTAAAAGCTCGTTTCGCGAGTCGCTTGTGAAATTATTTCACAATTTATGGATAAATGTTTTCGCTATCAGCCAAATATCGCGATGAACCGTACAGCTTAAGGAAGAATTACGAGCGACGATCCGAAATATTTCCTAAAAACTTTCCAACAGTGGAAAGATACTGTCCCTCTGCTATGGATTGAACGAAATTAATTCAAGGATGACACGGAATTAAGGGAAAATTCGCATTGAGTTCGCTCGTTCGACAGTGTTCGGAGTCCGCGAGTCAATGTTTACGATGACACATTCCCTCTCTCTGTCTTCTCTCTGGCTCTTGGTTCGTGTCCCACCCACCCTTCGTCCTCCAGTCCTGTCTTAGCCTCTCGTCCTTCCAACTCTCCCTACCTCCTTGATGCAGCTCGTTAGCGCCGCGCGGGAAGCCTTTAAAGAGAATACTGAAACCGTATTGCGGCCCACGAAGAGTCGGTTTACGCGCGAATCCTTTGAACGCCGCGAGCTCTTTTTCTGATTATTTCGCCTGCGCCCAGGGACAGAGAAATAGATCCTAGCCGGAATAAATGTCCCGCCCACTTTGACGTTTCCGTCTTTTTTCAGCTCTGATCTTCCACTGCTCGGGCCGCGAAGAGTAATTCAGAACCAATTTGCTTTCCTTACCTTGACCACTCTCACTCTTCTTACATTGTTCTCGTCAAAGTTTTCTGGACAATGATCGTGGCGCATCGTCATGCCGCGATCTCATTGTACGTAAATTCTCACGGACTCCTCGTCCCAGTCGTGCTACTCGTTGACAAAAAGGCGTGACACGAAATTTCGAGATCGCGCCGCGGCTAATTGTCGTCGGTTAAGCGAGTTGTTTCTATTCAGAACGAAATCGCCCGGGACGGAGGCCAGGGTCCGACGTCTGAGCATTAATTGGAATTACCTCGGAATATTCCGCAATTTAAACTCGGCCTGGTATCGCGACGGGATCGAGAGCCGCCTTTGTCCCTCCCTCTCGCGCCCCCGCTTTTGTACCGCGAACCTCTTTCGAGAATTAAATGCAAATTAATGTTGCGCGAAACGAGCCAGTTCTCTGGCCGAATCGAGATGCGATCAAGGTACGTCTTATGCGCTCAGATCGGTGTCAAACCCAAGGTCGTGAAGATCATGTTCGCATTCATGTTCGTAGGTGGACAATTTTTCATATTAATTTCTGACGGGTCTCGTACGTGTCATGAAAGCGTAAGAAGGTCTATGTGTTTACTGATTTAAATGCAAAGGAATTAAGACAATTCGCCTAGTCCGTCAAAGTCCTGGTAAGTGTGCCAGGCTTGTTACCGATAAGGTCACTGCGACTAATCCAAGTACAACGACTCCGAGAGTTAAGCGAGTTACATCGCAATACTTCATGGCTTTGTCCGCGGAGGCAGCGATCGCGGGAATGGAAACTTTTGGAATTACACGGCCTCTTGATCCAGCGACTCTTACCCCCGCTGGCGAATTCCAATCAGACCTATCCGTTGCACTCCGCGGAAAAGGGAACTGAGATGAAAGTTGGACCGAGGAGAGTGAGAAGTCTTCATTTTTTAACGCGGAGAGTGTTATCGGCCGACGTTTATGGGAGAGTCGAGGCTAATTGTATTTGCCGCGAGCTACGCGAACCGGCGAGGGCAGATTAAATTTCGCTGAAAGTGTCGTGCCGAATTCGCGATTCGCTCGATTCCGATCGTTATCGATAGCTGAGACGGAAAATGGTGCGCCATTAATCGACCGCATCCTCGATTCTCACTCATTGCAGGCATCTTACCTTCGCTTCCACTTCCACGACGAGAATGTATCCATAACTAATCCGCCGTATTATATCTCGCCGAACTAATTGGGATTACATTGGATTACATCGACCCCCCCTTCGGAGTTGCGCGATCTTACGGATTCCTGTATCTATAAACGTTACAGGATCCAGTGTGTAAGAGCAGATCTTCGCGGCGAGTATCGTAAATCCGTGCAGCTTAAATTTGTATTTCGGATCAGCACACTTTGACTGGCCGGTTACCGAACTCGATGAAAATCGGATCTTTCGACGGTGGGGTCAAAGGTGAGCGACGGTCGAATTTTCGTTTGGGAAGAAGAGTGGCCGAGCGGACGGTGACAAACGATTCGGACGAAACGAAATGGGGTTAGTCGAGCGTCGAGGCGCGAAGAATGGGCATGTCCGACGAAATAAATAATCGTCGAATCTTGGCCGGTAATCGCCGGGCAAGAGTAATCTTAATACCGAGCGATTCTCGCCAACGGTCGTAGAAGGCACATAGCTCAACGGGGGAGGATTTATTAAGAGAGCCGGCACACCGGGTATAAGGTCTGGTTTTAACGAGTAAGTCCCATCTCCGCCTAAATGGAGATATATATCTTCCGTTGGGCACACTTATCCGTTCTTGGCTGACACCAACACGTACGAATTAATGGCTTTGCACGAACTCTCTTCTTGCCGGCCCGCCGTAGTGACGGCTATAAACCACTCGTGGCTACGTGCCACGGTATCAATCATGATTTCCTTACGAATTTCTCACCTGTCCAGCGGGATACAGTGGGACTAACGAGTACGATCGTAGATACACGATTGTGTCAACGCTTTGTTCCGTTCAACGCCGTTAAATGCAGGAAACAAGGCCGAAACATGACAATCGATGTTAAAGCTACGTAATACGTTCGTGAGTTAAGATTAAAGCTGCGCGAACGTCCCCTTAACTAATCTCGAAACTTCGGCAGCCTGTCTCGGTGCATATCCTCGAGCTGGGCGACGGTTCGTTAGCTCGCTCGAAAAACCGTCCGATGACGTTCGCCTGCTCCTCTGTTAAACTTCGTGTGCGCGCATCTTGCGCCCGGCTCCGGCGTGTTTGAGGTAGAAATTCGGTGTGTACGTCGTTAGTTGCACTAGGACTCATTAACCCGATGGGGCCGAGTTTTACATCGAGTTACCTTGCCGAGTGTACCATCTAGCCACCTCGCGAATCCGTACGGCAGACTTCTCTCTCTCTCTCTCTCTCTCTCTCTCTCTCTCTCTCTCTCTCTCTACTTCTCTCCCCTCTCTCTCTCCCCAATCCGTACCAGGCGCGTATTTGCAATAGGTGGGAGGACGATACCGTCCCAACGCCTTCCGCAAATGAATTACGCGCAATTTGTTAAATCCACCCCCACCTGGCAGAGCTCGACTACCGTTCGACCAGTTGGCGAGAGTTCGCGTGTCCGCGAAACACGGCGAGCACTCGGTGTGCCACGTGACAGGCCTCCCCTTGTTTGGCACGCAACTTCCGGCGTAATAACGTCGGGCGATAATGACCCGCGAGCGAGCGCTGCCGGAAAAAGAGCGCGGCCTGCGAAATTACGCGGATAATAGGCGAAAAGGGGAAGTGCGGAGAATAACGAAGTTACTCGAGACCGGGCACCGAGGCGAAATTTTTCAAAATTGTTCCCGCTATCCCGAAATTCTTCTCTCGCGTACCTGGCTCAACTCTTTTTGCTCCGGATGACTTTATTGCGCGCAACGCTTTCCAGTCTGATGGTTCAAGATTTCCGTTAATCATCGGCATATCCTAAAGTACACAAAATCGTCTCCGGGGAGGGTAGCTTCTGGAAATTAAAAGCGACCTCGTCGAGGATGCAGTACCGGATGGGGTGTACGCTACGGCATCGCAGGTGGAAATCTCGCGAGAGGAAGCTGACTCCGGAGTAGCCAGCGGCCTCTCGAACCAGCCCACTTCGCAAGTTTATTTTCATTCCCTCCGCAGGAACGTTTCGCTCGGAGGCAGGGAAGGCCAGAGAGATCCGGTCGGCCGCGATAGCGGAGATCGTTGCGAAGGAGCGGTGGAGGGCTCGCGAGGGGAGATCAGGTGGAGGAAAGGGGTCGAGGAGAGGAGATTGGTGAACCGCCACGGATGGTCCTTTCGGAATTCAGTTATCAGGCGTAATCCCGGAGATGCGCGGGCCGCCGGTTGATATTTTGCGTCGTCCGTGGATTTCCTTTTCTTCCACCGTCTCCTCCCCCCGCTTCTGGCGAGCTCGCGTTCTATTTCGAGTTATGTAAGCCAGACGGAAAGGAACGTCATGCCTCGGGATCTTAATAAAAATCTCCCCTCCCCGAGGATGAGGACGGGTCGAAGGACGAGGACGACGCGAAGGCGGATTCGATGGTCGAACCGATCGGAGAGAGCTCCGAGGATTTCCTACGCTCCGGCAGGTCTCGCAAAATTGTAGGGATTTCGTTATGGGCCGCTGTAGCTTTATTAGGTGCCAGGCGGAAGCGGGGGGTGCTGCTCTCTTCCTACTTTCTTGCTGACGTCGGACGTTCGCGCCTCAGTGCCGCTCCGACAGTTTTCGTGCTCAGCATACGGACCTGCCCCGTCGTCTTTCGGCGCACTTATGGAAAATATTCTCGACTCGATGGTCCCGGTCGGACAGCGGCCTTCGACCTTGCGACCGAGGTCTGCCCGCCGGTCCCGTTCGGCTCATTATTTCGAGAAGATCCGTATTTCGTTAGCCTTAACCCGTAGCCCCAAGGCGCCCTGTTAATTAATTCTGCGGCGTGGCGGTAACCGG
The DNA here is from genome assembly GCA_914767735.1 of Anoplius nigerrimus. Taxonomy (NCBI): domain Eukaryota; kingdom Metazoa; phylum Arthropoda; class Insecta; order Hymenoptera; family Pompilidae; genus Anoplius; species Anoplius nigerrimus. Next base: position 462,967 of record OU612080.1, read on the forward strand.
TCGACGAAGGGGGTGTGGACCATCCGCCGTTTAACGCGGCCGTTCTCTCTCTCTCTCTCTCTCTCTCTCTCTCTTTCGCTCTGAAAGGGCGAAGGGTGGAGGAGGACCGACGGTGGACGAGGTGATTAACGCCGCGCGCAAAAAGGGGCGGAAATTTCGTCCGAGACCGACGCTTTCGGATCCGCGTGGCAGGCGAAAGTCTGACAAAAGGTGGGAGAGTCCTGGCGTAAAGCGGTGACGCGAGGGGGGTTGGGTAGGGGAGAGGTACTTTGTCCGAGTTGAAGTTTAACTGGGAGACGACACCCGCGAGTGGCTTCATGCAATATTCATGCCCGGCTCGCGATACCTTATGGAGAGGCCGCGGGCATCGAAACATTTTCCCCGCTTCTGCCGGCCGGGGCGATAATCGCAGAGGAAACGTCTAACGTTATAGCACTCCTTTTATCGTCGCTACTGAAATTCCACTGAATCTCGGGAATTTCAGACATTCGACTGATGCCCGTGTGTCCACCTACGGCTAGGTCGTTGGGTGCGAATGTGCTGCTTTATTGACAGCGATGTGTTGCTTCATTTTATGTGCCGATTTTGCACACAAGGTTATGCGAATGCTGATTCGTCGTGGGAGCTTCGGGAGGCTACGTGGCTGACTAATTTTACTTATTTCTACTGAGGAATTACGTATCGTACCTATATATCGCATCCAGCATGAACGTTCTCTTAAAAAGTTATAGAAGGCCTTTTTTTGTAAATGAAATATCACATAACAAGCTTAAAATAGTAAAATTAATTTTTATTTATGTGATATCTTGTATAAACTAAGAAAATGGACTTACGCTATTTTGAAAATGAACGGTTCAATAGTTTAGATTGCCAAGGCATTACGTACACTTGGATCGAGTAAAAACTTGAATACCCAAGTACTTCTACTTAAATAACCTGGCAAACAAATTATCCCACTCCCCGCAATGTCGAAGTTCAATATCAATCAGCGCATCCATCCCGGTCGCCTGTCTGGGACTTAAAGATCCGCTCCAACCGAGGCGGGATGGTACGCGCGAGAGAGCGCCTTGGAGAAGCCGCATACTTTTTTCACGACGGATTGAAGGACCCGCAGAATCCTCGATGTTATCTCGCGGCACGTCTTATCCTCTTTTTTCTCGGGATGCCGGGATATAAATCAATACGTCTGGAGAAGAGACTCGGGTAGAAGGAGGAGGTTAACAGGATTACGAGGCGGGTGGGGGAAGGATGACAGGGATGGAGAAGCGTAAAAAGGGGGAGGTCGAGGGTGTAGACCTTGAGGCGGGGGAGGGGGAAACCGAGAGACGTTGAAATAAGGAAGTGAGAAAAGGAAGGACCCCGACCATTTTAGCTCGAGCTTCAGCGTCGGGACGTTGTATTCCACCTGCCTCCCTCTTCCCACTCTCCCCCTCCCTCTCCCGACCACCCGCGTTCTCCCCCTTGAAATCACTGTCGGGCCCTCAGGTGAGATTCGCATTAGCGAAATTGTCGTCGTGGGTGGCGTAGACAGGCGACGAGGGTCCCCGAAGGTAGCCGAGCGGGGAGAACGGGAAAGCATTTACATTGCTTTGACCAATCAGGCGTCGCGACGATTTAAATAACCGAACTACTACTCGACTTTCCTCTCGGCGCCCTCTTTATCAGCGACTTCTTGCAGCTGCTTCCTCCTCAAGATCGACTCCAACCACGCTCTCTCCCTTCACCCCCCCCTCTCTCTCTCTCTCTCTTCCTCTCCCTCAGTCTCGCTATCTTGACTCTTCTCACTTTCAACTTCTCTCGTTCCTATCCAGGCCTCCTGCGTCTTTTATCTCTCCCTCCATTCCTCCGTTTCAGTCCTTTCGCCTCCGACGCCGGCCCCCCCCACCCCCTCCTCTCCCTCCCCTTCGCAACTCTCTTCCTGTCGGCTATCTCTGCCGCTATCGTCCTCCAGCCACCCACCCCCCACTCCCTCATCCCACTCGCCGTTTTCTCACCGACGCACTGCTACACCCCCCCCCCTCCCACCTCCTTCTTCAGCGACCCCTGCCGCTCACCCCGCCATTCACTTTGCCCCTTCTCGCAGCGGAAGAAAATGCAAAGTACCTCGATTATCAGGTGGCAGGTTCCATAGATATTTTCGTTCTACGAGCGCGGAATGGGCTCCGGTCGCCCGGGCCCGAGTGGGCGGGCAATAATTGGATTTAACGACGAATACTTGTCGCCGGGGTTATAGAAATTCTCGTTCCCGACGATAATGCCGAGCAATTGGGGTAGCCGAGAGCCTGCGTCTCGCCCTTCCGCCTTGCGCTCAACCGTGTCGGCTATGAGCGAGGATTATTGCCAATACGCCGTGCGGTCGGCGGAAATTTGCTCTCCGGGCGCGGGAGGGGAGGTGGGAGGTGGAGGTCGTTAAATAGGGCGATGATCAAGGTGGGGGCAGGTTAATAAAATATGCCCGGCGTCGCGTTGCGCCACCTTACGGGCTCCCCGTAGTGACAAAGGCGCGCATCGCGTACGATCGAATAATTGAACTAACGGTTGTGCATGCTCTTTGAAAATAACCGTTGACCGCGAGGCGAGAAGGGTCGGTTATTATGTAAGCGCACGAGCGAGCGAGGCAGTTCGCGTGCGCGAGTACCTTTAATTAAATGTTAATTGAACGATAATTCGAGGAAAGGAATTGGCGACTGATTAAAGTGCTGCGGCAAAGGTTTGTTGAGCGTGGGTCGTTAGCACGTACGCAGGATATGGTCGAAGAGAGAGAGGGGGGGGGGGCAGAGAGAAAGAGAGAGAGAGAGAGATAGAGCATGGTGCGGCCACCGGCAGGTGTTATCTTCGGCATAACGTAATGACGAAATTTTACGTCGGGGCAAATACGCTCGGCCCGGTGGCAAACTTCGACGCCCGCCGACGCTCGACGACGGATCAAGAGCCACGTGTGCCTCGTTGCACTTGCGGAACTTCGGCGCGCGCGCCCCGGCTGCACGCTACTTCCCGTGGAGCCCGGTGTGTTTACAGTGACATATAACGTGGCGTGTAAACTAGACGACGCATCCCACGAACTAGTCGTTGCAATATTGCAGCCCGACTTCCACCGCCCCATCCTCCCCATTCCATTCCATCCAGTTCCCCTCCCTCCCTCATCCTCCCACCTACCGTCGACCTCCATCCCTGACAGATCGGCATGCCGAGTTTGCTGTCCTTTCAGTCTGCCGGCCTTCGCCACTTGTCCGCCTACTATATCTTCTCTCTGTGTGCTCATTGTGCAACGTCCGGCTTAGATGGGTGCCATTCTGGTTATGAACGGTTGTCGTTATCGTCGCCAATGAGCCACCTCCGTTCGAACCTTAATACGTCCAATGTCGCGTAATGGCGGTGCTCGTTCGCCAAACTTCGTCGTCCGTTAATACGCACACACGGCGGGCCAGCTTTAATTAGATTCAGACGAGGATCACCGATGAAATATACAATTTTCTTACGGCGAGCCAAGGGAATGTAGATTGTTGGACCGACGTCAGGGCAAATAAGATGTGCATCTGCCCTGGCTGGGTGAGATTGCGTTGTCGGACATTAATGTCGAAGCAAACTTTTCGACCACTCGCCGCGCCCGTCGCTTCAGCGCACGGTGGCAAGAAGCACATGTAATCCGCCTCCGGGCGCCGCACTTCCGGCCTTCGACGGAGTTTCGAACTTCTGACAGCCGCGTGTGTGTACACGGCGAGGAGTGGGCCGACGTATAGAAGGGCGTACGGGGTCGTGGTGCAGCCGGGCGACGTGCGATGTGCCTACAAACTGCTCACGGCGATGTTCCGTCGAGCCCGCAGGAGCGTTCGTTAGGGGGACGTCATTGTCTGCTTGCCAGGCAGAGAACCTGGCAATCGAGGCAATGCAGGTGGGGAGGAAATTAACGACGATGGAAGAATACAATTTTTCCTCGCTACATTCAATATTTCTGCCCTCTGATAATTTACAAGATCGATGTTGAACCAAAGTTGCAAGTTTTCTTTCGGCTGATGGATACGAACGTTTCATGGTTCTTGCGATGTGCTGATTGGAGCGGAACAATCGTATTTTCGGATGGAACGAGTCATCGGCACGTTTCGGTCGACGCTTCTAATTCGAGACTAGACGGAGGATAGACGCACGGCAAGCCGGAGACACGTGTTATCCCGGTGCACTTCCGACCTCCGCCGCTGCCGGCAAGTTCTCGCGGTGATGCGTGTTTACGCTCGCGTGTAAAGCGGCACGTGTAAGGTAGAGTCACCTACCAGGTGCTCTGTGTAATGTTAGCCGTGTGTCGCAGAAACACTCACCGTCCACCGACGCTTATACCTACTTTCCGCCCTTATCTTACGCAGCTTGCGACGCTTTTTACTCTTCTCTTTAAATATTCGCGTTTTTACGCGAGGTATTCTCTTTAGCGTGTAATCTTGTTCTTTACTCTCTCGATCCGTATATCGTTCCGTGGCACACTTTTGTCAGGCACACGCTCGTTATGCCGATGCAATGGAGGTCCTGGCCACCACGACCGCAGGATGCGCGCGGTAGGCGTCGTATAAACGTCGCACGACCCGACGCAATATGACGACACGCACTCATACACTCGTAGACTGGCGCCGGCGTGCAGGGCCAGGGATCGAAGGGTGCACGTTTTCCCAGGACCGTAACGCGATAAACGTTCCCCATGAGCACGCGTGCGGGACGGCCCGTTAGGACGGCGGTCGCCGTTAAACCGCGCACGCATCGTCCGCGTCGGAAGGAAAAAGGGGGAATCGATCGTTTCGGAATTTACGCTTCGGCGACGCCGATTCTCTTTTTAAGAGCCTCGGAAGGGCTTCCGATTGTTTCGAATCTATGGCTGGCGCGCTGGTCATTCCGCGATGCAGTTGAATGCGGTGAGCGACTGAAAGGGCATAGCCGAATAAGATGGTCAAAACTGTCCCTAACCAATTAATATTCTGAATGCGCCATTCGATAGACTATAAAAATATAAGCATTCTCGTGCAATTTTTTCATGTTTGAACAGAATATTTAAAGTAATAGGGTTCAAATGATCCCAAAGTTCCCCCCATTGGTCGGTCAATGTCATATTATAAGCATAAGGCAGTCAAACGTGCTTCAAAATAGAGCTAGCATGGGTCTTCGTCCACGAAAATCCCATAAAAGCCATTGGGATGGTTCTATTGTCTTTAAATTGGTGTACTTTAGCCAAAGATAAACTTTCTTGATCGCCCAATGTCGTATTATAAAGATAAGCCGGTCAAACATGTATTAAATGGGAGCTAAAATCCTCCTGTGTGCACCAAAACCTCGAAAATAATGCAAATAATCCATAGTGACGAGGTGTGACAACGTAAAGTAATGTAAAATTCTGTAAGATAATTCGAAATAATGTCAAAGTATGCACAATGTCTCGTTAGTCCACGTAAAACAACATAGAAACCGAAAAAAAAAAACATTTTCTGGACATTTAAAGGCGTTATCATGTTTTAATGGGGTCAAATTCTACCAAAATATCTTCTATTGACCGCCCAACGGCATATTCTTCTTTACGGTCAGATGTATTTACAATAATTTTGTCAAGGTTTTTATGTGTCTTACAGGTGCACATGCCCTAAGTAAGTTACATAACCGTAAACATACTGTCGTTGCCCGGTCTATTGGACCACAAAGCTAAAACACAAACGATTCCATCGATTTTGTCCAACGATGCCTAATTTTTCATAGCGCGAATTACTGTTCATTTAATTAAAAAGGCAGTCAGTATGCTAATCCGTGAATATAAATACTCGACGCTTAATAAAAGGATACGATGTTTTTTTCATTATACTTTTTTCTGATCGTATCTGATAGTGTTGGTCGTGACGAAGTAACTCGAGATTAACTAGCCTCCGCGAGGGTACATATATATGCATAAGAAACAGGACCGACGACGCTACGCATATATACGTACATCCACGTATACGTAGGTACGCGCGGGGGTGGCAGAGTGGCGCTAGGGTGCATTAATTAACACGGGCGGCCGGGCGTTTGCGGGGACATAAAATTCGCAATAACGCCGCGGACGGAAGCGGAGGCCGAAATCCGGAGAAATTAAATCTTCCTCCCCCTCCCCCACCCCGCCCTCTGGGCGCGACGTGCGTGCCGAAGAACGGCGACAGCTTTAATCGACCCGGAAGACAGACATTGGCCCTTCCCGCAAAAAAAGGGCGCCCGTGAGGGGAAGCCGGCGGAGCCGGGAGGGTGGCAGAAGGGGGCGGTTAAATCCGCTTTTTGGAAATCAAATCGTCGCCGGAAGCGGCGTAAATCAGTCCGGTACCGGGGCTCGACCGTAGGGGGCGTCGCGGATTCCGAGAAGAATGTTTTTAACGAGGGCCAGTGCCACGCGCGCTCTCGTCGGCCGGGACAACGCGCAATTTACGCGAATCCAATATTGCGAGTCACCGCCATCAAGAATTCATTCCGCAAATTAAAACTGTCGCCGGCCACGAAAGCGGCCGCCCTGACGAAACGAAGCTTCGCACGTCTGCCGCTTGCAGATCGAGATGGGTGTTGCGGAGGGGGAGGGAGTTAACGGGGGTGGACTGGGGATAGAGCGGAGGATAGAGATGGAACGGGGGGTGCGTCAGGGGGTCGAACGGTGCACGGCTTTGGCGCAGAGGCGGTCGGCGTCGGCGAGGGCAAAAAATGAATTTTGTAGGACGAAATTGGCCGGGCCGGAGCGGGTAAACCGCGCAACACATCCCGCAATTATGTCGGAGTCCGCGAATGTGCGCCGCCTCTGGGAGGCCAGCCTGGTATTCCCGCACGTATACAAGGCACCGTGTATCGCGCGGCCTTATTGTCCTGAGCGACGAACCTTTCGCGGCCCGGAATCCTGGCGAGGATCGTCGTCCGACACTCGCGAAAAGCGTCTGGGCCCACCGGCTGCCCGATCGGCGGCCATTTTTGCCCACCACCTTTTTTCAGCGCGATACGCGCCTGGATATTGCGAGCTGCCGGAGATACGACCCGATTTGCATAGAGCCTCACCCTTCTCGCGATGTAGGAGTACGGAAGCAGCGCGCGCGAGCGCTTGACGGCGGATGGAAATTGTCTGGCCCTTGGAGACGTAAGTTTAACGACTTTATTTATGACGCGCGGAATATGAGCGCTCGGCCGAGGGGGTTCATATCGCGCTGAAAGTTGCGCCAGTCAAAGGTACTGTAATTGAACACTGTCAGCGGAGCGTAGAGGAAGCCCAGGTTCTAATATCTAGTCAGGGGAAGTTCGTCCCATCCGTCAGGCGAGTATCCTACCCGTGACGTCTGATGCCCTGCTAGTCGCGTCTGAAGGAAAGTGGCCTGCCGAGAGGTCAGGTAGCAACGGTAAGATGGGAATATAGGGTGGAAAGGAAAGGCTGTGGGAAAATGGTCATTTGTAAACAGTTCTACTCCTCGGAGCGAGAGAGTCGGTTCGCATTTTTCCCGGCGAATAGACAAGGCTCGCGCTCGTGTCTAGGAGGCCGGTAAGTGGCGACGGCGGAGGGACGCCCGGCGTCGACGAGTCTCACGGTGCCTCTCGGCATCCGGACTCTCGTCGCGCGAGCGGTAGGGAAGGCGAGGCCGGAGGAAGCGTCGAAATGGGAAACCGTCGACGGGCTGCCGACGCTGTAAAGCGGCCATGCGAAATTGCGCGTCCCGCTGTAATAATCTCGTTTCGTCGCGGCGAACCGCGCTCGCGGGGAAAAGCGTGCCTGGTCGTGCGACATCCCGACGTTTTCTCGTCGAGCTGTGTCTCCTCCGCCCCCTCGCACTACACCCCTAGCCACCCAGTTTCCCTCCCACTCTCTCTCTCTTCCTCCCCCTCCCCCATCTCTCTCTCTCTCTCTCTCTCTCTCTCTCTCTCTCTACACCTCTGGCTCACTCTGCAGCCGCGTCCACCCTCCCCTGTCGCTGGTCGGTTGTCGGGCGCGGGTCGAGAGGATTTTTTCGGACGGATAAAAATGGAAATTGCGACTCGGCCCCCCTCACATCGTGTTACATTTGATTAAATGCGACTTATTACGGCCGCGGCCGGATAACTTTATCGCCGAGGTGAATTTGACGGGGACACGGTCGGAGTGATAATTCCGAGTGCTGCGGCCGGCTCTTGATTAGCTCGCGTAATCGTGAAGGGGTGGTTTGCTCGCACAGAGAAGGATGAGTGCAAGAGAGAAAGAGAGAGTGAGAGAGAGAGAGAGAGAGAGAGGGAGAGAGAAAGAGAGGAGGTGTTGGAATTTCAGGTTGAACGCTTGCCGCCTCTTGCGCGAGCACACCTCCCACTTCGATGGGGATGATATTTTTTCTCAGTGACTAACGATATCGCAGGTAGCGGTGATTGATGGTGAGAGGAGGATGAAAAATGGCGGCGTGGCAGAATGTGCCGCCTTCCGACGCGGCAACCGGAAGCGGCTTAACGAGTTCGGCCTGGGCTGATTTTGTTGTGCCCGCGGAGAAAACCGCGGCTGACACCGCGCCACCGTCCACCCCTCTACACCCCGCCGCCACGTACCGCCGGCGACGACCGTTGCGGATTTCGCTTTTCGAGATACTTCATTAATTACCGAAACGCGTCCAACGTGTAATTTAATTAATGCCCGACCGGCGCGCCGCAGCCCGGTAATGAGACTCTGCCCGTTGACAACCTGCCGCGAACTACCCGGACTCGATTTTTTACCCCCCCGACTCTATCCCACTGCATCAATTAAAAATTATCAATTTTTTTCTTCGCCGACCTCCAACTTTCCCCGGTGCCCTGCCGCCGTAAAGGACGGACTTGATTAATATCTCGTAACGCCAAGTCAGTGTGGGGTTGCTGCCGGGGGGGGGGGGGGGGGGGGGGAGGTTGCCTGACGGGGTCGGAGAAGGGTGAGCAGACGCGGCAAGAATACGTGCACCGTAATTAATTCGTAATCCATTCAGAAAGTTTAGCCCGCGCTGTTTCGAACTATTCTCTGATAAAAGAAAACATGTTCCAGACTGCATTAACGAGGGGGCCAATTCATTCGGCGAACATCCGGCCTGCCACGAGAACGCACTCGCCGAGGGGATGAAGAGTTTCGGAAGATGTTCCGGCGGCTGCTGTTTGGGGGGAGGGTGTTGGACGGGGCTAAGATCTTCCCAGCTCAAATCTGGCCACTTTAATGCATCCCCCCCCCCCCCCCCCCCGACTACCCTCGTCGCGGCGGTAGTCTAATGCCGCTGAGATACGCGAGTGATGGAGTTGCTCTGGCAAGAAAAGCCGCAGTCCGGTGTAGTCGAGGTAATCAGGGTGGCCTATCGCTTGTAGACCGCCGCTCGTGGAACGGAGAATGTGAACAGTTCTCGAAAGAGAGAAGGAGAGCGGCAGACAGAGAGAGTGAGAGAGAGGAGGGATGGAGGCGAGATTAGAACCGAAAAAAAGAGAGAGTGAAGCGGAGAAGAAGGGAGAGAGATGTAGAGATAACGGTGAGGAGCAAAACGGCGACAGAGGAAGGGTGGAAGGTAAGTGGAGTACGGGGGAAAAAAGCGTGGAAAAAGGAGAAGCGCGGGGGGGATGAGATCGAGGGAAAGAGGGCGAGAAAGATCGTTCGGAGCTTCGAGGTAGGCGGGTGTCTGCCGGCTAGGGGTAGGCGAGGAGTACAAAGGCTTTCCACCCCTTTCCACCCCTTTCCCACCCCAGCTCCCCTTTCGCCCGCCGACGTTCTGCCATTTTACGTACGTACATATATCCGGCGCATTCTGCGCACAGGTAAGCGGGAAAGCTCGCCGAAGGTCCGTAGGTGAAGGGGGGGAAGCCGTCTCGAATAAACGGGAATCCGCCCCTAACTTTATGCGGCTCTTATTAAATTCCAGCCGGAGGAGAATCGCTAACGGACGACACCCGGCGCATCATCATTTTGCGCCTGCAGGATCGTTCATACGGCGGATTCGATTCGAGGACGCTCCCCAAACGGGCCTGCCTGCCACCCCCTCCCTCCCACCCCTCTCTCGCTCCTTTTCTATCTAGCCAAACAGGATCCGCAGGACACATTGTTTCGCCGCAAGTATGCGCGTCAGTTCGTCGTCGCACGCCATCGATTGCGCGGAGGGGCGGGAGGAGGGTGCCGCGCGAAATTAGATAAACGTTATTAGAAGCCGTAATAGGGCGGACGTTAATTGCAGAGCGCCGCAATGCGGTTCGGCTGTTGCAGCCGCACGCTCGTTACAGGTTTGCGCCCGTTACGGGGCCCGACGCTAATCCGGGGGTGGATGAGTGGCGGTTGGAAATTTTGTGGGTCAACCGGCGAAATTTTATCATCGCCTGGGCCTAATTAAGGGACTCGGCCGACGAGCGAGGCGAACGTTCTTCGCTTATCTGGCGAAGGAGAGCTCCGTGGACGACGTGGGGGGTGGGGAACTTGTCTGATAACGTCGTTTGGGCCCTCGTCAATCTCGGGGTAGTTTCGTCAGTCGAACGAGACGGATCGATAGAGTTCGCCGGAAGTCCTACGTCGTCGGCGAAAAAGTTTACAAAACGACGGCAGTGTAGGAGCGTGGGAAGGTGGGAATCCGGATTCCGATTGGACGTGTCGGCGGACGGCTGATGGGAGGGTCGAGGGGGTGGCTCGAGCGGGTGAAATTTCGAAAACTCGCTTCCGCTCGTGCTGACGGTGAGAAACTGTCTCCTCGCGGGCGACGATAGCCGACCGTCTCCGAGCGGCGCTTCGCAAAAGGAGAGGAAGGACGGGGGGAGGTAAAAAGGGAAACTGTGGAGAGGGAGGAAAAAGGAGAGTGTAGTCGAAAGGAGCGGAGAGAAACAGACGGCGAAATGGGGCAAAGAAGCGTGCGTCGAGCGGCGAGGGGAGGGACGAGTGGCGACGAGGAGGAAAAAAGAGGAGTGCGTGGGATGAGGAGACAGCGACGGAGAGTGAGAGAGAGAGAGAGAGAAAGAGAGAAAGAGAGAGTGAGAAAGAAGAGGGAGAGAAAACGGGAGAAGACGGAAGCTGAGCGAGGAGAAAGCGAGAGAGCGAGAGGAAAAAAATCGCTGCCTCAGAATTCCCGCAATGTAGTTGGAATAATTTCGACGTTTGCATGGATGAGGGCGGAAGGCCTCTCGTCCCTCTGCCAAGCCCTTTTTCTATCCACGATTGCCCTTCTTCAGACGCTCCCGCCGCAGGCTCCGCTCTTTTCTTGTCGATCCGGGATGCGCCGGAGTGCCGTCAACTCGACACGACGATCGGCTCCTTTTAACGTCGCGCCCGAACAGAAATAAAGTCCGAATAATGAATCCTCGGGAAGGGGTGGGCGGCAAGAGTGGCTCGTACGTTCGGTTCCCGCTGGCATCCCTTCGGGCTGATCTCCATCTTAGTGGGACGGTACCGACTTCTCGCTCGTTACCCGAACAGCTTGCCACAGCGCACACGTGTGCACACGTGGCCACACGCGCGCACACGTCCGCGTCCCCTTGAAGAAGCCCGATTCGAATGGCGGCGACACGTGTTACATATTGTCTTCGACCTAACCCACCCTCGATTTCGCCCGCCCGTGAGACTCCTCGATCGCACTATCGGATCTTGTCCCGTGCGAGGATTTGCATTCCGATCCGGTTCGCGAGGATTTCACTAGGACGTGGCGGACGGCGAACGGGCTTCGCGTAATGGACAGGAGGCAGTAAAACGTTCGCGTTTGATGGCCAGACTTAATAAAAGAGCGTCGTCGATGCTTCGTCGGACGCGGCGGATAGAAATTTATCACCGGGCGGAACACGTTTCAGCGCTTTTATCCGCGGACGGGCGATTTTTGCGCTGCGGGATTGAGCTCGCGAAGGTAGATACTTTCCAAATTTTGACGGACGTAGTTAGACACTACTTCAACTCGGCTCGGTAATAAAATTTAATTCCATTATTTTACCTATCAAAATTCAGTGTCTAATAACCAATATTCACGATTAATCTTTATTGACGCCTGATTATACCCTATGTCAGACTAACGACCGGAATATACATACAAAAATCATCGATACGTCTAGTGTACATTTTACATCCTAACCAACGCGCAACGAAGTTACTTAACTCCCCAGAGTCTAGGTCACCCGCAAAATTCCCAGCCTCAAGATTAATCCATCCGCGGACAGGATTAAAATTCTTAATGATAATTAGCCGGGCAATTTAGTGGGCTCCCGTTCCTCGCCACCGCCGTCCACGGCGGTAGCCTAGACTCCGGCGGCAAAGAATTTTCATAATTTCCATCGTAAAAGCGTTGATATTAATCCATTACGTGACGTGTACGGGACAGGGCGCTGGCGGGCGTCGGCCGAGGATGCCGCAAGCTCGACGCGAGCATCGCGTCCGTGTTCGCAACGCCCACCGCCGCTTTCCATTAAAATTTAATTTTCTTTCTGCCTTGTTGATTCAGCGAACCAACGAAATATCCCATTTTAGCACTTTGTCTTGCCCGGTGAACGTTAAAGCTACCGCGAATTTTCCCAGGAGCGTCACGGTCTGTTTGCGTGGCTCCGCCAGTTTTGTCGCCCGCATTCTTATTCGCACGCTTTACACACACGCGTGTGGCGGACTTTCGCCGCGATTCGAAAAATCCCTTCGCAGCTAAACGCCGGCCCTCGCAATTGGATGCTGAGATAAGCTTCTTTCGGCGACGGCGTCCACGTAATTTTGCGTGCGCGCGCGCGGGCGCGCGCCAGAGTGAGATCCGGAGAAAATGCCCGACAGATCCGGCCTCCGGTGATTAAGCCGCGCGTGCTGTTTGCGAAACGAGCCCGCGAGACATGCGTACACACGTACGGTGCCGCACGCTTTCGGTTTTGCGCGCGGGCAAACGCAGAATGGCCCGGCAGCGGTCATGCGCGCTTTGGGACTCGGCATCGTTCGCGACATGTGCGTAAACACGCGCGCTTCGACGTATGCGCCGAAGCGCGATATGTATCCTGCTCATATACCTGGTCACGCATGAATATGGGACGATGCAAATTTTACCATGTAACTGGATTTGGGAAAAAAATTGCCACGCAGCTACATGCGAACGAATATCAGATATTTCATATGTGTCAATCATTCGGATTCTTGCGGGAGTCGGCCGATTGTTCAGACACGACGTTGTTCTTGCGCTGGGGTCGTTGTGAGAGGAAGTATATTTCATCATCGTTAAGCTCACGCGTCGAAGTTGCCGGCGGCCATTTCCCAGGCTTATTCTTCGCTGGCGGACAATGACGCTTTCGAGCTTGTTAGGAGTTTATCCGCCGCGGGTGGATCGGCACCGATGCTCGCACGGCATTCAATATCATTGGGCATTAAACAGATTTTTTCATTGGATCACGTCGCCCGACGTAACTCTCGACGAGGTTAGTCTGTCCTCCTTCCACCGCCAGTCATGGAAAAAGTTTCGCCGATGAAATGCTGTTCGAGAAGCGCTCGACGGGGCGAATTATTTAGAATTTCGCCGCTTCGAGCCTGTCGCCGGGTAGGGGTGGTTCGATGTGGGGGTGAGAAACGTGATTTGTCGGAGGGATTTCGCGTTCGCCGGTTTTGTCGTATTTGCGGGGCGGACGTTTCGACGCTCGCGAGAATTGTTCTTTCGTCAAACAGGGGATAAGCCAAAGGCGCGATATGACAAACGTACGTCTTAGCGGGAGACAAATTGGCGGGGTGGGCGGCGGAAGCGGAAGGTTGGTGGAAAGGGGCAGCAAAGTAAATAAAATATCATGCCGACACACGTCGCCTATCGTCGCCATCAGAATCCGACGTTGGCCTGTCCGACCGGAATATATCACGGGTCAGAACACGTTGTACGTACGCGTGTCGGATCCTTTTCTGTGCCATCTAACACGGGGCACGCGATTGGCCGACGTTTCTCGCCCACTGACACGCGCAATTTTTGTCGACACTCCCGGGGCCCAGCTTACGCGAACTCGCGTGCCGGATTACGTTCGTGGGGCGGAGAGATGAGAATCTGCCGGGCTGCTTTTCATCGTTTGTCGCCGGTGTACCGGGAGACCGTTAGCGATTAGAAAAGTGGAGCTCGCATGGTGGCTGCTCGTGAGGGGACGAAACAAAGCGGATAAGAAGAAACGGAGCGCGTGGCTGCGCCGTAGGGAGCGAGGGCCAGGGGCCGGGAAAGGGAGGGCGGCTTCCTTTAAGCAGCGGAAGTGCACTGGCTGCGCCCGCGTTCCCGTTTAAAATGGCTTTTGAGTGGGTCGTGAGGTAAAAGCGGGGTCTTAGCTCGAAAATGCCGGGAGGCAGGACGCGGAGAAGCACCTGCGGATGCAGCATCTGTCCTGTCCTGGCTACTCTTCCTCCCATCCTTTCACCTAGACCCCCTGTCTCCGCCCGCCTCCACCTACTCTTTAACCCCTTGCCACCCTCTGCACTTTTGGCCGAGTCTCCTCGTTTTCGGAACATACCCCGACTACTTGCGCTACCTTCGGCTCAAACTCCTTCGTTGCAACCCGCTAACCGTACATTCTCTCCCACTTCCGCTCCCTCTCCCTCTCCCTCTCCCTCTCCCTCTCTCTTCTTCTCTCCTCCTCCCTCTCATTCTCTCGCACTCGCCTCTCTTCGCCCCAGAAAGAATATCAACCTCGCCGACTGCAAATTCGCGCAGTTTCACCAACCTTCCCCGTCCAGGCAATTCTTGTCCGTGGCATAATTATGGCGCAATTAACCGCGGTTCCTGCTACCGTCCTCGCTTCCAGCACTCCGCTACACTCTCTGGATACAGCGTATACCCGGCGATCGTCCGCTAAAAAAGTACACGCGACTAAATCAGCCGTCGCGTGTCTATGACTCCTCCTCAACGAAAAAGCTGCTCTCATCGAAACGATGTCGTGTCTGCTTTTACTTCCACAAGTCCCGACATATATTCGGACAATTACGTAAGTACAGAGAACAGGATATTGACGGCCTCTTCATCGCGCGGCCGCTAAAAATCTACGTGCACGAAATCGGCGCGACGCAGTGCCAGACTTTAAAGGAACGCACTCGCGTCACGAAAGGTTCTCGTTTAAAAATGGCCTTCGAGTGGGAGGGCGGCCGCGCGCGGTAAAAGCCAGTCTTAGCCGGGGAAGTGCCCCGGGGCAGGTTGCGGAAAGGCAGCCGCAGATAAAGCAGTCGCAGATGTAGCATCCTCTGTGCCCGCGACCGAGTCACCCTCCCTTTTTTTCCGGTCCACTTTCTTCCCCATTCTCTCCGACCCTCCCTTCCCCACCCCCCCCCGCCATTCCCCGACTCTTTTTTCACATCCACGGGAAAGTTGAACCTCCCCCGAGCTTTACCTGGCCAGCTCGTCGAGGCCAACTTGCCGCCGCTCGTTAGCGACGTAAGTGAGTGCTCGCCTAGCCAGCACGCTCGCTTGTGCGTGTCTTTAACCTCTGCGGATTACGGACACCGAGATATCGCGCTTATCCTTTTTTTTTACCGACCCTCTTTTTTCTACCCCCCACGCCGGGGTCAGCGCGTTCAATGACGCGCGACATTGCGCGCGCTCACGACCCTAAAAGCGGCCCCAATTTTCGTCAACCAAATTGTGCACCTCTAATCCTCCCCGCCGTCCGCCTCTGTACCTGGCCGATGCAAGAAGTTTCAAGCGGGCGGAAAATTGAAACATTTTTCTCTCGCGCTTCGTTTGCTAGTCATATTTACCGCCGCGCGTTTAATTGCGAAATTAAATTAAGCGCGAGTGGGGCGGCCGGGAGGAGGGGACGGGGGTGTCGGCTCGTTTATAATGAAAATATTGGCTAGCCCCCGTGAATGGGGTGGCGAATATATTATCTGGACAATGGTGTTATTTCAGCGCTGACCCGTCTTGGAAGGGTCGACGACGACGACATTAATATCCGGCGCCTTACCTGCCCGTCACTTTCGTATTCAGAGCGCGCCGTTAGCGACAGCGGCGGCTCTTCTGTTTCTCGGTTCCATCAGAATAACAGATTATGTACACCGCGCACTCGGGGAAGGGCTAAGGCGGCGAGAGACAGCGCAGGAGGTGACCGGAGACTTGTAGTTTCGGATCTCTCTCGTTCCGAATACGGATTCGGAATTTACCGTGCGTAAAAATCGGCCTTCTAAGTTGCGTGTGCTCATCGGTAGAAATGTCAGTATCTATATTGAAAGAGAGTGAGAGAGAGTGAGTCTGATAACCGCGTCCGGCGGAGATACGAATTTTGCCCAACAAAAGTGTCATTGAAATAACGAGACTCGAAATGCGAAGCGCACTCCGCTTAATGGGATTTTCAGTTTTCGCGAATGAAGATCCAGTTACACCGGATTCGCGGCATTATGATGTCGCGGGCGGACGGTCGGCGCTTAGCGAAGTGAATTTTTTTCCAGCTAATTACGGGCGCGGTGCACGCGCATCGCGCGACCCGCAGAGGACGGATGACGTTCCGTCTCGGCTGCCTGTCCTGTCCCGCAACGTTCCAATTTCCTTTGAGGGCTGCGAGAAAATCTCCCCGACACAATCGTTATCCGGGCTGGGAGAAAATATCTTTATCTTAACGGTGAACAGTCGACTACTATAGCCTGCGATGCCATGCGAGCTACCTACCCACCTACCCACCTACCTACCTACCTACCTTCCTCCACCTCCTTAAGGGTAGCATGCCTCCGCTCGTTAGCACTAAGCACGCCCTTCAGCTCGGTGAATCGCTGATTTCGAGATATCGTTTTGACGTACTTTGCTTCTCAGCCCGCTCTGGGGTTAACGACTGTTCGCCGCCCGATCGATATATCCGCGAACAACGCTCGCTTTCCCGGCTTTGTTCATCAAAGCCACCAGCTTCCACCCCTTCCACCGACTCCCGCCACCTACCCTCTCCACCACCTCCCTCCGTCGACCGCATTTACGACCTTCCGTTTCTCAGATCAGGCCGACGATACGCTCCAGTCAATACGGCAGGTGCGTGTGGTCTAACCGACCCGCTGGTGTGCACCATCGACCGTACGTGGCTGTGTATTATAATGTACCCTGCTCCTGTGCGACGTAACGTGTTTCATATAATACCTAGCACGCCGAAAATGTTCGCTGCGCGTTACAATACTCTCCACGCATAATGCGCGGAGAAGTAATAGGCAAGGAGCGGGGGAGGGAGGCAGGAGAAGGAACAGAGCGACATTTCGGAAGTTTCATGTAAATGGAGCCTGCAAAACTGCAGCTGACAATGTGCAAACTCGACGAGCTATGCCGCGGGACGCGTTGAAAAGGAGGGAACAAGTGGGAGGGAGTAAGGAAGAGGGTGGAAGGCCGACGGGGGTGGCCTCGGATGGGATGCACTCAGTGGGGTAAGTAATTCGAGATACACGATAATAGGAGCCTCTCCGTAGTCCGTGTTTCTTATTGCTCGAGGCGGGATGAGTTCCACGATGGGCGCGGTACGGAGTCTCGCTCGAGCGAGGATTCGTTCTGGGGCTCGACCTCTCTTCCACGCGGCGGATAAGAGTCGAACGAGAGTCGCAAGATGCATTATCAGACTCCGGGGAGCGAAGCGTTCCGCGTATTCCAGACCCGATTTACCCGCCATCCAGCCCCCCTCCCTCATCCTCGCCATCTCGTCTCCTCTCACCCCGTCCTTCTCGGCGGCGAGCGCACGCACGGGGAGGGTGTTACCCTCGAAGTGCAAAGCGAACGCGTATCGACTCGAGACATTTGCGCGGCACATTTTCGCGAGCACTTTCCCCCTCGCCAATGCGCGACGAATGGCAGAGGCTTTCCGCACTAACGGAATCGCTCCTCCACTCGCTTGTCGCGCCGTCGTTAATCCTGAGAGCGAGCCAAAGGGCGGCTCGTCGGCGAGGGGGAGGGAGGCTGGCGGGACGTAAGAAAGCGCTGGTTCATGTGCGGTCGCGACAGTGGCCAGAGCGGCGGAGAATTTTCGCAGGAATGTCGACGATCGCGAAGAGTCGGCCAGGCACGCTCCAGGCACGCTCCAGGCACGCTCCAGGCACGCTCCAGGCACGCTCCAGGCACGCTTCGGGCACGCTTCGGGCACGTTCTATTCCCCTACTCGCCGATTGCGCCCTTCAACGCCACGATTCTACCGCGTGAACAGCAACCAGCGGCTTCCAGCGATGGCTCTCCAGTTCGGCCTTGATTGTCGCTCGGCAGTTCGGCGAGCGTTATTTGTAAGTGAAATTGGAGCGCGCGATGCATTTATTCCCGAGAGTCGCGACGGGTTCTCAGCCGCTTCGAAGGCGGCCATTTAAATATTCGACAGTTCATATTCTTTCGACGGTCTTCCGGGCGATTAAAAATTCAGCGGGAGAAAATAATTTGCGAGTCGAATGGCGGACGACCGCGTAAGGTGTCGCAGGTTCGTTCGGCGGACGAGGCGGATGGGTGGAATTTGTAATGGGCTTTCGGAATGAGCCTAGATTTTGCGGGCGGTGTACCGGGGAAGATATTTACATACGCGCGACGTTAACGCGAGGCGGGAAGAGAACGGCGCGCTCGTTATCGCGGATGGACGTCGTTTAGCCACCCGGTTGCATTAAGGATGACCGAGCGAAAGGTTGGAACGGCGTAGAGTTCTACCCTAGCGTGCCGTGGCCGTCTGTTTTTCCACCAGCTCTTTCATCCAGAACCATCCCTGTTCCACCCCGTTCCCCTACCGTCCTCGTCGTCATCCTAAATTTTACCTCCGTACCCCCGTTTCAACCCTTTCCCGTGTCTCTCATTGTCCGACATTGGCGCGCACATGTTTTTTTCCCCGGTCGCGCACACAACCCCGTCACGGGCAAGGGGGAGGGTCACAGGAGGGGTGGAGGGAGAGAGAGAAACAGACGGAGGTGAACTAATGTGACCTGACCCGGTGACGTAGGAAAGTGAGCCGCTAAAGAAGCGGGCAGGCCGCTCTTTGTCCCGCCCCGGGAAAGTTTTAATTTGTCGTACACAGGGGCCGGACTCGCGTTCCAAAGTAACGCGGAATGAGGACGCGCCAGAGGAGGCAACTGGATTGTACGTTTAGTATGGATTCTCAAACGCAAGAAGCGGCACGGTTGCCGCACATAGTAATTTAGCCCGGGTTTTGCGCCGGGAGGGAAGACAACCGGCCGCGCCATGAATTTCTTCTGCCGACTCTTGCTCCCCTTTCCGCCTTTGTGTCACGAGCTTTCTTTCGGACTTAACGGAAAGAGAGAGAGAGAGAGAGAGAGAGGGAGAGGGAGAGGGAGAGGGAGAGAAGGAGTCTCCTCCGCACCTTTCTCTTTCTTCCCCCGCCCCTCCATCCCCCACGCTTACCAACAGAGATCTCGAACGAAAGTTTCGTCTGACGGCATTGCTCGAATTTGCTCTCCAAGTTCGGGACCGCAAAACATCGGATGCGAGACACTCTGTACACACGTAGTGACCTGGAGAGGAGCTATTTTTTTGCGGCAGCGAGGCAGGTCGCCGCTGGCTCCATTTGCGACCGATGCGAGGCGAGGGAGGCTGGAAAGCCTTTCTAGCGTCGACTTCGCTTCGCTGCTCTCGCGAAAGACATGGCCGACGATCGACGGCCGCCGATGCGAGGCGAGGTTTTTACCTTTAGCCATCGTCTTTCAGCGAGATTCACGGGGTTAGCCGAGATTTCTCGGCCATTGAACGATTCTCTCCCTTGCAATATCGTCCTCTCTCCCTCTCTCTTTCTTTCTCTTTCTTTCTCTATCTATCTCTCTTGATCCGTTTGTTCCCACCAGAGCCGACCAAGCAATTGGAAAGAATTCGCGGAACGAGATACACGCTAATACGACGTTAACATTCAGTTTTCCTCGAAACGAGATGCCGTGACCCGAATGCGATGGCTCGGGGAGTACAAAGGTGACGTTTCTTGGTATTCGTGGCAAACGTTCTACCGGGCTGCTCCCGATCTTAAATTCTACCCTCGGCGCTCCCTTCTACGGGTCGGACGCCGGCATTGTGCCCGGGTAGGGAAAGTTTCCCGTCGGGGCGTACTCTCGGCGGTATTTCCAACGTATTTTCGGCGCATTTCCCGAAATATCGTCGAATATTCGAGTATCAACCGACGAAGGAGCCAGGCTAGATTCGCTCAGGGGCGAACGCCTGTAACCGGAACCTTTCTTGGAACCCTGTAACTTCTCCGCTCTCGCCGTGAACTTATCGTACATTGTAATTTCTCGACGATCCTTCCCCCCAACCCCCACCTCCTCCTCCTCCTCTCCCCATCCTGCTGCCCGCCGGCACTCTAGCCGAGAAGTCCGCTGCTGAGATTCGGCCCGGGCCGTTTGCCGTTCTTTATCGCGATATTCTTTCGTTGCCTCGAACGACGTAACGAAAGAGACGAGGGAGGAGGAGGGTTGGCCACGGTTCGAGGGTCGAGGGGAGCGGTAAAACTTGAAACTTATGAAATTTCGCCAATGAAAGAGGAGTTACAAGGCGCGCCTAGCGCGCCTGCTATAACTCGTCTTTCATTGGCCGAATTTCTTAAGTTCCGAGTTAGACGGCCTTACGTTACACGCCGATGGCCTGGAAAGTTTTCTGTCCCCCTCGCGGGCTGGAATTACATTCGCTCGGCAAGGGGATTCATCCGGAAACGATCGAGAAATCGTCGGATGGAAACCGACTGTCGTATGAGATGAGGGACTCACTTGTATGGCAGCAGCACGGCCGTGAAGTTAATGGCGATGGCGACCCGCGGACCGGACGTGATCAGGTACCGACAGCGGATGTTGGGCGGATACAGGCCAGGATATCCGGGACTGGCCAGGACGCATCCATCGTGACAATCCGTGTCCTCGTACACCCAGTCGCACTCTGTAAAACAAGCAAGGCAAGGCTCTCTTAGGTCGTTTCCGCGGAACATCGACGACCGGACGATCGCCACTTCAAAGGCACATTTGTCAAGGGTAGAGTAGACGGAAATGCAGCCCGGGACAGAATGGGCTGTTTGACAATAAACCCTGCCAGCCCGACGCCTCGTTCGTTTCCCCCGAAGACAAGTAAAACGCGGACTTACGTCGGCGCACCCCGTCGGTGCTCTAATTAAAGCTCGTCGCTCGCGTAATATCTCGATCGCTGAATCGAGCGATTCGAAGCTCACGCTCCCACGCACTCGTCTTGAATTTTTGCATTCTTCCCCACCGTGACATTTTAACGAACGAGCGCATCGAGGCGCACCGGGGGGGCAAATAAAAAGAGAGAGGGACAGAGGCGTCCAATTAGAACCGGCTAACGAGGTGCCTCATGCGAGGCCTCCGGCGAAATTCTCAATTAATATTTTTCCTCCCCGTAGACGCGGAAACAAGTCTCGCGATCTATCGCACGGCAAAATTCCCGCGGCGCTGCAATATCAGCTTACGATACTGACGGAAAGTGGAATCCGGGCATGCGATGCGTAGCCGTACCGGTGGAGAGCGAGAGTTTCAAGCTCTGGGTAGGGTGAGGCTGAGGGGTGGAAAAGTGGATGCGAGTCGACATTACGGAAAGTTATGGGAAAGATTTCCGCGTTTCGAACTTCGATGCCCATATCGATAGTCGAGGCAGCCTGGCGAGCATGCGCGCGCGCGCGCGCGCACGCACGCTTCGGTGATTGAGGCAGTGGAGAATAATGTTGGCCGATCGTCGAACGTGAATCACGCTTTATTGGTTTATCCGCCCACCCTCCCTCTCCAGTGTTGCGAGTCTGAGGGCTCCACCAGTTGCTTATTCCTCCTAGCCGCTACAGCATGGTGCGACGCCGTTGAATTTAGGAGTTGTTATTCCGCCCGGCGGAAAGTTTCGCCGCGGGACCGGAAGTAGATCCGCCAAGTTGATAAACAAATGTTTTCGAACAAATTCGCGGCAACTTTCGTTTCGCGGTGCATCGGCGGGGATGGACGAGGGAAAGGGGATGGCTTCGACAGGGGAGGGTGGGAGAAGGGTTATAAGTTGGGATCGGGGGAAGTTTCGAGTCCGGCTCGTTTTCAACCCCTAGCGTCTTCCCTTCTCGGTGGCCGAACACGTGAATTTTTCAGCGGATCGCTCGATTTTCGCGAAGCTCGACGTCAAGGGGATGGAAAAGTGGAGGACGCCGTTGGCGGCGAGTCGTCTTCGAAAGCGATTATCCGAGATGCTCCCGGATCGGGTTAATGAAGAAGTCCCGTAATTGCGGGGGCGAATGCAAATTTCTGCTACTCGGGAAGCGTCATTATTTTATGACGCTCCGCCTTAGCAGCGAGCGAACGCCCTTCTGCTATAAGTCGAGAATAGCACGTTGTCGCGCCACTTTGCCTCTCTCTCTCACTCTCTCTCACCCCCTCCCTCTCTTTTCCTTCCCACCTCTCCACCCCCTTCAAGAAACGTGAGGTCCGTGTCACCGGTAAGCCCCGACGGTTCTCCCTGCTTTATTTTCGCTCTTTGTTTAGTTTTATATTTCCGGGGCTATGCAATTGTCATAATGGGCGGACCCATTAGGGATGGGGCGAGTCTGGCTCCGGGCATACGGTGCTCTCAATTTATGTAATGCCCTTTACATTCTGCGATGCTTTTTCTGCCCTTCGGCGCATTTTTTCACGCTCCCCCGCGCTCACCACCCCCCCCCCCCCCCCCCCACTGCCCACCCTTGGCGACCCATTCTTTTTTCTTCCCCGCGTCGTTCGTCCGCCGAATGCTCGGCGTTCTTTCCTCTTTATTTCGAATTTTTTGAACGCGTATTTCGACCGCTACCCCCACGCCACCTCGCTCTATCGCTTTACGATAAGTGCGCCGTTGCATCGTGCGGATATTATTGCCAGGAACTGGTCGGGATAGGGTGGGCGGGATAGGGAAGTGGGGAGAGTAGCGATGTCTATGGGAAAAGCTCGTCTCCACTTACGGTCGTCCGCCCGCTCTAGACTACACGGCAAAGTGAGAAAGTGAAACCGCGGGATGTCTCTTAGTGCAAAATTCAGGACGGACTATGAGGACGGCAACGAGGAACGTTCCTCCATCCTCAAACGCATGCATAATGCAAGACGCACCGGGAAAAACATTTACTTCCTTCCCGCCGGCCGCGCGGCAAGCTATTACTCCGATTCAGCGCAGTTTTTCTTCCCTACCTTTTATTTTCGCTCTATTCTCCGCCCGGCGAACGAGGCAAGTCTGCCGAACGAGCTTTTCGTTTCGTTTCCGAGATATCGAAAGAGCGCGCCCGGCCGGGGGGCGGGTGGGGGGAGGGGAGAAATATTGTAGACCGAGCGGAAGGGAAAGCGACGAAGAAGGAAAACGAACGAGCGGTTTCACGTACGAAGGTGTGCGTGCGTGGGTCTGTGGCTGCACGAGTAAAAAAGAGAGCGAAAGGGGGGGAGGAGATGAAAAAAGTGGAAACCTACGGGGAAGAAAGGTGCAGGGATAGTGTGTGAGAGAGAGGGAGAGAGAGAGAGAGAGAGAGAGAGAAGGGTGGCACAGCGGGGGCCTGTGAAAAAAAGGCCTGCAAATGGATGAGATTGAGAGAGTCCCAATTTGAAAGGTCGCAATTAACGAGTAGACATGGGCCGGTTGCTGCCTGGAGGCTGTATTTTGGTTTCCACGTAACCAGGTGCCAGGGTCGTTTTGGCCAAAATATGTCCGCGTTTTTTTTACCCGTCGCATCCTTTATTGTCATTCGGCTCGGGAACGAGCCAGCTGGTCGCCAGTCGCCATCGAAATACATTCCGCAACACCGACGCGTGCCAATTGCTCACGATTGCCGACAGCCAGCCGAGAAGCAGGGAGCAACAACCTATCATCTTTGCTAATCATATCCTCGATTCTATTTCGGTGCCTGCTCAACGATCCTCAGCGAGACGGTGGAAATTAAATTAAGCCCCCCCCACGGATAATCGTATCGGACGTGGGACGAGCTGCAGATAGATTCGGAGAAGTGTCGGACGGGGTAATTTATATCCTTCGACAGGCATCGGTTCATCGAACCTTATCCGTGTCTCTGAGCGGGCTCTAATGGAATTTTCGAAAAATTCGTAGGACACTGAATCCGTTTACCCTTGCAAAAAGTCCGCCTAATGCTCTTATCGCGCAGCTTTGCCAGAGAGAGAAACTCTGAGGACATATATATTTCTCTCGCTCTATATATATATATATATATATGTATATAAATATATAGAGAGAGGCGTTAGAGACGAATTCCTCCGGTTCTACGAGGGCCAATGAGAAATCGGAGGCAACAAATCCGGGCAAATTTGCTTACCTCCGATCGGCTTACTTCCGGTCCCCGTGATCCGCAAGGCAGGTACGCCTTTCGTGCAAGCGTCGCTCCGTCCTCGGCAAGACGGCAAAGGGAAAATAAGGCGACTGTCGGAGATCGCGGCGGGTATAACAACGGGATTGATCTGTTTGTCAGGCTCGCGACACCTCCTGCTCCTACCGGATGGCGAAGGCCGTCTACCCATTCTTCCCCTTTTCTTTTCATAGTCCGCCTCAATCCGGCGACGTCTCGGCCCGCCGCGCTCTCTCTCTCTCTCTCTCGGCAAACCTCGCGTGTCCTGTCGCTCCTGGCAGCCCGCAATCCCAATAAGAGCCTGCCAGTCGTTGCCTCGAAGTGCCAAAAAAGAGCCCTCATCCCGCGGCTTCCCCCGACTGTCAGCCCTGTCGCTTCCACTTTGAGAACCGTCGGACCGCCTATTTTTCTCGCCAAAATAATTGGCCGGCGAGCCGTTTGATCCGCGACGAGCGGCCAGATATTCTCGACTCCGACCTCGAACCTTCGGCGACATTTTGCGTCCTCCCGAGACGAAGCTTTCGTCGTTCTCGTGTCGCGAGGATTGGGAAGACTTCTCGATGAATAATGGCGGAGCCTCTCCGAGAGTATTTCCCCCAACCCCTTTTTGTGTGTCACGCACTCTCGACGCATTTTTTCCATCACCCTAGCCAGCCGATCATTGCCGCGGTTGCAGACGGTGCTCCAAAAAACAATGGGATTGATCTGTTTGTCAGACTCGCGACACCTCCATTCTTCGATGGTTTTCATTCAGCTCCTTCTACCCGGCATCCGTTCCTACGGCGCAATTCCAATAAGAGGACGCCCGAGCGTTTCGGAGTGCCGAAAAAGAGCTCTCGAATTCCGAATGGAACCGGAGTGATGGTCCCCTGACACGATCGTAAAGAGTGGGCGGAAGCGGGGACTGGTGGAGAATGAGTGCGCGCCCGCGCACGTGCAAGAGAGAGAGAGAGAGACAGAGTATGGCGGTCGGGTTTTACCGCAGATGAAAGGAAAAACGATGAATTCAAGGACGGATACGCTAAAACACCTCACGGTCGCGAATTTGAAACCGGAATAACACCCGAGATAAAGGCCGAGTGCGGCGAAAACAAAACGGATATACATTGAAACCGTGCAAACTCACCGGGGGATACGGTTTCCCCGAAATTACAGTTTCCGGGCTAAAAAGAGTGTATCGGCTGCGCGCGAGCGCAAAATCCGTCCTACGCGATATCCCGACATCGGTGCCGACTGATCGGAACATATCGCCGTATAAAATACCGAAACTGCGACCGCCCCCCCTCCGCTTTACAATCATCGGACGGACATTTGTCACACCTGAACCGCCCGGCGAGAGAGAGATATGGCGCGCGTAATGTATCATCCGGGACGACATAATAATGAGGGAATGAAGTGGCGCGGAGTTATTCGAAAAACGTGCTGCGTGGAGCGTGGTGGGGTAGCGGAAGGTGGATGGAGGTGGGGAGGGGGGCGTTAAAGAGTGCCTCTATTGCTGCCGTGATATACGAGTGGGCCCCCCATCAAATCCTCGCCCCGTTCACTCCGATCCTCGATGGATCGTCTGCACGCGGGACGATCTGTTTCGCATGGACGATCATCCGAGAGAGTCGTTCGAAAGACGACCGCTCAAGCTAGGGAAAGTGGCCGGATCGTGGATCGCACGGCGATCGATCTATTCGTCAGTCAGTTTCTCGATCCTACCCTATCTCTGCACTCCGTTTGTCTGTCTCTTTCTCTGCCGTCTGGCGTCTCTTGGTTATCTCTCTTTCTCCCTGTCGCTCTCCCTCTCTCTCTCCCTCTCTCTCTCTCTCTCTCTCTCTCTTGCTCTCTACATTCTTATCTCGACCCACCTGACGCGTTCTCCTCGACCCTACCATCCAGCTCCCATTCCTCGATGGCAATTCCAATAAAAGGGTTGCCTATAACGGAAGAGCTCAGATAGAGTTTTCGGCAGTCGAGCGGAGAAAGTGAGAGACTTATTATCTAACCGATTTTGATAAGTGCCATAGCCACTTTACGGTGCCGTTCGCGGCTGTTCGGCGAAAATATCGCCGGATGTATTTCGGATGGCGTATCAATTTGCAAATGATGCGTCGGTTTTTATTGTCGGCGCCGCGCGTGGAGGGGCGGCGGGCTTTGAATGGAGGGTATGAAGACGGCCGGAGCAACAGTATCGTCCCAGGTCGATCGATCTGCCGCGTGTTGGCATTCCCGCCATTCTTCCAGGCCACCCCCAGTCCATCTCTATCCCTCCCTCCGCACATCCATTCGTCGTTCTTTCATTCCGCTTCCTTCCACCGGCCTCGTCTCATTCCGTCTGACACCTCCTTCTCCTTCGGCCTACCCTGCAATCCCAATAAAAGGGTGGCAGGGCTTCGCCGGAGTGCCAAAAAAGAACCCTCATTCTGCGGACGACGTCGAAGTGACAGTCACGTTTTCACAGCTCGTACGTCTTGCGCATATGGAACATCCGCGCTCGTCGCCTCTCTTTCACTCCGACGCCTTCCTTCCGAGGATAATCGAGAATCGTTGTCGTCTAGTTATACGAGAGAGGCCCGAGGAGAGCTTTCACACCGACGCTTTGGAGGGACAAAGGAGTACGGGGGGGGGGGGGGGGTGAAAGGCGAGGTGGGGTCGGAGAAGGGTGGCTGGGAAGCTTTTACCGTCACGAACTCTTCCGATCTCGTTTTCTTATTGCTGTCTTAAGCGTTAAGGCGTCCGGCTTGCTTGTCTTTCGTTTCAAACGTAGACTCCCACCCCGACGCCTCGACCCCGAAATAGTCGCACTAAACTCCGCCGGAACAATCTATTATATCTACCCAATATTTTTCCAAGCCTCCTGGAGACGTTTACGATTCTTACGGCTTCGGATACTATTTCCCGGACTTGTTTTGAATGCATTATCGGGCCGCATATGAGTCAGTACTCCGTTACGTTTATACCGGAGGAGATAAATGTGGACTTCTCATTATTGCTGTGAATACATTGCGAGGACTCGGTTAGCGATGTTTTCAAAGCGGGGGAAGTTGACGTACAAAGCGTCCGCTTTCATAATTTTGCTACGTCGTACCCTCCGCAATTAACAGAATAAACGCGTCTGAAATTAGCCGCAACCCATTAGTTGACTACGACTCTTTTCTATTGTAATTACGCGATTCAACGGAATAAGATTGCCGACCTTTAGGAAGGCATTATATGCCCGCAAACAGTGCGGAACTACTCGAGACGCTCGTCAAAGTTCGTTAGAGGCATCGCGTACCCTACAAGAATAATTCCCTCCCACGAGAAATGTAAATAGGCACCCTCGAGGCGCAGTCAGTTAGCCGGGAGCGATAGCCCCGCATTCTGCGCGAAATGGAAGGATTGTAAAACAAACGACAGTGACTCCGCGGGTCGGGCCAGTTCGCCGTAAATGCCCGGGTATACCGATGTAACGACGAGAATCCAGAAGGGGTCCCGGCGGTCGGTTAAGTATTTCTTGCGTATCTGGCACATAATGCTTAATGCATCGGAAACTGTCCGTTTTATTAACTCCATGAGTTGCGCCGAACTGCGCGTCGCGAACGATGGTCACCCCCCGCCATCCCATTTCCACCCCTCGAGGCCCTGCCAAAGATACTGCTGTCTATTTACAGTTTATACTCGCTCGGTCGGACCGATAAATTGAGCTCCATCGAAGGGTGATTGTTCGCAACGACGATCACCGTAGCTTCGATGCGGGACCGACTAATAAGGCAATCGTACGGCCGTATACGCTCCGTTCGGCGCTGCCTATCGTTGGCCGTGCAATATGCACACGGTAAAAGACCATTTAATTCGGGCGCCACTTTACTGCCCTACCTCCGGCGCGGCGCCCACCTCGTTCGTTCCGCGGGCCTCGTAAAACTTTCACGATCGAAGAGTACTTGCGTGTCCGAAACTACGTTAATAATGCAAGAAACTGGCGCTGGGCATTTCGCGGATCGGCTGCCGAATCCGACAACGGGTCGAGACGGAAATGCCGGGGCAAAACGAAAGCGAAATCCGCGAGCTCGTACGAGTCTCTCCTCTCCTCCCCCCCTTTCTTCTCTCGCTCGTAAAAAGTCCGCAATTGGAGCGCCATCCTCGCGAACCCGCAGCCTCTTAACCCAGTAGTCCACTTTTTATCGGGAACAGCGCCACGGGGATCTCTTTCGAATTAACTGTTACTCTCTCTCTCTCTCTCTCTCTCTCTCTCTCTCTCTATCTCTCTCCTCTCCGGCAGTCCGCTTCGCGCCCCCTTCTAATCGTGGCCAAAGGTGAGCGTGTATTCAGAGGCGAATGTAGTGGGAGTTATAACTGGATTTTCCTTCGGAGCGCCATGATGTCGCGGCTACCGGCTCTGAAGAGAGTGGTGGAGGGGGTGGATACGATGTTTCAAGTTTCAGCGATCCGGTTAGCCGTGGAGCGGTGGGGTGGGCGAGGGCGAGAGAGGGCGAGGCCAACTCCGGGATGTTGTCCGGCGATGCCTTTTGAAATTGGAGATCGGCGGAAGTTCCTGCGGAATTGGTGGTCATGGGCTTACGCCGTTAGCGCTTTAGGTCAGAAACAGCTAAATGGTAGCCGACCCGAATGTCCCGCGCTCACTTATTCGGTTAAGCCCAGACTGTCCTGCACTTAAGCTCGCATAATTTTCGTTCTAACTAAAGGGAAATTACGCCTCTGCTCTGCTTGCGCAAGGAAATTCCTGCGTCCCTCGTTCGCGGCACACACCTACTGTCATCTTTCTTTCTCTCTCTCTCTCTCTCTCTCTCTCTCTCTCTCTCTCTCTCCCTCTCGCTCTCGGTTGGTCTCACCACTCCTCTCGTCACGTTCCTTTCCACCTTTCTTTCTCCCTTCGTCCCTCGGCCATCGTCCTCCCACTCCTCCTTCTTCCTGGCCGTCGTCCGCCATACCGGCTACACACACCTCCGGACATAGTCCGCTGGCGACCATTCTGGAATTAACGTCGAGAGCAAACGTTCCCCAGGACGAGGGTCCTCGAAACCCGAGCCTTTCTCACATTTTCCCCGGATTTCACTTCGCGCAAGCGAAGAATGCCGCCCTTGCGCTAGAAGCGTCTACTAGGAAAACTCACTCTCCCTCCGTCTTGCACCCTTCCACCGGCCCTTCTCTCTAGACCTCTCGACCCTGCCGTCCCACCCCATCAGAATCCGCCTCCTCCCATCCGGCCGTTTCTCGTTTCGCAGTTTTTCCTTTATCGCCTTCCGAGCCACCCCCCCCCCCCCTCCCCCTTTCTACCTTTGCTCTTGTGAATTTCATAGGAGATCCGAGAACTGCTCTCCGCGCGGCTTGATAGCATTTTAACGGGAGTGGAAGGCGTTAAGCTGATTTTAACCGGGGCAAGCGGTGGAAATCCTTCGCGGGGGGCATCTTTTATGGATGCGAGCGGATAATTCGAGCGTCTGTAGCGTCGGGGAAAGAACCCCGCGATCATTATTGATACCTTTAATTAAGAATCTTCGAGTTGCCGAGGCTCGTTCGGCGGGGATAACGAGGAAAAGTTCATCAGCGGGGCGTGCATTAGTAATGGGAATTATGATCGCGAGGTGCGGGCATTAAATGGAGGCTTGGGGTGGGTTAAAAAGGGGGTGTGGACGCAATCGGGGTAGGTTCAACCTCCGAAGGAGGGATCATTCTCGAGAGGACATTCTTTGCCCGGCGGTCGGCCGTGGTCGGATAATATCCTGTCGGAAGATGAAGTTACCGGCGCCGGGGCTGATAAACCGGACTAGATCAATGTTTGATCTACTAGTTCGAACGGCAGACCTGTTTGAAACTGGTCGTGTTTGACTGCGACCGGGCTACGGAGTTTGCACAGCGCGATAATCCCGTGTTGCCCAATAGCAGCACGACATCCTGATTGGCTTATGATTTTACGCCGGTGCCCGGCGTCGATGCCATAATCGGGGCGGCAACGATAACGATAAAATCGATATACTTCTGGCGGTAAAGTAGGTACGCCCGGCAAAATGCCATCGTATCATGACCCGCAGTGCACACATGCCGAAAACGTACTTCCGCCCGAACCGGCATGCGCTGCGTCAGCGACTTATGACGCTCCTCGATGCCGGTCCTTCGTTAACGGCGCCAAAGGAACTTGTATTTATATGATCGTAAAGTACAGTGCTTCGTCAGAGAGACGTTAATTCAACGTTACCTGCGAAAGGCAGGGAGAGGCAAAAAACAGAAGCTGTATCGACAACAAAAATGGGAAAAAATACGGAAAAGAGACGGAGAAGCGGTACAGAAAAATATTCTCACCTGTATTGTTGACCGGGTGTCCACCCTTTACGGGCCAGCCGACGGACGTGCTCGCTTTTGAGGAGAAGCTGAAGTACGCCAGGAACTGGGACCTCGTGGTGTTCTCGTTTATTCTGAAACACGCGGATACACATGTACTTTATGCCGTGCGCGTTCCTCGCGTGTAACGTAGGTAATGGTCTTCGGGCGTCGGGAACAATAAAAGAAAAGCGTGATAAATATTATGGTCCGCGCTTTTCCCACCCCCCCGAACACCACCCCCATCGCGTCCGTTACGCGCTCTGTGACTTACGACGGCCGGGTTATTTACGATCAGGGATCCCTGGCCTACATCTACGCGTCTGTACGTGTGTGCGCAGCGCGTATCTCGGAAAAATTTACGGATCCTTTAAAGATGATGTACAGCTGATATCCGGTGGTCAACGCACTTTGCTCGCGATTTACGACGGTTTACTTTTTACGTCGTATCGCCCGACCCCGTTTTTATTGACATTTACGCCTCTCGATTAAAGGATCGGACGTTGGCCGTGATAGAGTGGCACTCGATGCTTCGATGATCGTTTGCGTAAGACGGATCAGGTGAATGGACATGCAGAGAATTTGAGAATCAGAGGAGTCCAAGTTGCCGAGCAGAGAGTCGAAGAGAAAGATTTCGAAGGTCGGCCGAGAATCGAAAGGAGCGTCCTCCGTGTCTGTGTTTAGAAAGCGGACACGTCGGGGTCCTTGGGTCGAAGTCGAGGGCGAATCGATACCACGAGAAATCTTCGTTTGCACCGAAGTCCTGCAGAGAGGAAACTTGCCCGTTGCCTGACGGGAAGTCACTTACCGCGGAATCTTACGCCGACGAGCGGCGTCCATTGTATAGGATCGAACCTCGCTCGCTTTTCTCTAAGCGTAACAGTACGGCAAATACGGCGGAGTATTGGACGATAGAAAGAGATGAACGGGCTCTGTTCCCGTGCCGATTGTTTCGAGTATTTTAATCACTTGTGTCAATACGCTAGCTATAGAACGTATTCGGGATTTGTCATGTACGCATAGGCGCTTGGGTCTAGGCAGTTGTGATATATCGTCGATGGTTGTATTACGGATGGTGTGCTCTTCGAAAATATAGTTGGTAAATACCAAACCTTAATGTATCTCTGATTATGTTTAGAATGCTTTTAAACCTGACTATATAGTGCTTATGTTTTAATCAGTACGATCTCAGCGTATTTCGAAAAATACTCGTATGTAGCTTGCACTACCAATACGTTGTAATTGCATATTGATTATCGCCCTGTCTATGTGCATATCGGAGACCGGGCCATAATTGCGGGGCCTTGAGACATTTAGCAGCGAAGAGTGGGTCCACGCGAGTCCGAGTCAATGAACGTGGCCAAAGAAGATACGACGGTAGAGAGCGTGGAAGTCAGACGCGCAGCGTCGAAGAGACAGGAGAAGTGGACGCCGTTAAAGGCGAAGGCGTCTCGACGGCAGAAGGTGCCCCTAATTCAATTATTTAGTTAGGTCAAGTTAGCTCTAGTTGGGTTAGCGTCAGCCGGAGCCAGAGGTTACTAGAAGCACTCGTAACTCCAAATTGTATTTACTTACAATAAATCTCCTTCCTTCGTCCCTTCGTCAACTCCGTATTTGATTAGCTGCCAATCCGACGGTTACCCTCTAACGTCTGCCCCGCAATATGCGAGTGCGCCTTTCCGCCCTTCGCCTTCGCATTTAGATTCGAGCGAGGCGCAAAATTGCCGAGTAATTCCACCCTCCCTTCGTAAAGTAATAATTCTCGCCTCAGGATTAATGGACTGTGTTCGTTTCCGCGAAGAAGGTTGGCTCTTTTCATCCCTCGTATCGACTCAAGGGTGTATTGGTGCGTCGAGAGGGATGACAGGTATTTGTATCGGGCGAACCTATCCGAAGGTCGGACTTATAAGTGTTAACGCTTAGCTCCCAAACTGTCCTCGGACGTTCGCGAAACGGCGGCGCGATCCGTTTCCAAAACTTGGCCCATTACTCGAGCTCGACCGGCGTCAGGCACACTCGCGATAATTTCTGATTTATCAGGGCACTTCCTGCCAAGACTCGAAACAGCAGCCCGACCGGAAGAATACCCGAAAATCGGCGCCCTCCATTCGCCCGCCCGCCGCTGCCGCCACCGCCGCAATTTACGGCGCCTGCAAAGTTCTCGGTCTTTGTCCGCGGGCAAAGCGAAGTTTCCCCTGCCTCGCTGACCGACTTTTCCGCGGACGTCCGACGTCCGAGTCGACACATTCGAATATCCAGCGAAATTCTCCCGTCCTCCGCCAAGGTCTCGAATTCTGTCAGCTCACGCTCGCCGAGTGAAATTTTCAGACGTCGAGAGCGGACGCGAGAGATTTCGTGCGCAAAGAGTGCCGAGCGAGCGTTGACCATCGAAAGGGATGGCACCTGAGATAGAGGGATGGGGAGAGGGCTCAAAGTGCATCGCGAAGGCAGAGCGTAATGAGGATTGCTCTTCCAGTGTCGGGAGCGTCAAATGTTCGAGGCGTCGCGGCAGTCAGTCAACGAAACGCGGAAACTAACGTTCCCCGCCACTTACGCATTAGTATGCGAGGCCGTAACAAAAGTTGCCGGAAGCTCTCCGGCGATGTATATCCGCGAAAATCTGCCGAGGCACGCACGGGCTCGCTTACGGTGCTTAATAAAAAGTTAGGGGGCACTTCTGTTAACGACAAAAAGCTGACAAAGGAGCCAGTCGGCCCTTAACTCTGCGTAGAAAGAGGGTAAAAGGCCCTTTGTTCACGACGGCGGAAGAGAAAAGGAGGAAGCGGAGAGGAGCCCAGAAAGACGGAGGGGAGGGGACGGGGAGAGAGAGGCAGGGTGGCGTCGGGGGTGGGAGAGTGGAAGAGAGTGAAAAACGCGGAGGATGAGAGTGAAGGTGATGCGGAGAGAGGGGGAAAAGGGAAGAGCCGTGGATAGGATGATGGACAGACAGAAAGAAGTGGAGGAAGAGGAAAGGGAGAGTGACAGATAGAGAGAGAGAGAGAGAGAGAGAGAGAGAGGGGGGGGGAGAGAAAGGGTTCTTGCCTTCAGTAAAACGTCGCTATCGTTTTCACAGCGGATGAAGAGTCCCGACAAAAACGTACGCTTTTGAAAGCGCAATCTTTTTCCTACATTTACATCGTCCGACCATTCGACGGAATGTTCGGCTTTTATATGCGCGAAGTACCAGACGTCGGAAGCGAGCGCGAGCGCGCGCGCCGGCCTCTTCGCCGACAAAGTTTGTCGCGTACTTTTCATCTGATAAAGATAACGCTTTACGAGGAGTCGCGGAAAATTTGCGCCGTTAATCCTTGACGGATAGTCTGTTTCGCGCGAGCGAAGTGCGTTCCGGAGTCAGCGAGTCAGCTTGACTGACTTTCGAGGATAATATGAAAATTGAGGAGGAGAAAAATCTCCGACGCTCAAATATCAGAATGCTCGAACCGTTCGAGCGTAAGTAAGCGTTTCCCTTCGTCGGCAAGGTGACGAGACTCCTTCAACTCGTGTAATCCGTCCGTTCGAGGAAGGAAGGTCCCGATCACCTTCCTCGTCGAGAATTAAGAAAAGACCGGTGGAAAAGGTTTGCGGCCTCGTTACCGTAATGAACTTCTTTCCGCGATCGAGATCCGAAATTCCGAGCACGCGAACGGCCGTCCGAACTTTTGGGGCCGAAACTTCGTATTTGCTTTAATTTAAGAAAAAGGCCCCGGCAACGCCCCCTTGGCAGCTGCCGGTATCCTGTCGCTGGGCATACTTTTGCCCGCGGGAAACGCGCGCGCGCGGCCACTCCATTCCGCGGGCAACGCTAATTACCATCGTGTAATTAGCCAATTCGTCGAATCGACAGTTTTACCCAAAATTCACCGCCCGCTCCCGTTTGATCAGTAGAAATTCCGCAAACGATACCCGGCTGCCCACACCAGCGGCGCAAATGCGAAATCAGCATCGGATGGCGAGCGCGGAGGGTGGCCACTTTAAATACGTAAGCTTTCGCGTAACTTGTACAAATCCGCGCGTTACAAATTGCGCGAGCCGGGATATAAAAGCAGGATGCTGCCGGGTCAAACTTCATAGCTGTCCCCTCTCATTCCCGGCATATGCCGGGACAAGGGTCTTTCGGGTGCTCATCGCTGGTGGAGGGAAAAACAATTAGAGAAAAATGTGTGGGCTCCACAAAGTAAAGAAAAATTCAAAAACTACCCTTTCGGCCAACGTCGGCCAGCATTAGTCGATAACAACGTTGAAGTTACTAGATGCGGGTGGGCGGCAGACGGAAAGAGGGATGGAAGGGAACGAAAGGACGACAGAGGGGGATGAAGCGGGTGAGCGTAGACGTCACGCGCGATCATAAGCGTGCATAAACGTATTACGTAGGCTCGGCGAGTGTGTCGGAAATTCCGGTCGTAATCAGCGATGTCGACGAACCGTTCTCTCGGCCGGTGATGCGCGACGATAAATATTGCAGGTACGCATTGCGGCCCTGTATCTCATTAGTGGCGGGTTAATGGGTTACAGGGGAATATCTGGCAGTGCGGGAGAGAGAGCGAGAGAGAGAGCGGGCGAGAATGGGGTGCGTTTATGAGCGTGCTACCGCCCGCTCATTATCACGTGAATCGACCCCCTCAGCCTCTCCCCTCCCCCTTCCACCAATTCTACCGCCACGTCCTTTATCGCCCTCTCTTTCTACCGCGCAAAGTAGTTATTCTCTTTGAAGATCTGCCCGCCGCCCCCATTCACTTCGCTGACTCTCGCTTCTTTGCTTCCGCCTTCACTCCCTTTCAACCCCCTCCAACCCTTACTCTCTCAGCCTTTTCGATATTTACCGCTTTATCTTCCGGAACGCACTGTTCTCAGTTGCTCGAGATGCTTATCACGGCGTACTACGGCATATCGGGCTATAATAGCCCGCAAGCAATGTAAGGCATGTAACTCGGGGGGCGGTCGAGGAAATGTTTGGTGTCGATACGTTGACGGAAGCGTCTTGTGCGAGCAATTTTCGGCGGTGCTCGTTGACGCGGCAAAGTGCGCTTCGCGATGAAGGAGCCTGGCGCGCGAGGGTGGGAGGGAAACAAAGGGGTGCACGGAGAATAAGAGAAGTTGGCGAAGCGAACTGTAGGACAGAA
Source organism: Anoplius nigerrimus (assembly GCA_914767735.1). Lineage (NCBI taxonomy): Eukaryota > Metazoa > Arthropoda > Insecta > Hymenoptera > Pompilidae > Anoplius > Anoplius nigerrimus. Next base: position 498,546 of record OU612080.1, read on the forward strand.
CGTTGTCGGGAAGGTGTCTCGTAGCGGAAATAAAATGGGGGCAACGACGTGCGAGGTGGCACGCTGGAAATTCAGAAGAAAGTACAAGGGCGTTAGGGATGTCGCAGTTTGAAGCGGGGGCCTGTACTTCGGGGGTGGCCAGGAAGGGTGGGTGGGAAGGGGGGACGAAGGGTTTCGGGCAGTGGCAGTTGCCTCCCGTCAGAATGCTTCTTCATTCCCGTCGCTCTTCGAGTGCCTGTAAATCCATATTTTCGCCCGATGGAGAGGCGGAATCCTTGAATGCGTCTGCATCACAACCCACCCTCCCCTACGCCGCCCTCGACGTCGGGGGCGTCTCCCGTCGGACGTTTGGTGAGCCGGAAGTGCTGCGAGTCGCGCGCCTCGCGTTAGGAACGCGGAGGATTTTACATTTCGATCGCGTCGGACAAGGGAGTGCGAACGTGAAAGAAGTAAAATCTCTCGTGCCAAGTAAAATTCCCCTGTCGCAGAGGGTACGTGTACATAACTGTATATGGGCGCGGAGGCGTGTGTAACGACGCGCCTCGAATATACCGGGTGGCAACAGAATTCTCCGCAGAGAGGGAAATTCATTGAAAAACAGGACCAGCCCGATATCGAACCCTTCGACAAATTATTTAACGAAACGCGCGATGCTTTTTGACGCTCGCCGCGTTCGTTAACGGCAATATATTGCGCATAGAGAACTTGTCGTCAGCTTTCAATTTCGCGCCCGCCGTATATCCACGCACATACGCGTGACTCAGTGCTGAAATGAAAAAAAAAAAGAAGAAGGAAGACAGGCTCTCTACCCCCTGAGCGATGGCACGGATCGATGAGGTTCGTATCTGCATGAGAGACGAATTGAAAATTCGAGATCCGAGTATACCCGGCACTCCGCGAAACATCTCGAAGAGCCCGAAAACAGTTTAAAGTCGGGATCCGGCCCGTAATGAAGTTCGCTCCGGCGCGGAAGTATCGGATTGAACGATAAGGAAAGTTCGCGTGCCCGCTCGTGCGTCAATGGGACAAATGGGGTGGAGCGATTGATTTCAGAATGGGATGCAAGGAGTTATATGGACAAAATATATGGAACGTTATCGTAGAAACAGTTCTATGCGCTGCAGATCCGTGGGATGGAATAATGAAAAGTGGTAAGAAAACGATCTCATTACAGTCTTATTGTTTCTCTTCGCAGTCTATGACCTGTGCGCCTCAGACTCGGTTCCATTAAAGCTCCTGTTTCCCGTCAAATGGGAATCGAGGCCGTAAGTGGGCCATCCCACGCGAACGGAGGCGCGAAGCAGTTGACAGGGTGTCAATAACCCTCGAACCGGGAGGAAATAGAAAGAGGTCGGCAATCGAACTCATAGAATCCTGATAATATCTCCCTTTCGGGCGCCGCTGGGCGACGGTAGAGGTGGTAGAAGACGAGGGCTGAAGAGAGGGGTGGCTCGAGCGAGGGTTGAGTCGCATGCCGAAGGTCGGGCTGAAGAGCGAGCGGAAGCGAAGGTTGAAGGTGGAGGCGAGAGACGAGCGAAGTTCGAAGCATCCTCCAAACGGTCCCATCATAGCCAATCCTCATCCAGCCTCGTGCCGTCTCCCAGGTTCGTCACTCGAACGCGATATTAAGCTCGACGCCGAAATTTCCTTAATTCGTAAACGTTAAAATTACACGCCCGCGTCTTCGCGCGTTCGAACGGACGAGGATATCGCTTTAATTCCTCGACCGTCGTAGCGGCAGAATAGCGAGTAGCTGCCAGGAGAGGGCCTGAGCGAATTTCTCTGATGAGCGCAATGGCCCCGGGTTGTTCGTTAAACGTAACCTTGGCAACTCGTCAATTTACGGACGCATTCTGATGATGACTGAACGGTTACCGATACTTTCGACTACGCCAACCAGCCGCGGTAGAGGCCGGCAGTGCAATTATCAAAATTCGTCAATAGTCGAAAACAAATTTGACTCGTTACGTCCGACTAGCAATATTGTCGGCGGTTTACATCGCCCGGCATCGTGCGTTGCCCTGCCTGACCCACCCTTCGCCATCAACGGCCTCGGGCTATTGTTACGCACGCTGGGAATATAATGGAACGTCGATTATTTAGAGTTCGAGCAACGTATCTCGTCGGCGAACGATAAATTCTTTACGCTTCTCCGAGTGGATGGACGCAGAGGGGGGATGGACATCTTTGCAGCGGGAGTGTGGGATATTAATTTTCCAAATGGTTTTTCAAGCAGAACGTAAGAACTTTCTTCGGACATTAACCGGCGGAATTGGATTGAACGTCGATGAGTCCTTTAAATGAACCGCTAATAAAAGTGGCCGTTCCTTTGACATGCGCCGTCTGGCGCGATATGAAAAAAGTTCAAACGCCGATTTATCCTCCCGACGTTATTAACTTAGCGGGAGTCGATAACGAAAATCGATGAGTGACCTTTATTCAGAGGGATGTTGCGAATGCGAAATGCAATACTCTATCTCTATCTTTCTCCGTTTCTGTCTCCCATTCTCCCTCTCCCTCGCTCTCTCTCTCTCTCTCTCTCTCTCTCTCTCTCTCTCTCTCTCTCTCTCTCTCTCTATCTATCTCTCTTTCTCTCTCTCTCTCTCTCTCTCTCTCTCTCTCTCTCTCTCTCTATCTATCTCTCTTTCTCTCTCTCTCTCTCTCTCTCTCTATCTATCTCTCTTTCTCTCTCTCTCTCTCTCTCTCTCTCTCTCTCTCTCTCTCTCTAGGGTCGCTGCGACGGCAGATAGCCATTTATTGAGGCTTCGGAACTGTCGAATTTCATAATTGAGTTGCCTAATGTCCGCCATAGTGCGGTTTCGAGCGAGAGAGTTTATTCTCATATTTCCGTCAAAGTTTGATTCATTGATTCGTTCCGCGCGCCGGAATAGCTAACTATAATGCGCCGGGACTTTACCGCAATACGAGTCGTAATCGTGTGAACGCGAACATGTCCGTCTGTAATCCCGCCAGTATGAATAATGTAATTCACTCGAAACACATCTCCCGACCATTTTCATGAAAAACGCGCAGCCGACCCGACCGTCCCGGTCCAGAGGCTGTAATTCTATCAAAATTTAAGAACGCACACATCGCGCAAAATTTCGTCCACAGTTTTATCCGCAGCCCACGGTTCGCACCGATCGAACCGAAACAGCGCTCGCTGCCACGATAAATTATAAGGTACGCACAAATAATCGGTATAAATTACTCTCGGCGATATATTTCATTTTCCGTCGACTTCGCGCCTCCCCCCCTCCCCCTGCCGAACGTTTGAAACACTTTTCCGCGCGTAGCGCGTCCGTTCCGATAGGCGCGCTCGACGAACGCGTAACACAATGCCAAGAACCGATAAACGTTGCCATTACAGAAGGCGCAGAGTGCCCGGTTCGAATCACCGGCCGTTTAATGGTTCCATCGCGGCGTCCATTAAATGTATTAGCCGCGGACGAAGTTCGAGCGTTGGCTCGGTCTATCGCGAAATAGCCTTTCGAAATTTTCGGCCCACCCTCGGGCCGCCGTTCGCCGAATCCACGATAAACCTTCCGCGCCAATTAACGGTAATAAGGTATACCGCCGATCGAGCCGTATAATGACCCCGATGCTCGCCTGACAGCTGATCGACACCTGAGTTAATCGCCGCCACGAGTCTGTCGCGCAATACCGATCGCCCGCGCCTGTCGTCGTCGAATTTCTCGCGAGATTTCGTTCCGGCCGAAAGGGGGAGGTCTGCCGCGTCGATAATTTCGGCGTAATTGTCCGAGCGCCGATAACGATCGCATGTTCCATTCCCACCTCCGAGCGAACTCTAATTATCGCCATGGCGGACCGGAAGGGGGGACAATAAATGTCTGACGCGCGAGAGGAGGGAAGAAAATCCGGGAAATTAAGTGTGCCCGCGTCCTCGCTTTCCGTTTCCTTATCCGACGCCTCTCTCTCTCTCTCTCTCTCTCTCTCTCTCTCTCTCTCTCTCTCACTCACTCTCTCTTCTTCTGTTGCGCGTCGCCTCCCTTGCAGTCTCTTTTTTCCTGTCGCGATAGCCTTTGATATAACGACGAGGACGAGGACGACGAGGTGGAGTAGTCGAGTTCCGTAGGTTTAAGCGAAATTAGCTTGGCGGTCGTCGTAAACAGGGTGGTTGAGAGGAGGGCGGATTATAATTCCAAAGGAGAGACTCTCTTTCGCGGGGCACTCTCAGACATTCTGACTAAAGTTGAATATGATTTGCCTCCCCTTTCAGCGAGCGCGTATATCTCGGAGTCCTTGCCCGGACACGGGAGGAGTTTGCATCCTTTACGGCCGCGCATCCGCCGTGGCGACGCTCAGCGGAAAGAGGCCAAATTAAAAGTCAACGACGTAAATAATGTAGCAACATTGACGTTTCGCTCGAAGAATCCCTTTTCGCCGATTGGGCAAATAAAGTGCCGCAGCGGCTGCCATTTGATGGGAAGCCGCTCGGAAAAAGCTGAGAAGAGGGAGAAAAATTCCGAATCTGCCGCCTGGCTCTTTCGTTCGAGAACTTCGCTTGCCGCGACAGACGTTTACGGGTGTTTACACTTCATTTTTTTTAAGGAACGGACCTGCCGGCATGGAAATCGAACGGACCGATGTAACGGGTGTAACCGGCGGACCTACGGCGAGCCATTGAGAGACTGGATCCGAGGGAGAGGTAAAGTTCGAGATGGGGCTTAGGGCGGAGTAACGTTACGCGGGTATATACAAAGTTCTAAGGACACGGGTACGGTCGGATATCGAGCCTTAAAGTGGATCTTCCTAGTTTGCCCTTCTTCCGTCCGCACATTGTCCTGTCGCCAAAGAAACTTTCCCTCTCTCCCTCCCTCTTTTTCCACCCCTCCACCGTATCCATCTATCTACCTATCTATCAACCTCTCTCTTTCTTGCCCTCTCTCCGCATCTCGTACTCGGTCTCCACACTCTTAAGGTCGCTCCTTATATGGCCGTACGCGCGCGCGTCGCGGTGTATATCCCCTTGCCTGTGTTTTGCTTCGCTCAAGTGAAGTAAGATAAGGCGCTTCACGGAAGGAGCTATAGCCCGACTTACGTCGAGTGCTTTCGCAAGGATCGCGCTACCCCCAGGGGAGATTCTAAAGTCGAAGGGCTAAACTCCTTCGGGCGACGTCGGGCGACGTCAGGCGAGGCCGGGGTAGGAAGCGGCCTTGGAAAAACAGGAGAAAACATCGGCACCGTCTACGGCCGCCGACGGAAGAGGCAGTCAGCCAGCTCTTCCTCCTCTCCGCTTCTTCTCGTCAGCCCGATGGCGGCCTCGACAAGAAGCCTCCGTGAGCCATTTGTCGCCCCGGTTGATGACTCGGCGAACGAGATCGCGGCTGGCCGATCTAAGGAGAATTCGAGAACGCGGCGGCGGGCGAAATCGTCGGCGTCGGCGACTTCTTGATAGCTTCGTTAAAAGAGGACTCCGTATCGAAGGGGTTCGTTCCGTTTAGTTTCTGACCGTGCGCGAGATCGCGTCGTTCGGCTTTACGGCGACGAAATGAAGAAATTCCGTCCGAGAGAGAGTGAGAGAGTGGGAGAGAAAGAGAGAAGGGGAAGGAGAGAGAAGGAGAGGGATAGCGAGAAAGAGAAGAAAGAGAGTCTGTGTGCACAAGCCGCGCGGAACTCTCGAGTACGGCTTCGAACGATTCTCGATAACGACATTTTTCCCTATATACCCCGATCGCATGTACGCCCCAACGGATGACCGCATCCACGCGTATGTGCGCCAGGTACGTACATACGAGCCCATTGCTGCCCGCGCGACGTCGCCTCTCGAAACTTTCCTCGGCAAACATATAAATATTACAGACGCCAAGTCACTACGTCCCGTACTCTCATGATACATACTCCCTTGTAACCTGACGCTCCGAAACGGGAGAGCTGGGAACGTTTTTATTTTCGACCTGAGATCGACCGACGCGATTCTTGACCGCCGCCATGCATCCTTAAGCAGTCTCGCGAGCCTGGCCGGTAAACTCGTCGTACAAAAAAAAATCGATCGCCTCCCATTTTGAGCCACGGTGCCTATTTCGCTCGATATCGATCAGCGTCAGCCACCCCCGACGATTTAATCACCGTCAGGCCCGAAATGAACCTCGCCGCGAGGAAGATGCTATCGGCCAGCGTAAATTGCCCTTCTCCGGCTCGCATTACGGCCCGAGGAATTTATTCGATTCTCGCGGAAAACGGATGTACAGGACTGGTGGGGAGACAGAAGGGGGGTGGGGGGCTTGACGTATTCGGTAATGACGCTGCCAGACGCGTCCGAGCTCGCGAACGTCATGCCGGGCACGGAGCCGGGATTGGCCGGCCATCCCACCCTTCTGGCCGACAGCCGGAGAAACGGAAGTCGGGGTCATCCCTTATTCCGAGGCCGCGAACAGATTTAGGAGGGACGGATGTGAGCCGAGTCCTCCTCCGGTGCCAAAGGTCCTGCGGAATCTCTCGCTTTTTATGACGCTCGAAAGAGTCCGAAACTTGTCGCGCAGAACTAGTTCAAACGTTCCGGAGTCGAAACTGGGCTTCGGGGAGTGGCCGGGAATTGTTGGGAAGGACTCGTTCCGCAGAGAGATTATTATTCGGCCGTTTATACAATTTCATCACGATTATCCCGTAACTTGGCAAATTCTTCGAGCAGACTCTCGAACTCCTTCAATGTGTACCAACTCCGCGACGGTAAAGTGGACAGTTTACCCTTCCATTCGTCTTCCGCAGTGTTTTGCGGTTTAGAGCTGCCTTTTTCCATTTCCACTCCTTTCTCTCTCTCTCTCTGTCTCTCTCTCTCTCTCTCTCTCTCTCTCTCTCTCTCTCGCACGCGTCCGTACGATGTCTGTTGGCCGCGCTACGCGTGGCGAATGCATCCGACATGAAGCGGTGTATAAAAAAGCCACACATCGGGTCCGAGGCGGCGTCGTGCGGCGTTGCGGGAGGCTGCCGTCGGTGTTGAATATAAAAATTGCAACTGAAATTCCAATCGAGTAGCCCGCAAACTCTACGTGACCGGAGCGGCGATGAAACAGCGCGACAACATGCCAAAAAAAAAGGGGAGAGGCGTGCCGTGTAGGGAACGAGAGACAGAGAGAGAGAGAGGGAAAGAGTGAAAGAGACCGAGAGGGACGGAGAGAGGGTGGGAGGCAGTGTGGGAGGAAGAGAAGTGAACAAAGAGAGGAACAGAGAGGGAGAGCCGGGGGGAGCGAAACACATCGTCACTTCGACGAGGTGTAACCTGTTTACACGCGTTCCAATCGTCCGTAAAATCGGGCGTCATTAGTTTACAGGAGCGTTTTTCACCCGACAAACCGTTCGCTTTGAGGCCGGGCGCACGCGATTTCGGCACGCTCCGAAATTGCAAACCGGTGGACGAATGCGCTCGCGGCTCTCGTACGATAGGAAAGTGAGAAAGGGCCATAAATCGGGCGACGAACGGCGTCGGGCCGCGTCGGGAGGGCAAAAAAGCGGGAGCGGCGGCGAAAAAAAAGGGCGGTCGGTCGCGAAAGCGGCCGGTGATCCCATAAATTGAATATCGATAGTGCGCCGTAACGATATTGATTATTGCCATAATAAATCGACATTACGCAGGGACGAAACGCCCCCTTGCCGGGCGTCGGCCGATATTATTTTGCCTGGCGGATGAAAAAACAGGCGAATTTTCGGCGGCCGGAATGATTAACAGCTCGCTCGCGGAGTTCGTTGCAAACGATCGGGGAAGACTCTCAATTCTCCGGTCATCCGTGCCTGTATTCGTACGATCCCATTTCGGTGTACGCTCCAGCAGTTCGGCCATATCCCAATCCACTTTGTACTCTGTACGCGGAGTTCTGTTGGATATCGAGATTCAGCCAATCGGCTGCCGCGACTCCTTCGATTTTTCTTAATTAAGTCTTATCGTACGTCGTCCATCGGATTCAATAATGCAAGACAAACACAAGAGCGTTAATTAACAGAGCCGAACGAGAGTGGACGAGGCCGAAGAATCCGTCCTGCTCGCCAGACTGTCGGCAAACCGAACTTCGTACGAATTAAATGGCCCCGTCGACCGCGTAAGATATAGATATTTTTCAAGTAAACCTCCCCCCCCCCCTCCCACCCCCACCGAGCAAAGTCTCCGATCCATCGAATCCGTCCTCGGCCGCCGATTAATCACAGAAGGCAAACACCGATCCGACGTCTGCCGGTCCGGATATCGAGCCACATTTTATTAGAATAACACCGGCGAGAAAGTTTGCCGCGAAACGAGACGCAGGTCCAAAATTTCGCGACCGCGATAATTCCGGAAGTTCGCCAGCCGGCGAAACTTATTATCAGGCACGAGAAGGCCTCGCTCGCTCGCCGCGAATATTCGCCGTTTCTCGCGCCTAACTCGAAACAGGAGCGGAGTGTCGCGGCAGGATAATCGCGCTCCCGAGAGAAAGAGCTTCGCGAAAGGGTGGAGGAGGGCGCAGGGGGATGGTTAACGGGTGACATTATTTATTCGAAAGGCGCGAACTCGCCGGGTCGCGCGTTCTCGCTCGGTGCGGTTTAAGTGTTTACACGAGGAGTAGGAAAAGGAGTAGGAGAAGGAGGCTGAGGAAGAGGAGGAGAAGGAAAAGGAGGAGAAGGAGGATAAGGAAGAAGGCGCTTGGAAGTTGTGGAAGCCGACGATCACCAGACCAAAACGTTATCCAGACTCGCCGTTGGCCCCCTCGCGTCTCGCGAGGAACACAGCGGAGCTGCCTTCCTCCCGGGAGGAATGGGAACGGATTTCCGCGGTTTTGGCTCGTTCTAACGTGGATGCAACACTGGCGGGCAGACGCCAACGGCCGCTCGTTAAACGGGGTCCGACAACAATGGACGCGACACCCGACGTCGATTAATGCCGTGCCGCCAGCACAGATTGCGCCTCTCATCATTCGAGGGTCCGACGGCCGCGTCGGCGCGGATGTATACAAATTTCGGCCGAGGCATACATTTTTCCGACTGCCCCCGGAAGAGACGGCGGAGAATTATTCTGGCACTGCCGACAGGACGAACGTACGGGGACCGTTCGCTGGGTGGATGCTGGCTCTAATTGGGCGGGTCGTACCTACGTGTGCCGGTGGTTATTTGCGCTGATGGCTGCCGATTGAGTGCTCTATGGCCGTGTGCAGGCGATCGGGGCATGTTCGGATCTCAAACGCTTTCGTGCATTGACGGGAATCGGGATCGGGTTGCCTGATATCTCACGGGGAGGTCTGAAAGCCAGACTGCACGCGCGCTTGCCTATGGAGGACTCAAAGAGGCGGGCGCACCGTTCGGCCGTCTGCCCTGTGTATCGGTAATTTCGGTCGTCCGCTCATTTGCTCGCCGGTATCATAATACAGTTTGATGTTCGGAACTATCTCAAGTTCCCAGTCGTCGACGCGGGACCTCATTAACAATTCCCAATTATCAGTCCGCGGCGAAGGCGTACCTATTAACACTTTGACTGCGTAGTCCTTCGTCGCACCTACGTCTCTCGCAATTAAGCGCGCCAGCCGTCGGGTTTTACACGCGTGACGTAGCCTCGCCTGGAGACTTTCAGCGTTGTCGGCGTTGGCTGTGTTCGGCAGAGGCGGCAAAGCCGACGTTCTGCGAACATTGTACGGTGTCGGTCTAATGTCCACAGGGAGAGCGATTTGCGAAATATCGAAGATGGACGCGGCACATATTGCTCGCATCGGCCATCGGGCTTATTAGTTCGTTTGCCAGCTCGACTCTGCGTGGGCATCCCGGCCGAGAAGGAGCGTGGACGGTTTGGCCGGTGTCTCGCAGATCAAATATCTGCCGAGGGCAAACGCACCGGTGGGAATCGTCATGAATAACGCGGCGTCGCTGATGAAGTTTGCCGGGGGTCTCGTTAATCCGGCGGCCGACTCTGCTTCGGGAGCACGTTTAACAAGTAGCCGTGGCACACAGCGTCTCCGCATCGGCCTCCGACCACGGATCGTTACGTCGATATTGGAGAGGAGCTCACGCGATCGCGATTACCGCCTCGCCCAGAATCGAATCGCACGCTGCCGGATGAGAAGCGGGTAAATAAGAAGCCGAGAAGCCGGACTTCTATCGACACCGAGTGAGAAGGCTATCAAACTTTAAACACGAACTTGCCAACACTGTCGTTTCTGTGACTTGCACCTGACTTTCAGTTTTTGTCGCATGAGACGACATACTCGGACTTAGGCGATCACTTAAGTCCGTCGCAATCGGCGTTCGTTGCGGCTTTGATGCGGAAGCAATTAACGCAACGGTAATTAAGTCTACCAAAGGCAGCGGATGGAGATCTATACGGCGAGGAGGAAAGAAACGACCAAGTGGCCAGCCGACGAATATCCTCCTAACGGCGCTAATGAAGTGCATGAGCGGAATGAATGCCGCCGAGGGAATTAATTGGAGAATGAAGCGCGCATTGGGCGCGGAAGTTGCCGGAAAGAATTTGGGGAAAGGTCGTCCGGCGCGATAGATAGGGGGAGAACGAGCGGGACCGAGCTGGCAAATGGGGAGAGACGGTAAGTGAGACTGCGAGGGAGAAGGACCGAACGTTGAAAGGTGAGAGGGAAATAGGCGCTCGAGGAAGGAAAGGCAGAGTTACATCCACATTCGCGTATGTTAATTATCCGGGACTGCTCGTGCCGGTCAGGGTCGTGAGGGGAAACGGCAAAGCGAGCGGAGGGGAGGAAGGGCAAGAGGCCGGGCCGGGTCAAAGGACGAATACATTTAGGCCGTACGACGTGTCGAAATTAGTAGTCTGGGATAAGAGGATCAAAAGAGGGCCGACGTCGCCGTCGAAGTTAATATCGGGGCTCGTTTATACAGTATTAGCGCTTTGAGGGTCGCACGACCGACGAAAAGGGAGGGAGGGGGGGGGGATGGGTACAAGGTGGGACACGCGAAAGGGACGAACGATGGCAAAGTAGAACGAGAGAGGAAGACGGAACGGCGAAGCAACGAAAATTCGTTCGCTGGCTCGATTCGTGAGGGAAAAAGTCGATCGCGGTTGTGTTCAACCCTTGTTTCCAACCCCTCCCCCCCACCCTCCAACTCTCCTCCGCTTTCAGCCTTCATTCGCTCGGCTTCGCGTTCGTTAACTTCCCTGATACTCGTGTCGGAAACGCCAACTTTCTCCGATTGCAGCCTAGAGGCGTTCTGAAGTGGCGAGGCGAGTGGCGGCGATGCGCAATTTTCGACACTCCTACCCTTCTCCTTGCCCTGCCCCGGTAGGGCCCCGGTTACGATCGCGAAATTTCACGGAGTTTCACGAGGGCGCGAGCGTTACGAGCAAACATTTTACACTCCTCCGCCTGCCCCACCTTCGTTTGTCGGTCGTTCGTTTTTCTCCTCTTACACCCCACCCTCCCCTCTCTCTCTCTCTCTCTCTCTCTCTCTCTCTTCCTCTTCATCCCCGTTGTGCACCTTCATCCATCGCCTCGGGCGATCGTTAGCTACGCCGTCTTTATCCTTTATCTCGTTTCGGGCGAAATTCTCAGCTGATTTGCATTCGCCGAGGGACGTCGCTCGGAAGGAGCCGTCGGCGGAAGGACAGGGGAGTTGATTCGACTTTGATTCGGAGAACACGGATTACCCGTGACAAATGGCCGTCGTCCTTTGTGCGCCGCGCAGGGCTCGAGTGCCCCGGGGCATTTTATTCGTGACCGGCTGCGAGAGAGCTCGACATGCTACTTGATGGTTTGTCGAGGGTTATCATCTTGTCCGAACCTTAATCATCCTTCTCGTAACGTAAGTGAGTTCCCTTTGTGAACGACTTCATACGTCGCGACGCGATGCGTTCCCAATGCGATTTCAATGCGACGGGAAGCAGGGAAATGAGTTCTGCCTTGTTGCCTCACGTAAAGGGAGGATGTCAGTTGACGTCGTTACGTGAGCTTAATTCGTAAGCGCGTGTGTGCGCGATACATATGCGGGTGGACGTAACGGTTATTAGGAAAGAATTTATACGGAAAGCTGTTAGCGGGAGGTAACGCGAAAATCATTCGTTAGCGATTTATTGAATCGATTCGAACGTTAAGGCGTGGGAGGGATCGTCTTTTTCAGCTTTGGTCGCGGATTGGCCTGGAGGGGAGAGAGCAGTGAATGTCGGGGTGGGTGGAATAAATGTGTCGAGATTAACGACGTCCCTCTTCCGTTCGATGAAGACAAGTGCATCGAGATAGTTCCGTAATGAGGCCACTAACGCGTGTCGTTAACATTGGCACTGTAGTCCCGTAATTTGCACACTCGACATCCACTCCCGGTCCCGTTCCCTCTTTCTCAGCCCCCCCGCACGTCTTCACCCCTCGCGTCTGCCTCGCTCCTCCCCAACCCCTGTCGTCGCTCGGGCGCGGAAAGTGAAGGAGAACAGAAATGGCGCGATTACGGAATGGTAGGAGTAATTTTCGGAATGAAGTGTTGAGCCACATCGTTTCTCAGCCACCTAATATGGCCGCTTTTGAAACTACTGCCGCAGCCCGAATGGCATTCTCACGTTACACGGCAGTGAGCCATGAATTTTACTTCAAGCGTTCTAACGAGCCCGCGATGTTTTCCTCGATTCGATAACAATATTTGCGCAAAACCAGCTTGTTACGCGGAGAATTATCCTCGCTCTTGAGGCGAACGTTTCGCGTCGTTGTTAAACCATTACGGAGGTTATGTAATTGGATAATTACATCGGCCCGGTCGGTGCCGAATTAGCGATGTTAATGGTTGATTAATGCCATTATTAATATTAAGAATCTCATCGAGGCTTTGCAGCGGGTCAGCTAGTTCGTTTAATGAACAACTAAAGCCGATGAACATGACGTCGCTGCACCGAAATCGGAATGTAATGAGACGCGATAGGTTTGAGTCCAATCATACCGACTGTAAATTATAACTGGAAGCAGTGCTGTTATCCGAGCAAGGTTAATTCGTAACAAATGATACGACTTCTTCCGTTGTCCCTCCTGTCCTCTTAAAATCAAAATCTATAATTTTTGCTTTTTCGGTCAAAGACAGATTTGTTCGGCCCGAATTACGTCTGCCATTTGTAATTTTTGCTTTTTCGATCAAAGATACGTTTGTTCGCCGCCAGTTACGCCCGCCATCGAAATCAATGATCGGCGCGATCACCGCGCAACGATCTTCGCCGCCGTCTCCGCTTACAACCCTAATGGGATAGTAAAATATTCAAGGGTAGGGAGGAATAAATCGGCGGAGTCGCGTTAGAATGGCGCACACCCTTGTAGCCGACTTTCGGAAAGTACCCCAGGGTACTCATCTCGAGCGCCGTACGGCGCGCACAGGATTCGAACCCGATATTGCACGGCTTATCTCGGGAACCTATTCTCCTCTGGACGATGAGCACGGCTATCCCGGGGGGGTTTCTGACGGGAAATTATCTCGAAAAATGTATCTTCGAAACCCCACCGCGGGGGCGGTGGCGCGGCCCGAGACAGGGAAAAAGTAGGGGAGAAGTGAAGGCGGAGAGACGGGATGCCGAGAGCCTAACGTCGAATGCGAGACAGATTGCTCGAATCAGACTCGTTTATCTCGCTCCTCCATCTTTCTCGCTCCGCATCGACGTCCGACCGTCGGATGGATCCCCATTCCGATAAGTCTAAGTTGATAATCGATATCCGCCCGCGAAAGGATAACGAATCTAATTTTCCCGCACGATTACGCCAGATCGGGGAACGTTGATCGGACAATTGATATCGCGCGCGGCAAGCTCGAAATCGCAACCCCCCCTCCCCCACTCTCCGGCCTCTCTTTATACCCTTAAGCGCGATGCTAAATTGCTTGTCGTTATGTCGCCCGCGCTCTCGTTCATTCGAACCTGGCGCTGCGAGAAGGAAATTATTTCCGAACGAGAACCGATTGCGTTCTGTGCCGACGTCGACGACGATGCTTTTCACGTTGGTTTATGCTTTGAGCGACGAATGGAAGATTCTTTCTCCCTCTCTCTCTCTCTACCTCTCTTACTGCACGACTTCGATTTCTTAATACGCGCGTGTAACCTGGCCGGGATATTTTGCAGGGTTCTTAAGTGTGCTCAACAGGTTACATTGAACGGAAGAATATGATTCCAGATCCTGAGAGTTAATCGCCGTACTTGCCAATTCTTTCCATTTTCTATTCTTGGTCCAAGGAAGCATAGGACAATGAAGCTAATTCAACTACTTAAGCCAATACACGCGTATGTTAAGAGTAACAGTATCGTCTTATCTTCACTCGACAGTGTTAGCATTCATCGAACTCCGCATGCGGAATCATTTACCTCCTTCACCCTTCAACCCTCTCATTCCCGAAACCGCGTCGGCCCTTGTTCGAACTTTCATTCAAAGTTCATCGAACAATCCGCCGGCCGATGTATACGTACCGGGAAAGAAGCGGGGAATGGAACGTTGAAAGGCTTGACCTTAAATGTCCGTCCGCTGAATCATGCGGGATTCCTTCAGAATTTCAACTGAATGGGACCCTTGGTCGTTACGTCCGTTCATCCTATCCGTCCTGCGCCTTTAGCTGCCACCCTTCATCCCTCCCCCCACCCGACGCTTTCTCCTCCACCGTCCTCCCCCCTCTCCCCAGTTCTTCTTCCCTACCTTCGCGGACTGAAGGTTCGTCAATTGTGAATCCAGAGATGCAGACGCGGCACGACCCGCAGCCATCCAATCAGAGGAGCGAGACTCGCGGAGGAATCCGTGAGAAAAGAGAGCGGAGCGGAGGGTAGTCGGCGGGGAGGGAGTGCGAATGGGAAATCGTGGATTCGACGAATTTTTCGGGCTCAGCGACGGCCGCAACGGGATTCTCCACCTTTCGTTTTTTCATCTTCACCCTCGACGGGGAAATACCGCGCGCATCTCCTTCACGGGTACGTGGCTTGGCAGGGCGGACGTAAGGGGTAGGGTGGGGAGGGGAGCAGTTTCCATAGAAAACTTTCCGCCTCGTTCCTTAAGTACACTCTCATCCCCGGCGACGGCCTCGTTTGCGAAGTTACACTCTCGACACCGAACCCCCCGTCGCGAACCTTCATTCTGTTTGATGCGCCTGACAAACGTTTCGCACGCCGAACCCGTCGTCCGTCGATTTCTCCCGACCGACTGGGCCGAGGAGGACGAAAAAAAGCATTGGGCAAGGGGGAGGAAGAGGTGGGAAGGAAGAGATTCCTCTCAAGAGCGGTGGCAGAGGGTTCCCACCTTCTTAGGACGGCGCCCTTATGTCTTATCTCGCCCGGCAGTCAATGGATCGGGGAACGTGAGCCTGAATAGAGCGACACCCTTCTGTTTCAGCCACCCCCCCCCCCTCTCCCCCCGACCGCCACCAGTCCCTTTTGATTCGACTAATGGATCGTATAATGCCGGCCCTACGCTCTCGCTCAGGGTTATCGATCTTGTTACGAGGCGTGGGTGCCGCTTTCTGCGGCGAACTTACGGCGAGCTGAGGGCGCGCGCCGCGAAACGAAGCGAGAATCGTGGCCGCGTCTCTGGGATCCGCGCCGATCCATGGATCCTCGACTCCCGGGGCTCGGATCCGGCTAGGATAATTCAGAGTCGAGTTCAGGCGTCTTCGCGAGCGAGTCCGATGATGCCGACGTCGAAGTTTCGTTCGGGGTGGCGAGTTTCCCCGATGCCGGAGAGACGCCGTAAGGAAACGGGATGGGGAGGACGGAGAAGGGGATTGAGAGCGTGGGGAGGAAGGAGAGGGTGGAGGAGGATGAAGAGGAGGCGGAACGGTTCAGCGAGGTTACAACGATGGAGAGTCAGTTGGTAAGCTGAGAGAGCGGGGCCGGGATAAATAAGATCGCGCCGGTCGAACAAACTCGCCGCGCAAACGGAAATTGTTGAAAATTTATAAGGCGACCCAAGTCGGGGCAGAACGCCGGGGCGTCGTGTTTAATTTATATCCCTTACCTGGGCGCGCAACATGGCTCGACGCGAAAGCCGCCGCTTTGCGGCCTGCTTCTCGCGGTTGCCGTGAAATTTCTGCCCGTCTCTTTCTCTTTGTGCAATATGAGCAACCAGTTGCTTTAGACTCCCGCTCACTACTACCCCTCTCTCACTACCTCTTTCCCTCTTGCCCTATCCCCGCGCGCGCGCTCGCTCGGAATCTTAGTCGTTGTACATTGTTAACGCCGCATTCGTTGCCGAGCATGAAAACGGTATTTCGGAACTATGTAGATAGCTTGTTCCGCCGGGAGAGTTTTCTCTTTTCGCTCTTACGGCAACGGCGCGTACGTTGTAATTGAACGGCCTCGGGTCTCGGAAGTAATGTGAATAGGTGTGCGTCTGCGCGCGTGGCTCCGTTGCTTTGTGCGTCCGAAGATTCTTCCGACGGATCGCTTAGAATCGCCGCCTTCCGGGTTAACATCCGCGCTAAGCGTTGTCACGCCAACTTTTATGACTTACCGTTAAAAAGTTCATAAAGGGCACTACAGCCGTTCAATTGCCTTTTCCGGTCCTCGCCCGCGGGCAACCCCGGTACCAACCCTCGCCTGCCCCCCCCCCCCCCCCCCGTAGTCTAGAAACTTTTCATTGCTCTCTTTGTTAACGCGATATCCCGACATCGGCTTCTGTCGATGACACGGCAGCGTCGTCGGCGAGGATAGGAAAAAGGCAGGGGAGAGACCGAGGAGGGCAGAGGCTTGGGGGAGGGGCGGAAAAAAGAAGTCGGCCGGCCCTCAAGAGAACTTTCTCGGCGAGATTATAACCGTGAACGATGTCGAAATTAATGTACCGGAATTTCTTCAATATGAAAGCGAGCCGAGATTTAATAAGATGCGCGCGGGAAACGATAGCCAATACTTGACTTAATTTAGCGGATTACGTCGACGATTTCCGTCACAGTTTGGACAGCCTTTTAAGGACATTTCGAAAGGTACGTTCCTTGACGCAGGTACCATTGTAGGTACCTACTGTTTCCAAAACCGTGAAATTGGACAATGTACATTGCGGATAGTGAACGTGGGATTTCGACGATTTCGCATCACAGATTATCAAGCCTCAGACATTCGCGTCAGAATTCAATGATAGACGACAATCATCCCCATGCATCAATCGCGACCCCAGTCTATTTCTCGCGCGACAAATGAGAGGAGGTCAGTAGCGTCAGGATAGCACGTGAAACTTTGTTTCGTTTTGCAACAGACCTCGCCACAGGTTCGTTCGCCGTCCTCTCTTCCCACGGGAGCCGAGACACATTTCCCCCACACCCCCCTCGCCTCTGCCATCCCTCACGAAGCTGCAAATGTCATTGTAACGTGGCGCGCGGCCGCAAACATCCCTGTTTTTCAGCAGGAATCGGAAGCGGAATCGATTCGAATCGTTCGCCTGTTTCTTAGCGCCCGACGGCGAGAAATCGAATTTCGCTGGCTGCTGGATCGCTAGCCAGGATCGAGGACCGCGATCGTGCCGCGACTGCGATCAACGTCTCCGATCGAGTATCTCAAACGACGGCCAGCCATCCGCCGAGCGGTCCGCGGCGAATAATAAACAGCCAGCGGCTTCCGGCCGAGATCGGCAGCGATATCGGCAGTGATATTGGCAGTGATATCGGCAGTGTTATCGTCTTACCGGATACGAATGCGTTACGAGCGTTGCCGATGACGGTGCCAGGGGTCGATATCTTCGCCCACCGCTGCCACCACGTTCGACCCCTTCTCCGTCCGAACGATAAACCGGGATTATGCGCCGGGCCTCATTACCTGCCATCCCCCCCCCCCCCTCCTCCCCCCTCCTATACCCGGCCAGACATAATGGCCGCTGGTTTAAAGTGCATTATGCAATATGTTAAAACATAACGGACAAAGTTTCCGTTCGCGGCTTTATGTGCGAGTCCAGTTCACCCCCCCCCCCCCATCCTCCGCCATCACGACCTACCTAGCCCACCTACCACCCCGTATTATCAGCTGAATAATTCAGGACGTTTCAATGTTTCAGGCGGTGACATAAAAGGACGGTAGTTATGGAAATGAACGAGCTGAAATATCGCGCGAATTCGATCGTTGCCCGCGAAATTCGACGCGAAGCTTCGCGAGTCGGCTCGATAAGGGGTATAATGCAGTTGGCGGTACGGAATTTTTGAAATTCGAAACGTCGAGCGTCGTAACGCGGCGAAATTGGTTCTGCGACTTTGAGCGGAGCCCGAGACAGGTTAAAAACTGGCCTCATTCCGTTCGGCACGTCGGCCGTATAAATCCCTCGCGATTTAATTCGTCAGCGTAATAAATTTCGTATCGTCGTCGCTTAATAGTTACCGCCGGCTCCGTATCTCTTTTCTTCGCTTCCCCCCTCCGTCTCCTCTCTACCCCGCGCTACCGACGGCTGGAAAGAAAGAAACGGAGCGGAAAGTGGACAGCCTCTCAATTTTACGAGGCAGGATTATCTTGCACAATTTATGATCCCTCCTATTAAATTCAGTATTTTATTTCGCGTGTATCGGGGAGTTCGGGGTATTACCGAGGAACGAGAGATAGGATGGGTGGTCAGGGGGGTGGGTGGCGGTTCGGAGGGGGAGAAACTTTTCTAATTTCGTTTCTTGCCACGACGAAATACGGAGTGCCGTGGCTACCATCCGCGAGGAGACGTCGATCGATATCGCCTCTTCCCTCGTATTTTCGTTAAAAAAGTTAAGATCCCGAGAAGTAGCTTTCAATTTCATCCCTCGCCTATCTTACCGCGAAATTGCCCGACAGCTTTGCCGTTGCGTGCGTCTTATATCGTCCGATGACGTTCGACGAATCCCTACGCCGCGGATGAGGGTAAAAATATTATTTCGCTCTCGCCGCGTTAAATACGTCCAGCGTCCGGTGTGACGCTCGCGGTCGTACGGTAGATCGCGCGTCCGAAAAAAAAGAGGGCCGAAAAAGGGAGAAGGGTTGCAATTTAATCGCTCGCGCTCACCGCAGTCGGGTCGAATTTTTCCGTCGAGCGCGTCGCGAGCGCGGTCGGTATTCAAATTATGCTCCCACCCTCCGTTCATCTTCGCCGTACTCGCCGTTGCGGGGACACAATTTACGAAATTGATAAACTGAAATAGGCAGATAGGCGGAGGGGACACCCTGGCGGATCGAAGAGAGACAGTAGACATTCCGCGTATGTCGACCGACCGCAAAACCGACGAAGAGTACACACGCAATCAAGTTGATTATTTATTTTGAACCCTGTCGCCTGCGAGTCAGCCAAGAGGGGGCTAGGGGAGGGGAGGCCGGAGGCGAAATTGTTGGTTTGGATGTAAAATTGCCAATCGAAACATGGACGACGGCTGTGGGGGTGGCCGGGGGGTGGGGGGCGATAGGCGACGAATCGGCAAATGCCGCTCTACTTTCGAGTGTAATTTCCGATCGCTCGCGGTTGTTTGCCGCGGAACATCAAAGCGGCGCCCCGGTTAATGATGCGCCTAATACGATATACCCTCGGAATCACATTCGCTAAAAGATAACGTCAAACAATCGTCGGCCAACAATCATTACCCATCGTTCCTGTTTGTGAGAGTAATTGGTAGCGCTGCCGATTTGAACGACACTTTTCCCCGGCATCGATCCGTTCGAAACTCTCCAATCAGTGATTCTGTAATTTTCGAACCAAACCGCGGTCGCGCGATCCTGCTGGATGTTCAAGCTGCCTGAATCGGAGTCATAAGTTCCGGCGAGCACGAACGATCGAGGGATGATGCCGAGGATAATGTATACGGTAGGTCGCTGACGATGATCGTAAAGAAGGTCGTGAGTACGAAGGGGTGTCCGGCATCGATCCGTTCGTAACTCTTCAATCAGTGATTCTCTAATTTTCGAACCAAAGCGCGCTCGCGCGATTCTGCTTGTTCGTTCAAGCAACCTCGATCGGAGTCATAAGTTTCGGCGAGCGCGAACGATCGAGGGATGATGCCGAGGATAATGTATACGGTAGGTCGCCGGCGATGATCGTAAAGAAGGTCGTGGGTACGAAGGGGTGTCCGCGCGGAGCTGAAGCCACTTCCTCCGCGAGGCGCACAATGCTCGTAAATTGTCAAGAAGCGTCCTGGAATCCGCGGCCGTCCGTCCTCGCTGACAAACGAACGACGTGCGTATGAAAATCCTGATGTTTTATGTATACGGCGTCGACGACGAGGCCGCAGACTACCGTAAATATCGCGGACGGTAATTCCACTATAAATATTTGATGAGAAACCTCGTAACGAAGAGTCTGCGCGACGAGGGCCGCGCCCGTTCTCGGCTCTGTTCTCCGTTCGAGTATCGCCTTTTTCTCCGACTGCCTATTAAGAGACATAAATAACGCCGCCTACTACCCAGGCTACGGGTCCTTCGAAGGCGAGAGCGTCTCACGTCTCGTTGATCTTTCCTCCCGACTTCCGTCCTTACCCTTCGTTCCGCGTCTTACGACCGGAGGACCCGACCCGACAATATGTACCAATCAATTATTCAAATTTCTCACTTGATTTTCGGACTCGCCTTCTTTCCAGCGACCGCTGATTGCCCGGCGACGGTAAACATTTTTGATTGCCGCGCCAGCGAGGGGTCTGGGTTATTATTAGTCTAGGTCGGACGGCTCGTAATAAGGAGGACGGACGGAGAGCGATTTTTCATCCCGAGCCACCGTCGCGGAACGATCAAGCGGAAGCGGCGTCCGTTTCTTCGCCAAGGACGATAAAAATGTACGCCGCACAGACGGTCCCCGCGCCTCGGACCGAATGGATTTTCACTTTGCTCCCATTGAAAAACAAATTAATTTGTATTTAAATGAGGGTCCACAAACTACTTTACGCCAGCGGGGACGCTCAATACCGAGGCGATGAATGCCCCGGACGAATTAAAGGAGCCAATTAAACGCGAAGATGGTTTCTTAAACGAAATCCTTCCGACGGAGCGGACTTGGCGCGAATTTATTTTCGAGCCAGTCCCGGTGTCGGGATTGAAAATTCTGCGACGGCGTTACACTCTTATCGCGCGATTCCTCGAAAAAATCTGCTTCCTGGCTCTGATCGTCGGCGAGTCGTAGAATTGTGCTTTCAAGGATCAGGAACGGATGCGAAACTGTGTCTGGAAGGCTGGGACAAAGAGCGATAGTGCTCCTGCGATAACGAGAGAGCCATAATTCACGTGCTCGAACGAGAAATCCTTTCGGTATTTAATACATAGATTCAATGCATGAACGATTTAACTGTTCGTTCGAGTGACTCGTAAGACGAAGGGGTCGGAGTAGTAAGAAGCACTTAGCCCGGAACGTGTTTCTGTTACGTAATGGAGGAGGAACTCGGTCTCCTTTGCTGTCTCCCACCTCCATCATTCTTTGTCCTATCCCCTGCTCCATTGTAACTCTTTGTTCACGGCCCAGTATATCTTCCACGGTGTGTTCTACCATGCAGGGAGATAATTCGTACGGAGGAGTTAAATCGATTTTACAAATTTATGACCGTCACGTTGACCGTATCCACCTTTAAGTTATTTTTAATGCCCGGTTACCGGAGAGCGAATGTGTTGAACCCGTTTGGCGGCAGGAATTTACGTAAGACACGGAGACATGCGACGTTAGCAGGAAGTTGGTTACCGCTTTGGGTAGAATCGAGTTATACGGAGAGCGTATCTCCTTGAATTATTCGTTGTTCGTTGGTTCCTTCGACAAAGATAGTGTCTTAAATATTGTCTAGGTCGTTCATAAATTTTAACAGCATTGCATCGCATTGCATCATGCACATTTTAGGCGTTGAATAAATCCAAACATTTACCGAAATTATTTCAACGTTAAAATAGGTCAGTACGAAAATGTATTTGAGCACTGAAATTATCAATGGTTTCAGCCCGAAAATCAATTATCCGCATAGACCATTATACGTTACGAGTTTGACATGGAAAGAAAGGGTGGGCGGGATCAGCCACGGAGAGCTTCACCGATGAGTGAAAGGTATACTCACTGCATGTGGAGTGTGGTGACCGGCTTGTCGGAGAAGAGTACGACCGGCCGGTCGAATCGTTCGTTGCGGCCGCAAACTCTCGCGCTTCCCTCGAGTTGAAGCCAGCCACCCTCGCAGCTGTAACAAAAAGACAATCAGCTCACTCCAACGGCCGTTACTTCCCACAGGACAGAGCGTCCTTCACCCCCTCACCACCCCTATCCGCCCCCTATCGCCGTCGCGGACTAATAAGTTTTGCCGATCTTCAACCCGGCAATTTTCTTGCTTCCGTTCGTTCCGACGCAATCTTCTTACCCAATTAATTATACGAGCACGTGTCAGAATCAATGCCGCTTTTTATCCCCCGACGAAGGATCTCGCGATCCGTATGTCCGGCAACCGAGGAGTGGAAGATTAATTTCGGCCCATCCGGACGGCACTCCGTGACATTAAAGCTAATTGAAACGAACGCCTCTCGGCGCTGGATAGGGAGCGGCATAAAATTTCGGCGAGTGGTGACGGCGTCGTAGGGCGACGCCATTCGGCGTCTTAACGTCCTCCTATTTCACGACGCCGAGCGTCGCCGCACCCCGCCAGGCTGAACGTTCTAATAGCCAGTCAAAGGTTAATTGCTGATTGAATCGGGCACCGCAGGCTGGCGTAGCGGCCGCCCGTAAAAAGCGTTTGTCGGTCGGCGCCCCGACGCTCGCGTTATGCAATGGCGAGCGTATTAGTTGCACAATCCCTCCCCGCGGCAATTGACCGGCGCACAATTTGCGTCCGGCGTAACGTTCCTCGATACTAATTGCCCCGCCTCAAACCGTCCGCGTTTTCGAGCGCTCTCGAACGCTTCGACGATTACGCGGTCGATTGTCTTTATCGTCGGAGAGAGTGGAATAATGCACACAACCGCTCTCTCTCGGATTCTCTCTCCGTCCTCCCATCTAACCACTTCCGCCCCCCGCTCAGTCTTAGTCCTCTCATTCCACAGCCAAGTAGGGTCGGCGTGGCAAACATAGCGGAGAAACTATTACTGGCGCGAGAGAGGTTCGTCCTGAAATTGCTTCTTCGATTACGAGCGACTTCAAAGGATTCGTTTTCCGGCAAACCTCGCCACCTTCCCCCCCCCCCAACGCTCTCTGCCCCCCTCTAGCCCCCGCCAAGCCCCTCATTCCGACGTTTCTTCATCCCCCTTTTCAAGGGGATGAAAGTGCGGTTACGCAACGGGCAATAAGCAAGCGGGAATCATGCCGATTCAATCAGTCTCGCCGTCTCGCCCTTCTGGAAGGAACCCGGCGTGCGAAGGCACGACGAAACGCTCCCATAACACGCCTCGCTGATTATTATCCGGCCAAGATTTCGGGGAAGTACCGCAGGCGGGCTGCGCAACCCTCCAATTTCGCAATTCGGGACTTTCTCGGATTCGGGGCTCCGCAGAAGGGGGATGAGCCACGTGACCTCTAATTATTGCGTCGCGGGGGGACGGAGCTGGCTTCTTCTACTTCCTTGACCTTGGAGGATCAACGTTTGCGGATCGTCCGGGTGGCAGTGGTGGGAGAGACAATTTTCGCCGACGCGTCATTACTACGACATGGCCGTTAATTTTTTAGTCTATAAACTCTGTGGGTGGAATTATTTCTGTATTGCAGAGAACGTTTTACGTAAGATTGTGTGGGTAGGATTACGTGTAGTTCCAGTGCACTGTAAGAATTTATTTGAAACCAGATACTTGATCCGAACGCTTCCAGTCACATATCGCGGAATGTACTTTAAATCGTGGAGCAATGTAACACGATGTTGAAATATTTCGTGCTTTAGCTCGCGTTCCAGCGAAGAACACGTACTTTCTTATCCGCTCGCGGGACTCGACTCGGTCTCCCTCTCATCTAGTCCGGTCTAGTCTCCTTCGGGCCGTCTTCCGGTCAAAAGTTTTTAACGCTTCGCCGACAGAAGAATTGTCCGGCGAATCGGCGCGGAAATCGAGTTGGTCAACTTTCAGATTGATTAATGGAGTGACCCGTGCCTTTGTCCGCGCGGAGTGTCGCTCCGGCCGGACGTAATTTAATTATTGCACGGCGTGCATCTGACGCGGGGTGGGGGGGTTGCGAAACGCGACCGAAAAGGAATTGCAGTATTTACCGTTATTACGAATGACGGCCGGGGGTAGGCGGCAGCGATAGGGGTGGAAAAGAATAATAATGGAAAATGGCCGAGAGATCGGACTGTCGAGCTGAGCAGGCCGGCGGGCGAGATAATTATGGAAATCGATTCTTTTGAAATGTCCGGACTTTACGCGCGTCGGAATCGTCTGGCAGTAAATCAAAATGGCCAGTGACGTTGACGGCGGCGGCCTGGATGGCGAAGGGGGTGGGGGAAGGCGGCAGGGGACAAGTCTCGAATAATGCCGCGCGTCAATCTGCATTCGAATAATCGGCCACATTACCTGCATTATTCATCGTCCATTTCATCAAGACGTCGGGACGCATTTTCATGCGGCCACCCTTCGGCGGGGAAAAAAAAAAGGATAGCCCCCTCCATTGTGGCGCGGCTCAAAGTTTAGCGCGACGGGGGCAAGGACTATCGATTCCGAACAGTGTACAAAAGAAGGGGCCAAGGAGGGGGGGGGGGCGAGGGTGAACGTCGCTAGATGGGGGAAGAAGGAGACACTTTGTCTTGAGGGTCGCGACGAGGATCTTTATTGACTTTATATTGACTCGAGCGAATCCTTAAAACATCGCGAGTTCGCATTTAACTCGTAAATCGTCGCACTCGGCGAGAGATCGATACGACTCTATCCAACATCGCTTTACTTTCTGAACTTCGCATTACTTTCATACACTTTCGCGAGAGCGGCTCGCGCTGTACAAGCTTAAGACTCCTCTCGGTCGCTCTCTTTCCGTCAACTATGACTCCTCCGAGGCTCCGAATCAGGAATAACGCATTCGCCAAAATTGACAACAATTTTTCACCCCGTCCCACCCTCGCGTCAGGGAGGGGGCGCGCGCGAACTCTCTACGCGACAGTACGCACATTCTACCCCGTTCCGAAAATTACATTTCGTTCCGCTCGCGACTTTCAATGTCAATTATCCCGGTAATTAACCCGGCGAATTAATTTGCGTGAAGCGGTTTTCCAACGAAGCGAGTCGACACGGAGAATACGGTTCAGTTGCCACAGCGAGAGAGGTCCGACGGCGGTAACGAAACGTTCGGAGCGCCCTTCGCTGTACAAACGAAATTTCGCGATAGCTTCTGGGCGCGGGTCGGCTCTCCCGTTTAACGACAATATAACATTAATTAACATATCAACGAGACGGGGATAGGCGAGAGTCGCCGGATTCCCATCCGACCTAATACCTTCATCCCTGGCAGCCGACCTTTATCTGTCCCGGCACCGCCTCATTCGAATCTTGATACGGACTCCTGTGTACAGGGGACCGTTCCTACAGTTCCGCGCCATTGTTGTGTCAAGGACGCGTCCGCCATAGTTTCCACCATTGTGTCAGCCGGGATAGCATTGAATTAATTGCTTTCGACCGTCCTTCAATTTCCAAGCGCCCCAACCTCTCTCTCTCTCTCCCTCTCTCTCACTCTCTCTCCGTCTCTCCCTCTCCTTCCCTATCTCTCACACTCTCTCTCCCTCGTCTTTCGATAATCATGCCGGACGAAGCCGTCGATATCGATGCCAGCACGTTTGTCGCATTTCATCGAGCGAGCCGATACGCGCATACGATACGTAGACGCATAGATATGCCGAGCATGTCCGACGTACAGCGCGCGCCCTCCGCTCGCATTCGAGCGCCGCAACTTCCGGCTAATACTTCGACCCCCTCCGACGTTTACCGGAGGCCCCGTCATAATGCACGTACGCGGGGCGCACAGAATGGCAGCCGGGGCCGATCGCGAATTATGAAGTAGCGCGCGAGGCGGATAGTTCCGCGTTGCGCCGAGGCAGCTTTCAAGGTAGGTAGGGAAACGAGTTTCGCTATAAAAATTCCCCGCTCCTCTCTTTTTCCGCCCCTGTATGCGCGCCGGGCTCCTTAGAGTCTTCCGACGACGTAATCGAATTAATGCAACGAGCAAACGTTGCAACGGTGAAAGGAACCGCGCGCGACGTTACAGAGACGGCGGAAAAAGGAGGAGAAGGCGGAGGGCGGGGGGAGCTGGGGAGGGAGGAATTTCCGGGAGAGGAGCGAGATTAATAAAAGTAGGAAGATTAACGGGGGATAGAGGGCGGAGAGTGGCTGTTAGCTCGTTGAAATCGCACGACTCCTTTCGCGCTCGCCAGGCTGGCGCGCACGCGCGGAATTTGCCTTTTTCCACCCTCGAACCTCTAAATCAGCCCGACACGATCGTACGTCTGTGCGGGCGATCGGATGAGAGATACTTTTCGGGACGTCGACGAGCGATCTGGATGGCCTACAAAAGAGCAATCGCGTAAGTAGATCGGACGTCGGACTTGACAGAGGTAAGACAAGATAGAGAGGAGAAACATAGTAGAACTGACGAAAATGCTGGACAGAGTCCGAGAAGAGTTGCCAGTTCTTTACTGTGGATGTAAATAATTTAAGCAGATGGAATCGAAGATCGTTGCCTCTTTCTTCACCATCGAACATTTATGTCTGTATGTGTCAGCGAGAGAGTTCAATAACGTTTCCGTTCTCCGATAATTCTAATATTTCATAAGCGCTCGAGAAAGAATCGCAATTTAAAGGTTCGATAATAATGCGTTTTAAGTTCGCCGAGAAGCAAGAATTAAAGGGTAACCTTACAGATCGAAGGTCGCGCGGTCAAGGGTCGGAAAATTGCGACCTGAATAACTTCGACCGGTCGGAATTAAAAGTTGACCGAGCGGAAATACGGGACGTTACGGAACGTGCGCGAATCGAAAAAGTGGAGAGAGAGGGGAAACTCTGGCGAAATAGTGTAAAAAACAAGCGACTTTGAAAATCGAACATATGAATCACATAACTCCCATCGATATTCGCCACTTTTTTCGGAGAAACAGCGCTCGAAACGAACGGAGGGGGAGAAAAAAAATATAAAAATATTATTCCACCTATTTCATTTATCTTTTCGCGAACAATCGTTCTCTATCTCGGTAGCTGCACGATTTCGGGCCACACCTAGCACGTCCGTGTATCCAGTTTCCCGTATGTGCGGGCGCCGACTCTACGGTAGCGCGCGCGCGCGTATGTGTCTCAAACATACGTGTGCTGAATCGTATACATTAGCCGTGCGCGCACGTTATGCCGCACATTCGTTGCATTTGGCGCCTCGTGTCCAGCCGTAAAAGCGCGAGGCCAGGCTTCCGCACTCTTTTCTCTTGCCTCACGTCCGGACGACCGCCGGAAAGAGAGAAACGTCCGTCGGGGGAGGAGGGATGATGCCGGGATGCGGCCGGGACGTCGAGGGGTGGAGAGGGGTCTTGAAATCGGTGGAAAAAGGGGGCTGGGGGGTGGGACGGATCCGTCGAGACTGCGAGGAAGGATTCCCAGGAAATTGGATGCTTTTATTTCGCGCGATTTTCCCAGATGCACCGAGATGTGCACCTCCTCTACCCGAGCGACGACCGACGCCATCCACCCTTATACACACATATCCTTCGCACCCCTCCCCGCCCCCCTCCTCCGTCCGCTTGGCTCGGCCTCGCTCTAGCTCCGCTCTACTCGGTCCCCACCGTTTCTCGTTTACGAGATGAACTTAACCCATGACCGGGGGGATCGATTCGATTTCTCCATGACGCCCGCTGACGGGCTTTTCCACACTCGGTTTCAGACGTCCGACGGATCGTCCTTTTTTCATCTCAGAACTCATGCGCCACCGTTGGCCGGGGCGAACGGTTCTCCCGGCGAAAATTACCGGATTTTACGCCCGCACTCACCCACCGTCCGGCCGAGATACATTCGGATCTTATCCCCCGTTGACACCTGCCATTTACGACCGCTCGCATTATACCCCCCGGGGTCGTCGAACGATGCGGCAGTATCGAATCGACGCGGAGTACGGTTAACGAAAATAAAGAGCGGTAACTCGGTCAGCGCGCAGAGAGAGAGGGAGTGAGAGCGGTTTCCGTTAATGCGATAAATTAACGTTGCCAGGAGGAGGTCGCGAGGTCGAATTTTTCCCCGTCTTTAGCACGGTCACTTTGACCGGCTGACGGTCCCTTTCTAATGGCACGTCGCCCGGAGGAGCGCCGATATTATTCATCCCGTCTCGGGAGAGTGAGTGTCTCCATTAGAGAAAATCACCACTCGGTTCGGGTTGCGAGTCAGTTATTCTCAATGAAAACCGCCCCCGACGATGTCGGAGAGCGAGCGAGGCGCGAGACTCGTCGCGCCAGGGAGTAATTGCAATCGGTACGAAACCGAGACCCCGGGACTGTTATAATAATTCCACGAGAACGTAACGACCGGTACCTCGACGCCCGATCTCCCCTCCTCCTCCTCTCCTCCCTCTCCAGCCCATCCCCCTGCAGGCCTTTAAGTCACTCGACACATCTCATTTGCGGGCTCGTTCGAACAGACCGGTTCCGCCAGGAAATTTTCAGGCCGTCGCGACGCCGCCACGTAATTCTCAAGGCCTTTCCGAATGTTAACTCGACCCTCGTAGTGGTAGAATCTATGAGGCCGCGGGCGAGACTTAAATCAGGGAACGTGACCATCGTTACGGGTCGACCGTATTAGACATCGAGAGTCCGGAACACGATGTATCACGAGGAACGTTACGGGGCGTGTTCTCGCGCGCTGTCACTGACAATTAGAGTCGCGCTATTAGCCGAGAGAAATAAACGATCTTAAACTACGGACGTCGGGGTCGCGGCAGGACCGGGCGAGGAGGCGCCGTTATTAAACTGCATAATTCCGTTAGGGGAGAGCGGGTAAAACCCTCGAATTACTGCCGAAACCCGATATGCTCGCACCCCGGAGACTCGTAATCCCGGAGTCTGCGCGGCTAAGAGGCTCGCACCCCCCGGAGGGATGAGAATTTTTATTCCTAATTACCCCTCCTGGCCGTGGTCTTTATCAGCGTCGCTTACCCTCCAGTCCTGGGCCTCTCGCGCGCGCCACCCGGTATGCGAGAGCGATCGCACTCTTCGTGCGCGTCCCGACGCCTACGCGACGCCGAAGATCGGCGGCGGGAGGTAATTTTGCCATTTGGGAGGGGGTGGTCGTGATCGACATCTCGCGAGAAGCGCGAGTTTGCCAGGCGGGCCTCCTGTTTGACGGAATCAGCCGTTCGGGAAAGTGGATCCAGGTCGAGTTCGCCGGCACGGGGAACCGCCCCCTCGAAATACCATGCAATTTGGCGCGTCTTGTCGCGGAGTACCTTAATCGCGGTCGAGCCTCCGAGTGGAAAACGGAGTTGCAGGTCGAGCATGGCGCGTTTGTATACCCAGGGCCACCCTATCTTCGCCGGCACACAGCGACATAAACGCAAATATACCGGGAGTCGAAGATGTGCCGGCGACGTGTACGGACGTCTACGGACGTCTACCGACGTCTACGAACGTCTGCGAACGTCGGCGAACGTCGGCGAACGTCTGCGGATTCCTGCGAGCGCCTGCGAATGTCTGCGAATGAGTACGGGTGTGTACGAGTGTGTACGAATGTGTTTGAACGTGTACGAATGTGTACGATTCTCTACCTGCATACTCGCACTCACGTCGCACGCTCTTACGTTCGCCTTCAATATCTCCGTCTCTCGCGCCATGCCTCGCTCCTTTTCTCTCCCGATCCCTACTCTCAGCCTCCCTCGCTTTTCAACCCCTTGCGCGCTCTATCTCCCTCGCACACTCTCCTCTCTGAGGCGAGAGCAAAGCAAAGCAAGCGGCGAGAGCGTTGCCCCGAGGCAACGGCAAGCAACCGATGTCAGTCAGTCAACCGGAAATCGCTTACCGCGCCCAGACTATCTCGTATTTTACATTTCCCTCTCCTTTCCACTACACCCCTTCTCCTCTCTCTCAGCCTCTCTCTTCCTCTCTCATCTGACTTGCCATCACCTTTCGTTCTTCCGCCCTGCGCACCGGCCTCCTTCGCTTTTCACCTTCTCTTCCTCTTACCTCCACCCCCATCTCACCTACCTTCTTCCTTTTCCCAGACCCCCTTCC
Organism: Anoplius nigerrimus; assembly: GCA_914767735.1. Taxonomy (NCBI): domain Eukaryota; kingdom Metazoa; phylum Arthropoda; class Insecta; order Hymenoptera; family Pompilidae; genus Anoplius; species Anoplius nigerrimus. The sequence goes on from OU612080.1 coordinate 528,525, forward strand.
AGCGTCTTCGTCTTTCACCCCCCGCCCCATCCCCCCCGCGAGTTCCACGCCCGGAGTTATACTGCAAATCAATTTACCGAGGGCATTCGGACGGAACGGCGCTGAGAGCAGATTATAAATTTAAATGTAAACCCGACGTGGCACACGGAGCAAAAGAAAGAAGGAGCCTATGCTGTTCTCTTACCACCCGCGACCCCTCGCCTCTATTCCCTTCGTTCTCCATCCCCTCCCTCCTCTTCCTCCTCCGTCGTTCTACAGTCTTTGCCGCTCGCGAGCAAAGAGCGTTTTGTCGTAAAAGCGAAATCCTCGCTTCTCTCGGCAAACGTTCGAACCCGTTTGAAGCCGGTGGACATCGGGATTTTCCCCCGAAGGAGACTGTCAATTACCGGGAGTAGATCAACCCCCCCCCCCCTTCCTGCTTGGCCCCCACCCCGCTCCCCGCGGCACAGACGTTTGCGGTCTTATTTACGGCGACGTTTCTGTCATTACCGTAATTACCGTTACGCTAATTACGGGCGCGTAGACGCTCGCCGTCTTTGATCCGACTTGGGGTGGGGAAGGGGGCCCGCGCGAATTAGCGAGCAGGAAAAGTCAAAGGCATTGATCTTCCATCGTCGAGCGGGGAGCGACGATTTTCCGCCTTTATTTTTAATCGACGTAATTGCTCTTGTCGTTCGACCCTCCGACGTCTAACGACCGGCTAATTTCATCGATCGACGTCGTTATTTAAGACGAGTCAATTCCGTTATTCTCCTCGACACGGGGATGGACGGGGTGTGGGAGGGGCTTAATTCACTCGATATCATCACGGGCATCCCGACGATCTTCGTCATCGGTTCATTAAGACTGGAGATCGGTCCAATTGCGACAAACGTTTGCCCGACAATCACCGAGCAGCTTCGAAATAGCGACAGGTTCGTTTCTCTGCTGCACCTCCGATCCTTCTCCGCAGGTCGACAGCGCGGATTGGGCGGCGATCTTTGTAAACATTTCAATCACCGACGACCTCGTCATGCATAAGGAATCCGAATCGATGTAATCGCGTTCGTTTTCGAGAGCGAGTATAGGGAGGACGTTTGTCGGACGACTGTTCGATTGGGCCAATTTGAATCGCTCCGAAAACTGGCTCCCGGGTGATATCTGACCCGCGAGACAAGAATCATCTCGCGCCTCGGCTGTCTTTGCCTAATTGTAAGTAAATTAGCGAAATACATTCTCTCGGCCGCCTTGTTCCGCTCGGGCGAGAAGGGAGAATTTCAGGCTCTCGCGTGATAGTGAAGGATCGTAGGAGGCGAAGGGGGAGGATTGTTGGGGATGCGACTTGGGAAGCGACGGGAAGGGATGAGAAGGTAAGAAAAGGGTCGACCGGGAAAGAAACGGCGTCGCGAGGATCAGAATTTTGCTTCTTCTCTGACCCACCCTCCCTTTTCCCCAACCCTCGGCCACCCCCCAATCCTACGACACGTCGGCTCGCCCTGCCTTCTTCGTTCTTTCTAACGACGGAACGCTGAGCGAGAAACTCGGATTTCCGATTTTCCCGGCGGACCCACGCTCCGCCCCTGGCCGACCTCCCGCGTTCCCGGCGAATTGTCAGGAGCGTGTCAAACTTTCCGCGTGTGCTCTTGACATCTGGCATCCGCCTCGCGCCGCTTGCGGTCCCTCGAAAATGGTATGCGGCCCCCTGTTTGTAAGTGCTCAGCGGGCTGACAGCCGGTGATAGACGTTTTTCGAGTTTCCCCCAGAACGCCGAAATTGGTTCGCGCGACTATCGATATTGTGGTCACATTAGAGAGGACGGGGCGATGCTTTGCGGGGAAGGGGGGGGGGGGGCAGGAGACGTGTCGCGATATGCAATCGTTCGCCGGAGCGCAGAGCGTGAGTCGAAGGTAAATTGACTATGCCATCGTCGACCGGAATGCAGGGATTTTCGGAAGAATTTTCAAAAGTCTGAGAACGTACCGCTTAACATCCGTCGTGTTCGCGGCTGAATTTTATGACGCTCAGCGCGGGACGTGGATACGTGTGTAACGGTTAAAAGTACAGTCTGGTTGGAGGGTGTAAATTGTCTGAGAAGCTTAGGACCGGGTAGGGCGACTTGATTATCAGCGAGGCAGACAGCTCGGCAGTTCGAGATTGTTCCTCGTTATCCGATGCCATTACGCCTGTGCACGTCTATAAAGGGAGCCGACGAAACAGCTGTTAGTCGGACAGTTGGACGGACAGATCGTTCGGCGGAGGTTCGCGGGACCGGGTACAATTTTTTCCACCGCTCGTCGGCAGTGGGATGCTCGTCGAGGAAAAAGACGAGCAGGAGCAAGCAACAAGGCGAATACACTCTCGAATTTAATAATCGCTTCCCGCTTCGTGTCTCGTTCGTTTCGCAGTACATAACCGTCTACATATGTGCCTTTCGAATTCAGCTTCACTTCCTCTCTCTTTCTCTTTCCTTGTCACTCTCTGCCTTTCTGTCCCTCTCTTTCTACAAAGCCATAACACGAACGCTGCATGTGCGCCGCATCGGCTTTGCTTCTTCGGGAGCCCCCGATGCGAGCTAATTAAGAGCAGTTTCAAATATACACGCTGCTCAAACGGCGGACGAGGCATACGTTTGCCACGGTTTGCCACGGTTTGCCCCGTCGTTGATCGCTGAATTAAGCCGTATCGCGAATCGACTCGAGCGAACGCGAATCGAATATAAGACAAAACTGTAGTCGCGTCGAGCAGATAGTAGGCGAACAATGAAGGCTAAAACACGGTCGTCCCACAAATGGGCACAGGGGAAAAAAAAACAGGAGGCACGGCCGAGAGGAGAAGGGACAAAGGCGAGGAGGGGAGGTAAATTGAAGTGCGTTATGGATGCGGCGAGCGTGAAATCAAATTTCTAACGATCAAAACGGGGCCCCGCTCAAACACTAGACGGGCCGCTGGAGTCGGTATCGCTGATAGTGCATCTCTGCCCTGCGGGGATAAAATCAAACGGACCGTTTCTCCGCTCCGGCCATCGATCGGCATCGGTTAATCCGGCGATTCATACTCGCGCAGTCGAAATCGCAGCGGCGCAAGCGGCCGTGAAAAATCGCCGGATTTAATAGTTGGTGCCCTTCAGTTACGTTAATCCGGATGTTAAAATACGCCGGCTGCACGCTCCGACGGGTATACGCAAAATTACTTTGTCATGCGACGAGATACGCGATCGACGCTGGCGATACGCATCGCGGGCGTGCAACGCTGCATTTCAGGCGATGCGAACGCTCGCCGTAATCAGCATAACGCCGAGTTCGTTAATCGGAAGTTTCGGCGCAGTCGACTCTTGAGAGCGGAGGGCCATCTTCGGGCGGAAGAAAATTGTTCAGCCGGCTCCCTTGCCACGCGGACGGCCCGGCAAAGGATCCATTAACTAATTTATTTCCGACGAGACAAATTTCACTCACTCGCGGGGCGTGTAATCAGCGGTAGAGCTGTAACGGTCTCTACTTTGCTCCGCGCCACCGTTTCTCTCTCATTCTCTCTTCCTTCATCCTAGTCCGACCCTCTCTCACTCTCTCACTCTCTCTATCTCTCCGTCTTTTTCGTCATTCGGCCTTCCCGGCATTTTCCTCTTTCCGCTCCATTCATCGTCCCTTTCTTCTTCCCGCCCGCTTCCTCTCAAACTGGAGTCGGCAGGAGAGTGGGGGCGGGCTCGGGCTCGGGCGGCAGAATACTCGAACTCGGCCAGCATTGTCGTAATGCGGAAAGTTGGCGAATTGGATCTGAAGTTTTCTGAAAACACGGCATCCGTTCGCGTCTGCGAAGTGGCGGCCGGAATGAGGGACTGGCGCGCGAGTAAGAGTGTGAGGGTGGCCGGGTGGGAGAGCGAGCCGGACGGCAGTGGCTGAAAGGGGCCACGAAGCGAGAACTGGAAACAATGATACGGTCGGGGCCGATTCGCGGCTCGTTAATTGCTGTTCGATTTGTCTGACGTCCGTTAGAATCGTCCGCCGGTACTCCGCTTGTCCGCCGCTAAACGGAGAGCCTGCTCCTGACTGCACGTCAAATTTCCTTATTGCGCTTTTTCCGGATGCACGCTCTCGGAACTTTCGAACTCGATAAGTTCGAAGGAGAGGACCTAGCGAATTGTGCAGATGAAATCTTTACTCTCATTTTCATTCTCATTTTCAATATTTTTCTTACGGTACAGCGAAAATGTCCTGGCACGTTGGAATATCAAACGCTGAGGCCAATCAGGCGACACGTATTTTTTTACTGAAATGTGTCACGATCAATAAAGTGACGTCAAACGTTACGCGTTGGAAAGTGTACACGAAAGATCGCTCAAACTGGCAGAGTAAACGGGCGGCAGTCCCATTCCACGGCAAACAGTCCTTTGTCGAACGGTATAGGTCCGTAGAAAGCAGAAATGTCAAAGTTCGTCATCTATTCTACCGTGCAAATTTCATATAAAACGCCCTAAGCGATCCGCCGCACATAAAATATCCCACGTTAATCAACACTCCGCTATAGAACGATTCGCAGCGGCACTAAGAACCATTACGGATGCAGGAGAAGGTGAGCGAAAAATTTGGGAAAAATTTTCGAAAAATCGCACAATGGCGCGGGGTGCGAGACACGCGGACGGCCGCCCCACACAGAACGGAACGGCGTTCGATCGCCGGCTTATAGTCAAACAGTTTGCAGAGCGCAATGAATTGACGCGTGTGCGTATTGAATCGACAACTGACGCCCTTTAACCCTGCCGAAGCGATTCTCGCCAGTTTCCGGCTGATGTGCTTGCCTACACGCGCCCCTGGAAATAATGCAGTTGCAGCAGTGGCCGGCACGTGATTTTACGATCGACTGGCGCGGACGAAACAATGGGACTGTTATTTATTAGCCCGAATCTCCATGCATTACCCGCATTCGTATCTGTCCGCAAAGCGAGGGGGGCAAGCGGTGGGGGGGAAGGACCTGATTGGGCCGACCGATGGTTTATCTATAATTTAGATCGTTTATCTATAATTTAGCCGCGTATTAGTGCGTGACAGAGGTCATGTCGGTCGCGATCCTATACACATCATATTACGTAATCGTATCACGGTTTATCTTTACTGAAACACGCGTTTGCGCCGGCGGCCGAGCGGGTTGCCCGGAATATTTAAACTGCAGCACGCACCCTATGAAATCAAATAGAGCCGGGGGGTGTATATTTCCGCCGGTTGGGCAGCCTGCGACTGGAAGAGCGAGCTAAGCGCGCGGCTCGATCGTGTAAAATGTACAGGAACGCTTTTCGCATTTTGCTGCGGAGCGGCCGTGTTCCACTGAAGTTGACGAGTGCCCGACGCCGGCAAAAGGTCTCATCCCGATTCGGGAGAACCTCTTTTAACTTCCCTTTTCATCGCAGTTCTTTGACAAAGTTCTTTTGCCCCGGCTAAAGAGGTAACGACTTTACTTGGACGCTAAACTTCTTCTAATTACAAGACCCGCCGAGATCGTGCGTGGCAAAGCGGGAAAGCATCGAAATCACCAGCACAGCTTCAAACAAACGCCAGTTCGACGTCAGTAGTTAAAGGTGAATATAAAGCGGAGAGGTAAGAGTTTCAGCCTGGGCGAACGCTGTTCGGCCCAGTCGGTCAAAGGATCTTTTTCGGAACATTAGCGTAGCGAGGCTGGAAAGGCGTGTATATCCTGCGTTTGGTGTAGATTCGCGAATAAAAGTGGGGTGGAAGAGTGGGGTGGCACTGGGGGTGGCACAAAGGGGGGGGGGGGAGTGCGTTTGGCGTGCTATGCGAATCGATAAGCTTTACGTCGCGCTCTTTGTGTCTGATGTAGGAAACCGTACCGAAATGTGTTTGCGATTTATGGAAAATGCAGATTTCTGGGACGAGAGTTCGACGATGGTTTCGCCGTTTTCGAACTTCCCTTTGTGCAATTTTCCGTACACCTTATCTCCTCCTCGCTCGCGATCCGAACGATTCACGATGTAAATCCTCGTGCCTGACAATTTCGTGCCTCTTATCCGTACTTGCGCGGATCTTCCTTTTTAACGGCAAATCGTGGGAAGGCGTGCTGGGACGCAATCTAACTCGTCGGCGCCCGGGTCGAACTGTTAAACGTGCGCGGCAGGCGTGGCAATTCATCAATTATGTTGCGTATATATTAGCGGAGTTGCGTGGCGGCGGTACAATACTCATGGGAAGCGAGCGTGGAAATTCGGGAGGAAATACGCGTTTGGATAATCTGAGACCCCCGCTTCGCGCAGTCTAAATTATTCGTTGTCCCGCCGCTTTAACATTCACAGCGTCTGGCTGTATAATGCGCGGAAGCAAAATTCTGCGGACGTTTCAGATCGCGGAACGGAAGGTCGTACATTCTTGTCAGTTCTATCGTACATGAAAATTCAAGGAAAGAAGATTGAATTACATATAAAACGTTGCGCAAAGTTGATCATGCAGAGTGTTTGAGCTTCTCCCGCTTGAACTGCGGTGCGATCGTTGTATTCTTTGAAAATGAAATTCCAACTTGCGATACATACCCATCTGATTTCTGCTCCCAGATACGAACGTTTGGGAATAAAAATAGTGAAATATAAGGTGAGATGTGTGGACAGAGAACACCACGGCTGCGAACATTAAAGGGCATAGCCGAATAAGGCCACCCAAAGTGATCCTAAACCGATTGAAATTCTGAAACAACCATTCGATAGCCTATGAAAATAAGATGTTTGATTGTCGATGAAAGATTTGCATTACCGTTTAGTAGTCAGGTCGAATGAACTACAACAGTGCGCTTACAATTACGAATACATTATATAATTACAAGGTTAGTAAAGTATTATATCCCAATGGCCGGCGAACTGAGGGTACTTTGACATCATTTGACCCTACTAAATCTTTCCAATGTCCAGAAAACGGATTCTATCGATTTTTACATTGTTTTACGTGGATTAACTAGACTTTTTACATACGTTGACATTATTTCACATTATGATACACTATTTTACATAACATTACGTTGTCACACCTCATTATTATGGATTATATGTTATTTGCGGGGTTTTGGGGCACAAAGAAGCATTTTAGCCTCCATTTACTAGATGTTTGACTGGCTTATCTTTATAATACGACATTGGGCGATCAAGAAAGGGTACCGTGGCCAAAATTATACATTTTTAAAGATAGTAGAACCCTCCCAATGGCTTTTACGGGATTTTGCTCCATAAAAGCCCATCTTACAAGGGGGGGGGGGGGGGGAGGGGCAGAAGAGGAACGAAGTTACAGCCAAAAATGTGCGAAAAAATGATGAAAAATTGATATTTTCCGGGCTCTTCGTCATATGGCACTTCCTGTCGCAATTATTCCACTGTATAACGATAGAGCAGTGAAAATACTTTAGAAAAATCGCAACCCGAGCCTTCTAAGTGCAATAGCTTCGGAGATACGGTCAAGAAAAGGTGAGAAAATAGTGAAAAAATGGTGAAAAGTCGACATTTTGCGGGCCTCTTACCCTAAATATTCAGTTAAAACTTAAAAGAATAGTGCCGAAAAAAAGTTCCTAAGAGGATTCGAAGCCCGAAAAAAGTTTGCGGTGATCTAGAGGAGCGACACCTTCGCGAGACGCTAGAGACGCCGTTGGCATGATCGAATCCATCGAATGGCTATGTTCTTTAGCTTCGATCCCACGTTCGATCCTTTAACTGACTTACGCCGTAACGACGGAAAATCTATCTCGGCCTCAACGGTCACTTGGCCGGCTAAGTCGCCCGGCCGTATAAATTCCGCGTCGCAACGGTGAAGTTTGCCTTTCGAGAGAAGCCGAAATCGCCCCTGGCGGGGCGTTAGGCGAGCTTACCGTAAAAGTGGCGTAATTTATGAAGCTACTTAAACCTTAACCCGCCGGTATTATACCCCGCGTCATACCCCTCCGAGCAGCGCGACGGCCAGAAACCTCGCCCGTCCGAGATGAACTCTTCGAAGGGAAATTATCGTTACGCTCCCCCTTCCTGCCCTTTCTTGCCCTTTCCATCCCTCGATCGTTTACAGAACAACCGAGCTACCGACTGGACGCGACTAATCGCATTCCACTCAAAAAGAGACATTCGTCGGTCGGAGGAATCTTTCAATTGGATGACGCGCGTTCATGGTTGGAATTAGCCGGCGTCGAGACGGGAGATCTATTTCCGAATAAATGGCGGAAATTATGTTTTTCAATAGCGTCAGCCGGAACGAGAGGCGCCGCGACGGCTGAGCTCGCAGGAAAAACACGCATTTTAATTGTCTCGCCCGGTGCTGTCTCTCGCTTCCATCGGGGAACGCATTAAGCGAGTCGGGAGAGGAGAGCGTAATTTTTGTCGCGATCTCCTCGCGGCAAATTTATTGCGAGAACGGTGATTAAAAGCGACCAAGTGCTATGCTCAAGAGAGAGAGGGTGCTGATAGCCTCTGCAAGAGGCTGATGAAATGCAGCCTCGTGCTGGCACAAAGGCGAGAATGATCGTGCGGCGTGCGCGGCTCGTTTCAAATTTTACGCCGTGAAAATGTTTAGCCCGCCACGCTCGAAAAGATTCTCGCTATTGGAGCAATTTCTGTTGGCGCCGGTAATTCTTCCTCTTGGGGGCTGAGAATTTCATTGGCGCTGCTGGACGTGCCAGCGACTCGAGGCGAAGGAAAGCGTGAAGACGACTGCGTGCCAGGTAGTGACTTTTATTTAGAATTTGTATGATCTAAACTTGAAAGTTCACGCTATGTGCCTGTGTTAAGAGACAGTTTTAGTTTTCGGCACAGATATTTCATGATTCAATCACTGATCCTAGTTTTACATCTTATCATTCTGTTCCATTGCACCTTTCTAACTTCCGGTTGCCAATAATTTACCAATCTAAACGCCTCCACCGTTCCGTTCCGTTTCCCACCCTCATACGTGACATTTGCTTTATACAAATCGCTCGCGAGTGGCTTGGTCATGCCAACTTTCTGTCTCCCCCTTCCTCCTGAACCCCGCCTCACCCCACGAGAGTGCAGGGGCGATAATTTCGTGGCCGGTGCCAACTAACGACTGGAGCATTAGCCAGCGCCGGTAACGGTCCCGAAAATATGGCAGTCGCGGGCGAAAAAGGTGGGAGGGTGCGGCGGGAGGCGTCGAAAGGGAGAGTGGGACGAGCAGATTGGGGTGAGATTAGAGTGGGCGGGGAGGGGGTGGATAACCGAAGGTACAGGATCATGAAAGAACCGGCCCTGAGCGATTTTCATACAAATTCCCGAGCCGCCGGTAATCATACCGAAATTAAGGTCATCCATCACCCACGAGGCACCATTCTATTCTGGCTACCCCACTTAATAGTATTCTGCTGAGCGACGTAATTTTGCCTCGCGCGCGCACCCCCTGCGCGCCCTCTCCACCCCCGCAGCCCGGCGACCGACACTTTTCCACCCTCTCTGACCGCACGTAAGGGAGGGAAGGAGGTCGAAAGAAAAACGGAATGATATAGTGGAGGGTGGGGGGCGGGGCGAGATGAGTCTCGGGGTTGAAAGGGGGTGCGGGGGTGAGATGCGATCCGGAGTGAACCCTGACGAAATCCAAACTCGCGGCTCGTCGGTGGCTGTGAGCGCTCGGCCGGCGACTCGAAATTAATAATTTATCACTCGTCGCCTTCCTCGGCAATATTACGAGCGCCCTGGTCCGTCTCGGGCATTACGGCTTTACGCGCGAGCACGTGGAAAGATGTTTATTGCAAATTAATGGACTTCCTGAAATATCGCGCCGTCTGCCGAGAGCCTTCGAGAATGCCGGCGACTCGCACGTTCCACCCTCAATTAACAGCTAGCTGGCTACTTGTGATCCTATTGCTTTTTGAGACGCCAAAACGAACCACCGGTATAAAATTTCGCTGTTAACCTCACTCAGCTTGGTATAAAATGTACCTATACACTGTATATCGTAGCAGATTTCCACTGCCGTGCGATAATGTAATATACGAGCCGGTGTGCCTATAATTTATATCGTCGGTCAAATTCGGGAAATAATATCGTTGATAATTCAATGAGCGCATTGAATCACGCGCAACAGTTAAAGCGGCGGAAATGCAATTCCGTGTGGACGCCACCCTATTGCCGGCGTTTCCTTCAATGTCAGCGCCCGGTTCGTTATGATTCTATCAGCCGACGTCTCGTACGAACCGGCGTACGCAATGCGATGATTACGGGCATCATCATTTTACATGCGAGCGCGAGGGGGAGAGAATTGTCGGTATTGTGCTGAGTTAATTAATCCCGTCAATTAAGTGTGCGCCGGGGTTAACGGGCCGTTTACGTGAATGGGGCAGGGTATGAAATCTACGGTGAAGGCTGCCAGCATACATTTCCGCACGATTGACCGCGAATCTCCGTGTCGTTGTTCGATTCGGACCGATTGCCGTCGATTCTATTATAATTTGATATCGCAATGGCGCGCGCGCGCTCATGCCCCGCCCGCCCGCTTTCGTCATTAATGAAGCGTGAAAAAGGAGTGCTCTCGATTATTGACGCCTCCGGCGACCGATTAAAATCCATACGCCGCCGCATACGGTGCGAATCAAATTTCACGCATTACTGAAGTTTATTCGATGCCGTCCGCGCGATATAATTATCAGTTTATATTTGGCGAGAGCCGGCGTCTAGAATCGTCCCGCGCGCGGTAACTATCCGCGAGGCTGTGGGCGTCGGCGGCGCGAAGGTGCGGATATTGGGGCGGGGGAGAGGGTGGCGTATGAAGCGAGACGATGAATTTCTAACGGGAGCCACGAGGGTCCTGACACGGTGTAACGCGCTGTTCCAGTATCCCGGATAATCGGATCTTCGTCGGGCCGCGCTAATTGTGCGATTAAGTCGTGCGATTTACCGCGCGCCACTTTCCCGCGTATCACGCCATGCGGAAATGCCGGGTGAGGGGTGGGTCGCACATTAATCCGGGCCATGATGCCGAACGAGGGGGGGGGGGGGGGGGGGGAGAAAGGTGGAGGGACAACCTAGGTCGGCCGCAACCTTGCTCACGATCGCAGTTAGTTTTGGATTCATAATGGCGGAATAATATTTGCGTAGTAAAGCGTCGCTCTCGCTTAGGCCATATGTCGCTGGCGAAGCGCGCGTAGTCTCGGCGCGAGGTTGGCAGCGCCGAGGGGTGAGCCAGACGAAGAAGGATCTCCGACACTCGCCGGGAATTGTTAATGGGCCCCGCGGCCACGAGACTTCCGCCCGTTTCGAGGCTCGCGTGAAGGACGCGCGTACATCGGGACCGACTGATCCAATAAAGAGAATATCGTTCCGCTCGCCGCCTCGCCGATGTTTCATTATGCCGCCTTCCGAGTGCCCCGGGAGGAAATTTAATTACATTCCGACGCCTCGTCTTCCCTCGCATTGTTGTGAATAGCGAATACGGGCTAAGGGGTCGCGATAGGCAATCGACGATCCTTGATCATTTCATCCTCGGATGCTTTTAATTACGACAGATATGAGTGTCGGGGAATAATTAACGTGGCGACGGGGTGGACCGTGGGGGAGGTGAGGGAGAGGGGGTGAGAGGGTCGATCCTCGATTAAAATAGACGAGAGAAAGGAATTCCGCTCGAATTGGAAGTTTTTCTCTCGTCCGCCTCGACTTCCGCTCGCTCGCCGTCGAGAGAGGGGAACTGAGGAACTGATATAGAGTTACGGCGGAGCCTGGGCTGCGAAGGAAATGAGACAATCAGCCGACTAAGAGTGACTGACTGCCTCGGGAGAAAACTCGAGAGCTCGCTCCGCGCGCGCGGCGTAACTTTGAATATTAATCGAATGAACCGGCTCGAGTGTCGGGACGATCTCGATTCGCGCGGGCTAAGTGAATGTTTACACGTGGGACGATCCTCCCATCGTCGAAAGGACGTAACGCCATGATTCGCGCCACATGCCGTCAAAATCGAATTACGGGAATGTTTAATCAGGCCCACGCGAAGATTCAATAATTAACGCGATAAATGGCGCTCGAGCCGCGCCATACTCAAAATCCCCGAAATACCCCGATAAATCGAATTTCGTCGAACGCCGAAATTTGGACCGTGACGTTCGCGACACGATGTCGTCAGAATACCGGGTGGCAAATGGAGGACGTAAAATTTTATCCCTCATAATTGCGGCGACGGAATGAGCGGAAATGGATGCCGGTGAAAGGATGCGCGCGGAAGGACACTGGAGGGTCCGGAGGGGCGGTCGGAGAGGGGGGGGGGGGGTAGGTCGCTTAATGCGGGAATCGAGCTGAAATCGCACCCGAGGAGAGGGCATGAAGGACGTCGTCCCAGGAATGAAGTGCATGTCCAGCCAAGGACCTGACCTAATTGCGTCTCGTCGAGGATATATACCGACGGCGAGTAGACCATGGCTCAGCATCCGGAATTAGGGGGTGGAGGCTGATGGGGGAAGTGGGTACCTCGGCTCTTTGGGTTTTCGGCCAAACACACACACCCACACACACATTGAGACACGGACACACGCTCGGAGGCACGGACAGGCGGACAGGGCCACTGGCTGGCATACGTTCGCACATGCACGCCTGGGTCATCTACGGCGAGTGCGCCGGGGCTTTGTTCCTCGCCGTCGAATTCACATTCCATTATCAGCTTCTACGGGGACCGGCAGAAGGACCAGGAAAGGCGGACTGCGCCAGACAGCCGCAGAATGGACGACTCCGACCGACCGCGAACACGTCGTCGAGAGTCCTGCGCCCGCGGAACATGTCCTCGAGAGTCCTGCCTGCGAGCGGAACGGATCTTGCAGACGGCCACCTACGGCCGTGCAGCGAACCTCCACGTTTGCGGACAAAACGTTTGCGGAATGCGCGAGTCAACCGGGTTCGCCCCCCCCCCCTCTCCCCCATCACCCTGTAATTAACGTGATTTTTGACCTGACCGGAGTTAATGAGTGGGGGCGGAATTCGAGTTTAATGAAAAGGACGGCGAGCGCCACAGTTCGCGGATACGCCACCGAAGCCATTGTTCGTTGTAATTGGAACTGACGTCAATGGGAAATTTTTTAATAGTGTTTGTTACCGTTCTCCTCGGCTTCTCCGCTCGGCATATCGCGCTCACCTTCTCTCGACGTCGTTACGCCTCATTCTCTTATCCGTATTACGCGCGGCTCGCAACGTATCCCGAAGTATTTTTTCCTCACCCCCTCCCCCCCCCCCCCCCCCCCCTCCCAAGCGCGGTAATCCTTCGCTCGCCGTTTACGATTACGATGCGGCTCGCATCAGCGGATCCGTGCATTCATTTTAACAGCGTCCCGACGTTCGCTCGTCGTTCCGTCCTTGCGCGCACTTTAATGACCGCATCCATTTCCCCTCGTTCCTCATATTTTTCTTCCCCACTCCACCCAACCCCACCAGTTCCCTGCATCCTTACATCTTTCGCGCATCACCGTTGATTCCATTACCGATTCTTCCCATCGCAGCCGACGGAATCGGATTTCGCTCGCCGTCTTTCGCTGGACACATTCTACCTCGCCAGACGCTCGCGCGCGCACTACCTCGCAAGACAGGCCCGATGGAGTTCTAACGTCGTTCCAGCCGCTCGGAAGAGGAGTGTTCTATCACGTTAAAGTCGTGTTGCCACCCCACCACTCCTCCCTCCCCCTCCCACTCCCCCTCCCACTCGCCGCTGCTGTACTGGCCTTCTTTCCGCCTCGACTCGCTTATCGTCGACATTCCGCTCTCTCGCAGCTCTCCGGACCCAGGGCGATGATGACGATAAATTCAACGGAACCGGCTACCCCCCCCCCCCCTCCTTCCCTAACTCCCCTGCCGCCCATCCTTTGCCGTGAAATCGTCGAAGCTTTACAGTTATGACGTCGTGCCGTGCGCAACTCTCGTGCCGCGCGCTATTTTTCGCCGGAAATTCGATTCTAAGCCCCCCTCCCCCTATCCCCCTCTACGTCGCTCGCCGAAAAGCTGCCCTCTTGTTCCATCGTACTCGGCTGCCTTTGCCGACGTTCCTTATCGCGCCGTCTTCCTCCCGGCGACGCTGCAATTTCGCAGAGTGTGCGTTTAGGAATGAGTGGGATGGCGACAGGGAGACAGAGGAGGAGTGGGAGGGAGGGGAAGGAGAAGAGTCGGTTTAGCTCTCGCAGACGCGAGGCGTAACGATATATCCGCACCTTAGCCACTTTCCTTAACGACCGAACTTAAAGAGTGCCGCTACATTTTTTATGGTACCCCGCCAACCTCTCTCTCTCGACTGCACGACCGGCATCGGTGGGATAGGTTAGGTGGATGCTGGGTGGGAAGGAATTGAAAAATACGACTCGCTCTCTCTCTCTCTCTCGCCGTAGGGGCCGTTGCCTGTTTACAGCGTTGAAAAATAATTATTCGCCGAACAGCGAAACACGCGGAACTTTGCCATTAGCCGACTCCTAATGGTACCGCGACTTGGAAGGTGCTCGAATTTCTCCCCGATATCGTTCGCAGATCCGCCATGAAATAACGTTCGCTTCGGCCCAAGATCGTATCGTATCGGTCGGAGAGCGAACGCGTTCGATCGGACAAAATTCAATGTCACTTTGCGAAACGGTCAACCCTCGTATACTCTGTTCGCGTCCATGCACGTTCGTTTTGCGTAAAACTGAGACAGCCTGCCATGTGTTGGTCTGTGCGCGCGCGCCTGCACGTTGCCGATGGGCCGGCACGATGTCGTTGCGAGCCGGCGAATTACCCGGTAATGTACGCGAATTCGATAAACGGGGCGAAAATAATCGTTTGCTTATTTCCGCGAACATTACCGAGTCGATATTCATTGCGGCTTTTCCTCTCGCCGTTTCGGCCCGGGCGCCGAAATGGTGCGCATTCATTACTGGCCTGGGCCGATCCGCTGGCGTCCCGGCGAACACACCGTCGCTCTGTATGTGTGTTTCTGTGTGTGTGTGTGCGTACGGGCACACGATCCTGGATTGCTCTCGTTCGGGCCATTATCAACGACGGGCCTGCCGTGCGGCGAGCACTAATCGTAGGACGATCATTTGCGCGACAAACCGCCCTCGCAAGAACCGGCGACAGGAAGCGACAACTTTCTGCCCCGTAAATCGTTCCCTGCCTCCGCTCACCCTCCCCAGGCCGGAATCCAATATTTTCCGCGACCGAATTCTCCGTCGAAGTGGAGGGCGACGGCAGACAAGGAAAGGGGGCAGATTCAGACGGACGCGGGGGTACAGTCGGAAACACACACCAGATTTTTGTTCACCTGAGATTCTCTGTGTGTACTACTCATTTAGACCTTCAAGTTTTCGTTTCGGAAAGATCAAGATAAACTGTCAAGATTAATCGGACGGCGCAAGCTGTTCTTATATTAAATAAATAATTGTGACCTGGATTTAACGAACGGACAGGTTGTGGGTTATGCTGAATTCGAATAACAGGTGTAATTAACAATTTGCTGCGGTTGCAACGGGGGGAGGATTAACTCGGAAGTGGTCAAACTGTACAGAAATTGTGTGCACAGAACCGCTGGTGGGAAAATTCGGATTGGAGGAGCATAACGCCAGATGGATTAATGGGTCATTTATGGATACTCCGGAGTGAAAAATGCGGAACGAATTGTAGCCACGATTATCCGATTCTCTAGCCGGCGCTCTCTGTCCGTCCGCGATTGTTTGAAAAAGCAACATATCCCGCTCAACGGTATCGCAGCACAAAGGAAAAAACTGCCGGCGTGCCGGTTGGAAAATTATTTTTCGCCTCCGCCGGTGCCGGGCGCAACGGCCGATATTTTCGTAATGAAATTTATGCGAGTTTAATTTAATGATTAACGATTCCACTTTGCCAACGCTGCTCATTACACGTCCAGGCGAATTCCGAAACATTCGCGTCGTAATAACCGTTCGAAATAAGCGGTATGCGCGTATTACATTTTTCGTTTAATAACGATTTAACCTACGCTCCGCCGCCCTTCCATTTTCGCCTTTCAGCGGAACAGTCCGTAACTGTCGCATACTTTCGCGCTTTCCGGGAGGGCGGGTGGGGGTGTTCACCCCCCCAGTTTGCATATGTGGGTCCTCGCGCGTGCATGCGCAAGTCCTTGGACAAAAGCTACTCGAGAAAGGCCGTGGGGATGCGTCGCGCGTTCGTTTGGCAAACTTCGCGTCGTCGACGACGCCGGCGTCGACGGGCGTCGACGGGCGTCATAAGAAGAGTCGGAGGCTCAAGGGCTCACGACAAAGACGCACGGCCGAGTCGGCGAACAGGGGAGACAGGGGCGGCCAGACAAAGAGGCGGATTGTTGGGAAAATAAAGCGGTCGGAGAGAGTGCAGGCTCGCGGGAGGAGGGGGGGTTGAGGAGGGGTGGCTTGTCGAAAAATTGTAAGAACTTTTCTAAGGCTCGTCGAAGGCCTCGCCGGGGAACTTTGAGCAGAAGTCGTGCGAGGACAGGGACGCGGGTGTGGGCCGGAGGACGCTTCCAGAAACAGTAATTTTTCTTTCCAGCCTTTTCATACCCTCCAGGCAGCGCGATCGCGCGAGAGGGACTTAAGAACGGGGTGGCGGTCGACCCCTAAGAGCGGAAGTATGACAAATTGAAACGGCCATCGACACGAGCGATCTCCAATCATATCGGCCCGTACAAGCCGCCCTTCAACTTCTCCCCCGAGTGTGAAAAGCGACGATGGCGCTCGAGCCCGACGCCATCCTCCCCTCTCCGACCCCCTTTTGGCCCGCCGTCCGTCGATTCCTCCCGAGTTCCGGCGGCCGGAGGAAGTGCTTTATCTGCCGGCTGGCAGAAATTTTGCGCCGCGCGCGCGCGTTCCGTTCGGCTCGCGAGATGTTCGAACCAACGATTGTTTCCTGATCGGCTTTAATTCCCGTCCGCCGATATGAGCGATTAACTCAGACACGATAATTATATCTTTCACTTTATTCGAAAATACGAAAAAGTACCGAGGCTGGCGCAGAGTTTCAAGGCTGGAAAGCTGAATATCTCGAGGCAAGAAATTCCCGGGGCAAAATTAATCGGCATTAAACACTTTAATTAACGCGTCTCCTCGTCTCGACGACACGGGGACGCGCGCCAATGTTTATTTTGCAAAGCGACGAATTAGCCGATGGCACACGCGCGCACCCTCGATCACGACGGAAACGTCTATGTGTGTACGCGTGCGCGCGCGCTCACCGCTCCAACTTTGAACGGGCACTTGGCAAAATTTAATCTACGACCCCGGGTGCCTTTGATTCCCGAACGTTTGCCAAGCGTATTGCTCGGAAATTTACTGCCAAACAAACAGGGCGCGGACAACACACGCGCCTCGTTCGCTTCCCATTTTTTTTTTGCTCGCCATCGATTGAGTGCCATCGTAAAAGCTCGCAAGCGTCGATGGCGAAAGAGCGGGCGAGGCGAGGGTGGGGAGACAGGACCGGGAGGAAGAATGAGGAGGGTGAGCGGAGGTGGGGTAGACGTCGTTAAAAGATACGGGAAAGTTATGTGACACGCAAAGCTACTTACGCGGAGCCGTTGTGCCGTCCAATGGATACCAGACGATAGATCTGCACTTCCACTCGCTGCCCCGTATCCGGGACGAATCTATACGTACACCTCGAGGGCCCCTCAAGGTACGGCGACTTTATTTGTCCGAAGCCGCGATCCGATTTGCTGAATAACTGCCTGCTGTCCAGCGTTATGTTGCACACTGCGGACAAAAGAGAAGAGAGTGCTCGCTTGAAGACGCACAAGAGAGAGAGAGAGAGAGAGAGAGAGAGAGAGAGAGAGAGAGAGAGAGACAGGGAGTTCATACTTGAGGTTCCGCTCGTGCGGAATCGAGAGGCTCGATTCTGCGGCGGGAATGATATATGTGTTCCCGCGTTCCGTGTTCTCTGTACATGCATGACCCCGAGGGCGCGCCAGACGCTTTACGTTGAGTGACTAAACTCATTAGGCGACGAACATCGCCTCGGTATTTCATATGCCGGCAAAGACTCTACCGAAGAATGTCTCGCGCTACTTACGGTTATTATAGTCATTCTATATAATGCCCTACGTTCGCATTCCTGCCCGTTCGCGGGCTAGGATGTAGGGCCTCTCGTCGGTCGGCTATGTACCTATATGTACGGATGGGGGTCGAACGTCGGAGGGGAAATTATTATTTGCCTCCAGGTTCGGGCGCTCGCCTGGGGCCGAACTTTTCTTTCATATAAGTTCCCCGAACATCACTACCGCATCATAAATGTCGGAACTTTCCGCCGGGGCCGATGCGATATTAGTCGCGTCGGATCTCTGAAAACGAGGCGGCCGGGCTTCCACCGCGGCGGAGGAGAGGGGCAATACCGGCTGAGTGCACGGAATTGCGGGCAGAAATTAAACTCGGAACCGACCCGTCCTCCAATCAGTGCCTCATTATTTTTGCGTAACCTTAGCTCACGGCAAACATCCGGCCGAGTAATTATCGGGTAATTATTTACAGGGGCCCGTTACGGCGCGCTCTCGATAATTATTTTGAATTAATTTCGTTACTCTCTCATCCTCCCACCTCCACCCCCCAGCCTACCCTCCGCCACCGTTGTTATCGCGTTCTGCCCGCACATCGACGAATTGCGGCCGACCGCGGAGGTGCGCGTAGTTGCGAAATCGGCGAGAAGCTTCCGGTTTGTTTCGGGTACGAGCTAACTAGTGAGGTATGCCGTTAAAATAGTTGCCGAACGTAGCTCCGAATGCGAGAACGGGAGCGCGTCGTCCCGGCATCGGCGCATGCAAAAAAGGAAGCCCGGCCAAATACGGAGTAACGTACAGGGTCTACCACTTAACGTGCAAACGCTAAATGGCAACAGCGCTAGACTCGATACGCTCAAGAGTGTCGGTAGCGCCGGCGCGTGTATCGAGTCTAGCGCTGTTGCCATTTAGCGTTTGCACGTTAAGTGGTAGACCCTGTACACCGTCCGTCCGCCGTTTATTCGACGTTGTTTCCCGGCCCTGCCGCGCGAATCCAGGTCACGTGTAGCAGATGGCAGGACACAAAAGACAGTGGGAAAAGAAAGACGGTCCGTCGCTCATAACGATTTTTCTTGCCTACACGTTGCCGTGTCGAGTAGCGCAAGACGGTGTTAGTCTTCTTCTTCTGCGTCGACGTCGTCTTCAGCCTCAGTCTTCGTCTTAGTCGTCGGCGTCGCCGTCTGGAAGGGCCTGGCGTCGGACGGTCGCGACGGACGGCAGAACAATATTACGAGACGACACGCCATCGGATGTAATTCGATTCTTAATTGCTCCGCTGGCTCGCGATATTACTTAACGGGGAGACGCGTCGCGGCGGTCTTCCGTTTATTGCCATTTGTCCGCGATTCTTTCGTCAATTCCCTTCGCCAATTTCTCCGACGATATTACGTTCCTCGGGGCGCAGAATCGATTTTTCCCGATCGTGGGAGTACCTATCCCAGGACGAAGTTAACCAAGCCGCGGATTTCACCGGATCCCATGCACGCCTCTCGTCCGATGGCGATGCGCGCCCGAGCGGGCCTGATTTATTTCGAGAGCTTAAAAGCCATTTCGGCTGGCCAGCCTTTATATAGCATTAGCCGTGGAATGTCGCGGCGGGCGGGCGTAATCAATTATAAACGTGTCCTCGCGACCGTCGCGGGAGCAATGGCCGAGGGACATTAAAAAAAAAGAAGCCGAATGGCCGCAACGTGAGGCCATACTCTCGGAAGCAATGAGTGTAAGGGCAATTTTCGTCATGAGCAATTAGGCGTGCGGAAGGGCCGACGGCGTAAGAAGTTGGTCAAAAGTAATCAGGCATGAAGGGAGAGGGGGGGTCGAGTAAGACGCGAGGGCCATTTTCTTGATACGATTTATGGCAGACGGAAAGGCGCGGGACAAACATTCGGTGGAAAGCACATCTCGACGGAAAAGGTCTCGGCGGCGTCTTTTGAGAATTACTAAGCGCTGATCCTATTATACGGGACCTCACCCTCCCTTTGTTTCTGTCACTCTCGGCCACCACTGCTACCCCTTCCGTCGTCCTTCCGCGCGCTCTCCCTCCCCCCCGTAAACCGACAGCCTCGCACCTTGCGCGGCCTAAAGCCACCCTTACTCCGTACCTCCGACACACTTTAATTTCCACTTGTTCGCGGGACGCGGGAAGCTGAAAGCGAGTGGTGGCCGACGAGTGGCTTAATGGCGTAAATCTTGTTTTTAACGACGACCCCCTGCGCCTCAAAGAGCCCGCGCTCTCGCTTTTTTCGACGCCGGCGTAATTACATTCCGCAGAGGGAAGGAAAGTAAATACAAGAATTGAATGGCCCGGGGTAGCGGACGGCAAAGCAAGCGTGAAAGTTAACGAATGCCGATGGACAAAGGTACACCTTCGGACTGCGACAAAAGGGCCGGTCTAATGATAACAGGAGCCGAGGTCGACTGTCGCGTTCGATCGAACATTTCGACAGTTCGACGCTTGAATCGCGTTCGACGCCCCTATGCGTTTCCGATGCTTTCGCTGGGAGTTACCGTCGGCGTTAGTTTTAAGTCTCCGAAGTTGGAGATATTGCGGCGGGGCGAAGTAAAGCATTAAATTTCGGAATAACGCTTTCTCGCGGAAGCGCCGTCGAAATGCATCCCCACCCGGCCGATTTAGCCGGAGGACCATCGCCGTTCTCTTTTTCGTGGATTCTGCGCGAGCTAGGTGGACGGGAAGGGGTGGGGGCGAAAAAGTTCTGGGAACGGTTCGGATCGTGGGTGGTGCTGCTCGCCCGGAGAATTTGTTTCGTGCTCCTGCGAAGGCATATAAATTAGACTCACTATTGGCGCAATGTTGCTCCAGGCCGCACTGAGCGCATCTGTCTGGCGATGCTGCGCCGCAGCTGCAGCCACCCGACGGTACGCAGCAGGCGCATTCGTTGCTGGAAGAGTTGAAGCTGCAGGCGCATCCCGTCGTGCTCTGCGTCCAGAGGTCGACTTGGCCTGAAACGTGATACGTTCGTTCTCTTAAAAAGCGATTCTCCCTCGGCGGTCGGCTTAACTTACGCTCAACGGCTGAATAATGGCCATTGCGAGACGTCTGAGACATTGCAATCTTATTTTTACCGCTAAATCTACCGAGTCGATCGAAATTACTGAACTCAGAACAAATACGAAATTCTAAAGTCTTCATTTCGGTGACTTTAAAAAATAATACACCCACGCCTCGATCAGATACGTCCTACTCCCTGCTGGTTAAGAGGCGCATGCACAATTTTCCACCGAACTTGGCGCTAATGGCGCAACAAAAGTTTTTCTCCATTACGGGTTGTCGCACGCGAAATAACGTCAGCGTCGAATGAGTGCCGCGTGATGGATGTCCGCGCAAACGTCGGCGGAATGAATTTTTATTTATGCAACCCTCTCTTACGGTGATTAATGTTACCCTCCCGATACGTCAGCCTCCGCCCGTCCGGTTCGGCCGCGAACCGGGATGCGTCGGTTGACGGGGGCGGGAGTGCATGCAGGAGGCTCGGCATAGGTTGTGCCAACGGTCGACACTCGACAGGGGCGATCGACTATGCGCGGATGCCCTCCGCGGCGAGCGGAATAATTCCCGTCGGCGGTAGATGACGAACGTTCGATGCCTCAGATGTTTCTGCGCGTCGCAACAATTGACGTCCCGGGCGCTCAAACGATTTTCACCGCTCCATCGGGCCCCTCGTAAACCTTTGTCATTCTGTGATGCCCCCCCGCCCCTCCCTCCCACCCGCCCGACCTCGTTTTCGGCTTGACATTCCTGCGCCAGGGTATTACGTTCTACGTTTTTAACTGTCAGTTCCGCTTCGCAGTGTTCCCCTCCCCCTCCCTCCCCTCCTCTGCCAATTGCCGAGCCCTCGTCGCTGCGTTTCGCACACTGCGTCCTGCGCACGCTTCCATCCGCGCGTCCACCGTTTCTGCATATCCCACTTTGCCCTCTTTCCCAACTCGCGCCGTCCACCCTTTCACTGTTTTTTTCACCGAACGCTCCCTTACGCTGTCCGACGCGTCCCGCGGGCACCGATAAATAGGGACGCGCCGAAAAACGCTACGGAGGCGGAATATAATCCCTCCACCGCCTCTGACGGCCGATTGTTCATTGTTTTTTGCTTGCTCGCCGGAAGCGACCGTGCGAGCGAAATACGGCTTCCTTCGAGCTTTCATTGTCGCCGACGCTCGCGCGACGGACGCGACTGTAATTGACGGTGGACGGGGTCAAATTTGGCACGGCACCGCGTAAGTGGCTATCGATTTCGACGGCTCGAAAAACGTGACGTCGAGCGCGTGAAATTCGCGCTAAGACCGCATTAATATTAATGGCATGGTAAAAGTTACGGAGCCCACTTCTCGGACGATATTATTCATTGTAGTCATCGTTCCCGAAGTAAAGCGGGATATCCTCCGAAGTGGCTCGTACCCACACACTTAACGTACTTTTTCTCCACCCTTCGGAAGTTACGCCCGGTGTTCCAAGCGGGAAGTGGGAGGGGGGGGGGGGCGATTCTCGATCCGAAGAGTTCCGTGAGAGGAGGGGGCCGCGGAAAAAAACTGTCCGCGCCCGATTGGAGAAGTGACGATCGATCGATCGATCAAGCGAATGTGGGCGGTGATCGTCGCTCCTCCGGACGATGTATACGTGCCAAAGGAAAAAGTCTCCCGCGATTCGACGTCTAATAGAGATTTCCGGTTGATTCTGCAAACGCGGAGATACGTGTACGTGATTGATTGTTCGCCTCCAGAGTCGGAATAAGGGTAGAACGTCGGTGGGAAGAGTGCGAGTCGGAGGAAGGGAGGAGCGAGGGGATAGAAATAGAGGCTAGCTAGTAGGAGGAAGAGTCGATAGGACAAGTGTGGGAAAAAGGGGGAGAGTGTGTACTAGATCGAGGTGGAAAAAGACGGCGGGAGGAAAGACAAGAGGGAACGCGATGGTACAAGGGAGATGTCGGGGCAGTGAAGGAGTGGCGGAGGAGCAGTGGAAGAGGAAAGAGACTGGCGAGCCGAAGGAGGATGAGGGTGGGAGTGATGGGCGGGGGGGTGATGGTGGGAGTGATGGGGGAGGAAATGAAAGAGGTGCGGGAGAGAAGAGCGGTGGCGGTGGCGGCGGATAGAGGAAGAAGACATAAATTCCGCGCCAGTGTAAAAAGGGCGTTAAGAGTGGAAGCACCGGCACCCCCGATATGTCAATATCCCGAGGAAATACGGGGCGGTACTTGGCCGGAGGGGTAGTAAAAATAAAGCAAACTTTATTGCCGACGCTGCCGCCGCCGCCGCCGCCGCCGCCGCCGCCGCCGCCGCCGAAGTAGCGGCCGCCGACGCTGCCGCCGTTCCTGCCGCCGACGCCGCAACGCCCAGAATGTATTTCGCAAAAACGTTCGTTCCCGATGCCTCACAACCGTCAATGCGACGGTGGATAGCCCCCGGGGGCGAGGGTTAGATCCGGAGAATTTTGCGACCGGCCCGATGCCGTCAACTGAAAGGGGTCTCTCGAACAAAAGTTTGACGCCACTAAAAGATACGCGGGCAGAGGCGGAGGGGGGAGTTTAGGAGGAATAGAGACAGAGGGGGTAGCAATTGGATTCTTAATCCGTCGGCTTGGCCTCGATTACGCGGGTTTGTTTAACCTGCGGCAGAAACGTCGATATCGGGGAGATAAAAGGAATCTCGGCGAGAAGGGCAATATGTCGACTAACCTGGGGTGGGGATGCATTAAGAGAGGAGAGAAAAAGAAGTATCGGCGCTGGGCGGGTGTGCGTGAGGACGGTGATAGATAAATAGATATATCTTTATTTGGGACGTAGACTGAGGAGGAGAGTTGGGGCTGCGAGGGGGTTGGCGGAAAGTAACGGAGGCTTCGTAAGGAGAAAATGGAGAGGGCCGGACGAGGATACGGACGGAGAAAACGGAAAGAAGGTACGCTCCTCTCTCACTCACTCTCTCCCCCCCCCTCTCTCTCGCTCTCTCTTCCTTTGGCAAGCGATTTCTTCCTTTTCTGCTTCGCCTGGGCCATTAACGCCCGTTCGCACCCCCCGCCGTGTATTTACGGTATCCCACGACACGAGACGCATAAATCACGGAGTGCAACCTAAAGGGAGCGCGAGGTGTCACGTAGTAGTCGTTACCTTGATTAGCGTCACGTGTACCGATCGTGCGCTTCGATTGTTTCCACGGCGCCTCTCCATTGTCATTACCGGGAGACGGCACTTTCTCAATCGTCGCCGGCCGTTAATCAAGTTCCGTCTCCCCGTAATCTTTGCACCGCATTCCGTTCCCACGTATCGTCCGCCATAAGCGCTTCCTCCAACTCTCGCCAATCCCGTCTAGACGCCGTAAAAGCCGAGGCAACGCCTAACGAGAATCCTCCAGGCTCACACGACGTCCCCGTATTTTGGCAGTTTCGGCCACGTGCTCGAAATATAATTCCACGGCACGTAGACGGCCGCGATCCTCTTATCACCGGCGATAATTTCCAGTTCAAGCCCGCCTTAGACTCTCAGCGAGCCAGGCCACGGGAACGGAATTATCCTCCGCGTCCAACCCTCTGCCCGGGATTGGAGAGGGGGAGGTGGGCAGCGTAAGTGCTCGTAATTTCGGCGCGGGCACTTTTCGGCGGAAGAAATTTTCGCGCGACACCGGAAATTGGAAGGTGAGAGAGCCCCGCTCCGGCTCCTGACCCCCGAAGCGGACGATTTCGCCAGGGCGAATCGCAGGCGAAATGCGACGGGGGTTGCAGGTGCGTCGGACGACAGTCGAACGAAGAGATCCACTTAGCGCTCACTTTGCGCGACGTTAAATTCTAATGAGGGCCGGACGGGCTCGATTCGGACTACCTTACAGGCCGCGCGCGCGCCGGAGGCAGGGCTCTCTGGCCTTCCAGCCCTGGATTCGGCGGGCCGTTCCGATCCGGGCACCCTAAATGGGAAGTACATATCCTAGCACCGGGTAACACGGTTGCAAAGTAGGGCTCCGATGTCGGCTTGCGAGGCGTACAGGATAGCGGCACACAGGCTAGCGGCGAACACGAAGAGTAGCACGAGAGACACACGCGGCCAGCGGGGCCAGGCACTGCGCACCCATGGCGTCTAATAATTTTCATTTAAACGCCCCACCATCCTCCTCGCCCGGGCTCTTTCGCGCAGCTGCTCTCTCCTACGTCGATGAAGACCGTCCGCATTACCATGGTAATAGACAAAATGGTGATCGTGTCCTATGGGGTGTGGGTGGCTTTTCAAAGGTCATTCATTACCTTCGATATTGGGTCGAAAATACCTGCTCGGGTCTCTGACCCTCTTTCTCTTTCCTCCTCTCTCTCTCTCTCTCTCTCTCTCTCTCTCCGTCTCTCTGTCTCTCTCTATCTCTGCCTCTCGCTCGTTGTCGATGCGGGCTCCTGGCGGAGCACGCTACTAGAGCTTAATTTAGTCGGGTCTTGGATGGACACCGTGCTCCATTCTCTCGTAGCCTGTGATGGTCGGTTCCCTTCGATTTCACTGGCTGCTCAATTGACGCCGACGATAACGAAATTCGCACGACGGCCTGGTGTTGCGACTGGCCCCCCGCCTCGTCCCTGCCTTCCTGCCAGCCCAGCCCGCCCATGACTTATTTGGGAATTTCATTAGTCGCCGTACCGAGTCTCGCAGAGAGGCACCGATGCATCGCAACGACGACAAGCCAAAGAGTTGCACGTTAATTACTCCTGATATTGCGCCGATCCTACCCGAGGCATCCGCAATGGTGCAACTCAATGCTTGTCGGGCGGAAGAGCTGATATACGAATGTACATCCTCGCCGTTACGGCGTTACAGTTACGGCGGACCGTTACGTAAAGGAGTTGCGTAACAATTGGAAGTGTTCCTCGGAAAATGATAAGGCTTTTATGTCGAGCGTTACGGTAAGAAGTATATCTTACGCTTGATGCTTTCGCACGATCTCTTTCTTCGTCCGTCGCGAGACTTCTTACGGGTTAAAGCAGGAGTTCCTAGAAAAAGTCCTTGGACGAGTCGGTATCGGGCACCGACTGGGATCATTAGCATACGAGAGAGCCGATTTCGACGGTCGTTAACTGCGATCGATATTGGATTCGGAACTAGAGCGCGCTTCATATAACTCGGACGCCGCTACCGGAGTAATTTCGAATCTTCGATGGATGTCGCTTCATATTCCCGCATAGCGTGCTCCTCGCTATTCGATTTCGCACTGATCAATCCATCGATAGGCACAGGCGGACTCGTCTATAGCACGGAATATTGCGCTCTAGGTACGGACTCCGGAGCAGACGGGAGCGCCGCTTAATATTTGCCTCGGCAATGCCTGGTAAACTAGTTAACACCTATAGATTTACATATGTCGCCGGACTAAGCAGGTCGCTTTCCTGTTTAGACTCTCTTAGACCTTCTCTGCGCACTCTTCCTTCTACCTGGCTTCAATTCCAACTGCACAGCGCGGATACACATCACCTGACGCGCGTCAGATTTCCGACAGACGCATCGCTAATTACAAACTCCATTACAAAGGTGTGCAAATGCGGACGCTGGGCGGCCAGTGTAATCGGACAGTGTTATTTTCCCATGATTGACGCATCCCACGGCAGAGAACGATACTGGCGGACAAATTATTCGTAACCAACGTCCGCAGCCAGAGTATCCCTGCCGATCGAAAGAACACATCGGTCGTCGCATAGGCGTTTAAGCGGAACGGCGTCGAATCAGGTTTCGGCCCGATCTATTTCAGCTGCGCGGCTTCACTTTCCACCTTCCGGACGATATGTTTCGAGAACGAATCGCATATTCAATTCCGACGTCATGCCCTAGACCGACATTTTTCGCGCCTCGCTCCGCGCCCGTGGCGCGGCCGCCGTCAATGTTCCCCGGGGGCCGCGCTTTAATATTTTCCAAAGTCGTTCATTATTTCCGATAATCGATGCCGGACGGCGGCGAGCGTCGCGGCGGAAATTCGTTAATATTCGCGCCCGCTGGAAGAGGGCTCGTTCCCGACTCGATTCGATTTCGTCCCGGCTGATTTCCATCCCCGACGCCGGGGCTCGAATTGAGCTGCCAGCGCCGGATCGTGATTTTTATTCGGCCACGCTCTCTGGCCCCGCCGCTGTTCAGCGACGAATTTCTCCCGACAATCGTCCATTACCGCGGCTACATTTGTACATTGATTCGCAGCGCGGATAGCGAGCCTGCAATTCGCAGCGTGAGAGCGCATATCGTTATTTCGCGCCTTTGATATCCATTGATCTGCGCCGGATTGGCCGCCATGACTCCGGCGCTGATTCTACGTATTTGACTTGGCTCATATTTAGTCCGATTGACGAGGGGGCCGTGCTAGCCGGGGCTTGATTCGATACTGAAAATTACACCGGGCCCCGGCGAGTCATCGCCGCTCGCGTCGCTGAAAAAGCAGTCCCGTTTTTAATTCCCTTTCGTATTTACCTTCTACCCCTCATTCGGCGAGCAAGCGAGCGAGTCGGCCGGCGGAACGAGCGGGACTGACGGCTGCCGATTAGTTGGGTCGGATTTCGGTTTTATGACGGTTTCCCGGTCACTGTGCTAGTTGGCATTCCATCCGCATCTCTATGCATTTGCACTTTAATTGACTTCGCACCCTCTTCCTCCCTGCAGCGACCCTTCTCGCTTCCACTCCACCCCATTCTAGTACTCCACCCCCCCTTCCCCCCTTTACCCGGCTCTCATCCTGTCCCTGTGCAATGTTCAACGCCCCTCGTCTCTCTTTCGCCGAGCCTCTGTACGCTTCGACTGGTTACGTATCTCTTTATGCGCTATAAATATGTATAATGCGAATACAAACGCCGGTTGGAGTACATGTGTACCGCCGGTATAGAGCGGAACCCTGCGTCGCGCAGGCCGCATGCGCCGGCATCCACTCGTTGCACAGCAACTATTTTCCTAGTTAGGCAGTCATGAAACGGGCAACGTTACCAAACTTGCGCGCTTCCGGGGGGAACATTGAGTGATAAATGCGTCGGCAAAGTGAAACGGCCCACGTGGCTCGTCGCGTATCGCATTGTTCATAATGATTTAATGAAGCCCGTAACCATCGGGCATGAACACCAGCGCGGATTAGGCGACTTTTTCGAGCGTTCGGCAGCGTAACTTTGGGAGTAAATGGGAAATTCATGTTATTAGGTGAGGCTTGCTTGAATAAAACCTTTTTCGGAAGTTCTGTTTTTAACGTGAAAGCTCGGCTTTTACGACGGCAAGACTGTTGACTGCGACGCGTTTATATCAAAAATTGTAAAACAGCCCTCACCATTTACGAATAATTACTTGTTTTTTCGTGTACCGTACGAAAAGAGGTCAAAAATGAGTGAGACCGGCGAAAACTGTACAGGAAAATTCGCAATAATTCAGCGGATAGTATCAAAAAACGGGTGCAACGTAGTTGCAAAGGATAAAAAATAACTCGCGCCGACCGTACTGAATCCGTATACACTTTGCACTCGCAATTTATCGAACGAAGCAGTAATTAGTATGTTAAAAGATTGAAAACGCACGGAGCGAGCCGGATGGCAAAGCCCGCGGTCTTCCAATCAAATTTTTCGTACATTTTTCCTCTTCCCCGCAAATCAGACCACGCCGGGACCGCGTCGTTCTTCTATCACGTTTGTCGGATCGGGCAGCTGTAATATTACTCGTCGCCGCGATATACATTTTGTTTGTGACGAGTCGCGGATTCCCGCGTGGCACCGACACACGCCACGGTCACGGAACAACGACGCTCGCGTCGTGCGACACACACGCACGCGTATGCACGGCTGGCGTCCTGGAGGGCAGCGCAAAGGATATTCGATCATACCGAACCGCGGGCGAAACGGGGTAGGTGTAATGACGCGCGCTGTAACAGAATCGTATGCTCGCAGCTATTCAATTATCGTGACAACTCTATCGTCGGATTTGTCTTCCCGACGCTCTCGGGGATATCAAGCCGACGCGAGCGGTCTCTGCGTCGACGTAATTACGCGGCAGATACCTACGTCAGCGCCTCTACCTTTGAAATTAATTAATTGAAATTAATTTCAAACTCGAAGCTCGCGCGGAAATTCGTCCTCCGTGCCGAGACCGGAATTGGCGACGCGCAACTTTTAAGCGTGGAAAACTGCTTCTTTCGACCTTCGTGACACAGGCCGAGACACACGGACAACCGGATGTGACGACTGTCGAAGCGAGCTGTGGGACGCTTTCTCAGCAGCCTGTCGTTAAGATCGCGCTCATCCGGGTAATATCGAATTGATGGCGGCGCATCAAGGACTGCTCGCCCCTAATGCCCCCTGTTGCGGTGTCGTATTAACGAGCTTTCAGCGTCGAGTGTTTCGCGAACGCTGACTAATCGTCCACCGGTCCCCGCAGCCGACGATAGAAGCCGACGGGGGTAGCCGAGCGAGGGACCAATTACCGGGATCCGTTCGGAGAAACAACGATTCCGGCCGTTGTCGGGGATCGGAGACGGCCTCTTACGGATCCGCTTGCTCGGGTGACGCAGACGAGTTATCATAATCCGCTTTGGCTTAATGCCGAACATCCGTAGAAACGTAAAGCCGATTTCGGTTTAAGAGCATGCCTTCCGCTCAAAGGTCTCCCAGATGTTGATTCAACTTACTTTGCCCGTCTGGGGCCGTAGCCCGCCGCCTCCCTGCCACTCCTTCTCCTGCTTTTTCAGCTGCGGCGCAGTGATTTCAAACGCTCATGACGCGATCCGTTCCGCTTTAAGAGCAACCTCGGCGGATAATGATTAATAACTCACCGAAAGAAGCCCACGCTTGCCCAGAAAGGATCCTATCCGCGGAATTACTCATTCACCACGACAACTCTCCTCACCCCAACTCTCTCTTTCAGTACAATAAATGAGAAAGGAATTTAGATGCCGAGCTTTAACTTGGCGCAGAAGCTGGATATCGCGATTCTTCGCGTACGGCGGTTGTGTAGGTAGGTAAGTACCGACCAGCGAAATTATGTATGTCCCCGTAATTTAGCCATCATTTCTACTTGTACAATAGCTGCGCGCCGTATGCGGCGGACGTACGCGCTGGGGCCGCAACGAGAACGTGCGCATGTACGGCGATCCACTCGAGTGCACTTCCACGTAAGTGGTACGATAATCTATCTGTCGTGCCGGTAACGGCGGACGATCGTTCTCACGAAAGAAGCTTTAACGTGCTGCAGCGCGCCCGGCGGAGAGTGGAGGGTGGAGAGGGGGGGCTTGATCGAGGGCCGGTGCGAAAGAGGGAGAAAAAAATCAGGGAACCGGTAGGAGGTCCCGTGGAATTCTCTCTGCTTATCCGTGGCATTAAGAGCCCAGAAATGTCTGCGCTCCTGTCGGCGTGGCGCGGCAACGGGAGGGTGGAAAAAGGGGCGGAGGACGAGACGGCGGATGGGGTTGAGGGTGGACTAGGGCGGAGAGGGAAAAAGTGAGAGAGAGAGAGAGAGAGTGAGGAAGGGCAGTTATAAATACGAATGCGGCTTTAGCGCCGGAACGGGAGGACCGTCGATACAGCCGCCGTCCATAAATTCCGCCGTAAAGGATAAACCGTAGAATCGGCCGACTACCATCGAGACCCGCCGATCCTGCGGGGAGTGCAGAATGTAAGTGGAGGATGCAGGGGGGGTGGCTTCTATGCTCTCAGCGCCGGTCGAGCTACGGACGATTCATCAGCCTGAGTATATCTCAGAAGGACTACATTAATGGCCCCGAGCGATTCTCGACCCTTCGCAGCTTTCGACAAAACGTCAGGTGATCCGGTGCTCCGCCAACGTCGGACTTTATTGCTCACCTTTTACGGTCGCTGGGTGTTTCGAATTGCCCAGGGATACGGTAATTACGTGTTATAGGAACCTGATATGGTAACGACTTTGACGTAAAAGCACGGCGAATGCTGATTGAAAAGGAAATACGGCCATGTCTGATTTATTTCGATCTCTACTACTTATATTACTACTTCGCTTCTCTCGGAGCCAGTTTCTTATTTCTTTTCGCGTACCAATGAATTCGTATGAGCCGATCCTTGCTATACGAAGACTGATCATGCGATTGGGTCGCGGTATAAAGATAAAATATTTGTTTTGCCTGGAACTCGAACGAGCAACATCATGCGAATGGAACGAAGAAGCTCCGAAGATCCCTACCACGTCTCGATGTCTCGCAGTCGGCATCCCTGAGCATCGATGTATCATTTGGCGACCGGACAAGCCCGGCGATAAATACATGTGGAAATAGCCTCGGTTATGGGGTGGGTGGGGGTGGGTTCGAGGGGTTCGCTCGATTGAATGTGGCCGTGCGGATCGGCACTTTAGAACAGCTTCGCGGAAAACTTCCTGCCCAACATGGTCCGCGTCGATAAACCGTAAGCCCTGACCTTTGTCGGGAATGGAGGAGGCTATCTCCGCCGATGGCGGGAAACCCGATCGAGCGGGGCTATATCGCCATTGCCGGAAGTGGGGAGAGAAATCTACGTCCTCGCCGCACAATAAGACGTGCGCCGTACCAGCGACGCGACCGAAAGTTTTGAATTCCGCGAGACGCCACCGTCGCCCTATGACCGAGCTGAATGCAGGACCGAATGCCGATACGAATGCCGAACGGGGATGAAAGTCGTGTCGGCCGTTAAATTTTTACGATTCCTGCGTACCTCCGACCTCCTCGACCTATCGAGCGACCTGTCCCGAGCGACCTCTCCACTAGCGACACGTCGAGTCCGCAAATCCGGCGACTGACCGCCATCTCCCGAGATCAACACCTTCAATTATTGCTACCCCGCTTATTTAATATATGAGGCGTCTCGCGAATATTCTCCAGAGTCCAAACTCATAGCCCGATAGTCGAGACCCCGCCAGGGAGTCCACGTGCGCGAATTCGGTATCTGCGGCGAGCGGCGAATCCACTCGGCCTTATTATACATTATTCCCCCAGGAGGGAACGAAGGGATAGGGAAGAGCGCGAGAGGGGAGTGTGGGACGGCAGAGAAGGGAAACTCGTGGAATTACGCGTTACGTCCCGTTGAATTCTCTTACGTCCGAGGTTTGTCGGCGCGCGCGCGCGCGCGCGAGCTTGCTGAGCGTGCGTAACAATAACCGCGACGGCTGGAAACTCATTCGGCGAGACGCCATTAAAGGCGAAATCTTCGTCCCGAAGGAGAGCCGGGAGCTCCTCCTTGCGCAAAAGTTCCCGCCGGGTCAGCGTCCATTGTCGTTCCGCTCGTGAAACCACCCGGGGATCGCGGTTATAGCGATTGTTTTTAAACCGCCCCGGCCAGGCGGATCCGCCGGTGGTTTTATGGACCGAGAGTGGTAGGGGTTGCTCCGACAGGGGGGATGGTGAGGGGTTCGAGCCGACGGAGGGTCGGATAGGGAGGGTTGAGCGGGAGTTAGCAGCGGCGCTCGTGTCGGTGGCCAATGTTGGGTACCGGGCTTGAAATATCGCGTTCCTAATGCACTGGGGTAAAAAGCACCCTCCCTTCGGCCCGACTCACCCCCGCCCGAGTCAGAGCCCGCGACCGCCTCGGACCGCCGAATGGGGTGCCGAGGCCGGCGGAGGTCGTCCGTGCAACAATGCCCCGCGTATATCAGTGGACTGCCGGTGCGTGCGACGGCGGAGGGGGGAGGGTGCAAGCTATGAATCGCTAACTAACTAAATCAGCTGGAACGACTCTTCGCGAGGGATGAATCCTCGGCATCCGTCGGCTAATAGTCGTTCTCGGCGTCGATCGAATGACGCGCGAACGATGATCTGCTGTTTATGGGACGGGATCGGCAGGATCGAAGGACAACACATTTTCAAGGGAGAAAAACATGCGGCCTTTAGGGTAGGATTTGTACGATAATGAAAGTAGAACGGGCGCGATGGCGGTGTGGAGAGAAAGGTAGTCATAAAATGCGGATCTCGGGCGGATGTCGAAGCCTGTTCCGTCTCGGGGCTCGCGCGAGGATGGCCCTACGGAAAACGATTTACAGGGAAGAAAGTCGCTCCTAATCAGAGTGGAAAGTTCAGCGGGCGAATCTCGGGCAGGGATAGTCGGAAAGTCGGGCGCAATCCCTGCCGTATTCTCAACAGAGACTAACACACTGTTTACGGAACTTCTCGATTTCGTGAACTTTCGACGTAACACTATCTCGCTTGCCTCTCTCAATCTCTCTCTCACTCTCTCTCTCCCTCTCTCTCTCCCTCTCTCTCTCTCTCTCTCTTTCCTTCCTCTCCGTCCGCCGTTGTTCCACACCCCCGCATCTTTCTCCCGCAGCACGAATGCGACAGGGTAAAATCGATAATTCGGTATTCCGCTCGTTAGACATTGGGTCATCGCTCGATGTCGCCGAATCAGCCTCGCATAGAGCCCGGCTAACGCTCGTTTGTTATAAACTCGAACTTTCAATAAACGCAATTTGCCATCATCAGCCTCAAAGATCGAGCGTATACGCGCGCATTCACCGGACTCCATCGACGTGCGGAGCCCGCACGCGCACATCCGCACCTCTATGCAGAGAGTCCCGAAGTTCGAGCCCCCTCGACCGATTCGACAGGGATGGAAAAGGGGAGACCCTGGGAGAAGGAGAGCGAGCGAGAGAGGCTGAGAGAACGTGAGAGACAGAGAATCGTCGGAATTTCAATGGCACATGTGCCGCACGCCGCATGCACGATGCCGATACATTCGAGGCGGGCGGCCAGCGCTGAAATGGAAGCTCGAGCTTTCGGGAGGGTCGTGTTCGAAAAAGGGTCGAGCTGGAAAAAGGAGTCTCGCGCGAAACGGTCGGTGCCGGAAGCGGAGGATGCGGACCGCGCACGGCGGCGCATCCGACGTCGTCTGGGCGTCAGAACTTTCGGCGAAACTACGGCTGGAGCTGCGGAGTCTTGATCGATAGTCTCGAATTCCGCTCGTTAGAGGAGGGTTGGAGTCTGCGAGTCGTCCTGTCACTGCGGGATGCACATGCAGCGACGCCGACGCCGACGCCGACGTCGGCGTAGAGGGTGGTCGAGGGTGGCTGAGGGTGGCTCGGAGGGTAGCTCGGAGGGCGACTGAAGGGAGTGTAGAGAACGGAGAGGACGCGGGGCCAGGGGAGCTAACACGATCGAAAGTGGGACGGGCCTTTGGGATCGGAGCCAACTATTGCCATTATGTGCGGACCGAACCTGCATTATGTCCGACCGGCTACGGCGCATACCAGATATCCTTGAAACGAACTGTACGTACAGCGGCTGCTGACGCCTCACGGAAAGTCTCGACGTCGCTCGGGCTCTCTGTTTGCATGAACGAAAAGCGCGATCGCGGGAGGTTCCGATCCCTAGCCGCTGATGGAATTCAAATATGCGAGCTGCTCGCTGTCTCGTGCGACGATCATCGGCGGAATGTGCCGGATCGTTGGCGGACTTTACGCGCGGTTAGGATTCACGGATGGATACGACTGTACCGGTAGGGGGATGAAAGGACGTTAGAATTTAAATTTTAGCGTCCTCGCTCTGTCACTCTCTCTTTCTCTCTCTCTCTCTCTCTCTCTCTCTCTCTCCATCTGTGTCTTACTGACGAACAGCTTTACGTGTGTAACGCGACCTAGCGTAAATACGGAATTCTACGTTTGAGATCGAGGGCGGAACGCAGATTACATTTGCCATACTCGTTGTCCGATAATTGTAATCGAACTCTCTCCCCCCTCCACCCCCTCTGCTATACGCGTCTCAATTCGACGGTGGATAATGAAAAAGCGTCGGGTAATGAGAAAAACGCGAGGATCGATAACGGTCCCGAGCCGATTCACCAATTAAGGAAATCATCGAACGGCAGACGCGCGCAATCTGTCGACTAATCAACGTCCACGATACCGATCCGTCCTGCCACCAACAGGGGAGGAGGAGGAGAGCGGTAATACAATAAATCGCCGCTTGCCGACGATAAAATAAATTAGCTCGCTGGTTCAATAATCTCACTTTACGTCCCGCGAGGTTGCGGGATCGAAGATTCTCATAGCACGATTGGCGATGGGACAATAAGTCGCGCGAAAGTCAATCACTCCCTTTTTCTCTCTCGCTCTCTCTCGCTTTCTCTCTTCTCTCTACTCCTGTCGCGAAGAAATGCCGACGGCATCAAAGTCCTGACGTCGATTGTCGATTAATATCTCGATGACGACTTCCTCAACCTCTCGTCCCTCTCCGTTCATTCCGTTAATATGACCTTCCCTCGAAGTCTCATCCCGCGGCAACTCTTTCCAGGGACCACCCGGGGGGGGGGGGGGGGGGGGGGACGGAATCGAAGAAATTCGTCTTTAATAATTCACCGCTCTACGTCCGTCGAGCCATTGCGTGCTCGGCGTCGTTCGATCCGGCGCAAGTTGGCGCAATCGAGGCGGGTGGCGCGCGTTAAATCAATGAGAGACTCGAGAGTACTCGCGCGGAAGTGAGCACTTGGCCGATTCGCAGGGGCCTGAACGAACGGGATGACACGGCCGTTTGCCCATTGTAATACAGCATCGGCCCGTTCACTTTTGTTCGGTGCCGTTGTCGCGTCGCGAAGTAACGCACTAATACGTATAATGCGCGGCGAGTGTACGCGGGCGCGCGCACGCGAGAGCACGCAGCCAGGATGGCCAATCGCTAATTGCGAGCAACGCCGCTATCGTTCGGCCGGGATCGAATTTACACCGATATTTACGTCCGCTCTAAACGTAATCTACGAGCTAGAACGATTTATCCACTCCACTCACCTTTTTACTCTTCCTACCATCGATTCCGCGCTTCGGCTCTCACGCGAGCGCGCGCGGCGTCGCTTTCAATTATTTCCGAAGGCTCGAATTAATCAATTGTGCAAAAGACCGTGGGAAAAACTGACGCTGTTAAATATCGGCGAATTGCCAGACGGAGGCTCGTTGCGAATGCAACGTTTTATTTATACAAATGAGAAATTACCGAGGCTGCCGGCGGGTTTGGGAAAAATCAAGCATACAACGACGACGACGTCGGGGGGTTGGGACGCAGAGAGTGGGGAACGGGGGAAGTGGAAAGCGACGTTGCCCGACGCTTGCCGCCCGTCGCCGCATTGTTTCGCGATCATTTCGCAGGGAACGGCGGCAAATCAATTTGCCGAATGGCACCGCGAAAAAAGCGACGTCGGACGGCGCCGCTGACGAGGACGAGCGACGCCTCGGAATGACTGGCTCGCAATCTGCGAATTCGGCCAGACACCGTTTCGATCGGCGATTCTCGGAATCGGTCGTACGACGTTCCTCGTTCCCGGATCGTTATGCGAAATCGTGTGTGCCGAAGGCGGACGAGGAGCGAGCGCCAGCCGAAAATGGCGTGCGGTCGTTCCATCTGCGCTTCTTCGCCTCGAAATATCGGGCAATAATGAGCTTCCGCATCCGGCAACTGGGGGAAATGTACGCGGCCGAGCGGGGCGTTTCTCTATGTTTTCGGGGAACTCGCGGGAGCCGAACGTTCCGCGCCGAACGGTACCGAGCCGAACGTTCCGAACCGAAAGGCCTGAATTATTCATCGGTCCCGCCGACTTGCAACCAATTTCGCTCCTGTTTTCCGTCGACGATAGTTATAGGTTTACTCTTTCCTGCGTCCCCGTTGATACGTTATTCGACTGCGTTGCATCCCGCTGCTTACCACTGCTTCCCACTGCTTCGTTGCATCGACCTATACACGCTATTATGTCGAACGAGATGATAACAGAGCATTGCCACTGCATACGGCCGAGTTCTCTTCCGAATCCAGATCGTCATTTTGCGGATATCGCGAGGCGGTACTTCAGCGAACCCTTCGGCGCGGAACTCTTTTAATGCGCGAAGATGGCACTCGACAGTTTTGAACAGGCTGTCCATACTTATCCCTCGAACTTCTTACCCTTTGTTACAACGACCCCGCGCGCGCTCGGCAGTTGAAATATTCACGCGACTTAACGATCGATGAGGTCGAACTGAATATTCAAAGGCCCTGCCGAAGAGTCTCGCGCAGGCAATTCGGAAAACAGCACTCCATTTTCCGACGGTTGGCTACAAAGTACGAGTATATAGTTTGAGATCAAACGTCGACGATCCGAAGTACCTAAATGTCCCACGGGCGGGTCGAATTTACTTTCGAAAAATCTTGCCGAGCGCGGCAGTCGGCCCGAACGGATTTTGCGATAAGGCGAAAAGTTTATATTAGTTCCATAATTTAACGCTACAATTTAATAGCCGCTAGTTTACAAGGAGTAAATGATAAGCGGGGCACTCCTCGGCCAGCGCCACTGTAAGTTAAGAATTTAGCGAAGAATTTATGAAGACGAAGAACGCCGGAGGCCCGTCCTCGAAACTTACAAATAGCGCTGATGCAGTAAACCAGGAAATAATTAATGTACCGTGCGCGGCGCATGAAACCTAGTAGGAGAAGCAGCTGAACTACGAGCTTACAGATGGGGGATAGGAGATATCACGTTGTTAAGTATAATAATGGCCGTCGCCCGGCATCCACCCCCCCCCCCCCCCCCTCGTGGCCGCTGAATTATTCGCCCGCAAAAAGCCGACTTCTTTAATAATTCGATTTAATGAGCTCCCCGACAATTGTCTTTTCCTCCAAACTTTTGACCATTGTCTGCGGCCCCGCGGAGTCGTACGATTTAATTAGCCCGATTGTAAACTCGCTAATTGTTTCCAGAAGTGGGCATTAAACGGCCGCGAGGAGCCGTTGCCTCTTTGATTATTCACTCGCCTGAAGAAAAAAAATCGTACAGTCAACGGGAATTCGAAGGCTTCGCCCGCGCATTTCCAACCATCCCGCCCCCTTCCAGCTAGACGGCCTTTAGTTTTTGCCCTTTTCGCTAAATTGTCTGGCCCCGGTCGACTGTATCGACCCCGTTCGATCGAAGAAAAGTCTACGCCGTTGCCCGGCCAGGCACCTCAGTCAGCCTTTGAGCAGTTCTTTCGAGCTAACTGCCATTTCCGATCGACGCCTAAAGACGCTGCGAGTACACAGCGCGGGCGAGCGAACGGCAAAGGAGGGGATGGTAGGCGTCGGGCGAGGGGAGGTTGAAAAATGTTTGCGGAAAAAAGAGCAGCGAGCTCCCGGGCGTCGTAAATAAAGGCGTAAACACGAGGGAGTTGGCGAAGTTTCGCGCAGCACTTTTGCAGCCGCCTTGATCGAGAGGAACTGACGAAGAACTGACGAGGAGTCGGCAGAGGACGGGGAGGGAGAGGAGAGGGAGGGAGAAGAGGAAGAAGAAGAAGATCCGGGCGTGTGCTCCAAAGACGGAGGCCCGACGAAAATCATTCGAGCGCGATGCCGAACGACTCGCGTAAAATAGTGAAGTGAGACTCTCCGGCTTTATCAGAAATCGTCTTCGTTCCACAGCGTCGTTCGGCTGTTACATGAATTATTAATGAGCCGTATACAGGTGTAGACAAAGTGTTCGATAGAGGGAGAGGATGATAAAGGAGGGTGTGCTAAATAAGGTGGCGGGAGGGGGGGGGGGGTGATAAAAAAAGTCGACTTTCTCGAAAACATCCCCAAAAATGGAAAAATTGTATCTATATTTTCGGCTAGTTTTTTGACATAGAATAATACCCAATTTCCGCTTGTACCGTAGGTGCAACACCAAACACCCTGTATATACAGAACGAACGTTTTGCGCGTGCCAGCGTTGTCGTATATGTCGTTCCCCGCTGCCTATCGTGACAAACGTTTAAACATCTCACGCGGGATCGGACTCCCACTATCCGCCAGTCCGAATTTCCCGCGAAATTCGCGTCCTGCCGGAAGGGATCGGCGAGTGCCAAAGCAGGCGTTTTCCCCGGGTTTTCCGACCGCATCGAAATCCGCGTCCGGATTGCAGCATAGACGACTGCGCGGCGAGTCGCGAGCTTTCCCCCGGCAAAGACGCTTTATTTCGTATGCAAACGCGCCCTTTCAGTCACGGTCTGGAAATAACGGAAACGACTCGGCGAGTCGTCGCTGCCGAGTCGGAAAATTTACAGGCGGCATTCCCGCGAGTCGCTCGTCCGCCGCCCGCGCGCAGCCCGGCAGAGAACTTTCGGGCAAACATGAATCCGCGCGAAAATTTTTGCGCTTACGGAATGGCGTCACTTTGAGTTATAAGGGGCGCGCGGACGGAGCGAGGCGGCCGAATTGAGTTGGGCGGGGCAATGAATATTAAAGAAGAGCCTTACCTGTGATCTCGCGCACAGGTGGCCAGGCGAGGGATAATTTAGCGCCGGTCCGGCATGGCGTGTGTCGGACGATCGCTTTTAATCACGCCGCGGGTGGCAACTTCATCAACGGCGGTCGCGTCCGCCGTCTCGGCGGTTAAAACTGAATAATCCGACGGTACTTTCCGGGACTACGAAGTTACGTCCTGCCACGCTGCTCCCGGGAGAGGAAAGCGAGAGAGAGAGAGAGAGAGAGAGAGAGAGAGAGAAGGAAAGCTCTGCTCGAAGCGATATATACAATGGCGCCGTTAGTCACTTCGATGGCTCATAAAGCCGACAAATCGTTTCTACTTACAGTTACTTAACCGTCGGGACGGATGCAGGCCGAAAGGCTTGAAAGCTTTCCGACGAATGAAAGTGCCCGCGCCGAACCCCTCTGCGAGCTACGTGTGATTTCTACCCTCCCCGGTGACGGATCGTCGGGAATGAGCTGACATTTAGCTAAATGAATTGGAATTTATCGCCGGCCGCGATCGAACGCGGCAGCCTTATGAGGTGCCGGTATGTGACCGCGTTATTTCGACGTCTGATAACGCTGCGCGTACGTGACTCGGTCGAACGCTCTTACCGTCTCTGCCCTTGGCAGGGAGCGAACCTCGAGGTTTGTAAAAATTTATATTACGAAACGGGAGGGTATCGAACGGGGGGGATTGGATTATTTTCTTGCGGCTCGCCGGGTAGGGCTGGATGTTTCATCAAAAAGCCATGCGCTCGCGGTGGCGCATCGAGATTGTCAGCGGAAGAATTACAATATTCAAGGCACGCGTCTATCTTGCGCGCCTTTACGAGCGTCTCGGATGATTACCTCGGCTCGCGGGGGATACGTGGCTTCCCTCGCCCCGCAGATGCCACGCCGACATGCACGCGGCTTAAAGAAAATGCACGTCCCGCGCACAAAGCCCTGTTTACGGTCGCGAATGAAGTTAAATGCGCCGGGAATGCGTCTTATCAAGCGACAATAAATACCCTCGTAAACTTTAACGCGATTAAACCCGTCTCGCGGCA
This sequence comes from Anoplius nigerrimus, assembly GCA_914767735.1. NCBI lineage: Eukaryota > Metazoa > Arthropoda > Insecta > Hymenoptera > Pompilidae > Anoplius > Anoplius nigerrimus. The sequence continues at coordinate 568,645 of OU612080.1, forward strand.
TCAGCCCCTCTGTCGGCGTCCCTCTTGCCCAGACAAAAACGAACGTCCTACAGCATTCTCCGTTCGCATGCCGTCAATTTTTTCCGTACGGCCCGCGAAACTTTTTATCAACCCCATCCGCACCGCAGCCGGCGGATCAAAGTGTATCATCGACTACGCGCGATGGGCCTGGCGTGCGAAAAAAAAGCGAGGCAGTCTGGAGTTAAAAAAATAGAAAAAGTGGTGGAGCAAAAAAATAGAAAAACTGTTAGGCTACCGTGGTACGCGGTATTGCGGCGTCATTGTGCGCGCCGACTTCGATTAGCGTCGCTGGAGCGGGACGGGGAAAAAGTGAGCTAACGCAGAGGGTGGCAGAGAGGGTTGTGTGGAGGGGTGGGTACGCGAATCGACGCGGTACATGCAAATGCAATCATGGCATCATCGCCCGAGTTGCGTGCCGGCGAAAGAGGATACGGGGAAGCGAGAGCGCTGTAGGGACAAAATTATTTCGTCTGATTACTCAGAGCGGGAGGATTCCCTCGCGATTGTAGGAGAGGAACATTCGGCGGAAGTAGGAAACCCGACGTTCTTCCTCGGGCCGACCCCCACCTCCACCCGAGCACCCCGTCTTTCTTTGGAGCACTCCCGGCTGCAGAAAGCGGGGCTCCTCGGCATCTTCAGCTGAGATCTTAACCCCGAAATGGTACGTGGCAGGCGGCGCGTGCTGATGGGCTCCTTAATAATCCTAGTATCACTCCTTATTATCTCAGCCGGGGGTAGGAACAGAATCCATTACGTCTTCGCGGCCCGGCCAACGAGCTTATAACCCTCACCCTCGTCCCTTCCAACCACCCCCCTTCAGCCCTCTGCCGCCGCCATACGGAGTCATCTTTACCCAACACACGCTCATCTTTGGCCCTCTCTCTCTCCCTCTCTCTCTCTTGTCGGCGTCCGACATACGCGATATCTCGTTTGTTTAGCACCGTGCGTATGAATGCAACGACGCGGCTTATGCATAAGAGATGCAAAGTGTCACCTAGTTCCGAAACTGTGACGCCTGAAGTAGCGGTCGCGGTTACGACGCCGACGACGTCGCAAAGCTACCTTCCGTTTTTTTACGCCACCCGGCTCGTTAATATTAATGCCCGTTATCGAGTGTGCAACCTGTAATTTCCCTGCCTCTTGTCTCCGACGCGACGTACGTGGGAGTAATTCGCAGTACACTACATTGCACAGCGCTCGAGCACTGCAAGTTATGAGATACGACTTAGTGCCGGGAAAAGAATTTTACCTCCGAAGCGATCCGCATCGCTCGGATACGGAATGCGTCCGAAAATGGCATCGATTCGTGCCAATCGCTATCAGCCACCTCCGCAAGGCGGTAGAGTGCGAATTCCGGGGCGAATCCATCCGTTCGACTATCCATCTTCGTCGCGGCGATCCCCATTGACAAAAGCACTCAGCGCTGCGCAGGTGATCGAGAGCGTAGGCGGGAAAAATCTGACAGTGCCCGCGACCGGGCCATCGTTAACGCCGACCGTTTCGGATCGTTCCCGATCCAGGCGGAGGCCAGGACGCATTCCTAAGCGCGTCTAAGCCGAGAGGCTCACGTTTGCGGCCGTTTCCGCGTAAATACTTCGGGCCTGGCGGCCTGTACGAAATTGCAGTTTATCGTCCGAAGTCTAAGCAGCCATTGCCAGCCGAACAAGTCGTTCGGCAGCATTGCCCTCGGGAGCTGGCCATAGAATGCAGCCAGCGATGCAGTGTAGTGCAACCAGCGGTGCACGCGGCCCTGCCAGCTGTGCATGGATCACGGCCTCGCCGATACGAGCCTCCGCCGTTCACCTGCAGGGTGCCTCGGGTGTTTTGCGTCCGAGCTTTTGTAATGCAGGCTACGCCCAGTCGAAGAATGTCTGACTCGCACGCGTCGGGACGTAGCGCGGTGAAGAGTTGTAACAAGCTCGTACAAACTCTGCCCGCGGCAGTTCAACTATCTTGCACCGCGATATGACGCAAAGCGCGGTCGAGGGTGGGGGGAGGGATTGGCCGGTCGGCCGGAGTAGAAAAAGCTCGGACACCCTGTATGCCGCGAGCACTTGTTTTACCGACATTTCGCAGCAGACAAGCGGAGCCCGAGCAACGCCCGACGCACAATTACGAACACTGCATCCGTGTTCGTAGGTTTGCCTAAGTACAGGTTACGGCGGGGGGCAGAAGCTGCTTTAACTGTTGCACAATTCCGGGAAAGACCGTTATCGCCATTGTGTATGTGCATCTTGATGGCGGCCCGTCTCACGGCGAAAGCCATAACAACAACAACCCCCGCGCAGCAGCGAATCCGTGTATAGGGATGCCGGTGTGTGTTCGTCTCGCGGATTAGAGGTACCCCGGTAGACACCCCTTCCAGGGTAGCGGGGTGCTGGGGGAGGGGGGTGAAAATTTACGCCGGCGCTTTGCCGGTAATGAGTTTTACGAAGATCGTTCTCTTACTGCCTCGCGAACAATGTTAATGAGCGCGGTGAAAGTATCAGCTGCCAGGGTCGTTCGCGAAGAATTTAACGGGACGTTAGCGTTTCGGACACTTGATGCTCTTCCTGATATTCGCGGAGTTCGAGGTACGCGCCGGGTTCCGTGGGGGTGGCGGGACGGCTAGGCGAGTACAATTATTTCGTTGCATCCCGTTAACTCGTTGTGACGATACGCCAGTCCCGGCGACAGTGAGCGGAAACTTGCGGGTAGTTTTCCAAGTGGAATGCGGGGGAGCAACTTGAACAAGTAAATTGAATTATCGTCGACGCGCAATATGTGAAAGCTGGCGCGCGCGCGCGCGCAGCAGCGACAGTCGAAGCGAAATATTTCGCTGTCTAGTTGAATGTAATTACGCTTGCGCGGAGGCTGCGAACATGTCGTTAAAATTGCTGTTACGAGCATGCCGCGGGTGGGCACGAAGTATTAATTTGTTAAGGCGCTGTACCTGGAGGTTATAAAAGGGATTGCCCGAGATATTGCTTTACGGTGCGGTGCCGTGACCGTAGTTATGTAAAGCGTCGGCGTGGGGGGTGAGCCTGTAATACAAAAGGGAAGAATTCGTTTATGAATGATTACCTCATAACGCTGTCGTAAAATGTCTTTACGCGCAATGCGTAGTCATTTTCTTTTTCCAGGCTTCGAAGAACCCCCGCCCCTCTGTACTTTTTTCTCTTCACAGTAGAAGCACAACGCTCGCGGGGCATTATTGGAAATACTGCGATGTCTGGGAAACAATATTAATTAAAGTATTAAGCGCCGGCAAGATTTCGCCGCCGAGATTCTCAGCCTGGCGAGCAGCCGGCCACGTAACTGCGTTACATAAATCCGTGTCGCTCAAGCGGGCTCTAACCTATGCAGAAGCCCTTCAAACCGTGCGTCCCATTCCTCTCTCGACGGGACAGAAATGTCGCGAGGGGGCCATAAAACACGCCGCCCCCCTGCCCCTCGCTGCCCGAAGGAAAATTTTCGTCGCCCCGGCTGGCATCGTCCGACGCATTCGCCGACGGATTCAAAAGAAATCTCGAAACGGGGGTAAGGCATTAAACGCAACGCGAAAAGGATTTTACTCCGAGGACATTGCCGCTGAAAGGACTCGACAGCCTGGGCCGACCGACCGCAAGTGCGCCTTCGCGTCTCTCGACGATGTCAGAGATTGCCACGCATCTTTTTTCTTCCTCCTTTTTGCCGCCCTCCTCTGCCGCGACCCGCCCCCGGAAAGACTTTGCGGAGGTCTCGCGGCGAAAGGGTGTAGGGCGACCCTTAACGCGTCTAATTAATTGAACCCGGCCACCGAGGGCGGTCGGATAAGCTTCTCGCGAACGACGTCGTAACGTGCCGGATTTTTCGGCTTTCTTCTCTCGACCGACGACCTCCCCCTCCGCCGCTCTCACCTCAGGCCGCAGGCCCATTTCTCTTTCTCACCCTTCATTTCCATCGACCACCTGCAGTCCGCCGTCACGGGGCTAAACTGCCAGTTACATGGTGCGGAGGTCTTTACGGAGCACTTTTAACAAGCTGAAACTTCACCTTTTATCCGGCGGCAGTGGTGAGAGCGCGGTGGATAGACAGAGGGTGGGAAATGGAACGAAGGAGAGCGGGGGTGGGCGAAGGGTAGAGGGGGCTCGAAGGTAGAGAGGGAGATAGGAAACGAAGACCTCGACGGCCAGGGACGGAGGTGAAGGGCGCTCGCGGGGTAAAGTGGAGTTTAGCAGGACGGAAGTTTTAATCTTCCCCAGAGATGATCGTCGAACCATCCAGACTTCGTGCAGGGTTAAGTCTTACCTCTCCCTCCCGCTCTTAGCCTCCTCTCTACCCTTCTCCCTTGGCCGCAACCGCCTCCTTCGTCGTACTCCGGCTCTCTCTTAGCTCCATCTTTTTCTATCCCTATCTCCGCCAGTTTGCCCTGCCAGATCGTGGAACGAATCGTCCTCCACTTTGTCCTTCTTCTGCCTCGGCTCTCTGGTAATCTGTTTCTTATCCGTCTTTGGGCTCCCGCCGACATTAAGGCCTTAATAGACCGCGACTACGTCGGTACGGTCCGTGAGATGAGATTAATCGATGCTCCCTCGGTCGAGGGGAGAGGCCGTTTCTATCGACGGGATTCTAAGCGTGAGGCCTCTGGCTTTCATACCCGCCCCTACCGAGGTACGATTCGCTCGAATGACGAACGAAGAACTGCACTGCGCAAGCTAAGGGGGTCGGTATTTACGGCTGTTGACTATTTCCGACGCACGCCCTCGCCTTATTGCGCTCCCCGAATGGGAAACAGTAAGTTAATTGGTGTCACCGAAGTTGGAGTCGGGAACTCCGGCCAAAGGTCCCGCACGAAATAGATACTTGCAAACTCGACTTGTAAACTGAAAATCCTATTTAATGCCGGCAATCCGCGATCCGCCCGGCAGGACGGTCGACCCTTCCGAAATATCGTCCTTAATTGGGTCGTCGACATCTCGCGACCGAGCCTGTTAGCCGAACGTATCAGATTAAATCGGCGGGTGGGTATATCCGTGGCGCGCCGTCGTCGTATTCCTGGGCTTACGATTTCATTGTTCGTCCGGCGTACGGAAAGAGTATAGTCGGGACGGAAAATATTGCGAATTTCCATCGGGCGACAGCTTCATATCAGCTTCATAATGGCGACCGTCAGCTTTGAGCGAGCGTCGGCCCGGTAACCATATTACGCCGCGAAGAAGGGGATTAAAGGATGAGTACATCTTTTGTGAAGGATAAGGGCGCCATAGAGTCCGGAGCCAGGAGTCCGGAAAAGCCGGCCCAACTGACGCGTCGGCGTATATGAACTTTCGAGCCGGCGGGGGGGAAGGAACGAATGCGATTTCCACGCTTCCGGTACTTCCCATTTCCACGGACGCATCCGTCGGCTTCATTGGATTCCGCCGTCTCCGCTCGTCGCCAACTTCGATCGGCGCCACTTGGAAACACACACCACGCGACGCGCGATCCTCTCCAAGGAAAGCCGCCACCTATTACCCAGGAGCGAAAATGTCTTCAAACAGCGAACGTATCACATATTTTTCCTCCGTCTTACTTTCCGACGAGTGACCGTGACCGACTGATTGGCCATGTGAACAAAAGTTACAGTCCCCGAAATATTGTATCAGTCATGTTATTCACATGACGCGTGTAGTTTATACAGAAAGCGAAATTAACCTGCTTTTCCCAAGCCATGCTCTCCGCGCGACTACAACGATGGGAACAGAGATCAAATATTATTCGAGAGCGTATCGAATACCGATACAGCCTGCCGAATCCTAAGATAACATTTGTCTTATGTTAGTAATTTCTCTTGTCCCTTCGATAAGAAGGAGAGCAAAGCGTTCTCGATTTAAGCACCGGTAAAAGGAGAGGAGAGGAGTCAAATCCGTTACCGTACTCCCTGCCCGACAAATTGACATGTCGGTCTTCGCCGAAACGACAACTGCGCCTCAACCGGCATTAGAATCGAGACTCTCATCGAGAGATCACCGCGATGATCTCTGGCCAACGCTGATCGGGGCCCTGGATCAATTCTGGGGCATTTCGAGGATTCGGGCGTCGAGCAATCGGGAGACACTTCCGATCGTAGGACAGAATCACAAGGAGCCTGGCATAAATTAGCTCCTCCAAATCTGAGCGCTTCCGGCGACCCCGATAATTGGCTTAGCCCGGAACTCCCGGCTAGACAATAGAGAGATTCCCCTCCCATGGAAGTTCTACGTCCTTGCAACCTCATTCGCATTCATTGGTTTCCAATTAATTCCTACAAAGCGGCGAAGTTATTAAGCCGCTAATTGCGATCCTCCGACGGCTACTGGGCGCCGACTCCTGCGCGTACGTGCATCTGTGTGCGAGGACGGGTAGGTGTTGAGGCGTACGTAGGGTCAGCCTGGAAAAAGTATTCTTAGCTCTGTCGTAAGGACGGACAGACTCTCGCTCTAGCAGCTGCGGACTGAATTATTGAATTATATCGGATGAAAACTTTCCTCCCGTCCATCCCAGTTTTCTTACGTAGTCGTTGTCATCGCAGTGACTATATATACCCGGGAGTATACACTCGTGTACAGTTTCGTAGCGGTTTTCCGCTATCACTCGATCCACTCGGAAGTCTGAGTATCGTCGCGATGGGTATGGTAAAAGAGGGGTTGGCAGCGGAGGGCGGAAAGTCGATGGAGATTAGATGAAAGGAGAGCTGGAATAGGTCGAACGACAAAATTGTAATTATCCCAGTTGAGACGCCGGTTGCCAGTGCGTTTCAACGGTCTCCGTCTCTTCATCGTGGACCTTATCCGACGGCTCCATTCGATCCCGCTGGATTAACAGACATTATATGGAGCTTCCGAGTTGATCGAACTTGGATCGAGATGCCGGGGAGGGAATGGGGGATGAGGGGGTGAATTGGGGGGTGGAATGTAGACGCAGCGCAGATCCGAAGCAACACGCGTGCTGGATGTTTCGCGCATATTGACCAGCCCAGAAATCGCTGCCGGTCTGTTTGAGCAGATGTTGCGAGGATAATATCCCATGCGCCGGCTTTTCAAGTGGCCCACTTTGCGAGCAAAACTGGATATAGCTCAGCGTTCGCGATGCGCGTCTCGTCCTGCGGCAACATACGAGCAGAATGGCACGGAGTATCCTGTCCGACTTTCGTCTCGTATCGGTTACACTCAAAAATCTTATCTGCTTCATAGTGGCATAAGATTTCCGACTGTTTTATTAAATTTTAACGTGAACTGGGTTGTAAACAAAGCTTCTTTGATTAAAGTGTTATATTATTCGATGATGGCGGAACAAATATCAAGAATCGTAAGAACGGTATAATTAAAAAATTATAAAGTTCTGAGCTACGAGAAAATATGCGAAAAAATACGCAATAAGGTCTTTTCGAAAATGGAACAAAGGAACAGAGTAAACGTTTTTCCTCCCGAAACACTTACCGCGAAGACGATTTTTGCTACTATGCCGTATAACAATCATATCGTGAGACGTGATTGTCGCGATTACATCTTTCTACGCTCGTCAAGCTTATAAAACCGGAAATGTCGATTTTCGCGAGTCAAGTCATCTCCCCCGTCCGGGCAACGGTGTATCTCAACACTAAAAGAGAAGAAATAGGGGATTCGCACATGTGGGCGAGCACGCATGTGCTCCCGAAGAAAACTCGTTTCGTCTCGGAAGAGCTTGAAAGCCGACCAAAACACACGAAACTCCGCACACTCCGGCAGTCGGTCGTAAAGCATACCGGATCCGGAAGGCGAGCGGGACGGAAGAGGGGGCGGGGGAGCAGAATGTGGCACAGTGGGCGAGGAGGACAAGGGTGGCGGGAGGGTGGGGGTGGGGGGGGGGGGGGGAAGGCTCTCAGGGCGAAATTCGATTTTGGAAAGTCTGCCAAGACGTTTTGGTAGCCGCGACACGTTCTGCCGCAAGACTCTTGGGAACGACGCCGATTCGTCGCGATTGGGGAAATCATATTCGGCAGGAGGCGTCGAGGCGTTCCTTCTTTGCGTATCGACGTCGACGTCGACGTCGGTTACATTGTCGCGCGATATCCACAGAAGTAATCTGAAGGAGTTTCGCGAAACATGAGGAGCGATCCGGAGCGCTTTACGTTTTGCCAATCGCGACCCTAACAATTTTATCGTCGAACGCTCTCTCGACATCGAATCGATGAAAAATGAACTCTCTCTCTCTCTCTCTCTCTCTCTCCCCCTGTCTCTCTTCCTCCCCTGCGAACCTAACGGGAGTCCGATAGAAATACGGTAAATCAGTAGCTGCAGATAGCTCAATTTGACGACGTCAATTCAGATCTGAATATCTACGATCCGAGGGGAGAGGAGGTGGGTAGCATTGGAGATAGCTCTTATCGCGCCGAAGTGCTCGATACACAAAGAAGTAACGCAGCTACGAGGGCGGGGGGTACTCCTCGGTGACAGACGATAATGCCGTTTTCCCTCGGGCGAGGCAGTGGAAAGGGTTGAACGTTCGATAGTTCCCCGATTCGATAAACGAACTAAGAAGGTCACGCTCGTGCGTTGACAATTGGAATGTCGAGTGCAGGCAGGCCCTCCCCCCTCTTGCCGCGGCCACCCCCGCCTCCACCCTCTTCCGCACACCCTCTGCCTACCCGGAAAGCGAACCAGGTTAGCTCGGCATCGTAGCAGATGGCCGAGCACAAAGGGTGGAAAAGTGCAGCGCGCCTACTAGTAGCTCTGCCGAGGCTCCCGTAATAAGCTTATCGGTGTCCGTGAACTCGCTTCGGCACGGAGGGAAAAACAGAATAAACGAACTGGAACCCAATTTCGCGGTTTTATCGTCCCTGTATGCGGCTACGGTCATATGGAAGGCCGTACGCTACGCGCAATCTATGCAATCTCCGCATGTGCGGGCGGAGAGTACGAGCGACTTTCGTGTAGGTGTGCGCCACACGTGCACAGAGTGTGCGAGCGTCTGCCAGCGTGTGCGAGCGCAGAAGTCTCAATGTGTCGCGAAAGGTCATCTTCCGAACGCTCTCCGCTTTTTTTCCCTCCATTCCGCTCGGACTCTCTCGCTCGCTACCCCCCCCCCCCCCCACCCCGACTTTCCTATTCTTCCCTTCGGCTTCCTTTTTTCGTTATTTCGCCGGTAAACACATTTTTTTTTCGGTCCCACGGTACAGGAGCAAACGAAAGTGGTTAAGCGAAATGGGTTTCGCGAAAGTGGAAACGTTGTTTTCGCGATGTCGATTCGGGGGAAATTTGCAGGAAACGTTTGCGGATTCATATCGGGCGCGCGGAGGTAAATGAATAGCGGAAATTGAAAAAAGAGGAACGGCCGTGGAAGACGAACGAAGCAAGCGCGCGCGCGCGTGCAGGGATTGACTCCGCGCAGCGCAGGAAGTGGCCGTGCGCGCACGTATGTACTCGCACACACACCCATATTCATAAACATACACATACACATTCGTCGGCTATTGAATAAACGATAATTAAGATTAATCGCGTGAGCGTACACGTGACTGGAATGTGCTTCGGATTATAGCAATTATAATTTCACATGCGTTACCGTACGAATTTTCATTCATTTCATTGCCGTACAATCCAATGAATTGCATTCCGCGATAAAAGTAATTCGATGTCAAATAACCATGCCGCCCGGGACGAACATTTTTGCCGCTGCGCAAGGATCGCCAGGATAAGATATGAATCGTGTACGTACACGTGATATATTTATGTGAACGGTCGTCACTTATACTCGCCGTCTTTTTGTATATACATTCCTCGCTAAAAAGGGGCTGAGGCGAAGCGGGGAGGGATCGAATAAACGGATGCGGGTGGAAAAATGCGCATATTCATTTTTCCGGGCCGGGCCCCGGTGTTTTGTATCGCGATCCACCCCGCGGCGCGTCTCCGCATTTGCATTCACGGCAGGCGAGACGCGCGCCCCCCGCCGCGGCTGCATAATAAGTTATTGACAGAATTCTACGTTCTGGCGGCGCGAAATTATGTATGTAAATGACGCGTCCGGACGACGTCCCAATCAAACGTGAAAGTTTAGAGAGCCGTCTCTCATTCTTACTCTCCTCGCCTGCCCTCCTGACGCTCAACCGCCTTTAATGCCGCCCACCCTCCCAGGCCACCCCCATTTCCACCCCCTGCCGCACCCCACTTCGCAGCGGCACCGAGCTCGAAAGCGATTAAAAATCGTGCCCGGCCAGGGGGTCGAATTGAATAGCCTCAATTAAAGGAAACTCGTAATTATCAGTCGAGCTTCGCCAATATCGGAAAACGATTCGACTTAGCGAGCCGCTATGTCGTCCTCTAGTTTGCCCCCCCTGCACCACCCCACCTCTCCCCCAGCCACGAACTCTTTTCTACCGCTTGGCAAATGATCTGCATAGTTACCACTCTGCCAAGCGTCTTGCGTCTCAACTTTTTCCCACGAGCGAACGGAATGTTTTTCTTCGCCTCCCTCTCTCCCTCTCTCTCTCTCTCTCTCTCTCTCTCTCTCTCTCTCTCTCTCTCTCCCGCTCGCGACCTCCGGCCGGAGAGCGTAATTTTTGAAACAATGGCCTCGCAGTTCGTTAGGCGCGATTTAATGACGCAAATCTGTCGTTTTCAAACTTCCCTCCCCCTCCTGCCGCCACGCTCCGCTGTCGTTTTTTCCCATTTTTACCTGAGGCGCCCTGAAACTTTTCATCCTGCCAATCCATTGTTCGCCCGAGTTTTCGCAGCTTATCTCGACGGAAGATAAGGGGCTGAAGCGATAGTTGACATCTTATCGAGGGCGCGCGATTACATCGGGCGAATATCGAGACGTCATCTGGGCAATGCCCGAATGAAATCACGGTGCGAGTCCAGGCTCTCCCGGCATTCCCCCGGGAGATTCCTTAGCTGGGAAGCAGTTCCTCTCGGCCGCCTTTATTTTCATTCGTGACCGTAGCCGAGCGTCGTTTCCTCATGAACGCACGACTCAACACGGTATATCGACACGATTTCTTCCCCCCCCCCCCTTAACCCTCCCCGACCCCTCTGGCCACCCTTCTCCGCTGGCTCTCCTCTCCTCTCCATATTGCTCTATCCCGAGCTCACTCGAAAGCTCTTTGAAGGGCCGGCCCCGCGGTTAGGAGAGCTTTCAGACCCTCGTAGGTCTACGACAGGAGTGCCGCGAGGTAGTTTCATGCCAAACTGTCCGTTGCAATACCTACTTCCGGCCCCTCTTCACCCTTCCGCCTTTCTTGTCCCTTCGACCCTCTCGTGGATCCTTTTCTGTCTCCCGGCTACCTATTCCTGCGACGCCCAAGTGGCTGTCCACGTTGCGGTTTATCCCGTTTCGTATTTTGCCGAATGGCGCCGGATCCAAGGTGAAGGACAGAGAGGGCTGGAGAAGGCCGTGGGAGGGGTGGGGAAAGACTGGGGAAAGGGGTCGCCGAATAAAGGAAGAGGAGGCCGAAGAACGGCCGAGTGGAATGGCAGACAGACGGAGAGCGGAGAAACAGGATGGCGGTGAATTGGGGGAAGGGATGAGGGATGAGGGATGAGGGATGAGGGATGAGGGATGAAAAAGAAGAAAAGGGAGGCCTCGAGAGCGGGCTCTTTCAAGCGCCGATGGCCCGAACGCGCCTCCGCACTTTGAAAAGCCATCGAAAGTGGCCCGCCGGCGAATCTCTGAAGAGACGTTGCTTATCCGATCGGATCGGCAGACGCCGCCCTTTAACGCTGAACGGCACTTTTCGACTCGCCGGCCTCCCATCTTCGTACACTTCCTGCCTTGGACGCGATCATTAGCCCGGACTAACCTGCTCTGCGTCCGACGCAACCCAACGACGTCCCGAGCCGTGCGGAACGAGCGTATCGGAACGAGGTTCCGAAATTCCAATTTATCGGCCGCCCGATCGCAAGCGCGGGAATAAGAATGTCCTGTGATTAAATGGGAAACTTCACGGCAGGGATTTTCGCCCTGACGACTCGTTACCGGCCTCGCTCGAAGGCTCGCATTGAATGGGCGCAGTCCCAACGGAGGCAAAGTTCCTGACTCCGGCGCGTAGCCGGTCGAGATTAATTATCCGGCAGGTTGGCGGGTGAGCCGAGTGGCGGTGGGGCGGAGGGCGGTGCGGGGAGGAGAGGAGGGAGAGCAGTAACGATAGGCACGTCGCATTCTTGGCGAAACGACGAGGCCGGGCATCGGGCCCGAGAACGGGGAAGCAATGGGATCGCTCTCCTGCGCGGAATACCGTCCGCACCCGGCCATCCTCTCCGAGTCGTACGTTGTTCTACCGTCGCTCGGGGAATTTACTGCAGTTTTATGCTTTCGCAACGCTCGCCGTAATATCTATAACGCGGCAGCGAAGTTATAACGACGATAAAATCGGGAAATCCTACCCCCTACGCGTCCGGTATCTTGAGGGGTAGAGTGGAAACGTTTCTGACAATCAGCTACCTCTTTTTCTCCCTACGTCTCTCTCTCTCTCTCTCTCTCTCTCTCTCTCTTTCCCCATCATTAGTTTCTGACAATCAACTACCTCTTTCTCTCTCTGTCCCTCTCTCTCTCTCTCTCTCTCTCGCTCTCTTTCTCCCTCATTAGGCTCCCACAACGTCGCACGGCCAATTCCGCGGAAAGTGAAGCCTGCGAGATGCGTGGCTGCGAAACGATAACGATTGCATCTCGGCGCGAGGGGAACGAATGCGGCGGGATGAACGTCGAAGCTGGAAGTGGAGCCGAAGTGGGATATGGAGAACGGTGGGGAAGAGAAATGAAGCGGAGCGAGGCGGTGAGCGGGGAGGCGGCGCGCTTTTTTTTGTCTCTGGCAACGGCATTTTTGACTACCCGCCCGGCCGATCCGCGCTCTCTGATATCTGTGATCGACGTTTGCGGGAACGATGCGTCGACGCGGAGAGAACAAATGGAACGCGCTCTCAGGGACGTTGTTACCCGCGACGAGTTTCGCGAAACTGTTATTGCAGTGGAAAAGCGGGCGGCTAGAGATATTTGGCGATGCCGTTTCGCGATCGCGAGGCGCCGTTCTCCCAAAACCGGCGGCTAAAGCTGAAGCGCAGGGGCTACCCGGGGTAGGGGGAGAGGGGGAGTGGGAGGGAGGGAAAAAAAGCCAGGGTCATACGGATACGGCAGAGTCATCACTGTCGGCAGCGAATTTACTCCCCGCTCTTCAGCCGGATTTAGCTATGATGCGCGAGCGGTCGGTCGACATGTAATGTTTTTCGATGCGAGAGCGTATTAAAAATAACAGGAAGCGCATTCCCGGCCAGCGTACGGTAAGTGCGTTATTATTCGGAGAGGACGTGCAGTGGAAAGCGTACGAGCCGCGCCAAACTCTGAACATTCGTACTTCCCGATCATTTTTCGGACAATTGGCAACAGTTTTTTGAATACAAAGGTATTATTACTGTGTTTCTTTCTTGCCCCTGTTACGGCGTGCTGTTGGAGCGGAAAGGCTTTGATTCAATACGCTGAATTAGGTGGATTAATTTTTGTGTCGGTATAATGCGTCAGAGGAAAGTTTCGGTTGAAAGCTTGAAATCCGACTGGATCGTCGTTGAACCGAGAACGCCTCGCGGCTTTGGGAGAAGAGAACAGCGAACAAGAAGGCAGAGCCTACTTTAAGGCGGAGAGTCGGGAGAGGTGGGGGGACAGCCCGGAAGGAAAATTATGATCAACTCGGGGGAAATCTCTATCCTATTTTGCCGAGCAAAATCTTCGAAGTAGCCACGGACGTTTAGCGGGAAACTTCGAGGGGGCGGGGAGGGTGGAGAAAAAAGAATGATTGAGAGACAGTGGGATGAGAGGAAAGCTGGCCGTTGACGCGATGCAGGAGGAAAAAGTTTACTGATCACTCGATTACAATGTAAACTTGCGAGCAGCTGAAATAAGCTGCAATGGCCTGTTCCGCGGAAGATGGACAAAATGGAGCTTTCAGCGTTGCATTAGCAGTAACGATTATGACCATATTGCTCGTATTGCTGGCCATTGAGTGATTTTCAGTCTGAAATCCGACGAAGAACTAGCAATAATGTAATATGAATTCTACGTCCTCCCTCTTCAATATCGAACGTAATGACGGGATATTAAATTGCGCCGTGTACTGTGGTAGTATAAAGGCTAATTCAGAATTTCGTCTGATAATTTGAAAGAAAAATTCACTTTCTCTTTCCCTTTGTATCCCTCCACCCTCCATCCGCACCGTCTGGCCAGCCGGTAAATATTGTAGGCGAAATTAATTTCCGTCGTGTGAATAGTTCATAGAATGCAATTATCGCATGCTAATGGCGAAAATAACGACTAATTTCCCGCTGTACAGAGCGTCTCAATGAAACTTTGCCCATTCCGCCTACAGCGTCATTACGTTATGCTAATATCGGTGGCAATTGCGACTGATTAAACGCCGTTCGCAGCGGCCGCAACAAAGTAAAATCCTCCACTTTCGAAAGCGGAATGTCAAGGTCCGCGAACCTAAGTCGGGAGGCGTAAAAATTGTGCGCCAGCGATTTTCCGTGAAATTTTCGGAAAAGCGGAAGTTCGAATGACGGGGTAAGCGCTCGGCAAGAATATTCCACTTCCCTCCGGTGAATATATTCTTTTCTGGCGAAATCAAGTCGAACACACAATGCTCCGCAGGCGGGGGCGAACTTGCGACGCAATCTGAGAGTCGAGAGCCGCGTCTCTTTCATGGCAGTGATATCAATAGCTGTCAGACAAGTAGACACGAGATCCTGTCTACGAGGGAAGACTTCTCCACTCCGCGCTACCCTGCGAACATTTTACCGTCTGCGTCCCTGTCAAACTCACGATTCGTCCTGCCCGAACGCAGATTGGAACGTAAATTTTAGCGCATTAGACGGCATCCCTCTGCGCGCGCTCGAATAATGGGGAGCCGAATAAAGCGGTAGACTCGCATTTGGAAGCGAAAATTCGCAATGCAGCTGAAGCTGTCATATTTGCTCGCGCCCACGGCGCGCGCGCGCGCGCCCGTGTATGTTCCGGAGTGGGAAGCAAAATAAAAAAGCCGCCGGCCGCGAGGCAAAGTTTAAAGTTCAGCGGCTCGACTCCGCGGCAGAATGGATTTAGCAAAAATCGTTTAGTCCCTATTGGCCGAGTCGGTGGGCCGTTCGAATAAACACGATCACCGAGTATATTTGCGAGAACGTAAAAACCGTAAGCAATCTTCTCCCGCGCCCGGCCAGAGTAAACTACCAACTTTCCGAATATCGCGCGAGGCCAGGAGTAGGTAGAGGAGTAGGAAGTAAGAAGAGGTGGGGAGGGGGTGGGGCCGGAGGGAAAGAGTTAGCCGAAGAGAAGTAATCTCGCTCCCGTTAGGAACCCTTCGTTTTCTTATTGGCGCCATGGTTTAGAACCCGGGAATGGGATGATACCCCCGACGCCCTCGCCGCCTCGCCCTCTCGAATCTGAATTAAAAACCGGACTCGAATTTACCGTAGAATTTCATCGGCGCCACTCCGAGTGATCGATATGTGAGCTTGGGCGGGCTCAAAATTGAAACCCGTAATACGATTGCCCTGCCCAGTCATATTACTGCCTTTGCACTGTTGCAAATTAAAAATTGCCTGCGTAGTGAACGACAACTTGCATCGCTCGTTTCGTCATTCTCGGTGCGTATGGTCGTCCCTAATGAAATGGCATAGCCGAATAACTTGGTCAAAAGTGTTTGTTTAGGATTCAGCGTTGCGCAGCGAGGCGAATTAACTCACGCCACTCTCAGGCGTGACAGCACAGGACGGTATACACCATTATTCACAGCTCATTATTGAACAAGGTAACATCTTTCCAATGCCTAGAAAACGGATTCTATCGAAGTTTACATTGTTTTACTTAAATAAGCTAGACTTTTTGCATACTTTGACACTATTTCACATTATGTTACCCTATTTTGCACCCTATTTTGTTACAACTCATTGTTATGGATTATTTGCCTTATTTTCGGGGTTTTGGTGCATAGAGGATCATTTTAGCCACAATTTAATAGATGTTTGACTGGCTTATCTTTATAGTATCGACTTCTGGATATGCATAATCGAATCGAAAGAGGATCACAAAAATCGCAACACGAGCCTTCTAAGTGCAATAGTTTGGGAGATATGGTCAAAAAAATGTGAGAAAATAGTGTAAAAATGGTGAAAAATCGATATTTTCCCAGCCCTGTGACGTCTGATGCCTGCTACTTTAAATATTCAGTTAAAGCCTGAAAAAAATGCATCCAAATGAATTGAATACACTGACGCGGAGTGGGCTCTAAATCGTGCTTATTAAAATAATATATAAATTCGATAATGCAAATGCGCGCTTGATTAGGTTGAAATACGAGGTCGAGGTGGGAGGTTCAAAAAGTGATCTCGACCCACCGCGTAGTTGCCCGCTGTGGAAATGGAAACAGATTAAACATTCGAAGCCGCAGCTGCCGGGTATTTCTAAGTCGCAGAAGAGGAGGATAGTAGGAGATAGAGGTTGAGACTAAATGAGACAGAGAGAGAGCGAGAGAGCGAGAGAGACGGATAAAGAGAAGGATAGAGAGAGCCTTATACGGGGCAAGGTATTCTAATGTCGTTAACTTCGCGTTAAATCGTTCCGGTGTCGTCGTTAAACGCGCCTTTCTATTATGCTTCGCGGCGGCATAATACGCGGCCGGGGGCGTCGGCGTCGGCGGCGGTAGCGTCGGTGCGCAACGTGAAAACGGGCGTTAATTGAAAAAAGACCGTTCGCTGAAATATCGTTATGGCGGGCAGCGCGTATCCCCATTAGTATGCGCATAATTAAAAGAAAATGCGCCCCCGCCGCGCCATTGAATGGTAATCGAATTTATCGAACTCCATTCGTCGACACAATGCGCGCGCGCCTTATCGCGCATTACAGCCTCGCCTAAGATGAATTTTGCATTTTCCACCGGCCGCTCTAGATAAAGCGGCCTTCTATATCGGCCTCATTCGCCAACCCCGTCCGCATGTTTCCCGCGAAGTCGAAATTGAAATATAATCCACTCTGCAGCCCCCAGACCGCCGACAGCAGCCCGCTCACCTCCGCTTACACCCCCCTTTCCCACCCTCCGTGCCCTGCCTACCTCCTCCACCCTCTCCTTATCTCGAGCCGTTATTCCGAAGTTCGCAGTTCTGGTGCACGCCGCGCGATACCGGGAGCGTCGGTTAATTTTCATTAAACGAATAGGTGATCCATTTGCAGCGGCGTAAAACGTGCTTCAGATAGGCAACTTCGGTCCTGACTGCCTGACTCGGGAAATAATCGCCCCCGCTCTGCGTCCCTACCTGCCGAACGGGACGTTAACGAGCAATCTTTAACGCGTCAGCGGCAGTAATTAATTTCTTTCATGTCGTCATTCGGCGACCCTCGAAAGCACCCTGGCCATTTCTCGCCCAACGGCCGCCACTGTCGGGAGGGTGGCTGCCCTCTTAGCAGCTTCCTCGGCGGATGAATTTGTCGGGATTAACACAAAGGTCAAGGCGAGCCGTAGAATACATCGTCGTCAAGCGTCTTTCACGACTCTCCTGATATTGAATGGCGTAATTAGGTCTGAGGGGGCTGGAGTATAAAAAGGCAGGTAAGGGAGGTATGGGAGGTTCGGCAAGTTTCTAGAGGTTTCATAGTGCGAAAGCGTCAGTCGCCGTGGAGGCCGAAGTCGAGAGAAGCCTGGACAACGGTTGTAACTCACATCGGTGGTGCAACAGCGGCCAGAGCCAGAGATGATAAGAGGGTAGCGTCTGGATAGGAGACTGGATAGGGAGAAGCGACCCGGCACAGTGGGGGCTCGGGTGACGAGACTGGACCGGAACGAGCCAATTGTATCGCCCTCGGCAATTCCAGAGGCTCGTGCCTAATTGTTCTTGCCGAGCGGCCCGGCAACAATCGCCCTTGAGCGATGACGGCCAGCCGAAATTCTTGATGACGGCCGACGTTCGGGCACGCCAGGCACTCGCTGAGAATTCCGATGTAATTATGACCTGGCCCGTGCGCAATTAGCTGCTTCGCCGGATACTTTGCCGACGCGAGCCGGTGCGAGTCTCAAGGAAATCGTTTCCCAAGGTAGCGGACCGATCAAGGGAATCAGGGACTATGATCCTGGACACCTACGATTTTTCGTCCCTGATACTCGACGAGGTCGGGGAATAATCAACGATCGCACTTGTTCAATTCCAGATGGGCGTGGTAAATTGTTCTTGCCGGGCCGCGTGTAACGAGGGTACTCTTCGGAACTAACGAGAGCCTATTCCCGGTTGGCATCGGATCTCAACGTCGGCTACACGTGTATCCGGACATGTCCAGAAAATTTTCAACAGTGACTTTAACGCAACCCGCCGCGCCCCATCGTGCCAGGGTGAATATTTAAACGTTACACGCGTCGAGGGTATTCAATGACGGGCGAATATGACACTCAAACGAGTGTATTTCGCGTGTAACAGCGTATAATTATCTCGTTTGCGAGACCGGAATAATTGAGAAAGAAATATGAAAAATATACTCAAAACGTTGACCCAGATATCCGAAGCGCTTGGCGAACGTATGCGCTCTTCCTCCCCTTTGTACTTTTTTTATTCCTGGCTGAAATTTCATCGGTTCCATTTAACGGAAAAATGATAGATTCATCGAGAAACTTGGAAAAACGATGACTCTTTAAAAAAACAGCGCCGTCCCGCGTGGCACGGCAGGCGCGAGAGGGGCGGGATTTCGCGTGCGTTACAATTTCGAAAGCGGGCAAATGAGAAAATAAAACCGGCCTCTCCCGTATTATGCCCCGAATTAGCGGAAATGCATTTATGACGAGGTTACACCGGGAAAGAGAAACGCAGTCGCGGGGTCGCCCGCTCAATGGATAGCGAAGTTATGTTTGCGAGGTAATTCCCGCCGCTATCTGGGATGGATGATAACGAAATTACGCCGATTACCATATGGTAATGCGATCCGCCGAAGGACTGGCACCAGTCACGTGGCAAATTACCGCGTTCTCTAATCCACGTTCCGCGCCGGCCTGCCCCATGACTGCATCTATACACGAAACCCGTGTATATACCATTACCGCGCGAGGAACACCGCCGCATAGTATTACATGAGAATTGAGGTAATTAATAGGGAGAACTGCGACAGCGGCGAGGGCCATTTGCATTCGGCGGCCGGAGTGGTCGCCGCCTTCAAAAAGCGACCACTTTCTCACGCAGAGAACACGAGTGCACCGCCGAGACTTTGCAGGTTTCGATCAGCTACTGCAGGGAACAGTAGGAACAGGGCCACCCCTAATGGGCTTCGTTCAACTGTTTCCCCGACATTAGGAGGGTCAACGGATCGGGTCTCACGAAACACGCTTTATCCTCTGCCCGGCTTAAGCGGCCGTCTTATCAGTTACCATCTACCTGCCCCTTTACTGGGTCAATGTCCTGCAGAGTCTGCGGACTGTGAGTCCGGAGTCCGGAGAGTCCGACGAACCTCGGCGGATCCGCGCCTTCGAGATAGGAGTCAATCGTTAACTTCCACGCGCCGGCGGAGTATCGGTGGTCAAGGGCCATAGTAGTTCGGTAATCTTCGGCGCGAATTTCGAAGGACGCTGCGACCGACGAATTTCGCCCGACAAGTTACATAAAGCGGCGAGCGAAGCGTTAAACTGCGCCCGAGCTTCCGCGCGCATATATGTATCGGTGGCACCATAGTTTCGAGAGCACGCCACCTCGGCCGAGAGGGAATAACGGGGTTTGCACGAGGGAGTTGAAGGTGTGCGTGGATGGGAGATAAGCGAGGGCGAGTACGAGAGAAACCCAGCGAAGGCTACGAACAAGGCCTAGAACTGGGTGGAAGGATGGATGGTGGCTGGGAATAAGAAACGGAAGGGAGCACATCGTAAGGTTAGGTACAGAGACAGAGAAACGAAATCAAAATAAAGGTGGTGGCCAAGTGTCGAGTGACAGGGGAAGAACAAGTCGACGAAGTGTAAGACGAATTGGGGTGGTTCGTGAGAGTGGGAGGAAAGAGACGGAGAAAGAGAAGAGGAGGGTGGCAGAGAGAGAAGGAAATAGAGAGCAGAGGTGGGCGAGGAAGAGAATGCGGTGGGGCGTTGGGCGCAGAGACAAATTGTCGAACAGTGCTTGCGGTCGGACGTACACATGTTCGCCGAAGTTGGGTTACATTTAGAAAACAGGATTACAGTTCGCCCCGGACGGCCCTAGCCTGGCGGGCGAGAGGGCTCGAAGACTATGAAACTGCAATGCACCTGCACACCAAGTGCGCAGGTGGCTCTGCCCCAGGTTTCGCCCGGCTTTGTTTTCGTCCGCGGTTTCGGCAGCGACTGGCATCGCGCGCCGCTCGCAGAATCGACCCCGGCACCACCCTCGTTTTTCATCTCACCCCCTTCCTCCTCCCTCTCCGCCCGCTCCTGCGCCGCGCCTGGCAGAGCCTACTTTTTCCAGCTGACCCCGACGCAAACCGAAAATTTGTGCCCGCTAATCCGCCAGGAAGTGTTTTACACGCGCGGCGGCCACCGCGACGGTCGTAAATCCGCCGGCGAAAAGTTTTGTAACGTTTTCGACGGTCGAGAGTTGATTCGCCGAGTGGCGTGAGAGGAAAATTTCACGCGCTCCTCTGACACATAGTGGCTGTTGGTCTCGGAATGGTGGAGTTGAGGGGTGGGGAGGAGGGTTCGGCATTAGCATGGATGCGCGGCACCGCCAAGAGCGTGTACAGAAAAGCCGGACAGAATGCTCCGTACGGAAGGAAAGTCGGCATCAATATTGAATTCTCCTGTGTGTCTGTGTGTAGTCGTACGCGGCCGTCGGAGGCGCGGGACGTCAGTTTCTGCTCGTATGAATGTACGGTGTGCCTCTTTTTCCCTATTTTCTAGTCTCCTTCTCCCCCCCCCCCCCCCCCCCCCCAGGTTTCTATCTCTCCTCCGCTCGGCGGCTTCCGCCGCTGCTCTCTTTTTATCCAGTCAGCTCCATCGTTTTCCTCTTGAAAAAGCAAACAGTAGCGGCCCGTTTGCTTTTCTTCGTAAACGTTCCGCTCCCCTGAACCTTCAGAGACGATCCACGTGGCACTGTTCGAGAAAACAACGAGACGTTTATAAGCACTCCGCGCCAGCGCGCAAAATACATTCGACATGCTAATGGATTCGAGCCACTTGCGTCCGCAAAATTTGCGTCCGCACTATAGGCGCTCGTTCGCCTTCCTCCCCCCCTTTCGCAAATTTCGCGCCATAACGTTACTGCGCTGATAAATAAATTCATGGACTCGGTAATGTGCGGCGAGCGGTCGATTAAAATCTGGCCAAATTTGCCCTTTTAATCCGGCGCTTGATTACGCCACGGACAAATTGATATTTTCATAATCGGAATCGACGTTTCGAGGTTATTTCGCGTCGAGGACGTTTGTGCCTGGACTGTCGTGCCGATAGCGGCGGACAAACTTCGGAAAAAGGCCTGGAATTTAGGCGAGGCGGAGGAAGAGCTCTCGAGTCTGAAAGGAAGACGACAGAGGAGCGTACAAAGAGAGCTGGATAAGAAGAGCTGGAAGCCGGAGTAAGTCGTTGAAAAGACAGAGGGAAGCGTGACGAAGGGCCGTTCGGACCCTTCTGGCAACTACCTACCTCGCGAACGTGAAACACGGCCGCAACAACATCCGTGGGAGTCTGACTCCTGCCACTGCCGTTGCTTTACGAGCCAGCCCGCCTGCCTGGCAACCTTTTTTTTACAGCTCCAGTTTATTCGGCGGAAAGAAGCTTTTTTCTCTCCGGCGAGTCGACGCACGCGGTTGTGCGTAAAAAGTCGTCCCAGTTCTTCGAGAATCTCTGTCCCTCCGTCTATCACTGAACTCTGCCGAGACGATGCAGAGGGAGATAGAGTGCGAGAGAGAGACAGAGAGTGAGAGAGATAGTTCAAAGTTCATTTCAAGCGAACTCGTATCAGCCTCAGACTCTCGGAACAGTCGCGGTACACTCGGCGCGATCCTCGAAGAGGTTGAATAGATGTATTTAATCTTATAATACCCGCAGGCGGCGCATTACCGGAAGAACGGTAGCCGAGTGGATACCGGAAGGCCGAGGGAAATTTTCGTCCTGTTTTCTTTCCGCCTCGGCCCCCTTCAGCGGACGCTCTCAGCGGCGCGGAAATTATTTTTAATCTCGCAACGGCTCGGATTTCAGCGCGAGACCTTCCTTAGAATTAACCGACGTCGATTGCGAGTGGACGGTCAAGTGGATGCGGCCCTGCAGGGTGGCCGGGGGCTTAATCTTCCCCCCCGACGCGTTATTCGCAAGCTCCTCCACGGCCGGCCCGACGAACGAGAACCCTGAAAGTGACGACCGGCCGATGCGCGCGAGCGCTCTTTAACGAATCGTTTTGAAATATTGCGCGACGAGTGGCGTCTCTGCATACCGATGCGTCCCATAATGGACTCCCGGTCGGCCTTCCCAGGCCAACGGTTCGCCCCGAAGTGGAGATTCATAAATTAAATGCGCAAGCATGCATTTAAATACGCCCTTTGTGAGAGCCACTCCGTATTGTTCCGGAGAAATGCAATGTATCACTGACCCATTTCGCCGGGCCGTGATCCGTTATATGCGACGAGTCTGCGACTCGAGCTCTTCGGCGGAAGAGGCGGCCGAGAAGGAGGTAGATAACGGGTGGGGCGAAAAAAAGACAGAGCGCTATAACTGGCCGCGACGTTTCTCGAATTAACCGGTGCCACCCCGTCGCGTCCGGTGGAAGCGTTAAAAGTCGAGCGTCGGAGACGGGCGACGTTACACGGCGTCGAGGAAAATATTCAGCCTCGTCTAGACGCGGCTACGGTGAGCGACGTTTCCCGATCAATTTCCCGAGAGCGAGTCGGCGAGAATCGACGGGAATCGACGACGCCGCGATGCTCGCCGGGCCATGAAACAGGGATGGAAATATCGGAAGCCTTAATTAATTAAAAACTGTCAGCGAAATCGATATCGACGGGAGCCAGACGTCTCCTTCTCGCACGTCGCTGCCGTCTTGCAACTTCGCAGGCCTCTCTTCAGCCTCTATCTTTGCCTCACACCCCTCCTCCTCCTTCTCCTCCCTCTCCTTATCCTCGTCTACTCTTTCGCTCGTGTGCCCCAGCCCAACTCACACGCCCATCCTACCTACCCTACCTCCGCACCCCCTCGACTACCCCCTCCCAGGGCCGACGAGTTATTAGGATGACTCTCCATCTCGCTCGGGAACCCTTGTGGCCTACCGTTAATTAGAGTACAGTCTACTACTGACGACATCGGGCTCGAAAGGAGGGTCTTCGACCTCTACCTTCGCTTCGTCACCCGCCCTAACTCCCTTAGGCTCCTCGCTCGCGTTCGCCCACGGCCCGGACGACATGATGTTTGCGGCTTGAATTATTCCGACGGGCTCCCCAACCCCCCGGCCCGGCCGGGATCATCCCCCAAACGAAGTGGATTTCGTCCAGGTGCGACATGACATGTCCCGCACAGCCGCTTAACGCAAACCTCATTAGAAGCGGCGCTGGCACTGCGTCGGCATTGTTGCAACGAGCCGGGTTACAAATTTCCAGACCCGCGTCGGCGTCCCACAATTTTGCGACCGGACGCGATTCGGGCCACTCTCGCGACAGGGAGCTCGAGTTCGCGCACGACACGCTTCGCTTCGCAAAAGCGTCCCTGCCGTCCGACGGCTTGCCTTCAAACTGGCCCCGATTACTATCAGAATTTCAAATACGCCCATTGTCCGGCGCATTATGGACGCGGACGACGACTGTGTCGCGGGTCGCGTTGACGCGCGTCAAAGGTGAAGCGACAGCGCCGCTAAGCTGATTTTCGCCGAGTTACGATCCGGCGAGAGCAGGAATAGGCAGGCTCATTTTTGAACGAAGCCCCGCTTAACTTTTGCGCTCCTCTCGCGAGGCCACTTTGCGACATTAGCAGTCGTATTATTTGATGGACTCTTCCGGGGGAATATGGCGCGAGGGAAAGTTTATCAAAGTTCGGCGGGAGGCGGCCGCTTAATTTCTTGCGATCCAGTTCCGAAAGTGATTAAGGCCTCGTTCGTGGTCAGACTTTGGGCTGAGTTCGAAACTTGGCCTTGCGAGAGAATGGGAGAGAGGGAGCACGATGGGGAGGGAGAGAGTTTGTAGGTGAGCGAGCGGACGCGTTCCTCTTCGTATCATCCTGTCCGCCGTGCGAAGCGTCGACATATCCTGGGAGGGGGGGTGAAAATCGAGTTGCCACCCCCGCGCGTTTTGGATTGATTCCCAGGCCGCGCTGGCTGCCTTTTCGGCGTGGGCGTGATTACTTTTCGATCTGCCCTACGTGGATCGAATGAAGATGCCGCGCTGTCGGGAGTTAACGCACGATAGGCGAGCGACGTTCCTTCGGGGGTGCAACAATTCGATAACGGGGCGACATAGGCGCGTCCGTTATTGATCCGCGCCACTGGGCTCCTCTTTCGGGACAGGAGGGGTTCGGAGGAAGAGAGGGGGGCGAACTTTCGCTCAGAGTTTTCGCGGAAGGCGCAACGGCGGTCCGCGCGGAAATATTGAAACATATTTCTTTCTTCCGTCCCGACGCTCTCACCTTGATTTACGCCCCGGCGCGTCGCACCCTGTTTGACGTGATATGCGAGATAATTCCGGGAGGGATGCAGGGGGGGCGCAGGGATAGGGAAAAAGTGAAGGACAAAAATGAGGACGCGAGCGCGATGATGAATCCGTACGTTAATGAATCCAACTTTTTGCGCGGTCGGGTAATAATGGCGGCGATAAAAAGTGGCCGGCCTAAAACATTACCGCGCATTCTACTTGCGTCGCCTCGAGCCCGTGACGTGCATCCGATTAGCCGTTGTCGGATTAATAAATCACTCGGGAGATCGAAATTATCTGTTTTATATAATATCCATGCGCTTGCTATTCCCGCCATCCCTCTCGTCCCTATCTCACGGTCTCTTTTAGCGCGTCGAGCGTACGTCCGGTAACGGTCGTTGTCAATAATGAGAAATGTTAAAAGCGAATGGCGCTGCCGAAATTACTGTCAGTCGACGTTAATTGATACATTTCATTCGCGATGGTAATGGATTCACAATTAAAATAAATTATCGACCCTCGGCGGTAACATACGATTTATGTAATCCACTTAACGAATCCGGCGGTCACCGTTAACGTGTGAAAGTCCGAACGACGAGCGAAATTCTCGTCGCGGAATCGGGCTAATTCGGTGGCCGCAACGTCTTGGCGACACGCTCGAAATTAATGAAATTATCGGGGCCATCGAAACGGGACCGAACCGAAGTCAGGTTTCGCCAGGATCTTCGACCTCTAATTCGATGGAGCGATGAGGTGG
Source organism: Anoplius nigerrimus (assembly GCA_914767735.1). NCBI lineage: Eukaryota > Metazoa > Arthropoda > Insecta > Hymenoptera > Pompilidae > Anoplius > Anoplius nigerrimus. The sequence goes on from OU612080.1 coordinate 593,951, forward strand.
TTCGTTTTGTCGGTAGATTCGGATTTTCTCGTCGCGCTAATAGATATTCGAAGAGAGTTCAAGAATAGCGCGTCAGACAGCAGTCAGAATTGTCAAAGAAGCCGCTCGTCAATGGCCAAAAATACTTTGAAAATGTCAATCTTTTTCGGTTTAAAACCTTAATAGTCATTCAATCCGAATAACCGTGGCATCCCGAATTAGAATCGAGTACCTGAGATAATGTACTTTAAGCAAGGATCGGAATCGCAACTAGAAACAGGATCACGTACGCAAATTATCGAATAGGGGCGAGAAATTGAGAGACGGGGGGTCGTGGAGAACGAATCGCAAGTGCAGGTGGAAAGGCAGGAGTCGAAAATTGATGGTCACATTTGACCCGAATGACTCGTGCTGATTAAAGCGCGCGGCCGGATGGCTCGACGGGCGTCCCGATTTATCAACGGCACGTGTTGCACCGGAAACGCTTCTGAAACTTCATCGTCCGATGCAGACGACGAGTTATTAGCGAAACGCGCGCGCGCGCGCGCGCGCACGAGCTTCGAACTCATCGACGCCTGCCTGACGATATCCTCGACGACGAAAATCTAAATTCGATAGACGTCGCTGCAAATCATTTGATATTGCGTGCCGAGCCGCCCTCTGCTCTAGTTCATCTCGCTCTTTCGATGGCGAACGTGTTTTGCCTGCTTCGCATACTTGTCCCAATCCCTTTTTTTCGCTGCCTCATAATTTAGACCCCTTTGTCAGCGACCCGCTTCCTCGTACACCCTCTCCGCTTTCCCACCCTAGACGGCATTTCCCGCCTCAACTAACGGGCAAAGTTGATACGCCATTAATTGTACTCGTTTCCGAACTTTCAGCTAGCTCGTAGCTTGTTAATTGACACGATCAATCTGCACCAACGTCGGCCGAGTGCGCACCGATCAAACTCGCGTATGGACAAAAAAAAAGACTCGGGAATTTGTTAAAATCCTACAGACTCCTAACAGAAAAAAAAGGAATGCATGAAGTGTATAAATTATCGCAGCGACCAACAACGCGTGATATTTCATCGCTTACCGCCATGTTTTCCTCCGTTTCATTCCCACCCTCTGAAAAATATTCCCTCGCATCGAGCGACGGATCGGGAAAAATATATAAATCGCCGGGTACGTAACTGTTATTTGTAAGTCGAGCGGCGAGCATCGCCGGGAGGAATCCCAGCTGTGCAATCAGATGAGAAGAAGGTTGCGTAGACTGCGCTCTACGCCTAAAGTACCTTTGGCACGCGCAATCCTCAAGATGTAGTATTAGATGTATCACGATTCCCGGGAAACGGTGCCGAAGTTATCCCGACATTCCGTCTTTGCGCTCGTCGCGCTTACCGGCAAATGCATCCCACGGCACGCGTTACACTTAAACCATTACACCATCAGCAGCTCTGCCGGCTGGTTACGAAGCCAGTGAGCGCAAGGTCATTTCAGTCGGAATTCCTGCTTTTCGCGTCGCAAACGTTTCGCAGGTGGATAGCAATAGGAAAGAAGACATGCAAGGTGAGAAACTCACTGTATCCGCCAACGTAGATCGGGGTCCATGTAACCTGAGAGTAGGCGAAGGGCGTGCAGGCGAACAGGACGGCAGCGAACAATATAGCCCAGCGCGCCGCACTCATTTTCCCCGCTGCCTCGATCGTCGCCATTTCTCTCCTTTCAATCAGTCCTCCGTCTCAATATCATCTTCCCCAGCGTCTGCTCTCCACTATCCCGCTCCCGCTCCCTTTGTTCCTCCACCCCCCGTCCCTCTGCCTCGGACCCACTCGACGGACCCTTTCACGAGGTTCACCGGATGCGCGCACCACAATCACACACGTCACCCGCCGACAAATACTCGCGCCACCGAGACGTTCGACTTCGTTTCCGTATTACATCCCCCCCTCCCGACACCCTTAACGTCCGTTGCTCTTCCGTTGGCGAGCGCAGAGAAGAATCCAGACCGACGCACACGGCCCTTTGTCCCCTCGTACGTCCGTTCGCCTCCTTCCCGGCACAATATTTCCACCTTCCCCGCTGCCTCTCGAATCCGGCGGACGTCTGAACGATTCGAGAGATTTGTTACTCCCGATGGACGAGATTAGTCGAGCCGCGCAGCTGCGCTCTCCTGCGATCGGTCGCGAGCGTCGAACGCGCGCATCGTCACTCCGCGGAACCGATCGTCGAATATCGGCGGAAACTTTCTAATTAGCGCTAATTTATCACCGGCACGCTCGACGCGGGCGGTCCCCACCCCCACGTCATCGATCGCGGACGAGCTCTCCGTCAATCCTCGCGCGCGGAACTTCGCACTCCTGTCGGGCTATTTTTCTCCGCGACAGAATTTTCATTTCTTCGCCGTCCGCCCTGATTTATGCGATCCTATACCTCACCGCCTTCCTATCCGAGGCGTATTACCTTCGGCCGGGCATGTCGGAGGTGCGAGGCAGCCTGCCGGGCTCTTCGAGTTCGGAAACGGATCGCGTCGGGCCGGTCGCCAATCTTAGCACGATTTGACGACGTCGGAACGAGGGAAACGACGCGACTCCTTTTACGCTCCTCGCGTGCGCCCAACTCCGGCCAGACCTTTCTCCATCTACTTCCGGTCTCTTAGCCCGCCTCCACTTCCACCTAGCCGAGAAGTGCCCTTCACGTCCGCACTCAATCCTTTGCCCGCTCCCGCGCCCCGAGCTCCTCGCTGGCTTTGCCCCCGCCGGTGAGAGGACTTTTTCTACGGATTCGTGGCCCCATCTGCAACAAAACAGCAAACCGTTTCATTAGAGAGATCCCTTTGACGGGCCGGCGATCATTACGGGATAAAGGGGAGGTCCGGGATCTCGGAGACGGGATCTCGATCCCGTTCGCGCTGATTCCAGCGCCGACGTGCCTGTAATGTGCGATACGCTCGGCCAGTCGAATGGCCGAAATTGTTTTAATTATCCCCATGTTCGACGAGCCGAACATACACGGATCGAGAGCGAACGATATAATAATGTAATTTCCGGAGCTAGCTAGCGGGTTACATTGAATTTCATTCCGTATCGTTAATGAATCCATTGCCGAACGGGCGAATAAATAATTATATGCGTTTACTAATAACCGTCGGCCTTTTACCGGAATTAATCAGTTTTCCTGATCCCCTCCCGCTATTTCGGCCCTCTCAATTCCAGGACACTGTACGTGTCCGGGGGACATATCGTTAATCGCCTCGTCAACGGCGCGTTAAGTCGGCCGATTATGTGTTTCCATAATGCCGTTTGGCGGAGGGGTGAACGGGACGAGGAAAGATGGCCGTGAGAAGATGGCCGAACGAAGGTGGTACGACATTGCGCGATACAGCACGACGTCTATAGCACCGGTCGTTCGTAATGTGGCAAGTCCCAGTTTATCCCATCGTTCTGCCGTGTTATATACTCGTTATCTCCGGTCCCCGGCCTCTCGGTAACCGCGGCTGGCAGTTATGAAATTGCGCTTCGACGCTCCCGAGGCCAAGCCGACGTCCAACGTAGCCAGCTCTCCTCGAGCTAAGCTATCGACACTTTCTTTACGATGCCCCGAAGGCCTGCCCTATTATCGAGTCCCACTTATCGCCCGCCCCGTTCATTTCCCCCGCCGTATCTGCCCAACCGGTAGCGCTTAACACTCTTTAATTCGAATTTCAATTATGCACGAAACCGTGCCGGCCACACGTTTCCTTGCCACCGATAGCTGGCTCTAACTAGGTAGGTAAGAGGAAAACGAATGCAAACAGTCGATAACGAATTCCAATGACCCGACGACCAGGCTAAGCTGCCATTATGAGACTCTTACCTCTCGCTATTCACGGTCCGTCATCTGCTCACCGATCGCACATTGACGCGTGCCACGGCAATTAGCCTAATTGACACCGCCATTATCATATTATCCTGTTTACGGTCGTATTGCAAATGGGGACCTGCCGTGGGATCCCGAGGGGAGGCAGACTCGGGGTACTTTGATCCCACTTAAACGATCGGACGGTACCCTTCAGCTAGGGTCAACTTACGGCACACGCCTGCCCACTGCGCTGACCGTACCTACTTCAAACTCCATGGAAACCCTCTCCTCCAGGTGGACTCGAAGGAGGTGGACGACCCTGGACGTCCTGTGCCCCTCTTTGTCTCAATCCAATCTGCTAATTATAATCAGCCGCGCGCTAAGTAAGAGATTCCGCATCGTTCAAAGAAAACTTTCCTCCCTTTTACCACCTCATCACCGTCCGCCTTCCTCGCCGCGCCGATGGACTTAATATTAATCCCCGCTGATTGGACGTAGCCTCGAAGACAGCCGAGAAATAGACCTGCCGCGGAACAGCCCCAGAGCTCGGATGCAATAAAATTTCCGAAAAGTCATTTGGTTGACGCACGCTCCCACCTTTTGACCTTCTCGTCCGTCAATGAAAATAGCTCCTCAAATACGTCACGTCAATTATGCGTTATTACGGTTGATCGGGCTGTCATGGCAGACGGCAAAAGGTGCTGCAGCCCGATAAAGGAACAATCAGTGGTTATGAGAGCGTCAGCCGCACAAAGGTCGGGACGTACGCTCGATCCAGCTTCCGGTTCTCCATTCCATTCGCGAGATACTACGTTCGGGGGGCGGCCGCTGCCAAACGAAGTCTCATTCTGCGCGCAAGCCGAGCGCATCGCGCGCGGACAAATAGAGCGAACGTTTCTATACGCAGCTGGTCCGCCTCCGTTGCGCCAGAGAGATACGTCGTAAAGCTCGGTATCCATGGCGACTAAATGGTTAAGTTCACCAAAGGCGATGAACCACCGTCGGTGTACGCACGGCAAGCATGAGGGGGGGGGGGGGGTAAATAACGTTTCCAGCAAACAGAGATAATTATTCCGCTTCGAATAGCACGGGTTCAAACCCTCGACTCTTCCCGTGACTGTTCTTTCGCGACTCCGTTTCCAACATTCCCTCCCCTCTTCCTGCCCTCGAGCCCCTCTTCGCCAATCTCTTCAGCTGCTGCCTCCACCCCTCGCCACTCCTTCGTTTCTCTAGCTGCACTCCGCTCTAGTCTCTCTCGGCCTCTGCGGCTGTACCTTTTTGCCGCCTCCATTCTTCATTATATGTCGCTTTAAATTAGTTCCCACGGTTTATGCCGCGCCGCCATGCTCGCAGTCCCGGAAATAATTTCCGTATCGCCGTGCCGCGGCAAGATGGCAAAAGAATGGTTCGGCCCCTTGACGAGGGGCTGATTCGAGAAGAAGTCTCTCAGAATCGACGAGTGAAGTCGATGTCGTTAGAGTGCCTCGGCGAACGTCCTCGCATTGTACTCCCAGGTCGAGAATGAGGATGTCGGATTATTAGGTTGTACACGGACTCTCTTAGGTTCTTTCCCTGGACTGTTATCCGGCCTGCACGTACAGCCCGTCGTCGACTATTGTCGGGATACCTTATTAACTCTTCCATCTCGATACTCGACGCTCTCGTTCGGCGTTCGTACGACTGGTAATCGAATCTGGCATCAATTAGCCGCGACATCGATCGATCGCGAACGATATCTTGAACCAGCCAACGACAGGTGCGAGCTTCGATTGTGCTCGACCTCGGATGACCGTGCGCTTTATCGTATAATTAATCATTTTCCCCGCTGTCGCCGCGACGCAAACGGAAAGCGTGGTACGCCGCGACGCTACCGACCAGCTTTTTTCCTATCCTGCCTAGCGTGGAGAGAGAGCGCGGGCGGGTGCGCGGACGGACATAGCAATTTTTGCCCACTTCCCGAGCTCTCGATGAAAAAGCGACACAGCCAGAGAGCCGCAACTACGTCAATCTCGGCAGCGGGCGAGACTCGCCAAAATGAAATGGGCTTTATTCCCCTGCCTTCGCGTTGTTCGACCACGTTTATCCTACGCCGAACCGGGTCCCATCCTTCTCGCCAATGGACACACTCCCGAAATGCTCTGCGCTTTTCTCGGAAATTTTCGGTACCCGTACGCTACCTGTTCAAATATCGAAACGACGTTCGGTTTTAGTGTTGTTCGCTTAACGAGTGCGGTTGTCTAACCGTGCGCCTCTGATGGAAGATATTTTCAATCCTGCTCTCTCTCATAACGTGCACGCTATTTTATGGCAGCCGCGGCGGAGATATTCGCGAAAAATAGATTTGCGCGTCCTACGCGCGATTTTATCGAAGCCGACCGACGCCGCCGCGGAATAAAATGAAAGCGGAGGAAATACTGAAATCATTATAAGGGCATATATCTGCAATTTCGCCCCGTTATTCCCTCTGTTTACCGGAACGATTTCCGTTGCAGGATAAAAATACTCCTACGTTATTTTTCGAATCGACGCGAATTTAATATCGCACAATATCGTCCGAGTATGGTACGCGGGCATGAAAACCGTGCGAACTGGCCACGTGTGCGTTCTGCACTCACTGTAATATCGCAATTTCGATTAAAATGACAGCTATGCCGATTATTTGCGAACGGATGGGAAAAAAATTGGACAAGCAAGCGCTGGAAGAAGCTAACGATCCCGGGAGCAGCCTCTATCGCTCTGCAGCTCCAGTTGGCGTCAAACGTTTCCCAGTTCGATGCGGGGGGGGGGGGGGCGACAATCTAAATTCATGCGCCGGAAGGCGACGCAGAACGAAGGCAAATGCGTCCGTATTAATATTCAGGCCGCACGCGCGCGGCAAGTGCATCCGCTGGATGCCGGCGAGCACGCCGAACTTCCTTGAAACGTTTCCAAGGATGTTTCGGAATCGTCACACCGTGTATTAATTTTCACCCTCGCCCGACGGCATCGCTGGCATCTTATCAGTTAGCCTGCCGCATAGAAGGTTCGTGCGCGGCAATTGATTAGACTTGGCCCCGCTCCGCTCGGAATACGAGTTTAAAACAGGGTCCCTGCTCCCATTCGAGCCGAAAATTTCTACCCGCCGCATGAATCTCCGCACGTCCGAGGATCGGAGGAACATCGCCGGGACGGACGCGATTTATTTTCGCATCCGCATCGAGATTCGTGTCCCTGTCCGCGCAGACTCGGTAATCGGACGGACAATTACCGGAGTCCGCGGTAATCAGTCAGCTTCCTCCGCGGTGCGCGATGTTTGCCAGGCGGAACGCCGGGCATTTAGTTTCAAATGGACCTGGACGGCCAACGATAATGACACGTTCCCTGCGCGGCTGCGAATCGGAGAGGGAATCTGACGAAATGTCTCGGGCCTCGCTCGTTCCGGAGTTCGTCCCGACGCTCGTTCCGACGCTCGTCCTGAACCTCGCCCTGAACCTCGCCCTGAACCTCGTCCAGAACCTCCTGCCGAACCTCCTGCCGAAGCTCATCCCGAAGCTTGTCCTCGCAGACGCCGCCGCCACGCATCGGGCAATATTTGTTTTTCACTCCAACAGCGGGAGGGCAAACGTAACGCCGCGTGTTTGCACAAGTAGAACCTCCGAGCGAGAGGAAACGGAACGACATAAGACACCCCACCTCGCTTTGATTACAGAACGGCGGGAATGTTGAATTTCGTCGGGCGCAAATTGTAATTCAATTCGGCGGGGTCCACCGCGAGTGCGGCCCTCCGCCATTATTTCGCGCGATCGAGTCAATGTTGTGCTTTAACTCGTTTCCAATGGCGTCGCACGTTAGTGCGCGCGTGTGTACGGTCACGCTGGCGTGTGGCGGGTTGTTTGAACAGCGAGCGAGAAAACAGGCTCGAAAGGTAGAAAAATGAACGTCCGATCGAGCGCGATACGAGCCAACGGACAGGTAGATGATTAAATGCGATGACAGCGGACTCTTTTTTCGGCAAACAGCGACGAGGGCATCGGGACGCGATTCGCGTGTCAATATCGCTCTTATCTTCCCCGGCGCCATTACATACGGCCACTTTTTGCCCGAAGAACGACCATATCCTAGCCGGGCCGCACCGCGCAAACTTCTCCGTGTCCTTGCAAACTCGCGCGGACTTCGAACCTCCCCGCTGCAATGCTATTAAGTGCTTGACGGATAGGTCGCGGGGGAAATTATTAAAGTTTGTTTACTCCTTGTCGAGTTTCATTCGGCCGACTCTCGCCGCGATGCGCGAACGTCGCCGCAAAACAGTGCGAGTTCGCACTCGTCGTTGAAAAGGAAAAGAGACCCCAACAGTCGGACGACCGTTGGCGAGGGGAGGGGAGGGAAGTCGTAAGACGAAGGCGAACGGACAGGAATTACGCGTAAATATTCGTGCCCCGCCGTGTCGAGCCACCCTCTCGACGCGAACGCGCTCGAATAAAGGGGGTCGTATATTTTATTAAGCCAGTGCGCGCTCAATGACCTTCTACCGCGCGATATCTTCCCGCGCGGCGTCTGACGATCCTGGTGCACTGTAAAATTTCACTCGAGCTGAAGGGGTAACAATGCTACCGCCAGTTGCATTTGGCACGATTCATTGACCCCGGCCGACCCGTGATAACGTCTCTTGCGCCGCGGCGTTTACTTCTGCGACTCGTCAATCGACGTTGCGGCCCCGCTTTAGTATTGTCCGAGCCAGTCGCGCGTAGAATATTTCATGCTCGTAGGGGATGTGGAGAGAGAGAGAGTTAGATTGCTTAATACCGGGTCGCCCCATGTTTTGGGCAACTCGGGCGATTCGGGAGATTTACGGAAAACATTCGCAAGGGAAATGCAAACAGCGCGCTAGGCTCTTCGGGGGATGGGGGGTGTTGGAGGATGGGGGTGGCGGAGGGTGGTCGGAGGGGTGAATCGCATCGGGACTAAAGAGCTAACAGCGCTCGTCATCGCGGCGAGAGCATAGTGCATTGAAGGCGCAACGGCGCGTACCCGGGGCCGCATATGGGACGAGCCGGACGAAAATGCATTCCAGCAGGAAGGTTTCGCGGATCGACGCAAAAGCGGCGGGCATTGTTCGCCGGGGCGAGTGTGACAAAGGCGCGACAGAATACAGCGGGACGCGGGCAAATCTACGGAACACGCGCGTATCTATAAACACGGACGTGAGGTGTATGCGGACGCGCGCGCGCGAGCGAACTCTCACGCAGCCTCGCGAGAACTGGTCCGCGTAGAGACGACGAAGGTCCCGGTTGCGCGCGTATTCGTACGTGCGATTCTCGGGGGTGTGAGCGTGTGGTCCAGGCCGATTCGGTGTGTGCGCGTCGTTGGAGACGCGCCACCAAGATATACGGCACCGACACGATTTATCATCATGACAATTTCGAACGGAACGCCGGAGCACCCGTTTCCACCCTCTCTTTCGCCACCCCCACCGCCCTCCCACCACCCCTGCGATCCTCTCATCCAACGGCATCGGAACACGCGACCGAGAACGCTCTCTTTCCCATTCTCTCGCTGTCTCCGTTCGACCCTTTCTGGCGAACTCGCCACCGTCTCTCGTTCGAGGACTGCGGCAAAAGTTGCTTATATGATTAATCGAACCTTTTCTGCCGCCTCGCGCGCTCGCTCGGGGATTAAATTCGTTTCTTTGCCGTCGCCGTCGCCGCGGCGTGGAGCTTGGCCGCGCGAAACCGATCGTTCATTGTACGTGTTTTTGAAATAAGGATTTATCTCCCTCGCCCTCTGTCCTCCCTTCGCCGCTCTCGGGGAATCCGCGAAAAAACGCAGCTGACCCCCTCGACGATCGGCCACTAGGCAAGAGAGAGAGAGAGAAAGAGAGAGAGAGAGAGAGGGAGAGAGAAAAAGAGAGAGAGAGAGAGAGAGAGAGACACGGAGAGAGAACAAGCACGCGCGGATCGGCGCGCGGATTCGGAAAGTTCGCAATCAGCGGGGTGCGGCCGTCCACGGTATTTTATCCGAACCGACGACTTTTGACATCGCGCGGCCGATTGCGAAACTCAAATTTGCACGCCGGTACGGGCCGAGCCCGGGGGCCATAAATATTCTGATTTTAAACGGCGGCACAGGTTACGCGCGTCGAAGCGCTAAGGGCGTGGCGCAGAAAGCGCAGCTGATTAAACAATTGGCATTTTGTAACGTGTTACGCAGGAGGGGCGGGGGAGGGAAGGGAGGCCGTGGGGGCCTAGTGGGGGTCCAATTTAACTTTGCCCATCCCGCCGGGTTCATATATCGAACTGTTGTCCCGGGCCATTTTGTTCCGGGCGCGAGCGATCGCGTACGCGTGTACGCGCGTGTACGTATCCACGCTTTCGGCCTGGCCGGGGTTATTTTTGAGCCCAATGCTTTTTCGTCCGCGCCAGTAGCCGGCCCCCGTCCTCGATAAATACTGTGTAACGCAGTAATCCGGCAGCAGTGAGCGCCGTCTGCGCGAGTGCTTTTAATAATTATCCGAACGCGCCGAATAGTGCTCGAACTCTACTGCCAACGAATCGATCTAATTCCGATTCGATCACCGGACCGGAGAGGGGGGTGCGTTTAATTAAAAGCTGGCGATCGAATGTTCCCGTTAATGCTGCAATTTTATTATTGCAATTGGAGGCGAGGGCGCTCGGGGTTGAAAAATTATGATCGTCGGGATGGACGCGGCAAGCTGTCGACAGACGCATCCTTCAGTCAGAAGGTACGAGAGGATCATTAGGTCGCACAGTTATCCTTTTACGCGGATCGGAAGGACACAGTCGTCGACGCTGGTCGGGCGCGATCGAACGAGAGGGACAGCGCGCTTCGGACCGCAGGCAGATATCTATATTTTACCCACTCCACTGTCTGAGCACGATGCAGAAAGTAGACAGGGCTGTCGGATTTTTACTGGCCGTAAACCTTTTTTACGGTTTCCCATGGCTTTACATACGCACGACGCGACGTCGGCCCCACCCACCGAACGCTTCGATGTTTCAATGAAGCCGGTACGCTCCTCGTATACGGATGCATGCGCGTCCGTGTACGCATTACATCGCCGCATACTTCGCACCCCGATACCGCCACCTGCCTTAATATACCTCCGATAGAACGTACGACACGGCGCGATATCAAATTTCAAAGAGCGATAAGTCGGCGCAGCGGCACGAATCGACCTGGCGGAATAAAGCGAGAGCCCCAAAGGCGGGCCAGCGGAGAATTTCGAGCAACGGCGCAAGGGTCGTCGGACTACATGAAACGGCTGTCAACGATGATCAGATAGGAACGTAAAGCCGTCACTGTCGACGTTTACGATAATCGCGGTGAACGCTCACTGCACTCCCGGAACTTTCGCCGCAACGGCCCAAGTTTATAATCCCAGCCTCAAAAAGCGTTGTAACGCGATCGCACAGGTTGGGGGGAAGGGGGGGAGGGCACAAAGTTCCCGGATAAAAGTAATCCCCGAACCAGAAAGCCCGGAGTCGAACCCTTCCTTTTTTCACTTTATTCCCCTCCTTTTTTTGTTAATTGGCCCCTCTCGCGCTGAAACCTGGACGGGATAAGAGCCGAAAGAGGTCATGGAACGCGGCAATGGCTTAGGCGAAAGAACGGGGGGATGACTGCCTTCCCGCGACTCTCCGTCCTCCGGAAAGCTCGTGGAATCTTCCAATTCGACTAAGAAACTCGAACGCCCCTGCCGGCAGTTTAATCGAATTCCGCTGCGGAGCCAAGGACTCGGTCCCCCCCTCCCTCCTCCTCGGCTCGCGAATGCATCTACCTAGATACTACATCCCGTGTACGTGTGAATACTTCCGACCCGCGGCTGGTCGGTGTGCGTCGGAGGATATAAGGTCCGACGAAAGAATCCGGCGTCTTTTGATAGTGGCCAGATTGGCATCTTTCTCCTGGCACAATGGACAACGGGTTTCGCGCGGCCACTCTCCGATTGTCGGGATAGAATGTAAATGGTTCGGCGCGTGGCGAGTTATGGAACTTCCGAGAAACGCTGCCCTCGGCCCGTAATCGATGAGAAATGCGAAGATAAGGGCGGACGGAGGGCTGCGAGCTGATTGCGGGAAGTGGCGCGCAACTTTTGCCGCCGTCACTTAGCCGACATGCGAGGCTGTTTGTTCGACGGAAATATCGAGGTATTCCCTTGTCGGAGGTGGGAGTGGGACGATGAGTGCGGTGGAGCGTCGAGGAAATCCGTGGGTCGCGACAATTGTGTGCGTTAACTTTTCCTGATCCTCCGAGAAGCAGAGACGCTCATCGACTTACCGCTGGAAGACTTTACGGCTGAAGAACTATCTTTGCCCTGAGTAGCGCTTTCGCGAGTAAACTAATTCAGGAAGAACCGTGTCATTCGATCTGAAAGGGTACGAGCCGCAAAAGGTGCCATTTGCGAAGGTTCGACTTCTTACGTCCGACGCGCATGCCTGATGCTACGATCCTGAATCCCAACAGACGATTACCATCTTCCCGATTGCTAGTTGGGAAGCTCAGATTCACGGATCAATTTCGCGAATCTTCCGCGAAGCGGCAGCCAATTCAGGCTGCCGGATATTTTTCTTGGACGGACCTCCTTAATTGCGCTGAGCGCCGTGGGACCGATCATTAGCCCAGAGCCGCGGAATTGGATCAGACTAGCCGGCAAACTTGCCTCGGCAAGATACAATCGAGTACAGGATAAACTCCCGGGCTCACCGCAATACCCTGACAAAATACGAAGTTGGCGCCGTGCGCTCGGGACCCGGGGAGCGAGGGTAGGGAAAAAATGCGAAATTCGTCGGCCATCCGTTGGTTCTATTACGGCGGCTTAGCCGGGCGACGCTATTTTTCCGGAAGTCCGCCTCCGTTGATCTTGGCTAACGATTATACTCGAAACTTCCTCGCGGACCGTTTACCTTCCGGCACCACCCCATACCGGCCCCGCCACGGAGACGGCCAATTACTAACTTTCAACCCGGGGAGAAATGATTGTTATAATACGTTTATCGCCGCTATTTATACTCGTCAGAAGTTCGCCGGCGTCAGAAGTCAGCTTGAAGCCGTTTCGAGGATACTCGGCTAATTAGTTACCGTGGAATTCTGCTCGGACGTATCGTTAATCACTCGGAAAGCCTCGTCTACGGTGCCCTCCGCTTTCTTTATCGCGTGCCTCTCGCCTTCGCGTTGCCCACCTTGGCGTCGTCCTTGGAACTCGTCCCATCATCCCACCCTCTCGAATACCATCGGCCGCCTCCCAATGCAGCGAGACTAATCCACTTTGAGTCAGCCAGTGGTAATAATCGAGTCCGCTTGCATGCACGCATCTACGACCCTTCACCTGACACCCCTTTGACAACCCCTCTCGCATAGTCTGTGAGTCATGCTAATTGTATTAAGCACGCCGGTAGATTCGTAAGTGTACGACGTAAAGCTAGCTGTACGAAACGCACCCTCGCTCGGAGCCGATTGTCTATCTTTTTGCCATAGCCACCCTCACGCGACCTGTTCCCTTTCTCACCCCCCTGTCCCTCGATGCATATATTCGCGCGTCACAGGTAACGAAGTTTGCGAAAGGGCCGAGGAGGGCCGGGCGCGTTCGCGCGAACGAAGTTAGGCTGAAAGCGGAAAAGTTAAACGGCCGTGTAGGCGTGTGCATGTATATACTAGGGGATGAGGGTGGGAGCAAGTTGCAAGAACGACAAGAACGTTCTCTCGAAAGTCTCGAGTGTACCTGTGGAGTGAGTCGGGAAGCTTTGTGTAAACGAATTGTCTCTTGATTAAACGTAGCGGCGGTCCTATGCGAGAAATTCTCCGCGATTCCGATCGAAACCCGACTCGGGACCTTTGACCTCCTCGGCTCCATTGGACCTTCTCCGAAGATGCAGTGTTCTATACCAGTCATCCACGGTCTCCAGTTTTTAAATCTGCCTACCAGCAGGTTCAAAATTGTCTTCGTTAGCGAATTCGCAGGATATCCTTAATTCTATTACTTCGGCGCGCGATAAAACTGGGAACGGGCAGCTAATAACGCTTTTCAATGGCCAGCGCCGATCGAGAAGAGCATTTCGAAGTAGGCAACATTCGTCGATGTTTAATCAACGCTAACTTTCCGTATCACGTTAAAAACAATCGCATTTAACGAGGTTACCGCTCGGAACGTGCTGACACCGCGATATCGAGACGATATTGGCTTTCAACAGATATCCCTGGTGCTAAACAGTTTTTATCCGATATTCCGGAGCAAAAACAATACGGGACTCGCCCGCTCGTGTCGCGTATATCGTTGCGTGTAATCGCGCGCAAATTCGCGCCGCTGCTCGCCGTCCGGAATCGTCAAAACAAAAAATTCGCTGCCCGAGTTCATCGGTCCCTCGCCATTCGGCGCGTACGTCGATCGTTTTGGTCCGCGTTTAGTTCTGCGTTTCGTACCTTCGTTTCGTTTCTGTGTTTCGTACCTGCGTTTCGTTCGACATTTCGTTCCGCATTTCGTTCCGCATTTCGTTCGACGCTTCGTTCCGCGCCTCGTTTGCCATTCGTCCGCCATTCGGAGAGACGGAATGACAAAGGAGCCGGGATATCGGACGAAATATTGACAGGGGAGCTAATGGCCGTGCGGGGAAAGATGACACGGCGAGACGGACGGAATTTATAAGGGTGTCTATCCGCGAGACATAAATATTCTAATTCCGCTCCCTTGAGTGCGGCGATATATCAGTCGGACGTGTCAACGACTAACCTTGCGCGTGCGCCGTGCGCGTGTGCGAGATTGCTCGCTCGTAGGTACAATGTCGCGCGGCAGAATTGAAGGAAATAGAGGGTGGGCTCATTTCGAGTGAGGGGGAAAGCGCGATCGACGAGCACGGAGAACCTCCAATGGCAGCGCATTGATCTCGTTAAGCAAAGTTTCCATTAACATTGATATCGGCATTACCCGTACCGTATACCGTATCGTAACGTCCACCACTCGCACTTCTCTCTCTCTCTCTCTTTCTTCCTATCTCTCTGCCAGTCGGTTTCTCCGCCGCTATCGGTCTCGGCCTCTGCCGATCGATACACTTCATCAAAGTATACATTAATCTCCGGCTTCGCAAAGGGCCCTCCGCGAATGAAAGTTTCGCGGGTGCCGGTCGCGATAAAGATGATATATCGCTCTCTTCTTCGCGTCCCACGGATAAACTAATACTCCGCTGACCGTTATCGGTTAATTACGGGACCTTCTTGCGCCGGCGATGCGTGTCGGCCCGCTTAAATTTGCGTTGCACGTAGATGGGCGACCTGTCCCGTACATATCCGGCAGAAGGGTGGCCGCGATCTCTCCCCATCCGGTCGTGCGCCACCAGCTACCCCCTGCACCCTCTCGTTTGTTTGCCCATTCCTTTATCCGCATAGCTGCCCGCCTCGTTGACCGACCGCCGAAGTCGCGTATGTTAATATCCCTCTAATGTAGTCGACCACCGTGGCCCTTCGCGGCATTCAGCGGAGGATTTCGAATTCGGGACGAGTTTCGAGTCCCGGCATTCCCGTCGACGCCGTGCCGGCCGGCCTGGGCCGAGGCTTAAATTATGCGTCGCATTCGCGCGCGATACGCTCGGCCGAGAATCGTCCCTGAAAAGCAATTATACGCCTCGGGTACATTCGACGTCAAAGATCGTCGGAGGTAACTCGCCAGAATTCATTATCCCCGGCGAATAAAAACTGGCGATGGGGTGCGCGCGCGCGCGCGCGCCTGTGCCTGTGACCGAGCGCCACGTTGCAGCGGCAAATATTCAACGCTGGTTCGGCTTTAATTAAAGCCGCGCTGGCCGGCCAAGCTCTGCTCTGCGTTGGACGCGGCGAGAGATTTTTCGTTGACGCGCTGTAACATATTTTTCAAAGTAAATCCCTGCCCCGATCCGACCCGTCGATCGGAACTCGACGATCCGTACCTACGATCGGCGCCGACGTGATTACTCGGTTAATTTATTAACCGGATTTATTCGACGGCGACATTGATTGACCGAATTTAAGGGTCGCGAAAAACGGCGTAATCGAGGCTTGCGTTAAATCCGCCTCCTCGATCCCCTCTCATCATCATCAATGTCCTCTTCTGACACTTATCGATATTCGCAGTCAAGCGCGTGCGGTAGGCCAGGCTCGTGCGCGCGATTCATTGGCGTAGGTAAAGAGGGCCAATAAATCTCGGTCGCGGACGAGTGCTCGATTGAAATTTTGTCCATCGGACAGTCATGGACTTCGGACGCCGACGAGGTCGATTATGACGAGCGGCGGCCGAGGGCAGATTAAATTTGGCTCCATTTAAAGTTCGAGCCGCGAACAAGAAGAGGAGATGCGCCGCGATAAGTACAAACTTTATTCCCACCCGATCGCCACCCGCAAAGTCATCCTCGTGGCCCTTCGGCGCAGCCAGTTTAATTAAATCAGTGCGGAAGCGATGGCCGTAGCAGTTCTCGGACTTTAATTCAGCGGCTTTCAAAGGCGCCGGGGCTACATTACGTCTCGGCGAGCAGTTTAATCGCAACAAATATGGATTCCGTGCTGCTCCCTGCCGAAGGTAAGTACCCCGTAGGAAGTGGCCGGGAGGGTGGCGAGGGCGGCGTGGGTGCTGTAACCGAGTGCCGGGGGTTGGAACTATTCGGAATTCGTGAATATACTCTCCCGGCGTGTGTACGTGAAGATCGTTACGCGGGACGAGGAGCGCGATACGTGCTCTGATTTCCAAAGCACGGCTATCTTCCGCAACGGCCATATCAATTGTTTATCGATAATACCGCTGCGGATCGTAAGGATAATCGGCCGGGCTCTCAAACTTCACAACCGGCGCGCGCGCGCGAACGTTCTACATTGGGAACCATTCCTTTCGCATTTGCCCGTCGAATCTTTTCTTCGCAGGAGCTATAGCCGGGGTCTGGCCATGCTCATTCGGCCCCTTCCGCGCATTCATGCATTCGCCCGAACACTTGACGGACCCTGTTCAACTTATCCGCTGTCCTCGTTACGGCGGATGGAATTTTTTACTCGACCTACGCTTCTAACGTATCGGCGAGGGATGTTCTTTGCAGCGATTCGAGGCGGGCATAAAAGAGCGATTATGCGGGAACGAAGAGAGGGACAGAGAGAAGGGTAGGGGTGAGGGGGGGGGGGGGGAAGAAGAGGTTTCTCGGAATTTCACTGAACGCCGGAGTTTACGCGCTCCGTTCACTTTTACGTCAAGATGCGCCGCAAAAGGTAGTAATGGCGTTTAGCGCGTACCAACGGCAGACCCTTTTCGTCGAGTTCATGATTTCGAGGGTATCCCGACTCGCTCGGCAATGCGGGCGCGTAAAGTTACCCACCAGTCTGTAACTGTGCGTTCTACGAATCGTCGAGAGCGGCCTGGCTTTTATAACCACTTCTGCTTTACGCCGTCGTTCGCGGTAAGAAACTCGTTCGTCAACGAACGAACGGATCGACGCCGTCGGATAGTGCACCGATGCTTGTTCCAACTGTCCATCGAGTGGCCCGAAGCTGCCCGAACCCGCCGATCGGCAGCGAGCCGAACGGATATGGAAGAGAAACGAGGTGCGAGTAACATGCAAATTTCATTACGGCAACGCTCATCTCGTCATTAAATATTTGCTCGTACCCGGGAGCGATTTTTATCGGGTTTTCCTGCGGTGGCCCCGGCAATCGGAATCATTCCACCGTTAAATGTAATCTGTCGTCGAATCGGAAAAGTCGCCGGCGGAAAAATGGCCGCTTTCAGGGGTAGAGAGAGAGAGAGGGAGAGAGAGAGATAGAGAGAGAGGAGTGAAAAGAGAGGGGTGCGATAACGAAATCGATTACGTCGCCTGCGCCAGGTTTAACACCGCCGATATTTTTCGAACGATCCCTCTAATAAAACGACGGTCCCGCAGAACACGCGAGGCGGAATTCTGACGTCGGTCGAGGAAGATATTGCCGATAAAGGTAGAAATCGGCCGGGACCCGGAGGCTCAGCGAAAAATTTATCGTCCCGCTTCTTTCTCGCCGAGATCGTTTCAGGCGGACGGCTTCATAATTTTCATAATTTTCAGCCGTCGGACCGGGGGGTCGTTATGTCTTTCTGCCGGCCGCGTAACCTCGCGTCGTGTCGGTGGTAGTTCACCTGCGACGTCGCGAGCGTAATTTTACGTTCAGCTCGCGGCCGTAAAGCGACGAGGCAAGCGGTCGGGCCAGTATTCTAATGCAGGTACAAATCCGTCGCGACAAGAAACTATATCCACGGAAATGGAGAACTCGCTCCCGTTCTCGTGGCAGCCGTGCGATATCTCGCGGCATCGTAAGGGAGTGGCTGAGATGCTTGGATAAGACGTGCCTAAAAGGCATCGAAGAATGTGAGCTCTCAGTCTTCGATGGACCAATCCTCTACAAGCTGCTTTACGATCCTGATTGAATTAGTCTCAGAGACTAGATTCCATCCATGAGTCGAAAGTAACGCTTATCGGCCATAAAGAGTGACTCTACAAAATTCGCCGGCGTCACACTCGATAATCCCGCAATTTCCTGCCGAAGCGCCGCGAAGGAATCCAGGCAGTCTGGCAAGCGGAAATCTAACTAGACGCTGATCCGAGACGCGAAATCGTGTTGCCTATCGGCAGAATGGCCGAAGTAAGGTTCGGCGCTTGACGTAATATACGGTATTCGAATGTATGTATGTATATGGCGCGCATATGTATGTATGTATGTAAACGAGGAGCCTCGACGAAGCCGCTGGTAAAGGGAAATTACGCGATATCTCGGTAAGGTCGCAAGGATGCGCGGCTGCGGCAGGCAGCGCGAGTAGGACGGCATCGATTCCTCGCGGAAAGTCAGCCGGGCCGGGAATGTGTGCCGTTGACGAGCTGGCGAGGCGGAAGCGGAAGGAATTCGATCGAAGCACTTTTTCGCGCTCTGCCCCTTTCAGGCCGACGCCGGCCGACGCGAGCCGACGGCTCCGCCGCTTTTTCCCCGACGATTCTTTCTTATCCGCGGATTATTTACGATCGCCGGCCGCCATAAAGCAAAGTCGGCCACCCATCAAAAAGGGCGGCCGCATATCGCGTCGCGTAGGACGCCGCGCGTCCGTCATGCCGGATCTGACGTAATATACGGTATTCTGATGCGCCTGCCGATCGACGTAAATCTGGACTGACCCCGGCCGCGGGCCTCGCCGATCAATCAGCCGATCGAAGACGGACTGCATCGGAATGCTTTTCGCCGGCGTGCATTATCGAGCGAGAGAAGCCGCTCGTTCGGGTGGAACGAGTCAAAAAATTCGCGTCGCTTTTTTTTTTACCCTGCAAAACGTTTCGTCGGGAATCCGACGATTGGCCATCAGCGTGTTTAGCGGGCTGGGTTTTGAATAAAAATAAACGGCGCCCGGGGTCGATGCCACTTTGATATCGAGATGAACGGTATTCAATCTCGGCGTTGCGACAACAATACGTCGACCGGCGTTCCGCCTATTTTCGTTCGCGTCACCAGAAAATATTGCGCAACTTGACGGTTTAAATTTCATCTCCCCCGCTTTGCGGCCGGATCTTTCGCTCGACGCTGCGGGCGCTTTCCCGCGCCAGGCAGGGGGGGGGTGGAGAGGGGTGTCGAGGACGCCTTTAATTGTTTCATCGTATTTGACAGTGCATTCGGGCGAACGACCTTAGCGAGAGAGCGCGGGAGGCGGGGTTAATGAAAAACTGAAATAGGCCCGGCTATAATTGGAGCTCGTAAAAGCGCAACTGTGCATCGGAGTCGAAGGAAAATCGTTTCTAGCCAGCCGAAATTACGCTCTATCCCCCGGAGGCACGCGAACGTACGAGATATTAAACGGAATAGAATTAATGTTCCGCGAATTACCGGTGCGTGACGGGAGACTTTTTTTTCTACCCCCAGTATTTCGGATTGAGCCGCGTCGGTACCGCCATAAAGTCGGCCTGGGAATTTTTCCCCCTTTTCGCGAGAGAGAGAGAGAGAGAGAGAGAGAGAGAGCACACATCTTGCTCGCCGTCTCTTCTGTCACGCTCCCGCGCACAATGATACAACGCGTTCTTCCATTCGTTCTTGTTTGACGTCGGTAAATACTAAACGATGCGCCGCTGAACGCGTACTCCGTGGGACGGAATCGCCGCGCAGTTTCTTTTTCTGCCCCTGTTTTTCGCTCAGAATGCATAACTGACTTAGCCTCGGTCGTTTCGGAATTTTCTTTCGCTTCTTTCGAAAGAGCCGACGCGCGGAAAACTGTTCGCGTTCACCCGTAATAAAGAACATCGTGCGTCGCGCATACGGTGTTGCGAGGATAACGTCTAATAAATCGTTAATTCTGACGCAATTGCACGGTGCGCAATTTATTCGGTAATTTTGATCTCGGCCACGACGAGGATCGAAAACGCGTCAATTTATCAGACCGCCGACGGCGTATATCGCCACTGACGATGTAGCACGTCTGTTAGGCCGAATTTAATGTAATATATGGTATTCCAATGCATGTACCGACACACACGCCGAGGCGTCGCGTCGGTGTGCGTGCGCATAGACATGTTTCATGGTAATCCTTGGTATGGTTAAGTCACCTAATACCCCATACGGTCGCAGGAAATGCTAGATGGAAGATACCATTAATGTGACGTGGATCCAGGATATGGATATAGGATATGTCACTGTCATGAATAATTATGGGGAACAAAGACTGTAATTAACCGGGGGGACGCGGGGCGTAATTCCCCGTGTATGTCTTGACCGATTAAAACTATCGATCGATTCCCCGCTCTCTCGCCGGTCAATCAAATTCACCGACACGTCGCAACAACAACAGCCGCGTATCGGCATTCTTAGTTCGTGGCAAACAGTTAATCGCACAATTTGCAACATGCTTTCGTAACGTAATTGTACCCACAGCCGCATCTGAGAATCTGATCGCAGCCCTCACCTGCTCCCACCGCCTTCGCCCCGGCCAAAGTTGAGCGTGGAACGTGCGTGGAGCGCGCGTGTAACGCAATAAACCCCATTCCGCGGCGCGCACCGCATAAGCGTGTAGCCAGCCGCGATAGACACATATGCGACTTTGCATGCAACGCGCGCCCCTCGACTAAACCGACGCAGACTCCGTTGATCCTTGGCAAGGGAAATTATGCGGTACCTCGGGGGGGCTCTGGGAAATACTACACGGAAGGTATCATCAATCCGTACGGGGCTGTCCGTAGATATAACGTTCATATAATACGGATCCGCGCGACTGGAGCGCGCGCGCGCACACTCGCGTAGTCTTGCACACTGACAGCGAACGCACACCGAGTAAAGAAGGTGGGTGAACCCAGGACAGAAACGGCAGTGCAGAGTCACGCTCATCCGTCTTAGTGCCTCGGGTTTCCACCCTGAAGGACGTCGCAGGCGCGGAGAAATTCAAATGATCTCGTTACCGCCTCGTCCGACGTCGAATTCTTGCCTCGGGACAATGATCCTCGGAGCCGGGTTCCAGGTAATTTCGACGCCAATCGTCCGCGCTCCTTCCGCCAGTCGGCGGGAAAGTATTCGATATCGGAAATCAGGTATCCGCTATTGGAAGCGCGGCGAGCTCGATCGGAGGGCTCGAGTAGAAATTTTCCCTCCGGGCGAAGGCCAACCTCCCCCACCCCCGCGCGCGTCTCCTACCTTTGACAATTGAAACGTGCGTTCGCGCCTCGACTAATTCCTACGAGCGCTCTGCCGTGAGAATGTGGACGCTGTGATTAACCGACGGCTCGGCGAGGCATCATTGGCGGAAATTGATAGGGCGCCCAACCGGTGTCTCCATTAACGTTCCACTTTCTGCGGTTTTCGTTCGATGTTCTCTGCCGGATCGTCGACAGACTTCGAGCTGGTCGGGCGAACCCGGCCGGGTTGGTTTTGTATACCGTCTATCGTTATATTATTCTGCCGATTCTCGAGCTGGGCTGTTTCGAGGTTGAACCTCGAGATGTACTCGAGGCCTGTTATATGTGGGCAGCGAACGTTGAACGCGGATTCAAAATTTCAGAAACGTTACTTGCGAACAGACATCAACGGCCATTGTCGGCCTGCCCTTTGACCTGCCAAAGGGTTGACTGCTGAAGAGGGCGAGGTTGAGTGGCGAATGCGTTTGGCATGCGTACGCCACGCACTCGCGCACACCCGGCTGGCTCACTCTTGCCGAGGGTATATCCGTAATCTGTATTGATTTATACCGTGTACACGCTCACGGCAGAGTCGGAGCGAGAGAGAGAGAGAGTAGGAGGAGGAAACTTTTCGCAGACGTATTTACCGAATCGGAGATTCGCGTGATCGTTCTTTCGGGCTGTCAGGGCGGGTCGAAAGTTTCGCAAGACATATTTTACCCTGAGACCACCCACTACCTGCCTGTCTCCCTTCCCACCCTCTGTCTGTCCTTAGCTTACGCCAGCCGACTCTCTCTCTCTCTCTCTCTCTCTCTCTCTCTCTCTCTCTCTCCCTCTCTCTCTCTCTCTCTCGCTCACGGCCGAGCACCGTAGGAATTCACCCAGAAAACATTTCCTTCCAGTCGACGAGTTCGAGCGCAAAAGTCCAGCGCGCTGGAATGGGAAGTTTCAGGTCTGCGGGGTAAATTATGGACCGTGAGTGGAGACACGCGTGATTCGAGGTTGATCCGGACAGTCGCCGCTATATGGGGTGCGGCGGAAGTTTGCATACCGTGCCAGGAGGGAACTGACCTGCGATGATGTATCGATCGGCGATACCTGAAGAGTCGTCCCGCGCTTCCGTGCGTCTCTGCGAGGCATTGCACTCGCTATTTTTATCCACCCCCTACCATCCCCCTCCGGCCGAGAGATCGAAACCGCGTTAGCGCCAGCGCAGATAATGAGATTTAGACCGAACAAAGCTACGATCGTTCTAGATAAGGAATATGGGCGCGATCGGATTGAGCGCTAATACACTCGCGCGCGCGCAAACGACACACCGACACACTTCACCCGCCCGGCGAGGATTTATGGGAGATCAGATAACGCTCGAACGTTTTAACAAGCTGCATTTTTTGTCGACAGACTTATTGTCGATGCGGCAGCGTTGAAATCGATTGCGTGCGTTAACGGCGGCCATTGTCGGCACGAAAGAAATTACGTAATGCCATCGACCTGCGCTACCGAGAATTCAAGTTTCCTCATTTCCCTCGTCTCCCGCCCCACGCTCACCCTCCCTCTCTCCTTTTTTTCGAAAGTTGGTAATATTCGTCGCGCACGAAATTTTCTGGGACAAAGCCGCTGATAAATCTCCGGAGGACGAACGGTCGGGAGGGAGGGGAGGGTGGGGGGCGAAAACGCGATGGCGTGTCTCGCGTCGGGAGGACCGTTCTCCCGGTCGGGATAAAGAACGATGTATCTCGGTCGTAGGAGGAGAACAGTTTGCCTCGCGAGGGTGCAACGATTCGTGTCGATTCGATTGCGAGAAACTGTGGCGCGCGCGCGCGCGCTCGTCCGCCGACGTATATCTTCATTCGGCGAGAGCGTCGGTTACAACAAACAGCGTCTTTCGTCTGCGTCGCCCACCCTCCTCGAGGGGGGTCGAGAAGGAAAGAGCGAAAGAGTGAAAAGCGGCGGTGGAATTAAATAAAGCATAGACCGTGCGCCACCGCGGTTCCCGTATATACGCCGTGTCTCGAGCCGTGAAACGCAAGGAAATTATGTCTGTCCACCCGGCCGCGACGATTTATCGCCGGCAGTCTGCGTGTAACGCGGTAAACGGGAAATCCGAAGGAAAGGGGAGACTACGGAGGAGGAGGAGGGGGGGCGGAGGTAAGCAGAAGCTTCGGGAGAAAGACGCGTCGTCGGGCTCTACTCTTCTTCGCCAGACTGGCGGTCTCAGAGTCTTCTCGATTACGTGAAATCGAATACGCGCAGGGCGTCCCATCCCTCTCGTTCCGCTGAAAGCTCGTTGAAGGTCTCTGATTTACAAATGATCGATTTCGCTCGATTAATTAACCGAACGAGCCCCGATACGATGATCAATATCATAGCTATGGCAAATGATTTTCTAATTCCGCCGTAATAGGACTGGCTCGTAATGTGGCAATAAATATAACGATGCAATAATAATACGTCATAATAGAATACAATGACCGTAAACAGATTGACTACTGCCTCGGCAAAGCGCGTATCCCATACTGTGACTGCCCGGGAATGTCACGGTGGAATATTTATTGTCGACATAACATGATCGTAACGCAATTAGCAATGGACCGCATGGACAAATACGTCGTTCCGAAGTAATTGGGATGTTTGTCATTCGGGCAGTTTTTAACCGTGTATGCGGAATTATCGCAGTTGGAACATGACCTCGTTACGATTTTTCCAGCTATTTTATCGGGCTAAACATTCTTTTCATATTCAGTAGTTTATCGTACCAATATTGACGTCGATCCGCGCTCTCATGCTCTAATCCGAGCACGCTGCTCGCGCATAAAGCGCATTGTGCGTACGGAAAATCGCTCCGGATCGCGAAAATAATTAGTTGACAATGGCCGTTTGTCTCGCGCGCGTCAGACACCGTTTCACATAATTCCGCCTGCAGAGCATCGAAGACACATCGTCGCGCGACAGATAATGCACATTCCATAAATCTTTCGATCACTGGAACTGCCGGGCGGTACTTACGACCTGACACGGTCTTGATACAAAACGAACGATAAAACGCTCCGGCCCGAGAGCATTGCGCGCACACAGTGGCACCTCTTTGTGCACCGGACCCGCCGTGGATGCGCGCACGCACGCGGTCGAGCACACACGCTCACCGCGCACGGCGGGGGCGAATATTCTCGCGCCACGAGCGCGGCACGATTTGTGCATAAATATTCCCATGGAAGCGATAGAATCGGCCTCGATCTACGAGGAGACATGCGATCGTACGTGATGGTGCGCACGGTAGAGGCGAACGTTCAGAGAGTGATAATAGCGACGCGGCAATGTGGCTCCGAGACGTCAGACAGAGAAGGAGAGAAAGGAAGAAAGAGAATAAGATGAGCGAGAAAGAGAGAGAGAGAGAGAGAACACGAAGAGCTAATTTTGTTTTCGCACCGGCCAACGGGCGCCGCCATAAACGAAATCAGACAACTTATCTGATTGGGCTCAAACGATGCATTCCGCGGCCAACCTTGTTAGCGCCCAAGTACCTCCTTCCAGGGCAGGGATCCCGAAAAATGAGGCTCGAAAAAAGGACGCGCACCGCTTCGTCCCGGCGAACGATCGGCATAATCTTGGCTTAGCGAATCGTTACATTCGCCGCACGACGTAAGCGCCACCCTGATAGACCTTTCATACTCGCGTTACTTCTAATGAAATTTCATCGATATTCCGACCTCGCAGACCGATATAGGAGGATGAGCTCGTCGAGGGCGTGATTTCGATCGGTTACGCACGATCGGGTCGGCAAAAAATTGCTCTACAAATATCGTCGGCGTGAATGCCCGTGGAAGTTTCGAGAACGAAGGGCTGATCGGGTTCGTGTCGACGAACGGCCTCGTACACGTCCTACGCCGAAAGATTCATCGCTCGGACAGTGATGCGACTAGCTCGTATCTCATCCTTCGCACTTCGTTCTCGCCTCTCTCTCTCTCTCTCTCTCTCTCTCTCTTTCTCTCTCTCTCTCTCTCTATCCCTCTCTTTCTCTATCGGACACTTATCGCGTCTCCACGCAAAACGAGCTGGCGAACGTATGACGCGACCGAGCGTACGCCGGCGACGATAAACGAAACTTTATTGGAAATAAAACGTCGCGGCACGTCGGACTATAAACTTCCGCGTTGTCTGTTTGCGAATAACATTGCGCGCAAGTTGAGCGGGCGGAGGACGTGGCGTAGGATGAGGATTCCGAGTAACCGGTATCGATCGACGGCTCGCGGGTGCCGACGTAGTACGGCGAACCGTTAAAATTAAATTACGCCAAAAGCGCGGAGAGACAGCGCGGACGCGGAGCTATATAGAGGGAGGCTTTTTTAAATGGGCCAGAAAATCAATGCCGCGGCTTTGGCTCAGTTCCTACCCGTGTCCGACGCTAATGCGAACGATTACGTATCCCGGCCGGCGTGCCTACTCGCGACAGGGAATATACCGTAGGAGGCTGAAAGCCGATCGGGAGGACGCGCGGCTTGATTGTAATATTATGTAGTCGGGCCGTTGCCGACAATTAGTAACTTACGACGATGCCTAACCCTACCACCGTACCCGTTATAACTGTCGCCGGCACTTTGCCGCCTCGAGGATTGGCATTGAAACTGCGCTAAGACCGGCACGGTGTAACTCGAATTGAGAGTGGGAGGTGCGGGAGGAGGGGGTGGGATGGGAGTAGATCGGACGAGTGGCAGATCGGGTTTTCCCCCTCCCTGCTCGTTCCCGTCTTAGGCTTAAGCCAGGCTAGATTGTACACAGAGGGGGTCGGAACGTTATGAAAAGCGCTTACATCCTACGATCGCGGAAGGTTTCCACCCTTCGGAGAGAGGAAAATCGAACCTGTCTAATGCGATTCTGATGCGGGGCTCTCTCGCGTGAGCCGCACGAACGATATCGGGGGGGGGGTTCCGGGCGGAATACATAAAACTGAAAATAATATATTTCTTCGCGTTCTATTGGGAGCCGGGAGGCCCACCGAGGCCGTACGTGAGCGACCGCTGCCGATCGCATGCTACAATCGTCAGCCTGCGAGAGAGAGAGAGAGAGAGAAAGACAGAGAGAGTGTTACGCACACGTGCGGCATCCTCGTCGATATGCAGAAATTATCGTCGATCGGGAACTACTTTCCCAAACAAACGCGCTCGTTTCACGGGTCCGTTCCCCTGAAACCGCCCAGAAACGGCTTTCCGATTCCGTGACGCGCGGGGCCAAAAAAGCAACCTGAAACTGACGGACCTGAAAAGCTTGCAAACGAAAAGATCGCGGAGTCGATAAGAATTAAGAGCGGCGATCACGATAAGCGATAGCCGCATCGTCGATGAAATTCATCGGCCGTCAGACGGTCGGGGCGTGTAACGTGACTATGATCAGGATGGCACGAGGCCGTTATCGGAGGACAGGCAGGAATATTTTAAAGCAGAGATAATATATCTTGCCGGTCGGTGATGCTGCGCGTACATGCGACCGGAGGTCTCGACGGGGCAGGAGGGCAAGCGGGGTGAGGGTGGTCGGAGGGCGAGGAGGGGTGGAGAACGGGCTGGCACAGGGTCGAGTTTGGCCTGTGCATGCACGGGTTCCGGTATACGCGAACAAATACAGCTGCGCGCGTGTACGGCCCGGCGGGGAGTGGGGGGCGAGTCGTAGATCATTATTTAGCATAGCTTCCTCGGCGGTCAGGAGGTGGAAAATGGAGGTGAGAGAAACACGGCCGCTGTACGATGAGGCCGAGCTCTCGCTTCGGAGCTGGGATCGGCTCGGCATAGAAAATGGTGCGCGGGAAACAACAAGCCGTCGCCATTGCTGGTCTCGTCTCGGTACCGCTGGTGGGATCGCCTATGGCTGCGGCGGTCTCGCGAGTCACCCCTTTCTTCCCCCTGCCGATACACACACTCCCCTTTCCGCTTCCTCTCACTTCGCACACTTTCTCTCTTTTCCTCTTTCCCTCTTTCCGTCTCTGCGCCGACCTCGGCCGCTCCGACCGAACTAGCCTGACAAGGATTTATTATCATCGATGTGGCAGCGACATAAAACATGATGAATCGAGTCCACTTCGTCCGTAGACCGCCGTCACGTTACGTCGCGCCCCGCCCGAACGCGGCCTCCTAATACGTTTTAATTAATCGTCCGCCGGATTAATTTGTCATTACGATGCCATTTGGCCCGATCGCGGCTCGCCTTATCGAACCTCGCGCGACCAGCACCGGGACGGTTTAACTTCGGAGTCGCCCGCGCTCGCTTTAACGGCGGCGCAAGGTCGCCGAACGCGATCGGACAATATCTGCGAGAGTGGGGACGGCCATCAACTTTGACCCCGGTGCGTTACGATCGAGAGAGTTACGACACCTCGATATGTCGCCGAAGCGTGCCACTCTAATGACACGGTGAAATCGTGTGTCTCGGCCAATCGGCGACGCCGCCGTCGCCGCCGTCGCCGCCGCTTGATTGCAACATCCACACGAGATACAGGCGCCTGAATCAATAATGACTCCTCGGTCAATTACCGTCCGGCGTAGCCGCCATAGTCGCCGTGGTCGCCTGCGTACCGTTATGAAACCGTTTGCCAACTGTAAATTAACATCGGTCACAAAGTTTGCGGGCTCGGCCTTCCAGTTCGCCGCCGTTCGAGCCGAGCGGGAAAAACCTGTATGGGGCAAAATGTCACGAACCTCGCGGACATAGTTTCTTAATGCGCGCACATTTATCACGGTGAACGGGAATATTTCACGGCGAGAACTGCGCGCGCGCGCGCTTGCTCGCTGATGTTGCTCAATTAACCGTATTCAGCGCGCTCGACATACAGAATTCCCCTCTAATCTGCCTCAATCCCCGGGAAGATTTAGTTATTCGTCACGGGAACATATTTTCCCGCGTCAGGAGCGAACGCTGGATTCACCCTGCAGGCTCGATGCGAAGGTAAGACTTACGATCAGTGCGACTAAACTGATTCGCTGGCTGGGCGGTATACCCCGTGTCGGTGCAAAGCGCGAGTAAATCCGAATTCAGCCCGTCGAGGGTGCCTCAACCGCTCGATCCGTGGGATCGATAACGAGTTAAGCCGCCTAAATGCAAATGGCGTGATTTTCCGTTAACATGCAATTCGCCAGTTGAGAACGTTCGCTCCACGTATCGATGTTGTTCTTTCCGGAATAACCTACCCCCAGCGTAATGGAATAATATGACGGATCTGTCGGCGATGGGAGTGGCGGAACTGAAATTAAATTGAAATCAGTTCGCGGTCTTATTATAAGAAATTGAAACGTCCGAGCGAGCGCGCGCGCGCGAGGAAAAGAACGTACACCGTGGACGGTCCAATGCATATCAAAGGAAGGATCCCGTAGCCATCGGCAACAGTTGTCTGTGTGGGTAGAGAGAGCGATGCCTCCGCCGGGGAGGAAACGGGCTCGTTCGAACAAAATAACACGCCTGGCCTGAACTCAATTTCACTCCTTTTTTTCCCGCATCTCATAAAATCGAACAAAAAGCCGCGAGGGGGGGAGGCCTGTTATGAGGACAACGTGCAGAACCTGCCGGCGCGCCGGAGTGATCTTATACCGAGCGAGGGGCCGTTATTTTTACGGCATCAAAGGCGGCCCGGCGCCGGCCGTGTTAAAGTAGACTATTTATCGGCATTTAGCGGGTAGCGCACGACTACGTATACGCGCATGCATCGTCGTGGCCAACACGCGAGCGGACGCCGCCGGTGGGCATCGTCGATGTAGCCGCGGCCTGATAAACGACTCCGGTTGTTTATTACTCCCGGCCGACCTCGTATTAAATATTTAATACTTTAATCGCCTCCGCATCAAGGGAAACGACGTGGGCCGGCTATCGGACCGAAAACGTGTACGCCCGGACGCCGAACTATCGCGACCCGAGAGAGACGGGCTGCGAAAGGATTTTGCGGGCACATAAACGCATATAAAGGCATATGAACGATCCGAAAACGGACATAAACGCGCATAAATACACGCGAACGCACTCGTCCGCCCATCGACGCACGTCACCCCGTATATAGCCCGTATAGTTATAACCGGCTTCTGTCGCAACGGACTAAGCGGATTGAAATGGCAGTTCGGCAGGGGTAGGCTGAAACTGTGAGATAAAAACAAAAAAATGGTGTCCGCCGAAGGCCTCCCCCGTTACTGGTCCACTTCTGGCCGCCGACTAATTAATGAGAATTTCGAATTGCCCCTCGAAGCGTCGGCCGCTGGGCAGCGAATTAAAGAGTTTAGTCCCGCTGGGCGTCAATAACGTGGCATAATTAATTACCGTGCAGGACACGCGTTTTCCATTCGCTCTCGCGCCACCAACCTCGACCGTCGATCCTTTTCCGGTAGCCTACCCACCCTTCGTTTCGCGCCCGCACTCTTTTTCATTGTCACCTTCCTAACCCGTCCTTCATCCCTTTCATTAGCCTTTTCTTCTTAACCGCTCTTCATTAATCCGACGGGGAGCGCACCCCCCCTTACACAATCGCGGCATTAAAAAGTCAGACGCGGAGCAAAGTTGGCGCAACAGCCGTTGTCTGGCCACAGTGGCTGAAACGTATCCACGTACGGAAAAAAAATGTGGAGGAGCGGAAGGAATGTGGAATCTCGGGTCGGCGGAATGCAAAGGGGTTTATAGGTGGCGGCGAGCGGCGGCTAGAAAGAAAGGAAGTAGGCCAGAACAGGGATGTGAGAGCTAAAATATTTTCGCCCCCGGTCATTGCCGCGCGAATCGGCCCACAGTAACTAACGATCGAAAACTATACTCGGGGATACCGATGTTTTTATTTTTTCCTTATATTTTTTTCCCCTTTCCCGGTTGCGGTCGGAGCGCGCAGTTTGGCGAGAAATATCGTTGAGCGAACTCGCGAATTTTCGCACAGATCAGAGCGCTCCCATGGGCGCGGGGAGCAATATTTTTGACGGTGAAAATTGAACAACCGTGTTGCACCGCTTGTAAAAACACTTTGTCTTCCCGGGAATTTCATTCGCGACTAAACCGGAAGCTACCGCCGCTGTGCACTTAACGAGATTGTACGTGACCGAGGATGCGCGTCGCACTTGATTGAAAACAATTTTTTACTTCCACCTCGTATCGCGGCGCTCCTTATCGCGAGCGTCTCCGATTGCGGCGAGTGCTCCTCATCTAAAAAATCTCTGCTGCTCAGTCCTTAAAAACAAACCGGTTTCTCAAATTTGCAGAAGCCGCACTATGACGAAGGTACAACCCAGCACCGTCCTCGTTTTCGGTCATCTTTATAGCCCGCCGTACGTCTTGCGGCCAATTAATCTGTCGCACGGTTATGATCGGCGTTGAATCGCATCGACACGATGTTTCGATAGGCCGTAACAAGGGGTATGTTCTGCTCGTGGGTAGAGGGGGTGGGGTCTCGATCATGTAAACGTCGGAATGATCGCGTCACGCTCGGACTCCGAGCGATAATTCTCGACAATGGGCGTACAACGTCGTCCTACGGCAATTGGCCGTTCAGGCCGCGATGTCGGGTATATCTTCCGGCATGAAGTATCACCTGACACGTCCGTATCGTAATAATTCACGTCCACGTCATTTTTAGCCGCCTTTCTCTCTGCCGTGGTGGCATGCGCGCGGGCGCGCTTGCGACGTACGCCTCTTGCTCGCGGCCAAGATTTTCTATTCCACCTGTTCATCCATCATCGTCTCTCTCTCCTGAAACCCGACCACCTCGCCGAAGGTCTCAGCTGCGGTCCGACGTGACGCGTATTGCACAGGGTGGCTTCCGAGCCGGGA
Source organism: Anoplius nigerrimus (assembly GCA_914767735.1). Lineage (NCBI taxonomy): Eukaryota > Metazoa > Arthropoda > Insecta > Hymenoptera > Pompilidae > Anoplius > Anoplius nigerrimus. The sequence goes on from OU612080.1 coordinate 625,137, forward strand.
AACGATACGGCCCGGCGAACGAGAGGCACCGATGGAGAGCCAGCGCGCGCACGACTCCCATGAAAGTTCAAGATTACGTCATCGCCAATTCAATTCCTGCCTGATTGCCGATGGAAATTAGTTCCTGAATTATTCGACTCCCGCGATCCGGCATTTCGTTCGGCGAGCGGTGATGGATGAAGTCGAATGAACGTCGGGGGATTATCCTTTTTCCGCCGGAGAACTCACTTTCGCGCAGCGATTTACAAGCTTCCACTCTACGTACCCGACTCGCCGTAGGGATGGACTCGAAATTATTCGGCCAATCGACGAGCCCACGGAGCCGGAGATCGCTTTCCGCCGACCGATTACACGATCGGCCAACTTTCGTCGCGTATAATTGATGTCCAGCGGGATAGAAAATTTCATCTCGCGGCCAAGATTGACGAGCCGCCATTGTGCGAGCGGGAGTGTACAAAGTGCCGGTACTTCGCGACAAAGTTCGTAGTCGTAGCGGGGAAGCGACGAAGTTTTCGTGATATCCGGTTGGACAGAAGGACGTAAGAGCAAACATGCTCGTCGTGGAAACGGCTCGAGGGTTGCCTGGGCTGCATGGCTTTCATGCACACTCTTCCGAGATCGACGAGAGAAGGAGAGAGGGAGAGAGAGAGAGAAAGACATAGAGAGATCGAATCGTTCCAGGCCGTGTTTCGAAGCTCGACATTGACTGTCCGAATCGAAACGGATCTATTTACAAGGCACGACAACGGTCGAGTGCCGGTTCTTATTTCCGTAGTCCGACTCTCGTTCTCTAGCCGAGATAAGGTAGCGAGTAATCGGAAATGTTTGCCTGACCGTGAGCTTCGGGTTACTCTTGCTACTCGCGGACGTACTACTATGTTGACAAAATACTCCGAGTCAAAGATGCTTACTTCCCGAACAACCGGTTACCTCGTCCGCGAAAGGCTAGAGAGGAATATTGCGTCGACCGCGGCGTTGATCGATCTTTCGTGGAGAAGTAAAGTGTAGGACGTAAAATGTTCTGTCGGGGCTGGAGTCGTCGATGAATTTATCCCCTCGTTCGTCAGGACATTGCCTGGAGGAGTTGCGTTTAGGAAAGGATAGGCGTATGTAGGGGCGTTCGTTAGGGTTGACAACAAGAGTCCAGACGCAGTCGGAGGGCTGGAGCGAAGAAGAGAAAGTCTCGGAGGATGACAGAGGGTGGTAAGGGAAAGATAGAGAGAGAGAGAGAGAGAGAGAGAGAGAGAGAGAGAGAGAGAAGCGAAAAGGGTAAGATAGAATGACAAGGTCGAAGTTAGCAGACGCAGTGCAGAATACAAACCCAACCGCGATGCTTCCTATGCGATTCACTTGTTATCCTGTCTGCCGTGGCGAGGGAGGGTGCATACGAAATTAATTTCTTACGCGTGTATGCCGTCGGGCAGATCGATAGTCGACAGGAACGCCATCGAAGTTCGCCAAAAGGGGTTCACCCGCCTCGTCGAGGGGGCGAAACCACGGCCGCGAAACGATCGCAATGAGTTTTTCCCCGTATTCGTAAATGAAACTCGAATTGGACTCATCCCCGTGGGCGCTTCGAGTTGTTATCGGGAATTTCGCGGAACGTCGCTGCGCACGGAAGCGGGAAAAGAGTCGAAAATTGCCGCTTCGAGGCGCCTCGTGCCCCCTCCGGAAGAGAACTCTTAAAAGATTATGATCGCAGATCGGGAACAAGGAAGCTGATAGTCGAACAGGAACGGAGTATGGCGAGCGCTTTCGTTCGAAAGTTTCTACTCTCGGCGCACACGTCATTACGGGCAGCGCGCTCCGTATAAGAATGTCGATGTTGCGCTCGGCGAAGATGCAGGTTCTGATACCCAGGCGTCCATGCTTCCTTTCACGTTAATTACTTCCGCGATCGTAAAGTTCGAGCCGCTCGCAAAATAGATCGGGAGTTCCGAGACGAACGATGCCGAATTCTGACTCGACGTTACATCCCACCCACCCCTGGGCCAATATCCGCGCCGGATAATTACAGTTTGAGGCAGTTTCATCCTTTCGCGTGCGAGTTCACGGGAGCGGTACACGCCTCGCGCGGACGGGTAAAAAGAGCCTCATCTACATTTGTAAGGGCGAAGACTGTGTACGGTAGCGCAATAAATGTGTTCACGGCGCGTAACGTGCAGCGGCAAACGTGTTCCACTTCTTGCGCTATCCAAACGTGGCCCTCCGTTTTTAGGGTGCTCCGCCTCGCAGAGAGCTCCCGCCGAAATGCAAGCTGCTTCCTCGCATTCGCGAAATATTTTACACCACGGCCGCCGCCGCCGCCGCCGCCGTAAATAGTCCAAACAAACAAATTATCCGACATTGTGCCAATTCCACCAAACGGCCTTCGATCGACGTCCAACCCCCTCTCTCGTCATTTCTTTATCCGCGGCTTCCAACTGGGCTCGATCAAAAACATTTTTTTTCCCCTCAGCGCGGCGCGGCTAAAATATTTCCCGTCATCGGCGAATTTAGCGTCGACAGAAGCAAAAAGATTGCTCCGCTTTATCGAAAACAACATTTTTCATGCATTTTTTTGCCCCTCCCTGTACCTCAATTTCGCCGGTGTCGCAATTAGCTTCGGAACAGTGTCAAAGGGGTGTGCCTGGATGTGTGCGGGCCGTTAGTCAAAGTTCCATCTCGCGCGGAAGGCACTATTTTCGACGCGATACGACGCGCCCGCCTCTGCGCGACTAAGACGCTCAGGGTTAGAGCGATGCAATCGCGGGGGTGGAAAAGAGAGGAGCAATGGGGTTGGCGAGAGAGCGCAGCAGACTCCCCGAGAGGCACTTGGGTCGGAGTAACACAAATCTTTGAGCATTCGGGGCCACGACAGTGTCCTATATACGGTGAGAAACTGTGAGGGAGGAAGAGTGCGAGAGGAAAGGCGCGGGTAGACGTACTTTCCGAGTGGCGGAATAACGTCGGTACAGGGCAGGACTTGTTACACGTCGACTCGAAATGCTTATTGTCCGCTACTCCCGTAATGGAAAGCAGCGAGTTGCGCAACGCTCTCTCGTTCGCTTTCAGATTGCCGGGGGTAGCCATGTGTCTGAATGCGTATACCTCGTCGAACAACGGCTTACATACAGCTCGTCGCGACTCTCTGCGCCGTGAATTCGGCTAATTGACTTTCCCCTTCCCTTTTTTTTTTGCCAACAGCCAGCCGTGCGCGCATCCGGCGCCGACGGTGAGGTACGTGTGTATATGTAAATGTGTACCGAAGCGGCGCGCAAAGGCTGGCGAGGGCTGAAATTTGTACAAGGCGGATCGTCCGCAATTGAAAAATTCACGTCAGCGGGGCGCAATCTATTTGTCGCTGGCTTTTGTCGTCTGTAGCCGAGTGGAGCACCGGCTCGAAAGTTTCACTCTTCCCGACGTCTAATAACCGTTTAACGTATCACACAGTTCTACTACCTTGTTAATGTAAGGACACTCACGGCAGTCTAGCGACGGGATTAAATCCGTTATCACGGACAGAGCCCACCCACGAGCCAAACAGGAGAAAAAAGCATACTGGCCGAGGGATAATATTAAAATCCACGCGGCAAAACAAAAAGAGTCAAGTGGCTCGTGTGTCTCTACCTATTCGGAGGATGTCCCAAGTAATCCTGCAGGTTGGGGTAAAAAGAGTCGTCCGGTAAAACTGTAATCTCCGTTACGTGCGATCTACTGCGCGACGGGGAGAGTGGCGGAGTGGAGTGGAGTGGGGAGGATCAGGCAAATTACGTCTTATTATTCGCTTTGCTGCGCGTAGATAATAAAGTGAATGGGGAGAGGTCGTATCACTCCCATCGGAGAGCGAAGGGTAACACTGATTTAATAACGAGCGACTTGCTTCATTCTGTCAAAGTAAAGCGCATAATGCCTCCCTACACTCGTTCCGCAGCCGATGGGGATGACGGAAAGGCCGCCCTTTGGAAATTGCATTAAAATGGGCGACGCATTTTGCGCTAATCCTCTTTCGGCGCGAGGTCTTGTTTGCGAGACCGGCCGACACACGGCCCGGGAAACGTCAAGGGAGACGTCGGGATGCATGAATTTGAAGCTTGGGCCTCTCCGCGCAAGGCCGAATTCCGTGAACAGAAACAGAGGCAGGGCGAGTTTTGGGATCGTGCGATCGCGGCCGGGCATCCAATTTGCGAAATTGCCCGTGAAATCATGCGTTTATGAGCCGAGATAAACGACCGCCCAAGCATTCGATCCTCCACCCTCACCTTCCACCTCCTCTTCTCTCGAACATCCACCCCTCGACGTCCATCCTTTGCCCTTCGTTTCGTCCCTCCCCTTATCCGATTCGCTGCCCTCGACGCGTAGAATCGAGAGGAATAAAAGGACTCGAACCGCAAAGCAATCCGGACCCGAACCCAAATACTTCATATTACCCCACCCAGGAGAAAATGTACTGTCGCAAATTAGCCTTCCGGGAAATCGCAGATTGCACAATCGGAAGATATGCCGAAAGTTCGTAGTAATAGAAGGATATCGCGGCCGATATCCGTGAAAGTTTCGGTGGCGCGCCGGGTCATTGGCTAGATACGTAGACGTACGTATATATATAGGCAGCCCTTTCGCGGCTCGGCCTTTCGTGAAGAGCCAGGCTGACCACCCGCTGACGGTCCTTCGGTTCTCCGGCAGTGGCTCGTAGCCGGCCAAAGCGGCTATCGATCTGGCCGCAAGTATCGCGCGACCCTTTCGTCACGATGATGCCTTTCGTCGAGGCCGTCTCCCTCCGACCGTGGCCACTGACCGAGCCTACGCACACGCGCGCACACCTCCGTGCCAGGACTTACATCGACACTCCACCCCCCCGGGCAGCCAGGAGCGTCAAAACTGACGAGTGACAAACGAATTTTACGCTCTGCCGGCGGAGGGAATCATTTTCGTTAATTCGTCGCGGCCGATGTTTGCAGCGCCCTGTTTGACGGCGATGATTAAACAATAATTGGATATAAAATATGTAAAATATTCGCGGCAGGGATGGACGGGGGGGGAATGGACGCGATTGCGGGATTATAACTCGATTTGTTCAAGCACATCCGGGCATTACGGTGGGATGGCGGTGAGGTGGGGTACCGGTGGGAAAGTCGGCATGAAATTCGGATCGAATTGTTCGGCCTCGGCCCCCCCCCCCCCCCGCACGGTAATTGGGGCACGAATTCGGCCGGCGTAGGGCCACAAAGGTGAAATCATGACTGGAAATCGGACTGGAAAAGCATCGGGAGGGAGAGAGAGGGAGAGAGAGGGAGAGTGCGCGTGCGCACCAGCGCGGTACAAACAATTTGGAAAATTGGCATTCGTAGGAGTTTATCCGGAACGTATCGGTGTTTACAGCATCGGCGCGCGGTAATTTGGTAATGGAATGGCCCGATAACGAGTTCGTGAGCAGATTTCGGAAGCCCCGGTGCCGCGGTGGACAGGTCGCGCCGCATTTTCCGCGCTTCGAATTCGTCGCTCTTCGTGCCGGATAGCTATTTTGCCGGCCAAGCGAAAAGATTCCGGACGCCTGGCTGTGTCGCGCTTGCCGCGCCAACGATGTAATTTCGACGCTCGGAAACGTTCGGCTCGCCTCGCCTAGCAGCGCTGAAATCGGCGTCGAGCCTATCGGCATAATTCAACCCTTGCAGACCCAAAAGGGCAATTTTGTCAAGCTGGAAAGGTAGCCAGGCCAGTGACGTAGCGACGTCGACGTCTAATTTTTTGCGCTCGCGTCTCAAACGGCCCACTGGCACGCCACGGCAAACTGCCGGGGGCCACCCTCTTCAACCCTCCACCCACACCCCCATCATAGTCGTACAATTACGGTAGGGCAACTGCGCGCCTCATGAACATACAATATTGAACTTCCCCTTCGGTCGTCGCCTTTGCTTAAACGTCGTTTTCAGCGGTGGGCCGGCACGAAAGTTCTAATTGAGTCTGTGCCCTCGGATAACTTCTATTTTCAAGTTGTCTCTTCCCGCCTTCGGCTTCCAGCCCCCTCCCTCCCTCTCTCTCTCTCTCTCTCTCTCTCTCTCTCTCTCTCTCTCTCTCTCTCTCTCTCTCTCTCTCTCTCTCGGTCTCTATTTCTCCCTTTTTGACTCCCTGTCGCGACACCGACGGGGGTGCAGGGATTGGAAATTCGACGGGTAAGGGAAAAAAGCGCGCGCGCGCGCCTGGCAGAGTTCTTTGTTGCCTGCATGTCGGACAGGGTTCGGCAAGAGGGACGAATTTGAGCCCCGAACTTTCTTGGCTTCCATTAGCCGGCCCTGTCAGTCTCGGTGCTCAGGGAGCCTGAGCTCTTCTCCCCCCCCCCCCCTGCCTGGCCTACCCCAACCCCCGACGAATGACGAGTCTTCCGCCGAAAAAAGGTGAGCGCACCCTCTCCCTCCCCATCGACAGATCCTCAAAATCGCATTACTCACCCTTGGCGAACTTAAATAATTAATCGAGCCCACCGCGAGCCCGACAGACGAAACTTAATCGTCGCGAGTCAGTCGGTCGCGAGCGCCGGATCGGCGAGGGGAATATAGGAAGCGTCGATCGCGTCGGAACGCCGGAGACGCTAGACGTTACCGAGAGTGTCATCGACCGACGAATGAAACTGGCGGCGTCGCATGTAAATTTCATACGGAGCCGCTTCGACTTTACTTCGGCATCGGTCGCCGGAAGAATAAGGAAGCAGCGTCGCCGGCTCTTTTTTGTCCCCCAGCCACGGCACTTCCGGCCGACGAGGATAATTGGCGAGCCAATTAAAACTTTTCCCGCCCATCGTTTGGCAGGGATCTGAGGAATGGAAGAAAGTCGGGCGCCGAAGGAGGAGGGGAGCAAGCTGGTTGACAGTGGTAAGGGGGAGAGTAAGTTAACAGTGGTTAAAAAGCAGTGGAAGAAATGCAAAAGAGAGAGAGAGCGCCGGGAGGGGGAGGAGAGAGGGGAGAGAGGGAGAAACTCGAATCTTACTTTCCTTTTCGAAGAAAGCATTCCTCTCGACTGTTAACGTATCCCGTCATTCCCGATCGCGACTCGCCACTTTCCCGCTCGAACTCCTCGGCGAACTGACGCTATAACAGGCAAATTCCTGGCTCCGGCCGAGCCCGTAAAAGTCAGTCGTCGAGGTGCTCGAGGCTCGTTCGCGTGATAGGGGCAAGCCTCATCGAGCACTTCGTTACCGCGTTAACGCGCGGACTTACGAAGCCACTCCGTTCTAGCCAATTGCCAACGACCGAGAGTGCCGCGCTACAATCTTTGCGTCGCGCGGGAACGACGTCCGCTTCCACTCCGCTTCCACTCCGCTTCCACTCCGCTTCCACTCCGCTTCCATTCCGTCGTATCGAAGCGGAAGAACTTTCCGACTATGGAGGACAGTCCCTGCGATCTATTAAAACGGAAACTTACGGAACTATGACCAGTTCAAATTGCGTCCGAGCGTTCAATAAGCCGGACATACGACGCTATAGATAAAAAATGGAAACTCGTCGAAAATTGTTCTAACCGAAGTACGAGGTTAAAGATGATCCGACGATCTAATTTCTGGTAGAGGGTGGTTGAGTCGGGAGATAAACGTATTGTCCCGGCGCGATCTCGTTCCCATCTCGATGTCATAATCACGCGAGTGCTCCGAACAATGTCGCGCTCGAGTTCCTTTACCTCCTACTTCGTCCTTCTCTCTCTCCCACCCTTCTTCCCTCTTCTTTAGCCTCCTCCTCCGACTCTCCTCGCGCCGCGCGAGCGGTCGATCGATAATGGAAGAAAGGCACGAGCGCGTGCATAATTCATTTGCGGCCTCTTGTTTTTCCCTCCGCCGGCATGCCCGACGTGTACAGCGTCGTACAACTTCTTTCTCTCGTGCTTAGTCACCGCCCACGTGTAACCCAGTTTCCGCCGGTGGCCAGCCGCTTCTTTCCAGCTACCTGTACACCCGGTTACGCGCCCGTAGTGGCAGACCGAGTCTCATGATAGTGTGCGTGCCCGTACATTGGCGGCGTACGAAGAGGGTACATCCAGCCGCCAGGGGGTGGGGAGGGGTGAAAAAACATCCATCATTTCGCGACGTGGACTCGCCGCCATTGCTACCCTTTGTACCTGGGCTCCCGCGACGTTCTCATCATGATCAACGTATCACCTTTCGTTTGTCATTAACGTCGGGCTTGTCGGACACGTCGCAGCTTTCGTTTCGTCATTCGTCAGCGGTGACATTTTCCGCGCCCGACACCCTCTCACATTGTCCGACATCGTTTCGCACCCTCTCGCACCCTCTCGCACCCTCTCGCACCCTCTCCTATTGGCCGCCGCGCCGCGGAACGAAGCGGACTCTGTACTCTCTATCGCGAACTTCGCCGCATCCCGCTTCCCGTTCGCAGCATCGGATTCGTGCCGTATTTACGAGCCATCAATCGCGCCGCCACCAAGCCGGAAACGCGCGCGGATAATAATATTTTTATCCAAGGGCCGCTCGCCGAATCTTCTCGACTACGTTGTCCGGGCTGACAAAATATTGGTTATCGTTTTTATTAACGCTTGAAAAAAGGGTGTGTTTACGCTTGCTTAATATCGTGGCTTCATTGTTACATTCGGAGCCGAGTTGGTCTGGGTTGTGGATGACGGACGTGCGGCGGGAGGGGGGAAGGGCCGGGACAATGGAAGATGTCAAAGTGCCTGAATCATTGAGTGATGCGGCGGGGGCCTCTTTAAAGATATTAGAGCCGTAAAAGGGCGGCAACGAGGAAGATGAACGTTCGCCGTAATATCCCCCTTGTAAAGCAGAGCGATGTATAAAAAGTGATGACGGCACGTAACGGCCGGATATAAAGAGGAGCGTTGGAAATATGAAGTTTCACGCGTCGCGACGGCCGGCAGGCGCCGCGTTTAACTTGCGCCCCGGCGATGCTCGCTGTTTCGCGTAAACTTTGTAATTGCCGACTTAATTCCCTAAGAAATTATCGCTCGAAGAAAGGGCTTGTTTATTTCCCTCGCTACTGTTCTCTGAATGCAACGTTGATTCGAGAACTCTGTTTATAGAAATTTCAACAGCGTAACAGTTGCAAATTGTTTGTTGATAAATAGTGCGGTGCTTCTCAATTTCAAGTCACCGTCGGGTTGAGGTACACACGGTAGTAATTAATATTCTTTCTCATATTCCATTATAAAATTAACAATTAATAGAAAGAATAAAAGTAAATTAAAGAATTTTATCGTGATAACTCGCTAAAGGTAAAAAAAGGCATATTAATTGTTTGACCGTTTTTTCGGAGTCGATGCAATAATTCTCACGCAAGTTATTTGCATTTTTTTATGGCAACGTTGTTGGTAACGTTTTGATGAGTTGCGGTTTTATGACGCGAATGACTCAGGAATTTACAGTGTGTAAAATTTAGCATTGTACTGCGCCAGTTTTTCGACGCATTCTTTATAACAATACGACATACGATACAGCAGTAACGTGTTAAAAATGCATGCTCTCTCCATTCGCAAACAATTGGAAACTTCTACAATTATGTGACACGTGCAAGGATTGCTAAACAATTTGTCAACATGGTATACGCGTTAAAACGTAATGCAAATTTTTCCAATTAATTTGCCTTTTGCTCGACCTCAATGCAGTCATTAATGCCAGAGCTATGATTTGTTGCAGTAGGTAACTATTAGGAAGAATGAAAACATTGGTATGTGACGAATGAAATAGCTCATTTATCCCATCGGCCGACACAATTTATTGGCGCCTCACAACTGCCACACATAAATTCTCGAAACCATACATGTGAACGTCGCTCTCTACTGGTCGTCAACCTCGACAGAAATAATCAATTAAAAATTGCAAGACTGTTTCAAATAAAATGTCCTACGACGTCATCAGTAGAGAAATAATATAATATTGCTTGATCAATTGGTATAAAATCGGCAAGTTGACCGCAGACAGCCATCGGCAGAAAGGCAAAACAACATGTTGACAACGTCTCAAAATCGTGTGCTCCCAATTTCAAAGCCAAGCAGTATCAAGTCTCTTACGAAGCATTTGCGCAGACTTTTCGCGGACTCATATACGAAGCTTCATATATGCAAGCAGAACTCCCACCTCGACGGTATAACACTTTCTAGCCGAGATTAGACGCGCCCCAAGTGAGACTCCAGAAGGGCCTTCCATTAATTACCAAGTTAATGAAGATCAAAGTCTCAGCGTAATTCATGCGTCGGCCGAAAGATCGCAAGCGTACGATTTCTGGACTACTCTTTTGTTTCAACGAATCTTCGAATTTTTTTACTCCACGAACTCTTTCGATCCAAATCTTTCTATCCTCATTAAGACTAATTGCACATTGTCTTGACTAGAAATGTTTCGGTATCATCTCCCATTCCTTACGACTTCTAAACGACGTGTGTAACATAGCATTGGAAACTTAGCGAAACGGCCGGAACGCAATTGGTCGGATAATCTCGCTGCAATTCGGCGTTCGCGTGAATCTGAACAGATAGAGAAAGGGGGGGGGGAGAAGGAGAAAGAGACAACGATTAAAATCCTGTACGGCGTTCGCCCTCGTAAAACATTCCTATCCGCCGATAAAAGTCAGTAGGTACAACGCTATTCCTGCGACGAATAGAATGAAGCGATCTAAGAGATTTACGGGCAGTAAATATCCTTGCCCACCACCACCACTACCACCGCCAGCGTCACCAGGGGCACTCCATACCCCTTTCTGCTATCATCCCCCCTCCCCCTCCCCCAACTCCCCACCACGAAGCCGACTGAAAACTTTCGCATTATCTCGCACGGTAAGTTTTACGTACTTCTGGACATGAATTACAATCCATTAAGGAGCGTGTGTTGCGTAATATTGGTCCGAATGGGCAGCGGGCAGGAAAAGGAGGGTAGGTGAAAAAGGGTTGGAAAGAAAATGGCCCAAACTGGGCGTCGCGAGTTACTCAAACTACTTGAAGCTGCAGCTCCCGAACGTTTTTGAATGCTAAAGCGCAGAGGCAGTAAAGAGTCTTTTGCGAGAATTCAGCTTTTGAGGGAGTTCGTAGGGTGGGGGAAGAAGGGATGGGCAAAGGCTTACAGCTTTATGAATATAATAAGAGGTGCTTCGTGCGCCGCCGCCGTTGATCCGTCAAAGAGATTGCGACGATCGATGGAGATCGTTCGAACGAAAGCCCTGCCCTCGTCGACGTCGTCGGCGTCGGCGTCGTGGCTCAATCGGCTGTCGGAAAGATCCGAGTACACTTGCCGGAAGTCGAGAAGTGGAGATAAAACGAATTGGCTCATGACGCCCGTCTTCGTCTCCGGATTCGTGTCTCGAGGACAAATAGTGTGCATTGGATACGGAAGTGAAGGGAGAGGGAGGGGTGATCAACAAAAACAAGCATTCGATCGGCGATCGCGCATCTGAGAGAATGCTCAGACGAAAGTGCACCGAGAATGCATTATAGAATAACGATTATTAATTCTTCTTGCCAAAGGAGCTGGCCAGAAAATATGAAGTCTTTGACGACCCTTGAGAAGTAACGCCTTCAGCCCCAAACCGCGAATCATTCATGCACTCTCTGGTAACACAGTAAATTTTACATGTTTAAAACCTGCTTGGCGCTTAATCGTCCCTTTCCAACAGACCACCCTCTTGGCAATTCCACTTATTCCCTTTCCGACAATTCTTTGCTGTTATCATTCCCTAACCACTCTTCCCGCACGTGATACCCGAACGGTATCGAAAAGCTTTCGACGAACGGTGGCCCATTCGAAAAAAGGGCAGCTGTCGCACGCGCGCGCGTTGAATACTCTACCTTCTTTTTCCTTCCGTCCCGACGTCGAAAGCCGAAGCCGTGGCGAACTTTCGGCGAACGGGCGAATTTCGCCCGGGCGGCCGGAGTTATTTGAATACGCTGCCGAGCGAAAGGGCGGATGAATTCATTCGAAATGTAAACGCGGGCCAGCTCTCCGCGCAGCGTTCGCCTCGCCGCGGTGCGCGCACCCGGTACATTATGCAGACACCTGGGCAGGAATTACTGTCCGATACCGGGCCAAGACTGGCACTCTGTATATTATTCCGTGCGTGGACCGTTTGAAGGTGAATCATGGCCGTGTGTGCGGCCAATACGGTTTTAGCGTCGGCTTACACTGGAGGGTGGAAGGGCGGTGGGTTGGAGGAAGAGGAGGGGGGGGGGAGTACCTTCGGCGAACTTACATGATTTAACAGTCGGCCTGGGTCGCACGGGATAAGGAAAGGCCTCAAATTGATTTCCGGTGTAGGAGAGGGAAAAAGAGAGAGGGAGGCATGGAGCCTCGTCTTCTAGGCGCCTCGCATGCCGCGTCTGCACGTTTTCCGAAACATAAATCTTTCATGAGCATCGCGTACGTGTGCTTCGAGGAAATTCGCGCGAAGCTGTTGTCTTGAACGCCATCGATACGATCCTCCGCTCGCTGGCCCCTGCGATCTTCTTCGCGGGGATGATTTATATATGTACACGTATGAACGCTCTTAGCGTCAGAACCTAATTGATAATCTGGTCGAAGAAACTATCTCAGTGACGCAGATTCCGTAACGAGCTATAAATGTAATTACATTAAATATTGAATATATATATATGTATCGGTAATTTGAGTCGAATGATCTTTAACTGTGTTAAACGAGTCGAATGAAATGGCGAAACGAGCTCGGCAAACACTCTCGCTTCATCGAAGCCGGTTCGCAGCCGAAATTATGCGGCGGATGTGCATCGGCGGGATCGAATTAGCGGGAGTGTGGCATTTGCCAAGGAAATTTCCGTCGCTCGCGGCCGTGCGACAAATAAAAGCGCGACGCCATTAGTCGGCTGAGCCCGATATTAGCCGGGCGGTGTGACGTCACGGAGCGTGGCACGCGAGAATTGGAGCGAATCATTTCGGGGAAAATTAGCAAGATTTAACGTCACTATATTCGGCTCCCGTTTTTAACGTCGGGTCCTCGTTATGCGCGCGCGCGCGTAGCCCAAAACGTGGGCGCAGCCCGTGGTATATATATGCGTAAATATGCGTGCGTAACTGACGGGCGTGTATAAGTGCACGCGCCGGCTCACTCTTTTTTCTTCCCTCCTTTTTATTTTATTTAAGCCCCCGCTCGGAAAACTGCATAAACGATAACAGCGAGGTCGGGCCGAGTTTAATTCAGGAGGGAGAGCCCGACGCCCGTTGAAATCCGACGGGTCGTATATAAAAATTCGCGGGGCGGCCATTCATGCTAGGACAAGATTAAGTAGTTACGCGCTTAATGAATGGTAAGTTATTGCATGAGAATGAACGAGATGTTCGCTGGCTTAATTAACGCGACCGGACGCGGAGCCACCGCGAAAATAATACTTTCTACAAAGTTTTTATCTCCGCCTCCCCGCCCGCCCCTCGGCGCCGCCTCTCCTTCCTTCCTTCCCGCCGATCTCTCCTTTTTGCGTCTTTTTCTTGTTTTTAAACGAGCGGCTCGCCCAGTCGGTGGGATATCATTCAGGCGAGCGAGCGAGCGTAATTTTCACTTACATGAAAGGAAAAATTGGCCGTAAAATAATTCAGTTGGTCACTTTAGCGCGCGGGCGCGCACGCAACTTTTCGCGTACCGTAATTCTGGATTTTAATGGAACTGCGCTTTAGAATATGCGGGGCATGACTCTTGGCTACAATGCGGACTCGGCCCCGCGGTGCGGAGGCAATTTCTCATTCGATCGAGAAGACTAATTTACAGTAATATTTGACGTAACCGACATTTCACGCAATCAAGCAGTCCACGCTGCTTTTTTCACCGATCGGTCTACCGCTGAAATGTTACGGTTGCACAACGATGACAGAAAAATAGGCGCGCCCGGGAAGCGTTGCGAAACAACTAGCTGAGTTCGATATATCAATGAGTTCATCCCAGGCATGTTGTGCCGATAAGTCAACGTCACGAATCTGTCGGAAACGAAGTTTGCGCAAGGAACGCGGTGCGGCGCAAGTCGTTGCCCGCCAAAAGCGATAAGCGACCTACTGGCTATCAGTGACGAGCATTAAACCGAGGCCATTCGGGCGCAGCGTAACATTTGCTCCCGAGAACGACAAGGCAATTGCAGGCGGATCCTCGCCAGCGATTTTCGCTCGTCCGACCCGTTACTGCTATACGCGGCAGGGTGGCGCGTGGGGGTGTGTCAGGGGTGCTCTCTTTTTTTTGCGCTCTCCTCCCTGACAAGCCAAGCCCCGTCCTACGCGCCGGTCATCGCGACCACTTAAAACTTGTTTCAGCCGTGCGATTTGAGCTGCGCACGCGATCGAATTGTCAAACGCTGACCACCGCTCGTATGACCCACTTCCGAGCGCTGAACGTGATATGTTTTCCCCCGGGCGGTACATCCTCTGCCTTATAATGACTTTTCCACCCCCTTCCGCGGCCCGTTCGAAACGTATCGAAAAAAACATATCGCCGGCCCTCATCTGAAAGCGTCGACACTCTCCGCCGCTCGTAACCTCTCGGGTTAGCCAGTCGAAACTAGACACGCTTCGAACACATGAATAAGATTGGGCGAGGCTGATATTCGTCGAGCGATGAGAGCGGGAAATGGCGCGGAAGTAGGGAAATTCCCCGGGAAACGCTGCATTGGCTCATAGCAGCCAGTTTAAGGATCGACATGCGCGGCGTACCTACCAGCTAGGGGAGGAAGCCGGCGAGGATGTTAGAACGCGCAGGATGTTCGCGTTTACTGCCCTGAGGTATAGCAGTCGAGTCGGGAGCGCACTCCAATTCGTAACAATCTTTGGCCGCAACCGGCTCCGCGGCTTTCGCGCTCGATCGAGGAGGCCAGCAAGCCCGGCGCGCCATTGTGAGAAAGCCCTTAAACCCGTTTGCCATACCAGAACGCACTGTGCTCCGCGCAAATCCTGCGGCGGTTAAATTAGATTAACCCGTTGTGAGCAGATTCCGCTGAATTGTCCTCGTCGCGTACCAATTTATAGACGTGCCGCGGAAGAGCCGTATTGTTGTGTCGCAACCCGCCTCTCTAGTCCGCCCCCTCCCCCCTTCACCCCCTCTGCACCCCATCAGCACTCCCTGTGTACCTCCGACCTCGGCCTCGGCCTCGCTCACTCTGTCTGTGTGTGTCACTTTCATGCATTTCCAGCGGGCGAAAGCACGTTGCCCTCGCGAGCCTTACCCCCGACTACGCCCCCCCTCCCCTTCCCACTACTCCCGCACTCACCCCTCGTAATGTCGAGCTACTCTGTAAGGCAACGCTGGGCTGATACATTTTTTTCTTTTTTTTTTTGTTACAGATATGACAGAATTCGGTTTACGCATGGAAATGTCGGGTACTCGAATATTTTTGCGCAGCGAGGGAATAAAAGTGATTTGTCGCGATTAGTGGAGACCGATGGTGCGGCGGTGACGATATTTTCAACAACGTTTGGGTGTGTCGTTTTTGGGGACGGGAAACATCGTGTACGGTGCGGGAACATGTATTGCGTAAAGTGCCGGAGTGGAATATGGGTGCCTGGGAAATGCGATGAATGGTAGGAAATGGACGGTGTGGATGAAAGTGGGTGAAAATGTGTTGGGTTCTTCTCTTTTCTTGGACCTGTTCTATTCGATGGAGAATTGTTTGACGTGTAACTGGAACGCTGTCCGTTTCGCGAGCACTTTGCTCATATCTTACGCTACCTGTTTCGTTCTGCTTGGGACAGAATCGGGACGACGGGCAATAGCCGAATAAGATGATCAAAAGCACCCCAAAACCGATTGAAACTAAAAATGAGTCAATGAAGAGCTTGTAAAAAAAGAAGTATTTGTGTGAATTTTCCACTTTGAATGTCCGCCGTGGAGGGTGGAAAAGGGTAAAATGTAGTATTTGCGCGTTTCGCGAAGGTGCCGCTCTTGTAGATGACTGCAAACTTCTTTTCTGGCTTTGATCTCTCTTATGTGCTTTTTTTCCATAATTTCTTGTCATTTTTTAACTGAATATTTACGGTAACAGGCATCTGCCCAGTAGCAACTGCCCAGTAGCATATTATACTTTATTGTTCGATGTGTATACAATATCCTTGTTTAGATTTTATGTGTAATACAGGTGCACCTACCTTGTATATACTGTACACATTATTACAGTCACGTTGTTTTAGTCCGGTCTACTGGACCACTAAGCCAAAATACAAATCTTTCATCGATAATCAATCACCTTTTTTATAGGTGATCGAATGGCTCCTTCAGAATGTCAATCAGTGTTGGCCGACTTTTGACCATCTTATTCGGCTATGTCCTTTGGCAGTGGAACGAAATTCATCCGACCAACCTGCGCTTTCGGTATACCAGTGGAAAAAGCATGTAACCGATAAAGAGAGTAAAAAAAGCAGAGGACAATGTGGTCAAGCAACAAATACTTTGAACCGGCGGAGTGCTATAGGACCGAAATAGATTTCAAAAATCATAACCGAAACAGCAGAGAACCGCAGTGCAGGGTACTCAATAGTTGACGAGATATGGGTTAAAAACAAGATGATATACGACGTTGCATTGTCACGTTTCAACCGCAACCGCTCCGATAACAGAGTTAAATTAACTCACGGCACGTAGACGACGTTTTTAGTCCGCAATGACCCAGCGAAGCCCGCCCCGAAAAGTTTTCGCCGAACGAATCGGGAAACTCTGTCAATAGCCGGGCAAAATGACCAAGATAAAAGCGTAGTCGCTCGAAAGATGGCCAGCGTTAATTACTTACGATTATGCCTCCGAACGCGGATAAAGTGCGGACGCTGCGAACGGTTTATCGTGGCGTCGGGGGTATTTTCAACAAAAAAAAAAAAAAAACAAAAAAAAATCCCACCTCAATTACGCGGGATACAGGGAGGCAGTGAGAATTTTTTCGCATGGCCAGCCACAAAGTTCCGCGCGTGAGAACGTGAATTAACGCCGGCGTTATTAACGTCGCCCGCTCGCGGGCGCGGCCCTTCGGGGACCTTTGACGAGTACGTAGGCCATGTCGGGGCAGGTAGGGGGGTGGTCGCTGGCGAAAGGGGTGGAAAGAGGTGAAAGGGGGCGAAAAGGGGATGAAGGGGGCTTGTATCTGCGCAGAGCGCCGGTACATCGAAATAGCACTTGGCCGTTCAGCGGCGCTGACCCGTCCGCGCCGCTCGCATCTTTCGCATCGGAGCGAAGCGAGGAAGAAAGAGGCGAGCGGCCGCATTTGCGCGCAAAGGCCAACTTTCGTTCCGGGACGCATAAAGTTCGCCGTTTACCGTCGGCCCGGTTCGCGCGCGACTATGATAAAAGTCCCCGGCGCGGGTTCTTTGATTAGCGAAGGGTGCTAATGCGAAAAACTGGAACGCGGCACACCGCTCGCTGCGGATCCTGCCCGACAGGATTATCCTCCCTTCAGTTCGCCCTGTGATACGAGGGAGGTGGCCAACTTCCGTGCGAAGGCTGTCGGAAGCGTTTTAACGGCGGTAAGAATGCGTGAATGCTGGCGAACGTTGAACCGTAAGTTCGGATTCTTGCGGATGGAATGGATCGACGATTGCCGACGTGCCGCTCTGCTGCGTTTCGTCATACTTTGTATAACGGCAATTCGAGCGTGAAGTTACGGCAGTCTCCGTAATCTTTCGGTTAGACGAGCTTATTGCCGGGGCGTCGAACTGTTACGATATCTCGACGAACGGCTATTTCAGAAATGTTAAAGAGTCGTTTCTGCGCCCGCAGCATGTTCTCCGAAGAGGAGTGGTGGAGGTGGAGGTGGAGGTGGAGGAGGGCGAGTGAATGGGAGCATCGACGGCACCGTTATGGAGTATCGATACGGTATCGAAACGGGGGACTCCAATTGCGCGAATTTATGCAAGTGGGAAGCTCGCGAAATGGCGCGCGTTCGCATAAAAATTTCATCGGCGGACGTGAGAGAAATTCGCTTCGGAGGGTGGCGCACCCCTATCTACCTACTGTGTGGGTGATAAGTTTCGCCCCGCTCGACCCCAAGGCACAGGATCTAATGAAAGTCGTTCCCTCCGCGACGTCTTACGGGGGCCGTCGTTACGGTTCATTTGAATTCGTTAGCCTTTCATCAACGTCGTCTCGCGGCTCGCATTTTCGCTTTTCCGGGGGGGAGGGGGGGGGATCGTCATTTTCCGGCCGTAGCCAATCAGGCTCGATTGACGTATTCTGCCCTGCAGCGATCTCGCCCGAAAGTTTGAGCCTCCGTCGCGCGAGGTGCCGCATCCGCGTACGGAAAACCGACGAGCGTAATTACAGTATACTCCCGGATCGTAAATTGCTAGCACAATGCCGCTGGCAGTATAATTAACTCCGTGAGCTCGCGAGATTTATTTGAGCGTTTAATTTATTTACCCGAAGCCGCGACAGCGCCGTCGTGTTTTTCTCCAATCAAAGTGAATCCGTACGTTGGGGAGCGACCGGGAGCCGAAGCGATGCTCCGCGGCATTTACATTTTACCGGGGGAAAATTTTTGATTACGCGCCGAGCCGATTTAATGGGACAAACATAGGCAGCCTCGTACCCCCGCGCTCCCCCTCTCAGCTCCACTCCCCTTCCAGCTCCTCCGCACCGGGGAGCACGATTTTTAAGCGAGCCACTGCAACACCTGTTACAACATGTGTTCGCGCTACCGTCGCTTTTGCGGAAAAAAATATTCGTCCTCGCTCGCGCGCCGACCCAATTCGATGCGCGTTCAATCATCGGAATATGAATTAGAACGTCGCTCGGGCGATATTTTCCCCCTCGCTCGCTCATTTGCCGCATCGCAATTCCCAGCGGCGTTCACGCTCCTTACTTAACATCGCAATTAAGGCGTATCGTACGTTCCGCGGAGCAATTTTGTCCCCGCGCTCGTCGGCATTTAACTTCATTGTTCCGCAGAAAGGCGAGGCGGATTCGCGGCCATTCGGCAGATAATTTTCGCGCGAAATCGCGATCGTGGCTCGAGCCTTTTCGGGACCTGGGAACTCCGTGTTATCGGTCGACGGTGGGCAATGCCGCTAAACTTTAATTGACGCGGACACGCGTGAGTATTAAACCGCGCGGGCGTCAGTCACAAAGGACGCGCCTGCCTCGTTACAGCGTCAGTGACACAGATTGGCGGGCAATAGGCGGTTATGTACCTGCCGTTTCTATGGCACGAGTGGTCTAACTTGTGTAAACCGAGCCTCTCTTGGCTGCGCATTGATATGCACAAAGTACCCTTCATAAACAGCAATCCATCGACTGCTTTTGAGCTTCCGCCGCGCTGCCACCGTTAAAGATAAAGAGAAGATGACAGGGCAGCGAGGACCATCAACATCGACATCAGTGTTGCTTGTATCGACCGCGATGCGTAAACCTGCCACGGACTATATAGATGCTATATGATGCTATACAGGGTGGTCGCGAACCTGTGATACAACCGAAAAGCATGTACATGCAAAAATAAGTCGAAAATAACGTTTGATAATTTCTTTTTAAACCTTCCGTTTTCGTGGAAATCGACTTTGAATTTTCGCTGTACTTTACTGTACATTGCGCGCTGTAATTTATGCGTAGACTCGACGTTCCACTGTCCGCTTGGCGCCGAGCACTCATCAGCGAGGCAATTAGCAGATTTTCGTTCCCGCATCAATATTTCAACGCCGACGAAGAAGAGTGACCGCGACTTTTACCGAGCTCATGCATTTTTACGTCTTGTTCCAGGATCGTTTTCTTGCAATCTACCAAGATAAGTCGAAATCCACCGCATTCCCGATATACCCAACAGCCATTCCGGCGCAGCGAATTGGCAGACAATAGACAGTTGTTTGCTCGGGAAGGAATTCTACGGAAAGAATGACTGGAGACGTGCGCCGTTCACGTTGATATCCACCTAATGCTCCCGTAACCTGATTCCAGTCCGTACCCATCCGTTGAATCACGTACTTTCCGCGATGACGTTCGGAATCGAGATAACGCGCGACGGTATTCATTAGGGGGGAGAGGGAGGGCAGGCGAGCGGGGGGGAAATTGGCGGATAATATACAACGTCAGCGAAGCGGAGTGATCACTGACTGAACTTACTCGCGTGCGAAACTAATTATACTCGGCGGATGCCGGCGGTTGCCCCGCTGCAAGCGATAAGTAATCAGTCGGTAGGCCAGCAGAAGAGGACTCGAGGACTCCCGGCACACCTGGAGACACTATCAAATAGCCGATAAGCATGCATCAATCACCTCGTGTAATGATAGGACCAGCACGGATTATACACGGCCCCGAACAGAGTCGGTCTCCGATAATGACTATAGACACCCGACTACGTGTACGACAACCAAACGACAGAGACCTCCTGTCGGGTCCTACATTCCTATCGATTTGATGGCTCGGCCGATTAGATTGTATTTCTATTGGGTACGCTCTCATCGATCACGCCGACGCGAATGCTTCCCCCCTGCCATGAGGTCGCCACTGCGCGCGGCCAATTAGACGGAAAAAAAAGGTCTCCGCCATTCAGAAGCCATTTAATCACGCCCGGCCGGCGTTAACACTTTCCCGACAAGTGCCCTTAGTCGCGGCCAATGCGCTTCGAAGCCACAGTAGCGCTTCGATTGAAACAGGAAAATGAGACGTCGTACGGTGGAGCCGCGCACGTTTTGTTACCCGGCTCTGAATGGAGGGAAATGAAATTTTTGCGAGCGCGCAGAGGGTACGCGCGACACCCTGCGGCAAATTGGAATTTCGTTCGGGCTGGCCCGGTGAAACGGCAATTACATAACTTACGCTCACCCTGACTTATGGCGCAAAGCTATCGGGCGTAGCGGCGCGAGGATCCTTTGTTCGGCGATGCGGTAAGCTTCCGGATTCGATCGGATGCTCCGGACGAGACGAAAATACGCCTCGCCCGCGGCTTAATTGGGCCGTTTTCGGAAACAGCGCGCCAGCCCGCCCGCGATCGCTGATGGGACGATCGGTAGGAAATGAATCAGCGACAAAGGAACTCGTCGGGTGCAGATATTTCAATTTCTGCGGTCAGCCGGCCGGAAATATTTACCTTCCGGCGGCCGCGAGGATCGGCCGCATCTCGACATCCTCCTCTCGAGAGATGAGTGTACGAAGCTTTCGTACGAAACGTGGCGTACGAAACGTAGCCTGAGAGGGGAAGCGTACGAAGGTAGCGTACGAAGATGGCGTAGAAAGGCCGGGCGTCCATTCGGCGAGCGTGCGAGGCGTGAGTGCCGGTAATTGGAAATAATGAAGGGAAATTCTTGACTAATAACGGGCCGGACATAGTATCACGAACGACGTCTCGCTCGGCCGGGCACGCGCCAGCATTCTCGAAAGTGTTATGGACAGGAAGTTGCAGAATGTTTCGAAGCTCTCGGGCCCGTCGCTTACCGCAGCGAATTGACCACGAACTCCCGGCCGGATATATACGCGCGCCCAGTGTCGTCCCGGCGCGGAAAATTACTGTATCCGGTATTACGCGCGCCCGCCGCGATATAAGCGGGCGAACGATATACGCGCGGACCGATAGGTCCGTGAAGACCCGGGCGCCGCCGAATGGGCCAACGGTAATCCTGACTTCCGGGCCGAGTCGTGGAACGCTTTGCTTGCAGAAATCCCTTTAAACCTGCCGACTGACCGTACACGAACATCGTACACGAGGGAACCTCCTGCACCGCGCGCTCGCCCGAGAGTAGACGGAACGACTGCCAGCGAATTTTTCCGCTATCAATGTCCGACTCCGTAGGCACTGGGGGTGTTCGTTTCACACAACCCTCCGACGACCATCGCCGCCAATTACTACCCTCGGCAGAATGCTTTTCTTCTCTCACTTTTAAACTGTCACGTGTCTCGCACTGCTAGTCTCTCTCTCTCTCTCTCTCTCTCTCTCTCTCTCTCTCTTTCTCTCTCTCTATCTCTCTGTCACTCTCTCTCACTCTCTCTCTTTCTCTGTGCAGAGAACGCGGCTGAGGATGAGAATGCCGACGGACGGAGCGCGATGGGAGCGATGTCGACATTTTCGAAGGCGAACGAGACTTTCAACGTAAACTTTATTAATTGCGAGCGCGGGGAAAATTCCTCCAACTTGAGATATGACGCTGACAGGGATCCGCGCGCGATGGCGCTTAATGCAGCGAACTTGGAAAGAGCACTCAAAGATGAAGGGCTGGCTTATTATGTTGCGGGTGTATTAAAAGCTTCGCGCTAGGCGCACGTGAAGGGCTCCTCCTCCCCCTACTCCATCCAGCCCTCCTCTTCTTCCTCCTGACACTCTGCCGCGTTACATCTCGCCGAAGAAAGAGGCTTATTAGTTCAAGGTTTGCTTAAGAACGATGCAGCGAGTTCCGTGCATCGTTCTTATTAGCGTCAAACTCCACGCACGCACACTTTACGCGCGCAACGTACGTAGGTACGTTGGGGTGCAAAATTTAGTATGAACATTTTTGCCGGGACTCTTTCCGCAAGTACAGTGTCAATGGCTCCTTCAAGTACCGACAACCTTAGAGCCGTGACGCACTTTTCTCGAGAGTCATTCTCTTGAGAAAGGTTGCCCGAAGAAACGCTTCGCTCCTATTAAAAGAGCAATATACTTCGACCAGCGCTGCAAATGTATTGCTCTCGGTGCAAAGCGTGCGGCTCGATGAAGGCTGAATTACCTACTATCGAGGGCCTCGAGCTTGTTTTAACGAGCACTTATCTGCGGCGGTCTCGATCGAAGCCTGGCATCGAATTGCGACTTAAAGAAGGCAACGATATCTCGTCTCGCTTCTCTACCAGGAAATTACAAAAATATCACGCTCGGCTGTCATTAGCGCCATTGGTCTCTCTCTCGCTTTCTCTCTTTCTCGCGTCCGTTTTCGTCTCGATTTTCGCGTCGGCGGCCAGCTTCGATTTTACTGCGCGCGGCACGTTTCCGGAATTCCTAGCGGAATTTTCAATCTCCATCGAATAAATTGCGCCCGGGGCTGCGGACCGCATCGTATTTTACGCCCGCTCGTAAACGCGCGCATCCTTAAACTATTGTTTCGCCCGGCTATTGATTAGCAATTGGACCCGAGTGGCAAAGGCGGCTTAATGCGTCTCCGAGCGCGCGCACGTGTTCCGCTCGTGGCTGCCAGGCTGGCTGCCAGGCTGGCTGCCAGGCTGGCTGCCAGGCTGGCCAGAGAAGTGACAGGGAGCCAAAAGAGAGCGAATCGATCTTCTCCTCCGATTCCTACCCACGACCGGGTCGCGCCGGACTCACTTTTTCCTCCCTGTTTTTAATCGACACGCCCAATTACACTCGGCCGTGGCGTCCTGTTTCACAGCTAATTTCTCGTTATACCGGCGGATAAAAGCCAGCCCGGAAGCTACGCACACGCGAACGCACTGGGAGCGGATCACGCTGGCAACAGCATTGTGCGACCGGGTCGGCATATTACGCGCGTTGCCGCCCATCAACCGTTCCTGTTTTTCATGCCACTCTGTAGCGTGCCATCACCTCGTTCGACTGATACGCAGACTAATACAACCGACTATCGCGTTGCACAATCGTCGAATGGGCATCGCGGTGACAAGGGAAGAATTTTCGTTTCGACTCCGGTCTCACGTGTCGGCCGCACGCCGGTCGGAAGAGACCCAGCGACAGCGGCAGCGCGAAGAGCCGGATCGTGCCGATAATCGCGCTCGTTCGACTCGCGTCGAACATATATTATCCCGCCGACAAAGGCGCTCGCATCGACGCACGCCGCGTTAAGCATTTCATTTTGACGCGCGCGCGTTAATCAGATCAATCTGGGGGACGTATGAAAATTGAACGCGGACGGTTAAGGTATTTATGCGCGCACGCTAGCTTCTATCTCCGCTTATGCAAAGCGTATGTAATGAATCCGTATGACCACTCGCCGCTACGTTCGGCCAGTTACCCATTGTGTCGATTCAGCGAGAGCTACCTTCGCTACGGACCGAACTGATACTCGTCACGAACTGGATGACGCGTGTCCATTCAAGAACTTCCTCGTCCATAGTCGCTTAGCGAACTGATACAGACGTTTTTAATACTCCGCTCGAAGAGCTGATAATGCCGAGCGATCGGTACTCGAATACGCGAACGAGCGCGGGGTCCGTCCAGTCACGAAGGATGAGAGGTCAAAATTGTACGGCTCAAAAAGGAACGATGCGCAGTGGGCAACGCACGCGAAGGTTGGTAATAAAAGGTAAACGTTTTAATTGCGCAAGTTCGCTCTCGTTACGCGCGAGTAATTTACCGGCACACTTAAAAAGTTTACTCCTACCCTAATTCAGCGGCAACAGACTTGGCGGGCGGCTACGGATGTGGGGCGAGAGACATTGGCTGAAACGGGAAGGGTGCAGCTCGTTATGCGGCGGCGCCCAGTTACATCATTACCCAGTTTAACGTCACGGAGCACGCAGTCGAAGAACTCGTTAAAGAGGGGTGAAAGCAACCCTCGCGTGGAAAATGTATGCCAGTCGGTAAAACACGGTGGGCAAGGTGAGCAGCCCCGGCCATCCCACCCCTATCCGAGGGCGAATACTGGATTCGGCAGGTGGAAGTCGGGGAGCGGACGGGGCTCGAAGGGGTGGAATGGGAGGGGGGTGAACAGGGACGAAGGGGTTGGCTTTATCGCGTCGGAGATCGCGGCCGAACGTGGAAACGTAATTATTCATATATCCCCGGGACCGGAGGAAAATTAGCGAACGTAATTAACGTTCGCTCTTAACTTCGTTCGAGTTTAACACGTCTGTGTACATTCGGCGGGCAACGCTGATCAGGTTAATCGGATCGGGCGCCCCGGCGTGGGAGAATATTAGCGCTTCGAAACGGTACGCGCGACGCTCGAATAAACTGTCGCGGGGCACAGCAGGCGGGATGAACTGACGCTACCCTTCCCTGCCGTTCCCATTTTTTGTCACCCTTATCGGCCTGTCGGAGATTTTCCAACGAGCCCCCTGGTCGGATCGATTCGATGCCTCCTCTGGCAGAGTCTGCTTCTGTGTCTGGTTAAGGAGTCGCGCCGGGCTCAGGCAGCGGTTGCAATTTTACGGATAATTTAGCGTCATTACGGTGCCTTTCCGACGGCGTGAAATATGACTGCGAATTACCGCGGTGAATTAAGGCGATGAGAGAGAATTAAGGAAGGCACGGCGGGAGAGAGAGAGAGAGAGAGAGAGAGAGAGAGAGGCACGGGCTCGCCTCCTCTCGTTAATTGGTTGATGCGTTGTCAAGGATGTAGAAATGTTCCTCGCGGCTAGCCTCAATCGTGCTCTTTCTCCCGTTTCTTATTCTCATTATACTCGCATGCAGACGAGCCGCCGCGGAGCGAGCGTGGGAGAGGCAGGAAGCAGGTAATTGGCGAAAATGTTTATGAGACGTAGTACAGACCACTTAGACATTATGCACGGAATTCCGCGAAATTCGTTTTGCACGCTCATTTGCGCGCGGAGCGTCCGCGGAAGTTGCGTCATTTCGCGAAATGCGAAGGTATGGGCTGCCTTATCTCTCGCGAGTTCGATTCAATATCAGAGAATAACATGGATCGCGCAGCGATCATTGTTAATTCGGCAGGTATTCAGACATCCAAATAAATGCTCGAAATGCACTTTGTATCGTTCCGACGCTAAGTGCTAATCATCGGAATTGTCGAATTGTCGAAAATACGCGGCGCAGGTTTTTCGATTATCGATAACTGAATAATGGTACGCGAGAATCAGACATCGAATGATTTTCAAATAGATGGCCGCTCTCACCTGCTTCAGTCTCCCCCCCCCCCCCCCCGCCCCCTCCCTCCTCGATTCGACGTCGAAATTGTGCGTCGATGTGACACCCGTGGGCGGGAAACATACGCAACCGTAAATCGTTTAATTACGCGCATCCATTTATAAAATGTACGTTTGCGCAAAGTGACAGTCATATTTTAGCCGCTCATATCGGCGCGGCATAATTTATTGTTCAATGTTAATTGCCATCCCCGTCTACCCGAACGCCCGGACAGTTATCAGAATTATTCGGCACCCGGCCCCTCTCTTCGGCATACGGTGTCACTCAGCCTCGCGCGATCTAGATCACGACGAACGTGTTCACACGTGTTTTATTCTTTTTTAACCTTTTCACCGCTCTTCTCTTCTTTTTTTTTTTTACTCTTGATTCACATTGATCCGGTGAAATAGATGCCCCCATATTTTCGCGCGCGCCCCAGCTCGCCGTTTTTCGACGCACAATTTTTAACGCTCCGATCGTTCCAACTTAACGAGGGTCATTAATTGTGAAGAAGGATTAATTGCCAGCTGCACCGTTGATGGGATGCAATATAGACGTTGGCCGACGATACGTTCGCTCGTCATTTAAACATAGACGCGGGCGATATTAAATCTGCGCGATAAATCATGAGCATAATCTCAGTGGGTTATTTTTCAAAACATTCCCTCCGCCCGCCCCCACACCCCTCTCGGCAGGCAATTACCCACTGAAGAATTGCAATCTCCACGCGACTGAGTGACAGTCAACAAAGGAAAATAACCTGCCGGCGTATCTCGGGTTGACGGATACGTTTAATTAATGCTTCTCGTTTACCGAAAGTTATTAGACTTCGGCGACGTGGGGGGGGGGGGGGGGGGGCGTGGGACAGGCGGGGGCTGAAACTAACTTTCGACTCCCGGCCAAAGTTTCTACATTCATAATTGTTGTAAGAGCTTCCGATCATTATTATTATCATCCCGGTCAGAATCGGGGGACTCCTGAATACAATTTCGGGGCGAAGACTTTGCCGTCTGTGCGCGGCCGAGGTGGCGGAGGAGGTAATTCTAAGGGGGGGGGTGGCGATAGGCTGGGAACGGGAGGAGGGCAAAAGTGCGCAGCGAAAGGAGGACAAGGGGGTTCAAAATCAGGGGGTTAAGAGTGCGGTCGAGAGTGCGAGTAACGAACGGGCAACGACACCGGCGGGCAAAGAATAGGACTCGAAGCTGAGAGACGTCGAAAACGAGAACGAAAGCGGGCTAAGTCTCGCGACGAGGAGAGAGAGAGAGAGAGAGAGAGAGAGAGAGAGAGAGAGAAATGAGACAATGAGAAGGGACGACGTGGGGGCAACAAGCAGTAAGAGAGGAAGGGGTGAGTGGGAGGGAAAAATGCAGTAAGACAGTGGGCGGACGCGAAAAAGAAGCGCGAGGGAAAAAGCGTGACTGGCTCGGTAAGGGGGAAGTGCCGTGTGTTAAATTTACTTCGAGTACTTCGGGCTCAGTTTTCCAATAACGGTGAACTTGGAAGCGGCCGTAAGCACGGCGATGCCCCCGGTGCACGCAGCACACGACGCCGCGCCGGGGGGGATGAAAATTATGTTTGCATAATTTTCAATTTTGAGCGCGCCCTCCGGCGAGCGCGAGGGCAGGAATGGTTTGGGGGCGGAGAGGGCAGGACAATGGGGAGGGCGGGAGAGGGAAGCGTGCGCGGGGCTATGCAAATTCGTGCGATCGAGAGCCTCGAAAAAAACGCTGCGCAACGTGCCTTCCCCCGTCGTAAACAGTTTGCCGGAGTGAAAGGGAAGGAGAAAGAGAAAGGAAGACGGCCGGCAAGATTAAAGAGGAACCTCAGACGAAGGCGACGACGACGACGACGACGATGACAGCGAGGACGTCGACGAGCTCGCGAGAAGGGAGGACGCGAGAGAAACGGTCGTCAGTCGATACCACATAAGTTCATCCAAAAAAGTGAACACTCACGCTTGTCACATTCCAGCGCGCGGAGCTCGCGCATCGACATGCACCTCTCGTACTCCCGACGATACTGTCCTCGAATCTTGTCACTGAATCGATACAACTATTTCCTTGGCATCTGTCGACGAGCTTGAACTTCCGTACGAGACTAACTGAGCGGGAGAACTTGGTAAGGGGAAAAAAAAAATTCACTGTCATACGTGGCGCGCCGGTCTCTGCGAACGATGAGACCGTATCGAAAACGTACGGAGAACTGACTTGGGAAACGTAGCGAGCGCGGACGGTAGTTCGCCGTCGACTATCGTGCGGTGGACTGTCGTATCCGCGGCAGTCTTGCCGCCCTCGATCCACCCTTAAGCACGGATCAGGGGAGCGAAGGGCGTCGCGACGCGAATTGCACTGACTCCCGCAGATTCTCCGTTTCCCGCAGAAGCTTCCACCGCCCCCACCCCCGGCCGCTCGCGCTCCCTCCCTCGGGCTCCTGGCCCCTTTCAACCCCCATCTACCTCGTCCCTCCAGCGCTCCTCATACGGGCGTACTCCCCCTCCGCGGCCGCGGCTTTTAGCGCAAGCGCTTGTGCTTTTGTGCGGACTGTGCCCTATCCTAATTCATATCCGCGTAGGTACGCTCCTGTTCGCACGCAGGATGCCAACAATTTTCTCCCTTTTTACAGGCCGCGCGCGCAAACCTAAACCGGCTCTGGCGCGTCTCTCTCTTTCTCTCTCTCTCTCTCTCTCTCTCTCTCTCTCTCTCTCTCTCTCTGCGTCCGTGCCAAGCCGAAAAATGAGGGAATTTTCGAAAACTTCACCTACCGTTCTGCCCTTGCCTCGATTCTTACGAGCGGCGATTGTTACGATGCGTTCTACTTTTATCGCGGCGAAAGGTAGACATTTTGCGCCCCGTCACGCGAGCGGGAGAGAACGTAATTTTCGCAGCGGGACGGGAGGCAAATAGCGAATGCGAAACAAATGCGAAGGTAACCGGTCGAGCAAAATGAACCTCGCTCTCCTGACCCCTGTACTGTCGGGACGGTGCGCGGGGGTGGGGGCGTCGTCGTCGATTGACGAAATCAGAAACTCGGCGGCATGCGTAATTGATAATTTCCCTGGCGCAAATTAGCACGGCTGATCGAGCCCTGGCGCGGCGAACCGAATGCCGACAGGAACACAGTCCGCATAGGCGGGCCGCGTTAAAAATGAATAGGTAACTTGCCGGCGGACACTTTGACGCTCTAATTGTCGCCGTAAACGGCAAAATAACACGGCCGATGGAGAATTGACGCGAGCGCGCGCGCGCGCACGCCGCAGACTGTTTATAAAGCAGCTTAATTAAAAGATAATCCGTCGGTCGGCCCCTTTGAAACTAATCCCATTTTAAATCCGTAATTGAAGGACGTCAATTGAGAGCTTAAATTCACAATCGGCGCCGAAAACATTCCGAGCCATCGAGTCGCGCTCGATTGCACGATAACATTGCTGTTCAAATAAAAAAAGGCAAAAAGGTAAAACTAGTCCGTCGCCCCTACAGACGTTTCGGCCGACGAGAGAAGAGGTAAATAGGAAAAATGCGGTTTAAAAAAAAAGAGAGAGAGAATTGCGGAGGAAAATATCACGCGAAAAACATGCTGAATAATTCGGCCGTTAAATTGAAAAATCAAGCGTGGCCTGGGGTTGCTCGTCGAAAGTCTTGTAAACAGGCACACTAATGAAGTGCCCCGGGGGAGTCCTTTGCAGCGAGCGCTGAATTTTTCAATCATCGACAACGCGGCGCTGATCAAAACTCAGCGTCGGCCGGGGGCCGGAAGCGCGCATACGGTAGCGGAGGGCAACAGTTTGAGAATTAAGATTACCCTGGAGAATGAACACACCGTAGTTTAGATAGCTCCCGTCCCATACTTTCGCAGTTCTAGTCCTCTCTCTCTCTCTCTCTCTCTCTCACACTCTCTCTCCCATTCGGTCTTCATCGTTCGCTTCTTTTATTCCCTCTCACACGCTGGGCAAACTGTCTCTGCCCTTTCCGGCCAGTCGAAGCAACTTACTCTCTCTCTCTCTCTCTCTCATTTACTTAGCCAGCTTCGAGTCTACCATTCTCTCTTTCGCACACAATTCTCTCCTCTGCCTCTCTGTCTTCCTCTGTTTTCCTCTCGACGGCAGAGAGCGGAGCGACGAGGCCGGCGCTGATAACCCCACCGGGAGTTGCCTAGGGATCCCGCCGAATTGCACAAGTTTTAATTTCCTCGACCGCCGCCGCGCATCGGCGCAATCGTCAAACTTATTGCGAGCGAACGTGTTGCGAGAGAGTTGCCCGGGTGCCTCGCCGTTATTGCCGCTCGCGCAAATATGTTGCAAAGAGCACGAACAACCGCGCGATCGCGTCGCGGTGATTGCCGGCCTTCTGCCGCTCGCGATATCTGATTCGGAACAAAATTCATTTGACGCTGGAGGACTCGACGCATTCCACTCCCCCCTTCCACCCTCCCACTACCACCCTTCCGCTGGCCCACCGTCTCTATCCTTCGAGAACGGGGAAAAAGCGTAATAATTCCCGACAGATGTTTTTGCCGAGGAACCGCCGCGGCAGGATGCCGAGTCCTGTCCCTGCGCAGGACGAGTGAATATTATCTTGATCTACGATAACGGCCATATTTTTTTTAATGCACCGCACGTCGTAACGCCGCGTAATAACTTAAAGCGATGTGTACGGGCATGCGCAATTTGTCGGCTCCGTGTACCATGCCAGCTGGATGTGGGTGATGCCGGGATAAGCTTGAATGGGATTCGTTCCCCGAAAAGAAATA
Organism: Anoplius nigerrimus; assembly: GCA_914767735.1. Taxonomy (NCBI): domain Eukaryota; kingdom Metazoa; phylum Arthropoda; class Insecta; order Hymenoptera; family Pompilidae; genus Anoplius; species Anoplius nigerrimus. The sequence goes on from OU612080.1 coordinate 655,563, forward strand.
TAGCGCCAGCGAGAAAAAGTCTCGCGGCGGTGCGTCGGTATCCACTCTAATGAGTTAGCGTTACGAGTGTTTTGCGAGGAGCGAGCGAGCGACGAGGAAAGGAGGGGTGGCCGGACAGGAAGAATGCTTTTCATTATTTATCGACTACGGAGCTGCCCTTACTTGTGCGCAGTAGGAAGCGTTTGAAAACTGATACGTACCGACCGGGGTGAAGGGGTTACGGACAGTACGAATGAACTTTCATCCGATCTCCCCGTCCATGCGATTTTTGCGGTTCGACTCCGAAACAATTCCTTTGACCGGACGTAATTACGCGTCTCTTTGAGGCGAATCGAATGAAGCTGGTTCCTTTTGATCCGAAAGCGCCTCCTCCTCACCCCGTCATCGGTCCCGATGCTTATTTTCTACCCCGTGAAAGAAGAAAGCAGACGAGTTCCCCGCCGAACCTCCACTCCCACACCCTCCCACCTCCGCCGACCCTCTATCCAACCGAAAGCAATTCACGTGAGTCGCCGTCGAGTGGTATAATGCGGCCTCTAACTACGAGCGACAAGTCTTCTACCCTGGCGACGGATCGGATTCGCAGTTAGGCGAGAGGAAATTCAACTGTACGGGCGAGAGGTAACGAGCGATGAGGACGTCTCGAATGGCCGGATATGTTTTTCCTCTTTTTTCCCTCAGCCGACCTCGCACATCTTCCCACTCTCCGACACCTGCGACATGGTTTGTATTTGCCGTGCGTCGCGGCCGGGCCGTTGCATTCTTACGTCCTTGCCGCGTCTGGCCCGAGATGCGCAGTCATACCGAGGACAAGACGGCAACGATATATACCAAAGTGAGGTAATGCCGGGGAACAAAAAGTGTTTGGAACTAGTTAAACTCGGTCTCGTCGCCGAGTGAGTTAATTTATGCGCCCCACGTACCTGATTCATCCTCGAAGTTACTTGCACGGTGTCGGTTAATTCCAGGGACGAGGTAGAGGGGTTAGGCGGGGCGGTGGGAGGGGCGGAAAGGCAGAGAGAGTGAGAGAGAGAGAGAGAGGGAGAGAGAGGCGGAGGGTGGTAGCGGGCAGCGAGTGTGGCGAAACTGAGAGGGCGAGGCGGGCGATGTTCGTACTATGTATCGAAAGCACCGCCGGCGTCAATATTTGTGATAAAGAAGATTGGTGGCCATTTGATACAGCGCGATGCACGCAGCGCGGCCCTGCACTCCGCTCCGGCTGCTTAGCGGCCACGCTTGCGATCGCTCCCGTTTTCACAAATTCCAACGCCGGCGAGCGCGAGGAATCGCAATAAGAGCCACTTTAAGCGCGCCCGGAAAGAACGAATCAAGTCAGGCGAATTTAATTGACCGGCTCCGAGCATTTCTTCTCGGCGCGGAGAACCGAGAACGAATCCGTTAGATCGCGTAATTGCGAACAATTGTTTGTAAGTTCATTCGCATGATGCGACGGTTGAGCTTCAGTGCGATAACGTCGCGTGAAAATAATGCGAACGAAGGAGTGTTCGTTCCGGGGGCGGAGTCATAATTCGAAAAATTAGTTGCCGAGAAATTAGTGTTAATGGAAGGTAATTAGGCGGAACTGGCGGGGTGGGGGTTGAAAATGCCACTCTCTCCTCTGCGTCGTTGAAGGTGCACTTGCCGACGACGACGCCGTTGACGGCGACGCCGACGAAGACGACCCTACGCACAAGAGCAAATTTCCTCCGAGTCCGTCCCTGGGAGCGGGCTCTTTAATCAGGTGGGTGCATTTTTCTCCCGGTAAGTGGCGATTCCCTTATCTGAACTTTGTAGCGGCCCCTCGCGCAATTTCGCCAACCTGCCCCGACGAGATGTGCTTCGGCGCGTAGAACTGCTAGGACTCTCGGTCGGCTGCGTTTCGGGGGAAAAGGGCGTCCGGATGGGAGATGAGGGGTGAGAAAGAGAGAGAGAGAGAGGAAGGCAGGATGGACGGAGGAGGGCGGAAGAGTGGGCGGCAGGGAGGAGGAGGCGGAGAGTACGAAATAGTAACTTTATTCAGCCGCCTACTATAAACTCGTTTCCGGCGAAAAAATATTACAAACACTTAGCGCTAAAACGTACGTCGGCCCGGGCACGGGGGGAGGTAGGGGAGAAAAAAAATGTAATCGTTTCTCCGGCACCCGGCAGGAGTGAACGGGGGCGATTGCAGTGAATTTTGCATTTTAATGAAGAGCGCGGATACACCCGCCGCCCTCGACCCGATATTAAGTGGCGTCGCTGGTATATCGTAGCGTAAATTGCATTCTAAAACACCATGCATTAAATCGACGAAGGGAGCGTGCGCGCGCGCGCGCGAGAGAGAGAGAGAGAGAGCGAGCGAGCGCTTGCCGCCCGGTGATCGATGAGTAAAAGGATTATCGCCATAGATTAAAGGGATGGCCAGTAATGTAAATTTCGCGAACCGTGCCGAACGAGAGACATATATCGTTTAACTCAATTTTACTTTGCCCAATGTCGACGACTCCCCCTCCACCCGTTATCGTACATTATCGTTACGCACTGTTTGAGATTCGCCATTTGGGGAGGGGGGGGGGGGGGGTAACGATGGCACGTGACGCTTGTCGTCTCCCGGGGGCGGAGAGAAGGAAGAGGGGAGGAGGACAAAATATAAATGAGCCGCTAATGCGCCTGGCAAAAGTGTCCTGTCCGAGTTTACCTGTCCTACAGCATTCCCACACACTCCATACGGTAACCTAGCCCGAACCTGTGTATCCTCGCACGTACACTGCCGAGGGGCAGAAGCCGGAAATCAACCTGAAATAATATAAGTGATAATACGGGGGAATAACAGGTTCGAGGCAGATTCGAATCATAAACTCGGAGTGGAGAGAGACGAGCCCGGCGAGATAGGAATTCCATTCGTAGAACGGTATGCTCCGTGAGAAAGACATGGGATTCTCCGAGACGTTGAAGGATTCCCGAAGGAGGGAAGACAGCGGGCCTCTCGAGGGCGACGACGTCAAACGGGCAGACTGATGCGGTTCAAACGTGAGACGAAGATGGCCGAAGACACGCCGTGAGAAAGACGTACGCGTAGGAACGAGAGAGGCCACCGGAAAGGAGCCCAGAGAGCCGAAAGCTTCCTTCAGCCCCCCCCCCCCCCCGCCTTCATCCCCTTCCTCCACTTTCTCGCTTCACCCGAAACGATTCCATCTCCGAGCCCCCGAAAAAAGATCTGTCAGCTATTGCTCCAGGCCGATAAGCCGAGGCGCGCGCGCGCCCGCGCTCTCTCGCTAAACGGGGGAGGCAAAAAAAGAGGAGGCGGAGGCAAATGTTTGTTTAACAACGCGAGGAGGCCGTTGACAATCCTGCGAGCGAGACGAGAGCTTACTTCGGAAAGCGGTCAAGCGTCTTCCGAAACTTTCCACGTCGGATAGCCCCGGAGCTTTCCTCACCTGCGAAAACTCGAAGGCTTACGTCCTCCCCCTACTTTCGGCCGATCGATCGAACGGCAAGGGGGGGGTGGAGGGGGGAGGGGCGGAGTGTCATGCTCGCTAGAAGACTTTAACTCCGAAAGAACGTCGCGTCTAACTAAAAGAAAGTTAGGCGCGATGGCTCGCGAGGGCGGAAAATGCAACGACCGCTTTCGAGCTCTTCGAATGAATTTCGGCTCTAGCCTGGGTACTCGCTTCGGCTCGCTCTAATTATAGATCGATATAGGGAGCGAGCACGGCGAGCAAATATGCTCGAACGGTCGATTGACCCGGTCGTACGAAATCTACGTTGCCCGAATGTGACTTTCATGAAGTATTCAGCGGGTGTCATGCTATTTGAGACATTTACGCTGGAACATCCTTAAATAAGGACCTGCGGCTAAGCGCCACGTGTCATGCACAGCGTGCGGAAATAATATTGGCAAAAAAAAAAAAGAAAACGCGCGAGCAACGCGATCGTCACGGAGCGAATATAGGAGCCAATCGGGAGAGGCACCGCGGAGTTTCCCTGCCGTGGAATGTTTTTATCAGGGTAAACGGGACGCCGCAGGATTATGCCATCGGCCACCTCCAGAAATATATAAGAGGGATATAAGATAGGAAATAGAATAGGCTCTGTTTGCTATGTGCCGCGCCGCGTTGCGTGTTTCGACTCCGTGAGCTCGGTATCGCTCGGAGTTGGAAGATTGGAAAACTTGCTTGGGGCTGGAAGGGTGCACTCTGTGTTTTTCTACTTCCCTTATCCTGCCCCCCCCCCCCCCTCAGCGAGCGCACTCCTCTCGCTTGCCCGCAGATTCTCACGTTCGCCGCGTCGTGTCGTCGCTTCTTTACTTTCTGTTCCGCGTATTTCGCACTCTGTTAACGTTCGTCACTGGCTCTTCAAATCTGATGTCCTCTCTCTTTCTCTCTCCCTACCTCTCTTTCTGTGACTCAGGTGCCTTTCAAACTGACGCCATCGGTCGACACCGGGTCCCATTCGTCGGCCGTCGCTAAATTTCATCGCTGACTAATTTCTTTCCGACCGATTGACCGGCCATTTGCGCCTTTTCACCAAAGTTAATTTCCCGTGAAAGCGTAGATTTTATTTTCGTTTACGCAATTCCGCTGACTTTTCACCCTATTTGTTGCGAAACTTCCCCTATTGCGAACTTGATGCCGCAAGAGAAATCAATACTTCTTCGAAGAAAGTATCGGGCAAAGTTACCGTTCGACGCGCTCTTTATTCCGACGGTTTCCGATCGCGGAATAAATTTAAGGGAGATTTCATAATCACAATCCGACTGACACTGGGGAGGGGGGGAAGTCGAAAGTCTAATTGTAAAGCCAGGCAAGTGCGCGGGGAATTGTCAGTGTTGCCCGACGAGGTTCAGATGAAATACGGTCTTGGCTTTGATTTCGCAAGTAGCTCGCCGACTCGTTTCGAGTCGCGGCGAAGTTTGTCAGCGTTGTCTGGCCTGTAATTGGACGTTGGACGCATACGAAAGTCCAAAGCCGTCGCGAGCACGTGTGGAGTCGCGTCGCGGACACCGTACGAGTGCATGTGTGTACGTGACAGGGAGGGCTGGGGGTGCCGGTCTCAGCGTGGGCATAAGCAGGGGTCAAAGGTTGACTTCTCACCTCGCGTAATTGAAGTTGCCCAGGACAGCAACGCTATCGTACCTACGACCTTTTTCGCCGAGTCGCCTCCTCTACCCTCTCATAATCCAAACTCTCTCTTCCACGGCACGTCGGCGAACTCTTGCACTTATCTTTGCGCCAAGATGAGATTCAGGAAACACGAGCTCGCCAAGCGAAATATGTCGCCCGAGCTAAATAGTTCGTCGCCAGGGTGGCAGAAAAATCTGATTATTCATTTTGTTGACTAAACGCACGAACCGTTGAAGAGTGCGAGCTCTTAATCTGTTCCCATGCGCGGAACATTAGCATCCTTATCTTGCCGAGCGTACACATATTTTCATGAATTTATTCGTCGCGGTAAATCTCTCGTAGGGGCGAAAATAAATTTCGAGCCGGAGCGAACTCTCATTTTTGGAGGGAGGTAGGTTATTTAAATCGGAGTACGTTTTGGCTACCTTCCTGTTCCCATTTCAGGCTGGGGGGTTGACAAGACAATGAGAACGCTAACTGCATTTTTTCGCCATCGCCCCCCCCCCCCTGCCGACAACCCCTCGCCTGCCTTCTCTCCCCGTCCGCCACAGTGTTTGCCAAGGAAAACCCGGCATCGAAGAAATCTCACGGGTTCATTTGGCAGTCTCCTTCGGTTCTGTAAACAGTAGCTGGAAACGTTGTCGGGGCGCAACGTGTTCTATACCACTTTCTATCTCCTCTATGCGCCGTGCGTCCCTGGAGGAATAAATTGGACGGGGATTCGCGAAAGAAACAACGGGCAACTGACGCGACATTGGAACTATTGAATTTCCGCATTAGCCGATACACGGCTACCCCCATTGAATTATTCGTCGCTCGGCGAATAAGCCGACTTACGAAACGCTCACTTTTGACACGATCGTAGAAATCCCGACGTTAATGATAGAAATTACTCATCGAACGTCGGACATAGTAGGTACGTTCCTTCGCGGAGAAAGTTGATCGCGTTTTGCTTCGCTAGTGGCGAACATTGAATGCGCGTGCGCGCGCGCTTGTCTGTATAAAAATAAAACTGGCCAAACCAGAACGATGCAGAGAACCCGCCTCGAGTCTAGCGCCGCGAAAATAACATTTTCTGCGCTACTTTGCCCCGCGCGATTGCGCCAGCCAAAAAGGCTAACATCGATATTTTGAGGATTGGCTCCGAATGATTTTTTGATGCGCTCGTCATCGAGACGTCAGCAGAATTTACGTTCATTCTCGAAGTCACGGTATCAAGATTCGAAGTGGTAGCTGAAGCAGCGAGCGGCCTCATTGACGAAAATTCGTCGAGAATCGAGCGTGGAGCGTGCAACTTCTCTCGCGGGCCAAAGTCAAACCGATCGGGGCGTTACAGTCTTATCAAACACAAGCCTTATGCAAGCTCCAATCGTCGAGCGTTTGACATTCGGCGGAGGAAATAGAAATGCAACATTGCCGAACCGAGAACGGCGTATAATTGAAAAGCGAGAGAGTTACGCTAAGACGAAGATACAATGCCGCGAAAGAGTGGGCGAGGGAGGGCAGAAGGTGGGCAAGGGATGGGGCGGGGGTGAGCTCCCTCGTAATCAACGGAGCATGTCGATTCCTACCCCTCGAACCATTCCCAGCGGAGAGCCCGTGCCATTGTTAAAGGACCAGGATAAATAAACAGTTCCTGAGACAATACCGGGCATCTGCTAACTGTCGGGGGTGGTAGAGGGGGGAGGGGGTGGCTTAAGCTAAGCGTACAACGAGGCGCCCCTTTTTCTCGCTGATCATCGGGAAATCGGAGGCATCCCGAAAGCTCGTTTACGTACAGTCGATAGAAGCTCGCGCCGTGAAAATGGCGTCTGCAAGTTAATGGGTCCACGCGACTCGAATATTCGTGCCGCGGACGGTGAAGTCAGGGTTAAGCGGGACTGATTCGATAATTGCGGCGTCGCGAACGAACTGTGAAAATTGAATCCGTACCAATGAGCTGTATCGCTGACAATTTAAGCGTGCGTGCGCGCGGCTCGTATAGCGAAAGGCTGCGAAACTTGGTCGGATCGCTAAATCGGAACGAGCGTGGAAAGTTCCGTTGCTCTTTTACAAGTTGCTCAACGGCGTCATTCTCACGGAGCAGGAGTTTGGCTAGCGCCTTGCACGCCAGGGCAATTTTCGCCCTTCGATCGTCGAGCATGTCCCGAAGAAGCCGATTGGCCTCGCTGGGCGTCCGACGGTCAACAGTTCGGCCCGCCAGCGATCTTTATCAGCGAAAATTCATTTTAATCCTCGGCCGACAGTCGGTGCGTTTTCGAAAAAAGTGGCGACGGCCCGTCGAAACGATCAATTTGGCATGGACGCGCGTTTTCGCGATGGCGACTTCTTTGAACGGCCCCCTGGCAAAACGATATTCCCTAAATAATTTGACGGCTTTCACGGGCACAGGCGAAATGTCGAACAAAGGATGGCCGACTCGCGCGCGCGCTGCGTTTGCAGTTTCAATTCGCGCAGCTGGCTGAAAATCCGTGCTTTCCGTAGATCGGCCCAAAAAGGCTGCGGGAGAGTCGATCGCGCCGCGATGAAAAGCCGGGCACGATGTATCGCGGACGTTAAACGGGACATCCTACTCCGCAATGGGGACCATTAGCTTTTTTTTCCACTCGCGTAGCTGGCCATCGTTAATCCTCTTGAAAACTTATTCTTCCCTACTCCGTATGTAATCGGCGCGAGAAGGGCCGCGTTCGAACGGAGAAGTCAAACTTCGCACGGCTGTCTTCCACAGTTTGATCTATCAAATGCGGCGCTCACGCAATTAATGCTCGCCGATGAGGAAACGCCGATTGCACCCGACTTCGGAACAATCCGCGATCGGCACGTGACGCGTTGCCCGTGGTCGCCGATCGATTTCTCGCCCCACGACGACGTAGAAACTTGCTACGACAAAACTGCGGTAAGTAAATCACCCGGGGTTGAAGATAGCGGGCGCATGGGTAACGTTCGTCCGCCACCGACTTTGGGTCGGACGTTTGCTGTGCAAATGTTTTGTTACCCTCGGACACGTATTTGCCCCGACAATTTATTCGGCCCCGGTCAGACTCTCGCGCAAATACTTTGTCGCTCGGATGAAACGGTGGCTCGCACCGGGTCTCGCGCGCGCCGAAAGATTCGATTGACGAGCATAATGGCGGCGGGCAATTTTGTCTGCTCGCACGTGCTCGCAAAGGAAGCGTCGATGCTTGGGAAAAATGAATTATGCCCAGCCGCGATCATCAGCGGCCTATCAACGCGTTAATCATGCGCCCCCACATCGGCGCCTACGCCGCTCATTAGTATACATAATCTATTGATGAATATTAGCCTCTAATTTATCGTAATGACGCGTAACTAGTTTTGCCAATTAAGGTATATGCGTTCGGGGATGATGCGTTCACGCGCACGCACGCGGATCGTTTCTGAGAGTTATACGAGCGTGTTGCTCACGTTCCGCCTGTCGAGTGTGGTTACGCGTTATTGTTATTATTATTACAAGTAATGTACGGTGTGTTCATAGGCAAGCAACGAAACTTCAAAAATTTATCTGATTTATGGTCTGATTACTTCCAAGGATGTATGCCGAGTGCGTCGGGACAAGCAACTGACTTTCACTACTCGGATCTAAGGTTAACTGATAATTTCGCAGTTTATGCCCGTAACTCCGAAACTATTGTATTTATGAGGCTCTGCTTCTGAGTTTTCTAATTTTATGAAACTCCTCTCAATTGTTTCATCACAACAATGCTCTGGAGAATCTCTTTATCGAGTACAGCTGAGAAATTTCCTAATCGCATGTGCATTTCATAGAAAAACAATCGCACGGTAGAAAAATCTACATTAAATATCTCTCATGCCTTTAAGTACACATATAAAAAAACAACCAGGTTCCGTCGCCGACACCACATTCACCTATAGTAACAAAATCGAACTTCACATGTCCCACAGAGAAAACATGTCAACAGTAAACACTATCGACCGGAAGTAATAAGAGCCGACCAGCTAGATCTGTGAGAATGAAAGAGCATTGTGGCACGTTGAATGGTGTTTGTCCCGACGACAGCATTTCGTGTCTTTCACTTTCTTTATCGTTACTTTTCGAAAAACGCAATACCGAGCCAAAACACCTCGTCAAACCGACGAATTCGCGCCCGTTAAAGTAATCCAATCGACGGATTTCGAAAATCCTCGCGAGTCGAGTGTTACCGGACGTCAACGGTTTACGAACAATCGCGTCGATTTAAAGCTAGCGGCTCGAGATTTATTTGTACCCCGATAAAATCGGGAGTGGCCAAGGGCTGCAGCAACATTTGCAGAGGTAAGGAAGAGTAAGAGAGTGGATCGGGCGAGTCAAGATTCTAGGATTAATGGCGGCGAGCGATGAACCAACCGAGAACCGACCAATTTATGGGCGAAGTAGATTCTTGGCCGATTTAGAACTATCGGTCGCTGCCACCCTCGCGTAAAAGGGTAAAAGAGGGGGGAGAGGAGGGAAAAAAACAGAGAGAGCGAGAGAGGGGAAAAAGGGAAAAAAGTTTCGTATGAGCGCGTATCTTCGGGGTAGAACGTAACCCAACCCGTTGCCGCTTACAAAGGAGGGCCTAATCGATCGCCTTCGATGGGAGGTTCGAGGCGAAGGGAAGCGTATTTGTTGCCGCTAAAGATACTTTCGCCGCCGTATTAGTATTCGAACATGGTCGTCGTCTCGCCCAATGAGATATGAACTTTCCTCGGAGCGCTCGAGGGAGTTACTGCAAAACCGGCAGCCATCTCGACCTCTCCTCGCTCCGTTTGCTTTTCTAACATCCGAAACACTCTTCGGGCTCGCCTCGGGCCATCGCGGTAATTAATCGATTCGCGAGCAAAAGGTCGGAAGCCAGACTCAAAGTGGCGCGACTGCCTACGCCGTTAATTGAGAGTGAAAATGGTTCGTCGTCATTAACTACCGACGTGCCAGACACACATTTCACGCCGTTTCCGTTCAACGAAATAGTTCCGCGCTGGCCGCAGCAATTTCCAATTGTATCCCGATGCCGGTCGCAAAAAAATGTTTGGACATCCAAATTACTCGTCTGCGAAGCGAAAGCGGACGTTGGGAAAAGGAGTCTATTCCGGCGGTGTTTCTTCGATATTTAATATTATTCAGGGAGTAAGATGCGGAGGGAATAAAAGAGGAGGACGGGCTGGTTAGTTTGCAGCGGTTAGAGAGCTCTCTTCCCAATAAGGGAACGGAAGCAAACTGTAACCTGATTTATACGGGTGTTTTCCCCTTGCTGTCGAGCACCCTCCTCCCTCGACCCTCATTCCTCTTCCGTGTCCGGCCAGCATGTTCCGAGTCCCGCAGGTCCCTGGCAGGATCAGATAGGAGCAGGTGAGCGTGATATTTCGGTATTTTATACCGCCGACTTGCCCGGCAGAGCGGCGAACGTCGATATTCCTATAAACGTTGATCGTCCTTGTCAGTGTCATCTAATTATTCCCTGTGACGCCAATCGGCGATATTTGCCGCGAGCGTGTAAAAACGAATGACCTTGATTGCCTACAGGCCATAGCCGCCCCTACGATAAGGATCGCGGCCGTACAGATGTTCAATATTGTCTCCTCGCGAAGGATAAAGCGAGGGTCGAAGTTTTCCTCGACGAATAAACTTTAATTGACCCGATAGCGGCATAATTAAGAATCACTTAATTTGCGGCTAACCGGCGGAGGGTCCTCCCGCTCAGCCGATGTCTTGCCGAAGTTAAAATAGCTTTCGGTGTCTCGGCTGTCGCGCGACATACTTGTCGATAGCAGGCAGTCTCGCAGAGACGCTCTTTTCGAAATCGTTCGCGCACGTAAAGATTTACCCAAAGTATCCTCGACGATCTTTCCCGGTAGTGATCTGGATGATGAAAAAGTGGGAAAAAAAAGCCGCTCAATGGGGCAAGTTATCATTGTATACCAGAAAAGTCTTATAAAATTCTCCGTTCCATTGAAATGGAAGTTTTCAGGACTATCCAACGTTTCTCGTGAAAGAGAGAAAGGGAAAAAGAGAGAAAGCGAGGAGATTGGATTATTTTACGCCCAGATTGATTCGATGGTCACGCAGATGGCCGGATATTCTGTCAAACGTAGACAAACAGCGAGGGTAAAGCGTTGTTTTCAGCAACAACAGATTGGAAAGGTGGGTGTATACATTCGAACGAGCAGATAAAGCACAAACCGCCTTTTCGATGGGTCAGGCCCGACTCATCGGCGAATTTATAGCTCGATTCTTTCGTTTCAGCCATACCGTGCTCGCTGACTTCCTTTTCTGCGAAGTGCGTGGCTTATCATCGGACCACGGACATCGGGCGATGCGGGGAGGGGGCCAGTCGATTACGGGGAATAATAAAAGCGAGGCCGAGAGGATTAATCGGCAAGTGTTCGTATCGGGGAAATTGGCTGCTAGAGGAAGGTAGGAGAGGCCGATCGGCCGGTACATCGTCGTGTTCCGAACAAACGCTGAATCAGGTATCTCATTGTGCGCCCAACATATCTAGTGGCATCATTAATCTAACTCATTGTGAGTAATGAGCTCGCGTTAGAACGAGTGGAAGTATCAATCCCCGCGGCGCGCTCGATCTATCCTCAAGATAATTGCTTTCGAGTTCTGCTCAGCCCACCTCCCCAACCCATCGCTAGCTTCTTCGGCGAACTTTTAATATTCAAAAAATCGACATCCTCTGTAAATGGATGTCGGAGGGTATATACGGCGGAGCGCGAGGCGTCATCAAACTTGATTAACGTACTTCCGTCATGTCGGAACCGGATGGCGGAGCAAGTTTTCGATGAATCGATCCCGATCGATCTCTCGGCAAGACCATTTTCCAGAGGAACTTTCCCGGGAGTTGGGTAGAGGAAGATGCACGTGACGTCATAAACGTAGGGATGCGAATGTAGTCCCGCGAACGAAGCGGCGTTGCCTTAGCGGCAGTCGACTGCTCGATTTGTTTCCCGTGAAAATGGACGAACAACTCGGAGTGGAGAGAGAGAGAGAGAGAGAGAGAGAGTGGGAAAGAGAGAGGAGAGGAAAAGAGTGGGAGAGAAGGATAGGTAAAAGAGCTTTCAGGAGTGTAGATATCGTGTCTACACTCGAACTTTGGGCATCGAGTTCCGTAGTACGTTCGAGAAGCATCGGCATCCTTTGTAAAACATAGAAAAGACGGTGAGAAAGAGAGGCGGGGGAGGAAGACCGGAGAAGGGAATCGCTTATTGAACTATCGAACGTGGGAGACTTCCAAGACCGAAAACTCGAGCCACGGAGAAGCTAATCACCGCAATTCCATGACTTCCGACATTTTAAAACTTAACCTCATCCCCGTCCGAGGTAGAATCTCGCCGACTGCAGGTTCGGGCGCGGAAGAATTAATTAGAAATACGGGAGATAAAGCAAGAGCGAGAAACTGACAAAAAGCAAAGCCGCTGAAATATGAGGTACACTGCCGTAGGGTATGGGTAGACATAGACAACGGGGCGAATCCTGCCAAATTCCCGATTCAGCGGGAACGGGCGTCGAGGGAGGGTGGGCAGGGTAGGAGGGGTAGGAACGACGATAGTCGGGCAACCCCTCGTCCATGGTAGTTCGGCATAATGCGATGTTCGAAGTTTTCGGGGAGTCCAACTGGCGCATCGGAGGCAACATTCGGACCCGCCGCCCGATTCGAGACCGATTCCGAGACCGACTCCTCTACCTGAATACATCCGAGCCCCGTCTACGCTCCCCTAACGTCGCGATCTCGTTCGGCCGGATTTTATTTCGCTATTAGCAGATGATAAAGCTCGACGGACGCCGCCCGATTGCGAATCGCCGCTCGACGGTAGCGTGCTCGAAAAAGGCGGCCGGATATAGAGAAAGGGGAGGCGACTAACGGCGCGCTGATGCCGGTGCGCCTCCACTGCCGGCAGTTTCGAAGAATTGCAACAGTTTCGCAACTATTTCCCGTTCTTCTGTTCCTTCAACTGTTTTCCACGCTCGAATGTGCTTTTCGAAGCGCTGCCGCGTTCCACTTCCTCTCTCTTACTGTTCGCTCTTCCTACTACCCTCTCTCTCTCTCTCTCTCTCTCTCTCTCTCTCTCTCTCTCTCTCTCTCACTCGAAAGAAGCGACCCTCGACGCGTGAGCGCCGCTTCGCGAAACTTTTCGTTATTATCGCTTTTCCACCGCGAACAGCAACAACGGGAGCGGCGAGGATCGCCAGAAAAAGGCCAGCGAGCCGTACCGCATCAGTAGTTACGGACGAGCAACCCGGCTATTTCTTCCCCTCTCCTCCCCCTCCCTATTTTGGTGACCCTACCCGCGACCCTTTCGCTTTCCTACGATTTCGCGGGAGGGCATTACTGTCCTTTCATCGCCGATATAATTCGATGATCAATGACTTCCTCTTTTTCCCCGCTCTCGCCACCCGCTAGATTGTGTGCCGTACGAATTGCCTCATTCGACGTCGATTTACCGACGCCCGAGGGGGCGCGAGGGGGAAACTTTCCGAAGAAGAACACTTCGGGCCAATGGTGTATAAGTTGTGCTTGCACAAAGGGAAAGGCCGCCAAATGTTTTTACAAGCGACGCGTAACGATCGATTGGGCGACGAAACTTTTGACGCTTCGCAACACTCTCGATCCGTCGCCACTCCGACCTCGAGGAACTCGAGCAGCGTTGGGATGAAAGATTCCGAGAGCGCGATGAAAGGTGGACGGAAAGAGTGGCTCGGTTGCTTTCAAGGTGACCGAACGGTGCCGATCGATCGTGATCGTTCGCGGAACTCGGGGCGAATCGGATTGTTTATGCGGAATATTCATCGGCGAAGGAGCCGACGGTAGGCGAGCACTCTCGTGGGGCTGTTCACCCTTTCCCAGTCTCTGATCGATAATGGAGAAAGGACGGATGCTTCTGAGACGAGGAAGGCTCCGTTGCTGCCGCGACCGCCGCCAGGCCGTCACCCCATCCTCTCCGTTGATCCGCGTTTATCCCCCTCGGGAACCCCTTAATTGCATTGTTCTCTCCTAATGAAGCTGTTTTTGTTGTAGAATAGAGTTAATTGGAAACAGTGGCCCGCCAGCACGCAAAACGTTCGATTTCCTGTCCCTCGAAGTCTCTACTTCCTACCACCCCCCAACCTCACCCCCCAACCTCACCCCCCAACGTTCAACCTCGTCGTATCGGGCCGACGTCCACTAGCCAACCCTGTCGTGTCGCACCATTTCGGAACCCCTCCGGTCTTGTCTCCCCACCTCACTCTTTTCCCTCCCCCCCTTGCTCGACGATCGAAACGCGCTCGTGCGCGAAACTTTTCACCGCGCTGCCGGATGTAATTAGGCGAGTTTTAAATTCGCGGCCGAATACGCCGCGGAAAGTTGGCACACGCGGGCGCGCGCGTGCGCACGTACCGACGTGTAAAGTACGCCGAGGAAGAATGCAGCGGGAGTGTATAACGAGGCCGACATGGAATAAAGTTGAGTGGTCGCTCGGCGGGACGCGAAAGTACGACTGACAGGAAGATCCGGAGACTGCCAATAATTCCGTTAGCCGGCAAAAGGCATTGCCGAATAAGACGGTCAAGAGCGACTCCAAACCGATTGAAATTCTGAATGAGCCATTCGATAGCTTATGAAAAAAAGAAACATTTTTGTGGAGTTTTGAAATACGAAATTGAAAATCCACAAAAATGTTTCTCGTGTGGCTATGCCCTTTGTTACGACATAAAAAAACAAGCTGTGTAAACCGGGCCGAGAGAGACAAGGAAAGAGAATTGACGGAAGAAGACGAGGAAAGAAAATATCGTGATATCGTGCTGGCATCTACCAACCCATTTGAGCCACTAAAACCACCGGCAGCATAAGATGCACTCGTAGATCGCGGGCGATCCCTCGGCAAACGATTTCATTTCGTAATACCTACTTCGTACCTGGTAGGAATGAGCCTGATACGATCACTTACCCTGACAGCGCTTCTTCCCCCACACCCCCTCCTCTCTCTCCCGGGCCGCGAAGTCGACAATAAGCCGAGCTGAATGATGAGCGGCGAAATTCGCGATTCTGATTTTACACGCGGCGAAAGTATGTGTCGAATGAAATGAGATACGGAGATCGAGTTTGACGAACGAGGAAAATATGCGTCTAGAGTCGAGCGCGAGCCGTGATAAAGTCGATGGAGAACGGTTGAGGCTTTCCCGCGTGTACGCGCACACGCCTGTGTCCGTGTAGGCAGAAGGAGAGGGATCGACGGGACGAGAGAGAGAAGTCGAGTCTATTTTTCTTCTCGTCGCGCGCCGCAAAAGGAGAGATTCTTCTTTCTCTATCTTGCCCTTTCCCTCCCCTCCCCGCGACGCTCGCCATCGACCATCCGATTCTCAATAAACCTTTACGAGCGAGGAGCAGAAATCCATCGAAATTTCCGCCGACGGCGCAACCTTTAACCCGGCCGGCGAAATCAATACGCCGGATCAGCAACCGTCAAAGCTCTCTTCGTAGAATGGAATTACCTTGTCGTACGACGCGTCAGACGGCAAACTATGAATAAGACGCGTCCCGTGTCGCTGCGTCGCTAGCTCTAATATCTCGCGAGACACGTTGCAGCGCGCGAAGCGGCTCGATTACTTTCCCTGCACAATTCGCCGACCTAACCCTTCCTTCCCACTCCGAGATCCACCCACACGCTCGCACACGCACCAGCGGCATTCGCCAGCTTCATCGCGCCCGTCCGAGGGCAAATTAATTCGATTAATGCGCGCTTTTCATAGTTCTCTCTCCTCGGCGCTATTGAAATTCCAAACTCCGAAAGCCATTATAAATAATAGGAAGAGAGCGCGGGCGAAAGCGAGTTCCGTATCGCGCACGGTTCATGCGAGACGAGAAGCGCGCCGTAACCGGTAGGATGGCTCGTAAAGTTTCGGCATATCCGCTTTAAAATATAATGCCGGGCCAGACCGATGGCATGTTAATCCGGTGCCAGAGGCTATCGAACCAATTTACCCTCCACTCTTCCGTCGGGATGCGGCGGGGAGTGAGAGAAAAAAAGGAGGAGACACATATTTCAATATTAGCATGATCGGAGGTGAGAAACGAATTTAAAGCGCGAGCACGCCTAGGCTGGCTTTATGGCTTTATGGGGTGCGCGAAGTTCATTGGCGGCCTGCGCGCTTGTTCTACCGCATTTACGTTGTAATTTGCGCCCAGACAATGAGCCGCTATCAGCGACAAAGGCTAATGCCTGTGATTGAGTGTTAACGGGAGCGAAATTTATCGAGAGCGTTGCGCGCAGACGGCATTCTCCGGCCCTCGAGGTCGTATACGGCGAGCGTACTTTTTCGCAGAACCTCGGTACCACCCTCCGAATGACCCAAGGCCACCCCGAATGACCCCCGGAGGTAAGATAAGAGGGCATAGAGAGAAAGACGAGGGCGCATGAAAGAGCGATTCCGCCGGCCAACGGGCCATCTAAGGAGGCCAATAATAATACAATAACGGTCTACGGCCAGGAGTAAAACGTCGGATGGCCGATTCTTGCGGAGGGCTTCGAGTTAAGGGGGGAGTGGTGGGTCGAAGGAGTTAACGTTAATGACGTCATATAAGGTCGCAGACCGGTGCGATAAACATCGACCAGACTGGAAAATATTGCAACCGGAAAATGCCCACCCTGCCCTCCATGGTAATTCGTCGCTGTGCCATTCCGGCACAACTCTCCCACGCTCTTCCACCCCTTTCCGTCCCAGCGATCGAGGGAAGATCGGTGTCTTCTTATGCTTTCGCGAGGCAACTTAAGTCCCGCCCGATTCCCGTTTCCCGACTACGCGGGCTGTCTTACTTCGCCGAACGGGGAGATATCTATACAATTCTGACGGAAACTTTTCGACAGCCCTAAAGTTTCTGCCGCTACGCTCCGAGACTCGAGAGTCTCGAGCATTGACTCGAATATCCAGCAAGAATTCGGGGAGATAAGCCATGCGCCGAGGGAGCGGCAATGCCGTGGCACGACTCGAGCCACCCTTCGATTGCCCAGCCGCGCTACTTACGACAATCTCCAAATGTTACTCTGCCATTTCGACGGACATGTTCTCATTACTCGGTTGGGAGCTATCCGACACCTGAATTCACATATTCCGTATTCTCAATATCTCTGCGAAAGCTTGCCTACGATTGCTTTCAAGTAACCGAGAGAAGCCTCGACTTACTTTTTTGTCAGCCTCCACAATATTTCAACCACTTTTCGGTACCGTGCGAAACAAAAATTATTCCTTACAGTAAAGTAGTCGGTGAAGGACGGATTTATTGGTGAAAAAAGTTGCAGTCTCAAATCTTGAGTGGAAGGAGAGCGTGAGAGATGGACGCGTGTCGTATATCGTGACAAACTCATCGGCGGACGAGTGGAGGGAAAGTTTCTTGAAGAACAGCCGGCGACTATGGCCCGTACGTGACGTATCAAAAAGCGACATCCTCGGCCGCCGGCGCGAGGTAACGGATCGTCTGCACATGGGGTCGAATCGATCGATGACTATGACCTCGTCTCCTTCCTATGCGATGCCTTTTGAAAGCAATAGTTCTGGGTCATAGCGTCACGGCCTTACGCCAAGATAAATGTTCCGCAAAGTGCTGGACACACGATTTAATTCCACTCCGAATTACATTTCGTGTCACAGACATTTCTCTCCCCTCCCACGATAGCAGTTGACGCAAACAGATGTAGGTAGAGGGGAGTGGCCTAAAGCGGGTAAGCTAACGTTGAAAGCTTAAAAATGATATATGTACTAGTTTTCGACTAATCAGGAGTTACATATCATTGGATATTTGAACGAATTCACCAATTTTCTTTTTTTGCGCGCACTATCGCTATATCTCAAATCTCAAATATCTCAAATCTGGTGACCGATCGGAAGTGATCTAATCTCAGGAGTGTTCGGGTAATCACGGCATACGCGAAAATTCACAATCGCTTTACATTCGGTAATATACGAGAGCATACCCGCTTCAGGCGGGCCACCCGCTTTGGGCTACTCTCCCCTACGTTAGACGAGCCGTTATGATAGAAGTTGGAAGATGCAAATTCAGAATATTTCTTGGCAATCATCGGCTGGCAATAGGTTATAAATACGCAAAGGGGAGCGAAACTCAGTTCGAAGATAGGCCCCCGCCGACGCGAAGCCCCTACCTCATTTTAATTGCCTATATCCATATTTCCGGGAGCAGAGATACCCTCGGGGGATGAAAAGTCATTTCTCGCGAACCTCTTCCCCCCCCCCCCCCCCGACCGCGGCCCCCGATTCCGTCCTTCGCCACCCTTTGACCATCCCTCCGTGTCTGGGCGGCAAGAAATATAACGACGGGAACTAACCTTCGAACGGGACGAGGGGGAGGCTAAAAACGAGCGTCGCCCGTTTCGATACTTTCAAGGAGTTCAGCCGACCTCCCCCTTTCCCGCTGGGAAATCTGATGAGAGGAGGTCGCATCGTCTGTCGATCGGGTCGGGTCGGCCGTTACGAAAAATACCGTGCGAGCGTTCGCGTCCCGTTGACCAAATTGCATGTGCCACCCTGCTCCGCATAAACACTGCCGTCGCTTCATTACTCGCTCCGTAATAACGAATTTTTCTGCCCGGCCAAGCTCGAATATCGGAGCCACTGGTCGCGATTAAAGTTTTCCGCGGCGTCGGCTAGCCAAAAGAATGCGGCGAACGCGACCGGCTCATTTCACGGCGTTCATCTCGCCTCTCAAACGAGTGCCGGAGCGCGAGAATTCGCGAAGCGCTTTATCGTAACAAATACATTTAACAAATGGAGACACGCCAGTTGTCGGCCCCCCTGCGAACGGGTGGGACACGCGCAAAAAAAAGGGAAAAAAAGAGAGAGGAGGAGAATGGAAGGAACGAAAATATTTCCCGCGCGTGCTTTATAGGGACGCTTTAAATTTAATATCAACCATTTTCTCGTTACAGAGGGGGAAGAAACGAAGGACAACTGACGCGCAATTGTAACGTTACGCGTGTACGGCAGACCGTAACGAGTGCGCGCCTCTCATAATTTTTTTGCGCGCTAAAAAATGGAAATTAAAACGGACGCGAAATGAAATGCGCGCGTCGGTAGTGCTCGGGACGCCGAGGACATCGGCTAGAATCGCGCATTTTGCGAGTCTCGCGAATCGTCGATTTTCCCGTGAAATGCGCCGACGAGAGAAATAGGGAAAGAGAGGCGGCGGAGTAGGAGGCGTTCGTCACATAACGAAACGTCCGAAAAGGTCGCGCTCGCATTATGGCGGCCACGTGTGAACGTGACTTTGCGAGGGCGCCGTCAAACCGCAAAGTGCGGATGATGGATTTTCGCGCAAATAATTTCGTCCGCTCCGTGGGCCCCGTAGCCGTCTCGGACAGGCCGGCAGACGTAATTTTCACGGAAATCGTTCTCGCGACGTTGACACCCGTATCGGCGTTAATTGACGCCCCGGTCGCTTCTTCCATTAGCGCGGGCACGTTCGCACCGCCCCTCCACCTCCCTCCCCAATCCTCATTTTCACCTTTTCTGCCGAGCGGTTTATCGTAACGAGCCAATTGCGAAATTTCAGTTAAAACCGCCGGGCGAAAGTTCGCCCTCATTGTCGGATACTCGGTTATTACCGTTAATTGGACTATACCGTGCCCGTTAATTGTAGACGTAAAACGTCGAAACGCCCGCGATAGACGCAGATCGTTAGAGTAGAAAGTTTACGCGAGCCAAATGTAAATGAGCGGGTAGCCGGCGTACTCCGGCCTGAGTTTTGCACCGGGACCTTCGACCTCAGATCGACACCGCTCCTCTATACAGACGTTAGACCTACGGACGTTAGACGCGCAGACGTCGGACGTACGGACGTATCGGGACGTGTCTGAGAAACGACGGGGTCGTTTCGCTGGTAACGATGTTTTGCGTAACAGTGGGTCGTACGGAGCGGATTTCTCC
The DNA here is from genome assembly GCA_914767735.1 of Anoplius nigerrimus. NCBI lineage: Eukaryota > Metazoa > Arthropoda > Insecta > Hymenoptera > Pompilidae > Anoplius > Anoplius nigerrimus. The sequence goes on from OU612080.1 coordinate 675,582, forward strand.
ACTGTCTCTATTTCAACAGCTTCGCGCTCCGCTAAGCCACTATATACTTTCGCGTTTAATTGCCCTGCTTCTCGACCTTCCCTAGTTTTACCCAGGACCCCCCGCGCGCCCCCTTTTCCCGCACGTTGCGCAGAGAGCACCGACGTCGAACCGTACGCCCGCCAATTTCGACTGCGCGTCGGAAAGCAACGATGCCTCACCCGAGCGAAGGCGAGATATCAATTTCGTCGAATGAGCCCCTCCGAAACGGAATCGTTTCAACTGGGCGCACTAAACGCGTTCCATTACGCGGCGCAGAGTGGCCGTATAATTACAATGCGCGCCATAATGAACGATTATTAACGTAAGCTAATTGCGAACGCCCGACCGAGGGCATAAATATCACGCAGTAAATTAATCCGGAATATAATCAGACGACGCTTCTGGCCCGATCCGAGTTACCCCCACCCACCCCCCGCGCTGCCCTCGGTGAAAAGCATCGGGTATTTCGGCTAAATGGCTTCCGGCAATTCGCGAAGGACGTGACGGACTGCCGTATTATTCTTATCGGGGAGGGGGGGGGGCAACATTGCAGTAAACGCGCCCGGTTCACAACCTGATAATACCGTACGTTGGGTCTCATTGTTGCGCCAGCGTACCGACGAACGTGGTTTATTTACGTCGTGTACGACCGTAAGCGTTGAAACGCTGATTTACATAATGGTATGCATTATGCTACAATAAACATGCGGAACGTAGAGTCGCAACGGCGTATCGGTGCCCATCGAGGCCTGGATCGAAATTCCCAAATTTTCTTCCATCCCCCCACACCCTTCCCCTCTCTCTCTCTCTCTCTCTCTCTCTCACCCGACGCCCCCGCGCTCGCCTCGAATCTCTGTACGTGTCCGGATTCCGATTGGCCGATCGGGGCCGGTACGTGTAACGAGATTTACGATGTGGCCGACGCACTGCGTCGCGGTTTATGGATAAAGTCACGTTGAGGGCCACTGTCCGCGCATGATCACGATACCGTGCACGCCTCCGCTCGTCTCCTGCACGCTCACGAATTCGGAAAACGCAATTAGCATTCCGCGGCCGCGATTATTGGATTGTGAAATTTCAAAACTCACTCGCGATCGGCCTGGCAGAGAGGTGGGAGGAACGTGCCGCGCGACAGGCAGCACTCTCGCCGAGTCTCGCTCCACGATTCGTCAATTTTTACCCCAAAACTTGAAAAAGGCCTGAAAAGAGGATTACTGCGAACATTAAGCGCGATATGGAATAAGGATCCTTTCCGTACGCTCGTGCGAACGAATTTGCCGATGAATTTTAAGCTACTGATAAAAATAAAGCTAAGATCCACCGACAAAAAAATAAAGTTTCGAGCCACCGCTAAAAATTAAAGTTGAGAACCACCTACAGGAACAATGTTGAGGATTAGAAGAACGTAGGTATATGCAAACTTCACGCGCACTGTGCACATTTCTGGTACATGCTTCCGTTCGGTGACGTCACTCTGGCGGACTGCACTGCCGAAGCAAAAGGGTTAAATATCCTCGACTCGATGAGGGTGGCCGGCGAACAGCGTTATCGATATCGTTCAGGGCAAGGTGCCAGGGGTGCCGGTCGAGATTAATTCTTATTGGATGGCACGTGTTTCCGGCTAATCTGTCAGACGAGTACCGTGACAGCGGGTAATCAGTCAGAGTCGTATCAGGCATTAATGTTAGCCTAATTCGGTTAGCGGTGTGGGGTATCATGCCTCTCTCCCGACGTACGTGCGACTGGAATGCAAATTTCTCTGGCGCGTGTCCGTTGGCAAACGCGTGTGTACATTAATTATGCGTTTAATTATCACGCCGGAACGCGACTCGCCGTGGCTCGAGCCGAGGAACGGCCGAGATGGGAGTCTCGTTTAAGAGGGAATCGCGATCGATTCTCCTTAAAGCTTCTCGCTACCTTCCTCGAATATCGTCCGTAGGGGTAATGCGGCGCAAACTCGGAGAATGCGTACGATCCGCCGGGTATATGTACACTTTTTTATTTCCCACCCTCCTACCGACCGCCACTCGCCGCGGCCATTAAAACTTTAATTACTTATATTGCTCGATACACAATTCTACCCGTAACGCGGAGCTACGCTCGCCTTTCCGCTGCGCTGATAACGCACAGAATTCTGTAATTACGAGTAGCGGTGACGCAACTTCCACAGCGACTCTTCCGCGAGAGAAGTTTAAGTAATCGCGGTCGAACGCTGCGCGGCTACGCTGGCGGGCCTCAATTTATGATTAAGTCAATTACTATGCGCACTTAATGGCCTATCGCCACGTTTTTTGCACCTAAGATCCACAGTCGGCTGCCACGCTCGCCGTTCGAGGATCCGTATTTACTCTAACGGGAGGGACAGCTGTTTACGCCGATGTCCGAAACGTGCTAATCTATAGCTATCCGCTGGAGAACCGATTCGGCCGTTGTTCGTCGTCACGGATGGTTCCAGTTCCCGTCGCTTAATCTACGTCACGCCTGCCCGTCGTGAATCGTCCCGTGAGCTCAATTCCACGAAACATCTAACAGTATCGACAGCGCTGCGCAATTCTCTTCTCTCTCCCTTCGCGCCCTGACGATCACCATTTTTTTTTTTTGCACCGAACCATCTTGAGAGCAGGACAATGGTCTTACCGGCGAATCTTTCGGGCCTCGTTTGCCGTCAATCCAAAACTTTGTGCGCGTAGATGCCTGGCCCGTGTCTGTCGCCCATGCGTGCAGACGGAATAAACGCTCTCACCTTCCGTGGCTTCCGTTCCAGCTTCTGGCAGGCAACTGTTTACGACGGTTCTTCTCGCCGCGCCTTTCTTCCCCGACGGGACGTGATCGCTGCGCACGTGTCCCGACGATATGGGCCTCGGGAATATTTCAGGCAAACGTTCTGCACCGCCGTCTCTGCAGCGGCCGCCGCCCTTTCGTCCATGCATTTTTGGCGCACGTGTCTGCCGCGAAGAGGCGAAAAAGAGTGGAGCGTAGAGATGGGAGCGTAGAGACGGGACCGGGTGAGAAGCTCGCGCTTTTTTTCACCTTCCGTCCGGCGACCGAGTTTCGTGCCGCGTGAGCGAGCCACTCCGAGCTGGCAGCGTTTTCACATTACGACGCTTAAGCGGCCGCCGAATCTTTACAACGCGTCCGTGAACCTCTAACCGCAGACACGCGCGAGTACGAAACGATCGTCCACACAAAAGAAAAAAGTTGTCGAATCCATGACGCAAAAATAATTTTCTCTTCCGTTTCGCTGATCGCACCGTTTCCCACTCCACCCGGGAAACGTTCGAAATCGGCGAAGGTCGGCGTTCGGGACGCGCGCGTCCTGCGAAATAAGCACAGCGTGCAGGCTGCGCGACGACGAGTTCAATTAGTTAATGCAGCGTCGAGCGAGTGCGAGGGCGGCGGGTGGAAGGTCAGTTAGTTACCCGCACGTCGATGAATTGACTTCTCGCGTGAGTACGCACGGATCCACCGCCAACCCCCGCAGACTAATTCCTCGCGCGGCCCTGCTTTATGCATACTGAGCAGGAGAGCGTGCACGTCGAGGCGTCGGTAATTTTCCAGAGCGACGGCCTCCGACGCACACGTGATAAGGAGTAGTGAGTCCGCGCGAAGGAAGCTGGCCGAAGCCGGGCGAAGGTAGAAAAGGTATGCGCGAGGGTGATGGCGGAAAGTGTGCGCAAAAAGGGGGAGCAAAAAAGGTGAGGAGGAAAGCGGTGCAAAAAGAGGCCAAGGAAGCGGGCCACCGGCGAGAGGCAGCCGAATGGAGAAGGGGTGGGGGTGGGCAAAAAATCATGGGACTCTGGCATTTTCGTCGGACGAGCCGCTCGCGAGTATTGCGCCAGCCGAGTCTAACCGGTCCAATTATGCAACTCACGTTCGGCTCCGGACGGCGGCGACAAGGAACGCGTCGGCGTTCTCGACGTTGGCGTCGGCGGCGTCGGCGGCGTCGGCGGCGGCGGGGGCAGCGGCGGCGATGGTGGCGGCGGACACGGTGTAAATCGTCCCGTTAAATTAGCCCGGCATAACGGGACGCGCATTAAAGGATCTGCAGACCCCGTGAGACATTACGGCGCCTCGTCTCCTTTCGCCTGGTAATTACCGCGTTTAGTTCAGGTACGATTCCGGCGGGCCGTCAAAGAATCCGTCGCTTTACGACGACGGCGGCCGTAAAGTCTACGGGCGCTCTTCCATTCTCCCACCGTCCGCCATTGCCCTGCGAACGAAGGAGCGAACGAGCGAACGAGCGAACAATAGGTCGCAAATGCGGTTCGAGCCTCGACGAGGTGAGTCATATGAATCGCGATTAACGCGCGATCCTCTATAACCGTGAACGATACGTCGATGGCTCGAGCACCCTGAAGGACAGTTTCGATCAGACTTCTCATCGCAGGCCGGTGATAAAAGACACCGATGCGCGCCGTGTGCAGTTAGAACGGAGCGATGGCGGTGGAGTGCTGAAAGATGGGAATGGGATTCACTCCGCTCGCAGATTCGATCTCTATCAATGAACGGGTATGATCTTTTGAACTATTCCGTTTGTGTTACCGCTCGCCGTGGGTGCGCCGTCAAAAATGCATGACAGGTTCTAAGGACGAGGGGAGAGGGGTGTGATGGGAGATGGGAGGAATGGGACGTCCTTGTGATTGCGTTATTCCGGTCTTTCGATTGCGAGCGGATGCGAACGGTGGCAGGGTGGTAGGGTGATGTGGAGTGGCGGTGGAGTGGCGGTGGAGGGGAGGTGGAGGGGAGGCTGGAGTGATGGGAATAGACGCGGCAATGTCAGGCCGCCTGATGGAAACAGCGAAACGAAATCAATATGCACGCGCGACTTCCGCCACAAAGAGGACACACGCCGGAGCGGCGGAGGTAACGCGACATGCGCGAGGACCGGTGCGACTAGCGCGTAAATAATTGAATCCACGAAATGGATACGTCAGTCGGCGTGATTTTCGTGAAACATTGATTTGCCGTCATTTGCACGGGACCGAGCAAAGCGGCACCTTTACCCAGACGCCTTCCACTACTACCTACCTACCTGCCGAATACCGCCGGCAGGAGCTGCTGCGGCGACGGCAGCAACAGCAGCAGTGGCAGAGCGAGAGCAGGGTAGTTGAGCTCACGGAAGAAATCGCTAAACGTTTTCGATTCCTGCCGAAAGTGCATTCGACGCGGTTCGCCAAACGCAAAGCTTCCGGCTATCGGTAAGAGAGACGGATGCATTATGCAAGAAACAAGTCGTCTCGCTCGCCTGGATAGCACGACGAGAAACGGAGAGAGAGAAAGAGAAAGAGAGGGTAGGGGGTGGGGGAGGCAGAGAGGGAAAAAGAAGGAGAGAGAGAGAGAAGGCGAAAGATGCACGGCGCGAGGACAAGAAAAGGGGCTGAATTGAAGCGAGGGTAGAAATGGGAGGATATGCCGGGGATTTGCATATCATTTTATAAATTCCGAACAATGTACCTCCCCGCGTCTTACGTCCCCGTGCCGATGCGGCAGCGTCGCCAGAATTTGTAAGAGCCGGCCATACGTCTGGGCCGAAACTATCTCGAAATTGTATACACATGCCCGAGACGTAACGGAAGCCAGGAATATGGCGCGCGCGCGCGTCCACGTATCCGAAAGTCCCATTTTCACTCGGCCGCCAATTTTCCGATCTCCCGGCTGAAAGCCAACCGATATTATGACGCACTCGATACGTCCATCGCGATATGAATTTGAATGGAAGTTCGCCGGAGGTTAAGCCCTGGATTAACGATGCACCGTGCTCGCTGATATCGCTGAGACAAAATGTACCTCGGCCCTCGTATATATCTCACTCTACCTCTCCCTCTCTCTCTCTCTCTCTCTCTCTCTCTCTCTCTCCCTCTGTCTCTCTTTGAAACGTAGCGGTGACTGCTCGACTATCATTAGCATATATGTATGCATAACGGGCAATACCTTGGCCGCAATGGCGAAGGAAACCGGAAACCGGCATTATCGCAAGGTGTAGATTACAATGTTACAGAAGTGCTCGAATTTCTCGTTAAACAGGGGATATGGCCGTACGGGGAGTGGCAATAATTCAAGTCTCGGCCCCTTCGGGGGGGTAGGCGAGAGCGAGGAAAGATTTGGGACGGATTCGAGGGACTTTCTTTTTTGCCGGATTTCAGCTCCATACGATCGAACGAATGGGCTTAGGACGGGTCAGGCGGATGAAATACAGTCCCCTAACGCGGCCGTCATAGGGGCCAACGGTGAAATATTCCCATTAGAATGCCGAGGCCTGGCCCCGGAGCCACCTCTTGCCAGGAAGGAATTGGCACGAATTGGGAAAGAGGCGCGTGACTTGGAATCGACACGTGCTCGCGCGAAGAAAATTGCGCCGACGTAATAGAGGCCGCGGAATACGTAAAACTCGCAGTCTACTTAAGAAAATGAGAACATTCATCTCTCGCGTGACCGTCCCTCCTTTAAAACAGAAAGTTCCTCGGAACCTTCCCGTTTCGCGTACTTTTTCTCTCTCTCGAAATTGTAAGTGTTGCTAAAATCTGCACGAGACTGCCAAGTGAAAAAAAAAACGAAAAAATGCAACAAATGGCAGTAGCGCAAATGGAAATTTTGACGAGGTCTCTTGTCATTCCGCCGCAAACAAGTTTCCACGGTCAAACGTCTCTTCCCGGGTAGCAGGTACAAAGTTTGCGCTGTAATGTTCGATCGGACGACGAGCGGAATCGAACGCACACGTCACGATGAGAAATTGGGCCGCCGCAATATCCGCAAGCGATTGATTTATATCGAGTTTCGAGGCCCCCCTTAAAGAAAACACCGAGGCAATCCAATATCTCCGTCGGCCGAGGTGAGATTGTGCGTCCGGGTGGGCGTGGTCATCCGTTGTTTCGACAGATTTTCGGCCCGTCCAAATGGCGCTCGCACATTCGACCGGATTGCCACTAAATCTCGGTACAACTTTTCTTCCCGACGACAAATTCATCGGCTGAGCGAAACGTCGCCGGTCCGACTTACGCGCGATACATCATTCGAACGCGCCAATCTAATTACTACATCGAATCAGTTTACATTCCGTCGGGTGGCATTGAACGTACGCGTTCTCGAAATTCAATTCTCGAGTCGCAAAATTTTTACGACGCAGAAGTGGGCGGATGCGGCCGAGTAGCGTGAAATTATTCTTAGGATACGCGATGCCGGCCGTACGGAGGAATAACGGTGAATGTTTAAGCGTCGTCAAAAGTTTTATGGCTATGATCGAGTTAAAGCTGCGTGAAAAGGAGCGCGCTCTGAAAGGGAGAGCCCCTTTTGTGCGAGGAAGCGAGCCACGTCCGTCGGCTGCCCACTCGCCGATCGCATACACCCCGGGGTCTTTTTAAAAATTCCTTAAAAGCGCCTTCCGCGCGCGCGCGGCCCCTATGTTTGCCCCTTCGTGCCCGCGGAATGTTTCGCCTGCCGTTTTTCGCGCTCCTTTAAGCGCTACAATGAGACACGTTCCCCGCTCGGCACACAGGCCGGTCTCGACTTCCTTATCTCCCTCTATATCGGATTCAATGGACCGGGAAGCGGTTAGGAGAGAATTTCTGTCAGATGAAATTACAGACTTTCCCCGACGGGCGCGACCGGCGAACTTCCGAATCGCTTTCAACGGGAAGGGGCCGAGAGAGAGGAGGAAAGGGGGCGGTCATATTTGAAAAACAAAATATATGAAACGCTCTGCCAATCTGAAGGTGATGGCGAAGGAGCGACTTTACGAGGAAATGCTCATAAAACACTGGCGCGGAGCTCGTCCTCAACGACGAAAGTGACGACATTCTGACGTCTTAGTTTTTACGAGCAGCCCATGTAAACGATCCCGCGCTGCGTAATGGGCCAGCTACTTCCCCACCCCCCCGGTCCCCAACCACTCGCGATCCCACTCCGTAAAATGGCCGAACGACGCGCAACTCGATTTAATTAACGCCGACGCGCGATTCTCAGATCTGCGAAAAGAAGAACGCTTCCGCATAAATCACATTGATTAGACATTCCCTTCCCGCCACTCCTGGTGCGCGAAGGGAGAGGCGGATGGCGACGGAGGGGGAGTTCTATAATTTGCAAGGAAAAAAAGAAGGGAAAATTTCACGCTTTAGAGCGCCGTCCAGAGCCGGATGTTCGACCGATCGCACCGCTTCATTCCTCTCGCAGATTGCGCCGCCGGCAAAGGGCAGCCCTCGGCGAATCTCGCATTCCCGGCTCTTCCGGGCCATTAGTACCTGTCGCGGAACATGGGAAGAAAGAGACGGAGAAAGACAGATGGGCGGACAGAAATGGCGCGCAGGAAAGAAGGTGCGGCGAGCTGCGCGGATCGTAGACCGCGGTAAGCGCACTGGCAGCACGCTGGAAGCACACTGGAAGCAGGCTGGAAGGCGTGCTGAGGAAAGACGGTGGAATACGGAAGGCTGAGGTGCAGAGAAGTGGCGGAGGAAGATGGCGGAAGAAGGGGTGAGGAGAACGAGAGGAAAAAGAGAGCAGAGACGACTCGTAATATCCAGCCGTCTCGGAGATACAACGAGAATTTGGACGAAGCAGAACGGAGTCCGCTTCTTCCCTTTTTCGCCACACTATTTGTCTCCGGCCCCCCTCTTCCTCGCGGCCGCGCCCCTCCTCCTCTCGTTTGCCGAGGTGGGGGGAGGGTGGCAAAAAAAGGAGGAAGAAGAATAGAGGAGCGATGTCGGAGGTGGGCAGAGAACGAGGCCACGTCGCGTCCCGGTAATGTAAGAAAAGCGCTTGTTCATATTCTTTACTGTCTGTACGTAACTCTGTCAGGTGGGATTGCGGGCAGATAGGGCGGATGGGGAAAATGCGAACGCATAGGGCGATGAGGAGAGGGAGAAAGTGAGGGAGAGTGGCGCGTTGGCGTGAGCTCGATTCTGTATACGTCGAGCGAAGTGAGTGCAGGCAGACTTCGGTGCCAGAGTACATAACATATAGGTATATATCTATATATATGTATATAAATGCATACCTACGGCCGCATCGTTGGATACGCTCGGTCAGGAGGACGGGCCGCATCGGATTGGGAAACGAAAGTTTACCGCGCACAATCAATTCCCCAGGTAACGGCATGCGCGCGCGCGCTTTCATCTATGCAAGCGGATACCCTCCCTGAAATAAACTGCACCACCACCCTCTTCGCCGAGTGCTGTATGAGAAAGAAATCAGGCAATGAAGCTGTGCCAAATCCAGCGCACGCACGATGCTGTCGATCTGAACTGTTCGCCGTGTGCGTAGCCATGATGATTCGGATGGATGCGATATTTTTTCGAGAAAGCACAAAGTCGTGTCCGGAACGCACTCCCTAATTCGCCACGTCAACCGTACATCCCACGGATGATAAATAATAGAGGGCGAGCGGTGGGGTGGGGAGAAAAAATTCCGGGAGGTGGCATCATTACGGCGAGATTTGTCGCTCCTCTAACGACATCCTCGTCCGCTCGCGTAAGTGTGTGTACCGTGCACAGAGAGGCCACCCTCGGTCTCTCTTGGCGCGCCGAAAACGAGTGGCGGATTCTCGTGAATAGGCGAACGGTGCTCGAGCCAAAAACAAAGAAAACATTCCCCGGCGAAGGATGGCAAGTAGCGAGCGAGGGTGAGCAGAGTGGGAGGAGGAGTAGGAGGAGGAGGGGGAGGGAGGGGGAGGCGAGGAGAAAGGAAGACGCGAGGGATCCGAGCAAGAAGGCGAACACGTTTAAATACAAGAAACACCGACGGAAGGGGGGGGGGGGGGGGGTCGAGAACAAACATTGCTGAGGAGCACTTAGCAAGAAAATCAGTGGCACCTTGCGCGAATTACCAACCCTCTCTTTTACTTCGTTCAGAAACTCTCGAATCTGCAACCGCCCCCTCCGCGCTGCACCGTTCAGCGTATTCTTCGAACAAGAGGGTGAGAATGTTTCAACCGAGTTCCGCTTCCCCTCCCCCCTCCGCCACCTCCTCCCCTCGTCCCTTCCCTGCCAACAGTTAGTTACAGATCCTACAACTGAATTTCTAACTTCTTATATGCCCCGACAATACCAGCATCCTCTTAGAGAGCGCGGGAACGATGTTTGGCACGTTTAATCAAGCATTTGGAAACAATGAGGGTCGAATCCTCAAAGGGGATGTAAAAAAGCTTTGAGCGCAAATTGCAGACTCCCTTTTGCGTTGCGATCGCGAGGCTTCTCTCGGGGGGCGCGTCGCGCGTAAGAACAAAGCGCAGGGGCGGGGAGGGGTGTAAGAAAAAATAGGGTCGAGGTTCTTGGCGAAATTTTCGTCCTTACGCCCGCTTTCGTTTCGCGTCCAAGAGGCGAAGCCGCAATCTTGCCAGCGGCCAACATCATCAGCATCGATCGCTGTGGGGAACGGCGCGCACTACGTGCAGGCTCTATTCACCGAGCCTCTAATTCAAAACGTAACGTTGTTGCGGGCCACTTTGCCAGAGGAGGAACCATTCTCTCTCTGTCCCTCTCTCTCTCCATCCCCTGTCTCCTTCTATCTCACTCGGTTCCCATCGCTTCGGCCTCAATCGCTTTTCACGCGTCATTCAGACATCTTCAAATAGTAGCGCACACCTGCCGGCATTCAAGCGCGAGTGCGTCGGCGAAAAGGTACCGGAGCCCTTCAATCTAGTCCTCGTCTCCGGCTCTCTATTCAGCGAACCTGTTACTGCATTCCTCGCGCCGAAATGGTCACAACATCCGCGCTATTTTTACTATCTCCTTACGGGCGAACGTGTCTCGCTCCGGGACCGGATGGATGTAAAAAAGATCCGGAGAATGAGAGAGAGCTGCCGCTCTCGAAACCTCCGGCTTTAAGCGTGACCTTTAACGAGGCGACCGAATGGGAAATGTTGTTTGTCACACTCGGGGCTCGATTCCCGAACGAAATCTCGATGTAGGATAAATCCGAAAAGTGGAACGGTTAGGTGGTATTTAATTCCTGTCCGACGACCATTGTAGACGTCCGGGAGATACGGTTTGTTTTCCGCGATATTTGTCCCACCCGCGAATAAATTTATCAGAGAGCGAATCGTTTCCCAGCATTGGAGATCACCTGGACTGCCTATTGTCCGCGAAGCGCGCGCTGGAGCGTCGAGGAGGGTGGAGGGGGTGGCCAAAAAGCAGGAGAGAGCCGATTTCGCTTCAGTTCCGTCGCAAAATTTTCGATCGCGGTTATATGACGCGACCAAATAAAAACATGGGAATAAAACGCGCATCGTTGAATAATTTCTAGCGTACGCGCGCCCGCGCGCCCCCCGGTGCAACCCTCGTCCAATTATTGAAATAAAAATCAGTGCCGACGATCGTTCCCGGAAAACTGAAAGCGCGTTAAACGCAAATTTATTTTTACGTCCGACGCAATATGACAATATATACGCAGCGACGCGAGATCCGGGGATGCGAGAGGTTGCATGCCGGGTTGGGAGTGCAGAAAGAATGAAAGCTCTCTGTCAAATGAACGACTCCGCCGCATTACAATATCTTATCCGACTCAAGGGTCGTCCGCACGAAATCAGTTGGGTTCGGTATAATGGAAGTGAGAGAGGCAGGGTAAAGTATGCGAGGACGCGGGCATGAACTCGCGACGCAGTCGATTTCGCCTCGAATGACATGAGCGGACTCCTACGGTATGAAAGGCGGGGAGGCGTCTGAAGGAGGGAGGGGGGAGGGAGGGTGGCCTCCGGTGAGGGAGGGACCAGGGGTGGACCAGCGCGACAATCTCGGGAGAAGCTCCACGTACCGTCAGTTTGTCGGGCGGGCTGGCTCGAAAATTTTGATGCACCATAACTATCCGAATTATCATGTAAATAGCATTCTCCCCGCGCGCACACTGTTGTGTTTTCGCTCGGTGGCGCCTCCTTGCCGTAGTGATTTATGCGCCCGGTGCGCCCCGCAGATAGCTCCTGCCACGCCAGTGCACGGAGGACGGTTGGTATTCAAGGGCCGCAGCAGAAATACACCTACATATGTCCCTTTAACCGTGTCGCGCCCATGCAGATGTATTCGCCCCCTCGCCGGGAGCACGAATAATTGTTTCATTTACGAGTAGATTTAGATGCTTTTAAACCACCAAACGCCGCCGTCGCCGCCGCCGTCGCCGCCGCCGTCGCGCGAATTATGTTTGTCTCGCAATGCGAATAATCCTGCCTACCTGTCGGCCTCTCGCCGCTCTCCCTTTCAGTCCAGCAGACGTCCCACTCCCCGCAAAGAAGTACGCCGACAATCCTATTCTCCGCTCCGAAAAATTCGAAGACGCGCCTGGCAGCGGATTTGCGGAGCACTGACCGGTCTCGCTGAACGATGAAGAGTGAGCGGAAACGAGAGATAACGACCGGATTCTGTACTGGGATGGACACGTTGTTACGGATAAAGAGAGAGCTTCGGCCGTCATAAAGCGAGGATTTTTCAATAATTGCAGCTGAGGTCACGGCCGACGAAGCAAATGGCAGGATGCGGCTACGAGCCGGTGAGCCGGAAGATAATCAATTAGCAATAACCCGGTTGAAAACGTCATTACGTTATTGGAGAGAAGACTGTCGCGTGCGGGGGAAGAACAAAACGCGCGTACGACACGGACAACGTCGACGTCGAATGAATCGTGACGGAAGGATCGTTTCCGCGATCCGACCGCCAGCGCAATTCAATGGAACGACAGAAGGGTCGTGGAAATGTGAAAAACACGCAAGCGCGCCCTTCACAGGGGGAAGAAGGAGGGTGTGACCTTCGTCATTACGTAGAGACATTGTCATACGGTTGACGATAAACGAGGGTAGTTAAAAAAGGGACATAAGCGTAGCGTGCACCCACCCCCAAGCGAGCGTAAACGAATGCGAAAGCCTCGCATGAAAGGCCATTAAAATCTTTCGATGACTCGATTAATGGTCCTGTTGACGAGTTAATGGGTGCCAGCGAAGGGGGTAGCGCGCTGTCGGCCGACGGACATCGTATATCGCCCAGGTCAGTGTCGAACGACGAGGGGTTGCGAGGGCTCGAATTTATAACCGAATTAATATTAATTAATACACCTAGCTAGGTAACGCGGCCAGAATCCGAGGAACATGGCGCCAATTTCGCACCGTCAGCCTTCGGCCATCCCTCATCCCCCCGAAAGTACCGGTGAAGAATAAGTTTCGATCCCCCCCCGTAGCCGTGCCGCCAATCCGTACCTTTGGTCCGGAGGCTGCATTTATGAATAATCGTCGCGCGATCGTGAGCCACGATTAAAGCGCGACCCCACTCGGTGATGGATTGGAAACACGCCCGATTCCTATTACGATATTAGCCCTGTCAAATTTCCACGAACGACGATGTATCGTCGATCTCCGACGAAAGTTTCCTACCCGTTAGCGAGACAGTGGGGCAATTAATTCTGTTCCGCTCGGGATGTGCATCGGCAATTTCGCTTCGACGTTTATCGACACTAAGAATCGATCTGCACTTGGTATATAACGCTGACTCGTCCGTTTTTATTTTAATGTTTAAGCAGTCGAAATACTTTAAAAACATCGCAACCCGAGGCTTCTAAGTACAGTTTTCGGAGATACAGTGAATAAAATGTGAGAAAATAGTGAAAAAATGGGTATTTTGTCTATCCTGTGGCGTATGATGCCTGTTACCTTAAATATGCAGTTAAAATATGAAAAAGAATCATGGAAAAAAATGCACCTAAGGGGGCTCGAAGCCAGAAAAAAATGTTGCCTGGATCTACATGTACATTTTTTTACAAGCTATCCAATGCCTGATTCAGAATTTCAATCGGTTTAGGGCCACTTTTGACCATCTTATTCTGCTGTGCCCCTTATCCCAACATGAATCGCGCTCGAGAAGCATTGCTTTCTGCAGGAGGAGAGGACGATTCGAACGAATTTCTATAGGGCGTTGGCGAACGTTAAAATTTCCCTGTCGTTCAATAGAAAATTTCGTTCGACATCCGTTTGTCGAGGATTCCGAAGCAAGGTCGGACATTGGCGCGAACGTGCGTCGAAAGTGTATTCCGCGATCTTTGCAAGTCGCGCACGTGGAAAGTAGAAAATTCTATGCATCAGATTTTCGCGCATCCTGTATGTATTTTCGATGGGAATCGTCGTCGTTGTCGTCGTCAAAGGCGGGGGAGGAAGAAGAGGACGAGGGGAACGTGGTGGAAGAGAAGAGAGCCAAAGTCAGGGGTCGCTAACAATTCGAGCATGCAAGACACGCCCGACGTCTATTAACCGATGACGTAGTGAAATTTTATGGCCAATCGAGATCGCGTTCGTACGAGACCGCCCGCCGCGATTAAATTTATAAGGCGCCCGATTTTCAAAGTTCCGCTCAAGTGATAGAGAAATACTGCAGTCACCGTAAACTATCGATTCCGTCCCCGAGGTAGTTTCCAGCTGGAATTTCATTTTATCTCGCGACCCGCGCCGTAGATTAGGTGCCATCGTCTCCTGCCTCCTGCGTCACAATAAAAGACCAGGTATAGCCGAACAGCCTATCCTATTCACCGGCAGAATCAATACTTTATTAATCTGACGTGCTGGGAAGCCTGTTTTCCTCCTCCTCCTCCTCCTCCCCCCCCCCCCTCTTCCGGCCTTTATCCGCGATCATGCCACTATGTACATCGCGTATCGATGTAGCGACTACGTAGCGACTGGCAATCGCGAAAATAAAATACGGCATATTTTTCCAGCCACTCCGCTCGGTACATTCGATTGGCAGGAATATTCACGATGCGAGAGATGCCCCGCGCGAATTTGTCATTACTGAATTCGAAACGGGCGGATGACGTTCGACGTAGCGCGTCATCGCGCTATCGGAATCGAGCTATCGAGAGGCAAACTATCGGGACGAGGGGGGTGTGCGCGCGCGCGCCCGGCGCAAACGGGTGAATTTTCATATCCAAATTTTAGCGGTCCGATGGCTCGTTCGAATTTCAAACAGTTTCCCAAACAGCACGCGTTGTTGGCTGCGCGATGCGCTGGCTGCATTAAGCCGGAAACTGTTGATCCCGGAACTTCGCCCGCACGTTCTGTGGAGGGTACTCTCAGGGTTTACCAATAAGAGATCCGATCGGTTAACAGTCTCTGCGTTATCGTGCTCGAGGTGCGCGCGGCGAATTATGTCGGAAACTCGAACTCTGCGAAGGTAGGCGAAGGGCGTAAATCGAAGTGGGATCCCATCCTGTAGACACTCGATACCGGCACTCGCTCGCTACTCAATTTTTCCTTCCCGGTCTTTCCAATTACTCTCACAATCAGCCGACGCGATGCCGCTCTAACCTCCTTGATGAATCGCGGGACCGTGCGATTATGTTTATCGACGATCAGTCGAAACATTTTCCCCGACTCGTATCGCGCTCTCGTTCCGAGCTCGCATAAAGTTTCACCGATCGTACTTTACGTCGGAGTCACCCCATATCGAACGTTTTGCGTGCAAAATTGTCCTTATAAATTTTTGTTGAACGCCTTCCCCGCGAACGGAGTGAAATCGATTTATGAGCGGAATCGGTCGAAACTTGACGGGATTTTTTATACAACCGGAAAAAAGCGCCGATACTCGGGCAGCGTTTGTCGACAGAGTAAATTGGACCGTTCGGTTGGTACATTGCCGAAAATAGAAGGACGAGAGAGTCGCGCGGGCGGTGATTTGGCGCGCGCGCGTCCTGTCCGATGTATAAACATTTTTAGTGCGCGGCGAGGGATAAATAGCGATCAATGTAAAACAAAGTAGTGACCCTGGCAGTACGAGCCATTAATATGGCTGACGACACGGATGAGAGCCAATGAAAGCGAGCATTTATTTCGCCGTTCCCGTTTTTTACCCACCATTTTTCGAGCCTATCCCGCATTTCCGGTTAAGGGACACACTCTGACAAACTGAAACGTTGCGAGAATTTCGTATGAAAAGCATCGTTGACTCCCGGACGGCTGAGCGAAAGGCGTGAAACGAGAGAATCGTTCAATCGATCGAATATGATTATATTTTTCGAACACTTGGCGGCGAGTAACGTAATTGCAGACGGCGCAAGCATCGTTGTCGTGTAATCTCGCGCGAATTGCTCACTTGCCAGTCCCGCGACCAATCGACATTTCGCCCTTTGACCTTTGTCGTGACAGAGTGCGCCGCTACTGCATTCGACGGAGATGTCGATGATACGGCAAATTGACGTATAACACAATCAACCTGCAATCCGATTTGAATGACGCCTAGATATACAGCGCCAATCTCCAGTCGATATTTTGTTCACGTGACGCGGTAATGTCAAAAGGGACGCTGACGGTCGAGCGGCCGACGGATTGCAAGTAAAAATACGTTCGGCGCAGAAAGGGGAGATAAAAAAAAGTCCGTTCGCCTGTCGTTCCTCTTTTATGGAGTTAAAAATTATGACTTGCCGGACGAACGGTCTGCCGTCGAGCCGGGCGACTGGATTTATTAATTCTTAACCGCTTCCCGGTACGTTCCGATGAATATAACACTATCAAAGGCCGGTAACTAAATGTTTCGTCTGCGCGAGACAAAAAGTATTCGCGTAGCCCCCCCCCCCATCGTATCCTTCTGCCTCCAATCTACCTTATGTTACGCACGATAATATCGTACCGCTCGAACAGCCGGCTCTGTAACCGTTTCCACGTTATGAGTGCATCATCGCAGAAGCCCTCGACCTGCATTCAATCGGACACCGTCGCGCACCCACACCACACGTCATACCGTAACGCACACCGGCCGAACCTCCGCAGTTACGTACACCAGGTCAGAATAAAGTGTCGCAGGTGCAGGTGCACACCGGTGCCCGGAGACATCCGTGTGTAAGCACCGGTACAACGGGGGCCCTCGTTATTTTTACGCGCAAACGGAAATCCCTGAAAATCGACCGATACAGAGGCTCGGTCCGTTACGAATGCACTCGTCAGAGCCTCGTGCATTCGTTCGTTGCTACGTTCGTTCGTTCGTTCGTTCATTCCGGCCCACCCGTTTCCTGGAAAAACAAGGGTGGCCGGCCGAGCTAAACGGTCCGCGATCGGCTCGTTAATTAATTGCATTAGCATTCCTCGCGGCCGGCGCGCCACGCGTGTTTGCGCGTGTCCATTACGCGATACGTCAAAGGAAGGCCAGCGTCAGCGGGACACCCTTCCCACGGCGATTGATCAAAGACTAAGTTGTCGATCAGTTTCTGGAACGAGATGGGCGGCCGGTGCGTGTGCGGCCTATCCGGCGAACGACCGCCGTCGGCGCATCGACGTGTGTTCCGACCCGTTTGTCAGAGCACTCTCGACGGAGTGACGCGTCGCTATGCAATATCGTCAAACGAATTCCTTTCGCGCTTCCGCCGTTATGCCACTTCTAGCTCCCGATGCGCCGCTTTCACGATTTCAGGATGGAACCCGTCGACCGGTTCCACGCTCCGAGTTGTAGGGCGCCAGATTCAGAGGGCAGAGTCGGAGTCAGTGCCAGAGTCAGTGCCAGAGCCAGTTTTGTCAGCCTATCCCCCACCCCCTACCTCGCCCGCCGCGCCACTCTCTTTTCAACCCTCTATTCTCGCCCTCTATTCACTTCCTTCACGCACCGAACGTCTCGTCACCCGGAGACGGATCTCGATATCTCAATAGCCCTGATACCTTGGACAGCCAGACTGCAATTTTTCCTCGACTCCTTTCATCCCTCCGCCGTTACTGAGAGCTTTTAACATATGGATGGAACGTGTCGGGCCGAACGATTGACTTTCGCTACTTGAATACGAAGGAGACAGGCATTTTCGATCTTTCCCGCCGGCTGACGGTATTTTGAACTTCTGGGCGAGGCTTGCTTGTTTTGGATTATTTTTACGGGAATTTTATGTGCTGAGAGGGAAGGTGAACGTTTTCGTAAGTATGTTTCTGGGAGGTTTGACGTTTATGTTTCCCGTCATCTATTTTAAATATCAGGATTTTTCGAAATGTTAAATATGGTAAGGTTACAGAAGTTCTAAAAGTTCTAACAGAGAGTGTGCAAATTAATATAACATGTGCGAAATTCACGCTATCATTTCCATTCTGTTGTCACGCGTTATCACCGAGCAATCATCCCTCGTGTTTGTACACGTATTTCTTCAACGGGCGGATCGCCCGCGATAATCGTCATTGGCTCATTGTATCCCGAATGAACTCACTCATTCGATCTCTAAATCCACATCGTGGAATCGACAGGACACCGGCGAAGCTAATGCGTCGAATTAATTTATTCCCTAATCGACGATGACGGTCCCGCAGCGACGCGGAATTAATTATGTTCGCCCGGTAATTGCGCGGCAGGCAAACAGACAAAGAACTCGCCCCGTAAAGCTCGAGACGCAGAAAGAATCGGTACTGCGAAATCCAATATCCAATCTGCGTCCCATCTAACGACGTTGTCCGGCGGCCAGAGGGACGCGTAAAACGATGCACGACTGGACGCGCGCCAACTCGAAAATAAAAATCGCCAATTCCGTTCGTTAACGGTATCGAACAATTTTATGTCCGGCCCGACGCCCGGCATCGGAGTTCGATCGTCGAAAGGGAAACGTCGATCCGGGAACTTTCAATCTCGCTCTCCAAATTTTGCAGATTCGTGATTGCCCTCGACGCGGTCGTTGCGGCTCGGCGAAAGTTGCGTAAGATTTTTCAGGGGCGCGCGTCCGCGACGTGGCGGGCGAAGTGAATTAATGAAGAGGGTAAAAGATTCCCGGGGTCGGAAAATATTTAACTTCGCCGGGATTCGTCGTCCGCGAGGCGAACCGAGAATGACTTCTGCATACTCCGTCCTCCCGGACGCGCGATGGGGGGATGAAGTCGTACAAAAATAATAGAGAGACAGCGGCTTAGGAGGGCCACTCCTCTCGAGGAATTTCCTCTCGTCCCTGCTACTCCATTCGGCCCTCTCCATTCGTCCCTCTCTATTCGTCCCTCTCTATTCGTCCGTCTCTATTCGTCCCTCTCTGTTCGTCCCTCTCTGTTCGTCCCTCTCAGTTCATCCCTCTCTATTCGGCCACGTACGTATTCGCCGTAGTACAACGCTCGAGCTCTGACAATAGTCAGATATCGAGATTCATTCCGCCAATAAAGATCCTCCGGGCGAGCGGATATCCCGGACGCTGATCCGGGAGAAATCTTTCCGGGCTAAGAACGAAATGAAAATAAAATCCCAGTTTGATAAGACAATCCGGGAAGGGAACACGTCCTGCTTGCGTCAGCGGGCGATAATTTGGCGCGACGTATAACCCGGAACGGTGGCGGGTCGCGCGAGCGGAAATCAGGATCCGGCGGAAAATAAAGCACGACGCTCGTAAAGTTTCGCGCACGCGCCCTCCTCCACCTCCCCTGCGTCCCTCGCGCGGAAGTAAATCGCGCGCCGCGACTTTTTGGAGAGGAGGAGAGGAGGGATCAGGGAAGCGGAAGGAAGGAGGAGGAGGAGGAGGAGGAGGAGGCGAAGGGGGAGGGGAAAGGAAAGGGAGGGAAGGTTAGGGGTACCGGAGGATGGTAGATCTCGGTGACAGCGGCCGACTATTTTCAGCCATTCCGAATCCATTACCGCGGTTCCATCCTTCTGTGCCTGAAGTCGACTACGAAGCAATGCATCATCCGTAAGTGAAGCCACGGGCCGGCGATCGTTCCCTAACTCGGCTCCCTACGCTCCTTCTTTTCCCAACGTTCGCCTCGGCCCCTTCCTTCTCCTCCTTCTGATCCTCCTCCTCCTTTCCTCGTTTGCTCCGCGAGCGTACCACCGAATGCCTACCCCATCGCGACTCTTACAGACTTATAAATCAAACTCCCCCCACGAACAAATCGCTACGGAGATCCTGCCCGTGGTCCCAAACGCTCCTTCTTATTCCTCTTCTTTGCCCTCACTTCGGCCCCTTACACGATTCTCAGTCATTCACCTACGCCTTGTTTCTTACCCCCATCCCCCGCGCGGCCCACCCACACCCCGTCACGTTCCGACTTTTGACGAAGGATCCGCAGCGCGAGGGGGCGTAACGGAGGTTCGCGTTGTATTTCTTCTTAACCCTCGCTTTCCACGAAGGTCAAGACTCGGAGGAATTTACGAGGCCCGTACGAACGTAACGCTCATAGGGGATGATGGCGTCTCGACACTCGTCGCCCGGAGGCATAAATTTGAATCAGGGCGAAACGCTTCGCGAACAACTTATCTGTATTCATGTTCAATGTACCGTGGATCATCCCCTGCATCTTTCCATTCCGACCCGTTCATCCCTCAATCGTTTCCATCTCGTTCACGGCTGTTTACGCGGCGACAAGTCTCTTCCTCGCTACCGTTATTCGAATGAACTACACTATTTTTCTTACGACGTATCGATAATTGCGGTCGATCGCAGTTCGCTGCCGATCGCAATTATCGGAGCCAACTTCGAATTCCACCCCCCTCGAAGCGAACGCGTCCCTTAAGTAAGACGAAGCGGCCGCCTTCTCTCGGGAGACACATTTGTTTCAGAATGCCGTGCGATCTTGCTGGCCTTGGCGCTGTTCGATCTTCGGGACTTCGGGCAGTGACTTACGCTCGGCGCCGATTAATGCGTCGTCGGAGGGGTAGTACGTAGGGTAGGTAGATAGATCGAGTTAGATAGGAACGCGCAGCGTTCGTTCGAAATCTTACGTCGGCGGAGTCCGATCCTGACAACGGGGACGACTATCGGGAGAAAGATGCGCGCTCGAAAAGTAGTTAGAAAATCTTGAAAGTCGGTCAAACAAAGCCCTTGACAACTTCGGTCCCTCGGCCGGGCGCAACTTTCCACCGGGACAATAGCGGCGCGCTACGGCGAGTCGACGTCGTTTCAGATCTTTCCGCCCCCTACTTTACGTCTCCTCGTCACGGCGGGCTTGTGCAACATTTCACAGTTTCATAAGCTCGCGTCGGCAAATGTATTTATCGCGGGGAAGAATGAGCCCCGCCCCGCCGTTTGCGCCGGGTTTAACGCCGTCCGGAGGAGCCTGTCCTCTCAATAACGTGTCACCAACTTTTGTCAGGCTTCGCGAGTCGCGCCCGCGGACGGATGTTCCGGGCAACTTAATGAATATATAAGTACGGACACGTCTGCCGGCGAGACGTCGCAATGAGACGAACGCCTCGGGACAAGGACTCCTGAGCTTATGCTAATCGAATAACCTCCGAACGCTGCAAATTCTTCTCACCCGGACGTACGTCGAAACGAGAAAAAAAACAAGAATGGGAAACTAATGTGCGAAGCGGGAAAAGCGGGGGCCGTGTCGGAAGTTGCTGGGCGAGGCAGATATTTCAGAAGTGTATCGTGGAAATAGGAAGTGCGAGTTGGCTGCGTCGGGACGTCGACGCGAGTCGTCCATCAATCATCTTGACGTCCGCGTCTGAGAGGCTCGAGCCTCCGAGACGAAGGAGTGCATAAATACCCATCGAGTCCGAGCTATGCGAGCTATTCGACCTACCCCCCCCCCCCCCCCTCTCAACTTCCACGGGATCTGCAATTCTAACTCGGCTAATTGGCAAGCACGGATACCTTTGGAGGAGCCTGGCCGGTTGATGATACACCGGTTAGTTAGTTAGTTAACGCCAGACGGTAACCGTATATATGCGTCACGTCAAGTTTCGTAAACAGCAGACCGAGGGGCCATAACTTCCGCGCACGACGTTGAAACGCGCGGGCCAACTTTAGGGACAATTTAGGGATCAGCAATCAATCTGCCGTCGGACGTGCATGAATACTAACCGAGAAGTCGTATTCCGGATTTTGAGACGGTCAGTTGGACGGCGATCGTCCAACCTCGGCGGAATTACGTCGGGACAGCGTCGAAGGATTCCTTCGACTTTACGGCCGACAACGTGCCGGACTTTAGACCCGCGGTGTCACGCCGACGAAACGCACACGTCCGCCTCGAGGTTCCTGTCCGATTGGCAGAAACACGCTCCAGGATCCGTCGAGCCTTAGCCAACTTACGTGCTACTTACGCAGCGCTGAGATTTTCTCGGAATTCCGACGTCAGGTTTCGGATAACTGTCATATCTTCGTCGCTCGAACGCCGGCGCAACGATAGTGACAGCCCCTTATCTCCCCATCGGGTACTATCCATTGTCGAAGTGGAGGAAACTAGGCTGGCAGGGTGAGAAAAATTGTTATTCAAGCGGCCGATACGCTCCGTGCACCGAATAATCTCCCCGGGAAGGCTGGCGAGGGTAAGTACCTTTGGCACTGAGAAACTTGGAGCGCTTCTAATGGAAAGACATAGATAGAAAAGCCTACCCACGTAGAAGAGCCTACCTGTCCGTTTCGGTTCATATCCGTAAAGGTATCTATTCGCCTCCGGCTGTTCTTCTCTTCAGAGCGAAAATACAAGCTCTTCGATCGAAAGCTTCAATCACGTACCCACTTGGAATGCTCATTCGAAACTTTGATCCGCCACGAGTAAGAAGAGTCTTTAGCGGGTGCGTACTTGCGACAGAGTGCTTAATTATTCCTCATGGATATGGCCCGCTGAGTGGCATGTTAAACTTTACGATTGCCGTTCGTTTTCCGCGACTAGACGTTGCCAGGGAGATAAATTTTACGGCCGAAACGGTGATGTTTTAGGATCAACGATGCAAAACACTGACGGTTTACATCTTTATGCGATACTTGGGTGAGAAAAGCCCGTAAATCCCTTAAATTGAGAGTGACTCAGGTGTCCGATATGTCACCTGGTTCCGTGGACGGTAGAATGACTGCGCCACGCGAACTGAATTCTGAGCAACGCCCGACGGAGGGAAGTCGATACATCGATGTCTTTCTCCTCCCTCGGCTGGCGGACGCTTTTCTCTCCGTTTCTAACTCTCTCACCCGCCTCATCTACCTCTTTTCTATCGCAGATAGGAACGTGAAACGAATCGAGTTAGCTCGCCCTGCGCAGATTCCACCTAAGGATTTACAACATCCATCTACTCCGAGGCCGTACACGTTCGTACAATCGTGTCGATCGAGTTTCACGACGTTACCCACTGTTTTCATACCAGGGTAGAACTTGTAAAAGACGGGATCCGTATGAGGGCGAAGTGCGCTCAGCGTTGAGCCGTCGTTATACTGATGCATGGCACTAAATTTTCGGCTCAATCTCATTACAGACTCGAGAAAAGGGTCTAGGGCTGGTATACGACGTATAAAGGTATTATGCGGTTCCTTAATATAGTCTGAATCAGTAGTCGGGACTTTCTTGGCGTATTTCACGCCAGCCCCCTCATGACTTCGCCTTTACCAGTTTTTACTGTATGAAATAGGACGCGATAATTCGAGCGTACGCAGTTATACCTTCTTTATGCTCCCGGAGCCGCGCGGAAGGCAGTGGTAAATTTCTGGGGAGTACGTTCCGAACTTTCGGCGGTATTTGAAGTTCCGAGTTCGCCGCGAATTAGACACGCCACATTTCATCGCGGATCAGCGCGCATTCAATTCCGTGAAACATCTGCGTCGCCACGGAAACTGACAATCTTTAGGTGGAGGATTCGTGTATACGTTACATTTAACCGACGGCAGCGGGAAGTAAGCGGCGTAAAACTTTAAACGATCATTCCACACCGCGAATTACTCGCTAATTAGGTAATAATCGGCAACCGTATAAATGTACTTCCCCTTCAGAAGCGCTGAAGGCATACGCCAGTTAGCTCCAGTTCCGAAATTTTCCGTATAATTTCAATATAACTATTCGACTATATCGTGACTATTCGACTACCGTGAAACAGAAAACAATTGTAAAGATACAAAACTCAAAACTAGATTTGCATATATCTAGCCATGTCGCGAAGTTTGCTGCACTTAAACGAAGATATGAAAAAGGTAAAGCGAGCGACTTTGATAAATGCCGTCGTAAACGCGTGCTTATCCAGCTTCGCAGTACAGACAAACCTGAAACTCCTCGGGGCAGTCAATTTTGATGAGGCAAAGTGACAGATAAGGTGAACTTTTAACGCGGTCATTTGAAAAGTCGCCCCTGCCAATGCCAAGATCGCGAGCTTTTTTAAGCAGAGGAACGGAAGCGAAGAAGTTCTCACGGAGTAGCGTACCTAACCCCGCGGGGCACACTTGGCCGGAAGAGGGAGCGAACGCAAAGGTAGCGGAGGGAAGATGAAGAAGGAGGAAGAGCATGAGGAGGATGAGACCGAGTAGGGCGAAAGACGAAGGGAGAAGGGAAGCCCGACTCTTCCTTCTGTTCCCCTCGGTAGACTTCACAAAGTAGCTCTCCGTTACCCTTATAATTACTCAAGGTGAAAGAATTACCAGAAGATTTTTTAATTACCCGGCCATTATAAAGCCTGGCGCCTTCGTCCGTTAGAACGTCAAATAAATGCGCGACACCGGCGCCGTACTTTATGATTACCCCGGCCAGGCCGCTTTCAAAATGCACTGAACTTTGCCGTGGAGAACGCACGAGGTCTTTCCCTCAAACAAGTCCGACGCACGCATACACACACACACAGATTCTTTGCCCAGCCTTCTCTGGCGCGGTCGGCGCGGAAAGCGCAGAACGCGAAAAATTGAAATGAGAAATTCGCGCGCTCAAATTTTTTTGCGCCACCCCCGTCCGCGATCCGACCCCGTAACAAGTCGCGCATTTTAACCTCACGTTCCGAGGACCGTAATGAATCTACGTTCCGCACGTATGCGCGCCGGAATAGGAAAGAGAGCTCGTACGAGCGGCCGCGGATCGGAAGAATTATTTCTCGGCCTCTGACCGGCCGAAACGTGTTGCGTCGATACGTAACGACGCGATCGTCCGCGCACCGGTTCAATTTATTAAATTCGAAAGGAACGATCGATTACCTTGGGCTCCGCGCAAATGGGCTACGTACGCGTCCGGGCACGCTCCGGGCTGCTCGTTTGTTTTTCAAACGTTGCACGCTTTCGTTTATTTACTCGCGCGCGCCACCCGCGACGGTGGTGCCCATGGTGATTGCACAATTATCTCCTAATAGGATTTTAATTTGCTCGGGCAACGCGGACCACGCCGCTTAAACCGTGTATATCTAGAATTGCAGCGCGCATATTCGCCGAGTTACAGGGCCGAAAAAAAGTGTCGTTAGCCGAGGCGCGCGCAATTGAAACAATCAACTAAGCGGTGACGAGCGTTGCGAATTTTTCGCTTTCTCGCCTCCCGTCAAAATCTGTACATCGACGTGTTTGTCGAATCGATCGTCGCCATTATCCGACTACACGGCGCACACGAGGGAACGCACGACTTTTACCGTGTGTTGTCGCTGAAGTACGGGTGACTGTCCGTAAATGCGCGCTCGCAGGCTGAAATGCGCGAGTGCGTGCAATATTCAGCGACTAGAGACGACGTACGGACATCGGGAGGACTAAAATAGGCTGCGCATAAGGCCGACATACGCGCGACATACGCGCGACACTCGCGCAACACATGCGTAGACGCGGCATAGGTCGGGCTCGTAATTAATTCAGGTCCAACTATCTTGGAAACTATCTCGACTGCCGGCCGTCTCATTCTAGCCCAGGGTACCGGGACCGCGAGCAATCTGTCTGCCGTTCCTTCCGGTCTAAGTATGGGCCGGCAAAGTTTGCCCGAGATTAGGCGTCGCGTGGACTGCGACCGCCGCATTTCGAGTCGCTTGCACTGATTTCACGGTTTAAGGCGGTGTTTGTCGAGAGGGCGGGCGACTGCTGACTAGATTAGCAGCAACGGAGGCGTGCAACGTTTATGCGCGATTGTCGTCCTCGGCCGTGCACACACGCAGCGGCGAAGGTAGCAGCGTAAGTCGTAGCGAAGGTAGTAGCGAAGGTAGCAGCGAAGACAGCATAGCCAAGGTGGCTGCCGCACTTGTCGAGAATTACTGCAGGGACAGCGGACCTAAACTGCGCTGCCTCGCCACGGCACGTTTATAAACACGTAAAGCGAAAGACACTCGCCTCCGATAACTTCTGTCTGCGACGACTCGTGGCCAAGTGGCACCGATTTACCTTTGAGTTGCACCACTTCCGCTCTGCGTCTACCTTCCTATCTTGAGCCCTGTGTACCGTCCGCTAAACGTCCTAATGAACGGCCCAGTCAGTTAGAAAGAAACCTCCAACGGGCGAAGATCCTTTCTTCGTCAGACAGGGAAGTACTCGTTGGCGGTGTAATTGATACAATGAGCATTATTGCAACAAAGCTCTTGCAGCTAGATTGATCGATGCCTCGCTCTCCTCGTACTTTGCCTCTTCCTGCACGCAGAGGATTCTTCTTCTCGTTCTTCTTGTTCTCCTTCCATACTATCAGGATCCCACGGGAAGTTTCGGTACGAGGCAGGTATCGCTTCATTCACGGAATAGGAAAGTCACGCGATCGCGCAGTTTTCGCGTCGACTCGCAAGAGAGCCTCTCTCGCCGTCTTCGGAACGACGTTACGCGGCGCGGATGCGGTTATTATCCTAATTCGAGTCTGGCGTGAGCCCGGCCTAACGGATAGTGCGGCGGAAAACGGAGAAACCAAAGGATTGCAAACGACGTGCCGTGTCACGCGCAGAACTTCCCACCGGACGGATCGTTGTTGCCCTGCCTTCCTTAACCTTCGCCAGTCGTTAATCTTCGGATAGCGCGAGTGGACTCTAATTCGAAAATCTCGATGTCCAGTCGAAATAGGACGGAAAGCGAGTGAAAACGGCGTACTCTTACGTAATCGATTTGCGTCATGTACCGGGACGACCCATTGTGAACTCGGAGAAGAGTTTCCCGGATGCCGGGGGAGAGAAAAATGATCATGGCCGAGGACGATGTTTGACCTGCAGTGTTCCATTTTCGGGACATTCTGTTGGGCGAAATCCATGTGACCCGCAGGATGAAGACAGCGGCGGAAGTTGATCGAAGATCTTTCCGAATCTATAAAGCGGTTATGAAACCGTAAGCATCTGTTGGAGGAACTGTTTTTCCCTCCTCCGTTCGGTGGGTTTGCACTTTGGGAGAGTACCGGAAGGAAACGTATGGGACGTCGGGGGAACATCCACTTTGATAGTGGATTTTGCTCCTATGCCCCTTATCTTTTAACCGATCGTTCCTCTTCGGCTGCCTCGCGCCGTTTCACTGCCTATCCCCACCTACGTCGACCTACCTCAACCTCCCGACCTTCTCCGCCAGCTAACCGATTATGCCATTTTCCCATCTGATCTCGCAATAATAGCCGTTCATCCGCGTTTCAACTTTATCGTCCCCTCGATCGTATTTATAGGATGCGAGATTATAATCTCGTCGATGCTTCTCAGATATCGTCCGACACTCAAATTTGCCGAGTCGGACGGCGGGACATAAAGAATTCCGAGTCGGTCGACGCGCGCGGGCGCGTGCAGGTGCCTTTCCCCGCGAATCTCGACGTCTGTAAAAGTTAAGGGCGCTTTACGAGGGATGTTTGGTTTGCCGATCGTTTTGCGGCCGGAAAGCGTTCCGGTGCCCAGAGCGTATCGGAGGTAAATTTATTCGGGATCACGTCGACATTGTACGATTAAATAAAGATATCGCGTGCGAGTTGCTCGTTAAAAGCCTTTAGTAGGCCATAACTTTGTCGGCCTTTGGAGGGGGGATGGTTTCCGCGATAAAGCGCGGATGTCCCGCGTTATCTATATATCTTGAACTGGGGCACGGGGCCATTCGTTAGATTAATATTGCATCGAGAGCTGACACGCCACGAATGAGAATGCGAGGCCAATTTGTTGGGCGCAGAGTCGAAGCTATCGTTTCGAAGGCCGAAAACGACGACTGCGCCTACGCGTATTATAATTCGAGCCCGCCCCCGCTCGGCCAATTATCGATAGGATTGTCCTGGCCGAGGGGGTCTCTGTTAAAAAATTCAATAACAGCCCGGTAAATAATTGATAGCCGCGGTTACGCACGGCGCTCTGCACACGTCTTTTTCATAATCAATTTTCTTTCCAGCGGCGCGCACGTTCAATATTTGTCAGTAAAATACCGTCGGGCAGAATCGGGGAATTTATCGTACGCCGGCGCTGCGCGAGCGAAATTCATTGAAAACGCAACCGTCAAGTACATACAGTGGCCCGGTGAACGAGTTCTTTGCTCCCTTAGCGATATCATTGGCCGGATTTTCATTGACATAAATGCATGGCAGTGTCGGATAGTCTGGCCGGATCCCGCGAATGGCTTAATTGAAATATCGTGTTCCGCGGTGATACGTTTGCCGCTCCCGTTATTTTTCGCTTCCGATTGGCACCGGCGATGGGCCGATCAATTTCAAACGAAATCCCGAGCAAAAATAAAACGGCGGGAAGCGCCCGAGCGCGTCCCTGCCTTCCGAAAGAATGGCAAAAGAGAACGCGAATGGGCGGGAGGGGGAGGGGGAGGCGGAGGGGGTGTGGGAGAAGGGGAGGCAAAAGGCTCGTATCGGAGCTCGCCTCTCATCGCGCCGTCGCGATGCACTCGACAATTTTTTGGTACCGAATAATTCATGCGTGCCGGGCAGAACTGTCGATATTTTGGATGCGCGCCAGGCGGCGTAATAAAATGCCGCGGGCAAGCGATGTACGCGTAAGGGATTATTCCCCCTTTAACCCCCACCTCCGACCCCCCCCTTTGACCCTCCGATTCCCTCCTTGTCGCGATTCCACTTGAGCGTGTACGCCGGCTAGTCCTAAATTCCAAGACTCGCCGCTCTCCGGGGTGTCGTGACGCATGATAAGGAAAAAGAGAACGGGAACAAAAAGGAAGAAAATGTGAAAGACTGCGTGCGTCACGCTTTATGGGATATGACTCGGCTGAATGTTTAATGAATCGCGTCCGTGCGACGCACGCTATGAGGCCGAAGGAGAATTTTCCTTCAGCTCATGCTCGTACCTGGCCAGCCAACAGAGCAACGCCAGGACATAAAAGCGTAATTAGTCGTCCCGCGATACTGCCACCGGCTAAGACGCGTAAGCCTGGACGAAGTTTTACGAGCCCGCGGACTCTGCCCAGGACTCTGGCGAGGACGCTGACGCTGGCGCGAAAAAATCTTCTCGGGAATCCTGACGTTACCCACGGCATTTGCATAGAACGCTTCTGGCCGGAGATCGACGTGGAAATTCGAATCGATATTCTTCCCCGGATCCGTACCGCGGGATTCGAAGGAGGCGCGGATGAAATGCCCGCAGGAAATGCACCGCCTTTACCTCACCCCCTCGCCGACCAGCCCCGTTCAACCCTCTCCGATCCCCTCTCGGAAGCGGAATCGATAAGCGGGGCAACGATAGGAAAATACATGCACCGCCGCCCACAGATAAATTCGACCCTTTTCGTTCGGTGGCTGTTCGAGCCTCGACTGCTGACCGAATTTGGTTTGCTAATTCGACGGTCACGGGGTGCAGGAAAGGCGGCGACGGCGGCGGCTCCCCGGTCTGTGTCTCCGCGTGTATCTCACCCCCGCCGAGAGCGAGAGGGTGCGCACCCCGCCACTCCGGCATTGCGAGTGGGACAGGAAAAGGTGGAAAGACGCCCAGCCTCGGAGGAAGACAGCGAGGACAAACCGGAGCATGAGAGAGCTCTCCGTGTCTAGTTTCCCGGTTGGCAGATCTGCCAACTTCTCCTGTACCGCCCGTTCCTGCTTTTGTCAAGAGAATCCATAAATCTGTTCGCGCTCTCTCGGCGACTTGCGAATGAGGGAGCGTAGGAACGAAGAGTGACGAAATATCTCGCGATACCTCTCCCCTGGAGGGTGGAGGTGGAGGAGGAGGAGGGGAGGGAATGGATAGAGAAACGGAGAGAGGGTGGATGGTGCGTATAGCTTGGCCAGAGCCGCATGACGGAATATCCGGCGCCGAAGGTGGGTTAGTTATCCGGCCCAGGCCGGGCAGGCGTGGTTCACGCTGGCGAGCTTGCACGCTCACGCATGATTACGCGCTGTAATGATGATACACCTATCGGTAAGCTCGTTAGCGGACTTTTTCGATCTTCTTGTTACAGGCTCATTTCAGGAGACTGGGCAGATTTAATAGTATGTCCAGCTGGGAGCCTACCTGCCGAGCGAACGTCGCCCAGGGCTTTTATCCGATCTGCTTCTCGCCGAACGAAATTGCAGCTGCGATTCGGCGTCACGGGCGCGCGAGAGCGTATTTCTATTGAAACGGGAAAGTTCATTAGATAGTTGGATGGCAAGGTGTACTTGCCTCGATACACTTGGGCGCGCGCGGAATTAGCGCGAAGCCGCCTTAATGGCGCGTTGATGGCAGGTTTAAAATCGAAATGCGATCCGCGGCTACATGGGGGTGGGAGGGGGTCGCATTATCGGCGCATTCATTGCCGAGCGAAGGAGTAGCGGCCACCTCTGCCCGTGTAAACGATACCGCGAGCATTTTACGCGGCTTAACTCGCGATCAAGGAAAATGCCAACAGCGCAACAGAAAGTTTGCGGAAGGCGGAGGGACGTTAAATCCATTACGGAACTGGCCGATAATCCTCCCCTCCTCTTTGTCTCTCTCTCTCTCTCTCTCTCTCTCTCTCTCTCTCTCTCTCGCTCGCTCTCTCCCTCTCTTGGTATAGGATTGTAACAGCTGCGGATAACAGATGGTGTCGGGCGATTACTTCCGGTTCATCGAACGTAGGAAATTCTAATGGTCTACGCTTCGACGAATGCTCCGGCCGCGGCGTCGTATAATTGGGATGCGTAATTTAATCGAGCCCCATCTCAGGGACCGTAACTTTGGTCAACCGCATCTTAACTGCTCGAGCGAGCGCCGATGAAACCGCAATGGGGGAGGAATCGATACGGAAGATAGAAAAATCAGTATCAATTAGTCGGAAGAATTGGTTTGCGTGTAAGGAATAATTACCCGGCGAGTCCTTTCGTCAAATATTCCATTTCAACGGTATGCGCCGTAACTGTTCTGCCCGCACACATCCGATTTCCGAACATGTCATCGGGACAATTCCTAGCAGTCTTTGATCGCTTATGCGAAGTTCAAGGCCATCAGAGCAGATCAACTCCCCCAAATTGGCATCGTTTCGCATTGTATCGACGAGGCGATATCGCTTTTGCGAGAGAGACAAATTATGGATGCGGAAAGCTGCGAGCGTACGCCGCGGACAATTATAGCCAATTTACGTACATCGCCTTTCCGAACAACTTTGCACGCCGTACAGTATCCTGTCACGCCGATGGCGAGTATGAATGGCATCCGCCCGGTAATTATGCGGGATCAAAATTTCATGAGCTCGACAACGCAATCTGATATGACGGTCTAACGAGCTATTACCAGCCAAGAAATTCGTGCCAGCCGCAAAATACTGAATTCCATTAAAACGACGCGACGGCGGCGGCTAAAAGCCTTTGTCTCGGTCTAATCATAACTTCTTCGGGCGCACGCGCTTGAAATATCATGCTGTCGGCGCATTTATACGCATGTGTAAAAAGTGGAACAACGATCAGATCAGATGGCCGCCGCTGCATATGCATGTTTTCCGCGGCCAGCGGAAATGGGAAATAGCCGGGGCGACTGTTGTCTCAGAGTTTGGAGACACTGGTTGTACAATGGAATCGAGATCGAGATTTCATTGTCAGCGCTGCAAGTACTTTTTTGCTTCCCAATTCTGTTGAAACAACAGGGGTGGTACGTATACCTGAGGCCGCGGGCACGTTCGGAATACGGACGAAAGGCGTTATTGAATCTCGATAATTGAAGAGTGTTCGCGAAAGAGGTCGCGCCGACCAAAATTGAAATTGTCAAGGGACTGCCACGGTACAGACGGAGGGTGAGAAAGAGAGAGGGAGGTAGACACCTACAGGGTTGGTTGCGCATCAAGGGTCGCGTCTCGCGTATTGGCGCGACGTAATCTTGCCGAGCTTCAGAAAAAAGTTCGCCGCGCGCGCGCGAAGATGGGGTGAGCCGCGTAAAAAGGATGCATAAAAAGAGACTATGCATTTGGAACACTTTGGAGCGTATTCACGACGCCCTGTTAACGCCGTGAGTGCGTGACTGTTTCTCAGCGCCGGCTGGGGGAAAAAAAACAGGGGGAAGGTACTGCGAAGCAGAAGGGCGCTTACAAAGTTAACAGCGCGCGTTCTCTGCCGAGAGCCCATCGAGGAACGGAAGTACGACGTTGGCGCGAACCCTACGTCGCGAGCCCTTCCAAACGTGAGCGACGCCGACACGAGGCCCTGCAACGTGACTGTCTTCCGCTACCTACGCAAGGGCCCGTATCAACCAATAGACTCGACCGACCCTCGAAAGTTACCTGTCACACTGTATACCTATGCACGCTCTTGGCCCGTGCTATCGTTCGACCTGGGATTCGCGAGAAAAAATTGTCGACGTGTCAAAAAGCAAGGGGCGCAGATTTGCGACTCGCCATGTTGGTTTTACCCAATTACCGGACACGTATCATTGGGAGAGGAGTAGAATTACATTTGCTCTCACATTTCAATCAGAGCGTCATTCACGGCCGGCGTTCAATGGAAATTGATGGAACCGCGAAATGGAATCGGGAGTTCTGGTCGCTTCGGGCGAGAGGGGGGGAGGCGAAGTGTGATCGAAGGACGAAGGACGAAACTGGGAGAGAGGGACGATGATACAAGCGATAGACGAGCGGCGCGAAGTGCAAAAACAGGAAGCTGATAGAGGAGCGAGGGCGCGGAATTGTCCGCGTAGCACTGTTTATGCGTTCCGCAGCTATCCCTGTCCCGCTGACCCGCCAATCCGGACACACCCCTCTCCCCCCTCCTTCTCCCACCAACGTACGAGTATTCGCGCTCCGGCTGTATATGGAATATCAATATTCCATTTTCGTATCGCTCGATATTCGCCAAACGGACGGGTGCGACGGAAAGACTCGGAAGTTGCAATACCGTGTTTCCGGTGGAGGTGCGCCACGGATTTTTGCTTTCTCGTCACTTCTATCGACATGCCCTTTTCGCAATCGGGCGCACGGCACTGCGGTCAGTGCGGGCTCGTCGCGTACGAATGCACACCTCCGGCACTGTGCTCATTCCATTCGAGGCACGCGAAGAACAAGACACGCCATGGGGCCACTTACCCGCCTGACTCGGACCATTGTTTGGCTCAGCCAGTCGAATGCACGAAGGAGGGAAGGTGGCGGGGGAGACAGTCTGCATAGATAACTTTCAATTCCTGCGGAAATAATTGCCGTTCGCTCAGCGACGAAAAAAAGAGTAATCGTCGTTCGTTAGCCGTTCATGAGATAATGGTTTAATCTAAGGTGCCGCGTTGCTACCGAAGGAAACGAAGGAGAAGGAGCGGAGGAGAGAGGAGAGGGGCGGGAGGTAAGCTACGAGAAAGATTCGGGGAGAAAGCGAGAAAGGGGAGTGGGATGGGAAGCGCGAAGGGTAGGTTAACGGTAAAACGACAGACGCGCTCGCCTCTTGGAAAGGAATCGTGCTCGAGATACGGACTTATCGCGAAGGCAATTCATTCCCTCCCTTTCAGAAGTAGCTGACTTCGCTGCGTATGCATTACGTGGTATCCGTTTACTTACACCCACCTTACTGCAAATTCGCCTGTCCTCGCTCGATGCACCAACCTTCGATCGGCAAAAATGAGTGATCCCAACTGGCTCGGCATGCCTAAAACGTGTTAGGCATCGCGATCGAAGCTGCCACTTCGTACGTAAGAGGAGGGAGACGTGGAGGGACGTGTGGGGGGACGTGTGGGGGGACGTGTGGGGGGACGTAAGGGAAGAGGCGAGAAGCGAGGAGAAGTTTGCAGCCGCGCGTGGCCTGGTACGATATGATTTACGCAAGCAGCACAACACGAATGCGGGATAACGGGCGGCTACTCGATTCCGCAGGTCGGGAGCCACCGATCATGCTATAATTATATCATCCGGATTTCACGGCGCTCGTGCACGATGTCGACGTTAATGTCGGAGCCCGGCCGAATGCCGAGCATACCGATCGGCGTAATTATATCATCGGGATTTCATAGTCGCAGTCGTAGAGACGACGTATTAGTAGGACAAGCGCGTACTCTCTAATCGTGATCGAAAGCTGATACTGCCTACCCTCGGCACGTTTCGCGATCATCACGCGAGGATCTCTCTATCTGTTTCGAGCGATGGTAGCAATCCACGGCGAACGTGACCCGCGCCGACATTTAATTTCCTCGTAGCAGTTGCTCATTGTGCTACGGCGGCCTCTACAACTGCCGCCTCCACTGCCGCCTCCACTGCCGCCAGAGGTAATCGGCACGATTCAGTTAGTTAAAGGGGGCTAGCGGAAAAATTACGAATTCACACTTCCCCGCTTCGTAGGCGAGCGTACACGTGCGCGCGTATATAGGGCGAGAGATACACCTTTAACGGGGGCGGGGGGCATTAAAATGCACGGGACGTGAGTTTAATGCTGGTAGAGCGAGGGATATGTACCAATTTCCAGGCTCTACGTTACCCGGTAATCCCTGCCATCTGACCGATTACTACGGATATTAGCGTGCATCTCATAATTGGCTTTCTCGCAGCGAAATATAGCCGTAGGGCGAGAGCGGGCGCGCACGCGCGCGCACGCCGATATCGCGGCGAACTTTCGGAAACATTAGCCGCATGATTTCTTGATAAATGCTCGAATCAGGGAGGAAGGGGGGCGCGCGTTCCCGGCAAGACTCGTCGAAGAAATCCCCCCGGGGCAAAGTAAGACCCGTTTGCGCGGCAATCGGAGCGATTCGAATAAGTGATATTTAAGCGAATGTTAAGCGGACCCTACGGGGGGAAGAAATACGCGTTAAGAAACGAGGACGTCATCCCCCGAATGCGCGTCGGCGAAGGAGGGTGAGGAGGAGGGGTGGGAAAGAGCGAACAAGGATGAGGAAGAAGCGAAGGAATGCGGCGAGGGGAGGGGGAAAAGCTGAGGAAGGCGAGGACGACGACGGGGAGGGGTGGGCGGACGTCAAGCAGAGGGAAATATAAATCAGGAATTATAAAGCAATTTCGCGGAAACCGCAACAAAACTCGCAGGAGTAAGTTTCGGTCGTCTCTGTACGTCGGTGTGGGCGACACTATGGAGAGACGTGAAGACTGGAAAAAGGAGTCGGAAGAGGTGAGGCGAGGAGGGGAGCTGGATCGAGATGAGGAGTAGGGGATCCTGTGAGGGGAGAGTCGGAGGAGGGAATGGGAGGTTGCACGGTTTCAGTAAACTATTACAAACGGCGGTTCGCTTGTCTTAATCGCGCATTACTCTTCTCCCGCTTTAACTGGCGTGCCGGCGCGCGCTTCTCTCTCTCCCGAGCCATTCCTTTCCTTTCCTTTCCCTTCCCTATTCGTAACTTCCGCGACGATTATGCCGAGATACGCGAGAGGCACGGCGAGGATGTGAAATATATATAAGCGGAGAGGTTGGAATCGATTTTAGCCGTGATAAAGCGAGTATCGTCGAGACGCGTACTCGACGCTCGGTTACTTTGCATATTAATATCTTCGGACTGGATTCACCGCCCCCATCTCCTACTCCTTCGTCTCCCCCAACCGCCCCTCGTCCACCCCTCCTGTCTACCCTCGACGCTGCGGCTGCAGGAGGATTTCGCGAAACGCGATTTCCTGGCACGATCCACACTTGGAACGAACTTCCTTGGAACTTCGAAATACAAAATATTTCTGAAATTGCCGGCCTACTTGACTCCCTGGCAACGGGAGCGTATTTGTTCTATCCGACGTTCGACATGCCGTAGTCATGATTTTTCCGCTCGTTCCCCCCGAAAAGATGAAAGACGGGCGTCTCGCGGAAAAATTTTAGCTCGCTGCTGCTTCGAGAGACCGCGGGTGCCTCTCTATGCGATCCATTCGGCGCAAAGTGCGTGTTCCGCGTGTTATTAGAATCGGCAGGAGCATGAAAAAAACATGCAGCGAAAACGATAAATGGATGTGAAGTGGCTCGGGGATACATTTCGAGTAGCGGGTGCAGCCACGATAGTAGCGATTCACTCCGTCCTTCCCTTCCCATCCCTCGCCATCCCTCGCCATCCCTTCCTTTCTTTTTCATCAGAATTTACTATGTGCATTAAACGTTCCTACCCGCTGAGGAACATTTTGAGGCGCCATTTCTCATATCCGACTTTTTTTCGACCCGGCACATCTGAAATATTTCTTCTTCGTATCTCTGCCGCCTCTTTTTTTTCCGGCGTTACATTAATAATTCATGTTGGCCCCGGCGTCGAATTCAAGCGGGGTGTAATCACGGATAAGTTATATCCAGGGGGTGCAAGGGTTGTAAGGAGAATTAACGTCCCTCCGCGGAACTCGAGGAACGCTCGGAATTCACTGGGCAAGACTGAGCTACGAAATAATGATAACGGCGGGCGACCCGTTTCCCCCGAAACTGATCATTAACGTCATTACAAATAAGGATTTACTGCCACCCCCGTTCTACCGACGCACCCAGTTTCGATGCGGTTGCGTGAGATGAAAAAAACGAAGAGAATCCATAGGATCGTTTGGCTTATCGGAAACGCGTGTGCCTGACGTTGAGTGCCGATTTACATTCGCTACAATGAATTATATAAGCAGATTCCGCAACCGCAATACAGTCCAAATATTAACTGACACCAGTTTTAGCCTAGCCCACTGCTAACGACCCCGTGACACGTCAGCAAATTGAATATGTCTAAATCCGGGCCCGATTCGATTTGACCAGTTCAGATTCAATCTGCGTGGCAACGCTGAAGCTGAGCGACGCATTAACTTTGCACGCGAAGCGCGTAACGGGCCAAGTTATCCGCATTGATCCGCAATCCGTTTCACATCTTTTCTCCTCTCGACCCTACCAATTTCGATTGTGTCGCCCGATTGACGTCACACTGACGGGGACGCTCGGTGACGAGCACGAAATCATTTACGCTCGCTTTTACCGACCGTAGTATACGCATCGTCCTTCAGGCAACGTTCCGTGATATTAATTAACGGCGCGGTGTTAATTAGCAAAGTTTCGCCTTAGCCCGCGATTCCTCGTAGTCATAGGAGGATATGTGAACTCGACAAGCATTGATTATAATTCCGGGTGCCGGCATATATCCCCTTCTAATCTGAATTCGGTGTTACCTTCAACCGTATCAAGATTGTGAAGTTTCAAGAAGCTCTGCCACTTTGCATCTAGTTTGTCGCCGGGGGGTCGTTAGAATTTTCATAACTCGATTACAGAGTGAATCTCGTTGTCGCGGCAGGCATCGTATTCCCGTTACGTAGCCCGAGCACGGAACGATTATTGACCAATGTAGACGATTGAGAACGACGGCTGGATAATTACCAGAAAACATAAGTCTACTCGTTCCCGGTACCTTTACAAACGTAGCTACAAAAGAATGGCGATATAACGTGAAATCTACGTCCGAATGAAATTACCCTACTTGATTCTACATAACGGTTGAGAAACTCTACACCCGGAAGTGGAGCTGCACCATATTTAATTGCGCTTCGCGCAAGGAGCGCTCTTTTTCGACTGAGCGACGCTAACTGCGAGGAGGGCAGGCGAAAGGGATCTGAACTTACAAAGCGCAGCGGGGTGAGTGACTGGAAGGCAGAGGAACGGAATACGCCGTCGAGAGGAAACAGGGAGCCGGAACGTCTATACGTCGTTTCACAAAAGATGGATGGACTATCGGGGAGTATCGAGTGGCTCGTAGTAAATGCGTCGGGGCTTTGCGGGGTGTTGCCTGAGAATGGCAGCCGCCGGAAAATGGTCTGATATTTTCGGGTGAGCCGGTGGCTCGCGCAATTCTCAGGAGGGAAGCGGCCACCGCTGCGAGGATCGTTCGATGTTCCACAAGCTCCGACTCGCGTTGCAAAACAGAGCTGGTCTACCGATTTCGACCTCCAGCTTCGACTCTCCGGCTTCGACCGGCCAGCATCGAACCTCGAGCTTCGACCTTTCAGCTTCAACCACCAGTTTCGATCGGCGGCTTCGACCGTCGCCCTACAGATTCTCTACATACGCAAGCGAGGCCTTTGCGAGCTTCGAGTCACCCCACTCCCGTTTCTCAGCGAGCCTCCATCAGACTGGAGCGAGCTAGGTCACCTTCTAGACGCGCAGCCTCACGATCAAAAGATCAAGGCAAATGTCCTGCCATGACATGTCGCGAGACCGCATCGAATCGAAATCGAGGGAACGTCATCAAACTATGCCGTATTTCGGAATCCGAGATTGGCTTCTGAAGTGTCTTGAACGGTGAAAATAGCGGATGCTTTATTGGCGCCGCGGAGAGCGCCATGAATCGTGTCTTGATATTTTCGCTCGAACAATTCGGTCCGGTTTCTCGGTGAAATAGAACCACGTGGACTTCGCCGCCGGCAACCAGCGAGAGACAAAGTGGGAGGAAGAGAAAGAAGTGGAGAGAGCAAAGGAGAGAGAGAGAGAGTGGGGGAGAAAGGGCAGACGAAGAGAATTCAAGACCTTTACGAGCGGGGAGTCTTGCACGTTCTTCCATTCGTGCTGGGCGAGCTAGATCGGAAATTTACAATGACTCCTCTCCCCTTCGCACACTCCAGCACCCGAAAAGTTCTGTCGGGATTATCGGGCGAGAATGACGATAGGAGGGAAACGTCCTAACGTGCCAAATCTATTTGGCCCCCGAACGAAGGCTGCCGCTCCCACGGGCTCACTTCTACCCTTTTAGAAACTCGTCCGGCAATGAAAACGATAGGACGGCGGACGGCGGCGCGTAATAACGAACGGCCGTGAGGCATCGTGAAAATTTACCGACCACGCCCGCCGAACTAATGGACTAATTATGCGAGGAACGCTGCTTAGACGTATCTGGAGCCAGTTTGCGCGCGCGGTCGATAAACCATTATCTCGATTGTCGCCGGCGCCCGTCACGACTCCGTCCATTTCGCGAGCTTTAATGAACGCAAAGAGGAGGCGCGCGCGCGCGCGCGCTGGACGCAGGCATAATCCTAATGAGATGAACCCCTAGGACGCGAATCGACTGGCTCGTATGCGTGGACAAGATCGGTGGCGGCGGTTACACTGAATCGGGGCTGCGCCTGGCACGGCCTCGCCCGACGCTTTTAATTAAACCGGCGCACTTCGGGCCCGCTTTCACGACGCTCCGAATGACGCTCGTAGCGCGTCTCTAGCACCTCTACAACAGTTATGAATGTAATTTGCGGCTGAGAAGCCTAGTCCCTCGAAATACGACGTAGATCATCGAGGAGAGGCGAACAACGACGCAATCGAGATATTGGACATCCTCGGGAAAAAAAGAGCCAACCCGCTATACGTCCTTTGAATACAAACGCGCGCGTGCGTCAAGCGCAACGTGGAGCGTACGAGCGCGAAACCTCCGTATGCACATGATTTCTACGAATGTACGAATATAGGTATATGAGCGTAGCCGTGTACGGTATTCCGCAGTAATACGTTTGCCTGCAGCGGCCCTACACACTGTTTACTCCCAACAAATCCCACTAGACACGATATTATCCCTCTTATATACCTTCTCGTGCCGTCATCCTACGGGATTCCGGCCGTTGCGCAAGGGTCGCAGAGCCTTTCGGATACCTGGAAAACGTTTCGTAAAACAGGCGGACGTCGAGTGGCACATCGTGGTTTGCGCTCTTGTTGCGTCTCACCTACGTCCGAATCGTTCGCCGGGATCGCAGCGGAGGTACAACGGCCCCGGGATGACCCATACCGTTTATCCGTACACACGTAGACGGACGATCCTTGCAAATGCCACGAGTCGGCCCCCGATACGCCCGCAGCGAGATTTTCAAGGGAACGGACGTGCCTTTATGCAGATCAAATGTCCGCCTATGTTTCGTCCGTCGCACGTCAAATCGGACGCGCCGGTGACAAAACGCTCCTGGCCGGACGCGCCGATGCGTCGAGCGACGCGCAAAACTGGCTCCCGCCCCGCCGGTTCCTGTAATATTTCGTGCAAAATCGGCATGACCGAATAAGCCCTAGGAAAAAAAAGCGGGAATGTACAGTGTTCTCCAGGACCGTACCTAACGGTCGAACAAACTAACGCTGACAATTAAACGAAATCGTCTGGCGAAAGCGCATCAGGCGCGAAATCCGGCAGATCGGGCGGATCGAATGAAAGCGAGGCAGGCGGCTTTCCTTTGTTCGGTGGCGGAAAAAAAAAATATCGCCGAGTGTCATCGAGATCGCGCCCGGCACATCGAGGACCAACAGCGTGCGCTCGCGCGCGCTCGTGCGTTTGGCCGGACGCTTCGCCGAACGTTCGATTGTATCCGTGGCTTCGATCGGCGGGGCTAAAAATAGGCGCCAAAAAGAGAGAAGAAAAAGAGGGTAAAAAAAGGCGCGAGGGTGCGAGCAACCGCGATAACGATACGGGGGTGAGTATATACGTGTGAAGTGCGCCGATGGCCGAGCTCACGCTCGCCTCACCTTCCTGAATGAGTATTCCGAATTGACGATATCCTCCCCCCCTGGGCCGGGAGGGGAAATAATGAAAAGCAAGGTCGGGTAGGCGGAATGGATCGGTCGTCGAATATTTGCCCGTTTTTACCCGGATAGAGGAAGACCCCGCGCGGGGGGTGTGTGGGGAGGAGGAGAAGCAGGAGGTGGAGGAGGTGGAGGAGGAGGGTGCACGCCGAGCGCATCACTTTACAGGTGGTTTACACAGTGTTTAAAACGCGCCGCCACGTTCCGGTCAGATTTATCGACGCGAGAGAACGAGCCCTGGCACGATGCCGCCAGGCGTCGGATTTACCGCGCCGCGGCGCACGGTATGGCCCCGCTAAGACTGGTTACATGATAAAACAATATGCAATGCGGCGTTAAATGTGCCCCACCCCCCACAGGTCGAATATAAAATCGCCGCGGTGGGCTAACTTCGCCAGCGAGCCGAGAGGTGGAACGCGGGAGGCCACGAACTTCGAGAGCGCTCATTGCCATACGGGGAATTACACGGGGTCACCATTGACTCCCGGGAGATTAAGAGGGAAGCGATTGAAGATGGACGCCGACGGGGAGCGAACGTAGATTCGAGCCGGGGTAGCAGATGCGAATCAATAATTCTACTGAATCGCAAGCGCGCGTAGATCGCGGGGTAGCACTTACTGTGGCACAGTAGCCTGCGCTCGAGAGGAGGGGGGTTAAGCGAGGGTATCGCTGCACTTTAGACTGTCAAAGACCAGGGCGGAGAGGGCATAACCCATAACGAGCCCTAATGGCCAAATGACCCTAATTAACTGATTGATTAATGACAGGGTGGCGAGTGCATACATTCCGTCTCTGATTCCGCGAGCGCAAACCTCCCTTCCCCCAGTCCGGTACACGGTCCAGGCATCCTCCTTGCAAATTATCTCGTCCAACTGCCGAACTAACCCCGGCCGTCTTCGCGCTAATGACGGTGTAAGTAGTAATAACAACAATGAGCGTAACGAGCCGACGGTTTGCGCTTGCCGGCCGTTTACTTTCTCTCCTCGAGCAGAAGTGGGCGGAGCCGGCCGTTTCCTCCCGGGGCTCCCGGCGCTTTTTCGACTTCCTTAATTGCCGCGGAAACGTTTCGTCGCGATAACCATCGAAAGTGTAACTGTCGGTCCCCCGTAACGAGTGAATTTTTCGAGCTCGACACGCTCCAGTTTCGCACCTGCTCGCCGGAGCGGCGTGCGCGCCGCTTTTTCGGGAAAATCAATACAGATCGGCGGGAACGTTCGGCGGACACGGCCCAGTCTGCATTCGTCCGAACTGTTTTCACGTCGGTGAAGACTGCCGTCGGTACGGAAGAACTTCCGAACGCTCCCCGAAGGGTCCGCCCGCGATCGTAATTTCGAAGGTGTACCGCGCCTCTCATCCTCGGCTCCCAAAACTTTCCGCGGCTCCCGCCGCACAGACGTGGCCGGAGTTATCGCTAACGAACCTCCCTGGCAGAGAGTTTAAAAAGTTGATTCGCGAACCGGTCCCCAAGGAAATCTGTCTTCGGGTTGAGTGCCGACAGGGTTCAGCGGGAGGCGACTGTTAGGACGAATGCCGACTTCTGTAATACTGACGCTATCGTCGATTATGCTCTGCCACGACCTTGACTATGAAACTTTGCATTCTCATGTCTTTCTTGCCGGCGAACGATAGCTCGCGAAAAGGATGAATTCTATCGATTTTACGCACGGCGCTCGAGACGTCGCAGACCTCGGCTCATTAAGTTATCATTTTTCACATTTTCACTTTCGCGTCTTTTTGATGTACTGCCAACGGAAATCGAGTGAACGGTACTCCCCCGACGGTCTGATTAAATTTCACGGGGGGTGCACGTGACATACGGTGCCAATATCATTAAATAGGCTTTTATAGAACGTGCTCCGACGTCGGCATCTAAAGGTACGAGCATATAATATTGTTTAGCGGGACGATGGTAGGGTGTCCCAGTCTGCCTCGTTCGTTCGGTTCGCGTCAGCGCTCTTAATAGATTAATTACTGATTGGCTGGCTCCCTGCAACCACATTACAGATCGCTCGGTAGCAAGCGCCTCAAATATACATCTACGTGTATACGCGGACCTCATCCCAATTTGCATTGTAAACCTTAAAGGAGCGACCGATCTGTTCCGATACCTGGTAATTGTCTCGGAGAGTGGGCCATGTCAAGTATCGTGTACTGCATCGAAAAATAATCTAACTACGTTCACCTGACTTATATGTTTTTTTTACTGGATCCTTGAGGAAAGGAATCCCTTATTAGTCGTATTTTACGACGAGCAGAGGATACTGTGAATGTATTCTATTCCCCATCCACGGGGAAAGACAGATTTTATTGAAGGCAACAATAATGTACAATTTTATAATAGAGGAGCATATCGGCGATGTTCTAAGTGGATCATAACGATCGTAGAAACAATCGATGACTTGGTACCGTCGAGTATTCACGGACTATAGATTTGAGTCGCTCGTTAAATTAGGGCAAACGCCCGATAGAAACGTTAATCAGCATTCACGTCATAGCAAGATCGGAGCCGTCGCTTAGACGCATATATTGATATTGGAACGCCACCATCTTATTTCCGCTCCGACTGAATGCACTTCCCTCATGACCCGCTAATAATAATACCGGCTTTATGGCGAATGGCATCGTTACCGTCAAACGTGAGATAATCAGGGGCGCGCCGGTATTTTCATAACGGCATCGCTTGCCGGAAACCGGAGCCTGATGAAGTGCCGACAATTCGAAATCCGCCAATAAGTACGTATGTTAAGCCGAGGCGCCGCTCTTTTTAACGAGGGGGCACGTAAAGTTACGAGTGGGTTCTTTGCCGCCGCCGCCGCCGCCGATGCGATTATTGTGAAAGTTTTATGCCGCTCACGCGCGCTCCGCAATCCTTTTTCCCAAACAAAACTCGCCCGTTACATTAAGTTAAAAACAGGCTGAACCGTATGCACGCTTCCGCTCCGGCAATTCGCATCGCGTAATTCCGATATAATTCAACGCCGAAATTTTCAACGTGTCCCGCTCCGCTGGGACAGAAATGTCTGACATAAAAGGGTATTAAATAATCTCATTAATTACTTTACATCGGACCCGGCGCAGGCGCAACACCCCTTTCGGAATATCGAAAAAACACTTGGCGCTGCGCGAAATACCGAGTACGCATCGGACGTTAAGTGGAATCGACTGAGGAATTAAAAGCGGTGTGTACCGCAGAAAATGTCATCGAGAACCTACCGAAAAGGGGAAAAAAAAGACAGTGTCGAGCAAATGTCGAGCTTGCGGAAACTTCCAGTCGGCATAAGTCATGTCTCTCCGAACTTCTTGAGTGCTCTTCACGGGGCAGTATGTTAAATTGTCAACGTAGTTTCGCCTCAACGCCAACCCAGAAAAGTTCCATAACGTTTTGCGACGAGGGCCGACGAGACAACGAGGGCCTTGCACCGCCAACAAAAAGGCTGCCTCCCCATGATGAAAAATCACTGCTTTCACCGACCTGCAAACAAGCCGCTGTGTCGAAAATCTCAATGGCGGCCTTGCATAAACGGCCGGATCCGGGCAAGTGTGGTGCCTGTTGCCTTAAACATTCAGTTAAAACATGAAAGAAAATCATGAAAAAAAAAATACCGTAGACAGTTTGAAGTCAGAAAAAACGTTTGTAGCAATCTACAAGAGCGATACCTTTGCGAAACGCGCAGACAGTGCACATTATCCTGCCCATCCTCCACGCAAGAGATACAAAGCTGAAAGTTCTCACAAATGCTTCTTATTCTAC
This sequence comes from Anoplius nigerrimus, assembly GCA_914767735.1. Taxonomy (NCBI): domain Eukaryota; kingdom Metazoa; phylum Arthropoda; class Insecta; order Hymenoptera; family Pompilidae; genus Anoplius; species Anoplius nigerrimus. Next base: position 719,687 of record OU612080.1, read on the forward strand.
AAGCTATTGAATGACTCATTCAGAATTTCAATCGATTTCGGCACACGTCTGACCATCGTATCTGGCTATGTCCTTCCCAGATGCTAACGGTGAGACAGCGGGCCTTTTGATATGCAAGTTGCGAGTCAAGTTAAGAAAAGGGCGCTGAAATATGTTAAGACGTGAAACTCGGGAACTAGATGGAGAAAACGGCATAGTCTACAAGCCGTAATAATAGAAGTTTTGTGCATCTACCAAGTTTGGTGAAAACTTTGCCCTTCACAATTTTTGTCCTTTTATCCCCATTAACCTATATTATTACAATTACAAGTGTTCATGTTGTTAATATTATTACTGTAATTGTACTTAACGTGAATAAAGATAGGAATGACAACGAGAGCCGTGCTAGAATCAGTCCCTACGGCGAATTCTTCATACAGCCGGTCCTGTGGGAACGTTCATCGGAATGGGACCGAAACTCGTCGATCTATCACAAAGTCGAGATGCCACGGATAGAACGAACCGCTTCGCACCAAAGACGGAAGACTCGTGGAACGAAAGCGATGCCGGGCATCCGGTACTTTCGAACGCGCTCGAAACATTGCGGAAATATTTTGGCGGACGGCACTCCTTACAGCGTCCGTCGCAGTCAATAATTCCGCCTTTGCAACAAATGTAGCGCGGTCCCAAAATTTCCCGAGACTCTGCCCAGTAGCAAGTGCCCATCGCTTCGCGAACGATCACCCTCAGATTTTGAAAAGTGTCGCAAGATGGAAAAGGATAGTCGGCCCGTTGGCGCGCACCCCTCGAACGTTTCCACGATTCCTCTTTCGCGCCCCTTTCGCGTCCCTTTCGCGTCCCTTTCGCGTCGGCCGAATGTCTCCGGGCCTTTATCCATCAGGATTAGGTGGCTCAACTCCCCATTTTAAATTAACCCGCGGATTAAAGCTAAATTAGTCTTCTTAATTCAATTCAAATCCCCTTAGGGCGTTGACCGCTTGGCCGCAAGCACTCAGCGAGCGGCTCCTTAAGAGTTTTTCCCCTCTCTCAGTTCAAGCGGGGGCCGAGGAAGCGGGGGGAAAGCGGAGGGGAGGCTGCGATGGTTCGAGATTAAAGAAAACGATCGAAATTCTCGAAGACCCCCACGGCCGGGCAAGTTCGGCGAAAGGTAATCCGCGCCGTTGCTTTGCCCGGCTTTAATCACTTTGCGACTTTCGCAACTGGATTGCGGCTGTGCTCGCGGGTAGAACAGTATCCCGGAAATATTTTATCCTCCGCGGCTCGGCATTTTTTTTTCTTTTTTTTACGTAATCGGAAGGGAGGCACGTCTGCGCCGCAAGGCTGCCCGCCAGCTTGACGCTTTGACAAAAGCGACGAGTCTAACCTCGTTCCTACTCGCGCGTACGACATTAACCGCGGGACGCATCCGTTAATGAGATAAAGCTCGTTCGCCACCGGTAACGAAACCACAAAGGCATTCTGCGCAACGGCATTTACCTTTATACGAGTTTACGCCCCGTAACATTTCGCCGTTTAGCTTATTAAACGATGCGCCCGCAAAACCTAATAACGCATGCCTAATGACGCGGCTCGAATTTATTCTGCCGTCGCCGTCGCCTCTCTCTCTCTCTCTCTCTCTCTCTCTCTCTCTCTCTCTCCCGCGAGATTTTCCTGCGCGAGGATTACGGCTACTCTACGCGATATTACTAAATACGCATCAACGCCAGGCAGGCGGTGCCGGTAGACGTCGCGCTACGCTTTAAGTACGATGACTAACCGCAGCGTATCCAGGCTTTTACCTGCGCCGTGCCGCCATTGTGTCCTTTAATTCGCGACGATGGTGATCGTTTACCGTGTTGACAGCGTTTCTTCGTAACCGGATATGCCGTAGGTGCACATCCCCTGAGGTTGACGCGACGTCGAGGTGCGCGTCAACGATCCGGCTTAGCGTACGTTACAGGAGGTACTAGGAGGCGAGTGTAGTTTTTGGTGGAACGTCAGGTTAATTTCGGAATTGTTCTCATACTATCGGTAAGGCTATGTAAGTGCAGGGACAGCGTAAAGGCCATCGAGCATCCCTCGAGTAGATCTCCGCGGACGGACCGTAGGATTCTTGTAAAACTTCCATCGGCGTTTGCGGAGTGAGCCAAATAACTTTCCCCCAGTGGCGACGTCAACGAGGACGACCCACGACCGTGTTCCTACCCCCCACGTGGCCCTGCCAATATATATATATATATATGTGTGTGTGTGTGTGTGTGTTATGTGTGAGTTATAGCGGAACCGCTTCCGAGCAAGTGAACAACCGAGAGTCAAACTCCCCCGGACGACGCTCGGTGAAGAATGTTAAGCCGAGGAACCAATCCGTAAACGAAAGTCTTCCGCGTTCGAGATACGATCCAATAACGTAGCAGTGCCAATAACCCTCCCTCTTGTTCCTTCGCAAAGATTACAATGCTATTTCGACGGCTCTAAAGGATCACGGGGCGACTTCGGGAGTTGTAAAGCGACACCGAACGAGGCCCGCTGCGGATGCCGGTGAAATAAAGTAGATCGTTCGATGTCTATTGATAAAGGAAACGGCAATTTATGGTGAGCGCAGCCGGAGGCAATTCGCGCGCCCGTTATCTGATATCAATGAGAAGGTCCGCGCATGTACGGCAGTGGGATACGGCCGGGCGACTTTTATGTGACGAGATTTCAATGCTGACCCCGTCCGACCTACGACGCGTTAAATGCCCTTTAATCGCGCCGCCAGCAGTTATTAACACCCGATCGCAGAGAACGTCGGACACCCGTGACGCGCGTACACGCACGCCCGTTTAACCACAAAGAGCCTTTCGCCCCACATATCCTTGAACGAGTGCGTCCGACGTGACCGACAAAGGAACCGGAATTGCAGAGAGCGCGTCAAAGCGACATCGAGAGGGCGAAGCTCGGGAGGAATCGAGGTGGCTGCCCCGAGAATCGCACCCGTCGGAACTGACCTTTGACTCCCGCCGAGAGGGACTCTGTCGGCGCACGCATTCGCGCTTCGGCGCGCGTTATAACAATGTCATTTGCCATCGATAATCCGATACTTTTCGTATTGCGCGCGACCGAAGGCGAAAATTCGGTTTCGTTAATTGAAATGACCCAATTGCATCTCGGCGGCAGAGCGATCGATATGCGGTTACGTCGCTCGCGGCGAAATCCGAAACAATTTCGACCGCCGCTGCTGGATAAACGGGCGAGGACGTTCGGGGTCCGCTCGAGGAGGAGAAGAGAAAGAAGGGACGAACATGACGCGAACTTCTCGGATCCTTTCGTGTCGCGGAACCCCGTCGAGCATTTTATTAACGCGATAAATGGCGTGCGAAGTCGGACGAAAAGTTTCAGCGAAACAGTGACGGATAAATCGAATCGTGAAAAGACATATTTCTTAAACTGTTCAACTGTTTCGACCGCTTTTCGTATACTAAATCTCTAAGGCAAACAAGGATTTGAAGAGACCGTCAGCGAAATATAAATGAAGGAGGTCAGATCTTCCGAATCGAGCTGAGTCGGTCAATTTTGAGATAACGATGCCTCCGGGGGAAACAGAAATTACACGTTTTGAATAAACACGGCATTGAGAGCGTTAATTCGTCAATATGACGAATCGTGCCTAGATGTCGGATTAAGGCTCGGTATTCTGTGTTTCCTGTAGCTGCAGATGACCACAGGCTCTTGTCTGCGTTGAATATCAAATCGCGTGCCATCCGTAGGCGATCGAATGGCATTTCAATGTACGTGAGCGAACTGTGACTATTTTGAAAAATGGGTACCTTATAACCATTAGGATTTCAGCTGCGAAATGCTTGTACGCCGGTCTACGTCGAAAAAGAAAACGTGGCAATTCTCCCGCGATCGAGCATCGAACGGCACCTTGTTCCTGAAGAGGGATCAGGAAAGAAGTGCTCATTGTTCTTCGTCCAAGGAAGTGCTCGCGGTGAATGTACATTCCAGGTATATCTGTAGCGAGCTATCTTGGCTCGTGAGTCGAGTGACACAAGAACGAGTGTAATTTCAACTAATTGATCCCGCGCGTACTATACTGCCATTCATTGCACGCGATTAAATCGGGAGAAATATAGGATCGTATGGGTTTGCATAAGTATTTTTTATGGCCTCAGATTTGCGCGCGTTATTTGTATCGATGCGCGCGTCCGTCATCCGTTCGATCAAGCTTTTAACGAGGGTTAAGCCATTTATACGTTTTCGAGTGATTGTTTGCCGCTCCGGATTATTGCCAGCGCGTATAATTCACGATAGAATCGTATATAAAAATGTTTAAAAAATAAATTATGTCTATAAATCCCTCGAAGGGATTTGAATATGCACGCTTTTGACTGGCAGTTCGAAGATTACGGTAATACCGTGTGAAGAGTACCGATCCGTTTGATTCGTATCCACTCTCACGAGCGCTAATAAAGACCTTGCCAGAATGTCGAATGAGAATTGAAATTAATCGTTCGCGAATAATTTGCCACCGGCGCGGAATCGGTGGGAAGGTTGCGAGATATACTGGCGCCGATAAAACGCAGGGAATCGCGACCGTAATGGTATGATGACTACGATTAAAAACTATCTAGTAATATATTCGCCATTTAATGTACAATCGATGTTACGCTCACAGTGATGGATACGAACCATCACAGCGATTTACCTTGCAATATTTATCATCATTATGGATATTACCTCGCGTATAATCAGTGGGCAAACAATCAGGGAAAAATTCGTTCATATGTTATTAATACGAGAATGAATAACCGGATTGCATTTCATAAAATTAATACGTGCTGATAACATGTTTGTAAGCGCTCGATAGTCTCTCATTAATTTCCATCCGTCTGAATAATAGGAGGACGAGCGGCTAAAAGCGTCTGCATCGCCAATGACTTGTAACTCTGTAACGAGGGTGCTCGCGATCTTTTCAGGCTTGATCAAATTAAAGCCTCGCTTCAATCGGTCGCTAGTACGACCCGACAGGCTATACGTATAGATGCTAGCTCGGCCCTTGCACATGTATTATTCCGATCCACCTGAAAGCTTTTCGTTGTACAAAAGCGTGCAAAAATCTCGAAAGCTTCCGAGCAAATCGTAAGTCATTGCACGGCCACTGACTCATTGATCCTCTTACAAAGCGATCGTGGTTTAGGAAGCCTGGCATACGTAGTAACCTCCTCGAAATTGATCATCGCCAGAATATCCTGCCGAGCACAGTAATTTCGAATCCGTACATTTGATTTGAAACGCGACAATTTCAATCGGTGTCAGCGGGAGCAAATATTAATAGAAACCGCGTCGTAAACCGTAAGGTATAGCAGGGAGAAAAATACATTGTCACTTTACAAAATAAAGTAGATGACGTTCTGCAGATTTTACTTGATCTATTACAGTACCAGTTCATACCCCTCCCTGCGTACCATCTCTAAAGACCAATGACCACGTTGCCTCTGCACTGATTATTTCATTCTCCCCGACTGCACAGCGGCGAACGAGAGAAGCGAAGCCCCAAGGAAGGCAGAAATAATAAGAAAAGTAGCTCGTCATGGGTATATTTATTCTCGTGCGCGTTTCGCCATGGCTAGATTTGATTTTTCAATCTGGCACCGGGGCGCAGGCCATGTTGTTGCGATCGTTCCGCGACATTAAGCGGGGAGAATGTGGATTAGTTTGGTTACGACGGAAATTTGGTAAGACGTAAAAATGCTAAAGCGGGGCCGTACAAAGTCGAAGTAGCGGACACGGCGTATGGGTTAGCTAATATCGGCCACACAGTGACCCGATCGAGCCTATTTCGCGTCGGACACCGGCAGGCCCGCCTAGCGCACGAAATTCCGCGTTAATTCCCTTGTCAACCTCTAATCAAGCGAACGGACGGAAGTAGGGGTTCGGCCGCTTAGGCCGGAGCAGAAATCCGTAATCACACGATATAGACGTAACTTCAATTCGCGGAAGCAATTAATAGAAAGTCGTTCCAATTCGCTGCATAGCTACTTTGTAAAAGAATGCCGGCACTTCCACTGGACGATTTCCCATTGACATAGATCATCCGGGACAAAGTGGGACGGCGAAACGGAATTTCTCTCTACGGACGGCACATCCAAATACGAATCCATTTCAATCCTGGCCGTAGACCCGTGTGCCTTTGCGCGGCAAAGGAAATCTGCGAGAGCGACGAGGCGTTCATTGTTCCTCGGCAAATTAAATGCAACTATCGGCGCCGGTTCATCCGCCGAACGACGGAGATATTTCGGGCATCACTTTGCGCCCAATATCTCTCGTTAGAGCGGCAATGTACTGCGGCCGGGATGAACTGTTTCCCCGAAAATAGCCGCAATTTCGTATATCTTATCGGAATGCGCGCTACATGCCCCGAAATAATAGTTTCTCATCCCCGTTTACGGGCGTGCGCATTAATAACGTGTAATACCCGAATTGCATTTGGAAAACTGTGCCTCGTACCGCTTGGCTCTTAGCGGGAGTGCAACGTGCATTATCGCGTAAATCTTTCAATTACCGGCTCCGCCGTACGTTAATTTCATTCGCAGGCATATCGTTCGCGCGGCGTGTCGCGATTACCGAGTTACGGGACGGGAAAAGCGAATAAGATTCCAATCGCAAAAAAGCAAACTTACCGCGCCTCTATTTTTCAAACCGCGTCTCGATACATCGCACGCCTCGCAAAGTTTCGCGCCGAGCGCCGAGCGACAGGCAGGCGAGAGCGAACAACGCGCGCTGGGAGCATCCATCGCGGTTAACAATGCGCGAATCTATATTCCCCCCGAATCGATGTGACGCTACCGTGGGCCAGAAAATATCGCGCGTCTCAAAGGTACCGGCTCGGCCATTCTCGATGCACGAATCCGGGAGCCGGTCGGACTAACGATTTCCTTCCTACGCCCGCGCGCCCCAGCACTCGACCGTAAGAGGGCCCGGTGAAAAGGTCGATTTAAGTGAAAAAAGGTAGGATCCAACCATTCCCCCCCGACAATGCGATGTCGGGAGACGGCAAGAGATATCGGTCCCGCACGAGCGATATCTCAGCGTTTAATTCGCGCAAGCCATGCGAGATGCCGCTCGAACGGCGGTCAACGATTGAGCGGTCGCATTGAAAAGAGGCAATTGCCGTTAACAGTCTATTAATCAGCGATCGGGCATAACGGGTGTCTCAAGATATCGGCGAGCGCGACCGCAGCAGCTGCGCAGGGAGTCCCGTGAAATCGAGCGATCGGACATTATGCGTACGTTAACACGAGGATCTAGTCGGGAGGAGCGGGCTTAATATATGATTTATGTTACGGTTAAGCTTCCGGGCCGTAGATCGCAGATAGGCGCGAGGGGGAGGAGGGAGGTGGGGAAGAGCAGAAGGGAGGGTGAGATTCGCGTGGCCATCGGATAGGAGACAGGGGGGGGGGGGGGGCGATACCGTCGCTGCTGCCCGAGCTCACGGTTATGAAAACTATTTCCGGTGAAATTTCGTCGCTTCCGGCTATGGAGCCGGCTTTTATTGTGTTCCGAGGAGAATGGGCGCGCCGAGTAACGGCCAGCGGGGTCCAGAGTCGCGTGAGGCCCAAGAAAAATATCTCGGCCGGGCTGCAGAAGGGGCGCGAGAAGTGCGGGACGCGGCCATGCGCGACACTGAAACAGGGATAGAGACACGGACAGAGACACGGACAGAGCCACAGACAGAGACACAGACAGAGACACGGATAGACACGCAGAGACGCGAACGTAGACCGAAACGCGAAGCAATGCGCAAACTGAAACGGCGAGTGTAACTGCCTGGCGCGCGCGCGCGGAGAAGGTGAACGTCGGAAGACACCGGAGGGAAAAGAGTCGGGAGCGGGGCGAGGAGGGCGGATGGAACGCGGAGAAGCGAACTGAGGTAGGAACGGAGAGCTGTAATAATTGCACTATTACAGTTATGTAAACAAACTCGTTTACCGCACGACGCGGCAGCCTTAAAGCAAGTTTCCACTTGGCGTCCCATTGCGCCCGACAGGGAAGACGGAAGAGTAGAAAGGTGAAAGGGGGCAGGGAGGTGGGATAGGACGCCTGTAACTGGACGATCCCGGTGGACGACGCTCAATTCTAACAGAGTCGAACGAGCCGACCGGAGCTTCTACTCGGCTGTCTCTGTCTCGCCGACGGCGGTCGGGGCCGAAAGCGCGAAGGAGGATCGGCTCGAAAAAACGAGGACTCCTCAAAAAGCGCTCTCCCGGCAGCTCGGGAGATTTAAAGTCGGCAATAAATAGCCGCCTTGACGAGACGGTACACACGGTCGCGTCCTGCGGGGAAGCGAATCGCTGCGTGGGTCGAGCGTAGCAGCTGCGCAAACGTCTTCGAAGGGGGCGAAAGCCCGGTTTAAACGGACTTTGCTAATTCGAGAAGTCGTCGGCATGTTTGTTCATCCCTAGGCCTCCGGCTAACCAGGCGGAACGATTCGGGAAAGGTTTCCGTGAAACGGGGCAATTCAGCGGACGCGTATTTGACAGATTAATTTCGCTGAAATTACGCGGAATGACAGTGAAAGTGGCGTCCTGAGTCACTCCTTCCGCTCGCAACATCCTCCTCGGTACTTTTTTGCAGATTAGATCCGGAGCTGCGAGCGGAAGAAAAGACAGTCGTGCGACGAGCTGCTACCGGAGCCGATCGTTTTCCTTTCAGAGCAAAAAGATGCATCCTCGCGGATGGGAAGAAAGCCAGTACGAGACGTAGGAAAAGTGAACTCGGTACTTCTACGTAAAACTCGATCAACAAGGACTCCCTTTCTCTGATTTATGAGGTTAAATTGGTAGTGCGTAAAATGGTATCGACTAACGCGGGGGCAAAATTAAAATTGAGAACCGAAATCAGACTCAGCCGATAGGCAATTCTCTACAACGACGAGCTAGTTACATCTCAGTTACATTGATTCACTACCTACATTTAACGTCGCCATCACAGATCTAATTAGTCGATCCTGGCACGTGTAACAATTGCATCGTCATGCGGCTCAGCTGCACGTTCGAAATTGACGTGACAAACGTTACTTTCCCGCGGAAAGGGAATCCGTTCGGCCAATACGAATTCTACCTCTCATTACGCGCCCTCGTAACAATGACGTACGAGCAACGGGAGACGTCACGCGGACCTCCAAATATTGCGTCATCGATCTTTTCGCAGGCCGCCGTGATTACGGGTCGCCTTTCGTCCGTCAAATTTCGTCAAACAATCACGGCGCCATTTCGCCTCGCCGTCCGTGATTGATACCGCGAGCGTCCTTCATTCCGCTCACCTTCCCGGAAACTAACGACGCCGCTTCCATATGCCGGCTCGCGACATTTTTCCTGCCCACCGCGGCGTTCCTCGGACTTATAGGGAAATCCGGCCGAGCGCGTTTTCGCGCAGACGCTCTTCCAGCCTTCGTAAAACTGGCGTGAGGTCGCCAGCGTGCCGGACTGAATTTTAGCCGCGCGAGAATGAAAATTCCGCAGGTGAATCTGCGCGGGGTCGAGGGGGGAGGCACATAACAAAATCGCCTGACAGAGCGCGCGACGTGTCGCTAAGCCAGGATTGCGGCATCTACTTCGCAGCTTATTTCTGCCGCCGCGATGCGGAAAATTGCCAGCCGATTGCACAAGGTCCCGCCAATTCGCCCCGGCGACGGTGGCGAGATTCGAGGAGATGGAACGAGATTCGAGCCGGTGCGAGCTCGTCGGACAATCTCTCCGGCGAACGATCGCGAGAAATTTAACGCTCCCCGCGCCGATACTCTACCCGCTTCACCTCCCTCTGCCTCCCTCTGCCTCCCCCTACCGCCCCCTACCTTCCTCTGCCTTCCTTCGCTTCTGCTCATAATCCGATATCTATTCTCGGTATCTGCGCGGCGCTTGGATTTCGAGCGGCCGGCGCATTGAGTTGTGAGTAGAGAAAAAAAAAGAATGGGGGGAAGACGTGAAAGTCGATCTTCTTGACGCGCTAAGTGCAAACGCGTAACCTGTCAATCTGCTACGTAAGAATCGAGAGTAACCGCTCCGCCGAGAAGACGTACTCCAGGTGTTGAGAAACTTTCACAATGGCAAAAGTGAAGTAAGTGGAACGTGCGGAAAGGCTCATATTCTATGCTAAATATAATTGCGACACGTACCCGATGACATGCGTTGCGAAGGCTAATTGTTCGGCCTCGCGTTGCGCAACCGGCTTCGGGTAAAATCGCTATGAGCCCCGAGATAGCATCGAATCCTTTTGTCGACTCGGCATCGCTCTCGTAATAACGTTACGATCCCGCCATTGTGCTCCGCGTAATGGTAAGAGAAGACTACCCGATCCACACCCTGCGTCGGAAGAATAAACTGTTTTTCTCACCTTAAGCAGTTCTAAAGCAACAATCATGAAGTCTGAACTCGATCACTGATCTTATTAATTCCGTCTATTGTTTAATAGGCAGGTACGACTTTCACTGTCCCATTGTCCGAGAACGAGCGTAAGCGACGGCTCGAGATCGGTGCAGGAAGCTCGAGGCTTACAGACGTCTGTAGGAAAAGGTGAGCACGTGGTTAACGAGGCGTGCCGGCGAATCGCGCTGTTTAAAAAGACCGGATGTTCGTGGCGACAACGACGTCGCTGGACTGACGGGACGTCGCGACGCCACGCACTGCGCGCGCGCACTTCGCCCCCTCGAAATTCCGCGTTCTTCACTTTTTTCCCGGGTAACGAGCGAGGCCCCCTGCGAAGTAGCGGAAACAGTGTACGAGCCCTGACGACGTCACACAATGCGTTGGGTGTACGAAGGGTGATATCGAATTTAGAAGTAGCCTTTCTCTCGTCTGATTATGCCCACTTTACGGAGGAAAACTTCACCTCCATCACCGACGTGATCTGATTCGGCCTATTGAGCGGCAAGAGGCTACACGGCGAGCCGCCGTAGCTAATTTATAATTAGTGCAACACGTTGCGCAGGCGCGTTGCGCAAATATAATAAATCTTCGGACCGCTTTCATTTGTAATAACAACGACAGCGCTGTTTACTGCCGGCGCGCCGCCTGTAATTACATTTGGAGCGCATTACCGGCGCGCTACTTAAATGAATAATTTCGAATGATTTTATAGGCGGTCGTCGGCTTGCGGCGAATCATTTTATGCCGCATTGTCGGAATTACTGCGGGACTTAGAAGTTACACGCGCGCAGCGCGCACGCTATTTGCCCGGCATAATTCAGTTGCAGCCCCGCTTCTATCGCGAGCGCCGGTTAATGTAATCGGTTCCTCGACTAATTTCCAACACCTACACGAGCAATTAGTCGCAACAGGCGATCCGCGAAATCACGCGAGATAATTTCTTGCCGATGTCAAAATCCGCGGGCATCGTTTCGCAAGTATGATTATGGTAATCGTTATCGTTTACCTCGGGCATATGTTTTCATCGATGGAATGAATAATGCCCGCTCGCCGCTCGTAAATCTTTCACTTTTTTCCCACTGCACGCAAAGACTCCCGATCCCAGTACGTTCCGTATTAGGAAAGTTCATTTCGATCCTACCTGAGTTTCCTACCCGATATCGACAGTTCAAGAAATTGTGACGCGCTGTCTCGTTGAAAATCGAATAAAGTTGAACAATATTGTCGAAGTTGCGATTGCTGCCAAGCCGACATACCGGAGTCTAAAATCGACCGAGAACGGTTCGCTGTCTGTTACATTAACGCAGACAAATTTCAACCGCTATTGAATTCTGATACTTCTACATTGTCCCACCATTACCTTCTTAAAACAGTCTGTGTTTCACGAACAGAGACAGTAAGAGTGAGCTCACGAATATAGCGTACCCCCGACACCATTAATACGACGAGCAAAGTACATTCCATTAAATTTACAGTCTGGAATCTGCCATGGAACGAGCAGAGGATGAATCAATACGAATGGTACACGGCGAGTGTGTATTAATATCCCGTCTCTGTAATTCAATCCGCGCCGATAAGTTCTGCCGCGGGTCGTCGATATTTACGACGTTTACTCGTTCGCGCACCCGGTCCGAAATATCGTGTTTCTAGTAACATTAAGCCACCTCACGCGCCGATGAACATGTAACGCATGACCTGCATTTGATGCAAATTTCGTAGGCCTAACGTCAGTAGCTAGAACCGCCCGATGAAAGTTCCCTCGGTGGTGGAAAAGAAAACAGGTTATCCGTACGAAAGCTACAGTACCTGCTTCCAAGCGATCTAGCCCACTCTCTCAGTCGCATCGACAACACATTTGCTCTCCAGCCAATCCACAGAGTACGAGACGATTTAATAATTTAATCTTTATTTGATGCATTATCGCTAAAACAGGTCGTGTAAAAAAAAATGACGATAATATTTATATACAAGAGTATCGTTAGTGACGAATATTCGCGACGTCGGACATCGGAGTGATTTCATCAGCGTCGTCAATGATGGAAGCCGCCGAAGCTGTGTCCGCCGAAGCCACCGCCTCCTCCGAATCCGCCACCGTGTCCTCCTCCATAGCCACCTCCGAATCCGCCGCCACCTCCGCCGCCGCCGCCGCCGCCGCCGTGGCCGCCGTGAATCAGAACTGGATAAGTTTCCTTAACGACGACCGGGACCTTGACTGGATAAGGTACCTCCTTCTCGACCGCGTACGGTACCTTTACGGGTACGCTGACGGGGTAGGGCACCTTGACGGGCACCTTTACCGGTACCTTAACCGGGTAGGGCACGTGCTTCTCAACCGGGTAGGGTACGGTCTTCTCGACCGGCACTGGGTAGGGCTTCGGCACGTGAACTGGATACGGACGATCGTATGGTACCTTCACCGGGACGGGGACCGGTACTTTAACCTCGTTGTAGACGGGGTACGGCTGTGGGACAGCGTAGGTCTGCTCGCGATGAATGGTGATGCCAGAGATGCGACCTCCGTCACCTCCACCTCCACCTCCACCGCCGCCGCCGCCGCCGCCGCCGCCACCTCCGAATCCGCCGCCGCCTCCAAAGCCGCCACCGCCTCCGTAGCCGCCACCGCCTCCGTAGCCGCCTCCAAAGTCACCGTGACCTCCGCCGAAGTCACCTCCTCCGAAGCCGCCGTGTCCGCCGAGACTGAGTTCGAGGCCTCGCTTGCTCTTCGCGTCCTTCGTATCCGTGGCCGCAGCCTTCGCCGGCTCCTTCGTCTCGCTGGCCAGCGTCGCCGTCGCCACCAGGGCGAGGACTAACAGTGTCTGTGGTGCACAAAAAATTCCTTCAGCCTTGAAACCCAAATCGGTGCTGTGCGCTCAAAAGGACTGCCGAGTCCTCGGTCACGGTGGGAGGTTATGTATTAGAAGCATTGGCGAGAGAGTGCGAATGTGACGTTGATTGCAAATGAAATGTTCTGATGGTATACTTACGAAGGAGTGCTATGAAGAAGAAAAAGAGAGAGAGAGGGAGAGAGAGAGAAATTTTGAAGATCGTTTAGTATAGTTAGAATGTAGTAAAGCGTGTTTGTTACTTCTCTGTTAGCGAGCGGCTATCCTTCACTTTTGCTAGAAGACAAGAAGCACACTCGAAATTCGTTATAACGCCGATTCTAATATCGCTGCACTGAACACAGAGCGGTAAACACTATAAATCCTAGCGAGAGTGTCATTAGAAATGGTCAATGTTTCGAAAGTGAAATCTGTTACGTCACATCTCGCAGCGATGGAATGAATTCTTTCGGATGATAAAAATGATCGCTTGTCAGATTGTCGTTTAGCAGCCCTGTGACCATAGGGAGCGCCCTTAGAAGTCCGTTGGACAGGACTGATTCTCTAGTCTCGGCAGAGAGCTCACCTGTGGGGTGCTCATGCTAGCCTTCGGGAGTGCACACTGAAGTTGCATCGTGCCAATCAGCGGCATATATACCGGCACTTTCGCCGTGGCTACTGGCCCACTCCCCGGAAAATCATACGCGTCCCCGGAACGACGGCCTTAAGGTGGACCGATTGTGACGCTATCCCGCGCAAAATCGTTCACCTCTCCTAAGCCCTCTCTGTTCCCACGGGCTATCACTGCCGTCAGGTTGATTACTACCGGATGCCCGGATGTACGGCGGAGCGGCGGAGCGGCGGAGCGGCGGTGCCGTGTAACAAGCCTCCGAACTGGTTCCAATCGGCTATCCGCTCACTCGGATGAGGAGGTACAATTTGGTGCGTGCGCGCGAACGCACGCCCCGGGCAATCGCGTTCACGCATCTATAGTTTCGCGTAGAACCGAACGAGCGTCCTTTCGCGCCCGTGCTTTCTTTCTTTCACTTCCGAAGGAGCGCCATAGGCGTGCACCGCGACCGATTCCGACGTATTACCGTTCGAGAGTGCGCCCCACGTTCGTAAACCGCGACCACCGGCATCAACGTAACACTGATCGATGCTCTCTCGAATCGTTGCGCAATGCACCCGTTACCGATCGGAAAGTTTTTGGTAACGCGCACCGTCGCCGCGCGCGGCTCGTTAAGTAAGGTAGGCCGACTTCCGGCTGAAAGGAAATGCGTAGATCGCGTAACGACGTTTCTCGAATCGATGAACGACCGCAAGAGACGATTTTGTCCCGGCTGAAAGTCTGCCCGGCCTGCCTGACGAGTCAATTTGTTCCCTTACCTCCGCTCAACCCTCCGCTCAACCCTCCGCTAACCGTCCGCTCCGCGGAAGGATGAAAAAATGATTACGATATCGCGCCGACGGGATTCCGTTAGCGTAATTTACGACTTTCCTAATTAGTCGATGTTTATCGGCGAACGATCGTAGGAAAAAGGCGAGCGGTGTTCCGTTTCGCGTATCTGGATAACTCCGGTTATCTGATTCGCAATGGAGCGAGGGGGGGCATTAACGTGGCCCAATAAATTGACGGCGCATCGGTGCGGCCGCGTGACATCGCAATTTAATCCTCAGGCAATTGCATTGATCTGAGCACAATATAATTAGCGCTCGCACGCACTCTCTCGCGCGGCGCGCCGCTGGCACAACGTAGGCACAACGTAGGCACAACGTAGGCACGCGGAGGCAGGTACGAGGTAGGTAGGTATATGGCATGGGTGCCGAGGCGAATCGACGCTGCTGGCCGACGTCGATTCGCAATCAAACGCAATGAGTAGCAATTTAGCCTGTACATTCGTCAAGCAATCGCGCCGTGGCCTAGGCACGCACGCCTGGTTCCTCTCGCTCTCCCTCTCCCAATTGTAGCGAGAAAGAAGTTTTACAGTCCGTGGCAGCGCGATTCCGACGGCTACTTACGCCTCGTAAAACCTCCTTCCGGACGTAACGCCGGGTGATCGATGCTCACCACCAGAAGCGACCGCCCGACCGACCGCTCGACCGACCGACCGTCTTGCGCAATCCGCGCCGCCGTTACTCACCGTATGAAAGTTTTTTGGTAACCCGCCCGCAATTACGGGAGAAAATCGGCAAGATCGTTATTGGCGAACGATGAGAGCGGAACTCGGATATCGTTTAGAGATATTCGTTTCGCTCGCCCGATTGCCGCTCGGGCGCATAATTAATTCGACGGCAGCCTATAAATCGGCTCGTTTTCGAGGATTCTCGGTCGATGGGGGCCAATTAAGCGAACGGGACTTTTGGCCGACGTCGAGAGATATTGCTCGGATGGGCCGGGCGCAGACGGTGACAATCAAACTTTCTCCTCCGAGTGTCGTCAGGACACGCACGCGAGCCATTTAATTGAGTCATTCCCGGCATCATGCTCGATGCTCAGTTAATTAAAAGATGGATTCGCAACGGGGCGAAGGAAGTTGTTAGCGGTTATGACGGCGGCCGTCGAAAGGGGGCGAGGGGGGTATAACATTGTTACGCGCGTGCCGTCGTTCGTTCGCGAACGAGACACGTCGAAATCCTTTATTCGCGCCACTTTTCACCGCTCTCATCACTTTTGCCGCAAAGGTGCCCGCTAACGTGTGCCGGTAACGTGCCGGTAACGTGCCGTCAACGCGTGACGCCCGCGTCCCGGAAAATATTTCATACGGGACATTCTTTCGTCGACGATTTTGCCCCCGTCGCAGCCGGCGAAGCCATGCTTTCTTCAATGTAACGGGGCCGTTATTATCCCCTCGCGGGATTTCCCTTTTGTTTCTGCCGATAATGACGATGATTTGTTCGACAAAAAGGGGGGAAAAAAGAAAAATCGGAGCGAGAGCCGTAAAGGCGTTCCGCATTGAACTTCGAAAGTGCTGCCAGTGGATTGCTTTCGGCTACCGCAGAATCGGCCCAGGCTGGCGAACCCTCGAAGCGGGTAAAAAAAGGCCCGAACGATCCCAGTAACTAGCCGATTTCCAGCGTAACACGAAAGCAGTTTTTACTGGCCTCTCGGACGCTACATATTGCGACTTAATCCGTCGTAATAAGTGTACAGAGTGAGAGATATCAAGCACCCGTATTGCCGTTAATTCACCAATACAGTTTTTACATTGGCCGGAATTTCGTAAGGCCGAAGTTGGTCTCTTCGAGATCGAGCGTAACTTTTCGTTTACATTGCCATTAGGAATATTTTAGCGATACTCGTAAACCTGCCGCGGATAATGAGATGCAGTTAGGGCGAGAACCGCTTTGACCAGCCGCGCGCGCGCAAGTCGAGCGCGCACGCCATTTTTCCCTGCCGCTCTCGTTTCCCACGACTACGTAAACGAATATTAGCCGAACGACGTTAAAAAATATCGGTAGCGGGGACGCTTTACATGCGACTGAAACAATTATTGCGGTCAGTGCATTTTTTTCACCGCACCTCCCTCTTCGCTCCAATTACGGACAAACGTTTTTCTCATTCGGCGGGCGGACAATTTAAACGAATCGCGGGACATGCGCGAGTTATTCCTACCCCGAGAACGACCGAGCGCCGATAATTTAATATTCGACCATTGTTATCGCCGTCGGGCGTCGCTTAATAACGGGGCTCCGCTTACGAATTCATTTGAAAATATTTGCACGATTTGCCGCTCGTCGATGAGCGCGGATTCTCGACGTGCTCGAAATCAAAAGTTTCGAGAATCGGAAGCAACCAAACTCTCTTTCTCTTACCCTTTCTCTCTCGGTCGCTCTGTCCACTCTATCGTTCGTTAGCACAGCTATCGCGCGTGCTTCACACGATTCGGCCCTCGATTCTCTTCGCACGTGCTTTTCGAGATTCGGACTGGACATATTGGCGAAAGAGAGAGAGAGAGAGGCAGAGTTAGAGAGAAGAGAGAAAAAAACTGGGCCGATACCGTTCTCTCGGTTAAGGACATTCTACCAGAGCGGAAATTATGTTTGTTCGACGGAAAGTGGCAAGGAAAGCAGCTGAGGAGGGCAGCGAGAAGAAAGAAAAGGGCGTAACTAGAAAACGGCCTGACAAACACCTTCGGCGAGAACATCCATCCATATATTCATGAGATCCGCACTCTGGCCAACTCCGAAGCCTTTCTCATTATTGCATAAGGTTACGTTTGCGGTCGGTGGAGCAGAAATGCAGACCTCGCGAAAATTCCTCCCCTGCCTTCTGAACGGCGAGCGGGAGATTCTCACCGATGGTCTTAGAGCGCATTTACCATATCGTTCGTTGTGTCGTTCGCGCAAAGTTCACCGGTTTCTACGCGTTAGTCATAGGAAAAAGTATTACTAACTTAACGCCGATGCCGGCCGGAGGGCCGAGAAATGTCATGCGCACCGTAAATTTTCGTTCGAGGACGGACAGTTCACGCCATTAGGATTAAATCCAGTGTAATCGGAGACGCAACCTGCATCCTTATATTAAGTTACGGCGACTCAAAAGGAAGCAGGACATGTATTGACATTTACATAATTGCGCTTTCGAAAATAGGGAGATCGTTAGAAAGTAGACATTGGTGGAAGGCCGCTCGCAATGCGCAAACATGGCAAAATCAGTGTATATCGGACGTGATCAATACGATCGCCGCGTTTGTGCCTCAAACGGGACAAGGTTCCGCATACGTAATGTTACGGAATATAATAATCAGGCAATGAGAAAAATAAGGATTTCGCTTGTGCGCCTTCGGATCCAATATTCTGCGGCGAGTGGCGAGCAGCTTCCTGATATTATTCGCACTGCCTGCAGGAAGACTTTCGAACAGATCGCTCGGCAATTAAAATCGCTATGCCCGATATACGTAATTGAGGGCACGGTAGCACACAATTCACGTAAACGTGACCACCTCTCTCGTAAACGGCCAATGGATTGTATCGGCGGAACGTTACAGAAGGTTGTAAGAAACGTCGAAAGCTGCGTTTAGAGACAATTTTGTGCTCGCCGCCTAATTAGCGGAACGAGCGCAATGCATCAAACGAGCAGGCCGAGTTATTTGGAATCATGGAGCAAATCGAAATCGGCCCGCCGATCGTCGGCATATCGTTGCGACTGAAGACGCCTCCGCCACGGGAGCCGCCAGGGCGGCAACCGGCAGGCGAAGAAAATGAGTCGTCCCGACGACAACGTGTGTCATTAGTTTCAAATTCGTTAAACGAAACTGCTCCCCCGACTAATTAATAGGCTCAGGAGTCACGCATGCTTGCGTAATTGCTAGACAGCCGTAAGCAACGTTTCCTCCAATTAATGCTTGTTATTACGTCTCTCGAAGCCGACTCTTCTTTTTTCGCTTCTCTCCTCCGACACTTCATTGGGCATGCCGCGATAACAACCTCCGATCTTCAATTTCAGCGCTACACGCTCCCCGCGATAATCATTTTCTGTTATCGTCATCGAAAGTGGGACCGGCGGTCGATTGCCACATCGGCGCAAAATATTGCCGGATTGCACCAATCGAACTCTCATCGATTCGTGTACTCGAACACATCCGCGGCACAAACAGATAACTGATTCCGAAAATCACCATAAATTCATTGAAAACAACTTAATCCCACCCTCCGCGCATCGCGCCGATCCTCTTCAACTCTGCCCGGCAGGTCAGATCGGGCCAGGAATCGGCCACAAAAATCGCCCTCCCGCTTTTCGTTCTGACCCGATCGAAGCCAATCGTAGCGAGACTCTGCCCCCTCGAAAACTGTATACCCGCACGGGCTAGGAGTCAAATCAATATTTTCAGATTCAAATATGGAGATTCAAATTCAGATATATGGAAATTTATTCCCCAACCGATAAACCTGATAAACCATGGATAGAGGAATATTCTAATACCGTCGAACAGCTGAGATCCAGGTACGAAGTCATTCGGAGATTAATCGCGCCCAGGTGAACGAATGGAACGGTTTCCAAAAAATTGTCGCCCTCTAACTTTCGAAGTCGAATCGCCGCGAACGGGTCGTGTAGAATTTATTCGGGGTCCTCCGTTTATCGAACGATCAACGTGGCGGAAAAAGGGTTCGAGGAACCTTTTTCACGAGCGTTACAACGACAAAACGAAGACTACCTACCCCTAATTCCAGATAATTCGGGACAAAATTAATAGGGAAGGTGCTGTATATTCGGCGCACGTACCGCGATTATTTCACCTTCGAGCGAGATAAAGACGAGCGGACGGGTAGGAAGAATACTTACATGCTGAATTATTTCTATACCGCCGAGAAATCCTAATAGTCGCTTCCTCGGTTTAATTAAGCTCTTAATATTAATGAAGTTCTCCGTGGCATGGCCACGTAGCGTGGCGCAGCGAAGCGGCGCATTGTCACCGTAATCGGATTAAAAGACAGCTATCCCCTTTTAACTCCTGTTGGGTTGCTGTTTCAGCCTATCCCTGGTCTGAACCGTTCCCCATTGGAAGCCCGATTCAAGAATCTCCGCCGAGGACCGGAGGATTTAGCCACAATTTTTCCGCGCAAAATCCGCGAAGAGGTTAGCAAAAGTTTACGCTCTCATCGCGAACCTTCGGAAAGTGAGTCGTTACACGTCTGACAATCCGTCTGCAAAGTTACGCCCGAGAAACAATCGTCGTAGGAGGGTCTGATAAGAAAAAGTTTGCAACAAAAAGTGGCCGGCTTAAAGCGGCTAAAAAGTTCCCTGAAACCGGACGATGTCGGGGATTTTTTTAACATCTTTAATAGCCTTAGCATCCAGCGCCGAGACTGAAGCTCCGGAGTAAAGAGACCGGCGTCCAGTCTATGCAAATGCAGCTCATAAAGGGATCGTCGACGGTCTGGCATACCGTTTGAACGAACGAAACTCGAAAGTATGCCGTCGAGGAATGGGACGAGAGCGGGAAGGCCGGGAGCGAGGGAGAATATAAAAAGAGAGAAGGAGAGACAAAAGGTGACGGAGGAAAGCGTCGTCCGCGACCGTCGTTGTCTTCCTTTCCTCCCGTTAACTTCCTACCCGGCAACAATTTCATCGGCACGCTCGAGTTGCACGAGGCGGACTGCGCCGTTGCTTGCGTCCCCTATAAAAGCGAGGGTAGACCATGAAAGTACCAGTGTGCTCACTGCCGACCAACATGAACAGCACCGACAAGCTGAAAGTGAGTAGCGCCTGCCACCGTCTAGAGTACGATCGCCACTCGAATCGCCTTCTCTCGGAGCACACGTCTGCAGTCGGCCGAAAGATGTGACACGAGCACGAGCAGCGATCCTCCTCTCGTACCGCTTAAGATCACGATCACTACCGAGCTCTATCGCTATTCCGTTTCTCGGTCGCTCTAATCGAAATTCTATCCCAATTCGCGTCGACGCCTATCGAGGTACGCGCTCTAGTTAAAAATAAAAGAAATCGACTCGCGTACGTAGTAATGCGTCATTGAATCTACGTCGCACGATATGTTGACGATACGTTTACGATACGTTCGCGAATGTCAGAGACGAACGGGTCTTACGTGCAACTTGTTGCATACTCTCGAGCCGTTGCATTCTCGCGATACCGCGGTCGCGTACGCATCGAAGGATCGATAGTCTCTAGGAATTAAGGTGCCAACACACTCACAACAAGCTATTCTCCTTCGCAGGCGTTACTACTGTGCGGCCTAGTGCTAGCGGCAGTGGCCGAGGATACGAAAAAGGTCGAGTCGAGCGCAAAGCCGAAGGATGAGAAGACGAAGCGCGGCTTGGAGCTGAGCCTGGGCGACCACGGCGGCTTCGGAGGTGGCGGCGGCGGATTCGGCGGCGGATTCGGCGGCGGTCACGGAGGCTTCGGAGGCGGCGGAGGTCACGGAGGCTTCGGAGGCGGCGGCTTCGGAGGTGGCGGCGGCTTCGGAGGCGGCGGCGGCGGCGGCGGCGGTTACGGCGGCGGCGAGACCATCGAGACGGATCACATCCCGGCCGTGACGATCACGAAGAAAGTGCCGGTCCCGCATCCCTACCCGGTCCACATCGACAAGCATGTCCCGTACCCCGTGAGTGTGCCGGTTAAGGTGCCGGTCGACCGTCCGTATCCAGTGCACGTGCCGCAGCCTTACCCGGTAACCGTCGAGAAGCACGTACCCTACCCGGTCGAGAAGCATGTACCCTACCCGGTTAAGGTTCCCGTCAAAGTGCCCGTCAAAGTGCCTTACCCGGTCAAGGTACCCGTCAAGGTCCCCTACACAGTGAACAAGCCGGTGCCCTACCCGGTGAAGGTACCGGTCGTCGTCAAGGAGGCGGTGCCCGTCATAGTTCATGACCACGAGGGCGGATACGGCGGTGGCGGCGGCGGCGGCGGATTCGGCGGCGGACACGGAGGATTCGGCGGAGGATTCGGAGGACACGACTTCGGTGGACACGACTTCGGCGGTGGATTCGGCGGCGGATACGGTCACCACTGATTCAAAATTCCTTTCAACGAGAGGTAGAAAGAAAGAGAGAGAGAAAGAGAGAGAAAAAGCTTAGTTTTTCGACGACAAGTCCCGGACGAGCGCTCGAATTGTTTCCGAGGATCCGCTGGCATGGGGGCCCATTCCTTCGCACAGGACCAAGTCGCTATTCTCCTCGTAGTCGTCTAGAACCGAATACACGCACAGACGCCGTGCTCCCTGCGATTGCAACACCCGCCCCCCCCTGTCCACGCCCTCGCATTGTACTATACGTTTTGTAAATTGAATAAAGTAATATTATTTTGTATAATAACCGCAAAGGCGCTGCTTACGAAATCCTCACGGGTGCTTGACCCCTTGCTTTGCCGTGGCGGCCCAGGGTGGCCGGTAATGCCAGGCATCATTACGCCGAGCGCCTGACCAGCTACGAGAATCGCGAGGGGCGACTTTCACCGATTAATGTTACGAACGTGTTGCGCTGCACGCTCGCCACTCGCACACCTGTCCCCGTCGCCTATGCGGACACGCGCGTATCTATCTATCCATCTCGGCGCTAGAAAAAGGCACGGCGCCTTGTGCGTGGGGGCCTCGTTAAGATCGGGCAAGCGGGGCCTAAACGATATAGGCACGGAAGAAAGGGACGGCGAGGCAAAATGTTACGGTGCATGAAAGCTGATACGGTAGGACCGTAATTTTCATAACTCCCCGTCGTCGCGCGCTGCACCTACCGACCGAAACAACGAGTTTCGCGACACTCTTTTAACCCCCCCCCCCTCCCCTCCCCTCCCGCGCCCAGCGCAATTTTTCAGCCCGACCATTTCTGCCGAACACTCTGGCCGACGATATACCTACTCTCACGTGCTGGATATCACGAGAGTCTCGTTAACGATCGGCCGAACTGCAGAGCGCGAGGATCGTTGGCACGACACGATCGTGACCCGACCGAAAAACACCGCGGCCACGCGACCTCCTCGGTTTCTCGACTGTTCGGCGACGAGCTCCCTTTCCTTCGCGTCTTACTTTCATCGGGGCAGGAATCTAGCCGAGAGTCCGATGCATGCGATCGAGAAGCAACGTCGCCCGTCGCCACGCCCTAGACTCATTTCCGCGTACTAGTCTCGCTTCATCCGTTATCCCGATGTTTGTGCACGCACCTACGTGTGGGTACGCATAGCGGGCACGTTTACCGTTTCGCACGGCGACGAAACTGGGCGCGTGCACGTGTGCTCACGCGGCTGTACGGCAGAAATTGAAAGTGGCTTCGGCGTGCGAGCGATCTTAAAATCTAGGAAAGTGGGCTCCCGAGGACGTGGGACGTCGAGTGTGCAACACTTAAGTCGTTACGTATGCACACTGGTTTCGTACGCCGATGCGACGGCGCGCGTGCATCGTCTACGGGAGCGAACGCGTCCTGTCTCAGTTTCCAGAATTCGCTGCGAATGGAAACTCGCGCTCACCCTCATTTCCGCCCAACGGGACGCGCTGCCTTGCACAATTTTCCATCCGCCCGCCATTGTCATCAATTAGAGGAAAATCTGGGCACCTAATCGGCTTGCGACGCGAATTTAAGAGCATCGACGTGCGTGGCAGTTAATTCGCGGTGAGCGTAGAGAGTAGGTATTCGCTCGACGCGAGAAGGGAGGCTGGGAAATATCTAACGAACCTCAGGTTAATTTACCGGTTAGGATATTAAAGAAATCACCATTAACCGAGTTTGTCTCGAGGCGTTCAGGTCGCATTTAAAAGGGTGCTAACCGATGCTTTCGTGCACTCCCACCGATATGCGCGCTGGACGACCGGTTAGCAAATCCTGTTATTTAACGTTCCGCCGGCCTGGTAATCATATTTAATGGTCTAGGAAGTTCACGTAAGAGGGAGAAAGATTTTCTTCGATTAGACGCGAGCGGGCAGTGTTTCGCGCGTTGCGTTCTGTGCCTACGCGGGCAATGGGGAACGTAGATAGCGCAGTTTATTCCCCCTGCGAGTCGACCGAAACGTACTCGTTGCACGCGACATGAATATTATTTCCATTGATCGCGATGCATATTGTTCCGTCAGCGGCAATGGTCCCTGCCTTAATCACGCTTAACGAAAATTCCACTTTTCATGCATCGTTCCGGCGCGTTACGTACATAGTAAAATTATCGTTCGCGAGTAAATTATACCGAGGAAACTGAAACCATTTGTTGTATACCCAGGATTAACCTGGAAGTAGACGGCTTTTACGTCACCCCGGAGCGGTTATATAAACTGTCAAACGTGCGCACTTTTCGTTTCACGACTTCAGGTTTCATGGCGTCAGTCTGATTTATTCGACTTCCGCTTCTACCCACCTTTCATTGTTTCTACTTTCGAACTCGCAGAAACGTCGTAAATCCATCTGAATTAAAGCGTACAAATTGTCTCCTTGTGTTCCATTTTTCCAAATCATAACGAATGCACTTTTTATGGCAAGCCATGCTGTACTCAATTTTTGGCCACATAATTAATTTGATTCTCCTCATCATGATGTCAGAGTCAGCGAATAACATATTGAAAGAGTAAGTCAATCAAATACGCCTTATTTTTTCGTCAAATCTGACCTTGGTCAACTGATTTGTGAGTATAAGGCAGCAAAAGCGCCACATAGATTGAGTACACGAATTAAGTGCCAGATGCACAGGTGCGTGATATGTGGATTCCAGGTTTGCATATTAAAAGTGCGAACCAGTCAAACAGCTTTCATGTTTTGGCCAAAATTCACCTTGGTGAATTATCGAAGAAAGTGCGATAAATAACGGAGATGCCTATAAAATTATACTTCCGAAAGCAGATAGCATTCCGATCGAAACGTAAGGTGCTCTCAATGAACTGCCATAGGCCGAGATCGCGGAAGAAATGTGAAACTGTCGTCGGCCATATTCGGCGAAACAGCAATGACAACAATCATCCTATTAAAGCGGGTTACAGGCCGCTCCATGTTCGCCTCGATCGGCGAGTAATTCCGATAAGCGGACTCTTTCTGCGCAGCAGCAATTATGACATCAAATACCCGACTTCTCTCTTCCTACTCTGCCAAACATGGAACTTCGCTGCCTCCCCGGCACGGACAAATTTGTCTAGCGCACAGTATTGCGGATAGCTACGAGAAATTAACCGCGGCTGAATGGAATTCCGTTCGCCATCGACAAATTTGTTCATTTCTGCATACAGCCGGGAACGTTCTCTTATCCTACCCACGGCTGGAATTGTCTTATGGCCGGCTGTTCACCGTACTAGAAACTTCCGTTTTCCCCGGCCGGCGTCGCGTCCATACCGCCTATACCTACGCATAGAGCAAGGAGAAATTAGAGAATGTCGAGAAATCAATGCTTACGATTCAGTTTGCCTGACGGCCAGATAGATCTGGACGGTACTACGGTGCGGTTACGCAAGTGTCTGGTACACATGATTTACACCTTCCGACATCGGGCCGACCGTCACTTCCGATTTCTGTCCGATAACCTTCTGCAGCTCGGCGTGGCGCGGTCGGCCGACAATCGGAGCTTGGCGCTATTCGTGCGTTAATTTCATCCACGGATACATTGATCCGTTCGATGCGACGCCATCGGTTACATAAGCGGGGTGTATAGCCGGCATAGAGCCGGGTGTAGAACCCGTGCACGCCCGTGCACGCCCGTACACGCCGTTTCGTTTTACCTCTTAAGAAATCGTGACTTGGCACAACGCATCAACCTCCCATTGTGTACGTCTGCGTCTGGCAAAAAGGAACTCGGAAGAGGCGAGCGGCAATGGGGCCTTTCACGTTCGCGGCATTATCCCAATACGTCGAAGAAGTTACGTCAAATGCTTCCCACTGTTCGCGCCGCCGTCGACAACAATGTTACGGAAAAACGGGAGCGAAATTATTATTTCCGCCATTTGTGGGGCTGCAGAAGTGTGTTTCTCGTATTTTTCTCGCCGGAGAAACATCTCTTTCTCTTCCTCCCGCCCTCTCTCCTTCCCTACCTCTGCCACCACCTTTCAAGCGTCCTCGTTTTCACCTGTCCCAATGCAAGAAATAGTATCAGCTATTCCAGCTTCCAACAGAACCGATCGGCGAGCCGGAAGGTTCATTAATAAAATTCCAGCCGCAGGCCTCGCGATGACGATCAGGAAAACCTCAGACGAAAGAGAGACAAGCCGAGGGAGAGTGGGGAGAAAGAGAGAGTACAAACGCGAGGTGAAAAAACATCATAACTCAACGAGATTGGATGCCATATAGAAGAAGTAATGCTTTTACGTCGAAGACGCGATTGGTACAGCCCTATCCGTGTACCTTGAAAAACTCGTTCCAGTAATTAGGATTACGCAATTATTGGCAAGATCTCGGTGAGCTGAGTCAGCGCGTGGGGTACGGGTAATCACCGTTTATCTATCATCCATCGCCTTACACTCGATCATAAGTACACTTTCAGGATTTACGCGGCACTCGCTCGACACCTGGCTTTCGTTCCTACTGGCAATGGCGGATTACGTTCGTCGAAGGAATGCACAATGTAGGCTTAAATAGGGATCTTATCGTGATCTTATCGGGGATGCCATACATTACGAGGCCCAATTTGTTGAAACCTGAAATGCTCGCTTACAAGAGTTGACTCAACGAATATAGGCTTGGCACTCGTGACGCTGGATCAAATAAACAGGATAGACCGTCGACCGATTCGAACAGGTGTCGCTCAAGACCGATAATTCCAAATCGAATAGAATAAAGTAATTTCATGCGTCTTTACATGAATTACTCGCAGAACCAGCCCCCGTTCGCGCCTGCACAGCTCGCACTGCCTGACGCCCTTATGTATTATGCATTCCTTCAGCTTGCCCGAGACATCCGCATTCTTCACGCCGGATCTGGGAAATCCGCATTTTGTGCCGGCGCACAACATGTCTCAGGTCGGAAGGAGGGGTAGAATCCTTCGTTCTACATCGTCCGTCACGCACGTCGAAGAGCTTGCTTGTTTGGACGAGAAATGATCGGCGACGTAACGTTAATATTGGTCCTGTCAACAACGGAGCGTTCCGAGTTTGCGTTTTGCTCATAAGGTTGCACCCTAGCCGCGAGGCAGCGCCGGGGATGAAATAGGCAGAAGCGGAGAGCGAAAGGAAGGGAAAGAGAAATAAGTCGTACGAGACGGAACAGTGAACGCACACGCGGCCGCGTATACCATTAGTTCGTTGGATATATGATTTCTGTCGGGCTGACGGTTATACGAAAACTTGTTTAGATTCGCAAACAGAACGCGCTTTACGCGAAGTGCATGAAATTACCGGTGGAAAAATTAAATATGCTGATCAAATGTTACTCCTATCACTGTCGCATGAATGTCATTCTGTCTTAGACTCTCGAATCGTATTCGATTTTATCGTACTATCCGTAGACGAGGCAAGACTTTTCCATTTAGCTGATACGTATGACAACCGTAGTTCGCGTATCGTCGTACCATCGTACGCTCAATAAAGATACGTGCAATCTGCTCGGGATTTATCCGAGGCAGCCTTTAAAACGGAACGTCCCGCGGACGAAATAAATTTCACATCGGGCGAACGGCGCGTGACGCAAAATTGAGTTACTTTTCAAATAACACGAAAGCCACGCGCTAGACGGACTATGCTAATTATGAAATATGGCCCAAGTGTGCGCAGTGTATTACATGAATGCCATTGACACAAGTGGCATATGATTTCGTTGTTTATTTATGCGGCAAACTTGCCTGCGCGGCTTGATTTATCAGAAACTCCGACCGCAAGTGCGGTCACAACGTCTTGACAGTTTTTGCCTCATTCAGAATATCTTTTGAGGACTTAGTCCGTTACGGTACGCCAAATATTGCGGATAGCATTTATCGCGGTGCATTAGGACGCTTTTATCACTTGATCATAGACAGTCAACGGTACGTAACCTTTACGTTTATACGCAGAAACAGAAGAGCAAATCCTATCACGTAAAAAACATCCGATTACCCACATACCTATGAACGAAACGTGCATGTGGATTATTCGTTCGCGAATTTTGTAATTGCATTACACAGCGAGGTGAGGAACAGACTGTAGCCTCATCGATCCACAGGGCAAAGACAAAAAACCTAACAGGCGGAGAGAGCCCTTAATAAATTCCTATAATTGGACGGTTCAAATTGGTTCGCTTTTCAATGTAATCTATTACGTTTTTTATACGCCCGCGCAGAACTCGCCGGTATATGCATTCAGGTTCTATCCTATCCGATTTTATTAAATTTCACTAACAAACCTATGACGTCAACGAAACCCAGTTTAAACTATCCGCGCCGCTCGGAATTGAAATTTACGATATTACAATATTTAACGAGAGATTGCTTGAAAACAGGGTGCAGAGTGAATACGGGGCACTATTACTCGAAATACAGTGGCGCGAGTTAAGTATACAGAGTCCGCTTGTCGAACGTAGAATATAAAGAGACTTATCTCAGTACTCCGATCGGCGATAAAAGTATACCGGTACTAAAATTCCTGCTGACATTAAAGCATATTCTGGCCGACCGACTTGATCGATAAAGCCCCGGGGTAACTACCGTTTTAAAATATCTCGGTCCCAACCATGGGTTAGTGAAAGTGAAGACAGTGTATTAAAAGAGAAACACGAAAAAAAAAAAAAAAAGAAACATCATGAATAATGCGCGCTTGTGCCGTGATCGGAAACTAGGCAAAGTTGTAATACCGTGTAATGCTACCGCTGATACCGGTCAAAGACTAACGTAATTATCCCGGAGTGATTTCCACGCATAAGCACGCACTTAAAACAGCAATTGTACACGTTTACGGCGGATAAGATAAATTCTCGCACGAATACGGATTGCGGTTCTTTGTACTCATAATTCTTAATTAGCGCCAAGTCTGTTTAGGATGCCGGCCCTAATTGTAAGTATGCTAATCCTCTTATCCTAGTGCCCAAGTAGAGTCGAGGATTAAGGACAGGTGAACCACTCGGCAATTATACAAATTTCCCCCCTCGACGACCCGTTTTACAATTCATCGGAAATCCCACTATTAATTGCCTAATTACAGCCGCTTCAAGGCGGGACACATTTCTATATTACAACCAATCCATTAATTTCAGATTACAAACATGGGCTTGGTCACGAAGCTGAGGTTGACAGCTTTATGCTGGGCGCTAATAATTTGCTGCACATCACTATTATCGCAAACCAAAGCGAGCGAGGACGATTTATTAGGCAAGTAGCGCGGTACTATCGGCAGAAGCTGGCAAAAAGGCCGCGGGCAAAGAATTATGATTCTAATCCCTTTCATGAACCCGGCCCGGAAGTCGACTAGAGTTTGAGAAATCGGCGCACGAAGAAGAATAAGAAGGCTAAGAACAACTGGCACCGTCAGATTTACGCCGGCCCGTACTCTATTGTGCGCCGTTACCATAAATTAAACTTTCGTCGGGAGTAGACTGTCTTGAAGCGTCTTCGTTGCGCTGCCGCAAGTGGGAGTCAAACTCATTTTAATTCCACTCGAGACTCGTCAATCGTCTCGACCCGGTTTTGATATCGGTCTCCGGATGAAGTTCTCCGGTCATCCATCCGTTCGTTCGTTCGTTCGTTCGTTCGTTCGTACGTCCGTTCGTTCGTCTATCAGGCCCGTGCGAAACGAGAATCCTTCGTTTCCGCGAAGGATCTCGAACCCGGACGGGCGCAGAAAAACTTTCCAAGTTTCATGTGACCGGAACCTCCCATCGCGATCGAAAGTTTCCGCGGCCGGTAGATGTACGGGAGTGAGTCCTCGGTTAGAGTCGGTCATGTCGTAATAGTCGGGGCGCTGAACGCTGAAAGAGTGGCGGCTCGGTCCGAGTGCAGTAACCGCGATTACGCGTATGCCTGCCCGTTCCTCGTGCGCTTCCTCGATCGGCGCTAGATCACCTGTGCATTACATCGCGCTCGTGTAACAACCTCCGCAACGTACGCCGCGCACAGATCCATCGACTTTCCCGCGGTCTCACCGATCTACTTACCGCCGATGCCGTAAGTCACGTGAACGTAATAGTTTTTGTTCGCCAATTTCGCCGCCGCGCCTCAACGATCGCTGATGGACGTTTGATGCGCGAAAATCATCGCGCCCCTCCCCTACCCTACGACCCCATTCGCGAATAATTAATGAGCGGCGAACGGGCGAACGTACAATGACTCGGCGCGATGGGGCGGCAAAAACGAAATCGCACAGGACGATCATCGCGGGAAACTTTCCAGCGAGCCGTTCGTCCGTCCGTCCGTCCGTCCGTCCGATCGATAAGCATCTAGGAAAGGAAAGTGACGGTTGCTGCGAACGATCGCACGATCGAATCTTCTGGCAAATCGTAACGGTGAGCTCTGCGAACGAGACGCGAACGTTCGACATGACTTCTTTCCCGCTTTTGCAATACGAGTATGGCTTTCCGGTGCGCGCTCACACGATCTTTCTCGCGTGGGCGTGCGCGAGCCTGGAGATTGAGAAAAAATAATGGGATAACGACTGTGAGTCAGCGGAGGCCGCACGGCGGTGTGCGCAAATGACGCGTCATCAATTAAATCAGATGCAGCTGGACGATAGGCGCGCGTTCCGTGCGAAGTCCGATCCTTCTCAGCCAAAGCTAGCCGACAGCCAGTGGCACTTTATTTCGTGGGTAACAACATAAAAATTGCATTTCCGCTGGGCGTTTCTCAACTCTGTCGGGTGTAATAGTGAGAGCAGAGAGTGACCGCGTCTAATTGCCTTGTCGCATACACCGGGAAACTAATTAGCGCGTACACACGGCGAGGGAAGAAGAGAGAGGGAGGAAATTTATCGCATTTAATATATTCGCGAATAGCCGGTACGTTTTCCACGGCCGTTCTCTAATAAGAGGCCAGTTCCACGGATCTACGTGTGAAAGTAAGAAATTACGGCTTAATTATTTTTCTGCGCAGTATGCAATCAGTCTGACAGTTTTACGGTTCAACTATCGGAAGGGCAGAACGTCGATGTCTACGGGACAGAATTGTTGGTCAAGAACCCTGGAAATGTTACCGTCTACTCCTATCCCGGAACCCACGCCATTAACATTGTCTTCAGGAATACGGTGATTCAGTTTAAAGGCAGGTCACCTGCTGCATTTACCTTCGCGTGACGGACATGCGTACTGTAATGAACGGTATTCACAGGTCGTACATGCCTACGTACTTTTTAGGGTACATGATGTCTCAACCGAGTATAACGAAGAGTCAGCCGCTGCCGGAAAGAATCTCATGGAAAAGTAAAGGCGACATCATCGGAATTGGCGACCTGCTGGTGAGTTCTGAATTCTACAGCTTCGACCTTCAAAGTCTGGCCTGTATACATATACGCTTGCTCGGTACGACGGCTACGCCCTCTCTGTACAATAATTATTGATTACAACTTGCTGCAATTGCAGAAAATACAGGAGGATAAATACGTACTTCGCGGATGTCGTCTTAACTTATCACCTGAGTCTAGTGCGAGGTAAGTTTCAAACATCACGTCCCAATTAAGTATAAGAAGACTACTCGTCGATCATCGGAATAACAAGACGACGCTGACGAATGTTTCGACATTGTTCCCCGACGAGTGCACTTTTGAGCATTTGCAAATAGTTGTTTAACAGCCGAGCCTGCAGTCGAAAATCAATACTTGAGGAGAAGATGAAGAGAACGTAATAATTGCATTTCCCCCGGTTCATGTGTACCTTGCCCTTTAGCCCCAATCTTCCGTTAGCAGTGGAGAAGGAAATTCGAAAGTCTACCCAGTCCTGCCTGAAGAAACGCGCCTGTAGGATTTTTGCAAAGATAAGCGCAGCTGACCTCAAGCAGATTAACAACATGGATGAGCTAGGACCATCAACCGTCTTACCCGTATCGCGAATCGATGAGTTTACGGAGGAAGACAAGTGCGAACTAAATACAACGGATGTTACACAGGCACTAAATGTAAATATTTCACTGTGTTCAAAATTGAGCCCACGGTGATACTAAAAAAATCCACTGTTTGTCTGTTCTAGTTGAACATGAACAAATTAGTCGACATGGCAGTAGAAAATATAGTGAAGAGTCTCAAAAAGGCACATCAAGAAAAAATAAAAGTTTCGGATATAAACGAATCGTTCTCAACAGGTGCCGGAATTTTCAAAGTAACAGGAAAATTCGAGGCGAACGGCGGAAGTTTCGAGTATATTAATTTTTTTAAATCCTACATTTACGCTATGATTACGATTTCCAACGACCCGTATATTTAATCATTATAATTCATCTGCCAGGGATTTAACGTCGATTAAAAGAGATTCAAATGCAGTATTGACTAACAAAGGTCATCGGTATACGGCAACTTGTGGGTTCGGATTGAGTGTAGCGCATTTGCAATATAGCAGTTACAAGGTAAATTTATCAATGACCACTGATGTTGACTTCTGAAATTATAATAACAGACTAAAGCGAGTAAATTATTTATTCACAGTTTAAATACGGATTCATCAATGTCAATGGAGATATATCAGCGGACGTTGAAGCCATGAAATTTGAGGGTCGCGTTTTCGTAGATTATACTAAAAAACCGTGCCGTTCAGGTCTGATTCACCTAAAGGTGACGGATATGGGAAGACCGAAGATTCATGTAACTGGATTAGGATTGCTAAATGGCCTGGCGTCGAGAATATTAAGCTGGATCACAGTGAAGTGGCAACAGGAAATCATGCAAATTATCGAAGGTAGCTTGAAGTCGATTGCAGAACGCGAATTACAGAAAAACTTCGATTGTGAAAAATTCCGAATGTAAACAAACTCTGGTTACAAATGACTGCAATATTAAAAGGCCAAACAGTAAAAATATTGCCACAAACTACCTCAACAGTGAATATGCTGCGATGGGACTTGCGCGGTAAACGATTTATATACGCTTAACGTCTTAAATGTTGATGTAACTAAATAACGTTATTTCTTAATATTCTAACGAAAATAAACATGTTACGGCATTTGTGTGCAGTTATAAATGACGAAAAGGATTATATCGTATGTATCGTACCTTAAAACAAACATTAATCCATAATGTTATGTAGGTAAAATATATATTTCGGGCCTCTTTATTACGAAAACATAACTTATGAAATAGTTTTATATAACTGAATTCGTTATAGGTACCTTGGAACTTACCACACCTTATGATCATAGTTATTGACTATCGTATTTCAATCAGGACGCATGTCATTATTTATAGAATCGATTGCTTCGGTTCGATTTATTATACTGCTACTTAATTCTACCTCTTTAGGACTTGTTTTGTCCGAGTCGATTTCCGGTCCATCGGAATTGCAATGCACGAGAACGGGTGTACCGCTTTCTGATGCATTACCGTCATTGCTATCGGTTCCTGAATTTCCAGGAAGGTTTCGCTTGAGTGCCAAATACTCCTCAACAGAGCCAGTTGGTTTGTGTTCAGGTGTCAATTTCTGAGCCTCAAGAGCAATTGAAGAAGCAGATGTCTTAATATTTGGTGCCTTAGTCATTTTTGAAAGTCGTTGTCTTTCACGTAGACGTTTACGGATTTCCGATTGAATTTTCGACTCTTTTATTACATTTTGCACATCATCCGTTTGATAGTATCGAGTAGCCCATGTTTCCGTTGAACCTGATTTTTGTACAACCGCTTTATGTAGTAATCTATTTTTATCGCCATCCAATAATTTATTGGGCGAACTATTTGGTTTTTTCTTACTGGTATCATCACAATCTAAATCTTCCATATCGTCAGAATAATCATCTAAGTCTATGATTTCATCCATGTCAGCGGATCTATCGTCGTCAATTATAAATTTCTTTGGTACATTTGTCCCCGGCACATTACTTTGTTGTGTTATAGCCGCGCTATTATCTTCTTTAACGTCCATATTTTCAGAAACAATTTTTTCCTTCTTCAATTCGACACTTTCATTATTTACGCTGCTATATGTACAATTTTCTTCATTCAAACTAATCTCCTCTTGCCGTACGGTCTGAGATTCAGGTACGGATGTTAAATTAACTTTCGATTGCGTTTCTGTCTTTACTTTCTCGTGTTCTTTCGACTGAAACTTTCTTTTTAACTTACGTTTCTTTTCAAGAATATCGGTTCGCTTGTCTGACGATGATTTATTATTCTCTGTATTAGATGAATGATTATCATCATTCTTATCTTTATTCTTTTGTGGATGCACACTCCCTTCTTTGTCTTTAGAAGCTTGAGAATCACTTGCAACAGCATTGGTCTGCGTATTTTGCAATGAAGAAAAATTTGCACTAGGCTGACTTTCAAGGACACGTTCATTTTGCAATTTTTGATTTATTCTTCTGCCATGGCCTTCTCCGTCGCTTTCACTTGACAACAATTCTATTGTCGGCGTCGGCTGAACAACCAACACTACGTCTTCATCCTCTCCAGTAGAAGTCTTTGATGTAATAATTTTTTCTAATTGCCTACGACAATTCTCTTTTGCTTTAATCTCTTCCTGAGCTGCCCGATCTTTTAGTGTACTTTTGTGTGCCTGTGCCTTTATGCCCTGTTCTGGAATAATATCCTCTTCATTACGTATCAATGCTCTAATAGCTCTTGCACGCATTTCTAATTCAAGTAGATCTAACAAGCTGTCACCTTCCTTTTCTTTATTCTTGCTAATGTCTTTTTCCCCTTCTTTTTTTATTTGACTCTCTTTGAGCTGGACATTTTCTTCCTTAATATTATTTTTTAATTTCACTTTCATCTTATCAACACTGATCTTCTTTTCAATTTGTGGTTTTGCTTTTGTCTTTTTTTCCTTCTTAATCTTTGTTTTACCAACAGCTTGTAATTTTCCCTCAGTTTTCTTTGGTGTGTCATCATCAGTCAACCATTCTTCAGTGTCAGAAATAATTTCTAAGGATGGACCTATTATGTGATAAGAAAGAATATTTACAATAAAATGTTTCTATGAATGTCTTTCATCTCCTACTTATACATACCTGAATCATCTGATTCACTGGTATCTGAGGATTCCAGCATAGGCTTGCCGTTTAAAATACATAATATTCTGGCCTTTGACATTCCACTTAATTCACTTGCACATAATTCTTCTAACTCATTAAAATCAACTTTCTAAGTAAAAATTATGATATTATATTGCTAAACAGTGTTGATAATATATATATATATGAAAAGTTAGAATGCTTGTTTACTTGCGTGATAATACCTTCAATGTTTGTGGTAGCATCATACGAACTTTCTCGGCTTTGACAGACTTGAACAATTGATGTGCCAATTCCCTACGATCACCCATATAATCCTTAATAGGTTTTGAGTCTCTAGCATCAATTTCCTCATCAGATGACGGTGAAGATGAAGAGCATGTTGTGCTACTGTATCCCTATTGAATGTATAGATTGTTCATTATGTGTCAACAGACCGCCATATATATCAAATGTAAGAAAGTTTCCAATAAATGTTTATAACAAATGCGTAATGCTATATTACCTCACTACTATGTACACTCTTCTTAGTTTTCGACATTGTTCATATAAGATTAGATTTGATAAAAGGTTAATTCAGTATCTTCCACAACACTTCATCTAAAATTTAGACACAAAAAAGCTTTTGGTACATTTATACGGTACATTGCACACATTTACAAGCAATGTGTAGAAAATGGCAAATTGTTCACGAAGCAGTAACGAACAGAATCAGTGAGAATCAGAAATAAACAATTCGAATACGACAGTTCGTATCTATGCTACGATGATGGTCATAGACCAAACTGTAGTTAGCAAATAAGGGAACCCTGTCGGTCTCCCGTATCTCTCATAGGTAACTCAAACCTTTACCCAAGAAAAATATGCAGGTCGGTGGTTACCCACCGACAATAATATCCCGACAGCACAGCATTCTCAATCCTAAGAAACAGATGTGGTCCTGAAATACCGACAGCATTTTCAAAGACCTACGTTTGAAAATGGAAAAATGCTGACGTAGTGGTATGGGAATAATTAAAAATAACTAAAGTAAATACTGGTACAAATATTTTAGTATTATTGCAACTAGCACGTTTTGAATTATACATTTAAGAAATAAATGCACTTAGAAGATTCATGCTGCATTTTTCTAAAAACGTGAGGAATGCTTTTTAAATGGGTTTTACTATAGAGAGTTATGCATTTCAAATCCGAATGATGAAAACGCTCATTCTTAGTGTTTCTATCACCTTTCAATAGGTCCAAATAGTGCCAAAGTACCCGCCATTGATCGCTCAGTCCCATATTATAAGGATGAGTTAGTCAAACATGGTCCACAGTGGGGCTAAAATAGGCTTTTATCCAGTGAAACACGTCAACACTAGGAAATGTCCAGGTATAATGCGGTATAGTGCCATAAAGTAGTATCAAATAGTAACAGAGTGCGTTAAAAGTGTCCTACGTGTACACAAAATAATGTAGCAGTCACGAAATAGTATAGTGTAATAATGAATCCATAATAAGACCACACATTTTTTGTGGTTTTTTGACCATTTTAATGATTTGTCATGCCTTTCTACAGTAAATGATGCCAAAATAACTCCCCTTCGGTCCTGATTGCGATACAAAAGCGATACGCTACTCATAGATATCCCTACCCATCATCAAAATCTATCCTAAAGTCCAGGCAATACTAAAACAGACATGTAGTGTGAAATAATGCAAAACAGTAACACAAAATCATTTCAACTACTGTCAAATTATATCATAATATGCTGTACATATTTGGCATATCCCTACATTGTTAATGGTTGAATATTTCTCTTGTTGTATAGTTTATAACAAAATTCGAAAGCTGATTAAAACATCTTTATAGAAATGGAAATGTTATATTTTGCTTATATATGTAAATACATGTTAAACTAAATATCAAATTGCACACAAGTGAGTAACTTAGATTTTAAAACATTGACATGTACAAAATGACACAAACAACAGGAAAAAGATCGAGTCGATTTATTAATACGAATATATGTGAAAGAACAATTAGATATATTTGTTGTTGTACAAAACTGGATTACGAACGAGCGGCAATATTCCTTAAAGGCGCGAAATGAAGCAAGAGATATACTATCTTTAGGTAAAATATTAATTTTGGTTTATTTAAAGCACAAACCTTTGGTTCTGCATGAATGAAATTTTCATCATTTGCCCAAATCACTAGGAATAGGGTAGGGTGCGTCAGTGTCGTTGCATGTGGCACCATGCACGACAAGTAAGGGAATAATACGTACAAAATGATAATTATGACATACGACGGCAAATTAAATACTTGTATATGTATTTAGTCGCTGCTTGAGCTCGTCCCTTATGTCTAAGACCTGGCATAAGCAGCAGAGCATTCACTATAATACAAATAAGATTATTATATTATAAAAACTATAATAATTATATAAGCCAACATTTACTATGCCTGATGCATGTAATGTGCTCATTTTTACCTGCAACATACAGCAAGAGCAAGTTATTGATTGTGTTTCCAACCCATGCAAAAAGAATGAGAAACATTGTTATTGCTCCATAATACTGAAAAAAAGCAGCAATTATATATTTATACTTAAATGGTAATAGGAGATAAAAGAATTTGACTGAACAAAAATAATGATGGACATACTATGTTACGTCGATTGTTTCGTACATGCACCATGGATGTCCACAAGGTTTGTAATTGAAGTAAACCATTAGACATATTCTGACAAATTTCGTTCAACTTTTTTTCTTTATGTCCTGTCCAACTATCTGGTGGACAAAGAAATGAAGTGACAATTGGTACAAAGTAGTCCACCAAGGCTAATGTCAGCAACGAAAGAGATATCATTGTTAGTAGTGCTGGCTCCAACATCCATATCATGCTGCAAACATGAGAAGATTAATAATTAATCATGTATTGAAAAAATGTTCAATAACTCATAAGAAGTTGTTAAACTACAAGGGATTTTATAATACAATACTCTGTTATGCAATGTGAAACTAAATGTAAGCGATAAAATGTCTACATAACATAAGACAATGAATACTTAATACTGCTTATGTCATATTCATTTTATCTAAAAGAATCTGAATGATACATGATCTTTTTGCTTACAAAAAGACAGTTGTTGTAAGCCCAAGTATAAGTCCAGGATACCAGGACCGTTCCCATAATAAAATAGAGTTCAATGGAAGGATAACTTCCCGCCAACATTCCATTTTTCGTTTTAACTGTTTCATGTGTTTTTCCTATAATATTGCATTGTCATAAGGGTACAGATGTAAAACCTATTGTGGTGTCTATCATT
The DNA here is from genome assembly GCA_914767735.1 of Anoplius nigerrimus. Classification (NCBI taxonomy): domain Eukaryota; kingdom Metazoa; phylum Arthropoda; class Insecta; order Hymenoptera; family Pompilidae; genus Anoplius; species Anoplius nigerrimus. The sequence goes on from OU612080.1 coordinate 757,668, forward strand.
GATTTTTCGTACATATCTAGACTACAACATTCTGACACAATTGGAAACCATTTGGTGTCACGAAGACACAATTATGTGTCGCTGATAGGTAGAAGGCAGTAGTAACACCATATACTGAATGATATTACCTTTTCTATTCCCGTATTATCCGACATCGCGGCACCATACATTATCTCGGAGTATTTAAACTCAGTCGACGTGAAAATGAAATATATTCGAGTTGTGCGTCGTAGAAATCGGTGAAAATCAATGAGTGCCTATTGAGTGGCCCAATTCTGTTCGTTGATAGGCAGCGTGCTGTTCTCAAATGCTTTCATTTCGCCAGTCAATTTAATTGATCTTCAAAAATCGCCAAAAAGGCCCGTGGACGCCGGAGACTTTTTGCTTGAAAGCACACGAAGTGGCGAAGAATCGACTTCTGGCTTCGAGATTACGCATAGTCGCACGCGATTGGCTGTCAGTTCAAAATGTTGGTTATTGCAGGCGATGCCGTGCTGATGTTGTGACGTTAAAGATTTTCTTGCGGTATATCCTAAATATCCGCGTCCGAAGCGCGTCTGGGTGAAATTTCGTTCAAAATTTGCAGAATATGGCTGCTCTGAGTTCCGTAAGTATCACATCTGGATAGCTCATTGACAATTTTCAGTCGTAACGACAGCATCCGCTTGTTTACCTTCTGGTTACGGGATGCCAGACTCTTGTAACGTACTGCAGACTCGAATCATTATTCTGCTGTTCCCTTTGTTTTCACGATGCTGACCGTTTCAGATATCTAATGTGGAAAATCTCTCGCCACAAATTATTCGCCGTGTGGCGAAGGAAATGACCGAATTGGCCGCACAACCTCCTGAGGGCATTCGCGTTGTTTTGAACGATGAAGACGTTACGGATATACAAGCTATCATTGAAGGACCTTGTAAGCTTACTGCTTTCCACATTAGTCGTTATATTTAATCATGCTTCTTACTCGCAACAATCTTTTTCGTTACAACGTAGATTTTTCGTGGCCATAACCTAGTTTTTGATCTCAATTCTCTATATAATAATATAAGCATGTACATACTTATATTGCACTTTTCTATATATGAATAGCTACTGGCATAATTGAGGATACATATAATTTTAGTGTGAATTATTGGCATGGTTAGTAAGCAAAATGATTTCATTGTAAGGGAAATTTTTATAGTTAAAGGGATGTAAATTCCAATTTTATGATAAACTATTAAATATTAGAAAGTAGACATAAAGAGAGAATAGTTTTGCATATACTACATAAAGTGAAATACAGAATTTCAAATACTCCTGTAATTGATTTTTAGCATGTATAGTAAGTTCTTATTTCAAGTAGCATGTTATGTGTTTCAGCGGGAACTCCCTACGCTGGTGGCTTCTTTAGAGTAAAAGTTGCCCTCGGAAAAGACTTTCCACAGAAACCACCAAAAGCATATTTCCTTACAAAGATTTTCCATCCAAACGTTGCAAAGAATGGTGAAATATGTGTGAATACGTTAAAGAAAGATTGGAAATCCGACCTTGGAATAAAACATATATTATTGGTAAATCACGTTTTAAAATATAAGTAACCACGGATGAATTTACACCAAATTGATTAACTTACTATTTCAGACAGTTAAATGTCTATTAATAGTGCCAAATGCCGAATCTGCGTTAAATGAAGAGGCTGGCAAATTATTGTTAGAAAGGTACGATGACTACTCTATGCGAGCAAAAATGATGACAGAGATACATGCACAGGTACAATTCTGAACGTTTATTTTTTTAATTGGCTGAACATAACAATTGTGCTGGGAAATATTAAATAATGATTTCATTATTGCTGCTACATAACCAGGGAGATGGAAAAGGCAGCAAGGCTGGTCTTGAAAGCTGCACATCCTCCGAAGTCGGAGGACCACTTCCAAAAAAGCACGCGGGTGATAAAAAACTGACAGCAGAAAAGAAAAAAATGTTAAAAGATAAGAAGAGGACGCTTAAGAGGTTATAAGAAAAATTAAGTATTATTGATTTTTCTTTTATAATTTAAAACTGGTGTGGTAAAGATGCCTCGTATTGTACACAATTATTATTGCATAGTAAAAATTTATTATCTAAACCTGACTGATCTTATTATTAAGCGCTTAGAGTACTAATTAAAGTAGAAGTGCGGAAAAGTGACTTCCTAAAAGTTAATACGAAAAAATAAGTACAATTACTGTAGTGATCTCTACAATCATTGGCCGGATTAACACACTCTGTGGCCTCAATTAGCGAATATTTTTACATATGTACAAATGATATATTGTGTGATTATTTAAATAAAATAAAAGTATTCTCCAGCACAGTGATATTATATAAACTTATAGTCCCAATTCCCCGAACTTAATGGCGACATGCATTCTGCCACACTGGCGTAGGAGTATGATGTTTCACATTTCCGGAAAGGTAATAAAAGACATTATTTCAAGAATGATTTTTATTAAATAAATGAGACTTCTGTTTCTTTTGTCCAGTCTTGCGTCACTGCATCAACGGTTCATATTCTTCATCAGTGTAAGCTTATACATTGTCTTACATGCCCAATACTGCATAATAGTTACGCACACCATCAGTACTTTTTGACTAGTTAACATTAAGTCACAGCCTTAATCCACTAAAAAGCTATTGGCTCTACGCACAGCGGTAATCTTTTTGAATTCCTCGAACATAAGTTACAAAAGTATTATAACAATGACAATAAATATCGACAAAGTACTTCTGACACTTCACTCCGATAGTCATTTCCTAAGATGAAAGCAAAATCTGGTATATTAAGAGAACGCGCTTAATGATCATTAGGTATACATTAGAATTACATATGTAGATTCGGGGCTAGAAGCACATTCTGTACTTTCATAAACAACAACTGGTGAAGATGAAATTTACTGTATTTATCAGCTGGTGAGCACACACGCAACGGTAGAGAGTACATACAAAGTCCATACAGTCTTCACAATTATGTCAGAAACCTGTTTATTTTGTAATGTATCATAAAAAAATCTATTAACCCTTACAAATTATCTTCTAAAGAGTTGGTAAAATTTGTTTTGCCAATTTCCAGAGAATACGTCAGAAATAAAAAAGGATCCGTTTTAAAAGAAACTTTCATATAACATTGTTACTAATGGTACGATTATTACACTTATTTCGTATACCTCATGAAAATAAAAGAAACACAGTGTACTGTGTTAAGTCAGATGAAAACAAAACCTTAAGTGGATGTTGGAGATTTGTTGTGTTGTTACTTTATTTCCTTAACATATGCTTCCAATTCTGCGTCTAACTGTTCGGCAGTGGGTGTTTTCGTTGGTTGTCGAGTTCCGCCTCTACCGCCACGTCGGCCAGCACCACGACCTAAAATTACAACATATTATATGTTGAACATGTTCCATATTATTGGTCTAAAAGTAATGATATAAAATAACATAACATGCATTAAACAGCCAGTTTATGGGAAGTATAATTTACCTCTAATTGATCCTGTTCCACGACTACCTCTAAAACGGGCTTGTGGTCTTTGCGTGAAATTACTGCCACTTAGTCTAGGGCCCCCTCGAATCGAGGTTACAGGTATTTCGGAGGTTGCAACTTGTATGTTCATCTCACGACCTATGGAGACGCATTAGACATTTGAAAAACAAACAAAATCTTAGTCTCCAACAAGACTGTACGTGTATTTAATCAGGTTGATTAATTCACCTAAATAAACTAAGTGTGTATGAGAAACTTAACTTACATGTAATATATATGCAATGAAAAAATATACATACCATCGAGTGGAACTCCATTGTATTGTTTCATTGCTTTAATGGCATCTGCTCTTCTTTCAAATATAACATCAGCAGACCCTAATGATCTACCTGACCTGTCATAATGTACTGCTGCTGATTTTAATGGACCAAATTCACTGAACAACTCCTAATTTCAATAAATATACTATTAGTTTTATTGCTCAATAACTTAAATTTACCCAAAACTGCAGGAAATAAACTCATTTAAAAAAAACAAATACAATCAAATTGCATTATTCATCATACCTGAATGTCAGAGTCTGACACACCAAAATCCAGGTTTGACACAAGAAGTTTGGTTGTTCCTGCATTACCTATCGCACCTCTGCCAACTTTCTTTACCCCATCAAACATATCATGTTTCCACGCACTGTTTACATCACCCTGTAGAGCAAAAAAATAATGTTTATGTTTTGCATGCACAAAAAGTTCTCTTGCCACCTATCAATATTTGTGTGACATCAAAAGCTCTATTTGGGGGGCAAAATATTGTATATATATATATATACATATACATATACGGCAACACTGACCTCTGAGCTAAAGTTCTGAACTGATATCATCGTGAAATCATGTTAACCTCACATTACGAATACCGTGAAATTTTAAATATGACAAAAAGTGTCAGTCAACAGGTATGGCCAATACAAGGTACTCATGACTTGTACGTGTACGTATGTGTGGCTCGCGCGGCACATGGACTCATCCATATTTCGAAACTGCAGACAAAATCTGCCGAATATCATGCTGCGCACTAACGTTATTTATACGTTTGCACGTATAAAATTCCATTTTACGATACATGATATCACAAACGTGAGGAAGCCGCTCCCAAATGATATTTTGGTCCTGCGAGCCGTTATTTTGTATCGGCAAACAGTCGTTACACATTTAACGCACTTCACACCGGACAACATATCAAACCAAGTATCGCACTCGAGGAACTTGGTACATCTCAGATTACGTGCTCGCAGAAAAATATTGTACGGGTTACGCAGTACGTGTGTCAAAATGTAGCGACGATTCGAACGATAAATCTGTTTCGTGCACTCACCCTTGTGTATGGGAGAGAACTTCTCGTGATACCACCGCGATTGCGTCCCCGCATGACGCCACCACCAACTCTTTGAGGCCTGCGTGCCCCTCTTCGAGGTGAGCTACCGGCACCTCTTCCACGTCTAGCACCACCGCCACGAGCTCTCGCCCCCTTATTTTGCTTTATTATGTCGTCGAGGCTCATCTCTATCTTATCCACCATCTTCATTTGTGCTTGCTTCAGGGGACCGCGACTTCGACACAAGAATACGAAGCGAAACCAACCTCTCTATCGTCTTCGTGGTGATGGCGGCGAACGAAGACGAAACAAGCGCGCGCATAGGATCCTGGGTACAAAGACCACAGGTCACAGCGATGCTTCCGTCAAATGTAGAGTGATAACTCTTTGACCGTTCGTGGCGACGCAACCTAGCGGCAATGAGTAAAGCTATTTTGCGTCTTTCTTATGTAGCGCGGGAGGTAGGCAGGCAGATATGTGATTCGCGCAATAAATGTATCAATATTGCATTATTTCAGACGAAGTATTCCATAAAATCTGGCGGAATTGTAAGTGAATATTCTTCTCTTGGGAAACAGTTTTGCTCGAGTCGTAACTTTTTATTATTTGGAAATATGTAATATAAAAAATATAGCTATTGTAAGAATTTTTTTAAGCTTGGTTTTGATTGAACTACAATTCATCATCTAGTTTGGAAGTGTCTTCTTCTGAAGATTCCACAGCATCTTCAAGAGTAAAATCTTCTCGCTTACAGAGCTTTGCTGTATCTGTGCAAAGTCTCCTTTTCACATTTCCTTTTCCATCCCTGAAGACAGATATTATAGAATCTTCAAACTCATCCACAATACCTTCACACTGGAACAATAATTAAAAAATTACTTTGTTTGTGGTTCAAGTAGAGTATCGTACGTTCATTGTGCTAAACTTCCACTTACATAATATTGCAGGCTTTTATTTAAATCACCGTCCTGAATGATGTCAACTTTGCTCATTTCTGGGTTCATAGCACCATTGACCATGAGGTTTAATATTGTCAATTCCCCAGTTGCTTTGTATGTTGCTCTTACATAATCTGACATTTTTTCACAGACTCCATCCAAAATATCAGAAATTTGTACTTCAGATTGGCGCATTGGGACCTTTAAAAAACTTTAGCTATTAAATAGCTATTAACATTTTATTTTTGGATATTATTGTCTGTTAATGCAACAAGTACCTTTTTTTGAATGCTGTTACCCTGAGCATCTAGTCTATAATTACCTATCTCTATTTCCAGAGAGGGATCAATTTTTTGTAACTCGCCTTCAACCTCATTCATGGTAGATCTACACACTACCAACATGAAATTGTTGTTTAAATAAAATTATAATTCACCTCATGTTCTTTGTAAAATTATCTGTTTCATTTATTAACATTTATTTTACCTAAACATCGAAGTTGCTTCGCGTCAACCTGTGCAGAAGTGACAGCGGCATTTAAAAGACAAACACCGGCAATCAATATAAGAAGTTGCATCTGCAATAGTTAAGTAAGTAAATAGTATAGTAAATGTTATATATTAAAGCATTTTATGGTATGTTTTCACTTACATTGGCAGTAATAGTTTCAACTTTTACGATAAGTACGAGGTAGTATTGTTTCACCCAAGGTTCACTACTCAAATGAAGGACACGTGTAAGATTTACATGCTAGTCGTGACGTTATCTTTTCCCTAATCTATGATGCTTGTTCAACAGTTCTGGACAGGTAAACAGAAATGCTATTGGTCGGAATAGTATTAGTGAAACTTGTTGCATGACGCTGTAAGGAGTAGAGGAGGGTTAGAGGAAACCACGAATGGTCATATATTACGTGTACGTCAGTAGAGCTGCCAACACACCGTGACAAAAAGGCGATTGAACGTCATCACAATTCAAATCACCGCAGATTGGGATTTGGGGGAACAAAGTGACTAAACGATGAAATTTCTATTTGTTTAATAGTAGAAACTAACTTTTTCCAGTCAAGTGGATTATATCTGCATTAGTTATGTCGAAGCGTAAACATCACGTGTTAAGAACGAGCAAAAAATTCAAATACTATACATATTTTTGTCGCACGTACAATATTGTCAGTACAATGATATCTTAACATACTATATGTTCCGCACAGAAAATGTATTTAGAATCTTAAAAGCGTAAAATTATCTCATTCTATAAATTCGTAGTTTGTATCTTGGCAGTATCAACAAGATGCATAAGCAAACCGCAACTTGGAAATCATAAATTACAGAAGCCACGTACAAAAACCTCTGGTTCCGATGAAATTAATATATCTAGATCAATTGAATAACGTAACAAAATCGTAATAATAGGGATCGTATAATTCCGTCCATATCAATGCCCGAATTCATCACACAAAAAATGTGAACCCATTAACTTGTTGCGCATATTATGTCCTTTCAAAAATACTACTTGCCAAATGCGCATTGGTAATAAAAGTAACAATGATTTTGAGGTAATTTATTTTGTAACAAGTTTTCGTGCTATCAATATCCGTGACTGAGTCGAATCTTACATTACCTAAAACAAACGTTCCATTAGAGTTAATGAATTCTCGAATGACACAGTTACTATTGCTTTGAACACTGCAATTTGAAAACTACTTTTTCGATCAATTACTAGTATATCACCTGCAATTTCCAAGTGACGCCTTTTGTTGACAATATATATCTTCAATGTACTTATGCAACGTACAAAATGTTCTGCACAATGTAAAAGTGTACTGTGCACAAATGCAAAGGCACAATTTTTGCTTGTTATAAAAAAGGTTTTTAGTCAAATCAATGATCACGATTCCACCTCCAGACCGTGGCATCATCACAGACACACAGTAAAACCGAGCCGTCTTTGCTTAAACTAGTTTGTCTAATGGGAGCAGTGCAACGCGGATGCTGTAGGGAACAACAACGCGCCTGGCCCGGTTCGTCGACCTCCAAGTCCCACACATACGTACGACCTACTTGATTTCCTAAAGCTATTGTGCGTTGCCAAAAATCCATAGAAAATCGAATGAACCATATATCACATTCTTTAAATTCAAAGCGGTGCAAGACCGTAGCACTTGTCTCTCCATTACGTAGAGTTGAATCTTCGAGACGTCCAGGTTTCCAGCATACGATGCAATTCTCGCAAGACTTGCTCAGAATAAAATCACCGTACCATTTTACACAGTCGACGTAGTTGCGATGAACGTCGCGAGTAGTGAAATCCGGAAAGTGTTGAAGTATAGAATCAAATGGTCTCCCGTTGCGACTGGGATTGCAAAAATAAGATTGCTTGATCGCTTCCTGCATGTCAGGTTTGTCTAACGACCACAGCTTCAATGCATGATCCATTCCGCAGGAAATGATCCGCTGCCCTTTCAGATCGAAGTCAGCGCTCAAGACTTCATCTCTGTGTCCCTCGACACCGCCAAAGATCGCTATGCAGACATCTGTTTTTATATTCCATAGTCTGAGTGCATGATCTTTTGATGCAGACAGCAATATATTAGGATCCTTGGGATGAATTTTCAGTTCATTTATTGCATGACCATGTCCAATGTAATGTTTAATGCAGGTCATGGTCACGGGGCTGATCACTCTGATAACTCCTCGGGAACCAGCAACTGCTAGCAGTGGTTTACCAGAATCGTCATGAGTCCATGTGCAGGTATAAAAATTTTCTTCTGAATCGGGATCAGCATAACATTGCCTCAGTCTAATATTACCCCCTTCAGGACACTCGTATATACTAACTCTATTGCTTCCTACAGAGGCAAATATTAATGGCTCCCCCTCCTTCAGATGATGATTAAATTGAACACCAAACAATGGTTGCCCATGATCCTCCTTTACACTGCAACAATATTTGTAAAGAGGCTTGTCAGGACACGTCTTATATTTTGTTGTTTTGCTTCTACGGCGGCCCTTTCTCTTATAGCGTGCACTACGGGTAGGTGTGTCACTTCTATGAGTGCCAGCTGTAGAATTACTCCCAATACTACATTCAGTCTCATCACTATCGTTTTCAGTGTCTTCTTGGCTAGAGGCATATGCCTGACACTTTGTTGTCTTCTTCATTGTGTTAACACTATTATGCTGAAATAAAAATAAATTATATCTGTAATACTTACCTCCAAATACATGGCACTATATAATACAAAACTTACTTTTAATATCTCAATTATATTGTGTTAAGCATCCCATATTAGGAATGCCACTACTTAAACCTAGTATTGCTTCAGCCACATTCAATATTCTGTTACCTAACAGAATTTTATCTTCAGGATCCTGCAAATATCACAAAACATACGTGACAGTGAAAAATGCCATGTTAAAACAAAATATTTCTATTAATATAAAGTAACTTACAGAAACATCTGCAGAAAAGAACCTTATATTATACTTTTCCCGTATTTCTGCAGATTTATAGGAAGTTAATCCCACAACATTTGAGACACTGTTGCAGTTCACTAGACATGCACACCCAGACACTATGTAATTACCATTTACCAGACTTATGTTATCTTCCACCTTAAAGCAATATTATATATATTTAGCTGTACAATTAAATGTTTGAGTTTGTAATAAAACAAAATTGAGGATCATGTCCCACTAAGAAGGAATACCTCAACTAAAGAATGTGCAGAGTTAAATGCAAAAACAATGAAATCTACAGCAGGTTCTCTTCCATGTCGAATAACTTTACGAATAGTTTCACATTTGTGTACAACTATAGACCAATATCTTTGTCTTGCACTTTGATGTAATCCTTCTGCAATCGGGTGACACAATTCTCCTGGACCTACAACCTGCAATATTTAATGTACATACTATAAAAGCCAAACCTACACTTTTCTAGGTTTATCCAAATTTGTGGTAAATAGGGTTATTGAAAACACTGCAAAAATGTCCTCTGACTGTATATCTTTTGAATTCAATATGATAATGATGCTTTAAGTATATCTAAACTAAATAATCCCGAATTAAACTGTCGGTATGTAAACCGTTTGATTTCACCAAGTGCATAACCTCAATGATACTGAATACATCTTACAAAATTTGGATACAAATTAGAAAAAGTCATAGACTGTTACAAAGATGTCAGTTCTCCGTTAGTATTGTGGAAACAGCAGGCCAATGTTATTAGAATTTTTTTTTCTTAATTTATAGAGTATTATGTCCTTGAGTATTGCAAGAAAATCAAACACTGAGACAGAGAGAGAAGTGTGAGACACAATAGAGGTTACTTTCAAGGTATAGGTATATGATGCGGTGCACCAATTTCGTACAATAATTATATGAAAATAATTTCAAACGATGGGGACATTGATCGAAAAAAAACAAATTTGACTATTTGTACGCACGCACCAGAAGTGAAATTAAACGATCAGTTCTGCGCACATGCCGGTTCTTAAGAATCCCCGCCATAATTCTTTTTGTAGAGCAAGTCGCGGCAAAACAAAACTCGTAGGTACGGCTCAATGGCAGTTGACACATGAGTCATTCTTACATTCCCTGGCGCTGCGCTCTGGGTAAAGATATTATTATGGTGTTTAGCCCAGTCGTGTGGGGCAAGTTATTATTATAATTCCAAATAAATTATACCTATGAAGAATGATATTGATTGTTGAAGTCATCTATCACATGAGTCATTGCAACAGGTATACAGCAATCTCGTAATGTAAGCTGAGGATATACGTAAGAAAATTAAAGTATTTGGATCTAGCGTAAGGTAAGTACGTGTTTCATGGCACACATAAGGTGTCGGTTAATGCAACGCCGTCGGTGATGGTCGATGACGATAACACGGCTGATATTAAACTTAAACCGTTTTCAGATGAATACTTCAAATGACGCAGTTTCGATATATATTCAATTCAAGCGTCATTGCAGTAGACAGCATCGCTAAATATCATTTTCAACAGGGTTACAAACGTTGGCACGCGTCATAGCGTCATATTCAAAAGCAGCGCCGACAATAACGACACACACATGAACGCAGATCGTTCACCTTCGCAAACGCATCGAGCACTCGGTTAGTTCAGGTTCTTGCCACTATAGCGAAGATGTGGCGCGAGCGTCAGAGGCAAGGCCAATACCTCCGAGCAGCGCCTCACTATCGGTAAAACATTTGCCTTGAGAAAATCTGTCCTTTGGATGTCGTGTGGGACGGCAGGCGAGGGTGGCAAGCATTAACGTCGAGTCGCGAGTGCTGGAAAGAGTTTGACGGCGGTAGCAGGACGAGAATATCCCCGGTTCGCGAGTGAAGCGAGGGCGCGTTACGATTTGCAGTATTGGCGCGAAAAGTTCTACTCGCGAAGAGCGGCTCAAATCGCTGGACAGGTTTTGCGGGGTGCGGAGGTGGGGGGTGTTAGGGGTTCCCGAGTAACTTGGCACGTCGGTGTGCAGAGGCAATAACGCTGGTGGCAGCACAGACGCTCGCTGACGAGCGAACAATTCACTTGGCGTGTACTGCACGGCCGACGTTACTCTCGCGTGGAAGCCGGGACGTAAGGGTGTGTGTATGTGCGTGCGCCTCGGGGCGGCTTCGTGTGTCTGTGCCTGTGGCCTCTGCGTGCTCACTTTTGACGAAGCGAAACGATCAAGTGTCGTGCGGTGGCTATAAAGGAGCTCTCGTGTTTGGTGCGTACACCGTGTGTGCGGCCGATTGGAGTCGAATAGTATATACGTCCCTGCTCTTCGTCAATTTGCTTTGAGAGAGCGGGGGGAGGGGGTCCCCGTCCTCCTCTTCTCTCGCCACTACGGTCATCCGGATTTTTGAACGCGGAAAAAACGAAAGCCCCCTCGCGGAACTATGGAGATATCGAAGGGCCTCCAGGAGGAGATTCTCGCTGTGCAAAACAAGCTGAAAAATGCCATACGCGATCATCAGGTGAGATACATTCGACTGTGTACATGTCGATAGCGATCCAGTGACGGAGAGCGTGATGAAAATAATGTGTCGGTGCGCGATCCTCGGCTGCCAAAAGAATTCGTTTCTTCTTTATTGATACGCGCGGCAGCCGTTTTTTTTTCGCATCAAATCAATTGAAATGTACCAACGTAACCGCCTCTTTCGACGATCATCGGGTCTTTGTAGAAGCGTCGCGAGCGTGTTGCGCTTGGGAACTTTCCTGAAATTTTATATGCCGCCTTTATCGCGGACAACAGTGCGCGTTCGTTCGGCGGGCGAAAATCGGTAGGAGGCAAAAGTTTCTCGCGGCAAAAGATTTTCCTTGCCTCCGCCTGCCTCGCGGGGGTTAGCATTGAAAATGCGCTCTTCAAACATAAAATACGTTTATTCTTAACTTTCGAAGCGTCATGTAATTATAGATTGAAGTTTGCCTCGCTGTTTTATATCTGTCTCTCTTTCTCTCTCTCTCTCTTCTTACTCTCCTCTCTCTTTCTCTCTCTCTCTCTCTCTCTCTCTCTCTCCCTCTCTCTGTCTCTTGCTCCCTCGTCCATCCTCCCTTCCTTCTTTCTCCACATTTCTTTATTCATTTTCACCCGTTTCCTGTGACAATAGCTCATGGAGTTTTTGAGATTGAACTTAAAATTGGCTGCAAATTGATTTAGTCGTGCGATGCCGCGTGTCCGCGCCGATAATCGTTTCCTGCTCGTAGCGGACATCTAGTGCAGTGTCATAAGATTGCGTCTATAAGTACGACGCTTACGCGAACGCACAGCGAAACGGTTTAACATGGAAACGCGGCAAACATGATTAACGTAGCGCGTTAGCACTTTTTGGGTAACACGGACGCGTGTTACAGTGAAAGTTTCAAAAGTTCTTCCCGCAATTCCAACGGCGTCTTCTAACCCAAACGCTTGCTCGCTCGCGCACACGAATTGACAACCTTGGACGGCAAAAGGTACGTTCGATTCATTAATTGTCGAATCGATACGCGTCAACTATTTGAATGTATTTTTCTACAACTCGCGTTAAGTCGAACGTGACGGGCCGAGCGTGTACGAACCTTAACCTTTGTTGGCATAAATACTACGATAGATACGATTCGTATGACTTTGAGAACCATCCTCTTTTTTCTTACTTTCTTTTCAGTTCCTCTCTCTATATATCGTCGAATCTTCTTTCGCAATTCTCCCCCGTTCCTGCGAACTTTTTATCATGTTTTCTTCCTGAACTTTCGTCGTCCATATTTATTTACGGGCCCTTCGCCCTTCGGTTTTCTTTTCCGGAGACTTTTCCATTGATACATGCATACCTCTCTCGTAACGTGTCGAAAGTGCGGAACTAACTTTATATACGTGCGTGCACTCGCTATCAGATGATAATTCTTGCGCTACGGCAATGACGGAAAGTAAGCTTAAACAATCGTTCCCGCTGCAAAATGCGGAGCCGCCGGACGAGCCTGCATAGTTTCGAAAGCCCTGGTATATTTAATTTACATCGGCGACGGCTGAAAGTTAACCTCACTTTACGGTGTCCCTCGAGCAGCCTCCTACGAATATATTCGGTTTTGTAGTACACTTTAAGTTGCGATGCAATTGATATTTCTGTGTACGTGCGCGCGTACGTGTCGTGTGCACTTTGTGGGACTTTGAGAGAGCGAGAGAGCGAGAGAGAGAATCAGGGAGAGGGGAGTGAACCAGGGGGGGATAGAGAAAGAGTGAGAGAGAGAGAGAGAAAGAGTATGAGGTACGGACATAGGGACGAACGGACGGACGGACAGACGTTCAGGTCGACAGGGAGTTGAAGCTGTACGACGAAGTATAGAAAAGTCATTGGAGATCGATAATTAATATCAGTTTCTAAACGTGAGCGTATGCGGAGTCGCGATACGAGTTTATGGTAATGCAGGTTGCGTTAGGGAAGGAAAAAGACTACGAGGCGGGGTTAACGCGAAACAAACCGGAATGATTCATTCAGGCATGGGACACCGGCGCGTTGTTTACTACAATAGAAAGTTTCTTCGAAGCTCTTCTTTTTCCTGTGTCGTACATTTATTACTCGTTCAGGAAAGAGACTAGCATGTACATAGACGACGACGGGACACGATGTCCGTTCGACGGCTTGACGCTGAAAATCGTTCTTGCCCATACGTCGATAGGGTCCTATCGATAAGCGGTGCGAAATATTCTCACAGTTCACTTAATTGATTGTCTAATCGTATCATTGAAATTTCATTACGTAAAGGTTCATGTGTATATGTAGTAGACAATTCTTTTGATTCTAATTCACCTTTTTAGGGGCGTTGCTAAAAAAATGTAAACACTCACTTTTTGTTTTTGGGTGGCCCAAACATCGGCACCGGGAAGGTTAAATCATTGATGCAGTTATTTATGTGTATCCGTAATATTTACAGATACAATCGTGCGTGAACCAATAAAATTGATGCCGAAACCAAATTCAATATTACGCGATTAATTCGCGCGTTGGCTTTGCGGTTGAAATTGGATGGTCGCGCGCCATATTTGCTGTATCATTTTGTCTACACTTTCAGAAGCGCTATGCTTCATACGTCTTGGTTCAGAGAAACGATATTTTGTCAAGAAACTAATGTACTGCACTTTATTGTCAAGAATTTATCCGTTACAGAACAATGAATCGATTATCGTATGAGTCCTTTTGTCGAGAAACTGGGTGGGCGGATTAAAGAATATGTCGACGGTAAACGAACTGCTTTGAAATTGCCGTAACATAAAACGCTTCGGGCATGTCGATGAACAATTATGCGCTATATATAGTTAGTTATCAGAGTATAAGCGCGCACCTCCGATCTGTAAACAACGTCCGAGAAAATAATGGCCGCGCACTAAAGTTTTATGCAACTTTCATGTCCAATTTGCACCAATTGAGGGTTTCTGATAATGCTCCTGCGCATAAGTCATTTGGATCGATATCACATTCACTATTACCTATTAAAACATAAACAATCTTGTCGTTAATCTCATCAATATTACATCTTTACATCTGGTTGACTATACGATCAGTATCAACTGTAACGTTGCGATCGACTATTGTAACGTTTATCTTTTTAATTGCAGATCTGCGTGGGAAAGTTGAAGGATGATCCAAATGTAAGTGATTGCGCGCTTATCATTGGTCAATCGGTAATTACCGACTTTTATATACTAGCAAGATGCATCTTATTGTTTTCAATTTTTCTTACAGAATACAGACATTCTGGGTCAGATACAGGAGATTCACTTGCACATAGTTTCTTTGGGAAGATGCCAGGTAAGTTAACAACAGTTTCCCGAGCTTCGGCTGTTTGCGATGATTCGGTCCACACTTTGTCAGACACTTTCAGGTACCTGACAAGGTTCGATACTAGAAGGGTAACGAGCCATCGCGTCACATAGACATTGCTTTTCACGGATAGGCGTTCCCGGTACATAGGATACCGATACTCAACTTTTTTCCGTCCATGCGTTTGACCGATTTATCCGCAGTAAAGGCTGTTTCTTGACCCCTTTTCAAATCGGTGACACGCTCGAAAACGCATTCTTAATGGGGCGCGGAATATCGAACTCGGTCGTTAATCGTCTACGGAAAATAAAGTTGCCATTGAAAGTGACACAAAATACGACGCATGTGTCTCAATGTCTCAGGTAGAGTTCGACGAATGCAACTAGGTTTAACGTTTGACGCGTTGGCGCGGATATGTAATCCTTCCACGCGCAAACAAGATGAATAACACATTGCCGTAACAAAGGATTTATCGGGGCCGAAAGAAACGGATTTAGCGTCATTGCAGATGCCGTTACTGTACGCATTGAAAAATTGCAGGGTGCCTTTTTGGACGAGTATATACAAAGTGTTTAGATTTTCTCGTTCAAAGGATAATGACGTACGCCATGAGTACCCGCGATGGCGCCGAACATTTTAAAGGTTTAAAACATGGCAAATGTTGAGACGACGGTCGCGCTCTGCGTACCTAATACGACTTTGATTTCTTTCCCCGTTTCCGCGCATGCAATAAAGCGTCAGTTCGTGCGATGTAACTCGGTTACACGCTATTCGCGTGCCAGCCTCTCTATATTGGTAACTTGGGAAACTTCTTTGCCTAGTTATCGAGTGCCGACGATAGGAAAAGAGCGCTTAGCTCGCATGTCGTACGCTAATCGTCCTACGATTTGTCTGTACAAGCCAAAATAATGGCACTGAATGCGAGCTATCCTTTCTATACATTGCACCAGACATTATAATTCTACCGCGCAATACTTTCAAACGCAAAGTAGTGTAATAAATATCGTTCGGGAAAGATAGCGAACATCCACGTTGTCGTATGCGGTACGTCGCATAATTGGCGGCCTTTTGTCACTTTCCACTAACGGATTTTTTTTTTTTTTTTTTACTATGTCACCTTAACTTCTACGAATCAATACCTCAGCGGCACTCACGCTCAGACTAAAACAATTTTTTATTGTTACCTGGCCCCTTTTCGGGTTATTGAACTGCAGTAAACCCTATCATTAACGGCATTAGTATCCACTCGCCGCTTTGCTGTTCTCTTGTACGCATAATCCACCGTGATAGGGACAAGAATCGATGGCCACGATGAGTTGCCTTCGGCAGTCGTACAATAAACAGTCAACCACATACTTTCTGGTACCTCCAAACACCGCACGCTAATGAAAGAAAGTCTTTCTCGACATGCACCTCATTGTGCTTCGCCCGGGTAAATTAATCTGACCTTTTAATTCCGACGTATCTCTGCTCTCACGTAATATGCTCTTTTCACGTAAACTGTGCGGGTTTGTTCTTCATTCGTGCTTAACGTATTCAACCCCGACATTACTTTCAAACGGCCGACGTGTACTTTGTCTCATAGAATTTAGTACTCGCCAATATGAAGTTGTTCACGTGTTTTAGCACTTACTTCTGAATACAGATAAGACAATTTGGTTATTATTCTTCTTAGGTTCTTTTTACTTGTACTTTCACGTCTTAAAAAAGTAAGTAAGTCAAAGAGCGTCGTATTAAAGGCACTTGAAGAAATGCCAAATTTTTCCCGACCTTTTCAAGGGTTTGTAACTTTTATTTCACCGATGCTAATGTATGACAAACGGAGATGTTCTTAGAAGTGAAGGTGAAATCAATTTTTTGTCTTTGCTGACAAATTACCATATCTCCGAACATTATTCAAAGTTCTGGGGTTTCCATGCTTGTAATTTTTAATGCAGGTCAAGGCGAAAAATAATTAATAAAACGTCACATTTTGTATTGCTTTTTCTTCTCATCGATTCTATTGCGTTACATGAGATTCCGAATGAACCAATGTACTGAATTTAGGTCACACTTCATCTCTGACATACTAAAGGGACAAGGTCGTCGGGAGACTTTCATTTTTTGGCTAAAACCGGCCTTAGTCGATAGCTTAAGGAAATAAGACTGCTGTCCCAGATATGTATTAAATTGCACACTTCAGAGAGCAAACAGTCTTCTATTTTCGGCACAAAATGTCCTTCGCTATGTCATACAGATTGAAACGGAAAAAATATTGGGTACTTTGCATCCGTTTCCGACCACATACCGAAAACTTGTTATCAGCACAATAACAATCATTTCAACTGTGTCGCTTAAAATTAGACGTAAACGTAGTCAAAGATAAAAAAATCCTCTGCCTCGGTGTAATATCCGATGAAACGTTATTGAATCTTACGTGGCGGTCGGTGCATTGAAAGCTAGATGAAATTGAGCTGACTGTGCTGAGGAATGAGGCGGACTTTAGGCGATCGTGAACATCGGGAAGGACGCGAACAATGAATGCCCGTGCGCTCAGTTGAACGCGCGCGCGCGCGCCTGCGCGGTCCGGTACGCACGACACAGTGTGCTTCTCTCTCGTGTACCAATGCGGCAATAATCTCGGGCATGCGTCTATACCGCAACGTTCCATGTACAGGAGATTCTACCTAAGCGTTCGAAGAAGTCTTCGTTATCGACCGTTATAAATGAACGAACAGGAACGCTGGATTAGTCCCTTTGACGTCGCTCGCGCTGCTAGGATCCTCGTAATTGTGTCCTGGCTCGAGAGAGGGAGAACGAGATGATTCGTACATGGAGGGTCGTAGAGCAAAATGGACCTGCGCCTCTTATCCCTTCGCCGCATACACTCCGTTTATCGCCCCCGAAAACTTTTTCTACGCCTCGCGCCTTAAAATGAAATCTTCCAGTGCGGCTTTAGCCGAATCGATCCGCAGGAACTGGCCGAGACCACTGCCGTCGACACTACTTATTTCGATAACGAATTGCATCACGTGACCTGTTTATAAATACATATTACGTCCGTGCGTGCAGCGTGGATTTTTTGAAAGGGGCAGAAGTCGTTCGGAAATTTTATCTGTTCGGTAAAGACAGTTCCGCGAGTTTTCGATGCGCCTTTGTTATCAATGAAAACAATCGTGGTCGGGGCAATAGAGGAATCTTCGGGCTGAGACTTTTGCCAGCGCCGAATGACGCCAAGAATCCGTCGAGTTATACGCTAATCAAAGAAGATGAAGCGCCGACGTCAGAGCAGTTGGCCGAGTCTCCAGATATTTCGAACGCGCCGCCTTTTCGATCCTCACGACCCAGGTCAGCCGAACGTAAAAAATGCAGGGAGATTGTGGGCACCTTGAACGTCCGGATCTTGAGTCGCACTGAGGACAAAGGAACGTGTTTGTGCTCCTTCGCCAGAGATATTGGTTGCGATCGCCTCCTTCTTTCCAGCTCCTTCGGCTCTCGCGGCCACGCAATTTTATTACGATCATTAGTTGGCAAGTACGGCGATTCGCATTCATATTCGGCTCTCGTGTTGCTTTTTCTAAAGGCAAGGAGCATACCCGCTCATTTGAGGCTGTTAAGAATTCACGTGAAGGAGCGCACACTTTTACGAAGTCGCGCGACGCACTGCGCACGGCCGAAAGGAAAAACATCTTCTCGTACCGGCCGGATTAACAATAGCGGCCAGTGACGTGCTTCCTGCTCGAATTCGTTGAAAGGCGAGGATACTCGAGATTAGCGACGTTAAAAGTTGATCGACTCAGCGCGCGCGAACGGACGAGTATCTGATAACGGAATCGGCGTCGGTAATTACGATATGGTCCGAGACAGAAAATTTGCGGAAAACTCGTTCGACAGGAAGTTTCCTGATCTTCGTTATCACGGTAGTCGAGTTTTAGGGTAATCAGCGACGGCGGCGTCGGCGGCGTCGGCGGCGTCGGCGGCAGCGGCACGGTCACTGATGCGATCGAAAGAGCGGCAAAAGTGACAGTCGGCGCGGAGGAAAGTTTGAGACCGTCGAAAGTTTCCAAGCCAAGCCCGAAGTAGCGTCTGCCTTGTCTTTCAGGGGCATCCCCCGGAGTTTAGCGACGCTCCCAGCCAGCGGTAATAACATCCACTTCATTTGTCTGCTCTAATTTCATCGTCCGCTTAACGTTTTCAAACGAGGCGAACACCTCGCGTCCCGTTCAACGAAAGATGAATTTCGCCGGCGCGAGATATTGCGAAACTGTTTGCCACCCGGTTGGGACATCGGGATTCGTGATATACGCGTCGGGATGACGCGATAACAATCGGCGCCCCGACATCGCGCCGGACGTTTCTCAAAATTCGCGACGGGCCGCGAACTCGGAAGTTTCAGAAAAACGAAACTTTTCGACCCCCGCAATCGTCGTGGATCGCAGGAGCGCGAATGCTGCATATAGATCTCGAAGTTGGAGTCGCGAATCGGAGATTGTGCTCACGATCTGCCGACAAGCATCAGCCAGGGTAGTTCTTATCGATCTTGGTAACATTCCACCAATGTCAGCGCGAGTTAGTTCGAGCCCCGAGCACCGAATCCCGAGGCCGGCGCTTCTGCGTACCCCTCTTTCTCTCTCTCTCTCTCTCTCTCACCTCCCTCTCTCGCGCGCGCTCTCTCTCCCCCTTTCTGCCCGTCTCTCTCTTCCCACCTCGTCTCCTCTACTCCGTCCCATGCATCGTCGTCTTTTCTCCCCTTTTCTCTCTCTCCCTCTCGCTCTCTCTCGATGGGCCACATCTCTCGCTGCCTCTCTCCCTTCCCCGTACCCTCCCCTCTCCGCTCTCTGCATCAGGTCTAGGCAACGCGAGTATTTCGTTCGGGAGGCGTCCGCGAAAGTACGGCGAACTGCAACACTCGACCGGCTCTCGGTTCGAAAGGCGCGCCACGATGCTGAAAACTTATCCGGCGCTGCGGCGGCAGTGCGCAGGCGCGCGCCTCTTCTCACGGACTTGGGCAGCGCCGGCCGAACTTCGGCGTAACGCGTGGCTTTCGCTTTTAATGATTTTCTTTAAAAGAGACATTTATGAGTCCCCCAGATGTTGCGCGCGTTACTTTTACGCCGCAGTCCCTCTTTACGGGATTTTGGGATGGCTGGCCAGGGGGGCGGCGGCATGTTGTGTCTCGTGGACGGAGGGAGTCAGGCAAAGAGAGCCGGAGTTACGCAACTTTTACTTTGTACAACTAGTATCGTTGCCTTAAGTGCCTGTCTACTAGATCGCACCCCTGTTACGCCCTTGTACCGTGAACGGGGAAGCCATGCGTCGGCGTATCGCTATATCTAGCGTTTAGTGCCAGGTTCGCAATATTAGTTATTGGATTTGCCAGATTACCGTCGGAGCTGCGGCTTTTGGATTTTCATGCAATGCCGTAGTTACTAGTTGTTCGGAACGCGTAACTACCGGTAATGACGTTCAACCGTTGCAGAAAATTAATTTTAATTACGGTTACATTGTTCGACGATGCTGTCGTTAACTAGTTGTAATAAGATTTTCAAGCGTGTACGCTCTGACGGTGGGGGGGAGGCGGGCGGGGCAGGAGATGTTAATAGCTGTCAATGAGCGTTCTTCTATCGATTCGGAAGTGCGTCACTTTTCCCGTTGAAACGAGCCCTCGGCTAGGTACGCGTTGCCGCGAAACTGCGACAAAAGCCAAAGTATTTTGCGAGGCTCGTCACGCTCCGGCATTCCTCGCTCGAACGTCCGACGTCGGTTTTCCAGTGAAAATAATCGGTTATTCGCTTACGGTGGAAAATGGTTCGGAAAAAAAGTTGGAGCTAAGTGCGGGAAAAGTGGCGCTTCGGTGGAGAGTAGACGCCACCAGGAACCCATCCCGAGTCCCGTCCCGAGTCCCGTCCGGAATCCCGTGGTAACGCTGCCTCCCGATCTTGTATTTCCCCTCTCCGGGCAGTTTTATCCTCCCGCACCGTTCCCTTGTCGCCTCTTTGCCTCGCGCCGACCTGTCGTCCCTTCTACCCCCCCCCCCCCCCCCTCTCTCTCTTCCTCTCCCTCTCCCGACCTCCCTCTATATCTCTATGTATTTTTCTCCCTCGCTCTCCCGACGATCAACGAGCGAATCAGTTAAACTGCAGACAGAGGGACGCGGGGGCCATGCGGGGGTGGGAGCGAGGGAGGGGGTGCGAGAGGCGAAGGGGGGAAAGAGCGCAAAGTAGTTGAGAACGAGCGAGAAAGCGGGAGGACCACGCCGGAGGTAGTACCGGAGAGAGGAGAGGCTTCAATCAATAAAATATTTCACGGAAACGTTTGCCGTTCTTTAGAAAATCTCCGCGCATCCGTGGCCACGCTCTGCTTCCCTTCCTCCCCTCGACAGCCCTCCTTCCTCGCCCCTCTTTTCTCACCCCCTGTCACCCCTCTCTTACGCGTAGCCGCGTCTCGTTCATCCCATTCGAGCATTCTCTTCTCCGGAATTGGTACGCCGGTGTCCCTGCCCTCTTCGACTTCTTTCGAAAGCTTCCCGCGTCCTTTCTTTTCGCACTGGCGAGACCTGCCCGAAAAACTTTTCCTCCCGGTCTCCTGCCCTCGAGCGAACTCGGCCATCCTTGGGACAGTTTTGCCGGTCTGCCTTCGAACTCTGACTTCCTGAGCCGCTCAACGATCGTGGGTGTACCCAAATTAGCCAATTACGAAAATAAGCAGCGCGCAATTGTCGGCGCTCATAATGGCTCTCTTCTAAGACAGCTGACACTTCCCTGTAGTAATGGCACGTACTCCGGGCGAAGCAGCAGCGATGGCGTGGCCACGGAAATCCGTGCGACGAACGGCGAAGGTTGAATTTTCGAAACTTTCACGCTGATCGCCTGCGAACGATCAGAATTAGCGTCTAGCATGCGACGCTTCGTATGTACATACCTAGGCGTACCTAAAAGGATGGACTCGTCGGCGTAGGATGAGTTGTATTCCTCGCTCCCGACTAGTCAAAAATCGTTCGAGAAACGATATTGGAAGTGGCCGCGTGACCATAAATAAACCACCTCCGAAGTTAGACGCACGTATGCACGTTAGTTCGATATCTGCCAAGTTGCATCCTCATTGACGATCAATAAGGGATTATGATTAGGCGCACGGTATGTGTGTGTGTGTCGTTATTGAGAGAAAGGGAGAGGAGATACGGAGGGACAGGGGGATACAGGGATACAGAGAGAGGGAGAGGGAGAGGGAGAGAGAGAGAGAGGACCCCTGTCGTGCCGTCGATTTGCACGGCCAGATTCCTGGAAAGCCGAATGGCCCCTCGCGTAGCACGCCGGTAATTCTCGCTTGAAATTTGACCTAATCCGCGCTAAGCTCGTTACGGGCCGCTACGTCATCCGATACTTCGCTTAACTAAACTGGAGCGTACGGGGAGAGCGTTCCCGATGATCATCTTCGGGTAACTTGGCAATTTAGCGACGGCGGCAACTCGATCGAAGGAATCCCTCTCTCCCGCTCGCGGCGCTCCGATGACGCTTTATGCATACTCGCTCATCCGCCGATGCGTTCTATGTATATCGGGTGGACTCTCTGCGAAGAGCCAGCCTGGACCCCGCGGTTCGAAAAAGCGAGCAATCGTTTCTGGCAATTGTCGCCTGTCGCGCAGAGCACACAAATATAGTAGTACCTCTCCCGTCTGTCTACGCAGAAGCAAGTCGTGCAGCGGCTGCGCAAAGAGGTCGAGGCGTTCAAAGCGCAGAACGTGAACGGGGCTAAAGTTTCCATTGCCTCGCTACTGGGCCTCAACAATAACAACCACATTACGAACAACAACGAGGAGAAGCACGAGAGGAAAATCGCACCGGTCGTCGTCAATGCCAAGCCGTCGAAGGAGGACTACGAGGAGATCGTTCGAAATGGCGACGTCCCCTCCCCGCCACAGGACGTCAGGCGGCCAAAGTAAGATAACAACTGAAACTTCTCCATCACACAACGTTCACTGTTTCTTCTTTTGTTTTTATCGGGTATACTCATCTAAATTGCGTGCGAAAGGGGAAAGTTTGTTCCTTTCGATGATACTTTGCAACATTGTTTAAACGATTAGTATCCTATATTGTGGCAGATAATTACGAGCTCGCACGTGTATAGCATATGCGTTGGGACGTGTGTGTGCGTCTCCCTGACGTGCATGAACGCTCGCCACGCATCGTTGTGTGCACACATTACGCACGCTCCGAGGGGTGAGCGAAGTTCGCGCGCGAAACCGCACAACTTCGCCGGATTCGTTCAAATCTACAGCTCGCTCTTTTCATCACATTCCCGTACTCGAATATCCTGTTCGTCCGTCGCGAAGAAGTCTCGAGTAACTTTTTATTTTGTTTTAAGGCAACGATCCGTGTCCGTCGAAACAATATCTGGGGAGGACGATGTCATCGAGGTGTCGATGGACGAGAATTCGAACGAGAAGCAGGAGGACCTGGAGAGGCAGCGCAAGACGGAGGACGACGAGAAGGTCAACTTTCTGTCCGGCCTCGGTCTCATCACGACCGTCCGGTACGCCGAATTGCAGAACAAGAGGGCCGAGCGAAAGCGTCGCAGTACGGCAAATCCGCAATTCGTCTATTCCAGTCTTGAGATGCCAACGGTAAGGCGTTATATCCTCCTATCTCGCCGTCAAGACGGACTGCCATGCTCGAGTTGCGCCGATATGTCTATGTAATAATTGCAAGTTGGCGTGGCCCAGCTGGACGACCACTGCCGATTATTATCGCAGAGCCTGTTCGCGAGCTGGCACTTGCTCAAGCTTGCGCTGGCAGAGACACGAATCTCGTGATGGGCGTTAAGAGTGAGAGAGAGAGAGAGAGAGTGAGGGAGATGGCGGTAAAAGCGAACGTGTCCGTTTTGCCCGTTTCAGAAGCGGAAGAGGCACTCGTACCTGCAATCTACGGGGTGTGCGCCACAGACTCGACAAACGACCGCGCGGTTGAACGGTCCGTCACCGCCCCCGAGCAAAGTTTCACCCCCGAAAGCGGTATCGCCGCCTACGCGAACCGTCACGAAATCGCTCATTCCCGTGCAAAAATCGACAACGAGGCCGAACATACTCAGGAACGTCACGGACAGCAAGGTCTACGTTAGCAAGGCGAAGACGGAGAGCGAAGCCTGTCAGGTTCAACTTCCTACGCCGAGTGTAAAGCCGATAGTCACTCAGTCGGCTAATAGCAAGACCGTTCATATACCTGGACTACCGTCGAGTCTCACCATCGAGCGAATCGAAAGTGACTCGGTTGTGTGTATAAACTGCCGGAATCCAGGTGAGTAGATTATCCTCCTTGGATAGTTTTCGGTCTGTTGCCACTTACTTCAACACCACATCCGTGCCACTGTGTATCGATCCCGCCCTATTCTTTATACCCATTCAGTTGACACGTATCACTTTATTCTGTTTACCATATCCCAAGAACTAAACTGTCGTCAGCATTGAAAATCGTCGTCAAAGCCTTGGCAATATGCGGTTAATTGTAATCCTGGTTTGAAAATGAATTAAGTGTAAGTGACATGGCGATTAAATTTCAGGTACACTCACGGTATGCGAAAATTGTTCGGCAAGTTACCATGTATCCTGTCATTCTATATCACCACCGCCACCGAGAACCTGCCCAAAATGTGCTCTGGTGAATGAGGAAGAGGAGGGACGGTTGCGTTTCAGAAAGGATGAAGAACTCGGTAAATCGTTCTTGGTTCCTTCGAGGACCCCTCCCTGTAGTACCGTCGAGCGTGTGATTGACAAAAAAGTTCTTGTTTCCTGCAGCCACTAACTTAAGTCAACGTTCGCGATACACTTTTCACATTAACGCGGCAGCACCATTCAACCAGTAGTATTATCTCGTGTCCTACCGACAAAAAACAAAAAACAAAAAAAAACAGAAAGATGATTAAAAGAGAAGAGTAAAAATGAAAAAAATTGCAGTTTCACGCAGTATGTTACCTAGTCTTAGATGCGTAGACTCATTTCGACGTAAATCGTTGGTAAACGGAGGGAAAAAGCGAAGATACAGGTGTCGATAGAATATTAATACATGTACTTCGGGAGAGACACAAGAAATTGTGTAACGCTGGTTCCACAACTTCTAGATTTAACGTGCAACGGGGTATCCCAGCATTGCCGCAGACTTTATTGACCGTAAGCGCACACAGAGAATAAGTGAGAGAGCAGCCTGCCGCAGGAAGTGTCCGCGAGAGAGCCCGGCTCCTCGAATACGGCAGCAGAATTTGCAATTAAGAAGAACTTTTTGGTCGATCGTCGGTGATAGGGCACAAAAAACAACGTATATTGAACGCGAAATATCTTGCAGAGGAGAAAGAGAGAGAAAGATATGAGCTGCGCGAGCGAAACTCGGAACTGAGATTGCAGGTTTACGAGTTGGAAAAACGCTCACAACTACTCGGCCAGTCACTCCAGGTTCGTCCTGTGGCCTGCGTAGAAGAGAATTTTCAAATTTTGTCCTCTCATTTTGGAATGCCTTTAAGTTGATCGAATTATTCACGAACGTTCTCTGTCCTTTTATTTTTATCATCCAATATGAACCTGCAAAATCTCCACACTCGTTTCATCATTTTCTTTCGTTCGTTCAGTACTCGAAGGGATAGGTCGATTCTATGTGTCGCAGAGATTTTTATCAAATGGTAGAGCGTACTAGATGCGTATCATTGATATATCGCTCTTCTCTGTACGACACGCTCCCGGGAAAGTTGATGTGTTTAGCTGTGATAAAATTATGCCTCTTCCACCGACGTGGTAGGAGCATAAATTTAGATGCATAGTATTATATGTAATCGCATGCATTTCACTTTTCGTGACTCGTTCAGCAGCATGCCGATTGCGTACTGAAATTGATCGCAAAGTGGTAGTAGAAACAGTTACATCTTCTTACAGGGAAGTTAGCTCGGAAACGTCTTCCATTTGCGTGATTCAGAATCGACCGTTCTCTCTTGTTTTGATTTCGTTTAACGCTACATTTATGAAGTACATTCATAGTTTTTCGCGAACTGGGTCGTTTATTGTACATATACGTTGTGCTTAGTACTCGTCTTTACTAGCTCTGGTTTCTATAGCTTTCGTAAGAATATGGATCGCGTGATAGCACACTATCATATTGAAGCTTTTTTATCCATGATGCGACCTCACGTCACTTTATCGAAGTAGAACCTTGCTTCAACGTTCGTACAATTTTCGTTTTTCATTGTTTTGCGTATTATGGCGACGTTGCCGCACTGAGAGCCGTAGTTGAATGAAAATAACGAAAGTAAAACGTGTGTACGTGAGAGACGATGCAGAGAGCGCATCGTGAATGTGCAGTATAGAAATATCAGAGCGTATCATCTTACGTCGATACCGAGCTTCACTCTCTTACGTTTTAGGTAGTACAGTTACTAGTTATTTAATTTCTGCACAGAGCATGTGTGTCGTTGTATGAACAGTATCAGTAAAAAAGAGCCGAACGAATTAAGATGATATTAAGTCTTAGCTCTGCCCCGCTGAGCCCGACTGTGTTTTAATGGATTCGTTCTCCGCTTTCTTCAACAGCTACAGCAACGCACGCGACAGGAATTATTAGGAAAACAGGAGAAGACGCAGAGATCCATAAAGCGACTCGTGGACTTTATAAAGCTGATGCAACTCAGAAGAGACACTCAATCTCCTCCGCGCTCGGCATCAGTCAGCTCCCATCCTCGACCTTCCTCATCCCGATCTCCCCAAACGGGGTCCCCACCACGAGCGTCGGGCAGACCGACACCACCGTCACCAGCTGCACGATCGACCACGAACAGTCCGAGAACAGTGTGCCCTATTCCTCCATCGTCTTCAATCAGTTGCCCCGATCCAGCATCACCTACGTCAATTCAGAGCCATCCCAAGTGTCCTACGCCTACCAGTTACCTGCCAATAACGCCCAGCCCGAAAAGCACCAATCATACCTCATTGTCCAGAAAATCACAGAGGCAATCGGACGGGGCGGCAGTCAGCATTCTGGAAATCAAACCGAACGCTCCATCCTTCCCGCAGTCCTCAATTACCAACTGCCAACCACGTCAGGTAACAATGCTCGCGTTCAGTCCGAGGTCTCTGTCTCCAATTCAGCCTTGCTCTTCGACAAGCACGTCCCCTCTCGCAACCGTAAAAAGCCAAAACGCGCCGTGCCCCCGCTCAATCGCATCGTCAACCCAGAAAAGCTGTGTATTCCAGCCGAGTGCAAATTGGAGCAATCAACCGTCAACGGGCGGAAACCCGGTAGAATCAAGCAGCCGCGGGCCAAGCTTGGTATCAACCAGCTCCGAACAGCAAGAGCCACGGAAATCCTCCTGCCAGCCTACGATATTACAGAGTCCGACGAGCAGCTGCAAATCGCCAAGTCGGCAGCAGGCGCTGAAGAAGCAACGATCCTCGGCAATCGTTCCAAGTACAGGTCAAGAACCGGCGGTATACTCCACTCATTGTTCACAGGTCATAACAAGTCCTATATCATCACCGATCATTCTGGCGAGTCGCGAGGTACAAACGCGAGCGCAGTCGACAATGACTCAGACCCCTACCAACAGCTGCATCATCAAGACCAACAACTGGAGTCAGCCGGCGCACAGTCAAACGACCCTGCAGGCCAAACACAGCGCGGAGCCCTCACAAAGTTCTTCGGGCACGTGAAATTGGAAGAAGCGCATTTATCAGCGCCACCTAGAGCAAAGCTAATACGCAAGAGCGTAACCGCTTCGGAGGACAATGAGAACTGTACGAACGAGAACTCCCGCGGCAGCGGGAGGTCGGGGACGCCTGGTGCCGGGGAGCTCGGACCATCGGATGACACCGACGACGAGTTGCCAGAGCACGATTCCAGGCAACGATCCTGGCTGGCCGGTCTCCTCACGACGAAGGACGACGCCAAGGGCTCGTCGAAGAAGACGTTGGAGAATCGGTACGAGCGCATTCTCGGCTCGCACCAGAAGCCGGACATAATGACTTACGAGAGGAAGCGCAGCAGCGGGGCTAATTCGATAAACGCCACGAGCGCTCAGCGTCGAAGCAAGGAGCACGGCGGGATGGAAACTACCGGCGGCAGGAAGCAGAGCACGCGCGTCGCTCTGCTAAGACGATCCGGGTGTCGTGAAATCGCGCCGAAGCCGGCGGAGGGTCTAGAACGTGCGCAGCTCGGTGCGCAAAGCAATTCCTTGCAGCTTCGTAATGAGGTCTCAGTTCCTGACGATAAGGCTGACACCGAGAGACAAGACTTATCCAGCGGCAGGCGGTCGGCCGGCAGCGGCAGTAGCAGTAGGGGCAGTAATAGGAGTAGTAGGAGCAGTATTGACAGTGTCACGCCGGAACAAGCGACGGACGAAACGGCCGAGCACTCTCGTCGAGGGCGGCCCGCTACCGACTTCGAGGAACACTTAGGCATTAACTCCGTATCGCCGGAGAATATGCAAGTATTAGAGCAATTTGAGTCTGCCATGCTGGAGGCCGATCGCGGTAATGCTGCCACTTGTTAGGTTTAGTTAGGATAGTTGCCGGCACGGACCGATGCCGGTCATATGCTCATGACTTCGGTTCATTTCATTCTGCGGTTGATAAAGCTCTGAGGTAACTACACAGAGATTTTCTACGTCGCGACGAACGTCGCGGAGAGATGAGAGACTTGCAACGCGTAAACACTCCGAAAAACTGAAACGTACGATTGGACTCGTACGTTGCGATTTTGAAACTGCTGTTCGTTTAAGATACTTATAATGTTAAGGATAGCCGCGGCGGTCAGGCTTGTCGGGCTGGCGTCTGAAATTTCGTTGCCGCCCGGACAAGCGAGGTGTGGCTGCTCTCGTACGATAATTGTGACAATGGCGACGACAATGTTTACAAGACATCAGCAATGATGCAACGTGTTTTCTTTTTGGTTACCATAATTGTATTAATTCATTTCCTTTCGTTTTTATTTATTATGTATTGACTTTCTCTCGATGCCTTTGTAACCGTAAGTGCTGAAAGCGACGTCATAGGAATAAGTTTGTCTTCCTTCTGCAAACAAGCAGTGGACAATTACTACGATGTAGTGATGTGTACAACGAAGCATGGCTCCTTCGTCTCGGACAGTGTGCGATTTTTTGATCCAGTCGTATTGCGTACGTCATGCCGAAACCTGTTTCGCTAACAAGGCAATCGATGCAAATCGCCTCTCCATTACCCAGATCGCGATAAAAGTTGCAGGATAGGTAGATTGTGTGGAAGTTAATGCAAAGCTACCTTCACTCCGGATTGAGGAATCGCATCACATCGTCTGTAACAATCAAATTAGGATTGGTCGAGATGCGGTCGTGCATTTGATACTTGCATAGGTGGGATAGAACTTCTATGCATTACCGTTTGTATGTTTCTACGGTGAGACTGTGCACAGAGAAAAAGATCATGCATTTTTCGACGATTTTGCAACGTGAGAAACACGCACATATCTTGGGTTGAATGAAGTTTCGATGTATTTTATATAGCGCGGCATAAGCAAGAGTAACAGCATGATATTGGGGAGGCCTAATTACGTAAATCAAGCCATATTGCCATACTGCCTTAATAGTCATTTAAAGAAGGTACTTTTTAATCGGTAATTGTCGCGTATTATCCCGAAAAGAAGGAACGCCTCGAAAGGATACGCGTTCGTTTGTCTGGCGAAGGTAGATAATAACGGATGTAGCGTATGTAAGCGACTGGAAGAATTCCCGGAATCGTTTACAGCGATCCGTTTCGGTTCCGTAACGACTAAAGCAGAAGGAATGTTGTATCATCTAATTTCTTCGCAACAAAAAATCTCGAGTGTCATTAGCGTATCTCTTGTTTATAAAATGAATTCCTTTTCGAATGAAATATTATAGCAACGATACTTGCTACATTTAATTCGTACGTATTATCGATTTCTATTGACTGTGTTTCTCCATGTACTCATACGCTCTTAGATTCGAAGGTCAATAGTAATTGTCAGGTTGCAATCGCAAGGACGTTTTACTGTCTATCCGAGCGACGACTCGGGTAGTGGGTGCAATTTGTTGATTTCCTCTTTGCGTTTGATTCCCTCTTCGCGGCAACGACGTTTGCCGCGACAAGACAAAATTTACCTAGTGTATAAAAGTAAGAAGATAAACGAAACAAAAAAAAAATTGTTATGCAATGTAGGCGATTGAGATTCAAATCGAAATTCGTATTTTTATGAATAAAGCGATTTAAACCCAGCAAGAACGGTGGATGAGAGAGAAAGAGAGAGAGAGAGAGAGAGAGAGGAGCATCGCGGTAGCGCCGCGGTGCGCAACGCTTTCCCCACCGTCGCATAATCCATCCGAGCCGTATTTATAATGCACGCGTCTAATGGAGAATCTAATTTTGCAAAGGCCAAGCGGTCGACCCTAGGGGACGCCGAGATGAATGAATGAGGCATCGATCCGTCCGAAGGCGAGCCATGAAATTGCGGCCGCCCACACTCCCGTTTGTAATAGCGCCGTTCCGTTATTGGATCTCAAATAATAGCGGCTCCCGCGACGCGTTCGAGTACGCATAGATGAGATTTGCCGGCGCGCACGGGCACATCGACGTTAAGCGGCGAATAGGAGCGGCCGGAATATTCTCTGGGCGCCTTCTAATAAGGGGTGGTTTTCGCGCGAGCCTCGAACGGGGGGTGAGTTTGTTCTGCCCGCTGGCGAATGGCGGCGCTGGAGGCACGCGGAAGGCAGGGGGATGGAAGGGGATGTGGGGGAGGGGGAGGATGGACGGAATCGCCGACTCGGACAAACAATCGGCTAATGATATGTAAATATGGCGTAGCTAATCAAGCGGCTGTACCAACAGTCGCTGCAGGAAGAGACGCGTGCAATCGTCCGAGTGTTCGATTCCCAATGCGTTTATGCCGGTCCCGCACACACGGGCCGAGGCGCTGCGGCCGTGGGTATGTACATATTTAATGGTCGTACGTTAATTGCGTCCTATTTGCCCATACCGGCTTCTATGCGCCTCCCATCTACGCCCCTACCGCGGCATTAATCTAACACTCGTCCACCCCCTCACCCCTCGCGCTCGTTCCTTCCACGGCGACCCTCGCAAATTAACATTCAGCTCGGTTTATGGACTTCAATTTTCTTACTCCGAAATTGCGTCGTCACTTTTTGTTCCGAGAGGAAGATTGATTAAGGAGGATGTGCTCATTTTTTTATTCGTTTATTAAACATTTTTTAATTAAGTCTGATTTGGTTGTTAGCTTTTCGATAAGCGAACTTATTTTCATGACCGCGTCTCCTTTCCTTACCATTCACTCTTGGTGCATTTCCGACTGGGTATTAAAATGCATTATCGTCCGTGAATGACACATTTACTTTTTTTAAATTTACTAAAAATTTTAAGTGCGTACAACCATTAGGTCAGGAATTTAGAATGGTCGCAAATGAATCTTTAGGATTATGTAGAGTAGTTTTCTTACAGCGCTGAACATAGGTTTGTCACCTAAGGTACGTAAACGTGGGAAGAAAATGCATCACAATTGTCTGGCTTTTGAAAGCGATCACAAGTTGATCAGATTAATTTATTAACGTATAGATTGTCAATTTATATTTAACCCAGTTTTCGGATATATTCGTGAGATAAGGTTACAATAAATCGATTTGGGGTGATCGTTCAGTCAGTCATATACGATAATTTGAATAGGTTCCGCTTGCCTCGGCTAGATGGCGTCTACGTCGTCCCGGCGATTGCTTAGCGTAGTACCTTAGTTCAAACTGATAGTTTCTCAACAGTGCCGCTCGATAGTTGGCGTCTCGTGCATTTTTTATCCGCGAAACAGTCGTCAAATAAACACTAATCGCCTGAGTGTCGCCAACCAGTGCGATTTAGTTCTAAATCTCGTGCCCTGCACGGATTGTGCCCGATCATTTAAACTCGTCGCGAAGTGCTACCGGGTGGGTCGCTGCAAACCGGAGCATTTTGACGCGACGTTAACGAAGATGAATTTTATGGTGCTCTCAGCAGAATGCAGCGGCGGACAACGAGGCGTGCCTGACTCTCGGTGAGTGTTTCTCCCTGACAAGTATCCGGAGTCAAAATGTAAGTCTCGGAGTCGTATGGCTCTGTAGCGGGTCGGGAACGTTGGACGAAGCGAGCGTAGGCACCGCTGGTGTTAAGACGTCTGACAGTTGTATAAGGATAAAGTCGCTCACGCTGAGTGCTTTTATTTGTCGCGCGCCAGAGCTTGCAAGCTCACTGCTCAGCTCCCGCCTCACGCCTCTCGTCTACGCGCCATTATTTCAAATCGATTCACTTTTGTTTGTTGACTCTGGGGACCTCTCCGAGCTACCTCCATTCTCGCTCCTCTGTCCTTCTTTCGTTGGGCTCGGCCCCTTTCCCGTTTTCCGCGATTCTCACTCTGTCCGTCTCTCGTTCTCAGCATCGTATACTGGCCCCACCGCACTGCTCTCACTCTTCATCGTCGCGTATCCGTGAAGCATCGCTTGGCTGCCTTGTAAATGACACGGGTTCTACATGCACGTGCATTACCGTATTCGCGCGCGTATATTAGGTTAGCAAAGACAGAGATTTCGCACGGACGATAAAGTTTAATAGATTTTCGGTATGTACGTCGTGATTAGGATAGGTTCGCTGTACATAGGTACGCTTTCGTGTTTAACATCGTCAGGGCAGTGTTATGCAAACGTGAGTGACGCGTACTGCCCCCAGGAGGATATATGATCCATAAATAGGTGCTAGATACGTTACGTGTGTAGAATTTTGTTGCTCTCCTCGCCATATTGTAACTTGTTACTTATCTTAAATGTGTTTTTGATAGTTCCACATTTTCTAGAATGATTAATTTTTACATATTCAAAGGCCCGAAGCGAAAAATGCGAAATTCAGAGAGTGATTGCCTAGAGTTACAAATTATTATTTATTCGTGAACAGAAATTGGATTCCTGGTATCATGTACAATGTGCATTCTTTCCCGCCGCAGAATATTGACCGTTAATCTCGTATGTCCCTCCCGTTTGCGGCGCCCAATAAATTCTGCAAATCGTAATGTATAGGATATATACGTAACTTTGCGTACTAAGCTAGTGCCTGAAAGGCGATCCTAGACGTACTCTGCGGCCACGGAGATTCGAGTTAATCGCCTAGGGCTGTCCGGGGAGCACTAACGCGATCTCTCCCGAAGTTCTGCACAAGGGACGCCCATGGGATGCATCGTACTTTCGGCCGGTGATCCATGGCCTTAGGTCTTTAGCTCGTTCGAAACAATAGCGAACTGTTAAAAGTGATGCCGCACGGAAGTACAACCGAAGGCATCCGTTGCATGAACGTCGATTCCTCACCTGATACTCCCTCGTAGCTTTTTCCTAGAGAACATTCATCATTTTATAGGCTTGCAAGAAGAAACAATTTTTCGACAAAGCAGCAACACTACGGATGAACACAATCGATATAGGAACATTTGCGTGCATCACATTATATCCGAATGGCTCCGAAGTGGGTAGTATGTAGTGTCGTCACGATTCATAGAACATTTGACGCGGTCGCGGAAGAGTACAGCGTTTAACCTATTCGGCCGACAGGAAATGTATTAGAGGATCGAGTGAATTTTGATGTCTGACCGGGAAATACCACTTGACGTCCGCTTACCGTTTCGTTACCGGCGTACATTGTTACTAGTCGTCCCTCTGAAGTGTTTTGCTGTGTACACCGCACCGCCGCTCCACCGACGACCACTTCTACAGGAACAAATTGCGAAACGACACCGGGTCATAGATGGGCTCAATTTTTTAGCCGGCAAATCGCCCGTATAAACGGGTTACCGTCAACGTACAAATATTGGCTCCGCAGTTGCTACCGGCATTCAATAATATTGCATTTGCGTCCGGAAATGACTTTCATGAATTTAGCAGCGGGCAGAGAGTAGGAAAAACAGGAGCCGCGGGTACAGGACGTCGGATGTTTTTCCCGATCGACGCGTCTGTCCGAGGGTGGCTAACGGCGGGACCGCGGAATTGCGTACGAATGAAATCCGAGCGGAGCGGCGAAATGAAGCAAAAAGCTAATGAGAGCGAAAATAAATCTAGGCGGAAAGCGGTTCGGCGCGGACTGTCTTTGAGCGGCGCATGCCGTCCGAAAATCGCTAAGGCCGCTTTATGCATAGTTTGACACTTGACGTTCTGCAACAGCAGCAAACTCTCGCCTGCTCTCGCCTGCTCTCTCTCTCTCTCTCTCTCTCTAACCCACTCTGTGTCCATCTCTCTCCTCCTCATGCAGCAGCCCCGTGTTTGTGCCGCAAATAAGTACATTCCGCGTAAATAGGGGGATAAAAAGCCGGGTGCGTTGCGCAGAATATCGCGGGACGACTCGTTTAATAGGAGTTTTATGCACCGAGAGTATTTGCTTTTACCACGTTCCATTCCTGCCGAACGGCTCCGTCAGCGCGGCCAATTAAAAGCCCTTCACCGTCGCGCCGAAATTGATATCGGGAAACAAAAACTCCAATTTCAGGCGCGTATGTCGCTTGTAGACGTACGCTCACGTATACGCCGCTCCACACACACGCCTTAGATCCGTCTCTACGTGCACGCGCTACCTGCAGCGTAGGTGTACGTCCTACGTAGGTATATATTATATCGGTCGTATATGCCAATGGGTGTACGCACACGCGGCTACGCGTTCGTGCATAAACCTCGTGGGCTGAGCGTGTGCGTGCACGTCCATATATCGGGCAATGCAGGTGCAGGTGTTAATTAACTGCCGCGGGAGCGTTGCACGCCCGATCGTCAGTGGGCACTGTGATTTTCTGGACGGTCGTGCGATTTTTTTGCGCCGAAGTTATTACACCTGCAATTCCGCCAGCTTGCTTTCTTTTCGTTACAGCGCACGCCCTCACCTCCCTCTTTCGCCTCCTCCATCTGCCACCCCCTCCTCCCTCTTACTCTCACTCTCTCTTTCTCTCTCTCTCTTTCTCTCTGTCCCTCTTTCTCTCACTCTCTTCGTTCGCATCGCACCGTACGTCAACGGCACCGTTTTATTGCCATCCATTAAGCTTGTCCCTGTCCCATTTTACAGGCGGACCTCATAACATTTTCAATTCTTCGATTTAACCGCTCCGGTCGCGGCGAAGATATTTATCGCGGAAACAATTTTAGCCCGATTAAATCTTGACACGTCAATACGCCGCAAAACGAGATTTATGTCGAATGACCGAAAATTTTGCCGGTACCTGCCGCGCGTTCAGGTACGAGTGTCGGCTACCTGCCTGCATACCACCTACCAACCTACCTACCTACCTACCGACCTGTCTGCCTGCCTGCCTGCCTAACTACGTACCGCCCCTACGTGGACGTAATGCATGCTAAACATGTCATGTAATTAACGTTGGCATTACACGTATGTTGCTTCTGGTTTCGTGCAATAATTAAGGGCAGCTGTAATATCGATGATCGAACTCAAAGTTTCGAGCTCGCTAACTAGCGCACGTGTTTCATTCGGCGAGTGCGCAAAATGCGAGACGCCGCTGGGTCTATCGCCCGGATAGGTACGTATGTGCGTTCTCCTCGGAGGAATGGCAAACAATAAATGGAAGACGGTCGGACGGGGCGCTCTCGAGTGCATGTACATAATTAAGTTCCTGCACCAGGGATCACGGCGGAGCGTCGTCAAACGAGCTTAGGCGAACACGTGTGCCCGAATCCGTGGAAAAGGCAATTACGGGCGCCACCCATGGCGCGTTTAATGTCGAAATTGGGGGCCCTACGGAGCACTTAATAGCGACAGACTTTGAGACGTTAATCGCTCGTTGAGCGAATCGAATCGTGGTTGGTGACCTGCGGGAGCCCGCATTGGTCGAGTCGAGGCCTCATCAAGACGCGCCTGCAGACGAGCGCGCGCGCGCGCGATCCGTGCATGTGGGTCCAAAGAAATTCTAATCAGAACGTGTACGCACATACACACCGGTCGCCCTGCAAACGAGCGTGAGTCTGTGTGGGAGCCGTACGTCTACGAGCCAGTGACGCTCGCCACTCTTTCGGCTCGCGCTAAATTACACATACGGGTGCCTCGACCTCGTTACTTTTATCCCCATACACGGACGATCGTTATCGGCCGCAGAGCTGTAAAGATTCGTTACATTGATCGCGATGTCCGCTGTTCAGGCGGAGTATTATTCGCCGTCGCCAACCGCGCTGATATCGAAGAGCTTTAGATCGGCCATCCGGTTTCGTTTGCGGAAGAATTATTATTCCCCCGGAGTGGAATTAATAAGTAATGTGAAGCGCAATGCACGCACGGTGTCTTTGTCACGCGTTTGTTTCGACCGAGAGAGAGAGAGGGAGAAGGATTCTCTCAACTCCGCTGAACAAAGGATCCCTTGCAATCCTTTAACGATGATACATTACTATTACGCTCTCCCGATGCTCGCGATCCTGGTTACGTTACTGTCACTTAGACCGCCTTAAAGGACACACCCATGAGTCCCTCCTGAGGTAATCCAGAATACCGTCCGAGTGGGCAGCATACCGCAAATAGAGAAATATCGTACGAAAATAGATAGATTTCAGGGCGAGAACGTAGAAAATCTTACGATCTTTTTACGTAACTGGCCACTTTCATTTAGCTCACTTCTCGTACACTACGTTTTACCTTACACAGCCGAGTGTATCATTCTTCTCGTAACACAGCGCAGCTCTGCCTTTGGTCAGCGCAGAATTATATTTTTAAGATTACTCCCGTACAAAGAGAGAGAGAGAGAGAGAGAGAGACAGAGATAGGGGGAGAGAGATTCGCAGATAAGGAAGGGTAAGAGATGAAAGAGACGGACACGCGGCAGAGTGGCGAAGGAGAAGGAGGGTAGGGAAAAGAGAGTGATGGGAGGAGAAAGAGGGTAAATGGTGAAGAGGCGCGCCCTTGCCCTCTCCGTCAGCACGCCGGGAGGACTGGCGACGAACGGATAGTTAAGGAACACGGGAAAGCACTTCTGGATCACTCCTGCCGACGTACGTCCCTCCAGTCGTGCTACTTCGGATAGCGGCTATATACGATGGACTTTTCCCCGTAGATATCACTCGGTGCGCTCGCGCGCGCACTCTCGCCTCGAACGAGTCCGGGCGCGAGTGCGCGTACACGCGACACTTACTTACCTGCATTAATTTGTCCGCCATTGGCGAATGTTCGCGACGCGAATCGATATCGTTCGCAGGCCCGTTGATACGCATCACGGGATACCGCCGATCGATGTCTATCCGCATATTGAATTACCCACTCATATCTAATATCAAGTTTCTCCGGCATCCCATTGCGCATCGTGACTGCGTACGCGCTGATAACGGGCCCG
Organism: Anoplius nigerrimus; assembly: GCA_914767735.1. Classification (NCBI taxonomy): domain Eukaryota; kingdom Metazoa; phylum Arthropoda; class Insecta; order Hymenoptera; family Pompilidae; genus Anoplius; species Anoplius nigerrimus. Next base: position 795,112 of record OU612080.1, read on the forward strand.
TCCTTTCGTTCCTCTTCTCCGCCGGACCCATCTCCTCGCCCGCTATCGCCCGGACGAGGCTGAAAGAATCGCGAGAGCATAATTCGCGCGGATGTCGCAGCTTGACGCGCAGTTCAAAGGACGCCCCCCCTCGTCAGTTACGCGGCACCGCTCGCGCGGAATATCGCTGAATTCCCCGGGCGCGAGCTAACCGTCCCGAGTCTGTAATCTGCGCGTTACGTGGCGTTTCGGAGCTCAAGGGCAGCGATGAAACAACGCATTACCCGTTCCTCGGAGCGTGGACGGAAGAAACTTCGCTCATCCCCGTTTCCATCGTTCGCTCGTCAGAGGGGTCCTCCCACCCTTCTGCTCTCCCCTCCCCACTCTCTTCCGGGTAGAAGCGGGCGGCGGACTCTTTCATTTCGCTGCTTTATTTCGAGCAAGCCCTGGCCGCCTCCTTTTTTTCCTCCCGCGGAAGCCCGAACTCAGGAACGATGCATCATAATCAGGCGGTCAACTTACTTAGTTCGGAGTGCCGCGCGCTTAAGTTAATTAGCTAATTACTAATTTTAATCGGATGACGTATGCGTATCTCGGGGGATACAAGCAAACCCTCTTAGCGGGCCAACGGCACGCCTCGCCTCGTCCACCCTTTCCTCCTCTTGCCCGAACGGTCGCCCAACCATTCGCCCCCCCCCCCCCCCCCCCCGACCATTCGCTCCGAGCATTCGCGCGAGCGTTCTCTCGCACCCCCGCGGACGCATCGGGGGGTGACCGGTCCTCTGTCCTGAGGAGAACTCCCCTTAATTGCGTCTAAGTAATTTAACTAAAAAACTTCTCGGACAGCTTTCGCCTGGGCATTAACTTCCAGGGAGAAAGAGCGCGCGAGGCAGCGCGCGCGCGCACTCGGTCAATCAGGGCGAGAGAAACGAATTCGGAGCGGAGCCCGCTTTTTTTTTTTAGCCTTTCGCCGCCGAGAGGGAAAAGGTGAGCTAAGAGAGGGGACGTGGCTGGAGAGTTCTCCGCTTTCTGTCATTCCGATTTTGTCGGCTCGCTGCGCTGCGCGTTTCACGCTCGTCAATGTCTGCCCCGGAGTTTACGCTCGCCGTTCTTCCTATTTATCCTGCCCATCTCGCTTCTTGCTTCCTGTCCTGTCATTCGTTATCGTCGTCACGCCGATTGTCCCGCTCCTTCTCCGCCTCTTTCTCTTCCCCATTCTCTTCCTTTTCTCTCTCTCTCTCTCTCTCTCTCTCTCTCTCTCTCTCTCTCTTTCTCTGTCTCGTTCCGTTCCGTTCCGTTTCGCTTCCCTCTCCGTTCGCTCCAGGCCATGCACCGGCCGACTCTGTCTCTGATATGCCGGCACCAGTAATTAATAAGCGTAGTATTTTTCGTAGTATTTTTATCGCGGCTGTCCATGCCGCGAGCAAAGGGGCTAGAAGGGGTGGTCAGGAGGGAGGTGACAGGAGTCGTGGGGAGAGGAGTGGGCTGAGGTGGGGTGGGGCCGGAGGTTGGTGACTGACGAAGCTCCGGAGAGGAGGTAGTCCGATAACGAGGCGGTACATTTTTTCCCCATTTCCTTTTTTGTTTCTCTTTTCCTTTTTAAGCGGGCTTAATTAGAATTCACTTTTCAATAAAGAGCCTGCGAGAACGGCGAGTAACCGTTGATATATCTGTCCGCGCTGGTTAGCGTGGAAATAAAAGCCGTGTCGATCGCGTGCTCGTCGTCGGCAGTAGGGTTGAAGGAACTCTGGCGCTGCCGGTTCGCAATAGAGAAGGAAGGAGAGAGTGAGAGGAGGAGTGGGAGAGAGAGAGAGAGAGAGAGAGAGAGAGAGAGAGAGAGCGATGGAACTCTCTGGTGACAAGTATATACCTCTCCCGCTGGATTCCCGCCGCCGCCCGCGCCTTTTCGAATCCTCCGACCGTTCGCCGAGCGTCTAATTAATAAGCGGCACTTGGCGCCGCCATTTTTGCGCCCGCGATAGCCGCGCGGCTAATTATCGTAAGAATTGAATGCAAATTAGCTGGTGCGTCAGTGCGTTATCGAGGCCGGAGATATATAGTTGCGCGTACGTGCGTAATTAGATCTAGAGCCGGCGGGCCGGGCTGCGGGAGGAGAGTAGGAGCCGTGACAGTTGGCCGGAGCATTAACGAGCGGGCCGAAGCGGTTCTCTTATCTCGTGGAAGCGTCGCTCAGCGCGGCACGCGCCGCCGAAAGAAAGATACACACCGAGAGGTGCCCGCTATTAATTTCGCGCAGAAGGTAATTTCAAGACAAATACTGGCGGACTAGCCGGGTTGGCAAGGTATACCGTATGAAAGTTTGCCCCGCACTCCGGCGGCTTTGTATCAAGTTCGCATCGTCCGCGCTGGCCATTATATCGTCGCTTATTTGTTGCCGTCGACGACGTCCTTGCCCGCCGCTTCTGTAACCAGGATCCAGGTGCGACGTGGCGTCGGCGATTACCTACCACGCTCGGCAGAAGGAAACTTAAATACACGCGCACGTAGACACACAGGGGGACCTTCGACAGCGGACACGGGAGTCGGGAATCTCTCCGTCGCTCCCGACTCGGAATACCGATAATTCGCTTTCCACCTGAGCCGCGGCAATTTCCAACGGGCGGCATCGATCTCGCAATTTCCACGGATCATCGCCGAAGAGCGACACACTCGGCTGTGCGGGACGGGACGGGGGGAGGAGCATGCATCGAGCACACGCTGGCTCACGCTGGCTCACGCTGGCTCACGCTCGCTCACGCTCGCGCGGCCGCCAAAGTATTTCCAAGTCGCATGATGGATCGCACGTTCCGCGGAGTAGAATGCGCGGCTGGTTGTGCCCGTTAATGAGGTGGGAATTAATTAACCGGAGTGGAGCGAGAAGGCAGACGACGAAGGCGGCGGCGGCAGTGATGGTGGTGGTGGCGGTGGATGGCGGAGGGTTGAAACTGGCTGAGCAGGGCGGGGGGGGGGGGGGGGGTGCTGGAAGAGGACTGGAAGCGGGCTGGAAGCGGGGCATGGAGGGGGTAGTTCGCTGCTGCTGCGAAGTGTGATGACGGTGGGACGTAGGGGAGGAAGGCGGAAGAGGTCGAGGAAGGGTGGAGGGGTGGAGAGGCGAAGTAAGAGGGGCTCGGGGGTGGTTGTAATTAGGGATCTATAATTGCGTGGAGTCAGCCAGTGCGGTCGAGTTGAGTGGCACCCGGCGTCACGTCGTCCGTGTATGCCCCGGCGGGTAGTTGCGTACAACTGCGCGTACATAATACCTACGCACACGTGCGGGCCCTCTCACGCTTACTCACGCTCGCCGGAAGCGCACGGCTCGAGTTGGATGTGAGCGCCTCGTGATACGGGTAATCGGAGTAACCGACTTGAAAATTAAGAGGATTCGCCTAGCCACCGACTGATTGCCCTGCCAAGCGTCTGTCTGTCGTGAAAGCGAGACACGTGCCGACGCTTCAGGTAGATTTCTCATTTCGAATCGGAAGCCGAGAAAGAACGCGCGCTGTACTCGCTCGGTCAACGCCGCACGGACATTAATTAATTCGAAGATCACGGGGCCCCGCTCGATTGCCTCGCCTCGCGGATAGTTTGCGCTCTCTCGAATCCGATCATGCGAATGGGCGCCGAAGGAATAACGGTAATGCCCGATGATTATGATAATGCCTGGATGTAACTTGTTAGCCGGGAAATCTACGAAGGTACCCGCCGAGCTCGGCGGGGCACGCCTCGTTTGGCACATGCGCACAGTTAACTGCGCGTAGGCAGTCACTATCGTTTTGTTAATGAGGCAGATTATGCCAGTTTGGATGGACGAGGAAGGACGAGAGTGTGCATAGGAAATGGTTTTGTCGTTCGCATAACGATAACGCGGGGTCCGTTGTATTCAACGCGGCAGATAAGTGCATCTGCCGGACGATACCGGTGGGATAATGTATTCGAACTTTGACCTCGCCGTCGCCGGCTACGAAAACGAGCACGAAATTTCATTTTAACACGTGTGCATATCTAATTTCGCCAATTAGCATTTCCTGTGTTAGCGGTCCTGTATCGCTTCGGCGGTGTCAGGGCGCCGTTGAAACTCGACTCATCGACGACACGTATGCCGAACGAGGAAAAGCGAGCTGGGAGGCGGAAAGGAAACGAATGACGAAGAAGGAGAGAAGACGTCGAGCGGTGGATCAGAAATATACGAGAGTCGTTAAAGTAGACCGAGATCGTCGCGGTCAACTACCGTCGTTTAAAATCCAGCGCTGCTGTTCGGACTACCTTTGTCTCTCTCTCTCTCTCTCTCTCTCTCTCTCTCTCTCTCTCTCTCTCTCTCTCTCTCTCCCTCTCTCTCTTTCTCATACTCTGCCTCCTTCCCCTCTCATCCTCCCTTTGTCGGCTTTCCTCGTTCATATTTCTCACTCGGCTCGCACTCGCCCCTTCGACAATTTACATGTGCACGGCGCGGTGGCGCGCGCGTGTGAGTGGTGCGCATCGACTAAGCTCAGCTTTCCGGTCCACGGTATTTCCAATTAATTAATTTCGGCATTGAATTAGGCCCGTAGCCAATTTTAGTACGCTCCCCGCTCGGTTTGGTACCAACTACTTTAGCCCGAGCCGCGTATGTCCGGCGTTCGGAAATTTTTGATGGCGCGCAATTTCCGATAAATTTTCAGCGCGTAAAATGCGAACGGTTAACATAGTATAAAGTTGCGCCGATATATGCGCGAGATAAATAGATCGGGCAGATCCCGTTACAGGGACAATTGATTGACGTCGTTCGGTAGCCGACGCGAGGTTGAAAGTACTCGCCACTTGGTACCAAGTTTTTCCGCCGCTCCGGCTAGTTTTATTCCGATATTTTCGGCACTATCGTTTCCACGCGAAACTCGCTGCAAGATTTAGTCGGCTCGCATACCACTCTCTCGCACTCTCTTCTCTCTCTCTCTCTATCTCTCTCGCTCATGTGCTCCCCGCCCGCTGCTTCCGTTCATTCCGCCTCCGGTCCTCGGAACTTCGCTTTGCACGGACACCGGGACCCACCGACCGCCGTATACTTCGGCCCCGAACTACGGAGCAGGGGCTGGCAAAATGTAATTGACGTATTTGTGAATGTGCTCGCTCTGCCGGATACGATCCGCATTAAGCACGCCCGTCCGTCACTTCGTAATTCAGCAAGTCTCACCGCCCTTTATTCGGACTGCCTCTCTCACAGTACGACGTCAACGTTTCTGCCCGCGTGTCGTTCGATATATTTACCGAGAGGCCACTTCCATGGCGACTGTTTTCCACTTTCTGTGTCCCATCCTCCCTCTCTTTCACCCTGTCTCTCTTCCGCTTGTCGTGACGATTCGACGGACGATCGAAGCCGAGAGTATCCGCTGCTCCTATCGCAAAGGGCATAGCCTTGAATAGCCTAAAATAAGATGGTTAAAAGTGCCCCCAAAGTAGTTCAAATTCTGAATGAGCCTTTCGATAGTTGGCAATAAACGAAGCGTTTGTGTGAATTTTCGCTCTTGTAAATCGCCACAAACGTTTTTTCTAGGTTCGAATCCTCTTAGATCTTCTTTTTCATGATTTGTTTCATGTATTAACTGAATATTTAAGGCAATAGGCGTCACACGCCACAGGATCATTATATATAACGTATACATAATTATAAGCACACTGTTTTAGTTCGACCTACTGGACCACTAAACCAAAATACAAATCTTCCATCGAAAATTAATCAAATTTTTGTATAGGTTATAGAATAGCTTCTGCAATATTTCAATTGGTTTATGGACACTTTTAACCATCTTATTCGGCTATGCCCTTCCGGTAGCCGCCCTCTGTTGCACGATTCGCACTCAAACGGACGGCAGGGGCGCGTATATTAATCGTGGCGCGTAATTAATTTTAGTAACGCATCGCGCCGCGCGCACGGTAACAGTTGAATTTAATGGCGACCTTCTTGCGTCCCGCGGACGCGAACCGAGAATTATACGCCGACGACAAAGGGGATCGCGGCGCTTGCATAAACACGCTCGCTGCCAGCCTGAAATTTAGCGATGCCAGAGGTCACAAACGGAATGATACTCATTACGGTTTTAATCTTCTTAACTAACAGGTTCTTTCCCGTTGCGGATGAGCGAGTGGATAGCGTCGGCCACGGGGGCTCAATAAGATCAGCGTTACATAATACGTCGGAATGGCGAATTAATAAAGGCCGCGTTACGTTCAGTGATAAAGAATTTGCATCAACGTAACGCGCGACGCATTTTGCCATATCCTAACTCGATACTGAAAAGCCGTCGGAACTGAGAGGCAGATTCGTTGAAATTGCGTTCCGGTGATTTCCTAGATCGATAACAAAGTCGCGGACGGCGGCCCTGACGACTTAGGTCCGCGAAGACGCGAGTGCACGCGGCGTCGGTATAATGTGTCGGGCATTGCCTGAGAGCCCCAATCGCTCGTCCGGTAACAATGGCCGGGGGACTGGTTTATACATTTTGCGAACTTAAAAGCTTGTCGAACGGTCATTGTTGCGAACTTAAAAGCTTTCGCGTCTGGCGAATGGAGGAGAGCATAACAGTCGCGCCACAACGGCGGGCCTGGCTTCTCGGCGGCTAGACGCGGATAGCCACGGCGAAAGCGACGTCTAGAGTCGCGAGGGAAGCGTAACGCACTTAACAAGCTGGCATAATTAACGAACGCCTCGCGTCACAGTCTTACGCTGCGGAGATAACGACGATTCGCGCATGCCGCCGGTAATGAATTTCATAACTTAGCGGAAGTAGTAAGAAAAGTGCGCCAATAGCAGGGAAGACGTCGTACGGTTAAATGTGGCGGGCACGGAAGAGAGTGTGTGTGTCTCTGTGTGTACGTGGTCTGCGCGAGTACATAAAGATCTGACGGAAGAGGACGGGAAGAGCGAGAAAGTGGGAGCGCGGGAGGGAGAGGGCTGGACGGAATGAGAGAGAAAGAGGGAGAGAGTGCCCGTCGACCCCTTCGCACGGCGCTTTCTTCAGGTTGGCAATCCTTCACAGTTAACGCCCCTAATCGTATTCATTAAAGTGCTCTCAATGCTTTTACACGGCTCTCAAGCTCTGCCACCACTCTGCCGCTCCCACCCTCATCCCCGTTATCGCCCACACCCCCCCTTCTGGCCCGACAGTCCTGCAGTCGCCGCCACCGTCACCGCCGCTTTCAACGCTCTCTCTCTCTCTTTCTCTCCCTCTCTCTCTTTTTCTCTACTTTTCTCCCTCGCTCTCCCTTATTTTCTCCTTTCCTCTCAGTCTTCCCTTTCACCTTCTCGTCGAACGAATCTCTCTCTCCCTCTCCCTTTCTCTCTCCGCATCACTCCACCTCCTCCCCCGCACCGGACGCGAGAGCTTTTAAGTTGGCAACAATGCGCGGATTTATAAACCAGTCCCAGGGCATTGTTATCGGGCGAGTGATTGAGGCCGCCGTTTCGACACTGGCCGAATACCAACCATTGGTTACCGGCCATTGTTGACCCCTTTATCTTGGAAATTCGCGCTCGCCCACCTTCAACCCCCCTCCCCCCCGCCCCCTCGCCGTTCGTCGAGCGGCGATCTTCGTCTTGCCAAGCGTGGACTCGCTAAATCACCAGGTTTTATTGATGGACCCGCGGCCGGTGGAAAGGCGCGTCCAAGGCGGTATCACGGCTCCTGATAAACGGCCCATTGTCGGCGGCCTTTTCTTCGTGCCTTCTTCGAGGCCGACCAAGGCCCTCGCGATCCTTACCGACCCGCACTGCATTTGCTTTTCAGCCGGACTGCCCGACGAAAAAGACCGTGACGCCAGGGCTTCTTTCGCTGCCTTACACTTCGAGGCTCAGGAGTCAGGGGTGGAGGGGAATGTGCGCGGCGGGCAGGGTGGTTAATTTTTGTTTCTTCGTCCCGGCAGACCGACCGGAGCCTCTTGCCAGGGTAGGTGGGGGGACAAGAATAATGCGGACTCGGTTTCCGGATCGACGGCTCGCGAGAATGGAATCCGAACGAGGATCGTATCGGTCGCAGCGCGCGCTTTTCCTTGGATAATTCGACACGGCGATAAATCTGGCAGGAAGTTGTAGACGGCGGACGTTTGCCGCGCCAAATAAACACAATACGTCAATGTCTGCCGGATGGTGGGAGAGAGACGGGCAGAGCGGAATGGAACGGAACCGGTCCGGCTTTCAGTTAACCGACAACCGCAAATCTAACATGCAAGGTAGATTTTCGCCTAGGTCGCTAGGGGAGGGGAAAAGAAGGGAATTTTGCAGAATGGGCCCAGTGTTTCTGGCGACGGGCAAACGAAAGTTAACAATTGGCCTTATGCGGCATCATGGACGCTCGATGCGGAGAGTGGCTCGGAGCTCTCGTTCATGGAAATAAAACGGGTGCCGGAGCAGGATGCGTATAAGCGCACCCCTTCGAGGTGTACGCATCAATGACACCGCGGCGCACAATGGGATACGATGAATCCCGTTTCTACCCTCGGCTTGCGAGAGCTGACTTTCCCATGATGCGCTTGTAATCGGATCATCCCTACCCCTGCCGTCCGATATTCGGTTAGCGGCCGTTCTTTCGTTTATTACGCACCTACCGTAACGGCACGGCGTGGGATTCGTAACGCTCTTGGCCGCGTTTGCCAAACCTACCTCTCTACTTTTCTCTCTCTCGCTTCCTCTCTCACTCCCCGACACACTCTTTCGCACTCTCTGACTCTCTCTCTCTCTCCCACATCGTCTCCCTCTGCCGCTAAAATCGTTTGACTCGGACGAATTCGCGCTTTACTCGCGCTTTACTCGCGCTTTACTCACGCTTTATCCTCACTTCTTCCCACGCCGCGATTTATTCCACGGCAGACGGCGAACCGTCGCGGAAATTTCTGTATAACAGGAACGGTCACGCTGTCGGAGAATTCTATGCCCCGTGGCGAATATGCAGAGTCTGCCGTAGATCATTGAAATTTTAATCTGCGTATCGCGCGTACCAGGGGGGTTAAACTGTATATCAAGCGCACTGTCGTGCAAGTCCATTTGTCCGGATTTAATTATAGTATCTGCATTCGAATGACCCACACCGATAGTGGCGCGCGCGCGCGCGCGCCCGCTGGTAGGGAAATTGTAGCCGGGTGTCAAAAAGCATCGATATTTTCAGCGGAGCTATCGCGCGTCGCAGCATTGAGACACGTGCCGCTCCCGAGCCCGGGCGCGATTGTTTGCGCGAAAAGATATTTTATCGTCCGATCACTCATCGTACCCGCGTGTTCCCATCCATGTTCGTTCGAGCGTTGTTCGTCGGCAAAAAAAAAAAGAGAGAGCGAGAGTATAGGAAATGTAGGAATCCGGTTAGAAAAAGTGCGCGCCGGATTATTCGTGTGGAAATTTTTTACAAGCAAGGAGCAGCAGCTCGCCGACAATTTCTGCCCGTCCGATGGCAACTGTCGATGGGCGGAGATTATCGGCGTGCAGCGACCCATTGTTTGATATTCGAACGAAAACATTAAAATCAACACCGTGAACGGTCGTCAAATAGAAAGGGGGCGGTAAAGACTGTGAACGGCAGCATGTGAGTAAGCAAATTGCGATCCGCGCGAGTACCGATTTGTTTGGGATTAGATGCGCACTTAGAAGCGGCGCGACACGCACGGGAATGATCGGGGCGAATTTTACCACGCACTCGTGGAAAATAATCCTCCGCCCTAATGGTGTCTGGTGTCGGGCAATGGTCCCGCAGTCGCGGGCTCCTATCGAGAGCATTGAAATAAGGCGGCACGTGCCAGCACGAGGGCGCAAAGATTGTTCGCGCGGAGTGATATTTTAGCGGACGATCAGGCACCGGTTTCATCGTTAGGCGCGCGCATGTGTGAGTACGTGTCCCTGCGCTCGCTGGCAGGCACACGTCTGTTTGTTGTGCCACTCCCCCTTATATCGTTCGCTCGCAGTTTTCCCGCCGACCTTCCCCCGTGCCACTGTCCCTGCCACTATCCCTGCCACTATCCGCCCGTTAAGAACGATCTCCGCTCTCTCCGTCGGCTCGGCTAATCCGTAATTATACCGAGCGACGCGGGAGTCACGCACTACGCGCGCACGCATACGAACCATTGTCATTTGCCGGCAGGCAGTTTTTCATCGGGCGCCCGATGAGCGCTGATAATGCTCGAACAATCGCTCCTCATCGTTTCGGGGTCCGAAAAGGCATCGTCACACCGACGTGATTCCTAACATGAGAACGGACGCGAAGCTCGCGTCGCAGACGCACTCGCTCGCGTCCAGACGCGGATCGCCGCCGGAGGCGATGCGTCCAAATGGACGTCCACTTTTTCATTCGCCGCTATCGTCTGAATAATGAAGTCGGCAGCCAGTTCGAGACCGTCGACGCTCACGGGGTTATCTCTGCGTTTTGCCGCTCGCCCTCTTCGCCGCCCCGTCCACCACCCCTTCCTTCCTTCCTTCCTTTTTACGGGAAGATACGCCGCCGTGAGAAGTCCCAACTCCCGACTGGATTCTCGATTCATATAATTCACTTTCATCGCTCCGCGAGCCACAACTTCGCTAAAGCCCTCTTCTTCCTGCTCTTCCTCACCCTCCCGCGCCGCGGCCACCCTTCCACCGGCACTCCGCTCAGCCATTTTCCCTCTCCCTCACCATCTATCTATCTCTCTCCCTCCCAACCTCCCTCCCTCCCTCCCGCCCGCGCGCCAGCTTCCTTCTCGTTACTCTCTTTCTCCCGACTCTCTCTTCCTCCCTCCCTCTCGCGCTCGCGTAAATAAGCGAGCGAGCGAGGTTTTTTTGCACAATATGTTGCGGGACCATTACTTAGTTGGGGGCAGCTTCTATGCAGGGAGGGTGGCTCTTACCTAAATAACCACTCAGTCACTCGCAGACCTAGCCAGAGTAGGACGGGGAGGGAGAGTGGATCCAGAACAGGGTGGTCGGGGTGGTGTGGGAGAGGGTGGGAGCGAGAGAGATGGGGAGAGAGAGTCAATGAGTGGGAGAGAGTGCGAGAGGGTAGTCAGTGGACTGGCTACGCGAAGGGGGATGAGGTGAGGTCGACTGGCCCGATACCGTTACGTGATGTAAGAGCAACCGAGCATCCAGAAACCACCCGGTCAGATTAACGAGGCCATTCTCGGATTGATTTCTCGAGAAGCGCTTCCACCGTTAACTTCGATACCGCACCTCTATACCGGTTTGCTCAAGTAACTTCCCGCTGCGATCGGAACGACCGGCCGTTTTTGTGCTTTTTACCTAATGCGAGAAGGAGGCGGCTGAGCGCGCTCGCGCGCTCACCTCCCCGCTACTTTCCGTGCGGCTCTCCCGCCGTGACGGGCATAGACGATGTAATTAACCGATTTGTTTCTTCTCCCCCCCCACCGGCGGCAAAGCGTCCGCGTTAGCGGCGTGCTCGCGAAAAAAGTGATGCAACTCGCGATTGCCAATTGCACACGCTCCGTTCAGATTCAAGTGACTCGCGCGCGCGCGCCCTCGATACCCTCGATTCCATTACGAACTGTAGATCACTGCCTTCGACAATATTCTCTCTCTCCCTCTCTCTCTCTCTCTCTCTCTCTCTCTCTCTCTGTGCCTCTGTCTCTCTTTCTCTCCTTCTCCCTCCCTTTTGGCGCGCGAGGGTCTTCTTTTCGCGAAGTGCCTTAGAATTTATGCCTGCGCGCGACACGCGCACTCGTTACGTTCCGCGCAATATACGATTTATACTCTCCGCGGCGCGTTATTTTTGCGAAAGAGTCTCGCCGGGCCCGGGCCACGGGGGCGGATATTGTTATCCGCACATAAGAGGCCACGTCATTAAATCCGAATATTATAGGACGCGGGGCCAGACGCGCGGGCGCGCGTCCTTTTTCACGTTTCACGTGCCTTCCTCGTTTACGGACAGATCCCCCCCCACATTCATCGTCGCGCATAAATTTCGCACGCGTCGGCGCCCCTGTATTTCACGCAAAGTCCGAAACGTGCAAATTTCCCGCGACGCCCGAGCGTAATGGTGCGGCCAGCCTGGCGCGGGTCGCTTATCTGTGGCCACCATAGAAATTCGACCGGCAACACACATTGTACGCGCATCGTTTAGATGATTGGCCGAGATTAAAGAGGGGTTTGCTCCTGGGGGGTGGCTGAGCCACGCGCGCGCGAATCCGCCTCGATAAGCGTCGTCTCCACGGCCCCTTTGTTCCTCCGAGAAACCGATGGCATTTGCCAAACCGGATTTTCAAGATTGATCGCCGCACCCGATACGTCCGATGATCGATATAATTCCTTTTTTCCATCCGTCCCTTCGCCCCGTTCTCTCCCACTTCTCTCTCTCTCTCTCACTCTCTGTAGCCATCTCCGTTTTTCTCCTTTTTTTTTTTTACTCTTTAATAAAGTAATTGGACAGCTCGCATCGCGAAACTTGGACGATATCGTTTGTCATCGTATCACCTGCCCAATGGAAGTGTCTCCGATATCGCTGCGCTGACTAAGTGGTCTTTTCATCGAGCGGTGTCACTCACAGACATTAGTCCCTTTGATCCGCACTCGGCAGATTTCGGGCCCCGGAGCTCCCGCAATGCTGATGAAATAATTACGGCAAACTGTCCGCCCGTCCGAACCAATTGTGCTCTGTATTATTCATGCTCCTTCGCTCCGAGCAATCTTCAGGTACCGTTGCCCCGCTATTGATATCCGAGCAGCATCGGATCGGGTCAGTCAACCCACGCGCGCTGGGCTCGCTGGCGAAACGGCCGCTTATTGCCACGAATATAACTCGGACCATTTTGAAGCCGACATTTTCGACGCGTTTCGCCCACCACAATCGCGATGCGTCCAAGGTGCGTGCATTAAGGGGCTTTCGTCGTTATCGGCGCCTGCTGCTCGCGCGTGCCTCGAATTCGGGGGCAATTTTGCGGAGGAGAGGGTGGCAGCTAGCATGATTAGAGACGTGCAACGATGGAGTGGCGAGATGTATTCGGCGGTTGATCGAACCGGCGAGGGTGGGAAAGGAAGGACGATCGGGCCGGGCCGTGTCGGCGGTCGGAGATCTCGGTGCAAGCTCCGATTCTCGAAAGGCAGCGGGGCATAGAGAAACGGACAGAGGCAGCGGCCGTGGCACGTAATGGCGTGTCGGAGTTAACCGGTTGATAACCATCGGTTATAATTAACTCTGGCCAACCGGCGGCGAACGAGCCTGACCGAGTCTAACCGAGCGGGGCCGAGCAAGGTTTAGTCTTAGCCTGGTAACCGTGTACTCGACCCCAGGACCTTCCCACCCTCCCTCCCCCCTCCCTAACCCATTACCTCGTCATCCACTTTTTCAGTTTGTTTCTCCTCCTCGTCGCCGACCTAGTAATCGCGAGGCACCCAGCTCCTTTGTACTCGCTCACACTCTGCTCTTTCTCTCCTTCTCTCTCTCTCTCTCTCTCTCTCTCTCTCACCTCTCGCTCTCTACGCGATGTTTGACGTCGACCGCAGAACCCCGGATGTCCTTCGTCAGTGAACTCCGTCGCGCTGATGTTCTTTGTTGCACGGTATTACCGGGCTTTCTCCACACCGGGAACAACGATAGAATAACGACCTCGCGATCAACGTCACTAGTAGCAGCTTTGCCAGCATTACCGTTATCCCCTCTGTACGGTATCGAAGGCCTACTCCCATTCTCGGGCGACATAAATCCGTAATGGATCGAGTCTGATCGACCGATCGGACAAATCCCATCCAGCCGAGCCAGAAGCAAACAGCGGGGATTAGCGTAAAAACATAATGCACCTATCAGAAGCAGATTGAACGGCAATAGCATAATTCTCTCCCCGCCTGGCTAGAGCCGACTCCGATGCCGCCACTGCATTTTCCCGTCGTCTGCCCATTCTTCCCCCGATCGAGGATCCGCGATCGTTCGGTAATTACCCTTGCATCGACCCACGGCGAGAAAGTCACCGTCCTCGACTACGCAATCCGCACATTTTTGACAGAATTTATTCAGCTTCATGCCTTACTCACTTTACGTCGACGGGGCACGCTCGGGCACTCTCGATATCGAAGGATCCTCGGACGCAATTCCGGCTAGGTGGCTTAGCCCGCGAAGGTGAATATCCGGCGCGAGACGAGGGGCACCACCCTGCCGAGTGAGGGGCAGACAGTAACGGTAATCCAACCCTCACGTTCACCTATTCGTCCGCTGGCCAGGCGTCCACCGGCCAACGTCCACCGGCCAACGTCCACCGGCCAACGTCCGCTGCCCTGCGAGGAGACCCTAAATCAAACACGGCCGTCCGATTCAGCCGGCTACCTTAACGAGGCGAAACGAGCCACTGGGCGACCGTGGTAAAAGGGCCAATCCCAATCACTTTTCCCAGTCGATTCCGCAATTTGCGCTAAGCAGAACGAATGCTTTTTTCTCTCTTCCCTTTCGCCGGCGAAGGAGATCGACGCGAGAGCCTCGTTGGGGAGAGCGGGAGGGTAGAAGGAGGATGGCGGTCGGGGGGAGGGGAGGTGGCTTCAATGGGGGAGTTGAACGGGGCCTTCGACGGGGGTGGAATGGCGCCCGCGGAGCTGGGGAGGTTAGGCCGGGCGCAATCATCGCTCAGTCTTTTAATTTCCTATATCGGCGAGCGCGCGCTCGTCCGTGTGTGCCTTCCCTCGTGTGTGTCCCTGTCCGCGGCGGTGTGCGTGTGTCAGGGTGGGACGAGGAGAGGGGTGCTCGCAAAAGTGTGTATGTGATCGTGTGCGAATGAGCTGGAGGGAGATGGACGGATTCGGGAGAAGGAAGGAGAGGGATGGAGAGAGCGCTTCTGAGAGAGTGAGCGGAGGAGAGAGAGAGAGAGAGAGAGAGAGAGAGACCACTGACTCGTGCGCGAGGGTCGGCACGGGGTGGTAATTGGCTGTCAGGGCTTCCCAGTCCTACCAACCACCCAACAACCCCGAGAGATTGGTATCGCTTATAATTAACTTCTCCGTGCCACGAAGCCACCGTTTCCAACGGCGTCGACGAAAGAGGGAGGGAGAGCGATGGTGAGAGAGAGAGAGAGAGAGAGGGAGAGAGAGGGAGAGAGATTGCACGAGCAGCAAGCGGGGAGAGACAAGGGAGACGAGGCGAGGCGAAGGTGAGGAAGGATGAAGGCAACGCCGTAAGGTGGAAGGGCGAAACGGCGGAGTCGGGCTCTTTTGACGAGACCTATCGTAGGTTGCTCGAAAAATCCGAAACTCATTGTCGAGCGTGTCGTGCGCTTGCCACCGCCGCCGCCGCCGCCGCCGCCGCCGCCCGAACCGCCTTGACATATTTTATCCAGCTAGCACGCCCTTCGGTCGACTGCCTTAAACGATTTGTAGATCCGTGCTTTCTCTGTGCCGGCAACGAATTAAGCGAGGCTTTATGCCGATGCCGATGGCGAACTTGTTCACTTTGATACGGACCTCTGGCTTCCCGGTCAGCTCGTAATTGAAAGCATCTGACGTTTATCGCTTGTTTGCCACGCACGTCGAACGAGGGAAGGGGGTGGCGAGGGGACAATGGGGGAGATCTGCTTGAGAGCATGGGCAAACGTCGCTTCGGATGACGAACGGAGACGTCGGCGGACGAGAACTAGACGGGGACAGATAAATTCGTAGATACAGATAAATAGATTGGGGTGGGAATAAATGGCGGGGCAAAATATATACATAGGTAGATGGATAAGAAGATAGACGGACGGTGAGGGATGGCGAGAAAAAGCATGCCAGACGGGGTGGCGCGGGGAAGGGGGTGGAAGCTGAAAGAAGGGGGGAGAGTGAGGAGACAGTGAGCGGAAGAGGTCCTCCGAAGTCTAAGTAACATCCATTTCCATCTCCACACCGGCTGCTCGCACACTCTTCTACTTCGCCTCCGCCTTAGTACACTTTACTCGCCACCGCTGCCATTGCCCACTTTTTTTTTTCTTCTCCTTTCACAATCTCACTTTCTCTCACGTCCTCGCCTCCGCATCCTCTCGCCAGGCGCGCGTCGGCCGGTTGTTTCAGCTGACAAGGGGAAAACTTGCGCCGCGTTTTAGGGATGATTAAAAATTCCTGACCCTCGCCTCACTTCGCGCCCACTCGCATAAACGACGACCGACGGCCGACGGCCGACGACCGACGGCGACCGGCGACGACGGCGACGTCGACGACGATTCGACGATTGCGATCTTTTTAATTGCGGCGAGTAACTTGCGACGCGAAAGAAACACTTTAGCGTCACGCGACTAATACATTCGACGATTCTGACCGATCGACTTCTGCCGTGTCCGAGGTCTTGGGCCAGCCCGTAACCCGGCACTTTAGATTCCACTGTTTTATAAGTTTGTCAGAATTTGGGCAGCCTCGATCTCCCTTGCCTGCTGGGCGCACGCTAGGAAGCGTACGCTCGGAAGTGCGGGCCGTAATCGTGACATCGGAAATTCTCGAGCGACGGATTCGTAGAAGGGTAGGAGAATGCTATTGTACAGTTAACCTCGCCTCTGATGTGGATCGATCGGGAAGTTTCTGCTACGATACGTCCACGGTGCCGAGCCATTTAACATCCACTCCTGTAACTTACATTTGCCCCCGCATGAGAACGGCACCGACGTGTCTTTCTCGATTTGCCACCTCTCACGCTTGTGACGTGCACCTAACCATCTCCGTCGATCTCAAACGAATCTCGCCATGAACCTGTTAATAGCAGAGGTTGGGAGAGTACGGGGTACAGAGAGTAGCGTACAAAGAGTATAATGATGCAACCGGCCGCACTTGCCAGGCCTGTGGCGGAAGCCGCGAGTGGCACGCACCGACCTGACTTCCCATAATGGAGGCGTGCTCTCAATCGAACTTATCGGCGCCCACCTTGGCGTAACTAGTTCCCGGCACAGGTGACCCCAGTTACCGTCTCGACGCATACGTGGCGATGCATCCGGTCTTCTCTGATGCCTCGACGGCCACTAGCCGGCGTCATCTAGTTCGCCCGATCTCGCCAGCTCGGCCTCTGTCCTTCCGGCGCCTTCTGGCACGTTCTACCTTCCTCGCTTTCGCCGGAGCACGCCACACTACGCCACACTACGCCACACTACGCCACACTACGCCACGCAGCCAGCGCCAAGTCTCGCAGAAACTTATAATTGCGAAAGGAGTCGGCAATTATAATTGCCTCCGGCCGGTGGGGACGGTTGTAATTATCCAAAAACCCACAGCGTCGTTCGCCGGCGCACGAGTGTGAGACTGTCAAAGGGGGGGGGGGGGGGAGGAAGGGTTGGACGGAAGGAAGGAAGGAAGGAAGGGAGGGAGGTGGGAAGCAGGAATCGGAGGAAAAGCGTGCGCCGGACTAACGTGACTCACGCGCGGCGCGCGCTGCGTGTAAACGCGTCACGTTCCGCGTATTATACAGGTATAATCACGGAGATCAAAGGTTTTTCACACACGTTCGGAATGCGAGATATGGAGAGATGAGGAAATTCCGCGTGTTCGGCCGGTCTTATTGAATGCCGGCGGAAGTCAAATGTGCGAAGATATTGAAGTTAGCCGTACATTTGGACGCCCGATAAAAACACGATTCCACTTCGGCGCGGTCGTCCAATATCATTCGGGGAAGTTTGATCTGGCCATAAAATTCACGAATTGCGATTGGGGTAAGGGAGCCGGGCGGGGAACCAGTTTGTAGCGTCAGAGGCGACACCGTAACGACAAATAAGCGTCATCGGGAGTAGCTAATGTGCCTCGGAGAGGTGCATATTTATTCCGTCTGCACGAGGTCCGTGTAAGCGACAAATCTCCTGGGGCACGTCAGGTCGTTCTCTGCGGCCACCCGCCTGGCTCGCAGCGGTCTACGACGATGGGGTGACTCGGAAAGAACCGGCCGCGCGACACGGCGAAACTGGACGCCGAAACGGACGGAACGTAGCTTAATACACGTACATCCATACCTACATACGTACTACATAGCTACATACACGTACCTCCCCTTCTAAAGGGAATCGCAGAAGCCGACCGCACCGTGACGTCCGACGGACGTACTCAAATTAAGTCGGGTAGAGGGCCGAGAATGTAAAACGAAATCGAGCTTTTACGATAATGATCAGTCTCATCCCGTTTAATAACCTGACACAGTGAGCCGGTATCGGGAACTGGTCGTGAAATTTCATTCCTTTGTGGAAAGACGTCCTTTGGCCCGCGGACTCGAACCCGTAGGCGAGAGGGAGCATCGGCAGACCGGCGGATTGACATTCCGCCCGATCGGTAAAGCGGCCAGTCTTCGGAGCTGGTTCGAAGCGAGGCTATTTGCGGTGTCGCCCCTCCCTTGCCACCCTCGTGCGGCCAAATCGATTATTCCACTAACGCGCGGTTCTGCGCGGTCACGAGTGCACGCTCGTGCACACAAAGAATCTCTGCACGCCGCGCGGAGAGGGGGCCGCGTCGGTCCGTGGTGCCGGACGAGGAGGAGGAAGAGGACGAGGTTTCAGGGTGAGGCGGGGGATGGGGGGGGGGCGAAGGAGAGGAAGAGGGTAAGGGGTTGGCCAGGCGAAGGAGGGTTGTGGCGGCTTGCCGGAGGGGTGCCACCCGCGACCACCCCCTCCTCTTCTTCCTCCTCCTCCACCTCCTCCTCCTCCTCCAGCACCAGCCTGACGGCCTCGCGAGGAGGAGACACGGGGGTGGAAGAGGAGGGCGAGTCGAAGGAGGGAAACCGAGCAAGCAGGGAAGCAAGACTCCGGTCAATTAAGCGCAGGAAATTAGAGTTTTAATTACGCAGTCATTCAGAAAATTACATCGGGGGCCAAGAAGAAGACGCTTTGCAATAGCTCCGCGAACGAGCGCCGATGACGAGGACGTTGTCGACGTTCCTCTCTCTCTCTCTCTCTCTCTCTCTCTCTCTCTCTTTCTCTTTCTCTTAAAAAACGGAAAAACCTTCCGCGATCGTCGGGAAGATCGACGAGATTGATCCTCGATCGCGTCGACGCAGAATACCGCGGTCGGTGCCACTGGAGGCGAGCTACGCAGGGGAACGAAGGTCGTGTACACACGGCTTTCAATCCGCGAGCTTCGTCGCAGACTTCCCGACGCTGGAATGTTCCGAAAGTGCCGCTCATAGTGCCCGATTCGGTTCCCTCCGCTCCCGTGCGTCAGAAATTCTCTGTCCGTTCCTCGTAGAGGTATCGCTTTTCCGGACAACTTCCGCCTTCTCTCTCTCTCTCTCTCTCTCTCTCTATCTATCTATCTATCCATCCATCTGACTTCGTTGCTCAGGATAATCGGGGCAGCGTTTCGTCTAATGGGCACTTTTTCGGTTTCCCGCATCGAGGATAAACAGACGAGGCACTTAGGGCTTAATTCGTGCCGGAGCCGTGATATGCGCAGTTGGCGAGGATACGGGCAATGGAGGTAATGGAGGCAAGGGCAAAGTGAAATCGAACGTAGGCCATACGGTGCGCGGCAGTGCGCGCGGCAGTGCGCGCGGCTGCCCGGAGGGTTTCACGGAGCCTGGAAGCCCGGAGGGCATGGCTGTGTTGCAGGGGGTTAAATCTAATTACATGGTCTGTGACGGTTACTCGATGGGCTACCGTCGAGCTCCATACCACTGGCAGGGACGTGCGTGTTGCAACTGATATTCGGCGCTGCGAACGGATGCGGAGGCAGCGGGGACGTGCCGTTTCGCACGTTAATACTATCCAGCTCACTCTCTCTCTCTCTCTCTCTCTCTCTCTCTCTCTCTCTCTCCTTTCACCCCTTGCCTTCTTTCTTTCTCGACTGACACGTTTAATTATTTGCATTGACAGAGCGTCGCGCGCACTTACCGCCGCGTGCGACCGACACACCGTTTATTTTCGAGGGAATATTTCATTAAAAAAGCACGCAATTAGAGATCGGGACAGGTATCCGTGACAATTGTGCGCGCGGCCGATTGAAAAAACGTTGTCAGTACGCTGGACGAGCGTTTAAACGCGGTAAGCGAGCGATCCCGGCTGAAAGGAAGATCGTCGCGTTGGCGGAAAAAGGGTCGAGCGCGCGCGCGCGCGCGAACGTCAGCGTGATATGGCCGCGAATGAAGCGGAGTTGTTTCTCTGTAGCGTCACCAACGACGACGAAGCCGGCGACGTACAACGTGCATTTCAGGCGCGACAAAGACGGCGTCAAGCGAAAGAAGGTGCATCAAGATAGAATGGGAGAGAAAGAGGCCACAGCGGAGAAAGGGAGGAAGAAAGAAAGAAAGGCAGGAGAGAGGCGAGTAGGTGGTAAACGACGAGCAGCGGCGAGCGGGAGAATGAGAAGGGTATAAGGGAAGAGAGAGAGAGAGAGAGAGTGAGAGAGAGACAGAGTGGCAGAGCCCGGATGAAGAGAGGACAGAAGTAGAAAAAGAATCATCGTGGGGCTGGCGCATAATGGAGAGTGTTAATTTTCGAAATGAAAACGAGACATCCATCTTTGGCGAAGTGCTTGGCACTCGACACTTCAGCGCCCGGCCCATTCTCTCACTCAACGCATTAGAGTAATGAATTAATTTCCATCGGGCCTCTCTCTCCCTCCGTCTCGCGTCGCCTCTCTTTCTCCTTTTATCGTTCCGTCCGCGTCCTCTCCTTACTCTCGCTTCCCTTCCGCCCTCCCCTTTCGCCATCCCTTACCGTCTTTGCCACGGCCACAACGAGCCGTACTCCCTCGACTCCTCCGACCCCCGCTCGTCCACTTTGCGTCCTGGATTTAAAGTCTATTTTCTTAATTATAACGGAACGACAATGCCGGTGCCTCTCTCCATCCGCCTCTCGCCACCTTTCGCATCCAGCGCGAGACAGCAACGCAGGAACATCCAGACGCCCCGTGTACCCCGATCTGCTTATATTATCTAATGGCCTGCCTGTAATTGGCAGATGGAACCGGTCTTACATAAATCGCCGTTTGCATATTCAGTTGATCGGAACGGGAAACGCATTGGGAGCTTAATAGACTTTCGGGTCGATGAACGCGCGTTCCTACCGATTAGATGCCGTCTCGATATCCCTTAATTATATTTCATACACGCTCGCGGCGAGACTTATGGACCGCGATATTTTGGATGCCCCCCCCAAACTGGCGTGTACCGTGTACAGCGCAGGTTGAAATCGACGCACGCCCGGCAACTTCGAGATAGCACCCCGGAGCCCAATTTTGGAACGGCAGGTGTTAATTTCCTCATTAGAGGTCACGATACCTCCGAGATTCCCGCGTAACAGTTATGGCAATTTGGGACGCGCGATATTGATAAAAAAGGAAGTGTTGCGCGATACGCTTCGCTAGGAGAGAGAGAGAAGTTCGGGAAAAAAACTGGTTTCTGTGGCTCGGACCAGATGGAAATAGATGAGTGATCCGTCCGAAAATGTATCTCGGTGCATGGACACTTCCTAGGAGAGGGCTGACGAGATCCATTCCGACTGCTGTCATATTTCCCCATTTCGGGCGATTTTGCGCCGGAGAAAATCTCTCTTGCACCTCGCACTACCGATGCGAAGCGCAGATAATAGCTATACGTCGATATCGCGCAATCGAACAGGTGAGTGTGCCCAGCCGGAAGAGCATCCCGCTCGATCGAAAAATTAGTTATCGCCCCGGCCATCGCTATTAACGCCGTCATCGTTTTCGACGTCGAAAACGATGAAATATTTCCGGCTCTTCCCGCGATGCACTCAGCTATCACATTCTTAACGAATTGACTGCCGCATCGGAGAAGCGCGACTGACACTTTTTCTCGCGCGGTCACGTTACCTGATAATTGCTGACAGTTTAGTGAATATTAAACCGAGGATGCGGTCAATACGATATTTCTGGCAATATCTTCGACAGTATTGGCAGTTCAAAACTCTTTCGCGCAAACTTTAAAGCAAATAGCGTACTTTCGGACAGGGTAGACAAAATTCCAATTGAAAAAGCAGACGTTTTTGATCGAAAATTACTTATCGACCCCCACCTAATCATCGTCGTTTACTAGAGCCGTCTACCCTCTCCCTCCACATTAGAGACCGACACTCTCTCCGTCTCGCTCGCCTCTTATCTTCCTCCTTCCGTTTGTCCGCCTCTCCTTGCTCTTTCCTCAAGTCCGCGAGGCTGCGCGGCGAGCTCGTTAACGTATTCATGGGTTTATGGGACAATTAACCCTTTGAGGGACAGTTTAATTACAGAAGCGATTAAACATCTTAACGTATAAGCACGGCGGCGCTCTCGCGGGGGCTCCCTGCGCGTACACGAAACGCGACGTGGCAGCGTGGGGCGCGGCTGCTACCAATTAACATACTAATGACACGGAGGCGCTTTTCGAGGACCAGTGTAACCGCGGCGCGTTCCTCGTCTTTCCTCTTCCCTTTCGTCTTCTCTTTCGCCTTCTCTTTCGCCTTCTCCTTCGCCTTCTCATTCGCCTTCCCATTCGCCGTCTCTTTCGCCGTCCCTTTCGCCGTCTCTTTCGCCGTCCCTTTCGCCGTCTACGCCTTCCCTCCTTTGGCCAGCGTACGCGTCTGCGTCCGCGTCCCACGCGCGCCAACATACAGATAGCCTCTGCCGGTGTGCCACCGGGACGCGAAGATTCGCCGGAGGATCTTCAAGAACGAGACGCCACCGAGGAGCGCGTCCACGAGCCGCCGCCGCAAACACCGTCGTCGCCGCGAGCAGCTTTGACTAAAGGCGGAGGGCGTTTGACGCGCATTAAAATAATTGAACGCACTTTGCGGTGCCTTGCACTGGCGCACGCTTACCGGGCGAGGACCGGTAACGAGGCCTCGAAATGTCAGGCTCATCCTTGGCCGAGCGCCTCTGACTTTCCTCACCGGCTGGATTCTTTGTCATGCTAATTTTGTTTGCCGCCAGATTCAGGACGCATGTCCCTGAGGTCGTTATAGAGATATTCTTTCGGAGAGAGAGAGAGAGAGAGACAGAGAGAGAGAGCGCTGTAGTTTCCGAAGTGATTGTGTGTGGACTTTGATTGAGACGTTATGAGCGTTCGGGACGAATTAACACGCTGAATCGTGTCAGACCTCTGCAAACTTTTCGGCTACCGACGCCATTCGCGTAATCGCTGTTTCCGCCCAACGTGCGTCTTTGTGCGCGTCGCACAATTCGCAGACGGATCCACACAAGCACCTCCGGGCCTCTGGCGGTGCACGCTTGGTAACTTGCGAGGAACGAGACTGACGCCTTAACGCGTCGGCATCCATCTTGGACAAAGGACGCCGACTGTTTGATGCACATTAAAATAATTGAACTCCCGCCGTGCCGCGGCGCTCTTCTCGGGGTTCGTGCATGTCTGCGCGTAATGAGGTCTCCAAATGTCGCCAGCTCCGTCGCCAGCTCCGTCGCCGGCTTCTGTCGCCGACTCTGTCGCTGACCTCCTCCCCCAAAGTGTTCTTTCCACCATCCTCGCCGGAGCTTACCGCCAGCGTCGTCCGCTTCGTTCCACGGCACGCGGCGCGTATCGCCGTACTCCTATGATTCAAGTTCATTAGCGATCGCATCTTGAAGCGTTTCATCTCCGGCCGAATCTTTTATATCCGCAGCGCGCTTATCAGCGACCGTCTCGCGACTCTAGACCGTCCGATTTTCTTAATGTCCCTACCGTCCCTGCCCGAAGGAGGGATCACGGCGCCGCGGAATTCCGAGGAGGAACGGCGCGTTCCGAGCGCATGCAAAATCGGCATCCCGTGTTCTGGCCGGCATGCCGAAACGGGAGACCTTTTTCTCGGCCGTCCGCTAAATGCGGGCGGGCCAATGTTATCGGCGCCGATCATATTTACGAGAGAGCGTTTCTCCGGCTCGAAGCCACCTTCGGAGGAAAGAAGGTAGGTATAACGATCGCGGCCTGACGAGTTCGCCCATTACCGATATCGAGCCTCTCACGGGCGCGCGATTAAGCTAATTAAAGATCCGAGGCAATCTCGATGCGGCTTCGTTCTCGCGGCACGCTCGAATTTCACGTCAGGCGGAGGGGGTAAGAAGGGAGAGTGCGGACGAGGATGAGGGCGGAGGCGAGAGGGGCGGGGCGGTGCGACGGCGTAATTTCACAGTCGGGTTGAAATGGTTTCGGTGTAAAGTTGTGGAAAATCAAGCACGGCCGGGGAGACCGTTTAACAGTGCCATTGTAGAATCTTTATCGGGCGACGCGAGCGCGGTGCTAGCTCTGCCGGAGGATTTTCATCGTTTTTGTCGCCGTGCCGTGCGTGAAATCGCGGATCGCCCGATCGGCAGAGTGCGAGGGATCGGGGCCGGCGGCGATGCACGCGTGCGCACGCTCTCGCTCTCCTGCCGGCTGAACGCACGTGTGCCCGCTGACTGCTTTTGATTTAATTAGCTAATTACAATGTTTATTTAATTAATATAGTTGGAACGAGCAACGAGGGCGTATGCAGCCGCTCGAACGCCGGTGTGTGGCTACCCTGGCGTGCTACATTTAATGACACCCATTAACGAACGTTTACATTAACCATAATTATCGCGGACTTTGCGGCCGCGAGCGAGCGTGCGAGCCGGCGCAGGCCGCCTACGTGCCAGACGTATTTTCCATTGCGATTGCGGAAGGACTCGCGTCAGCGTCGTTCAATTCTGCACTTCATACGCTTACTTCCCACCGTTGTTTGCCGATCGGTCGCGCGCGACAGTTGCTGCGAGTGACATTTCGCTCTCTTCGCGGCTCGCGAACTGCTAATCGTCGGAACGGACGCATTGTGACGGTATGACGCGGCGAGTGAGGCAGGATGGCTGATTAAAGAAGCGGGACAGTTTCGGGAAGGAACGTTATCGCGCGCAAAGATAGCTCATGCAGTCGGTCGTCAAACTCGCTATCCGGAGCGATTCTCGTAACTCGCGCTATCCACGAGGATGCCGAGCGGCATTGCCATTAAAGCGAGCGTGCGCTCCCGGGTATTAAGTCCGCAAACGAACAACGACCGGTTCTTTCATCCTCGACTCTCGCGACTCGCGGATATTACTATTTTTCTCCCGCGGTGGCGGGTAGCGGCGGGAAATCAGAGAGGAAGAAGACACTGAAATTGCAGGGCAAGACGGATGAAGCTGAGAAGCGGCATCGGCGTCGGCGGTCGGGAGCGAGGAGGAGAGCGGACGGGGCGGAAGGACGGAGGATAAGGAGGTGGCGGGAGAGGGAAGGATAGAGAAGCGGAAAGAGGAATATATCTGGTCGGATGGACGGAGCGCGGCGAGAGTAAGCGAGACTAGAGTCGCGAGTGGGATGGCCCGATGGGAAAGTCGGCGGAAAAGAGAGAAGGCGGCGAGTCGTGCGTGCGACACGCGCCTCGGCGTCGATCACGCATGCGTTCGGCTTACGTGTGACGTTCGCGGGTGACGTCACATGCCGGCGGATCCGCGGAGTCGTGGTCGTTGGGCGGCAGGACGGGCGGCAGGACGGGCGGTGGAAACGGCAGGGGAGGGCAGGAGGGGGCGGTAGGACAGGAGGCAGGACGGGAGGCAGAACGGGTGGCAAGACGGGTGGCAGGACTGCCGGCAGGCTGGCAGGCAAGCAAGCAGGCAGGCAACCGGGCAGGCAACACGGCCAGGCAGGAGGACAGGCGGTAGGACGGGGGTGGCCAAGAGTGCGACGAGGCGGGACGGAAGGAGATGGGGCGAGAGATCGAGCGAGAGATCGAGCGAGAGATTGAGCGAGATGCCGCCAGTGAAGAGGGCTGAGGGCGGGGGTTGGGAGAGCGAGGGGGAGAGAAGCGGAGCGCGCGCCGGGTGCTTGGCGGGTCTCGTGCTCCATTCCATCTCATTCCGAGTTGGACTACCGCCGCGGTCGGGCGCTACTTGCTCGACGTTCAGTGGCGCGCTTTACAGAAAGCTCGTACGTGTTACCGCTACTGCTGCTGTTGCTGTTGCTATAACTCTCGACATATCAGGCTGCGAGGATACCGAGAATAACACGTGCCGGTGGCGCGCGCGGCTTTGCGCGTGATATCGCGGAGTGAAATCGGGTGGACAGTTTTTGCCGAGGGTGCGCGGGAAAAGGCAGGAGGATATCGCGGGAGGCCTTGCCTGTGGCTGACGATACACTCGTGAATCGCTTGTCGTGCGTTTAAGCGACACACACGCGTGAGATCGATCGGACGTCGCAGACGGTGACGACGTAGACGACGACGACGACGACGACGACGAGGACGTTAGTCGGAGTGAAGGATATTGCTAACGTCTCCCGATTCCTTCCTGCTCTTCTTCGTCCAGTGAGAGCCACCCTCGAGAGCGTTAATGCGCGACGCCGTGCGACGTCCGAGTGCCGGATAAATGCGCCGCGGGATCGAGAGTTCCCGTCGACTTCCGCTCACGCAGACGGCACCGAGGATTGCCTTTCTTGGATTTTTCAATCTCGCTGGGTGAGTGTCGTTGCCGCTCCTTTGATCGGAGACAAGAGGTTGATGGTCTCCGCGAGAAGGCGTTACACCAGTTTACACTCTTATATCGGCCGCTCGAAGCACCGGAGACGCTGCGCGCTCGCATGAATGAAATTGATGTCCCATTTAAATTCAATCGACGCGGCTGAGACGGGTAGGTCGATGCGCTGCCGGGGTGATAGTCGAGAGATTTTAAGAAGGCAGGGTGAAAGCTTGACTCGCCTTGATAAATCGTATCTCGGCGCCTTCCATTGAAAGTCGCAGACGCGAGATAACCGTCAGTCGTCAGGAATTTCCGCAAATCGCGCGTGCATACGGCCCGCGACGGTCGTCCTTTGCAAATATCGCTAGGTGTATTGCCGATAAAAGGGCCGTCGCGATGCTGGATGCCGTTCACAGCGCGCGAGAGAGAGAGAGAGAGAGAGAGAGAGAGAGAGAGAGAGAGAGAGAGAGACGGAGAGGCAAGGACGGAGACAGAGAGAGTTCCAGCTTCATTGGACCGTCGACGCTGTTTATTTACGTCGGTGGACGCGAAGCGAGAAACGGGGTAAAAGTGGGAGAGAAAGAGAGATGGGAAGAAGGAGCGAGCCGATAAAGCCACCGGCCAGCAGCACCGGTTTTAATTGATCCTGCGCATTCTTTATCGGGATTATATTTAATCGTCTGCCGCGGTCGTACCGCGCGCCGGCCACCTACGACTGCTTTCAATTTATCGGAAAACGTGATGGTAGAAATATAATACGCAAGTGTGCGCGCGCGCGCTTTCTCTCTCGTATCCGGCGTTAAAGGGACGTAACGAGGTGTAATCGTTTTAGGCGAGAAATTTTCTGCCTCCCTCAGCCTCGTTTCGCCGGCCGACATTGCGGACTATTCGGAATAACGATTCCGAAGGATGAAAGACACTCACGTAGGGTGCGGGGACTCGTGGAATAAGGAAGGGCGCGGAGGAAAAGTAGGAAAGTCACGTTCGGGATAATGCTCGTTTCGACAAATGGAAGTACGTGTGCGCGCGCGCGCGCGCGCGCGCGCCCGCCCGACCGAGCATGTTCCCGTCTACTCGCTTCGTCTCCCCGTAAAAAAAGGACATGTAGTGGAATATGTGTCTATTATTTCCCGGCTTCTCAGCGGTCACTTTGAATTATTGTCTCTGCGACGGCCGTTGTAAATTGCCGTTACACATCGCGCCGTTCCATTAATCCTCGGACTAATATGATATATATTGGATTGCATAACGCGGTTGAAACGGTATTAGGCTGCCCGTGTAAGACGGAGATTTGATGCTGGGCTTCGAATGCGAAGCGCCGTTGCTACGAACAACGACAGGTAATACATACAAATGTGCCCGGCATACCACCAATTATTATGACGAAAACGCTGTCGCCCCGAATCGGACCATTTATTATGGGAAACGGTTAAATGCTTCGAATGATTCATCTGTGCGAGCGCGACCTCCCCGCGCCGTAGATCGATTCGTCTCGCTCTCGAGTCATTACTGTGATCTTAATTCGAAATAGGGAGGGTAACGAATTGAGACACCGTGACGACTTACCAAATGTGCTCGTCCCATGGACCGACGTCGTTCTCCTCGCTCTGCTATCGCGACCGTCCCTCTTCCACCCACCCTCGCATAACTTCGGAGGCTCGACCATCGGCGTAGCCTCGTTCATCCAATATATATCTATCTATACATGTGTATATATATAGGTGTACATATACATATATACATATATCGATGCAAGCCATAAAATAAATCCGCGTTCCAGGTCTCGTATCGTGGCTTAAAACGAAAACAAGAGAATACGCTTTAAAATCCCATAGAGGGAAAGAATTGATTTGATCCTGGCCGTTTGTTTAAGCCCCCGACACGGCGCAACGAGCGATATTACGGTCCTTTATTTTTCAAATGAGGAACGTAACGGGAATCGAATTTCCGTTGGCAGTCAGCAGGCCGGGGCTTCCGAAATGGTTTCGGCTTCAATAGCGAAATGGAATTTGTTGTCAGTGGCTCGTATTCTCGGCGCTGCGTTTCGAATCGTACCTTGATTTTGATCCGGCATCGTTTATCGTCGAACCTTACCTCATCGATAAGGTATCCTCGAACGTAGGTATCTGCCTTGGGATCGATTTCAGGTCCTAGAGGCTACCTTTCGTCATTAGGCTCTATTATTGATTTTTCGGGCGTCAATTCCGCTCACGTAACGGCAATTTCAGAAATTCTCGAATTACTCCCGTCAGGACGTTCGTCGCAGAACTCATCACGCCCAGGGTAGCTGGCTATTAATTACGGGCCGTCTTAATTACGGCGGCGCAGGTGATGATCGGTGTAATTGGCTGGGATTGCGTAGAACTGTCGGGAAATACGGGGACGTACGACGTTCGTTTCTCACCTCTCGCATTCGGGCCAGCAGCGCGGCTTCGCGCCTCGATATTAATCCCTCGGCATTGAAAAAGAGATTCTAGCGTGCAACGGCGGAAGCGTCCGCGAAATGATATGCGGGGAGAAAATCGTGCCGTTCGTAGATAAAAGTTTTTCAGCTCGAGCGCCCTATCGTTAATCGTGTCTAGTGATCATGATCGTTCGCAGTGTACGAGAGCGCGGCTTCATTTTTCTTCGCATTACTTGACTTTCGAGGGTGCTTGGAAATCTAACCGAGTGTGATATAGTCAGTCTCCTCTCTCCTCCACTTCAAGCATTCTCTCGGCGTCCTCCGCGTTCCTTCACCTCCTCGTTTCCTGTTACCCTCCCCCCTCCCCTCTCCCTCCCTCTATCGCAGTTTCGTTTTTCCCCAGACAAGCTCGCATTCCCTTCGCGCAGCGCTGCGATCCTGTTGACGAATCTCTTATGCATCATCACGGATTTTTAATTACTCGAATTACGCGCGCGAGGATCGCTTTAACGGGATCGACGACGTTAATGATTTCACTTGACGCCAGACTGACTTCGTGAATTTTTAACGACGGCCGTATGCGCAAGATATTCGAGATTTTTCGGTGGCCAGGGCTAATGCCGCCTGCCGACGCCACTGTTGCCCGGCTGACGATAATGCGAAATTAATCTTCACGGCTGGTTAGCGTCATTTCAAAAGCAGCCGTAATTGCGGCGACTAACTAAAATTAATCAACCAATTAGCGAAAAGTCGACGAGCCGCGAGATGCGGCGTTCGGTACATATTAATTATAGCGCCACCCGGGCGGGCTTGAGGTTTCAAAATTCCCTATTTACGGCGGGTGTGTAATTTGTCGAATTATCGGCAATTTACGGCATCGCGCAAATAATTCCCGGGGGTATTAAGATATTAATTTTTTCGGGGACGACATCCGGCCGCGTCGAACGCCGCTGAGATTGAAAAATATTGAAACTTTATTTCGTCGAGGAATGAGGTGTACAAGGAGGGTCGAAGGCAGGGAGAGGGATAAAGAAAGAGAGAGAGAGAGAGGGGGGGGGGGGGGGGGGGGTGAGTGCGTAATTACGTTCTACATCCGAACTAATTTTTCCGCCTTGGGTGGCGCGAAGAGTCCGCGCCCGGCGCGAAGACGGCAGCCGGAAGTCAATCTGCGCCGACCGGAAGTGATTCGCAGCAGTGCCTTGCCCTCCCCCACAGCCAGCCACGTCTCTACGCCGCTTTCAGTTTCACCTTCGTCCGTTTTCGCGGCAACCGTTTCCGATGTTGCGGCGACGGCTTTTCCGGTCTCGGCTTCTCGTCTTTTCCAACTTCCTCCCTCGCCAGTCTCGTCCTCCTCTCCTCCACCCCCTCCGCGCCGCTCAGTCCGCTGGCATCCTTCTCCTTCGAGCACGACGGAACGTAGCCAGGACGAAGTGAGCGCAGGACGAGCCGAGCGGGCGAACCGAACGTTGGCCGCGTCCAACCCTAAATGAAATCCCGAAATTAAAGCCGTATATTAACCCCACGGCGTCCCCTAAATTAAAAAACAACATTTTTACGGGCGCAGCCGAGGTAACGCGCGTCGGGTCCGAGAACGAGTCCACGACCCTTACGCGCTACCTTTCCCAGCCCCTTCCGCCCTCCTCCTCCTCTGGCTCTCGTCAACCCTCGCACTCTTCGCTCCCCTCCTCGCCTTGCCTTTCCGCCCCTCTCCTCGTCCTCGACCACCCCCGCCGGCGACCCCTGCCACCCGCGCCGGGTTACCGGACTCCGACCGCTATTCTATTGTCCGTAAATTGCGTTTTTAAATTCGTCGGGGGTTGGGGCACGTGGCCCGGTTAGGCGACCTTCCAAAACCTATACGCGACTGCCGATCTCGCGCCGGGCGCGATTTAAATCCGAATGGCCGATCCTCGGGCTCTCTCTCTCTCTCTCACATCCGCCGGTGAATAGACAGTCGTTAGTGCCCGAAGGTTAGTCGACGAGCAAATTTTGTTTCGGGCGCGAGGAGTTACGCCGCTGATTGAACCTCGACGCCCGCACTCCCCCGCCCCCCAGTTCGCCGGATAGAAATTCCTCACGGGTATTTTTCGCTTCAAATTTTCGATCGCCCCGGCGAAATCCGTTTCTCGCCGACGCCTTTTCAACGAGCCGCGACGATGTGGCGTGACGGCTCGAATATAAAGGGAGAAGGAATAGGGTTGTGCGAGAGGCAGATGATGCGAGAGAGAGAGAGACGTGCGGGTGAAAGTAACTGAGAGACGCTCGTGTCGGCAAATAGGAGAAAGGGAAAACAACGGTGTAAAAGTATCAACGTGAGGCGAAAAGTAAGAGCGAAGGAAAGACTTCACGTATCCGCTGCCGCGTCGGCTCCTGCGTATTTTCGGGGAGGGTAGACGGTAGTGAAAGAATATCGGTGCCGGGGGTAGAGACACCCCGGGTTTTGCATACTTCGGAAATACGTCCGCCGGATTGGGTAAGGGTGTATAATGGAAGTTGAAATTGGTTGGGCCTGTCCTGACTGGGCAAGCTCTACCCGTATACGAGCTATCGGGGGAAACGCATTCCATGCCGAAATTGCTTCGCACTACGATCCAACGGAATATACAAGGTTCTGGGTTTGAGGTTAGGTTTTTCGCGCGTCAAAAAATACGCGACCGTACCATACGAAGGCCCGTGCGTGCGTGTACACATACGCCGATCCGCTCGTTTTCATTCCCTCTTCTTTACACTCGCTCCCTCACTCTCCCTCTCCCCTCCCTCTCACTCTCTCTCTCTCTTCATCCCTTTCTCCCTCTCCGCTACTCTCATCCCGTCTCTTTCTCCTCCACTTTTCGTTTCGCCTCTGTCTGTCTCGCGCCCGAGGATCGTTGATTAAAACCGCCCGTCCAATGTGCAAAGAGGAAGGGAGAAGGTGTAAGAGAATGCTAGAGAGAGAGAGAGAGAGTGAGAGGGATGGAGGGTGATGAGGAAAGCGAGGGGAAGGAAAGTAAGAGAAGGCGCGAGAGAGAGATTGAGTTCGCGAAAGGGTGGAAGGAGGGTGGAAATGGGGTGGTCGGAAGGAGGGTGCGGGTGCCGGAGACGTGTGTGCGCGCACTCGCGCGCGATTGCAAGCCGAACGCAAGCGCAGAGAGGGAATTGCGAAGCCGAGGAAGGAAGGCGAGGGGGGCAACGAAACGGAGGATACGAGGGCGAATAGGAAACGGTGGAGAGACGAGGAGGAACGAACAGGGTGGAGAGAAGAGAACCGGGGGGGGTGTTGGCGGGCTAGGAAAGAGGGCGTCCGGGGGGGCGAGAGAGGAGGCGAGCGAGGGGGAGGTGGGTGGGGGGGAGGACCAAGGCGTTGCTTGCTTAATTACTAAAAGCTAATCAATTCCGGAGGAAGTAAAGTTTAAATTGCAAACTAAAGTATAGCCGGCTCCCGGACGTAACCCTGCAAAGCGATATTACCGCTCGCTGCATTCTGCAATTAGCCCGCGGTAAATCATTGAAAGCAAATTATGGGCGGCACCCCCTGTTCTCTCCCTCTTCCCCTCTCTCTCTTTCCCTTACTCTTCCTCCTTCCCTCTCTCGCTCTTTTTCTCTCATATTGCGACGGCTCCTGCAGTTACGAAAATTTCCGTAGTGTACCACACCGCCCACCCCCGCGGCCCTCCTCCCGGCTCTCCTCCCCCTCATCGCGCAGTTTCGTGGCTCGATGGAGCTCCGACCTCTCCTACGCTCACGTTACATCGTCTAAACTGCCTCTTTTCCGCGATTTAACGAAAGTCAATTTTGCGCCGTAGGTAGTCGTCTTTCTCTTCCACTTCCCTCGGCACATCGTAAGCCCGGAATTGGTACTTTTTACAATTTCCCCCTCGATATAGCCGGCCCCGGCCCGATCCTTTTTATCCGTCCCCGCCCGATATTACGCCCCGACAATAGATTAAGCCGTATGTCGATAATATTATCGTTTAATTACAAGTTCGCGCGCGCCGAGAAGTGACTCGGATCTGCTCTCGGGCCGCGGATACGGCTATAGGTTACTCTGTGTATCGCGATCATTCGATGCGTTTCGCTCGCTCGATATTCATCGGTATCGCGATTCTTGCGGCCGATATCGGTATCGATTTCGTCATCGGCACTGTGCGCCCACCGTCGGTGGCAGGCGGTCGGTGGCAGGCCGTCGGTTGGCAGGCCGTCGGTTGGCAGCCCTTCGTCCGACGCAAATAATCCCGTTCGCAGCCGCGATTAGATAGAACGGGGCCGGAAGCGCGATGGCCAAAGGGAAAATGTCGCGGATAGCCCAGGAACGGGAAGACGTGTTGGCCGACGCGAGGGTGACAGAACTCCCTGGCAGGAGGGTAGGGGTGGGTGCTGCGCGGGTACGGAGGGGGGAGTAAGTATAGAGCTGGAAACAAGCAATAAAATCAATGTCGTTTCCGGCGATTCAATTCGCAAGACACATCGCACAATTTCACATACAATTTTACGGCAGAACGGCCAGGACTCCTATTTACTTCACGGCTGTCCTTCCTGCTCACCGCTTCGCGCCCTCTTTCTCACTCTCAACTCTCTGGGTCTCTCTCTCTCTCTCTCTCTCTCTCTCTCTCTCTCTCCCTCTCCCTCTCCATCCGACTACCCCTCACGCCAGCCAGCATGCTTCCGTCCTTCCCCCTTTTCCACTACGAGTCCTGTCTCCCTTGTCTCTCCTCCGCCGTCTCATTTCTCTCCGGTACTCCCTCTCGCTCGTTCGTTCTCAAATCCTTTGGAAAAACGCGGTCCCACAATGATATCGGCGAGATCGATGAGATCGAGTCCTTTGGGATAAATCGAGAGAGCGACCGTGGAAGCGAGAGGAGGGGCGAGGGGCAGGGAAGGAAGGAGAGGAGAATGTCGAGGAGGGAAGGGCATCTTGCGTATTTCCTCGAACGGCCGATAGATAGTCGATAGAATACGACGTCGGGGGTGGGATGGAGTGCGGGAGGTGGAGTTGGCGGAGAAGGTGGAGGATCGGCAGTTTCTTAACGAGGTGTCGCGCGGTAATTAACGGCAGATCTCCCTTGGACCCCGCTTTTCATGACGCACGTCGCCGACGACTCTCACCGTAAACTCCGGGACGAATCGGTCGTCGTCGTCGTCGTCGCTAAGTCGCCGCGGCCAACAGAGGTGGTGCGCGTCATGGAAAACGAGCCGTTTCCGTGTTGGCACGATATCGCTCCGTGCAAATGCTCGCCGCGAGTCTCTATTCGGCGAATGCGGGACCGGGTCGGACGTGGCCGATAACGAACCTTGAATTTCTGAGATAATATGTTTGTCCGCGGTGCAAACTGCCGGCCGGGAAGATCTCCTTTCGTTCGGGCGACACGGACGGAGATAGAGAGAGAGAAAAGGAGAGGGAGTGAGAGGGAGTGAGAGGGAGTGAGAGGGAGAGAGAGAGAGAGGGGGAGAGAGGATGCGGCGAGGATAAGAGAGAAGTCGAGAGTCGAGCGTGTCTCGCGATCTGGACGACTTGTTATTCAAATATTTGCACGGCCGAGCGTGAGTGCTTTTTCGAGTGGCAGGCAATCGTTGAATACTGTTTGCCGAGCCGGAGTCGGCGCTTAACGTCGCAGCGCGTTTAAGAAACGCAATCAGGAACAGGCGTTTTGATCTTCAAATGCCGGAGACGCACGGGGCGGGGGGGGGGGGGGGGGTAGATAAGAGAGGAACGCGGGCCGGACGGAACGGTAGACGAGGCGCACTCGGTAATGAGTCGTTAATGATTTTGTTCCTCGTTAATCACGGGACGTTATTGCTCGATCTCCCCGGCACCGGTCCCGACTTCCGCCCGACGCCGATACACGGACTAGCAGCGGAATACTGAAATTACTCGCTCATGCAGATTAACGAACTGTTTTTCTTCGTTAGCTTAGCTATGATAATAAATCGCATCGTCCGGGAAAAGGGGTGAAGCGAGTCTTCCTGAACCCGTCGGCGTTCTATGGAATACAGTTTCGGGCGGTACACTCTAATAAATCCTCCGGAATTTTGTTTCCACCCCCCTTGCGCGTCTGCGTCTGCTGCGCACCTACGTACGTACATATCTATATATACGCATATACGCGTATCGTGCGGACGATACAGCGATGACGCACGAACGAGAGCCAATATTACAATTTGCACGAGCGAAAGATTCGTACTTTGACGGGAACGAATTAGCGGTGTTTGGACGGATAATCGGCATTCGCCGCCGTTGAAGGCAGCGCTGAAAAGAGATACCGACGAGCTCGGCGCGGATGAGGAGGAGGAGGAGGCGAAAGGGGGCGGCCGGAGGCGGAGGAGGTGGCGCAATACATGCCCGATAATAACGGAACGTTTTAACGCCACAATATAATGACAGTCTAATTAGAACTCGACTCACGATAATTGCGTTCCGTTCGTATTTAGCTTCGTTCTTAATGGACTTGCTAATGAGTTCATAACGCGTGTTTGTAGCTGCGTTCCTCTTCCTCTAATCTCAGCCCCTCTGCCATCTATACCCGCCACCCCGACGACACCCCCCTCTCCCTTTCCCCTTCAGCTACGCCAGCCCTCTCCTCTGTCTTATCCTGAAAGCTTCTAACTACAGCCTCTGTCTTTCGGAACGTATCCGTACCCTCCCTCGCCCCTCGCTCCGCTTTCCCCGCCTGCCTACCGTCACCCTTTTAGCGGCACGTCGGAAAAGCAACTCAGTCGGGTTCATTTATCAATATAAGCGTCGAGTTCATTGGCTGGCGCTAAGCTAATGAAAAATGAAAGAGACCGAGTGCGACTATCGATGCGCGACGGTAATCTGTTAATTTACGCGCCGAGCCGTAAGCATCGACGTACCCTGTCGCTGCGGGCTCTCTCTTTTTTTGCCTCCTCTCCTTCCACGGAGCTCGGGCTGCGGTTCTCACTTCCTCGACGAAACCGCACCTGGCTTCTTCGACTTCGCTCGCGATAACGGCGAGACGATGCGAGCCATGGCCGAAAGTGCCGTACGATGAAAATTCATGGTCGGCTCTCGCAGGCAAAGATATTACGGAGGTGGGAATAAAAGGGAAGAGAGAATGCGAAACGATTACCAGCGCTTGTCAGCGAGACGAGAGACCGTCTCTCGCGTCATATAAGCCGGGAACTAGACTAATAGTCGGAATGCACGCGCGAAACGGTACGGGCGACGTGCGTTTTCCAGCGGACGCTTATCTGAAATCGGAGGACGGATTTGCAAAGTGGGCACGATCATGCGCCGTATGTCACGGCTGATTAATATTTGCCTGCTCGCGCTGGGCCAGTGTCGTGCTCTGCCATGCTGGCTCTGTCATGCTGCCGGTTCTGCCCCCGCCATGCTGCCATGTCAGTAACGGTAACCGTGCGGTCGCAGGATTTCCAGGGCTGCTTTGCCGCACGCAGGCCGCGCGCTTGTCCGCAAAATTATAAGAATTACGCCGTAGAGCGGAGATGAGACGGGGGCGGTCTGGCTTGTTAATCAAGGCTGGTGAAGCTCTCTCTCTCTCTCTCTCTCTCTCTCTCTCTCTCCCTCTCTTGAGTGCGCTTCTCCTCGAGTGTGCAAGCCTCGGTCTCTCGCATTAATTAATGTTCGGTCTCCTGTCGTTGCGTATTCTAACGTCTCTCGATGGCATGGAAGCCCCGACGATTACGTCGCTGTCACGAGGCGGACGCTGACCGCGATAATATCGCATTACCGAGATTAACGCGACCTGTAATTGATCCGACAGTGAGTAACCACCCTGCACCCGAGCGACGAGCGAGACCGTCCGTCCGTTCTAGGCACGCCTCCCGTTAGTAATTGGAACGACGTCTCCTTTTCGACCGCCGCCTGCTGCCGCCGACCAGGCTCGATTCCCGTAATTAGGGAATGCATATTCCTAATTGTAAGTCACCACCGCTGTCCTTTACGTCCACGTCCGCCTCCCATCTATACCCTCCATACCTACGCGTACGTACATACGGGCTATATGTACATAACGTATCCGCTGTACATGCCGTATGTAGGTGCGCGCGCGCGTGTGCTAGCGAATATTAAGCTCGATCGCGAACTCCCCGAAATTCTCGGAACGCACGCCTCCAAATTGGATTAAAAATGTATTACCGGGCGAGTTATGGCCGCCAGATTGACCGTTCGCTGTTAGGCGTGCCGCGCGCTCCCCGGTAATTGGAACGACGTCTCCTTTTCTGCCGGCCGCGCCGCGCTCTCGACTTTCGAGTTAATTAGGAAATCCATATTCCCGCCCGGTGAGTTACGATCGCGGCGCGGTTACACGCTTCGGATAAAGCGGTGATTGTTTATTTCGGGCCTCGCGCCGCGCCGCTCTGCCACCGGTTTCCCTTCAATTTAATCCTCGAGATCTCTCGATCGCTCCTGGCAACCGGCGGACTGTTTCTCCTAACTCGGTTAGAGAGGACCTTCGACGCGTCGCGATTGTCTTCCCCGGCGCCATTTACTCGCCGCGTCCGGGATTAATCGCAGATTATAATGCCGCGAGGTAGCGGCGATCCTTCGATTACGAACTTCTCGGATAATCGAGAGTCTCGAATTAAATTAGAAATTTATCGACTTTCTCGACGAGCGGAATTGACCGTAGGCGCGCCTCTCCTCCTCTGCTCTCCACTCCCCATGCCTCTGGGCTCGAATAATTGAATCGACGCCTCCTCGGGCCCTCGCCGATTCGGCCAATCGCAGAATGTGGCTACTTAGTTCTGGCGTTGGAGAGATGCGCCTTTCGCGCGCTGGCTCGCTTCATCGGCGCTGGGTAGGTCCGTCAGTCAGCCGAGCCATTTTTCTATCCGCGAGAAGCCCTCCCATTACGCGTCGACCCGTTATCGCGAGCCCGACACTCGAACGCGTCAAATTACATTAGGAATTTATCGAGTTTTGTAACGAGCTGACCATCGCCCCGCTATACCCCGTGGCCGCGCCCCGTCTTTTAGTAATTGGAACGAGCGTCTGTTTTTTGTCGGAGCCGATCACGTGCTCGCGATCGCTCGCAGCTGACGCGCCGATTCGCTTTTCATCCTCGCTCAATTATACCCCCCACCCCTACCCCACCCTGAAAGTACTCTCCTTCAAGACGCACGGCTACTGTAATTGCTCGCCACCGCGCACATGAGGATACCTCGGCGGCGCGTGCGTGTGCGTGACACGGTAACACGGCACTGCTTTACCGGCAAATGTGTTTGCGTTAGATAAGGATAACGGTCTAGGGCTGGCGTATTATGAAAATTAATCGGACAATCCGACCGGACCCCGAAATCCTCGCGCGGATCCGTGGCTCGGATTTTCCATGTGGACGGAAAGGGGAGCAGTGTGTGAGAGGGGGCGGGGGAGGGGAGGCGGAAGGGGTGCCACGGAAGGATGGGGGGTCGTGCAGCTCGAGAAAGTTCGATGCCGTTAAAAAGTTTTTAGTCCAGATGGATCGGCGTCGTGTCTAGCGCCGAACGCGTATACCTAAGTATATCTATATATCGGCCAATGCGCCCGTGCGAAAGTAATACCAATTTCGGTAAATGGAAAAACTATCGAGATATCCTCGGTACACCCCCCCACCCCCTCTCCGACCGCCGCCGTGTCCCCTTCTGCCCGAGACGACGCCGCGTTTCGCCATTTTATCAATCGCTTTTTACACAATTAAAATGTCTCGCCCGAGTAGCCGCAACTATCTATTCCCATCGACGCAACTTACGCATTTCACTCGTTTGTATCGATCGTCCTCTCCTCCGTTCATATTTATAAATTTTCATTCGGAATGCTTGACGTACAAGTGTACTGTATAATTGAATTCGGGAAAAAAATTAGATTATCCTACGGACAGTTTTATAGTCCGCATGCGTATCGCCATGCTCCTATCGCGAATCACTTCGTCGACATTCTCCACGTTAAATTGTCCCCCTCCACTTTCCACTTTTTTTTCTCCTGCACGCACGGAATGTGTAATGGCCATCGAATATCGAAGACACGTTACGAGGCTCTTAAAGTACTTCGCGCTTATATAACGCGGAGATACACCGTACACGGCGCACGTTATCGTCGCCCTTAGAGTAATATCAATTTCAGTAAATGGAAAAAGTATCAAGATCAACGTCCCCGTGACCCTCCTTCGACGGACCCGGACTCCCTCTCCCTCTCTCCCTTCCTCTCTCTCTCTCTCTCTCTCTCTCTCTCTCTCTCCCCCTCACCTCTGTTGCGCGTTTCGAATTTATTGACCGGTCGTTTCTGCGTCGGGGTAAGATGGCAGCGTCGTTTATTCTTTATGCATCTCTCTCTCTGCCCGCTCGGCAGAGAGATCCGATCGGCGCTCCCTTTCTACCTCCCGCACTCTCATCTCCGCCGCTGATGGATCGGTCCATGCCAAACTATTTCCACTGCGAAATTCGCCATGGCCATGCGCGCCGCCGTCGACGGCATCGCCGCCGCCGCCGCCGCCGCCGTCCGTTACTTACCGTAATTCCCATTTTCGACGCGCCGGATCCCACACGAGCACGCGCACGCGCTTTCCCCGTTATCTAATTTAAAAGCCACCTTCAATTAAACGTCCGCGTCATTTGCCTGAAAGCACCCCGGAGCACCTGTCTGACCGAATGTCGACCGGGCGGGACGATTATCAAAGCGGGGGACGGCTCCTATATGGGCTGCCGGCGTTAAAATATTGACGGCGAAACGTACGAGCGATGAATATTTACCGGATGCATCTGTTGGCCGCCGAAGGGCTCGCACAGTCGCGCGTTTCTCTGCGACCGATGGGTGGAAAGAGGAGGGGGGGGGGGGGGGCTAGGGAAGGAGGGGGGCGGGAACCCTTTCGGCGCGGAGCGCCCTTCTGGCCGTCCACCTTTTGCACGTGGCCCGAGGAACTTTCGGCTCGAGTAATCCGCTTGCCTCCCGGCTAAGATTGGATTTTTAATCGACGAGCACTCGCCGGAAAATAGCCACTTCGCTCGGGCACGTCGCGTTTATAACCGCCCCGACCACTCCTGCCTCTCTCTCTTTCTCTCTCACTCACTCTCTCTCTCTATCTCCCACCCTCTCACCGGCAGCTCGCCTTTCTCTCTGCGTCTCCACGGCACCCTTCTCCTTCCCCGCCCATGTCTTTTCTGCGGAACTATCGTCCTGCCGTGACTTTTTTCCCTCGCTAACCGTTGGGGAGAGAAGGAGTCAAGGCCATGCGGCCGAATCGATCACTGACTGACCGTTCCATTCGAATTTCTGAGGACACGTTTCTGATTTCTCTTCCCACGCCTTTTCCTTTCCGACCTCTCACCCTTCTGCGGGGAGCTGATTGTTTCTTATTGCCCAGAAGTGATTCTCTTACGTTCCTCATACGTCCTCGCTCTGCCATCTTTCACCGCAACGTTGTTAAATAACGTAATTGTGCCATTTTCGTTAATTCTGGTTGCCTTTCAGCTCGGTATAAAGGGTCATATATGGATCGTTCGCGGATAACCTAACGCCCAGCGTAAAAATTGGGGCCGACGCGCCATTCGGAAGATTAGAATCTAATAGAATTTTCCCGGAGCACGGGATAATATTCCATCAAAGCATTAGAAGGTGCGGGGGCGGTCTCTTTTTCCCGATGGAAACGGCACGGAGGCAGGGGGGAGGAGAGGTGGTCCTGAACAGCGGTAGCAGAGTCGAAAAACGACTTTCGCAGCGCGTCGAGAGCGGATCCTGCCTAGACGTGTAGTAGCTGGGAAGCGTGCCTTACGACGATACTACGGCAATTTTCGCAGCGCGCCTGCGGCAAACCGTGACTCCGCGAACGGTGCTCAGTCGTTTGTTGAGTTAATCCGCAGCCAGGAGCTAATTA
This sequence comes from Anoplius nigerrimus, assembly GCA_914767735.1. NCBI lineage: Eukaryota > Metazoa > Arthropoda > Insecta > Hymenoptera > Pompilidae > Anoplius > Anoplius nigerrimus. Next base: position 835,574 of record OU612080.1, read on the forward strand.
AACGTGCTTCGATGCCGGAAAGGAGCGTAATTGGTAGTTTAATAAAATTATGACTTCGTCGTGCCGAAGGTTTAACGCGATAACGCTCGCTCCTCCTTTGCCAAGCAGGCGCGCGCGATCGAATGTCGCGACGAACTGTCGCCAGTCCGTACATTCGCCTCGAAATTTTAACCCCCCCCCCCCCCCTCCTCCTTCTGCCGCCACGCCTCTACTTAAGGACGAGAGCAGGTCGTCCACTTTCTTTCAACATCTATTTTTTTTCCTCACGACAGCGTTACGCGCACGACGTTATCTGACGCGACGTGAAATTAACACTCGGCATAATGACATCGAACAACGCTCCGACGTCTTTGCATAATTAACGCACTCGTAAACGAGACGTTAACGTCGTCGTAAGTTACGTCGAAATTGTTGGGGCGTTCGAATTGCCGGTTGCGGGAAGGAGGTGGCGCGTTGGACGTCGAAGATGCCGGCGCCGTGGCGATGATGCAATTTAACGTAGCCGGATAGGCTCTCGGATGTGGAACCTTGACTGTACGATTGAAGGATGCGTCCGCATAATGACGGCCATAAAGAGGTAGTGCACGACGCGACGACGTAGGCCGAAAAAGTGTATCCTCGCACGGCGGACGGATCGGGCGCGGACATTATCGTGTAATTATCAGGCGCTAACCGGAGCAGGAATAATTATATCGGAATAAATGTTAATGATCGCTGGCCGTCTCTAGACTGGGCGCATTACGTTCGCTACGGTATCGCGATATCGTCGCGCAACGGTATGAATATTAATCGCGCCCGGTGTACCTGTTCGTATGCGCTTCGTATAATTAAAGTAGACGGGGTCCGTCCTACGGGAAAACTAAATGAACCGACGAGACGCGTGATCCTTTACAAGACGGCCGTTTCAGCGCGTCCGGTCTCTTTCGTTCTCTCTCTCTCTCTCTCTCTCTCTCTGTTTCTCTCTGTCTTTCTCAACTGACTTCACAGCCTTTTCCTCTTCCGCGTTAAATGGGTCGTCGGTTGAAAAATCGCGCCCCGGCCGCGATTAATTGTGACGGGCACGGTGCATGCGTGTGCGCGACTACGGACGCGGCTATTATGCGAGCATTGTATAGTTAGCCGGCAGGGCTCGTTATCGTTATCGTTAAGACCGTCCGCTTCGAACTCGGCTCACGTCTCGGATTTCTTCTCCCTATCGCTTGTTCCACCTTGGCCGCATCGAATTTTTACGGACTTCCGGATAATTGTTTGCCGAGTTCATTCGATTTGCCGATTATGCCATTGAGTCGGCGCACGGATTTACGTAGTTGGACTATCACGCTCCGTTCTCTTTCCGCTTTCCCTCCCCCTCTCCTCTCTCTCTCTCTCTTTCTCTCTTTGAAATCGTCGGATTGGCCATTTTCACGTCCGGTCAACGTTTACGGCTTTTCATTTGCCACGGTCCCGCGGGTAAGTCCGACAAATTTAGTCCGATTAATTCGCCGCTCCGCCGTTGTGGATTCAATTTGCGACGCGACAGAAAAGACGATCTCGTTTGATCGCGGCTACCTTTGACCGTCTGGCCGAGCCGGTCGATCACTCGTTTTGGTGACAGAATTTCCCGTCGACGATATGAAAAACGTCACTGGGTAAGGTGGGGGGGAAGTGAGAGGGGGGGAGGAAGAGGGTCTTCAATGAGGTTGCACGCCTGAATGCGCAGCGCCCGACGAAGGAAATGGGTATAAGTTCTTTCCTCATCCCGGAACGATCTTTGCGCCGCAATCCAACTGGCGGCGCATCGAATCGCAATGATTCGCTCCTTCCTTGATCACGTCTTATTGTTAACGCTGACTTCGTTAGCGGGATTCTATATGTGCTTCGCGGAGCACGGGTCGTCATCGAGCGGGACGTTAAATTCATTTTGCCGGCTGAGGGGACGTCTCTCCGATTCATTGACTCAGGAATATTTTTCTGGCAAGTAGTCGATAACCTTTATATTAGCCTCGGGAAGCTTATTTTATCGGTTATCTCGTATTAGGATTTCCGGCGATTATGTAAAAACGATATAGGTAATTGCTCGTTAGTACGATGCAGCTGTTGAACATAATACGGTGGAGAGGTATCGAGTGTGGACGGAGCTTTACGTCAAACTGCCGCACGTCATTTCGGCCTTTATCCGGGCGCATATCGCGCCAACGCATCGTTTCTCTGCCATTCGGATCGATTATGATTCCCATTGAGAGAAAAGGAGGGACGTAATGATTGTAGCCGAAATTATGATGCACCGGATGCGTTAATTGCTTTGGCGAGCGAAGGCCAATTCACCCTCTCCCTCCCCCTCCCACTTATCCCTCTCCCCTGCCCATCGTTCTCTCTTATAATCGGATGCATCGCTTTTTCAATCTCGGCACACGATTAATAAGCCGATTATTCTCTCATAATAATCGCGCCGCACGGCGAGCCCACAGCGGATGCATTATTCCCGCGACGCGGATGGACCGAGGGGTGGGAGCGGAAAACCGGGGGAGGTGAAGAGCTAAATGCATCGTCGAATCGTTTTTCGAAATATTAAAATGCGCCTACGAGTCATCGGCGTCTTGCGTTCGCGTCAAGGGGGGGTAGAAACTTCATTTCCGCCATTGCCGGCGTCGATTTTAACGTACGCGCACCCTTCGCGACTGTGTGGCAGGTTCGGTAGACCATTCAGGCCTATTGAGGATCATTGTTGCGCAGTGCGGTAGCGGCGGTAATGGCGATCGAATGAAGCGAACTGTGTCGGCGTCACAGTCTTCAGTTTCAATGGGCCGACGCCCGACTTCTTAAGAAATTCATCCGGGAAGCTTTGCCAATGGGCGAGGGTTACTCGAAAGTATCGACGCGTTTCCCGGGCAAGAAAGTTATCTAGTTAGGAGAGGATGCATTCTAGCTTCCTCGCCCCGACTCGCTCATCAATTAGTTTCATGAGATTTTATTTGGCGCCGCTTATGGCCGGGTGGGGAGGGAGGGGGGCACGCCGGATCGATGAAATTGAACTCCGTCATCCCCGGGGGAGCAATTTTCGTATTCTTATGCATTGCCAATTTTCGTTCCCTCCCACTCGCGACTCTCGTCGCTCTCCTTCCGTAGCGGCTCGCACTTAGGTTACATATTACCGGAGCCGATTCATTCGGTAATTCGTTCGACGACGTTATTCCGTTAGCGGCGCGAAGTTCGGCCTAGACGGATTCTTTCAGACTCGAACTCGGCCCTGATTTTTTCCACCCAGGCCCCGGCTATCGTTAACCGTGGAGTACCACAGGCTTTGTAATGAATATCGATGACCGTGATAATTACTAAACTTGCTTGTTACGCTCTAACGACAGGTGTTGTTGCAAACTACGTTGAACATTGACGGGATAACGATGTAACCGGTACTGGGTTAATGATTGAATGCGAGCCCGAGTATCTGACGGGAGTCGTCAAGTTTTGGATCAATTCGAGTCTGATAGTCGAATATAACACGCGTTACGGCTTTTGACGATAGCAACTAACGGATCCTGACAAAAGCGCGAGCCGGAGCACGCGCGCGTCAATCGGAAATGGACAGAATCCCTTTTAACCGTTTTTATTTAATTCCTTCGCTTCGTAAAACGTCGAATTTAACGAAACTGTTTTTCGCACATCTCTCTCCCCCGGTCTCTCTCGCTTCCTCCTTCCCTCACCTGCATGCCTGCCCGCCTGCCTGCCTGCCTAGCCCCTATCCGACCCCTCCCTCCCCTCGCCGTCTCCCTTTTCATCGTCCGCCGAGATCGATATCCATTTGATATCGACGCGAATTGCGCCACTCCTGATTGGGATGAAACGGCAAGCGCCGACGGTGTTTTTCAATTTGCGTATTAAAAGCGAACGAACGATTAAAATCCTGTTTGGCAGCGTCTTGTCGAACGTATCGGCAGGATCGATCGTCCCCGCATTACTCCCGAGAGAGGGAGAGAGAGATGGATCGGTAGGCGCGATCGGGCATTGGGCGAATAAATATTAAGCGGCCGATCGATGCTTTCCGCGTGCCCGTTATTATTATAATTATCGATTGACCGTCCGCCGTGTGCGCAGCAATGAGTTAATACCCGCGCCCGGCTAATTTGCAATGCCATTACGGCTCCCGATTACCGTGCCCGCGCACTTCCCTCTTCTGACGCTGCCCGTAGGGCCCCCGTCTGCTCGCCATACTCGCTTACTATACCCACCCGGTACCTATATACGCATCCGCACACACACGCTCGACGCACGCTCGTCCGTCGCACACGGCCGACGCACACAGCTCGTCCAGCGTACTGGGCCGATTATCCAGAAGCCATTCAACACGCTACTTTCTTTCTTTAAATCCTCCGCCCCAGCCGCCCCTCCCTAATCGCCCATATAACCCTGGCACATAATACCGTGTCGTGCGAAACTGCCGGGGTTTCGAGAATCTTTTTAACCGCTAGCCCCCCCGCTCTGAAGCTCGGCAACACCCTCTGCCAGCCCACCCGCCCACTGCCCGCTTAAGATTCCATCGAGCGTGAACGCGAGATTACGGAATTTTGCATCGGCTGCGTCGCCGTCCCGCTCGCCTATCCCCATTGCGATCCGTCAGATATTAAAACTGATTCTCGTGCGTGGAACTTTTCGCGACCGTTATATTGCTGCCAGCCGAGCAGCGACGTCGCTCGCTCTCGGCAGCTTCTTCCTTTTCGGCGGCCGGAGAGAAGCGTGCGCGCTCGACGTACGGAATATTATCGATCATGCCAATTTGCGTCGGATAGAATTGCGTGTCGGATAATATTGGATTGAGTAATAATAATCTTCTGGTCCTGTCAGTGTTTGCCTTTGGTTCGTAAGGCCTTTCCTATAAGCTTTATTTCCGTCAGGCTTCGATCTTTCGTCATTGGGCCGTCATCGGGAGATTTGTCGGCTCGCAATTCGACGGACGTAGTTGACGATGTAGGTCGGCCGCATCGAAGCTTACGGTTTAATGTGGCGTCGGTGTAAATGCGAATTTGTAAGCGTCACGTCGAACGTCGTCGCGTGACACCTCGCCCGACATTAAAGCCGACTGCCGCCGGCTCGCTCGCCAGATACTTCCATAAGGTACAGTTTCCCCATCCAGAGCGCGAGCCGAGTTTTGATAGCGCGGCAAATGTATCGATTCGATTGATTCGCAGTTTCTGGGACTGCGCCGCCGACAGTTTTCCTACTCTCCGACGACACGATCCGGGCGTCGCGACAGTTTTGCAGAGCAAGAATCGGCTGCAGGGAGGGCGGGAGCGAGGGTGGGAGGGAGGGCGAGTGTCGTTCGAAAAGTGGGACGACAGCGTTTTACCAAAATCTAGAGCAATACACGTATAACGTTTTTTGCCTCCTCCGGGAAGCTCCGGGTATAATACAATTTTCACGACTGGCCTAGAATAACAGAGTTGACAGAGCGGTCGATGCGTGTCTAACTTTTATCCTTTCGATTAGAGCCGAGTACCGATAAACCGATTCGATTTTAATTGCTCCCCCTCTATCCCTTACCGACGGCCGCACCGAAAATCGAGAGTGACACTTTCATTTCATCGGACGAGAAAGGTACGACGATCGTTTCGAAGCTCGATTCTCGTCATCCCAGCCGGATTCTCGCCCCCGAAGGCGGCGTAACGTATGTGTACGTACGGCGGCGGCGGTGCGCACACGCGGACTTTCAAAGTCAATTTTCGGGATCTCATTTGGAAAACATAACCTACTTCAGACAGTATTTACGGGTTCCATTAGGTAGCTGTCAGCGTGTGATCCTCCGCTGTCTCGTGCCGTCTGGTGTTACGACGGCGCGCCAAAAGACGCCGGGGTTGCGCCTTCTGGGGAGCGGCGCGGCTTATGGGATAGGAGACGTCGCCAGGGCCGTCTCAAGTTCGCTCGCCGTCCCTAACATTCCGCCATCTCCGATCGCTCTGACCGATAATAACTCTCTTCCGCGCGGCTACCCCGACAGCGGCGCGAAACAGTTGTATATTCTCGTCCGGACGAGAGCCTCCCCATCCGAGGAGCGTCTCACGCGTCAATTAGGTGGAGATGCACGGTTCGTCGGGCGACGAGAAAATACAGGGCGTCACGCGGGGAGAGCCGATTAGCCGTGGATTTCGATGGAATGGGCAGAGTCGAGGATCATAAGTGATCGGTGGAAGAGAGCCGAAGGTCGTTGCACCGAACCGGACGCGGCCGGTGCTACGTGGGCGGTAGTGTAGACATCGACAGGACGCTGTCTGATTAATTGACAAACTGACGGATTAATCGGGCCGGCCTCTCGGCGCAGCACCGGCTCGCTTTCGGGCCGGCTCGTCGAATTTCAGCGAGATCGTTTCTCCTTGATGCGCGCCCGCGATCCTCGGGCCCGATTTGGCACGAAATAATGGCGGACGCGCGCACGCTTCCGGCAATCAGCCGGTAATTCGTCAAACGGCCCGCGCGAAGTCGTCTCTCTCTCCCAGAGCCTGCATCTCTCGAGCCGCACTCCGGAGTTGCACTCTCGAGCTTGCCACTCTCGAGCGGGAGAACGAGCCTGCGCCCGGGCCGATGTCTCGCGGCTCGAAAATCTGCTTCTCGCTCGGCCGAACGTGTCGATACAGAGTATTAATTTTCCCTAACTCGCCCGGCAGCCTTCTCCCTCGTCTCCGATCGTCCGCATCTGCCTCCTCGCTTCCTCCGCAGGTCCGCTCCCGCCCGCTCGCCGCCCGCTCGCCGCCCCGCTCCGATCCGTCGAACAATGTTTTCCAATTAACTTTATTCGAAATCGAATGACCGCCGCCGCGCTATCCTTTTCCCCTTGCTCGGCTTCCGTTCCATCTCCCGACCCTCCACCCCCATTCCCCTCGCCGTACCCACTCCAACTACTCTGCGTCCCCACTTCCCATCGCATCCCCCCCCCCCCCCCCCGCTGCACTTCCACCCCCTCCCCCGTCGCCCCACTCCTTTGGCCAGGGTCGCGCGCCCGTACGCGCCATAGACGGATTTGATGTGTACACAAAAATGCACTTCGGTCTCATCCCGAGGCCGCGCCGCCGACCGAGGAGAAACTCGACGCGCACTTTTGTTTTATGGCTGAGTGTCTTTCGCGCCGTACTCCCCCCCCCCCCCCGGGTAAACCACCTTTCAATTTGATCGGGCGATTCGCGAGTGGAAACAAATTTCCTCTCGCCGACGTCCTTCGTCCCCACGACTTCACTTACTTCCCTCTCCACTCTACCCCTTTCCGTCCCTCCGTCCCTCCACTCCCCCCTGACCCGGCGACGATCTCGCAGAGAGTATTTATTGGATAGTTTTTCTGTTCCGCGCGATTATAGACTGGAAAGCGGCACCTTCGGCATTGCAAGGTAGCGGGAGGCGATGAGCAAAAAGATCGATCCTGCCGGGCTCTCCGAACATATTAAATCCTTTGCGTGCCTTCCTTCTTCCACTCGCGAAGGAAATGAAAGGGTAAGAATGACGCCGGTGATCGTCATTGACGCGTGTCTCAGGGGGGAGTGGGGTGAGGTGGGGGGTGAAGGTAGGGGATCCAGACGCGGAGGGACGTCGATATAGGGGGATCAGAGGGACGGCGCGGACTGGGAAGAAGAAAGGAGCTCGACGCGTTATTTTAACAGGCCGCCCTTTCGTCCTTCCTCCCCATTCCGCTGGATGCGCTCGGGGCAATATAAAGTTAATGACGTTTGATCCCATAACGTCGAAAGTTAATTCCACTCGGAATTAATACGGAGAGTGCATCCTCGGGTAATGAGATTGCGTTGCACGAGGGTGATGATATAAGGGGTCGGTTATAAAGCTTTGGGTCGTAATAACGTATTGTCCTGAGAGTGGCGAACACGTCTAACGGAAACGGGAGTTGCGACCGGACGGCGAATGGTTGTGCGTAGGTTACGTTACGAAAGGGCTTCGTCGGCCAATACATCTTCATCTTCGGCGTCGTTGGTCGAACACTGAGAAAAAAAAGTTGCGCGCATCATGCGCTGTCAGTAGCGATCCGTGCGTGCGTGCGTGCGTGCGTGCGCGCGTGCGTTACGTGCGAGCGCTCGCTCGCTCGCTCCTTCAGACGTGAAGTACGATTCGTGCTATCCGATGCACGCCCGAAAGAGGCAGAGGCCGCTAATTGGAACGAAAACAAGAGTTAAAGGCGGCTCCGAACGTAGCGGGGCAAAAAATTCTTATTAACGAGCGCCATACCTAACCGAACTTTTTCTTGATTAACGCGAGCTGCGCACTGCAATCGTTCCATTTCTTTCGCTCTTCCCCTCCCCCTCCCGTCATGACGGAATAGGCAAAACTTGCTCGTCGTTACAATGCGCTCCTCCCGATATCCTTGTAGGAAAATGAATCTAGCTCGATTTTGATCAGTCAGTCATGAGATACTGGCTTCCGAATCGCTCGCAGCTAGCAGTTAGCCGCTGAGGAGGCGGAGGTTCAGGAGAATGAGGATGAGGAGGAGCGGGATAAAGCTGGGTTGCGGAAGACGGTGGGCTCGTAGAACGGCGGGCTCGGGGATGGAGTAGCAAGAATCAGAAGGAGATTGGAAGTATGGGCTATACCCTCCTCGGTATCCGAGCGGGTTTAGCTTCCACGACGAGGAAACGTCGATATTTATCGGCAAACATCGTGCGAATGTAAAATTCAGTTTTCGATCTAAATGCACTGGGCTTCGATGGAAGTAGCGAGGGGTGGAGGGTGAGGAAGCCTGGCTATGGAGGCATGCATGGAAGCAGGCATGGAGGCAGGCATCGACGGCGTACGCTTCCACTGCCTCCCGGCACTCTTTTCTCTCGTTCGCACGCTCGTGGTAAAAAGTTTATCGTGCGTTAAAACGGCCCAGGTCTTCATTGGTAAGCCGGGCATTAAAGGGCTGGCCCCGGCGATATCTCTCTGCCGTCGATATTACATCACGGGGGTCGCAGCCAGTGAGGCAGGCCAAGCGGGCAGGCCAGGCAGCCAGGCCAGTGAGCCAGGCCAGTCCCCTTCAGGACGATTCCGGTATCGTACCGTTCGACCGTAGGTCCGCTCGAGTTAATAGGCAAACCGGACTCGTTCGATTGACCGAATTCGAACTGAGACGGTCATCGTGCGCCCTTTGCCCCCGTAACCGTCGACGATTGATATTTTACGGGATCGACAGTATCACCGTTCCGTATCCGTCGGACCAGCTCACGCCACGCCACTTCTCGACCTTTCGTTATTGGTCGAAAGGATGAATTTGGATAGGAAGCGTCGCGCAATTTCGCTCCCACGCTCCGGGAGTTTAACGTTCGTTTAGTCCTGCAGCATTGTCGTTCACTGTCCCCTCTGTCGCAGACACGAGGCAATATGCCGCTTTAAGTTGCGTACCGAATTAGGCGCGGCCTGTTTTCGGTCGTACCCCACACCGTCTGCCGGCTTTATCATTTCCTTTCGTGAACCGCAATTCGTCTCGCTCTCTCGTTTCCTCTGCCGTCCATGTCGCTCCGCCTTTGTCCCCGCCAAGTTTCGACGTCTCGCACCGAGAATTCTCGTGCCGGCCGCTTAATCGAGCCCGATGCATGCCGCGCGCGGCGTCAGTTTTTTTTTTTTTTTTTTTTTTTTTTTTATTAGAACGCTGTGTAGCTGCCCCGACGGCGGGTAGCAACCGCCGTCGATCGACTCGTTCGCGATTCTTGCGTTTCGGCGGCTCTCAATATATTTTCCTCTCCCGTTTTGCAGAAATCTGCACCGCACCTTCACCCTCGGCGTCGGCGTTTCACGTTTGCCGGCCCCGCTCAATTCGGTTCGGGCTCTCCTTTTTTCGCGGCGCAAATATTTGCACTGGTCCTTGCTGTTGCCAACGTAAAATGAATTACTTCATTAGCGAGCAAAATTGCCGGTTACAACAAAGACCGGGGCGAATGGCGAATTGCCGAGGGTGGGTAAACAATTTCGAGCAAGAATGAAACTTAGGTACTCGCTGGGGCTACGGGGGCAGGTAAAAAATGAAAAGTTGCCGATCTAGGCCAAAGATTTGTAACCTGCAACGGTAATGAAAAATTAATCGTAGCCTCTGGCGTTCGTGCTATTAATGCTACGCTGACAAAATATTGAGCCCTTTAAAGCTCCCTTAATACACTTTCATGTTAGAAAAACGTCGATACCCTGCGTCGAAAAAATACGCATTATTCTTTAGTGGCAGTACAGCTACCGATAAAAGCACGAAAATTTGTTTCTAATTTTTAGCGTAACTCGGGAATTATGTCAAAACACGTTAGTAACAAAAACTGACAAAATATTTTACAATCCAGTGATAAGCCAATAGCTAATAACATGAAAAAGTGTTTATTCGTAAAATGTTTGTTGCTAATCATTCGCCGTTACACTGTCGAAATTCATTCCGGTATCGTCTGACGACCATGACGTCGGTTGGCAGAGGCAGCCAAGCGCTGCGAGGGTGAATCCATCTGCTAAGTGCGGATAAAATTACCCCTCGATTCCCGAGCCATCGGTCCATATCCCCAGATATCCGGACGTTCGTTTCTCCACACTCGGGTAAATAATGCAGACTTCGCCGGGCGGACTGATCGCCGGTCACGTCTGATCCGTGGTTCTCACCGCCGTGCTTCATCGGCGTATCTGGTACATCCGATTACATCGCAATGCAATTTCCTATGCAAATTAACGTCGTCGCGTCGATTGTCGCGCACGATATATTTCCGATAATTACCGAGAGCGTAAAATATTTTTCGTATCCGATACGTTTTCGCACCTTGACGGTCTCCCCTTTGCCGACTTCAAAATTCTTTCTAACCCCTCGCCACCTTCCTTCTCACCCCGCCCCTCCAAGAGCCCCCGGGGCGAAATGATTACTCGATTAATTAAACCTTATCTCGGTCGATTAATCGCTTCGATCCCGAAAGTGCAGGGCCCTTAAATCCCGAGCAGTCGGGGAAGAAGCGACGAATTTCGCTGTCGCATTACTTGGTAACAAATTTACCACCCCTGCCCCGCGCTCTTGTTACATCAAGATCAATTCAATTGGAGGGGTCTCGACATCGGCCCAGAGGAGATCGGGGGGGGGGGGGGGGGGGGTGGACGGTTGCGGAGGGGGGGTGGCTAGAGTAGGAGAGCAGCGAGGCCGGCTCGACGCTCGGCTGCACTTCGTCAAAGTTCGCGTCACCACTCTCGACTCTCTCTCTCTCTCTCCCACGCACTCGGCGTCGGCATTTCTCTCTGACCCCTGGCCCCCCGACGTTTCCGGCGACGGTCCATCGCACTTTTCCCCCCTCGTCGCGGAATGCCACTCCTTCGCGGCCTGTCCGCGCCGAAAGTGAGAAGATTTTTTGCTTCCGCCTGTCGAACGGCCGAGGCGAACAAGGAGCGGGAGGAGTCAAAGGGGATGGGAAGCGTGGCGAGGGGAGGTGGGGAGAAAGGCTGAAGGCCGAAGAAGAGAGCAATTGCGACGAACTCGAGGAACCGGGCTCAAGGAGGGAAGGACATGCCAGGAAGAGTGGCGGATGGAGACAGGGAGCGAATAACTGGGGGGGAAAAAGACGGATCGGGCGGGAAGGGGCAGGGAGGAGAGGGGGCGACGGGGTAGGGAGAAACTGGGCGAGAGGGGCTGGGGAAGATAGGCGCGGGTAAGCGCGGGGAGGATACCAGAATCGCGCGTGTTTCCTCCGCTTTTCCCCGGAATCTAATTTCACCGAATGTCATCCCCGAGACTCGAGAGTGCAGCAATCTGCATTCGAGGTTGAATCGCTCGATAGCAATTTCCAGGAAGGAGAGATGGAGAGAGAGAGAGGGAGGAGTAGGAGGAGGGGGGAGTGGGCTCTCTTGCGGGGCGAAGGCGACGGAGGAAGAGGCGGTCGGCGGAATGAGTTGAGGAGGAGGAAGAGGGAGGAATCGGTTGCGAGAGGAAGAAGAGAACGGCGGACGAGGAGGAGGAGGAGGAGGAGGAGGTGGTGGAGGAGAGAAGAAGAAGGAGAGGAGCGGGCCGGGGGGGAGGACGGCGACGAATCCTACGGGAGAGGATACGCTGTCCGTTCACCGGGAAGCTCCGACGAAGTATCGAGTCCTGTATCATGGCGGCTATAATACATTTTTTATCTGATCGAGGGGATCTTCTTTATAGAGGGTGTTCCGTGCACGCTCCTCCGAGCCGCGTATACGCGAGTACGTAGGTATAGGAGGACGCACCCACACGCGTACAGCCCGTAGGCCCGGCTTCTGTCACTGTTTTCCCCTGTATACCAACGGTAAGGCGCGTATCGTCCTCGATCCCACAGTGCTGTATTCCAGCCTGCCCGGCACCCCACCACCACCTTCTTCTTCCCACTTTTTGCAATTTTCCAAGAACACGTCTTTCCATCAGTTACCCCGCTCCCCGCTCTTCCCTTCATTTGGCTCGCCGTTCCACGGCTTTGACTTTTCGACGGTTTTCCCGCATTTAGCGTCATTCCGGCGACAGTGCGGCCGGACAGATCGTAACTGCCGGGCGCGGTGAAATATTCAACGCTAAAAAGCGTCGGCGTCCGAATGGATGCAGGTCGGCCGGCATGCGCGGATTGCGAGGCAGAAAAATGGAAGTTAGTAAATTCTCGAGATATCTTCGAAGTAGCAATAACGACATGATCGATAAGCGCGAGCCGTGAAATTACAACGGGGGCAATGTTAGCCCTGCGTAGAAAATAAAATATCGAATGTATGAAACATATAGAATCCGGGGAGGGGAGCGGGCTGGGCGGAAGACAACAGATAAAATGAGAACGACAAGATGAGGCGAGGAGGGAAAAAAGAGAGGGAGAAGGATAGGAGGATCCGAGCAGGGTATGTGTACGTGTACGTATGTAAGTGCGTGCGCGTGTGTACACGTGGAAGAGAGAGAGAGGGATAGGGCGAATGAGCGAATCAGTGGTTTGTAGGGGTGGAAGTCGGAGAGGGTTGGCAGCGGGAGCGAGAGAGAGTGAAGAAGAAGGAGAGACAGGAAAGAGGAGAGATAGGGAGAGAGAGTGAGAGAGAGGGGGAGAGAGATAGAGAGAGAGAGGGAGAGAGAGAGAGAGAGAGAGAGAGCAGGGTCGAGCGATCCGGTGGGCCGGAGGGCGCTGCAGGGGATTGAAAAGCAATTTCCCCGCGAGGGACGCGCGGTGTGTGGGCCGAGCTTTATATTAATGATCCAGATATATTATCGGACGTGACCGAAATTGCTGTCAAAAAACTCGGATATTGGATCGAAAGGAGATTGCGAGACGGTCGCTGCTCTTCGCCGCGAGACCATATATAGGTATACAGGGCGTATATCGATCGGTCATCGGAGGAGGATACGACATCGATCAAATTGCGCGGGAAAGTCAGTTCGCGCGACCATTTCCCAGCTCTTCGCCCGCTTCCACGCCTGCTTCCTCGTCTCCTCCCTTGTCCGCTTTCTCTCATTCACCCACCCCCCTTCCCCAGCCATCTTGCCTGCCCACTTGCTCTCGCACGCTCGATGCGCCTCGTAATCGGCGCCAGACGTCACCCTCAGAAGGAGCCGGCTCCGTTCTCTTCATATTGCCCGAATCGCAGAGATATTCTATCGCATTGTGTACAGGGTGATTCACCGCCGGGCGAGGATCGGATTTTATCCTTGAAGGGGGTGGGGAGCTGCCAAGAGCGGAATCGTTATTAAAACTGGCCTAGGGGGGGCGAAGGAAGGGAACTTGGGCCGAACTTGCGAGGAATTAATTTCGGATACGCCACGGGTTGCGCTATGGGTGTGCGTGCTTAGGCGCGTATCGGGCTAATCTACAATTTTGTTTATTCATACGGGAAGAGCCGGGTCGCGGCATGGGACTCAGAGTGCCGGTGGCGATATTTTACGTTTCAGATAATCGCCCGTTCCTCCGCTTCGGGGTTCTCACGCTCCCTTCTCGCGGTGGTGGGGGGAGACGATCGTCGAAGTCGTTCGCGAAATTAGCCGACTGCGCGCCCCGTGTTTATCAAAACCGTAACAACGTGACTCTGGTTTCACGGTTGCGATAAAGCCTGCTCGCTCATTACGGTCAGGTCCGAACAATCGCCGCGAAGAATTGCCACGCGAGAGCTTGCATTCGATTATCTCGACCCCTCGGCACGTGGGGGAGGTGGAGTCCCTCCCCCTTTCATGCGGGTGCGCTAAGTAGCGGGCACTGTCGTGTGTGATACGGACGAGAGCGTTCCTATATGCGAAGCGCGGCAAATGTTTTATGCAGGTACCTGATAAGCGATTGCGCCCTGACTCTCGTTATACCCCGCCTAACGAATGATAACGCACGGGTTCGTCCCTCCCGTGAGATCCCGCGCAACCTCTGACGTAATCTCTTTTCCCTTTCTGTTGCAGCCCGCGCTATGTCATGTCATTCCAGCGCTGACGCCGTTCCAAGGTTGTTCCGAGGCTGACAAAGTGAGTCTTATTGCTGTCAATTCGCTTCTCTTCTTCGCTCGCCGAAACGGCGGCCTAAAAAAATGAAGGGGGCTTAGAGCCCCCGTAAATTCGTTTTAATAACTCCACGGAAGGGCAGATTGCGCGTCTGACTGCGGAAGCGAGCCGTCAAGTTGGGGCGGCGACGAGACGTCAAGTCCGCCGCCTCTGTCTAAACCCCCGAAAGCCCTCTCGGACCGGTTGGCCGGTCTTCTCGGCGAACGGACGGCGTCAAATCTTGTGTCAACTCTCGCGTCAAATTCATTGCGTCCAGTTTTCCGAGTCAGACGATGCGTGTAACTGCGAGCGCGTCCCGACAGTCGAGAGACGGCACCGACAGTTTTCAGCTCGGCATTCATCGTTCGGCGAGCTATAGGCAAAATTTGAATAACGCTTTTTTCGTATCGCGTCATCCGCACTGTAAATCACTCGCACGCGTTAGCGCTGCGAAGAACGTTGACTGCGAAGCGATGGGGGGTCGGTGGGGGCGGATGCTGTAGCAGGACGCTCGTTTCGCAAACGTTGACGAAGGTTTACGATTCTCATCGGGCCTGCCGCGTCGACTCGTTCGACGTGCGCAACCGTTTCGAGTAACTGAACCCGTCTGGTCAGGCAACTCGGGGGAAGGACGTCGACGTCGAGGACGGCGATGACGGCGGCGGCGGCGTGAGGCGGCGTGAGGCGGCGCGCGGCGGCGGCGGCGGCGGTTCAGTCTCAAAGACCAATTTCCGCCAGCCTCTATTTACATAGTTAGGTATACCGAGCGGATAATACGGTCCTCCCCGCCGACCTCGCCGGTCGACGAGTCGTGAGGTTAGCTATCCATCCGGGGCACCGACGATAGGCAGAGTACGCCGTGGCTGCCTGCCGCGGGTAGGCGTAACGAAATTTCCATATCTCCGTAATAGTGGTACACATTCATTAGCCGGCAACGGGGACGGATGGGAATTAACATTCAGCTATGCCGCTCTATATGTATATTTATACTTTCTATTTTAATCTCTCGGACCCCGCGGGTTACCGGGCAATCCTCGCACGCACGCCGTCCGAGTTTAGGTGCCCCCCTACCACCTACCCGGTGTGTACGGTAAAGAGTCGATCTCTGTACGTGTATCGTGCGTGTGTATATAGGTATGTACGGATGCCAGTGGCAGCGGTGTGTACGTTCGTGTAAAGCGGTCGTCCATCGACGATCGATACTTACGCTTTTATCCGCTTTACCACTTTCTCCTCGACTTCCGGCGTGCATTAATTATACGCTTGCCCGTTCGCTTCGATTATTGTCCGAGGTTTCCGCTTCCGACGGACGACCGAGCGAGCAGTGCCGCAGCGAGAGTCGGTAAAAATGTTTCGACGTCTTTCCCTGTTTTCCTCAAAAGTTCCGCAGGGTGCTTCGTACGTCGGGGAGTAGATTGAAATGTAGCCGGGAATGCGAGGGCGGCGGGGTCGAAGGGTGAGATTAATATCTCGCTTTTCGACGAGTGTCCATTCGAGGCCGCGGAGTCGATGGCCGGCAATAAATTCGGTCTAGGGTCGCTAATTTTTAAGTGACGAGACTGTAACGTGAGGCTGCGACGCTCGTCCATTTTTGGATGACGCGGCGTTCAATGTGTTAAAGTGGCTTACCGCCCCCTTGATTGGATTCTATCGTGGCAACAATGGACTATACATTGCGCGACCTGACTTGATCAAGTGTAGGCGCGCGGGCGTTCGAGGGGTAGTCGACGAGAGAGAGGGAGAGAGAGAGAGAGAGGAGTGGAATGAATGGGGTGGGAGAAAATAAGAATAGAGAAGGAGGAAGCGAGAGGGTTGCTGCGGTATCAGACCCGCGCTCGGTGGTGGGATTTGTCATTGAGAATGGTAGGGGCGAGCACGACATTGTATGGCAAAGTGCTTTGCCTTTGCCATTTCGGCATTTAAATCCATCGGCGTGGACGGAGTACGGCCCGGATCGCTCAATGATTTTTGCAGAATTTCTCGTTAGCGGAGATGCGGATCGCTGCATCGCGATTCTTGTCTACCCCATAAATTCGTTTAAAGTTAGACCGCGGCGTAATAACCGTAATACGCGTATGTGCGTATCTGCCTACGTATACATTTCTTACGCGCACTCTGGCACTGTAAAACCAACCTACGTAAATGTAGGCACCGCTCTACGAATGTCGCATTCAATCCCTCGGCGCTTTGTATTTTTCTCGCGACGCCGAACCATTATCATCTCGTTCATTACTCGCCATTTTGTTCTGGCCATTGTCCCGATAACGGTATATCGACCCAATTCGCCGATCGACCCCGAAAAGCGAACATCTATATTCCGGAAAATTAGGGGGCGTTCAAGTTCTGGATACGGCACTGCCCTCCCTCCCTCCCACCCTCCCTCCCGCCCTCCCCCCGACCGCTCGTTATACCCTATTGAAAGATCAGATCCGCGCTTTGGTTTGACCCCGACCGCCATAACGGAAAGAAAGTTTCGCGACGCGGAGGAAAGCAATATCCTGCGAGCGAGTGATTCACAGTATACGGCGCTCTGTCCATTTGCGTGATATTGATATCCGCCTGGGTGACATCGGCCGCGGGGAGTGGTGGTGGGGGGGGGGGGGGGGGCGTCCGGACCGAATTAAATAACATCGGTGGTCGGCCGGCATGGCGAACTCTAATTTCATTTGTATCAGCGGCTCTAACTCGTAGTTTGAAATGAGGGTAGGTGGGTAGGTTGGTAGGTAGGTAGGTAGGTAGGTAGGTATTTCCGAGCCGACGCAAACTTGCAAGCAGCTGGCGCCCGGCGGCCAATAGTGGCGGGCCCAGCCATTTAAGGAGTGTCCAAATTACGTTCGGAAGACGGGCAATTTCTCGTTTATCGCGACGGATCGTGTTGCCTCGCGTGCCTCGAAAAATTTAGCACTTCGACGGGAATTGTACCGGGGTGGGCGGAGGATATCCTGCGGTGACGAAGTTTTTCTAAAGACGAGCAGAGATCTCGACGCCGATAGCGGAGCCGAGCCAACTTTTTTAACCATAAACTATCCTCGCTTTCGTCGCCTACGGATAATGCTATTAAGCGCGCCTTTACACGCGACCCCCTCCGCCGAGGGAAACGTACCAAGACACTCTTCCCCTCGCGACTCTCTCTTTTAACAACTCGCCCTCCCACCGCCATCGACACCTCCCTGCGCCAATAGTGCGGCAGGGTGGAAATCCAATTTATTAGATCGTACCGGCCACGCTGCGAAAGGTCGAATTTCCATTGACGGGCGCGGAATTAACGTGAATAATACCTTTCCGTGTTATTATCGTGCCATAGTGACGAGTCAATTTGATGTTATTCGGTGGGTCGGGGCGCGTGGCCCAGGCCGCACGGCCCTGCTCGATGGAGATCGTTTTGCCCCCTCGAGAATCGAACGTGGTACCGCACGTTGAAGCCATGAGCCACGGTAGTATGTAGCGAGGAGGAATCGAGGGGCGGGGGGCTCGTCGAAGTCGGCGGAGCGAGAGAGGGTGGCTGCCGGGTAGAAAAGGAAGACTATGACGACGACGCCAACGACGACGAAGACCAGCTACGACGTCGTCGCCGTCGTTGTCGTCGTCGTCGTCGTTGTGGTTGGTGGGAGAAGACAGGAGGAGGGGAGAGAGAGAGAGAGAGAGAGAGGAGGAGGATGAGGATGAGGATGAGGAGGGGTGCCGGGGGCGGCGGCGGTGGGCTTGTTGGGAGGGGTGGCTGTACTTAGTTAGCGGACAATGCGGCCCCTAATGAACAGCCAGGGGCGCCCGCCAGACCAGCCACTACCGGAGGACGCCATCTAGTCTGATTGTGAGACAGACAGATTACGTTGCGTTGCGTTATCCCGCGTTACCCTTCGGTAGGTTGCTGCGTTCGTGGCTCGCATCGCGTGGCAATCTCGATTGGGTTACCTATCCTGTTACATCGCGCGCTGCCTACGGTAGGAATTCGCTTGTAACTCGTAATTGGACGAGCCGCCCGTCGCAGCCCCGCCGACGCTTCGCCCGGCAACCTTCGCTCGGCAACCTTCGCCTCGCCATCCTTCCCGGCCAGCGGGCTCTCCCCATAGCTCGCTTGCCAAGTGGCACGATCGCCTTCTTAAGATGCGACCGCGCCGCGCGCGCCGAACAGACGTTTAATTAGACGCGGGAGGCGCGACGAGAGATCGATCCGAAACGGGGGGTTGGCCAGGAGGTGGAGGCTCGCAGCCCTCCCTCCCCTCCCTCCACCTCTCTGCACTCCCAATTTTGCGGCGCACATCTCCTTTCTGCCGCACTCCCGTTTTCCGGCGAACGATATAAACCTGACGCACGGCGGCGGGGGGGAGAAAAAGTCGTTAATAGCTTCTTTCGCATAGGGGCGCGAATGTATTTTCAGGCGGCAGCTACGGGCGGCTACGGGGGTAGCGGGATAATCGGGAAAAAGGCAGACGCTTTATTTGCTAAAGCGTAGAATTGCGCGGCGAAGGAGTTGACCGCGCGGCTGGCGATATAATCGCGGAAATTTATTGTTCCCATTAAATCCGCACTTCGTTATACGCACAGGCCGCGGGGGTAGCGCGGTGCAAGGAATGTATCTCCGGGCGCATGGCAGGGCACCCGACGTCGACGCGGTATACGACGCCGCTCGACGCTGCTCGACGCTGCCCGACGTCGCGTCGCGTCGCTGGGATTGAAACGTGCGCCGCGAATGAGAACCGCTGCCAGCCCCGGCGGTTGTAATTGGATTCAATTGTCCCGCGTTAAATCAGTGACTGCACTCTCCCACGTCCTGCCAGTTCTCTATTCTGTGTCTATCCGTCCGCCACTCTTACGAGGCGGCTCATTCGAATAACCGGCGGTGCGAGGGGGCATGGAAAATCGTCGACTCTTTCGGCACTCCGTCGGAATGGGGTGGCCAGAAAGAGAGATGAAAAGCGTCTGCCGCCGTTCCGGGTCTCATCCGAGCGCTTTTTTCTATTCTCCTCCGCGCGATTTTCCTCGCCGCGATATCGTTCTGACTCTCCTTCTCTCCACTCCCCCATTTTCCCTCTATCCCTTCCCTCATTCTCTCTATTCGCCTCGACTACGAATCCCTCGCACAGATCTTACATAGTCGTAAACGGGGAACGTAACGTTTACGATGTCACTTATCTATCCGTTCACTTCCCATCGAGAAAGGCGCAGAGAGAGAGAGAGAGAGAAAGAGGGTTTACGCTCTTGGTGAAGTGAACGGGATGGGAGAGTAGGGAGGAGAAGGCGAATAGCTGGAAAGAAGAGAGCGAGGGAGGCCATGTGTCGAGGTTCGAGTCAGCCGGCAGCGCGCGCTGATGTTTCGCAGCGTCGACATAGTCTAAAAAGTTACGTTAGGTCTGGTAATGCGCTTTGGCTTTCAGAACCCTTCTCGCCGCGCTCTCCCCAGGAGTAAGAGAAAGGCGTCGGCGTTGGCGTCGACGTCCGCTACGCCGGCTACGTAGGACTGCGAGAGACGTACGGCGAAAGGGGGGGGGGGGGCGTATCGGATAGAAAGGATGCCGTTCGTAAATACCCACCACTCTCGCGTATCGGTAATATTGTAAAGCGTAATTTTACTAATGGCATTGCCACGTTCTGTGTTTTCCATTCCGTTTATACGCTCTCCACCTTTCTCGCCCCCTGACTCGGCCCCGTCTCTCTCTTTCTCACCTCGCGGCATCGCAACCCTTTTCGCCTCCGCATCCGGGGCGCGCGCGCGCGCGCGTGCGGCCGCGAATTCGTGCGCGCGTGCATCCGTCCATCGGTACACGCGGATACGTGCGCCGTAGGTACCCACACGGACGAATGCGCGACTGATGCGTCGGCGGCCGTAGAGCGCGAGCTTGCCGAGTATGGATGTGCCCATACTCTCCGTCCTGACTCTCCTCGTTTGTTCCCCTCCCCCTCCCGCCGTGCCGCTCTGCCGGCGTGCGTATACTCCGTCCGGATTAACGAAAGTGCCGAAGCTTGTGAACAACTACATCCCGTTCGCTGTAACTCCGGCGTGCCGCGCGAACCCCGAATACGGCCCGCGCGGCCTCTACGTGTGGTAAGTATATACTTATACGCCTCGGCACACGGCTGGAAAAGCCCCTTCGCGATCGATGCAAGCAGGACGAGCACTTTCGCGGGAGGGTTGGCGGAAGAGTATTTCAGAGGGACTCGGGGGCTGATGACGATGTCGACGCCGGCCAGACACCGAGCGCAACCTGTCCTCCACCCTCCTCCTCTGCCACCACCCACCCCCCTGCCGCTGTTCCTGCCGCCGCGCCGCTGACTGCTGGCCGCTGCCGGTGCTCCCGTTCGAAAATCAAGGAATTCCGACAGGCTTCACTGTGTCACCGTCCCGACGGCAATTTGGCCAAATTTACCATTACCCGGAACGGTTCGATCGACGTCGATCGACAGAGCACGGATTTGACCTGGCACCCCGCAGTGGCCAATGTCAGAGCGCATAATGTGGGCGTTATGTTAACCGAACGAATCCGTTTCCCCGAATAGATACACGAAAGGTCTTTGACACATGACGGTCGCGACGCGGACTCCTTAAGTTCCTTAGGGACGCACATGTGGTAGACGGTGACTGACTTTATCTTAATACATGTTTATAAAACGTAGCTCTTCCAAGAGAGACCACGTGTGTGGCTGCGATGCAGCGGTGGCCGTAGCTCACGCTTCCAAGACACGCGTCCCTGCGGATTTGACGAGCCCGAAGCTCGGCCAGACTCATTCCGAGCATACGTTTCGATTCGGCCCAGTGTCCGCTGGACGGACGCGAGGACGTTCGGCGTCACGTCTGTCGATGTTCATGAATTCCTCGTAGGCGCATTCGCGGGACATGACAAGAGGCCTGGGGCGTCGCGCCGCCGGGCTACGATCGATGATCGATATCGAGCGCCACTCAGCGATCGGACCCGTAGCTTCAATTACATCGGCGATCAGTTCCAATTTGCTCCAATAAGAGACCCGTAATGTTCTGAGCTACGTCGTCGGTGCGTCTCAGTCTCGAGACGGATCCAAGAAGTCACGTACCCGGCGCGTGGCTTGTCGATCCTCGATCTGAATCCGATGATCGATAGATCCCGGCGGTGGCTTCAGCCTCGAACCTCCTCCTCCTCCGCGATCCGTTTCATGCGTTGCGCGGCTTAGAACCGGCTCGACCGCCGCTGCGAGTGGAATTAATAACGAAATACTCTTCCGCTTCTCGTGTTTCCACCTTAATCTCTTTACGCGCAGCCACTCGGCACTCGCGCACAAAAGCGGAAGACTTTCCATGGCGCGAGGGCGGCAAGTTTAATGAAAATAGTTCTTACGTTTTTACCTGCGGATCCCGTGGGGAGAGGCGGCCCCGGGGGTGGGGGGCTTATGCGGCTCCTTAACGAAGATTCTAATTAAGCGAGCCTTCTAGCAGCGCCGCCGACGTTGCTTCCTACCTTTCCGTGTTCAGCCCCCCTCCCCCTCCCCTCATCCTCTTCACTCCATCCACGGTCACCCTCTCGCACCCTCTCGCACCCCCTTTTCACCGACGTCGCCTTCCTCCTCCGAGATGCGTGCAGATATGCACATGAGTGATAATAAGGGTATTGTTCGAGTTCCGTGCTGGGCGTGTTAAAATAATTACTTTAGTCATTTCGATGCCGTGGAACGCGTTACGGGACGCATTACGCGGACGCATTACGGGGACGCATTACGGTGCCCGACGCACACTGCCGACGACACCGGTCGTGTCTTTGTCCGCGAACGAAAGTTAATATTGACGCGCCGATGAAACTGCGCGAGGGTGTAGATTTCCTTGATACCGATACTGCCTATAGGGCGTATTAATTACCGAATTTTATCGTGATTAAGCCTGACCGCAGCCCGCGCGCTCGCCCGTTGTGTTCTTTATGGGATCGAAATACTAGCCAGTCCGACGGGATGATTATCACCGCGGTATTCGGGATATTAAACAGTCGGCGGTATTTAAAGTGCGCCCAGTGATGCCCGAACGAATCTAATTGCCCGTCGAGCATTGTTCGGCGGGAGCTCGTTATCGAATAATAAAGTTATAAATAGGCAGTCGGGTAGGACTAATAACGTCGGCGGACGGGGCGATAGAGGGAGTGAGAGAGAGGGAGGGAGAGAGAGAGAGAGAGAGAGAGAGAGGGAGAGTGGGAGAGTGGGAGAGTGGGAGCGTCGCGGGGCAATATTTAGATTTAATCAAAAAGCCGATCGTTACCGTTTATGACGCAACACGCGCCCGCCACGTCGTGCCGCGCCTTGTTCCGACAGGCACATTCGGTATTTAACTACGTATCTCCCGGGCGCCGAAGACGGGTGAGACGGAGAGATCCGCCGGCGCAGGGCCGGGACAGAGAGGTGACTAGGTAGGATTCCAATTAGGCGAGTACAATTAATTGACGAGGGGGCATATCCGGTATCCGCTCGTACGTACGCCATTCACGGGATCCCATTAAATCTACACGGGGTGAATGCACTTAATCCTTTCACCTCTGCAGCTCTGTAGCGCTCCGCTCGAAGAGAGGAGACACGACTTGCCCCTTTTCGATTCTCGATACCCAACGACGACGACTACGACTACAACGACGACGTCGACGACGACAACGAAGACGGCGATGACTCTTTCGACGCGTCCGTGTCCCTTGTCAGCGGACGGTCGGATGACAACCACTGATAGATAACAGTGCGTACGCAGAACAGTGATGACGTGCACGTGTATCAACCATTTGCGGGTATTCCGTATGCATGAGTCCGCGTCGGTGAAGGTAGAGGTACGTGGGCATGTGTGCGCGCTCGCGCGCGCGTGTAACGAGCCGAGACATCTGCGCTACATGCACCCCTAGTTAGGAAGAAAACACCTCGTACAAGGCTAGGTAGTTACCAAAGTGATCCGGCATCTGCGGCGAGCGCGACTCTGTGGTTGGAAAAGGAGAACACCTTGCGAGTATGGACGGGTCGAGGTCGGGTATGCAGAGTGGAGAGACGAATGACCTGCGGGCTCTGTTCCTGCGGTATTTAACACGTGTGCCGGACCGGCTGTGATTCATCTGCGACCATGCGTGTCGACATTGCCCAGGATGGAACTATCTTTCAGCTGATACAGGCTATTTTTCGGCCGCTCGTTTACCGTCCTCGCCGAGTCTTCTTTTCTCCCGCTCCTCCCCGCCCCTCTCCTCGTCCAGCTTCCTCGTTATCTGCCCCGGCACTCCGGCCCGACACGTTTTTCGTATTAAGTGTCGTTTCTAATGAACGTCGGACGCCTCGACGCTCGACGCCCGACGCTCTCGGTATGATCACTTTTAATAGACGGATTCGGGTTTTGGCTCGCTTAAGTGGCGCATTACGGGTTCCACGCTGGGTATTAGATGATAGCCGCTGATGGCTAATGGTAACGTGTACGCGGAACGGCGATGACGCGGACGTGCGTGTGCACTTGTGTCAGTCCGGAGTGCATGTGCCCCGTCGTACGTCACGACATCTGCGTCGAATGTAACCCTAATTAGGAAGAAAGTGCTCGGTATCTAAGCGCGTCGTAACTTGAGGGGGAGTCTATCACGTAGCGACATATGTGCGAAACGTGCGGCTGCGGTCAAACAAATAATGCCGCGCGCGCATTCGCTACCTGTTAAGTAACGAGAGTCCTCGATCAGGGTCCGGCAGGTTCGTTAAAGCCCGCTTACCGGCTGACAATTATATGGCGGGGACCCCGGGAGCGTTTCAGAACTGAGCTATCAATGGTCTAACAACTTCCTTTCACGCGGCAATGGTCGCGAGCCTGCACGCCGACGTTCGCTGTGGGTCCCGTGAACTTGAAATTGTCGCACGAGGCTTACCGGAATATCATATTTGCCCTCCTGCCCGCTGCCGGCGAAACGAGAAGGGAAACGGGTTAAGCGATGGATTTAATCTCTTCTTCTGTCTCCCCCGTTACCAGTTCGGGCTCCTCGGTCGCGACAGTTGTCTCTTTTTAGCATCTCTTCCCTACTCTCAGCCTCGAGCTCGAAAGGCAACCCTCTTCTCTCATTCATTCTTCCATCCTCCCTCTTTCTCTTTCCCTCCCTCTCTGTCTCTCCTTCTGGTTCCGTCTCCACTCGACGTTGCTACCCCCTTCCCCTAGGCACTCGTATGACGCGGCGTAGCTGTTAGTTACGTTAAGAGCAACGGCTATAATGAGCCCCCATTAAAACGCGACTTCTGGAATGTGTCCCTGGCAGCCGGACAACGATGGATTATTTTTTACCTGCAGACAACAGTTTGTTCGAGAGTAACGAGACTGCCGCCGACGCCGACGCCGACGCCGCTGCCGACGCCAACGTCGCCGCTGGTGCTGCTTGTAATGGTCTCGCGCTTTCTTTCCCCTCTTCCTTCGTCCCCCCTCTTTTTATACGCCCTCGCATACTTTCTCCCGCTTCTTACTCCTTTTTCTACCCACGATTCGATTCGCGTCTCGGTCCATTCGTTCATATCCGCTGAAACGTCCGTTAAGTCCCCGGCGTGTACGGCGTCGTCGCGTCATTTCGGTCCCTTTCGACGTTCCGCACAGAGTCATTAATAACACGCCGAATGAGAAAGGAATTGCCTGCTCTTTTCGCCGAGGATTGAGAATCTCGGTGATTTTCGTATTCCGTCGCAGTCTGGGCTTAAATCGTTCGAACATCGAACGCGGAGTGCTCTCTTTCTCTCTCACTCCCTCTTTCCCTGTCTCTCTCTCCCCATTTAGGTCTCCTTCAATTATCGGGGTTGCGTTGCTGGTCGTCCAAACGTGAAATAATGCATTTCTCTCGTCCTTTCGCCATCTCACCCCACGGGCCTGCTCCCCTCGGCCACCCCCTCTCACCCCCGTCCTGCCGCCCTCCTCCCGCCCGCGCCTCTATTTTTCCTCCTCTGTTTTATCTTTTTCTTTGACACCCTTTTCACGCAGTAACGACAAGAACGCGTCGGAGGTGGAACGCCGACAGTGCCACGGAATCTCCATAATTCCAGCTTACAGAAAATGACAGCTTTTAGCGTTGATGCACAGTTTATACCGGGTGTATTATTTTAAGTGGCGCTGTCTGTATAATTCAGGACTCGGGGTTCGCAGACAGAGGGAGGGGAGAGAGAGAGGGAGGGAGAGAGAGACAGGGAGAGAATCGTGGAGTGTGCAGAATAAGCGCGGAGAAAACGGGAGCGAGCGAGATGCTGCGAGAAAGTGTATGTTTGTGTGTGCGCGCGCGACAGAGGAGGAGAGAGTGAGCGAGGGTGCGAGAGAGGAGGAGCGAGATAAAGAGGGTAGGGCACGGTGGTAAGGGGAAGGACCGAGCGGGGAAGGTCGACGCGGTAATGGCATCGTCATGTCGCAAGCTCCAAGCCCCAGTGGCTCTCAATTAGGTGAACTTATCCACCGGCAGCCCGGCAGATTGACCGTTCGAACGTGGCAAGGAACCGTCGCCAGACGCAAAAAACCGTCTGTTCCAAGTTCCTGCCAGAGGGGGAGAGAGGCCGCGACGCGGTCGGAAGGTCCGAAAATGCAAATTCCCTCGCGAGTCGCTCGATAAATCTCCTCCGTCCGTCCGTTCGTTCGTTCGTTTCGTTACGTTCCCTCTTTCGCTCGTTCATCTGGCTGCCGCCGTCATTCGGCATTGTCTTCCGTAATCGCCGCCGGCGATACCGTATTTCGCACTTGTAAAATCGAGCCTACGGAAGAAGGGGTGTGCGGTGCCGTTGATCCCGGCGATCCATCGATCCGGCCCTCCATCGTGAATGAACGTGCCGATTCGCGGGAATGAATATGAGCAACCGAGTAAAAGGGAGCTTTAGTTCGATTTCGATCGGGCGCGCGACCCTTTGTAGAATCGACTGCGCTCGCGCCCGCTCTCTCTCTCTCTCTCTCTCTCTCTCTCTCTCTCTATGACACCCTCACGTCGCGCGGCGGAATTTGCTTTATGACACGGAACGAAAGATGGAATGGAAAATTGTTATTCGAAAAATATTGGATTTGAGCTCTTTTATCTCACCGCCGGCGGATTATCGGGGGCGGACTATCGTCGGTCCGAATGATTTTCGGACTCGTTGAGCATGGATTTTCTGCGGAGTATCCGAGTCGAGCCTCCCGATCAGGTTTTCAGCGCCGGCGTTCGCGCGCAGCCGGCTTTGGCGGTGTCGGTGATCGAAAAATTCTCGAGCCATCCCCCTTCCCAGCTACCCCACCATCTCTGCCCCCCACCCGCTCCTTCCACTCGTGTGCCACGCTGACGTCGCGGCGCGTGGATGCCTCGCGACGAGATTCACGCGATCGTAAACCTCGGCTGGCTGTCTTGCCAAGCTTTACGACTAGTCCTTATGGTTTACGAGACGGATAAGCATAGGGGCAGCGAATGAAAGAGCCGAATAAATGGACAAGGTATGAGTAAAATCGATACAGCGAATGTAGAATGAGAGCGGAGTGGAAGAGGAGAGGATCGTGGAAGGAGAGATAAATGAACATGCGGGGAACATTAGGGACGACGATGTCCGCGATAAAGACGCGGAAAACGAGACAGGGCCTGATCGGGAGCGGTGAGTCTCGACGACGAAAGTCTCCCGTCCCGACAATGGCTGTATTTAAGTAACGCGATATTTAAGGGACGATTGGGGTGGCCGTGCGCTCGTTGCGTGAAACCTGCGACGCTGCCAAGGGACAGAGAGAGAGAGAGAGAGAGAGAGGGTATGAGCGAGTGAGGCGTATCGAACTAAAGTGAGAGAGTGAGAGAGAGAGAGAGAGAGAGACACGGTAAATCGGAGCGCGGAATAGAAAGAGTAGGGAGTCGAGGCTGGAGCGAGAGCGAGAGAGAGAGAGAGAGAGAGAGGGAGGGAGAGAGAGAGAAGCAACACGAGAGGCGATAGAGCTAGGCGCCGGCCAAGTTGCGGCGCTGATTGCACCACAAAGGGTGCAATTATGCGGCCCTCCAGCAATCACCGCGCATTCTGCCCGCCATTTGACCCCTCAAACCCCCGTACGCTCCGAGGCCTGTAGCTACCTCCTGCCTCGCCCCTCCGATGCCACCCCTGGTGCCACCCCTGCTGCCACCCCTAGTGCCACCCCTAGTGCCACCCATTGTACCCTCCCAGCAGTCCTCTCGCCCGCCCTCTCCCCCGACCCAGGTTCGACCGTCAACCGCGGCAGATACATCAACCCTCAAACGGGCCACCGCGTCTTTTTATTTAAATGCACCCCCGTCGCTGAATGCCCCGTGCAGTCAATGCAATTTAACCTGGTGCGAAAAAAATGTGTTAATGAGCGATTGTCGCCTCCCTGGATCTGAATGAAAATATCCTGAAAATTGGACCAACCGCCCCGTCTCACTCCCTCTCTCACTCTCTTTCTTCCCCGTAGTCGTTTTTTCCCCTTCGACCTCTTTTACATTTCGCCAGTCTCATCTCAGTCGCACCTTCAGTCCCCCCCTCTGTCGGAGGTGTTTCATTTCTCGCCCTTTCATCTGTTAATCCGCACCGCGACTGTATAGGGGTCGCAGCCGATTGTGCGCACATTTGTACCAATTTCTGAGCTGAAGCGCGAGAAGAAGGCTGAACGACAGATTAATTTCCTTCTTCGCGACCGATCCGTCGTCGTCGAGCGGACGGGGGACGGCTTCTTAAATATCGGGCGAGAAGAGGCGAGAAAGAGGCGAGGAGTGAGCAGCGGGCTGTCATTCGATTCTCAAATATAATGACAGGGTACGGGCACCGATGTCAGCGACTCCGGCTTTGCTGCGCCGCATGTGTGCGCCGACAGCCGTGGCATTGTTTGTGGATTCTTAAGTTATACGAAAACGCTCTCCGGTATCCGGATTACGTTGAAAGATGAGCGAGTCACGAGGGGGAGCGAAAGAAGCCCGCAAAGAGAGGCACAGGGGACGGAGACGCGACGGAGAGAAAGGAGAGGAAGGTATACGGCGGAAGATGCGTTCCAGATGCGTTCTGCGGCTCGGCTGAACGAAAACAGAGTTCGGGCCCGCCGAAGGACACGTACCCTCCCGTCACAGTTCACGGATCGGGAAGAAACTGCGCGAATTGATCCTCCGCTGGCAAAGCAAATACTGCGGCTCCGTTGCCGGCCGGGCAGGCCGACTTATTGTCCTCCGGTAGTTTCGCACGGCCGAGATCGATAGCGAAATTTCCTTACCTTCGAGATTCCGGCCGATACCTACCTAATCCTCGAGAGGTTTTATCCCGTGTACGTTCGGACCGTACTTCACGGCGATCAGAGCCCAACCGTTCCGTTCTATTACGATAATGAGAGCTGTCATTCGACAAAATGGCCCGATATACGCGATTAAGTGCAGTGACGGTTCCCGGCGCAAATTGGCGGGAGCTTTTTCGATATAAGCTCTCTCGCCCGCTTTCGGTAACCGCAGTCGCGTTACGCGCAATTAAAAGCTCCATTATGCAACGATGTTCGGACCGGCCGATACGTTTGATCGCGTCGCCTCGCAACAGGTGCAAAGGTCGAAAAGTTTTTCCCTGCCCACCTTCCCGCCCCGCACGCTCGTCGTCCTCGACGAAATAACTGCCGCGCAAATAACCCCGCGTAGTATCTCAGAGAGAGAGAGAGAGAGAGAGCGGGCGTCGTGCGGCGTCGTGCGGCGCGCAATTGAAAAAGAAAAGCGACGCCGACGGTGCTCCGGTACTCATGCTTGAAAACATTCGTTCTGCCCGACGCTGAAACCTTTCCACGCTTCATGCTCCGCGTAATCGAGAACCTTTTGCCCGGCGAGACGCCGGTATGAACGTGACCATTCATGACAAACGATGCGCGCGCGCGCGAGCTCCACTTCTTGCCAAACTCCGTGGATCGGACGATTTTTCGGCGGAACGCGCGGTCCTCAGGCGAGACAGACCGCAACGTTGCGGGACCACGAAATGCAGGCCTGCAGACGTTGCCGTCGGCTTAAAATAAATTTTCAAAGGGCATCGGCTTGGGCCTCGGCGAAAATCTTTCCCAGCGGCCCGTTTCCGTAATCCGAGGACATTAATTTGTTGGCACGGCGGACTTACGAGCATCTCTCCGGCCTTGGACCCGGTATCCTCGAGGGGCTCTTTGTATTTTCTCAGGTTATCCCGAGGGATTCCTGGGGCGGGTACGGGATATCCGGTTGAAATTTTACGGCCACGGTACCGGCCAGCAGCAGCAGCGGCGGCAGCCGCCGCGTGGAAAACGGCGCGTTTGTGTCCCTCCTAGTCCACAAATATTGACTCATAGATTTCCGTCTCCTTACGCTTCTATCGGCCTGGACGCAGGCACTCGACCGGCTCGGACTATCGTTCCGAGGCAAATTTCGGGGCCAAGCGTTCATCGCCGCAAAAGCGAATATTCCCTTCTCGCTACACCGATTCTCGACCGACGCTCCCACGCCAATTTTCCGCTTCAAATTACCCCTACCGATCGTCTATAGCCCAACCGTTTACGTGAAAAATACCGTCAATACCATGTCGCACACCCTCATTTGCGTTGCTGATACGTTCTCGGGCATTTTAATTTTAACCACATTGAATAGGTAACCGTAACTGACGTAGAACCAACAGCCCGACCAATCGTGCACGCGTTCTTCTTCCATGCTTGGGCGATCAGCGAGGCACGTCACGTTCGTCGAACAAACGCGATCGTCGGTTTGCGGAATCAACGGCCGATCGGGCACTGCGAGCGAGGCGCAGGAGGCGCGAAACTTTTCGATCCTGACGTGAGCCTCGTTCGGAACCGGTGGCAAGTCCAACTGTTTGCAGAGTTGGGTCCGCGTATCGGTGACGATACAGAGTGGCCGCGCCGGTGGCGGCATTGGCGTCGGTACATCGTCAAGCGGACGGTTCAAACCCTTGGCAGCGGTGTGGAGGATGAAAAGGGTGGGGGACAGGGGGGTGGGGGTCGTGGGGGGTGGGCGGTGGGTAGGTAGGTAGTAGGCAGAAAGCGGGTGAGCGGGCGAGCGAGCGGTCGGGCAGGCGGGGAGGTTATTGCCCGTTGGGTGATTTATCTAGTAATACTAGCCGACAGGCCACGAGCCCCGGGCACGGGGGCGAACCTTCTACCCCTTCGGGGCCAACCGCCGCCACCGGTGGAAATTAAAAACTCACTTTATTACACGTCTCATTCTGTGCTCCCGGCTCCCTGAGCCGCCGCCTCTCTCTTCCTCCGGCCCACTCTCCGTCTACGCTCTTCTTTCCCTCCCAACCCTCCCACCTCAATCTCTCTCTCTCTCTCTCGCTCTTCCTATACCCCTCCTGTCCCTCTAGCTCTTTCTCCGGCACACTCTTTCCTCCTCGCTCTTCTCGTCACATCCCCTCCGCCTACCTCGTACACCGCGGACCGACTTAATATGAGGCCGACCATACCCGATGGAACGAATATTATTAAAGTTCGCCCGCACGCGAAACCCGTGAAATATCGCTACCTTCGCTCTCCCCCCGCCACCGCCACCACATCTGCCACCTACTTCTCTCCTCCTGCCACCCACCCACCCCGATTCCTTCATTCGCCTCTCCTTCGCCGCCCACCCTCCCTCGCAATGAACCTTTATTATATCTACCTCGTTCAAGGCGAAGCAAGGCAAACAGAGGAAATGTAATCGCGCGTGCGGGATCTGTCTATATGAGAAAACTTCAGACGATGATACCTGTATCGAGCCTCCGCTTGCCGCCTCCTCCGCATCTCCGTTCCCTGTCCCGATCCCTATCCCGTTCCCCGTCCCGTTCCCGTTACCGCCGTTCCTACTGATCTGCCGTCTCTCTACCGACGCCCGCTCCTACCGCCGTCGCCGTCGCCGTTCCTTGCAATTTTATTGCCAATCCGTCGTGATGTCGGCCGTGCCGGTGAATGCGACGAGAAACGTTTTATTGGCCGCTTGGTGTTTTCTTTTGTATACCTATTGCGATTTGAACTCGACTGGAAAAGTGTGGCTGCCGCGATAGATCTTATTGCATGTGCTCGCACGCTACTGATACCGAGGGAGTCCCTATTTCTCCTCCGCGTCAGGCTCCCACTCGAATTTCCAGCAATTTCTCACCTAATTATGTTCGACACATATTGTTCTTAGACGATCCTTCTCAATTTTGCCATGGTCTTGAAGAAAGATTCTTACCCAGTTCACCGATGTACTTTTGAAAATTTACATCCTAATATTCTGGCTGCAAAATAATTCCGTCGCGTAATTGTAAATGTATCGTTGAAATAGGCTTATGTACTTTTGAGTGACAGGGTCGGGAGAGCGTTCATCCTGCAGCGATCGAACGTTTAATTTTGACATTCCTACGACAAATCGCAATGTCCGCGAGGGTGTGCCAATCGCACCGCGATGTCGCTCGTCAATTCCTCTCTTTTCCCCATATTTAGTCACGCACACAACCGCTCACGTACGCACCGTCGTACCCTATATAGGCGTACCCGTCGGTATTCTGCTCGTTTTATTAATGTCAATAAGGCAATTATTGCAGACGGACGGTGCGTAGTAGGTATCTCCGCTCATATCGCCGACTGCCTCGGATGCCGATGGTTACGACCTCCCGCCGAATGGAACAAACGATTTGGCAATTCAATTTGGCCGACTCTTATTGCCGCGGAACGTCCCGAAACACGGCGCTTTTAATTTCGCCCGCATTTGCATATAATGAAAGCTTACGTACGCAACGCTTGTCTGCGCAAGCTTTTCTCTCTTTCAATTTCTCTCTCTCTCTCTCGCTTTCTCGCTCTCTCGCTCTCTCTTTCTCGGCCGTTGAACACCGTCATCGCTCAAAAGCCAGCGATTAATCAAAGTAGACGTTCATCTGACAACGTATTAGACGGTCCTTGTGTCAATACAAATACCGATAGACAGTGATGAGTTTCACTTTGTTAGAACGAGCCCGTACGTTTGACGGCACGCATGCGTTACCAAATATATCGGTCGAATGATCGATCGCCCGAAATTGATTCCCGCCGGAGTCGGAGTCGGAGTTTGCTTGAACCAATTCGAGATTCGCTCGCAGCACTCGCTACCTGCGGCCCGAAGGGGTTGGGGACAATAATATAGGAAAGAGGGGTTTCTCCAGTCTCCGCTAAGCAATATCCATCCACCCCACGTGCCTGCTTGCCTGCCTATCTCTTCGTATTATCGGTGTGTACGGCTGACGGGTTCTCAGCAATTTATTCATTACCGTCCCGGACGCACGATTATTGCATTTTTTTAAATTACCGCCCACCGGCTATAATTCAATACCGCCGCGGAGTCACGATCGACGCTCCTTTGATACGCGTGCATGTGCGCCCCGCGTAAAGAGGGTGTAATATCACGCGTGACAGACGAGGGGGACGATGCCCGGTCTGCGTGCGTGCCTGCGTGCGTGCCTGCGTGCTTCCCGGCTTTCCTGGCTGCGTGCGGGCCCGGACGACAGCTTTCGAATTTTGAAAACTGCGAGCGAAATGGCAGTTACCGTTGCCACGCAATCTCATTACTCGCCATCCAATACTAGGCCTTTCACCCCTGGCCACATCGGCGGAGGGAGGGTGAGAGTCGTCGGGCGAGGAGAAATTCCGCTCTGCACGTACGCTCGGTACACACGTGAATGTACACATGAGGGGGGTGAGTTTCGACGCGCACACTCTCGCAATTCCATTAAAACAAATTTCGAGTCCTGAAAGTGGCCGGTCGGCTGATCAACGCGAGATAGCGCGGGCAAGATAGCTCGCGATCTAAAAGGAGAGCCGCGATATCTCTTTGCGCCCGGCGGTGGTTTTAACGGGAAAGAGCGTACTGGCGGGGCCAGGGGGTGGCAGAAGGATAGACGGGGATCACGCATCGGAATGAAGAGAAGGAAGGTGGGTGGCCGGGGAGAAAGGCGACGGCGGCGGTGAGAGAGCTGCAAGAGTGGCAGTGGTGGCAATGCTGCTGCCAGTGGTGGTACTGGTGGTGGTGGCGGCGGTGGTGGTGGTAGTGGCGGTGGTGGTGGAAGCCTGAGTGAGGTGGCGGCGTGCCTGGGGTGGGTTAAGGGGACGAGTCAAGAGAGAGGGAGAGAGAGAGAGAAGTAACGATGTGTACGTACCTATACGCTACGTATAGATTGTAACGTATCGCTGGGCGAGTCGGGAAACGAGGGTAGGTCGCTCAGGGGGATGGCGCCTCATCTTGTAATGGACTCAGAAGACAGCCGAGTCGGCTAATGGACCCCTGCTCTTCCAGAAAAGCTCTTAGTATCCGTGCCACGCGCGGAGTATCGATGCCATCGGGGCTGCCTGCCTGCCGTCGAGGCTGCTACCTCCGAGGCTGCTACCTCCGAGGCTGCCACCTCCGAGGCTGCCACCTCCCAGGCTGCCACCGACGCGTCCATCCAAAATCCACAATGTACCCACCTCGGGATAGCCCTACAGTCGAGCGCGGAAGGTCGCGCAGGTGCATGAGAACGATGCCTCTCACCTCCTTCCTCCGCCTCTTTCATTCTTTCCCCCCACCCACCGGCCCTCCTCCATTCTTCCTAGGCCGCTCAGGATGCCGGAGATTAATCGTTCGAAATTTGGCGCTGCTTTAAACGCGACCCTTTCGAGCCCTCGGACGATCAGCGACGGGCTCCTTGTCTTTGCTCAGCCGGGCCGACGCGAAGGGTGGCCGACTGGGGGATGGGGGATGGGGGATGGGGGTGGGGGTGTGGGTAGTAGGTACTCGCGGGCCACGTTCTCCGGCTCGTTCGTTTTAGTGCTTTAATATCGCTAATGGCTGTCGCGTATAATTCGTCGTAACTATCGAGCGCGCCGGCCCCTCTGTCTTTCTCGCCTTCGGCCTCTCTATCGGTCCCGCGTTATCGCTGTTATTATTAACTTTCGGATACGGCCAACCGCGATCCAACAACTTCGAAATTGTAATGGACGCTTTTATTATCCGCGAGCCGGCCACTCCGTCTGGGCGGAATCTAATTACATCGTGATTATCGAACGAAAACGGAGCTCGTCGACGCGGCCGTTCTAATGTATTACGATGTTCGATAAAGTTTTTTAACGGCTAATAAGAAAATGACGGGGTGACGATAGGGCAGAGTTCTCTCCCGGAGCGTCGCGTGCGAATGTACGCCCTCGAAATTGAGCCTACTTCGATCCGCAGGCGGGCGGGCGGGCCTACTCCGAGATAATAAGCCTGAAAGTCGATTTGGTGGGCGGCTAGTCGGATGCAGATAAAAACGAAGACGGGAGGCACATCCTCTGGGAGATAACGCAGGAGAGTGCGTAAAGTAGAAAGTAGACAGACAGGAGAGAGCACCGGTGGGTAAGAGGAAACACGGAAGTGAGAGAGGTCGACGTGCGGCGGAAGTAAGATAGAAGAGGGGGAAATAGTGAAAGCGAGCGACAGAAAAACTGCGGGAATCGGACGTAGGATGATGCGGCGTGAAGAGGAAGAAAAAGGATGGTGAGGGGAAGGGAAAGAAGTCATCCTCCCCTCTTGCAAGTTTCTGTCTTCTTCTTATCCTTCACCGTCATCCCTGGTCCACTCTCGAGAGTAATGTCTACCTCCCTTCATGGCCACGAGCAACTGCCTCTCTTCCCATCCTTCCTCTCTCTCTCTCTCTGTCTGTCTTCTACCCTTACTCCTCTGCCCCGCTGCCGACCTGATGTCCGATACATCAGCTCCATGCATAATAAATCCACAGAGGGGCAGCCCGAGTGCGGCAAAGACCGGTATAGAGATCGTGCAGGTTGGATGGGTCGGAGCGAGGACGATGAAGGAGTGGCGAGAGGGAAAAGTAAGGAGGAAGAGAACGTGGGAAGAAAAGGGGAGGGAGGGAAAGAGAAAGAGAAAGAAAGAGGGGACGAGAGAGAGAGAGAGAGAGAGAGCGATGCACTTCGCCGAGACGAAAGTCTCGGAAGGATGCTTCAATGTTCCATTCCCGAGCCGCGCGTGTCCGTCCTGTCTGGCGATGGAGAGCCTTTCAGGGTATCGATATTGGGAATTGTCCGTTGCGCCCGTGGCAAACTTCGCTGTCACATTTTCGAAAATACATTTCCCGACCCCGCCACGCGAGATTCTCAGCTCCTCCGCTGGGAGGGTCCTGACTGGGAGCGCGCGAAAATGCGAGAGCGGGGCCGGGGGGAGGGGGGAGGGGGGAAGGGGTGGTTGTCGGTAAATGGTTTCGAAGACAATCGCGAGTCCGTTGAGTTATCACTCGCCCGGGTTACTCGGCGTAAAAAGGAAGTAGCGAAGAAAGAGTTACGTCGCGCGAAGTGCTTCGGCGGAGATGAGGGAAGTGCGATGAACTCGTTGCTGAGGGTGGCGTATCGCTGCGACGGTGAGGTGGGAGGGGTGGGGTGGGGGTGGCGGTTCGGAATAGAATTTGTCGGTTCGCGGGGGCGTCGATCGACACCGGCACCGTCACTCAGCTCGGCGCTCGGCGACGTTTTCGTTAGAACGAGGTAAAAGCGAACGAGGTAACCAAAGTGCCGTTTAGTTTAATGCACGTAACGCTACTCTGCCGTCCGCTTTTTCCGCGGAATACGCTACTTCCACAGCGGGCCGCAGTAGTATAAGTCTTGGACAAAGTAGACGGGGTACAGAAAACCTCCATTAAAGTCTCTAGAAGTGATTAGTACTCTCCCTATCTACTCTCGCCCCCTTTCCCGCGATGGCGTCTCTCTTCCTCTGTGTCCCTCTCTCTCTCTCTCTCTCTCTCTCTCTCTCTCGCTCGTTCATCGCGTTTCCTTTCCGCTCCTTCTTCGACGTCTATCCTCAGTCGGTTCGTTCGCCGACCGATTCCCTTGTTCGATCGCAATGACAGTCCGCCGCGTCACCTGCCCCTCTTCCCCGAAAGCCTCACCCTCGAGGCGAGCCGGTCCGCGTGGGAAAAGGGAATGTCAAACGACGTAGCGGCGGATCTCCGATTCCTCGGAGGACGAAAGTCGGGCCCGCTCCGAACGATATCCCTCTCCCCCTTAATTTGCCTACTGCATTTAACTCTCCGCTCGGATACAAACTCCGAAGTGGAGGACGAGGAGGCAGCGGCGCGCGCGCGGGCGCGCGTCCGCTCGCTTTTCGTTTCATCTCTACGGATCGATTTATTGGCTCGCTTCGCGGGCAATCTCTCGCCCGAGCTTTAATCGTTCCATTTGCATCCCGGAAAACAAGTCGTTCGGGTAAACGCTCCCACGAAACCATCCGAGCCACGGGGCAGCGTTTGCGGCCACCCCCTGACGCGGGCGACGATCGATCGTAAGTCCTTCCGCAGCGCGATTCTCTTAACAAGGAACCGCGATCGGATATCTTTGCACGCCACGGCCGACTATAAATACCGGGCCGGCGCGAAAATTCATTATGAATCGGGGTCGATCCAATAATATTTTTCTCGCGCCCTGCACACGCTTCCCCCCCCCCCCTCCGCCCCCCTGTGCCGATGGATATATTCGGAAATGGCCGTCATAGTACGTGCACGAGACGGATCCGCCGGTGCATACCACCTCCTCCCTCTCTCCCCCTTTGCGGGCGTTAACGAAATTCGACGGCCGACATATTTTTATTCTGAGCCCTCTGGCCGCGTCGGACGTTGAAGCGGGCGTCGTTCGCGCCGCCGTCGTGCCCGCCCGGGATAGGAGAAGGAGAGAGGCCGGCCCCACTTACATTAAAGCGCATTCGAAATTTATAACGCTGCACTTCCGCGAAATGAAAATTTCGCCGATATTAACGCCCGGAACACGATACTAGGGGGGCGGAGGGGGGGGGGGCGGACGAGACGTGAAATAAAGATGCGACAGGTAGTATCCGATAAGAAGAGGAAAAAGGCGAGTGGACGGGCCGGAGAGCTTTGGAGAAGGAACGGTGCGGCGGGGTGGAGGGTGAAAGGGTGGCCGGATTGTAGAGCGACGATCTGAGGGGGCGCAAGGTGCGCGAAGGGGGTGAGAGGGTGACTTGATAGGTGGGAGGCAGGCGACAGGATGATCGTATCAGCGGACGCGCACGTTACGAAGGTGGAGGCAACCCACTCGGAGACTCGATTTAATTGGCCTCATGCCATAAATCAGCCGGTAATTAAAAGAGAGACCATCGGCAAATAGTGGCAGTAAACACGGCCTAATCCATTTCGCGGACACGTGCGCGCGCGCGTCGGACTCAAACTTACTTACTTACTACCAAGAGCGAGTTAAATCGGCCTGTATAGGTATAAGGGAGGTATAAGGGAGGTGGCGCGGAGAGCAGAGGATGCGAGGGTGGGTGCAGCGGGGCAGGTGGGGGGAGGGGGCTCAGGAAAGAAAGGTCGTAGCCTTTCTAATTTAATCTGGCGAATGATTCCGTGATTCTCGAAGCCGGCGGCAACCCTTTCATTACTTAGGTTCACCCTCTCTCCTTCTCGCTTTCACTCGTGCGTTTCTGTCTCCTTCTCTCTCTCTCTCTCTCTCTCGCTCCTGTTCTGTCTCTTCTCTCGCTTCCGCGCGAGCAGCCACCCCAAACCCTCGGTTCACCCCCGATGGCGCCCTCCCGCAGCGCACCCCCCCGAGAACCGCGCAACACTAAATCAGCTACCGGTGTAATTTTTGTAATGGGAGGTGTGGCCTCGTAGGGGAAGGCAGCCGGTGTCGGCGAGTGGGAGAATCGGAGATATAGTAGGGATGTTACCCCTGCGTCGGATTGCGGCCAGGGGATGATTCGTGGTCGTGAGAGCGGGGGTCTCGCTGGCGAGGGGTGGCCAGGGGCAGCGCGGGGGATGCCGGCCGCCGGATGGGAGGGGGGCGATGGGGTAAGCCGAGGGAGGGAGGGAGGGAAGGAGAGCGGAAGGGGAATTCCACGACGTGGACGCGCAGCGTCGCCGAGTTAATCCTCCGTAGCGCGATATTTCTCGGTGGCTGACGTTACGTCGAGTAGCGATCGTGTAAGCGTCGCGCTTCACAAGCTCCTGATCTCTCGAAAGTGCCACTTCATCCTGGCGATGATCAAGGCCAGAGTGCCACGTACAATCACCTAATGTTCCCAACTTTTTTTTTATCTACCTGCTAATTCGACTAGCCGAGACGCTTCGTTGGGGCTTCGAACGAGATGGGAGACGCGGAGCGTACCTCATTGCTATTCATCGAACGTAAAGTGCGTGGCGGTAGATCGATGATTCGGGGAAATTGAGAGAATTAGAGTGACGGCGCGGGCGGTCGCGGTGCTCCCGTTATACGACGCCATAATTAAAAGTCCACGTTTACGGCCGCCCGTAACGAGAGGCAATCAGAGTCGAGCGCGCCGCTGACGGCACACTGATACGCTTCCATCTTTGACGGTCTTGCCTCCTCTCTCTCTCTCTCTCTCTCTCTCTCTCTCTTTCGCTCTCTCTCATCCCCGTCTTTCTCTTCCTCCTACCCTTCCTTCCTTCTCAGCTAAGCCCCGCACCGCGCTTCCGCGGCACGTCCTTCACCCTGTGCCGCCCGTCGGCGGTCCTCCGAATCGGGAGCTCATAATTTCCGCCACGAGCGCTTCGCCTCTAATAGGTAACGAGTCGGCCCGATACCATTCTAGCTGGGTGCCGATCCGAGAAACAGATCCGCTCGCGCGTCGACTAAATAACGTCGCCGACGTCGTCGTCGTCGCCGGCATCGGAGCGAGTGGGACGAGACGATGGAAACGGTACGTTCATCAGAGGGTGAAAGGATATGGATGAGGGGCAGGAGAGGGATGAGAATGAGGAAGAGGGGTGACGATCGCGCTTTGGCCGAAAAGAGAGCTTGGAGGCGCGAGAAAGATGGAGAGCGAGGATAAACACGGGCGAGGGGGGTTGAAGAGGGGTAGGGCGCTTGAGGGGAGGGTGCCGAAGAAGTTCGACGTCCGGTGGGGAGCCCTAGGCCGGTGGTGGGGCACTGTCGGGGTGACCCCTCGGCAGGGCAGAGCGGCGGCGGGAGGGGGGTCAGGGGTGGTCGGGCAGCCTGAGTGGGGGGTGCGCGGGTAACGAGAGCGTCGGTTCTTCTCGGCAGGGAGGGAGGGCATCGACGTCGCGGCTGGTGGGGATTTATCACTCTCGGTGGCGTGCCGCGGTCGCACGCGGTACTCGCCAGTTTACAACTGACTGCCATCGCGGACGGGTTCGTGACCTCTCTCATTCTCGCCGTGTCTCTGGCCTTGCTCGCTCGTGGCATCGGTCAGTTCGGCAAGGACGGTGCGTCAAATGTGAACCGGGGAACGGATCCAAGAACGAGTAGACGGAGGAAGAAGCGAGATAAAAGATATTCAATTATATTCGGTGAGGGTCAAGCTTTGACGGTGACTCCGACTGAGAGTAGTTGGGGGTCGAAGTACGTGAAAGAGCGAGAGGATAGTTTGAAGTAACGGGGTGGAGAGAGAGCGCGCGCGCGCGCGGGGAGTAAGATCAGGCGCCGACAAAGGCGCGCGCCGCGCACTCCAGATGGCTTAAATTGCAATCTAAGAGAGTATACGCGGTCTCTCGTCACTCGGCAGTCGCCGGGGGCATCACTCTTCTCGCGGGGGGTAAGGAGAGGGAGGCGAGACAGATGCAACCCACTCGTGATCGTTGTTTTGTGCGGCTTGTGCGGTGCCACGTGACAAGGAGAGCCTGAAGAGTCGCACGAGGTGCGCGACGATTCACTCCGGCGCTCCGTTGAAAATCGGGGCCGTTGTCGAGGTAAGTTCCTGCTCGTTTTTTTCCTTTCTCTCTCTCTTTCTCTCTGCTCGCCGTCCTCGTTTGTCACGTTGGCGCTCACTCGCTCTTCGGTGCCGATCGTGCGGAGCCACTCGAAGTCGAGTCGAGGCTAATGTCTTTCTGATGGGAGGACCGAAGAGTAAGGAGGCCGAAAAGAAGGCCGGCAGAGCGTAATTCGGTAGGAATACGCGATGAGGGATTTAATGGTTAACGAGCTGACGTTATTGCTACTCGCGTTACGTCGGCGTCCACGACGTACGCTTTGACGTTGGGCCAGAAGTTGGAGGCCGCGCGGCAAAAAGTTCCCCGCCACGTACGTGAGTTTAATTACTACGGATCGTTTCGTGGAATCGTTAAGCGCGGCCAAACGATAATGACTTTGCCTAGGACGATGAAGGCGAAACTGGATTATACGTATTACGCCGTTGACGGCTATTTACGTTAGCGTCGCCGGGGCTTATTACGGGTGTTTATGTCGGACGTACGTCAAGCGGGCACGTCGAATCTCGCGGATTTAGTAATCTAATCGTTCTATGATTGGGCCGAATTTATCGTCTGAAACCGCTGACGCTGACGCGCCTAGGATAGGTAGGGAGTACGAACGGTAAATGTGACCGCGACGCACCGTATCAACTCAAACTGATATACTCCCCGCGAGCGCTTGCCAATTAGCCGCAGTTAACGGCCGCGCAAACTTTTGTCGAACGGCGCGCGGAGCCGAGAATTTTCTCGGCTCCATTAAACGAATTGGATATGCGAGGCGAGGAGTTGGCGACCACGTGCGAGAGCGAGCGCGCGCTTTTTCCATCGTGCCGGGATTGCGTAAGCGAGCATTAAAAAAAGCTCGTCGACAAATCAAAATGTCGATTCCGCAAAGTGCGTGACACGCTGAAAAAAAGGTGGAAAAAGAGAGGTACCGGCAGGATGAAAGAATAAAAAATGGCAATTGGTCGCGTGCGTTTGTCATTGAGTGGCTGTCAGGGAGCGTGTCGCGCGCGAGAAGAGGAGAAGGTTCGAGGATCGAGCAGGTCGAAATTCTTCGAGAACTCGTCGAACGCGGGGCGCACGGGGCGCGCTATGCGGCCGTATCGCCAAGTTATTTTAAAGTGATACGCGGGAGGGCGAGAAAGAAGTAAATGCAGAGGCGCGCAGATGCAGTCGGCGCTCCTGAGGTCGGAGGGCAATTTGCATTTGGGCAACGTTTCGAAACGTCGGAATTAAGTGCCGCGCGCGCCTCTCTCTCTCTCTCTCTCTCTCTCGACACACCTTTTCCGGCAGGTTCATAATTATAGGATACTAATTCTCTTCCCCCCACTCTCTCTTTGGATCCGGCGCACAGCTTTTCTCTCTTACCGTTCGCCGTACGCTGGCCCTCCCACCCTTTCCCAGTCCGCTCCAATTACCGGTGGCATTTAAGATGTCGCGATTGTACGGTTGCTGTTACCGATACGGATTCCTTTAAAGGAGACTTAATCCGTAACGAGTAAAATGGAGCGCGCTCTCTGTTCCTCTCCGTCTCCCACTCACTCATTCGCCACGATAGCGAAATCCCGCGGTTAAAAATTTGCACCGTTATTTCGTGGCCGTTGTTTGGCCGGCGCCTTCTCAATTTTGTCATTAACGTCCGTCATCCGGGAGGCTGTGAACGATTGGCGAGCCAGCGAGAATGGCGAGCGATGGCGACATTCGAGCCGAAAACTTGAATAATATTCGCAGTTTGTTGCGCCCACGGGCGCCCGACGGTATTTTCTCAACGTCGTTATTAATTACGAACAGTTACCCCTTTCGGGTCGGGCGCGAAGAATCGATATTACCGAGCGAGCCCGCGCCCCGCGCCGGAGAAATTAATTTAACAAACTGCACGCGCGCCTCTGCCCTCCTCTCCTGCCGCCTCCTCTCGGACCACCCCTATTCGGCCAACCCCCCTCCTTCCCTCCCTCGGCCACCTTCCGCCTAGGCCAGCCGTTGAAAACGACCGTTCGGCCAATTCTATTCTGCCCTCGTGACGTTCTCAGTTTGATTGATTGATCGCCCTCTAATTCATTTTCCATCGGCGAGCTCATCCCGGGCGAAAAACAAATAGCGCAACGAAAATCGTCTGGCAAACATGTTACACGTCCGATGTCTGTCTGGCGCGTCAAATGATTTAATATTCGCTCGATTGCATCGGATTTGGGACGGAAGAAATGACGCAGAGCGGGCGGGATGTAAAAAAAAACAAAAGAGGGTCTGTGCGGCCGAGACGAATAAAGAAATTGCGAGGGAATCGGGGGGTGGTTCGAAAAGTTAAACTCGCCCGGTCGTCGGCACTCGACTTCCGCCAGGAAATGAGTGCACGCGCGCACGCCAATTCTTGCGTGCTTGCCCCGCGTTTGTCTTCGTTTCTCTTGAATCCACCCCCATGCCACCCCCGGGGGCCGCGGAGAGGCCGCGTAATCCATCTCGCACGCGTTCTTACTCTTCCCACCTACGGCGTCCCTTCTACGTTTTCCCAGTTAGACGCGACCCCTCGATGTAATGAAGCACCCGAAAGCTCGTGTGCCCTTCTCACCCCTTTTTCGCCTCTCTTCTCTCGCGTGAATTCTGCCTCTCCGCTATCCTCCCCCTCGAAACTCCCACCGAGGCCGATGCATCCTTCTCTCTCTTTCTCTTTCTTTCTCTCTCTCTGTTCATCGCACTCGACCTCATCGTACTTGGAGGGAACGAGCCGTCGTCCCTGCAGAACGAGCGCGAGTGTATCCGTCCGTTTGGATTTCGATAATTGGCACTAGTTTCAGCGCCGGCGGGCTCGTTAGCCGGCCGGCTAAAGAGAATGGCTTAATTATTTCGTTTGAAGTTCGAGTGGGAAGGCTTTAAGATGGGTAGTGGCAGCCGACGCACAGAGGAGCGACGACGACGACGACGACGACGACGACGACGACACGCGGCGTCGCTCACGCCAATCCCAAGGCGGTGCCGCGCGCAGATAAATTGTTGTACCGGAGACGTCGCGCGAGCGAAGAGACGCCATCGGACGGATAGAGAAGGAGGATCGAAAGAATGAGCACCGGCCGCGCGCCGTAGGAAGGAGGGCAAATAAAAGGAAACGGAATGGTCGGGAACGCGCGGCGGGAAGAGGAGGATAGCGAGAACGTGAGAGAGGAAGAGAGAGAGAGAGAGAGAGAGAGAGAGAGAGAGAGAGAGAGAGAGAGAGAGCGAACGAGCCAGACGGTCGAGGCTAACGTTTATTTTACACCGACAAATTGCTGCGGCTAATTAGCTCCGGCTAAAAGCGGAAGTGCGAGCGTGACGTCGCGCTGCATGCCGCACACCCGGCCAGACTCTTGCCCGTTCTCTTACTTCGTCCTCTCGTCCGTTCTCTTCCGCCGCCTCTCGGCCGGTGCAATTTCAGGCGGGTGGGCGGCCGATCGGGGCGGAGAACGTGCTCCTCCTCGTAGGCATCCTCGATCGCATCCTCCGGAGTCGGCCGACTGCTTCTGGCCGCTGCTCCCAGTAGCTTCTGCCCGCTCCTGCTTGCTCCTGCTTGCTCCTGCTTACTCCTGTTGCCCCGACGCAAGCCGCGATCGGCGACCCCGGCCAATTGCGGCGAGCCGCTCCTGCATTATGTATTTCATTTTCCGTCCGACACGGGAAAGGATTTTTTTGCCGATGCCGCTCCCGCCCCCCACTCGATTGGATGCGTTTCGGATATTTGACGCTTTAGTGACTTCGGATAACTTCGTCTATCGAAATTCGATCATTCTTGGAAGCGTTCCATGAAGTTCGTTAAAAATTGACACGTTGCCTCATATGCCTAGTATCGACCAGTGGGTCGGGGAGGGCGCGAAGGTGGACGATTTATATTATCGGACAGGCTGGATGTTAATTCGGATGATTGATAACCGTGGGGGCTACTTGAGTAGGTACGCCGAGGAATGACCGTTTCATCCCCCTCTAACGTCTGCCCGTAATGTCGACCGCTTTGTCTGAATGCCCTGGGTTGCGCAGTTAACTTCTTTCTCCATCCTCTTGCCCCACCGCCTTCTCTCACTCTCTTTCTCTTTCTCTTTCTGCCCCGCTCCCTCTCACTCTCTCACTCTCGTCAGGCGTTGCTTTTACGGTGATTGAAGCTTCCCGTAGGTCCTTGGGCATCTCGCCAGGTGGCAGTGGCGTGTCCTCCTCTGGGCGTCGGCCACGGAATCCCGTTTGCCGGACTTTTCATCGAATGAAAGTGTCGCGAATTGCGTACATTTTCATTTGACGCACGTTTCTGCCCGCTTCGACCCCCTCCGCCGCCCTTGGCAACGTTCGGAACGCACGGATTACCCCAATCGAAGCTTGCCAGTGGGATCGTTAAGTCCACGGTACCCGACTCTCCGAATACGGTAGCTGTCGAACGAGAAAACTTTTTCAGCGCGAGACAGCACGCCCACTATACGGGAAAGTACATAATTCGAACCCGAAAACAATAGGCACGGCAAGGTGGCGCATCTTTTTTCATTAGCAGTCCTTCATCCGGCCGGGGCGTCATATCGGCCTTTCCTCTTTTTGCCCGATGGCTCGCGGGACGCACCCTGCAATTACCTCTGTCCCATTAAAGAACCATTTGTAGTGGCACCAATGCCGCCGAACGTCGAATAATTAACTAGCCGCGCGACCAAAAATCGATTCGTTAATTAATAACGCGGTAACGTTCGGGGCCCCCGCTACTAATAACACCGGTCAACAATTGAATAGAGATCGCGTTCATTAACTCGCCGCGTTACTATTAGCGGGCGGTCGCCTCGGCACCGCTCGTATCCCGTCGCAAATCGAGTCGGGCCGTCCGCGAGCGTGTTACCGTTCGGACATGCGAGCGCGTTCCGGGCCTCGGGAGAAAATTCTTAAACGGCGACCGCACGCTCGCCACCGCCATTCGATTCCCGAAGCAGGATCGCGTGCCCGCTT
Organism: Anoplius nigerrimus; assembly: GCA_914767735.1. Lineage (NCBI taxonomy): Eukaryota > Metazoa > Arthropoda > Insecta > Hymenoptera > Pompilidae > Anoplius > Anoplius nigerrimus. The sequence goes on from OU612080.1 coordinate 880,476, forward strand.
GCCAGGCCGTGTTGGGGTCGCAAAATTAAAGCCACCCGAGGATATTCCCTCCTAGCTGAATTTTTTTCTCTCGCCCGCCAAGCCGTTCGCCGGCTGAAATTTACGATCATTCGATGGTTATCAGCGATTCCGCGCTGATTTATTAACGATATCGATTCGCCTTCGGCCGCCTGCTCCTTCGCGGTGATTAAATTTTTTTGCCCACCATCTACCGGTAATGCAATAATTTTTTTCCGCCGCCCGGTCGCGGAGAACGCTATCGTCGCGTTAGAAATTTTGACGCGGCCGAGGGCGGCCGACTCCGCTGGCAGTTTTTATTTCGCAGCGAACATTACGGCGACTTTTCCTCATTACTACGCTGTTACGTTTCGCGTTTCTCGCCGTTGATTACGAAAGTTGCCTGCCCGTACGCGCGTTCCTCCAGCGCTGATTACAAAGGTGACCCGGGTTACGCATCTCTCCGCGCCGACTATTAAGCTTAATTGCGTTTTTCGTCTCCCGGCCTCGATTGCGAGGAATACATGCGAGAGCGAGCAAACCTGGACGATCTTGAACGACCGGCGAGATCGATCGTGCGAAACTAAAGAACTTCCGTTCGAGAGGATCGTTCTCGGTAAATTTGGCCCTGCGACATCCTCACATCCTTGCGGACGTATCCTTGCGGACGTCTCGCACGGCCATCAGCGCGTGAAAGGTCCGCGTCGACGTAGGAAGAGGATCTTTGTTCGATCGCGGAATACCTTGAAACATTCGGCTCTGTATTTGTGGCCAGCGCTCTCGGACACAGACACGGCGGTGCCATCTTGGCGAATGGGCAACACTGGCACGATCGCCAATACCTCGCCCCCTCCCCTCGGTCCACCTCTTCCTCCTGTCTCCTTCGGGAAACGAAGGCCGAAGAAAACTTCCTCTCCCAACTCGCTCGGTCTTTCGTCGGGTGCCGACTATTGGCCCGGATATCTTTCGATTATCAAGACCATCCATACCTACCGCCTTAGTCGACCGGGCTCTATTGTCTTCTCGGCTCTTTCAATTAATGTTTTGATTGATTTTGCTCCCTCGACCACGATCCGTTTCTCTCTTTCGCTTCCACTCTCCGGCTCTCGCCCGCTCTCGCTCGTTTGCTCGAGCCCCATTCTATCCCGCGCTCCCACTCTCCTCTCTCTCTCTCTCTCTCTCTCTCTCTCTCTCTTTCTCTATCACTCGGTCTCCTTCTCTCTCTTACCCTCTCCGCCGTTCCTTTCTCTGCTGCGCTCTCGGCGAAGCTCTATATCCGCCCGAGATCGTTCATGCTTGCCATTTAGGGGCGAACAGCGTTTCATTTCTGATATAAAACAAGAATTATATCTCGAATCAAAAGCTCTCGTCTGTATGGCTTTTCCATCCCCCTCCCCTCCTCGAATTGCGGTCGTTCCGGACAGTAAAAGATTATATAGTTAGCGCGAACTTGGGGGTATACCGAAAAATTCTCGCGGATGATGCGAAATAAGCCGCGAACGATGCCGCGCCCGATTCTGTGTCAGAGTTGGCACGTACATCGCAATAAAGAGATCGAGCAATGCGCCAGTTTCCGCCGACCTCAAGACACACTCAGCCGACTAGTCCGGGGGCATAAATATTCTCTCGCCACCCATGGGCATAAGCATCCAGATCAATTCGTGCAATTTCTCGCGCATCGCTGGCACTGGCGTTCGGATACGCGAATTATAGCGATGAGCTTGCATGTTCAGCGACCGGTTAAATAATCCGTGAGCTCCATTTTCTAATGTAGCTCGGAGTCGTGAGTTGGATTGGGAAATTGATGGCGGCGACGATGAAGACGAGGAGGACGGGTCGGTTCGGTTGTTGTAGTCGACCGACGTCGGCGGCAACGGCAGCGGGAATGGCAGCAGGAACGGCACTCCGATGTCGATTTCGCCGCTGGTAGTGGAGAGTGGGAACGGCGTGGTGGTGGTGGTGGTGGTAGCCGGTGGACGGTCGAATCGGTGTTATACCGGTGGCTGTTTTATTGCGAGATTTGCGGCATGGCCTCTCCGTGTAACAAGACTTACTGAGATCTTAATAGAATCTGAGACCACCCCTTCTCAGCGGGTCCCATACCATGGACACCCACTCTTCGGCTTCTGCTGCCTGCTTTTTCGTTTTTCACAATCCCCCTCCGCGGTGATCCTCCTCGCTCGCCCCGCCGTTTCTTTCCTTCCTCTCTCGCTCTCCCTCCCTCCGCTTTTCTTCCGCTTTCCTTCCCGTTCCTTCGCTTTCCAGCGGATGGGAGGGGAGTTGACCTCGCCGCTGCATCCTTCCAGCAGGAAAAGGGGTGCTTATACTAAGCGTATATACAGGGACAGAGCGGAGGTGGAGAGTGAGAGAGTGCAAGAGAATGAGAGAGAAGGAGAGAGTCGGGGGGATGCGGAGGGTGATTTATGAATATTGCCTACGGAGAAAACTGTATCGCGATGCCACGTCGATTCTACCCGGCGAGGACTTTGAAACGACTCGTACGTGGAGTTTCTTTTATAACGCATTTTTGTTGCCCCCGATCGGGACTGGGCCGGGAGAGTGTGCGAGGAAGGAGAATGGTTCGAACCGCCGGCTGCCCAGATCTACGGAGACGACCGTCTCGCTGAATTTTTCACATTCCCTTTGTCCGCCGCTAGTGAACTGTTTCACAACCTTATCCCGCCTTCCATGTAAACTGGTCGGCGTTATCTTTCGGTGGTCTTAAACGACGAAACTGTACGCGTCCTGAGCAACCGAACCGGTCATATTGTGTTAAATAACTTTTTTTCAAACGCATCTTGTGTAAATAAATTATATTTGATTAAATTCGCACGAGACAGGCATCTTTCGGGTTATTATATCGTATTTCGATGAATCAGGCGGGTACGAAGGCAATTGTCTGTCCTTCCTCGGATGGAACTTGTAAAAAGATATTATATTGGAACGAGGGGGAAACCGAGTGAGGATTATGCCACCGGCGGAAGGTCGGAGGGATTCGTTCGGACGTAAGGAATGAGAACCCTCGGACGCCGGTTCCGGATAGAGGCTGTATCACGTGCTCGTCCGGACTTAATTTATGATCGGGTGAATTTTCCAATTTTCAATGACCACCCGGTATCGCAGGTCACGTGCGCACGCATCCCACTTCTTTCGTCCACGGCCACGCTGGCCAACTCCTACCCCCCCGAGGCTCGTCTGGAAGGGGATCGTGAGATCGCGGGCTAACGGGGGTAGGTGGGGGTTGGGGGGGGGGGACAGAGGGGTAGATCCGACAGGGTGGACCACGCGAACGGGAGGGCTGGAAAGAGGGAATGCGCGAGCGAGAAAGCCGTCACGGAGGAGACGGCGCGCGGGGAGGGAAGTAATTTTATATTTTATTCCCGTATTTAGATTTACCATTTCAGATATTGTAAGGACAAAAATAAGTTTAAATTGAATTTCGCCGTCTCGCTTCTCCCGCGGACGCTCCCCTTCCCGCCGACGGAATCTGCCTCGTTCCACCGCACTACGCCATCCCCCTCCACCTCCGCCCCCCTCCCCGCCCCCTCCCAACCATCCCCTCACGTTATTCGTACCTTCGAAAGATCGCGCGATTCAGCTTCATCCCTCTGCTCTCCTTCGACGAGCCCACGGTGTGCCGGGCACTCTTTTTTACCTTGCTTTTGACACTTGGACCGACCGACGGCAGATAGCGTCGAGCGGCGCGTGGACGATAATATCCACTCTCGCGTAACGAGCGGGAAAGTTTGGCAATTTTTGAGTTACTCCGAAGTTTCGGGCTAGCCGGGGGTCGAAGGGCGCTAGGCCTCGCAGAGTGCAGCGGCCAGACATGCAGACCGGCGCCGGCCTTCGGAAGGCCGAGATCGCTAATGGATCTTTGACAGTGATCCGTAGGAAAATGCGGCCGACGTCTGTTTTGCGAATGAAAAACTGAAGGAACGCCTCTACCGTGTTGGTGGGAGCCGTGGAAGGTCGGACGGACGGATCGTTGTACCCGGAGTCGCATTAGGAAGCCGCTGGCAGAGCTAATTTTTAACCGGCGCGCTCGCTGGGCATTCGGTTCGGCTATCGTTAATTGGATCCAAGTCGGAGGATCGGATCCCGCGGCCTTCCTTCCGAATCTCGTAGGATAAGAGGAGGTGAGGGCGGCAGAGGGTGGCGAGGGAGGCAAGGTTCACTGGGTCCGTGCCATGCGCCACCGGAATAGATAGTGCTCTCTCGCGGGCGCATGAGACTGTCGGTGGAAGGAGGACGAGATTCCCGAGATATTGCTCGATCCGGGATCGAAAATTTGTGTACGGGTCCGCCGCCGCCGACGGCGACGACGACGGCGACGCTCCGCGCCCGGGGAAATAAAGGAGGACGCGGCGGGAGGAATAACACGTAAACGCGCGACGTCAAACGGAACGGGCTCTCGGCGTATTCAATAATCTTTGCGCAAATATACACTTCGGCGGAAACCGCTCGACTGTCCTCGGTACGTACCGGCCACGGTGGATGAGTTTGGCTGCGGAGGGGTATAATGCGGGGTGGAAATTCAGACCGCGCGGAGGCGTCTGCTTCCTTTTGCAGAGCTTCGAAATTAAAGCTATTTTTGCCGGAATCGAAAAGAGAGGAGTGCGCCGGCGGACTCCGCTAGGCGACGGCCGCGCCGGAGTTAATTTTTACCGAGCGCTTCGTGTATTTGGTTCGGCTATCGTTAATTGGATCCAAGATGAAGTAACGAACGCCCGCCCGCCCGCCGCCGCCGGCCGTCTCGACCGCCAGGATAAGAGAAGGGGTGGAAGGTGGAATGGGGGGGCATTCGTTCCATAGAGAGGTGGAGGCGACTCTAGCACGCGTTACAAAAATAAACGGCCACCCAGTACTGGAAGCATTGCGTCCGGCATGTCGGTGTCCCTACGTTCGTCAAGTTACGCCTACAAAAAGGGAATGAAAGAAAAAGGGGGAAAAATGGGGAAAGGCGCGGTGCGGCTGGGAGGTAGATGGGAGCGGGCGTAAAAAGTGCAATGAGCGAAGGGCCACTGTGTGGCCCGCTCGTAAATCCCATTCGAATTTCTGGCCATAACATTATCCCATAACGCGCTCCCCCATACGCGCTTCGGCCGTTGCCGTAGCAGAGAGCTAATTTTTAACGGGAAGCCGGGAAACTTCCGTGAAACGGTCTCGATTCGGCTATCGTTAATTGGATCCAAGACGGAGTAAACGACTCGGCATTGTGCCTACCCCTCCAGCCCGCACCGACGCCCGCCGTCGCCCGCCTAAGAGAATCCTCCGTCGAAGCGAAGAGCCGACGTTACGCGCGTCGCGCGCTTTAGAAATTGTCAGGAGAATCCGGGGAAAGTCGGGGAGAAGAATCGTATGCGCGGGAGGCGCGCGTGAATCGGGAATCGAGTATCTGTCAGTTCGACGTCGTCGGCAACGGGCGGTAAAATGAGAGCGGTGAAATAAATGGCGGATGCGAGCGCGAAATGCCGCTTGTCAGGCGAGAGCGAGCGAAAGAGGCTGGACGTGACTTATTTTTTTCGCCAGTCATTCGCGCCGCCGCAGTTAACGTTGCGGCGGACGATCTCGGGTGGAAGATCGTCGATCGCCAGACGAGATAGCTTCCGCGCGGGGTCAGAAGTGGCCCGGCGTCGGCTCTCGTTCGCGGATAGGTGGGACGTGCGTCATTTCATCGGACAGAATCAATGCGTCGGGACGCCGGGTATGCCGGCCAGGCATACAGATTTCGAGGAAGAAGACGGGCGACGTCGTCGGTAGGTCGTCGTCGTCGCCGCCGACGTCGGCGTCGCTCGCCGGTGTGTACGTATGCTTGCGTGTGTACCGTAGAATTGAGAGAACGTCTGTCTCCCCAGGAAGCTTGTTAGGCGTCGGCGAGCTCCGCTATCTTCTAATTGGCGATATAATGATCCTGAAGGATGGAATCCCGTGGTCCTGAAGGGGCCGAAGAGCACCCTCCTCCGTGCCTTTCCTTGTTAGGGGTGAAATTAAAATTTGGCGTAGCCTGCCTACCCTCCACTCCTCCGCGCTCTCCTTTCTCTTTTCTTTCGGCTTGTCATCTCTTTCCTTCCCCTACACGTTTCGCCGCTTCACTTTCTCTTACCCTTTGTCACTCTTTCGACCTCTCCCTCCCTCTCTCCTTCTCTCTCACCGTTTCTCTCTCTCTCTCTCTCTCTCTCTCTCCGGGTCTCGCTTCAGCCCTCTTTTTTACCCACCTCCAGCTCTCTCGTCCCTCTCGTCCTCTCCTTCCCTTCACTCCCTCGTGGGCTCGTTATACGCCCGCTCGAATTTATACGTCTTCCACCTAAAGGTTTGTCCACACGGATGAATCGCGCCGCGTCGCTTCGATCTCCCGTTTCACGTCATTTCCGCGATACCCTAAACTACGCGCTTTATCCGCGTCGTTCCGCTCCACGCACGTAATTTATTGTTTCCTCTTTAACGAGCGCGCTCGCGCGTGCACCCTTACGGATCCCGTCGCTCGTCCAATTTCGCCGGATACTTACCGATCAGTCGGATTATCAGGATCGGTATCGCGGGAGCGGACGCGCGCGCGCGCACCGTTAGAAGCAGTTGGCCCGAAATCGTTTGCGGCTCCTCTTTTTCGGGGATTATATTATCCTTGCTTGTTCCATCCTCGTGCCCGCGGTCCGGCGCTCGTAATTAGGCTCACGATAATTGACAGACCCACAGGGCGGGCGCGTACGCACACGCGCGGCTCACTTACACGCGTCCGGGGCGGCCATGAATTCGTGAAAGACCCTCGCGCACCAACAGACGACTACAAAGCCGCACTCAATTAGTGGACTTACGTAACCGTTGGAGCATAACTGGACAGAGGCTAAATAAAATAAGCTGGACGCTTCGTAATGCCGGCCCGCCCCGGTGCCTTTCAAGCGATGCACAACATACGGGCCGTCGTATCTTTTTTTTTTTGTTCCTCCTGACCGCTTTCAACCCGGCGCTTTCGTCCGACTCCAACTTTTGTTTCGCCCGGGCAAAAAACGCTTGCGCTTACTGAATATTTGGCTAACCAATTTTGGCTTGGCAATTGAGGCCCGCTAAGCAGTTTCGTTATGAGACGAGCGATTCTCAGACAGGCGATCGATGGCTTTACGCTTACGTGGAACTTCGCCTCAATTTCTCATGCCTGCCGGATCGAACGTGAAATTGAGTGGGAATAATATTTTTCGCCGGAGGCGAGCCGGTGTTTGCATGGGCTATCGCAGTCGGCGAAAAAGTACGGTTTAATACAGGGCATTAGAATCTTCTTGAGGAATTCAGGGAAGGTTTCTCTGTGCACCTCTAATAGTTACCGAACTGGCCGCCTCAATTAGTAGAACTTGTAGGTACGTTACCGGGGTCCAATTAGTCATAGGTCGCAAACTGTGGCTCACGCTTGCCCTGGCGAGACTCGTAACTTTTCGGCCGGGAAGCATATGCAGAAGGGGCCGGTAAATCGAGTGTTCAATATTTAATTCGCTCCACGTTCGATCTTTCCCTTTCACGATGGGGGGATACGCTATCGAGGGCCCTTCTATTTTCGACCTGCCACACAAGACGGACCGTCATCCGACGAGGTGGTGGAAAGCGGGCGGATAGATCGATGGAAATTCGATGGGATGCTTATTTAATAATAATGGCCGACTAGAAAGCACCGGCAACGAGAAAATATCAGTCGGGGGTATCCTTCGTCTTAGCCGTATTTCGATATACTCGAATCAGTGCCGGCGTCAAAGGCACCTGATGAGGCGAGAAATTGCATCACATGTCCGTCGGACGTTGTGCACAGAAGTATATCAAAGTACGTTGGGAAAGAGAGAGAGAGAGGAGGGTGGGGAGAGGAGAAAGGAAGAGTAAGAGAATAAGAGAGCAAGAGAAGAAGAAGAGAGAGAGAGAGAGAGAGAGAGAGAGCAAGGCGCGTGAGTAGGGGAGAATTTACGAAGGCCCTTGTCACGCCCGCTGATAGTTACAGGCCTGGTCTCAATTAGTAGAACTTACGTCGCTGGGGTCCAATTAGACGTAGGCTAGAACCTACACCCTGTTTGCTCAAGTTTGCCGTACCTGTGCACGGTCGTTCGTCGGATGGGGTTGCTGCCCGTCCTGCAGCTGCAGAGCCCCCGTTGAAGGTGTCTTTTTCCTCCGCTAATGACTAATTAGCAGCCTCTCCACTTCATAGTATAATGACACGGGATCCCAGCCGACGGGCTCGAGGCTGGGATCATTATTAAACCCCGAAATTGCAGTCGTGGTCGCCAGTGCCGCTCGATGTACGGCTCGAAGGACACGCAGCAACGACGCCGAACGTGACTCGACGAGAATGAGGGTGCGTTCGATTCAACGCTACTGTTTCTCACATTTCCGTACGCCTCTCCCTCCTGCTCGCCCTCTCGCCCCATCCCTTCTTCCCCCGTCCGTTTTGTCGCGGCCACTATCCACCTAGCAGACTTTCTTATCCGCCGACATAGAGAGAAAGAGAGAGAGAGAGAGAGAGGCGAAAGTTGTTGGAAAATTCGACTAATAAGCTACGGGTGACGCTAAAATTTTCTACGATTCGAGTCGGTAGCTAGAAACGCGTGCTCTGTCGAACGGCTGAGCATAATGAAAACAGATCTGACTAATTGATGCGGGTTAGCCGAGAGGAAACGAGAGAGAGAGAGAGAGAGAGAGAGAAGGATGAAGTTTTCTACGCGGGTGCGCTGGAGTTATTACGAAATCGTGACATCTTTAATAAGCGAAATTAGAGACATTTTTCGTGACTCCCTTCCCCGGGCAGCGGCCCCACCCTTCGCGCCCTTTTCATTCTTTCCTTGGCAGCGGAACGCACGCGCTCGCGCTCGATCGCGACAGTACGGGCAGGTGTTCGGGTAATGAAAGAGCTTCCATAAAGTCGAGAAAGGCAGAGTGCATTTGAATACAGTCGGGTCAGCTTCGAGAGACACGCTGACCCCCAGTCGTAATATTACACCGAGGGCATTCTCTTATGTATCATACGGACCCATCCTGCCTCGCAATTCCTCTCCCTATCTCTTCTCCTCCTTCAGCCACCCCCTCCTCTCCCGCCCTCCCTCCCTCCCTCCCTCGCTCTTCTTCGCCAGCATTGCGCTGGCCGTCGGTTCCCATCCCTCTCCTTTTACATTTATTTATTTCCTAAATGTCCGTTCCCGCCGGCTACTTTCTATTTGACATTTTTATTAAACCACCCGCCAGTCCTGTCCGCCCCGACAGGATATCTCGTGGCGGGCAGCGGGGGCTCGGGTCGACGTGGGGCCATCGCGCGTCCAGCCTGGAGGGAGGGCGGCCAGGATAGTCGGGATAGTCGGGGGAGGAGGCCGGGGGGACGGGCGAGCCGGAGGTGTTCTCCCATATTGCTGTTAGGGCAGTTTCGTAATCTCGGAAGGGTGCCGCTTATATTGACCGAATAAAAAGTTGCCCGCCGTTGATTCGACCGATCGGATGTGCCCCATTCCGCGCTCCGACGAATTCCCTATTGCGCGACAGGGACGGATGACGCTTCCAGGACTTTATACGTATCGGCTCTCACGATATGCGCAACTTCATGCGGCTCGGACGCAGAATGTACGACTATTTTACGCGTCAGGTAATACAAGCCCGGAAGATTTTTACACGCTTTCGGAAGCGGAGTATATTAACGCTCCGAGCATGAGGAATCTGCGCTATTCTCATTAGCGAATATTAGCGCAATAAGAGAGATTCTGGTCGGACAAAGTTTCGAAGGAGACAGGAAAAATGGGGCAGAGCGATCGTTTGACGCTTGGCCCGGAGTCGTCTTCCGGAGTTTGATACCGGCGGGGTCGGGGGATGTGGGACGCGCGAAGGGGTAGGTGTCGGTGCTCTGTCGGTGGTGCGAGCGATGGGAGGGGGGGGGGGGGCAGGGGTGGAAGGCGGAAGGCGGAGAGGGGCCAGGGACCAGGAGGATACGCGGCTGGATGATGTTTTTTTCCTCCGCGGCGCCTCTTTAATTTGCCCTCCAATTAACGGACGGGGTCCTATTTGAAAAATACCTGCCACGAGGGCTGGCAATTATACTTCTTCCTTTTTTTGCACCACGAGCGCGTTATTAGCGCTATCCGTCCTACCCCTCGCCCCTCCCCCGTACACTCTCCTTGTCCCTCGTTCTATATATCTCTCTCCCCTCGTCTCTCCAGGCGCTCTCGCTCGCTCTCTCCTGTCTCTCCGTTCCCGCGTACATGTACGAGCGCGTGCGCGCCTATGCATTTGCATCCGTACACGAGACAGTACACGTACAGCAGCCTCGGCGTGCCCGTGTGTTTTACAGAACTACGGAGTCTGTAGAACAGGTAGGAGTGTTAGAGTAGGAAGCGTGCGATGAGATAGAGGGAGAACGGTCGAGGTGTAAGGGGCAGGGAGTAGGAGAGAGGTAGGGAGAGAGAGGCAGAGAGAGAGAGAGAGAGAGAGAGCGGTAGCGTTTATAACTCGTGCCCGGGTCTCCCAGCTTTGAGAAGGCCAATTAGCAGCATAAAGCTGCAGCTCGGCCCCGGGGCCGAGGATGTTTGTATGTAATAATGGATTGTTACTCAAAGTATCCGGCTAATTAATTAAGCCCCCGCGCCTCGTCGTGTACCCACTCCCCGTTCCATTCGACAATTCCGCCCAGTTCCCTCTGCCCCCTCTCGCCTCGGAACACCACCATACCCTTCATACCTGCCCTCCCCCCTCCCCCTGCGCTTTGGCCATCCCCTCGCTCAGGCTCGGGCTCCATAGACGTGTGCTCTCCTGCAAATGCGGTCGACCGCGGCTTCTCTTGTCGTTGCCGCTCCCATTTGGGGCGCTATGCGCGAAACGTTTCAAATTTTCGAAATCGATCTATCCTATCGGCCCGTCCGCGATAACGTCGTCCATCGACTGACACCGGGGGCAGGAGATTGATCGACATCAAAGACCAGTTGCCGAGCGCTTCGGCCCGGCTCGGTAAGCTTTTATCGCCGGGCCAATCGGCGGTTAGGTTCCCGTCCGCTGCGATCGTTCTCATATCGGGACCGGGGTCCGATCGATATCGCGATTCGCCACAAACTTTTTCGACGGCCAACAGATCTAATTCGCGGCGAGAGTGCGCGCGCGCGCACTTTCTTGCGGAAGAAATGCGTGAGGCAGTGTGCGGCTCTTCGTCAGGCTGTTCAATGGGAAGAGGCACGCGATTCTGTTCTATGACCGCGGTTGATCATCCGTGGAGAGGATGGCGGCCGTGTGTGTGCCGCGTGCCCGGCAACAGGTGTAAGTCTCGCTCGAGAAGTCTTCCGGTAAGCGAGCCGAAGAACCGACCGATCGGACTTTCGGTTCAGTTTGCGACCGTCTGAGCCGCGAACGACGATCTCGGTCCGCCTCGGCGACGGAATGCTAAACGTTCTCGATCATTAAGCGACACTATGGCCCACTGTTTCGCTTTCTGGGAAGTATCAGTTCTCGTGCCCTGCGATCTCGGGATGAATTAACGTCTGTCGTCTTTGTTTTTGGCGCGAGTGCGAGAAATAGAAGCGAGGCGAGTCGTCGTCGTCGTCGGTTTCTTGCTGGACGCGGCAGACTGGCAGCGAGCGCGGAGATGGGCAGGGGGGGCGAGCTTCCGTGAGGATTCACGACGGATCCAATTAGCGAGGCTAATTATTGCGTGCTGCCAGCTACTTACGGTCGCACAGACGCCGTTTACGTCTATGCGACGCAGGGACTGAGACGCGATCATGCTCACGCCCGTGCGCCTAAGTTCGTCCCTGAGGTGGATGGGCACACAGAAGCCGGGCAACCGTGTGTCTGCGCACACTGGGTACATATTAACGCAATTTAGTCGGTCCCGCATGAGCGTTAAACGTCTAACGAGCGAAAGAGAAAATAAATGCCGGCGGATCGAGTATTCTCATAGTTTGCATACGGCCGGGTGCACGTATTGAATAATGGGCTGCGTGATTGGCTTATTGGACGAAGTTCCGCGAGGCTCTTTATTAACTCGATCGTGTCTCGTTGTTGCAGACGGCGTTATAGCTGAGATCACGATGACTATGGACGTGAGCAAGTCGGAGACGACTAAGAATGGTTCGACGCAGCAGGAATGCGCCGGTTGTGGGAAAACAATCACGGAGAGGTGAGTATCTTACGTAATTTGCATCTCTCATTCGGGTTTGAACAAATGTAAAGTACTTGAGAACGCGTACTTTTTGAAAGAAGCGATTGAAATTATTTTTCCTCGTCAATCCTGTAAACGAATGTCAAGTGTAACAATTGCGAAATCTTGCACGACAAATCATTGCGTGAACAAGCCGATGAAAAGGTAAACCGTCTTTAACGCGTCAATAAAGCGAATTCGCGTGCTCGATCGCGTTAAAGGTAAGAGGTGGGTAGGTTGAATGGAAGGAAGGCAGTCGGTAAGAACGAGCACTGTGGTCGGTTGTTCAGGTACCTCCTTAAGGCCTTGGACCTTTACTGGCACGAGGACTGCCTCAAGTGTGGATGCTGCGACTGTAGGTTAGGGGAGGTCGGCTCCACCCTCTACACCAAGGCCAACCTTATCCTCTGCAAGAGGGACTACCTCAGGCTTTTCGGGAATACCGGATGCTGCGCGGCCTGCAACAAGCAGATACCGGCTTTCGAGATGGTCATGAGGGCCAGAACGAACGTCTATCACCTCGACTGTTTCGCCTGTCAGCAGTGCACACATCGGTGAGTCGAGACAATGGACTTAATTACGAGAAAATTCGTTTCCGCAACGGATCCTCCGTCCTCGCATCCTTCGCTCGCGGCTCCGCATCTCGAACGAACGTCAGACATTTATCGCGGGAATCTTTTCAAGGACAAAACTCAGCCATTTGTTCGCTAACGACCGTCATTCGACTCGCCCAAAGACTCGCATCCGAAACTTCCGTCCTGTATATCGTATCGTTCGAAGGACAAAGTAGAGAATTGCCAAGAATTCGATATGAAAAATTCACCCTTCGGCAGCTCGCCACGCGTCCGTCGTCTAAATCTTCCTCACACATTCCGTCAGGCGTCTTCACCCTCTTCGCTCACATTCTCGCCACGCGGATACTCGGAGGTACACCGACGCAAGGTAGAACGGCGAGATAGGCGGAAGTGAGAAACTGTGAGACGCGATGCATACGGACAGCTGGACGCGCGGCGAGTAAAAGAGAGTGCGCGGCGGAAAGATGAAAAGCGAGAGGTCTCCGGCGAGGGAGGAGGGGGTGGAAGGGGGGATGAGAAGCGGCAGAGAAGTGGGCGGAGGGGAGGACAGTTTTGCGAGACACAGTCCACTCGGGGGGTTGCTTTACAAGCCAGTTGGGAAATCACCCTTTGCTGTGTGCCCTCGCGCCCGCTCTCACATTACCCTCCCCTCCGGCGACTCCTTCTTCATCACCCTCGGCAAGAGTCGGCTCTCGCTCTCGGGATTCAAGCGCCTTAAAACGTCTTCCACCTCCCCATCCACCCCCGCGCCCCCTTCGTCCAGCCCCTCGTCCGCCTTCAGCTCGCCTCCGGTCCGCCGACGTCCTACGGGACTATTTATATAATTATCCGGATATTGCTGACATTTTTGTGTCATCGCTCGTTCGCAGAGGGATTGTCTCCGGCGAAACGGCTCGCGGCAATATTATCCGCGTCGGGGCGGCGCCGTTGTACATTGGTAAAATGAAAAATCGCTGAGAATTAAGCTGCGAGCCGTGCTCTCCTGGCGATAGACCATTTTCGGATTGGCAATATCGGGTTGTGCTGTGAAACGCTCTCTTTTTTCACCCCGAATGGGGAGGATCGTTAGTTGATGGATTGCAAAATTATGCTACCGAGCGCGGACTGTGAGATTAATCCGCGCGAGCGGAGAGCGAAAGGGATAAGAGGGTAGGATATACCTGTCGGGAGGAGCGTTGTTCGTAAGAAGGAGAAGGGGCAAGAGGCGGTGGGGGGATAAGAAAGGCGAAAAATGCCGAAACTATAAAGCGGACATGGCGCGACAATAGGGGCTTATTGACGGGGTGGCGGGTTTGAGTGTTGACGACGACTGGGGATGAGTGGATTGCGGATTGGCAGCTCTTGCCGTTGTGTACACTCGCCCGTGCCCATTTTCTATATACGTGTGTATATCGGAGCGAGCGAGTGAAAAGGCAGTGACGGAAAGATAGCGGAGGTGGGAGAGGGACAACGGGGGCAGAGTTAGGGATGCCGAAGGACTGAAAGAGATAGCTGTAGAGTGAAAGAGAGCGAGAGAGGGTTGTAGTATGGGAGTTTTGTGGAAGTGCGTCGCGAGGGTGCAGGGGGTTTGGCAGTCGAGCGGGGCTGGTGTAGTTTCAAGCCAATAGCAATGGCTCGTCCGGGCGTGCGACAAACGGTGTACAGCTTTTCAAACAATGCGAACAAAAGAGCATCAATTTTACGTTTTTATCGTCTGGCATTGTCTATCTTCGACAATGCCTCGCGCCGGTGCCGTGCCGTTGCCCTCGAGCGGGATCGGAGCTAGTGTCGGAGGCAGGAGGCAGGAGTAGGAGGCAGGAGCTGGCGGCAGGAGCAGGAGGCCTGGTGCAGGAGAGATCGGTCGACGTCATCGGCACGACTCGTGTCTCCCTCACAGTTCTCCCCCGGCTCCATCGAGTACAGAGAGACAGCGAGAGAGCGCGGGAGAACGCTCACGGTCCGCCGATTTTGCGGCTTTTCGCGGACCCCTCTCTTCGACCCTCTCTTCGACCCTCCCCGAGCCTCTCCCCGTTCAACATCGCCTTCCAGCCGCCGAGCGACCGGCGGCCCGTTTGATCTTTTCGGTTAATTACTCCACACGATCCACATGAACGCGATAAATCGCCGGACGTCGTTAAATTGCTTCTGCCGGCCCGTTTCCGCACATCCTGCGGGACTAGTAATGAGTGCGGGTCGTCAGGAGAATATCGTACGGATTACGTGTTCGGCTGTGTGATGACAGATCTAACGACGCGTACCTCCGTGCAGGATGCGATTATCTTTTACTCAAAGACGACATTGTGTATCGGTGAAGCCGATTTTCTTGCGTCGGAGTTCGAAACTTGCTCGAAATTCTGAATACATAATCGGAACGATAATGACGGTGACGGATGAAGGAGTTGGCGTTAGTGACCTAAATAAATTCTCGGGAAAGCTGTTACAACGTTTTTCGAAAGTGAACTTGTCTCTTTAGGTTGCTTTAGGTCGAGTTTTTCTATACGCGTGCAACAGGCTTTAGTTGCTCACAAATAGACTACCAGAAAATTCCATCGTCGTCTTTAAAATTCCAATATCGCTGTTTTTAAGCTTGTCTTTAGAATCTTCAAAGTTAGAGCTACATTTGGTAATGGTGGGAATATTTCAATTTCTTTTTTAAATTTTTATATAGAAAAATCAACTAGTAAGAAAATAAACATCAAAATATCGATTTTTCATAATTTTTTGATTATTTTCTCAATCTTTCTGGCCATATCTCGAAAACTATTATACTTAGAAGGCTCGGGTTGCGATTTTTGGAAAGACCTTTCGGTCCTTTTTCATTTTATTGACGAACAAATCAATTCTGAAGTGTTCGTATACGCTCCACGTGGCAAAATGTCAATTTTTGCCCATTTTTTAGCATATTTTTCATCCGTTTGTAATATTACACAAATGACATCTAAATCTCCACAGCAGTTTTCAACTTCCTTTAAATATCGAGTAAAATACAAGCTAAACTTAAATTTATTACCACAATATACAGGTACAATTTTTCGCAGCGTCCAACGATCATTATCGAATTTCACGCTGCAGGCGATATGTTAAGGGGACAGAACGGACGGTTAAAATGTTGGCGCGAGAGGGTAAAAATTTGTAGCGCCGCTGCGGCGATAAATGATCGATGTCTGCGCAGTTTTTGTCGCGCGCGCCGCGGGCCAAATGTAATTCCTTCGTACGTTTTAAACAAATACGATCCATTTGAAAGATGCATGCGTGCCCATATTCCCATGCCGACTCGCTCGGAACGGTGAAATATGAATTACGTACTGGCGGCGCTATGGGTTCGCACGGGAGAGAGGAAATAAATAGTAACGAGCGTAAATAGCGACGCCGCGCGATTTCCCACGACGAACGCTTTGAAAATTTGTACGGGGGGTGCGCGTCGAGTTCGGGCACGATTGCGAGGGGGTCTAGGATTGTGGAAGAGATGGATAGGCTGCCGTCGATGTCACGGCTTTGGCCCGCAAGCGAGAAGGGGGTAACTCCCTAAAACGTTTTACCGCCGGCATAGAAACGTCTATCATACTCGTTAATCGCTTCATTCCCCATCTTTACTCTTTCCCCTTAAACCCTCCTACCATTCTCAACATGCTCAGCTCAGATAATTTTACTGATGACTAGCATCCGCACGTGGATATGTTGATTTAGTAATCAGAATAACTAACCGATCCCAAGTAAATGTAAACGTTCGTTGAAAGAGTACTGTTTGCTGTTTAACCAAACATCGTGACACAATCGAACGTAAAGAACTTTGTCGCGAGCCAGCAATTATCTCGTGTAGCAAGCCTGTCATTTAACAGAGCTCGCGAACGACAGAATAGTTTCGCTATTTTCATCATCGTCTCGTTCGACGGCTGATGGCAGCCTGACGATCGGCGGGATGTCTTCCAATTATTTCGTTCCCGCAGGAGAAGCAGACGGCAAGTTTGAAAAGGGGGGCAATTATACGCGGCGCGCGTGGCGCGTACGACGCTAACAGTCCTGGAAGGTAGCGTGTAACGCTCGCGTGTAACGGAGACGTGTAAAGCAGGCGTGTAAAGCTGGCGTGTAAAGCTGGCGTGTAAAGCTGGCGAGCGAACCTGGCGAGAGAAGCTGGCCTACGGACGCGTCCTGTAACGCGACGACTTAGAGCTTACAATTAAACAGCAACAATTACACGGGGGTAACTTTAGACCGTAATAACGCAGAATAAAGGGTTGCCAGTGGCGGTGGCCCGGCTCCTGCCACCCTCCTGGTTAGAGGATGATTTACCGATCCAATTAGCCACCCCTCCCCCGCGCCGACCCTCACTCTCTTCCTTCCCCGAGAGCCCCGAAGCCTTCTCCTTCTCTCTCTCGCTACCTCCCTCATTTCCTCGCTCGTTCGCTAACTCACTCACGTACACGCTCCAGTCCTCTCCCCCGAGCCGCCCGCCGTTTCCTAAAAAGGCACCGAGTCTAATTTAACGGGCGCCCAATTAAAGAGTAACTATACGATTCGAAAGGAGACGCCGGAAGATCGCCGCCATCTCCTCTCTCTCTCTCTCTCTCCGTCTCTCTCCATCTGTCTACGTCTTCCATCCCCTCCTCCCCCCTCGCCGCTCTAGAAGCTCTCGCCGACCACCCTCCGGCGGAGGTGCCTTAAGACTCATCGCGATTGTTCTCCTCCGTCTGCGAAGCGAACGACCCGTTTCGCCCTATGAATGGCCGAGCGTTTTTCACTGCACGATTTTTGATTAGCGGCCTTTAATTTCCACTTTCCGATAAATTGCCCTCGCGAGCACGGAAGCCAGCGTGAACGGGCCAAAAACCGGGTCCTATCACGGACAAACCGTTCGTTCCATTTGTAAGCCCCCCGTCAGGCTGGCCCCTCTCTCGCCGGCGAAATTTCGTTCACTTTGTCGCCGTCGAACGTGCGCCGAAAGTGCGCCGAAAGTGCGCCGAAAGTGCGCCGAAAGTGAGCGAACTGACGCTTGGCTCGGACATCCGTTTCCTATTTCCTTTGGCCGGCCTCTGGATATTTGACGGTGCCCGTCTGCAATGTCACCGTAGTCGGCAGTAAAGCGCCTCTAATGGGGTCAAACATTGGCACCGGCCACTTCATTTATTTATTCAAACTGCCTTCCACCCCCGCCCGCGCCTCTCGTCTGTCGGCCGATGCACGCGACTCCTTCCTTCCTCCCCTTCCCCCCTCCACCGAGCGTCTTTTCCGCCAGTCAGTCGCATCTCGCCGGTCTGCATTTCCGCCGTCCCCAGCCAGCCTTTTCCCACGTCTCGCAATTCGTCCGGGCTTTGCAGACCCAGAGGTGACCCTCGTTAAAGATTCAGTCGAGTTATCTGAGCGCACCTAGATTGAAATTTTCCATGCAGGTCGACGGAGACATTCCCAGTCTCCGGCGCGCGACTTCGGTTTCTCTTACGCTCGCTGGCCATCCTCGCCCTCTCCCACCTTCCCTCATCCCTCCGACGATCTCTCTCCGTCCGGCCACGGGCAGTTAATATTTGAACTGACGTGCGCTTCCCGCACTGCAGCGTTCGGCGCGTTCGGACGGCAGGCGTCTCGACCGGAACGTCTCCGGTCAAACGACGCTGAGAAAATTCACGTCGAAGGCGGCCGCGCGAAAAGATCACCTCCTCGTGCATTCGGCAAGGCCGTCTTTCGAGCGAAGGGTAGCGCGAACACGGAGTGCGGAATTTATTCAACAGCGTCGCCGACCAGGCGAGATTCGGCCCAAAATTGGCGTCAGCCGGGCGTCGATAATTTTCGACCGCGGCAATAACGTTACAGCCGGCTCATTAATAACTCTCAGTCCCGACCGCGCGTTGCACCACGGTTGAACCTGCATCGTTAATAAGTTTGCGCCTGAAATTATCCAGTAGCCAGTATTTTCGGCCTCCGAGCCCGTCGCACGCTGTACGGCCGCATACCGGAAACGGGCCTGCTCGGGGAAATTTGGCCGATCGGCGTAATCGATGTAAGAACTATTTACGTGGAATGCCGGTACTCGCGAACCTGATCACCTTTCCGGCGCGCGCGCGCGCACCTTCGCCACCCTGGTCGTTGTCCGTCGTCCCGAGCTCCTGGCCATTGTCTCTGACGCGACATTTTCCTCGTAGTTGCCCGGAAGAATTCAGCGCCGCTCGCTAAAGGTGGCCCGATATTATAACGCGACCGTTACGGATGACCCAAATTCCACGGCTCGAAGTTAATGGGGGTGTACGCGGCGGGGCTCGGCTGAATAATAATTCGTTCGCGTCCGCGACTGACGCTGCCCGGTGACGAAAGAGTCGGGGGGGAGAGCGAAATAAAGGTTCGCCAGTGGAAGCGTGCAGGTGGGATAAATCCCGGAGCCCGGTATCGTTGCACGGCAGACATTTGCGCGCACGCGGCATTATCCGCGCTCGCACAATGGGCAAGTCTGGAACGGGAGGGTGAAGAGAGAGAGAGCGAGTGAGTGAAAGAGAATGTCGGAGGGAGGTAGGAAGGGAGGGAGGGAGAGGAGGACGCTCATTGCGATGCGCCGACAATTCGCATCGGCCATGCAATTATTGTGGCGGGTATCTGTCGCCGGCCAGACCGTGCCGTCGAAAATCGTCGTCGGCCTTTCTTGCCGCCGTTATCTTTCATTCTCTGACGGCGCTCGATTTGCTCCTATCTCGCCCCCGTGGCGATCCTCCTGCCCGGGGATTATTTCCCTCTGCCTTTGCACTGCCCCCACCCTCACCTTCCCCCTTCGTTCACGATCCCGCGTCCCGATCCCGCGTCCCGATCCCGCGTCCCGATTGCGCGTCACTGGAGGAAGGATGGACGGGGGTGCGCGGCGGACATTAGGTCGCCTCGGAAGGAATGGCGTGGACAGCGTCACTCAACGGGCGACGCGTATAATGGGGGACCCAGGGCGATACTCGATATAAGCTGCTCATTACCTCAGACACGTGATAATCCGATCGATTTGCGCGCTAGCCAGCCGCGTGGGACACCGTTCGCGCTGAATACGTGAATATTTTCCGACAGCGACGCGTCAGCGAAACTCTTACGTTTCGAAGTCGGCCGGCGATTTATCGTCGAAGCCTTAAGTCTTAATTATCTTAATTACGCCGGCGTGGAATGTCGGTGCGTACTGTCGAAAAGCGCGATACATTATCAGAGAGAGGTAGAGGGAGAGAGAGAGGGAGGGAAGGAGAGGTGGAGCGTGCAACAATGTTAACGAAGTAGCAGGCAAGATTATGACGCCGCGATAAAATTAATTGCGCGAAGGAACAGGAAGGGGACGGATCGGACTCTGTCGAAGGGGTTCTCTCGTTTTTCAGAGGAGGGGGAAGGGGAAGGGGAGGGGGTAAAAGCGAGCTGAAATGCGGGCGTCGCGTAGGAGAAAGGGCGGGTGGGAGTAGGGCGTCATTTGGTGGACAGCGCGTATAATGGGGGAAACGAGCGAAACCCGGTATAAGCTGCTCTCTAGCTCGGGCGCGCGCAATGCGATAATTCTATTTGCCGTGCGATTATGAAGGTATATCTACTTCGAGCCAGACTCGGCGCTCTCGTATTTCGCTCTCGTATTTCCTACCCGGGATCAAAGCCGGATACGAGACCGCGCGCGGACAGAAGGCCGATAATAATTATTTGTCCTACACGCGACGATGCGCTCGTTATCGAACGCGGCCGTCCCTTTTCCTCGCTTTATCATTATCATACTTTTTCTCTTCCCACGGCCGGCTCGATTGTCACTGCGACGAGAGCGAGCGAGAGAAATGGAAAGAGAGCGAGAGAGGCAGAATGGTAGAGGGACGCCCGGATGGTTAAAAAGACAGAATGGTGTCCCGGGCACGTGGGTGTAGGCGAGCGCAAAGGAAGAAGAAAGTTGCGGAGGCGGAGGTTATTGTCCCGACTCTTGTTCCTTAAAGCGAGATAACGCTTCCCTTCGGGCGCGAAAGGGTCGGGAGTTAAGAATGGGGCCGGATGAAAAGAAGTCGGCCACGCGGCTGCCCAGGCCTTTAGTTCGAGCGGTCGACTCTTCTTACGAGACTCGGGAACGTCGGCTCGCCGGCGAAAGGTTCATCGGTATTTATCGGCACTGCCAAGCGAGGGCCTGCATTGAGATAATGCGAAATAACGAGGCGCCCGGCGAAATAAGTTCGGCTCGGGACCGTTACATCGACGATTCCGAGAACATTTTCACTTTGCCGGCCGCGATCTAATAACGATCGCTGACTCGCGCCAAATGCGTCGCTAATTATTACGTTTACAATACGTGCGATGCTTATTAAATCCGACGAAATTACCGGTGACGAAGATAGCCGTGGGTGTAACATCGATTTTCACTCAAAGGACGCCCGGCGGGCCCTTTCTGTTCGCAGGTTCTGCGTCGGCGATCGTTTCTATCTGTGCGAGAACAAGATTCTCTGCGAGTACGACTACGAGGAGAGGCTCGCGTTCGCCAATATGGCGCTTCAGAGCCCGGCCTCGTTGGCGTACATCAAGAGGCAATTACCACCGACACCCACTCCGCCCGGACAGAACGTGCATCCGGGCCACAACCAGCTCCAGGCTCATCAGGGTCTGGGACAGCACGGCCACTTGCCGAACGTAAGTGTCGCTGAATTTGCCTGAGACGCCTCAATGAGATTCCGCCATCGTAGATTGATCCTTGCTTATTGACGAAATATGACGTTGACAGGCTGCTATTTTAAGCGTCCATTACTTTTATCCTATCTTTTCGTTGAATTTTTTAACTTGGCGGCCAAGATAGATTTAACATTTTATTTTCCTCTCTAAAATCAGATACATGATCTATCGAGTACGTGCAAATGTTAGTAGACGAAGGATTAAAGGAATAGTACTGCTCTCCGTGACAAGGGACGATTCTTTCGCGCACCTTTTATTTTATTTGATAGGCAGGGGAGCTTCGTTAGCCGGGCGATAGAACGAACAGAACGAACGCGTGCGTCGGCACGCGTGCACGCAGGCGACATATTTTTCCGAGGATTTCGTTTCCGGGCGCACGCTTTGCACGGCCGGCTTACCGTTGTCGCGTTTCCGTTTACGAATTTTACGTTTGCCCGCGCGCATACGCCGCGCCGCTCGCCCCTTCTGTAATGCGCGCGCGGTGCTCTGGAGCTGTTTACATAGCTATTTGCATTGTTTGCTTTGGGATATGGAGGCAGGGCGAGTGGCCGCGCGCGCGCATCTGAATGCAGCCGGTACGCTGATTTCGTCCGGATAGGTCTCCCGCGTTTAATTTTATTGCCGGCGCCCACTTTCGCTTTCATTCTCCCTCTCCCTCCCGTCTCCGCGATCGCAGAGGAATTTTTTGTCCGCGTCGCGCGAGAGAATGGCCCGACAAACGCGCGTCGCACCGCTCGCTTAATTCTTTTTGTCAATCTATTTTTTACACCCTTCCCACCTCTACCCTCTCCACAATCCAAAATCATCCAACTTGTTTCAAAAACTGTCAAAAATATCCAGTTCATTGACCATTAACATCTGTTCCCAATTTGACCGCATGGGAAAAAAGAATGAGCCGAAAGAGGGAGAAAGAGAGGTTCAATTATTTATTTATTTATTTGACGGACACATGTCCATTTTTACAAAAGAGAAAAAAACGAATACAAAGTTTGATAATAATTATACAAAAAGTTATTCTTCGGTAGCAGGAGTCGGGCGGAGTGAAAGGGTTAGCCGGGCGGCGAACAGCGTCGACATAAGTGTCTTTTGTGACTGCAGGGTCAGATGGCAGGAGGGGCGCCAACGGTGAACGGGACGGCGATCGGCGTGGGCGGTCCGAGGGGTCCCGGGGACATGAACAACAACGGGCTGTCCGGGCCCGGGCTGGGCTCGGTGAAGCAGCCGCCGATGTCGATGCAGGCGCCGACGAGCTGAGAGGAGGCCCCGCCACCTCTTAAGAAGCTTCGCTGTCTGAGCGGCTACTAAGTGCCGCCAACGTGACGGCTCCCCTCGCTTCCGCGCGCGAGACACCGCCTTCGGCCGAAGGAAGGAACTGGATTACGGATCGCCGATTCTTTCCGCGGAAGAGACTCGTCGCCGAGGGGTCAGCAGGGAGGAGCAAGCTGGAGCGGGAGGAGGAGGCGGTAGGGAGGCGGTAGGAGGACAGAGCAGAAGCCCACTGGAGGAGGGAGTGTGTTTTCGGTATTAGCGGGTGCGGGGGTGGGCCCCGAAGTTCGCGGAGTTTACGAGTGGCAGCCGGTAGCGCTCGCGCAAGGCGAGAGAGCCGTCGTCGATCTTCCGGCGAGAGTCTTCGGGGCGAGACCGGAGTCTCACCCCTCCGCGGATGGGGGCAGGAAGTGAGGGGGTAGGTGACGCGCTCGCCGCAACTTTCCGCGCAGAGCCGAGTTTTCGGAACTCGAGAGAGTCACTGTGATTGTGTCGAGCCGGAGAGAGGAGAGATCGGACGACGTCGATGTTTCGCGGGCGAGGGGAGGGGTTGGGCGAGGCATAACGGACGCACCCCTACTCGCGGTAATCCGTTGCGCGTACGAGGCGAGGAAACGCGGGACGATACGAGATATGACGGTTTATGTAAGATATATTTGTAGGAAGGGGCTGGCGAGGTGTGACTACGGCATGTTCGACGGAGCGTGACTGACTTTTGCCGCGTTGCAATCGGCTGCGTGGGTGTCTGCCTGTGAATCGCGTGCGTGATTACGGTATGTATGGTGTGGACGCGTGACTGTCGTCTGAGAGAGAGTTTAACCGAGTGATATGTAAATAGCCGGTAATATTAAATCTACGCGACCGAAGAGAATAACGAGTATACGCGGTCCCCCGATTCCTTTTTTCTATGTTTCTCTATTAGTTTCGAAGGGATCATCGCATCGTGCTCGTCGCGTTTCGAGCGTTTCTCGCCGTGCCAGCCGGTCAGGCGTGACGTCAGAGCGGATGCGGAGCGGGCGACGTAGGATGACTAAGATTGCAATCAGCACGTGCCATGGCGAATCGCGCATACCTTTTCCTACGTCGACCCGCTGGGCCGTCCTCGACGTCTCGGTAACTTTCCGCGGGTGGAAAAGGGAAAGTCGCGAGTTTCCCGCGGAGTCCCACTTCCTGTCAGATCTCGCGATCTGTCGGGGGGCCTTCTGTTCCGGCCAGAGGAACGGGACTTCGCGAAGGTACACTCCCGACGTTCACCCCTTTGTTTTTGTTCTTTGTTGCTCTGTTGTCGAGGGAGAGAGTACGTTTGTTCTTTCAGCATGCTCGCCTTCCCGTTCTCCTTTCCAATCGAGCGCTGAACACGCGTCTCTTTGGACAGCATCGCTCTTTTCCCACTTCCAAGGTCATCCCTCGAAGCGTGAAAACCATGTCGCTAATACTTCTGCGCGGTTCGCGTTTTCATCAGTTTCCTTATTTATTTCCGCGTCGCTAGGCTTCTCGTTTAAGTTCTTTGCGGAATTGCTCAAATTTCAAGGTCATTCGCTCCTTCGTTTCGAACGGCACTTTAGGTTAATCCCGTTAGTTCTAACCGCGTGCAGTGCGAGATGGGCGCGATGGGCGCGATGGGCGAGTACCATACAGCCGATACCAAAGATTAGTGACGTAAGACTAAGCCGGCCTGCGCGCGAGACTGTTTCCTTTATTTCGCTCGAAGAGTTTCATTCGATTCCACGCGTGTCCAGACGGCGAACGATCATTTTCCGTAGGTACCCTTCGACGAGCGCAAGGCGGCAAGGGGACCGACATTTAGCTTTATGCTTTCGAAACCAAAGAGAGAAGCGGCTTTCCTGCCGCCGCGCATCTTGTATCGGCAGACTCGCGCTGAAGATGTCGAAGAAACAAGTAACGAAAGAAAATGTCGAGTTCGCCGAGTTGAACATCCTCGCAAGTTGATTCTGACAGCCTGCCCGTGGAAAAATCTCAGGCAAGGGCCGCTTACATTTTCGGCTCGTTCCCCCATTTGTATTCCGATAAGGTCGCGCGATAAGGTGGCGCAAAGATTAAGCGGTCGCCTGAGAAATTTCCACGGACCCGCGTCCTGAGCGATCGTTAAAAATTCTTGACGGAGGGACAAACACCGCCGTATTCATTAAGTACAAAGAGGCTACGACACTGTATCAAAGCGAAACAAAAAAATTGAGAGAGTGCGATAGAGAGAATGAGTGGGAGGTCGAGAAGGTGGAAGTGAAAAAGTCCCAGGCTATTATGCGCCGGCCGACTAAGAGTGATCGAGCCAAGCGGAGGAGACCTTGCCCATCGTCGTCATCCCGACAACTTCGACGACGCGGAACGGGAGCGAGCACGGAGGGAAGCGAGGACGATCGTTGAGGCGGGAAAATGAGACAAGGAAAGACAGACGAGACGCTGCATCTCTTTCCCCTTTTTGTTATTCATTTGTATATAATGTCATTTACTAGCGCACCTTTACGATATATTTAAGAATTGCCTCCCGCGAACGGAGGGGGCTACCATTACTACCGAGGAAATATAACATTCTTATAAATACAACCTGGTGCATTCCACGAGCATTTTTATTTCGCGATCCCGCCATCCTTCGCCGTTTCCCTTTCCAACCCCTTTCAGTCCTCTCCCCTCCCAGCCACCGCCGACACCCTCGGCAGAGTTCCGCGTCCAGCTGGTATTTCGGTATTTATGCTTCTTCCGATAACGCCCTTATTCTCTCGCCAACCCCCTGCAGCTCCGATCCTGCCCTCCGGCTGTACCCTCCCAGAGTCATATCGAAATCGAAGAAAAGTAAAGCCGTTGCGCCTCCAAGTTTCGCCGATTTGCCGCGAGGGACGTATCGGCAGCGAGGTTAAAGCTTCGGGAAACGCGCGGGGCTTCTAGCAGGCGGCAGGACTGGCACGTGGAAGGGTGAGTTGGAGGCAGAGGAGGAGGAGGAGGTGGAGTGGAAGGAAGAGGGTTGAGGGTGGGGGAGGTGCGCGCACGATTTCCCTAATGCCTTCCAGCCCACGAAGTCAAATGTTATTATGCACGGTGAAGACTTTATAATGGGACGTTGAAACTCCTTAAAACTCACGGGCACGCTCTCTTTACCATCGGCAAGGGGGGAGAGTGGCTCGAGTCCGTGCCGGCAGTCGATAGAAGGGCGGCCGAGGGCGGCGGGGGGTGCGGATCGCTGCGAAGGGAGGTGGCGAGCGAGAGAGCGTAAAATCGAAGGAATTTCCTCGTCGAACCTTGACGCGAGCGAATCGTACGGCGATTTAGGCTTCCACGGCGCGAGAGTTTATTGCCCTCCGGGGGCCGACCACGTGGACTCGTTTCCGACGTCGTTCCTCGAGGAAGGGAGTCGCGTATAACCTCGTCGATCTCTTTACAGTTGCCGTTTTCTAGCGCGCGACGCCTATTTTACGGCCATACGCCATGCAAAGCGTCGGATTCACTGTAGACTTTGCGCATTTTCGAACTGTTCTGGAATCGTTTCTGGTCATCGATGGTCCCGGACGGACGTAGAGCTTTGCTGGGATTTCATTTCCGCGCGAGGGTCATAACTAGCCTGCGGGTCTGACTATTAATTAATGATGCCGGATTATTCTGTATCGCGTGTCCGTGTGCGTGCGGGAATTAATCGGATTCTCCGCGATTACCCCTCTCAAGATCGCATTTATCAAGTTGGACGGAGAGCGTCCGCGGAAGACAGAGAGTGCGTTTCGTTGATGGGAGGAAGGGAGAAAGAGGAGGCGACAAGAAGAGAGAAAGAGAGAGGGGGAGAGAGTCGTGTTCGGGGGTTGGAACGTCGATTGCCACAAGGGCGAGATGAAACAGGAAGGGTGGGAGTGGTGGGGGGATGGAAGGGAGAGAAAAGCGGGGAACCCCTTAAAATAATCTGGTCCGAAATGAAATCAGCCAAGGCAATTTCCAGCCCCTGCACGCCGATGGTTAGCGAGCGGTGTGGCGTGGTTTTATCCAGCGCCACCCTGTACAAACCCCCGGGATCTAGCGGCTGGTGCAACCGACAAATGACGGCGCGCTGTCCCCCTCGTGGCCGCTCACGGAATTAAAGATCCCGAGATAAGGGTGTCATCCTTCGCTATGCATTATGTGTTCGGCAAAATGCTCACCCCCGGGCCACCGGTTCTCTCCCTCCCTCCCACTGCCTTGTAACCTGGCCCTCTCTCTCTCTCTCTCTCTCTCTCTCTCTCTCTGTCTCTTCCTCTCTCGCTCTCGGCCGCGCACCGTCTCTCTCTTTCGACTTTTTCACCCCCTCCTCATTCCTCTCCCTCTACCCTATCTTCGTCTATCCATCTCTCTGTCTCGCCCTCTGTCTCTTCCGGAAGGTTCCAATTAATCTTCTCCGTGTTTTTTCCCCGAGAAAGATACCACCTCTAAACCCTGCAGCCACCCCTCCCCTCATCCCTTACCATCACGTGCCCTGTTACCCGCATCGTTCGCTCGACGTGCGTCGAGTTATGCCGTTCCGATCGGCAGGAGGTCAAGATACGCTCGTACTTTTTCAACTTCGCCCACCTACCCTAC
Organism: Anoplius nigerrimus; assembly: GCA_914767735.1. Classification (NCBI taxonomy): domain Eukaryota; kingdom Metazoa; phylum Arthropoda; class Insecta; order Hymenoptera; family Pompilidae; genus Anoplius; species Anoplius nigerrimus. Next base: position 907,626 of record OU612080.1, read on the forward strand.
CTTTCCACCCCCTCCGCGCATCCGACGGCTATATACCGCAAAGGACCTCAATCGAAACCTTTACGAATCTTCAACCCAGCTTCCATATATCTTACCCACGTGAACTAAGAACGTGTACGCAGAGGCAATATATAAGAATAGTTTTCGGGGGGGAAGGGGGTTGCTTCGAGTTTCGAGACGGCACCAGCGTGAGATCTCTTTCGAAAGCGGACGACTGGCGTAATTCACCGACAGGGCAAGCGGTCTGTAGCGAGCGTTATGACGCGGACATCCTCCTCGGGCGTCGGGCGTCGGGCGAGGAGAGGCGAAAAGAACTGGCCGCGGATCGTATATCATGTTTTATCGCTCGAGAGCGCGTTAAGGAGAGCGTCGTCGAGCTCGGCCTCTTCCTTCGGCGAGAACGTCGCGGACGAGCGAGCTCGAGAGAATCCGGGAGGACGGAGGGTATGAAGGCCGAAAAGGAATCCGAGTTGGCGAACGACCGACAACTCGCCTTCCGCGCTTCCTGTTCCGCTTCTGGCCGGAAAAGGCGAAACGAGCGCGCGACCGACGAAGGATCCTGCGCGGCGCGTAATGAAAGAAGTTGCGAATTCGTTTCTCGTGCCCGCGGCTAAGCCGCAATGAGATCCTCGAAGTTTCGCGCATCGAACGACGCGCATATGTATATCCGGCCTGAATATTTTAGGAATGCTCGGGCTCGCTCGATGGCCCGTAACGATAGGGAGCGCGCATCGATGAGATGCGATATTGTGTCGTACGAGAGTACGCACTGTTGGGCGGTTAACTTCATGGCCGTGGCGGTCGTTTTGTGTACGTTTGATAACCTGTTATTCGCCAAATCTGGGGCGCGGTTTTATGCTCGGAACGTTCGGGGTATATTTTCGGGGATAATGGCTTGTACGGGGAGTCGTCGTGGTACTAAATCGTCGAGGAAGGAAACGTTTTCGTCGGGCACGAAAGTGAAATCCGACGCATTGAACGCCGAGTTTCAGTATTACAGGTAAGTTGTCCGTGAATCTTGGGATTTTCGGCTGAATTAGGCCTGCTTATCGCAGCGCAGCCATAAGGAATCTGGCACCGGCTTTAACGAAGAGAAAGGATAGGGACAGAGTACTTCCTTGGGTGAATAAATTGTTCGGTGCCGAGTATCATGTCGAGGTTCTGCGTGACAAGCGCAATAGGTAAGGGAGGATCCGGAAAATTTTCCAAAATCAACCGTCGTCGTTGTTACTCCCATCTTCCGATATTCCCGCATTGGCGGCAGGTATTTGGCCGCATTCACGATCAACATGATCAACGACGAATTGTCCGGCGTCTTCGAGGACGATCCGCCGGCAGGACCGATGAAAGATCTGACCTTGATGCCGGTTATAAACGCCCCGGCCGCCGAATGGGAACTCGATCAGACGTGGGCGGAATACGTGGCCTCTATGCCCCACGATTACGAGGAGGTCAACCGTTTCCTATTTCGGGCGTTCCGCGAAACTCCGGACCAACGCGATATATCGCATCGGCCCGGCTCCTTTAACCCCGATTTAACGGTAGACCATCCTCCACTTTGCCCATTACAGATGCCGTGCAGTTTCCACGACAGTGGACTGTCGTGCGGCCAGGAATCCGTTGCCATGGACGAGCAGCTCGACAACGTAAGAGATTGCTTACCAAATTCCGCTCATTCTCCAACGTAATTAACAATCTTCCGTCGGGCACTCCTTGTTTTCCCTCAAATTTCTCGAGAACGTTAATAACCGTCGGTACAAGAGATCGCGTCACAGCTATTTTCGAAGCGACGGACTTAACGCAATCGTCGTAATCGAATCGTATCGAATGGTAGGAATTTTGGTTCCTGCTGTACCAAATTAGACCCTACGCCGCCCTGATGCCGATGCCCGACGCCAGGATGATCGTTGCCGCCTGGATACAGACCCTCTGTCGACTGAGGTGCACCGATTGCACGAAGATGAAGGGGCTGCGTAACGATTACGCTTACGCATTGTACGGGTAAGTCTCGTTCCCCCGATGCGAAAGTCGATACTCCGTTAATCTCTTAATGCTCATCGGCCGCAGAAGGTAATTTCCGTCTACGGCGCTCCTCTCACAATATCGGAGCCGAGCCAAACGAAACGTTCGCCGCGCGGTAATAACGTTTCCGTCGACGGTAATGTGCTCTTGGCTTCAATTTCATTTCCTATCGCAAATAATTGTCTCGCAATTTACGCGACGGGCGAAGAGAAGGTGCGAGAGAGAGAGAGAGAGAGAGAGGGACAGGGAGCAGAGTGTCGAGCGATAAATCGTTCGCTCGTTCAAGGTACGTTCGAGATCTGCGACTCGCGGGACCTTTCCAGGATTATCCGCCGTGGAGGTACCTCAGATCCCTACCGGAGGCTGCCTTGTACGTACAATTAATGGAATACCTCCTCCTCGCTATAAAGCCCTGCTGTCTGGCGAAGAGTCGTTCTGAGCCTTTACTGTTTTCCGAAAGGCTCGCTGCCAAGAAGTATCCGCTCACGTCGCCCTACTGCGAGGAGGCCGACTCCTTCGTGTCCGAGCAGCCGAGACCCGAAGAAGGTGCCTTCTGCTACATCGCCGTCACGGGAGACCTCGCCGAGGTGAACGAATTATGACCGCCTTAACCTTCGCATCGTCTCCCCTTCCATTGTGCCTGACTGTTAAAACTGTCGCTATGAATGACTGGAAAAAAAAATGCTGCCACCCGTGTACTCGTTATCCCGGCAAATGGTACTTCTTGTTTCGCGAGACAATCGATATCGAATGTCGGTGGATCGGGGCACGGCGGGAGGCAAGGATCCCATTCCGGTCGGGGCGACGCTAAAGGGTCCCGATGATAGAAACGAGAGGGGGGGGGGGGGGGGCTGAAGTGAGGCTGAAGTGAGCCAGGCCAGGAACAGTTACGGCGGCGGTAACGGCATCGGCGCCGGGGGTGGTAGGCCAGAATGTGCCGCGGAGGAGGATGTGCCGCACGGCGACGTCGCATACCGGGACGCGGCATGCTAGGATGTGGCATGCCAGGATACGGCATGCTAGGATGCGGTATAGGGACGGCGCATCGGCGTGGACGGTGTTGGTAGAAATCGGAGCCGCTTTATCCCGGGCTTCATCGTCGGCGCACATCCTAAAACAATCACACGGGCGGCCGGCCCGCCATTATACAGCCTTAACTTTGCACGCAGGAGCGACGCCGCCGTTATGTATAGGGTGTACCGAAGGAAATAACCGTCATCTGTATTCGCGATAACATCGTAATTGAATGCGGTTGACGGGGATTTGCTGTACGGCTACGTCCGACCGCCGCCACCCCCGTGAACCGCTCCCTTCCTACCGCCCTACCCCCGACCATCTTCCCATCCCTACCTCTCTTTTCCTCCCTCTGTCTTTCCTCCCCTCCCCCTCCTCTCCCGTATCTCGCCCCGGCCTCGTCATCCGTCTTTCTCCGTTTCGCGCTTCCACCCACCCCTTCCAGCGTGCTCGCTCTCTTTCCGCTCAGTCTCCGTCTCGATCTGACTCCACGGCCCAGTCACTCCCCCTCTCCATGCCCCGTCCGTTAAAACAGCCACCTTCCACCTCACGGGGGTATTAATCATATCAAGGCGCGGAAAAATCTACCCCTCGCCATTTCGTGCGTGTTATAGCACCCGACCTGCGTATACGCACCCGGATGCGTCGAGCGACACACGTAGCTAACCGTGGCGGCGGCTGCGGCAGTGGAATGGCGATGCGAAGATAGCAACGGGAGAGGAGCACGGAAGAGGAGCATGGGAAGAGGCGAGTTGATGGGGGAAATTTCGTGAAAAGGAGAGACACTCTCCGCCGCTCTCCTCCTACCCGAACGGTCCTCTTATCTGATAACTCGTAGCGGCTTCCTTGGCGCGATGTTGCCGAGAGTGGAAGAATGGAGAGGCAGGGGACAGGGTTGAAGGTGGGATGAGAGGGTGACGGGAGGGTCAGGTCGCGGCACGTGCGAATTCGGCATTGGCAGCCGGCGCGTTTTAAAGCGAGCGCGACGCGTGACGTTATCGCTTTCCGGCCGTCGCGGAATCGTTTAATTATCGTAATTAGGAATTAAAATCATGGAACGCGGCGGGCGCGGCAGCGTAGCGGAGAAAATCTGGCCGCGGTGATTTAAAGCGGGGCAAATACGAGCGTCGAACTCTGCCGCTCTCCGCCGGCCTGCGGCCGAGGAAAGTGGGATGGCACTGTTTTTGGGTCGCCCATATTTTACAGTCAATTTCAGCCGGCAACAAGTGTACACCGACGTACCGCGAACGAACGACGAACGAACGACGAACGAACGAACGAACGACGAACGTACGACGACGAGTACGACCCGAGTGCTCTTCCTCCCTCCCACTCCATCCCTCTCACTCTCGGTAGGAGAACTCCCTGCCGTTTAGGCGAATTAGAAACCAGTGCGCCCGCAGCACGCGAAAAATTGTTAAAGCCGCGCCCGCTTTAAGCCAGTTTACATAATCGAGTTACAGACGCGGCGTGCACTCGGAAAAGCGCGTTTGCGAGTCGGACGTAATTTTTGCAGCAACTTTAAGCCCTGCCGAACCGGCTGAAATTCGGAATGAAGTTACCGCGAGTCGTTAGGCTCTGTACTGCTTAACTCCATTACGGGGCCAGCCGTTAATTCCCTTTGCGAAAAAACTGGACTCTCCTCAGCCCCCCTCCCACCCCTCCTCTACTCTCTCTCTCTACTCTACCCTCTCCGTCTCGCCCCCTCTCCGATGGAGGAGTCGAGGAGGAATGTTCGACAAGAAAACATTTTCCAACCTATTTAGCGGTTCGGCACGGGAAAACGCTCGCGCGCGAAACGTTCGGCGAGCGGAAGGAGGATGAGTTTTTCATCTTTGGCATTCGCTGGCGGTAACGTCGGTCCAATCACGATGACTGCGGACCGAGCCGAGACGCTCGGATGCAATTATCGCGATGCGCCGACATTATCTTCGCTAATCGAAATTCGAAACGAGCCAGCCTCTCGCGTTGTTAGGCCCGACTTAACTGAACTCGATTGGAAGTGCGCGCTGCCGCTCTCTCCCTGCCGTCAAACTCGCTTGCCGGGGCAAGTTCCCTAAGCGTCTAATTAATTAGTGCCAAGGCGTTGATGTTCAGCGCTGACGGAATTTTATCGGAGATTCTACCCGCTCGCAGGTGCGAGCGCGTCGAGTGCGAGCGACGGGTAGAGGGGTGGGGGTTCAAGGGGTTTAGAGGGGGATGAGAGGACGAGGTGGGGTGAAGGGGGGGGGGGGGCGAGGAAGAGGGTATGCAGAGCGGGGAATATTGCGATAATAAACGGAGAAGAGGTCGTATCGCTCGCTCAGGATATCAGTCCTTGCATGCCGAATGCACTGATGGGAAATACTTGTTTCGCGGCAACTGTCACGATGGCTGATTGGCGCATGACCGCCGGATTTCGCGCTCTATTAATGGCCATCCGTCGTTCCTCTCCTCTCTGTTCGACCAGCGCACTCCCACTCTGGCCGTCGATCTTTTTGTTCTTCTCCGATCTGTTCGCATCCCCGCGCGCACTCCCCTCTATCTCTCTCTCTCTCTCTCTCTCCCGTCGTCTCTATCTTTCTCGTTCATTTTCTCTTTTCCAGTCCGACGATCGCGACCCTTCCACGACTCGTGTGCGACGTGCGCGAATTATTTAGCAGCTTCAATTTTTCCTCGCGCCGAATGTATCCCCCTTGCCCGCTCTTCGGGCAGCATCTCTTAGTCCGTGTCCGCAATTATTTCTCAATCGATCGGAGGCCAGAGCTGATCCTCCCTTCCGACGCTCGCGGATTTTATCATCCCTCTTTTTCTTTCGCGCGTGCTTGCACAATTGCGCAGACCGGATCGGTAAACGGTCCTTGATCGAAGAGAGGATGAGAAAGAGAGTGAGCGAGAGAGGAGAGAAAGAGAGCGACGGACGGCGACTATGTGACGTATGGGATAAAGAGAATTTGTGCATGCATCGGGCGCATTACGCCCCGAGCGATATTCTCGATTTATCATCGCAACAGCTGTCGCGATTAAGCCCAGTCCCGTGACGCTCTTTCAATGGACAGCGTTACAAATTATTAATACGACTCGTAAAGGAACGTCGATCTTTATTCGCGCCCGACGCGGATACGGTTTATCGGAAATGGCCGGCGATGCGCTGTAAAGAGCCGGCCGTAAGAGCATATTGAGGATATCATAGCCGCGGCGCTAGCTGGATATTTCCGATTCGGCGAACTGTCATGGAGGTTGTCTGGCGGCGCGCCGGAATCGGTCGCAAATCATGAATGATTGGACGGCGGGCTACCCCTTTTTCGCCCGTTATCGCTCTCATTCAAGATAATACACTCCCGCCAACGCGCGGACACTCGCCGGACGCGGAGACAGCTCCCCGCTGCTCTCGATCGATTGCGGCGAATGAAAAAGATGATGCCTCGTTCATTAAGCTTTAATTATCCCGCGAGACGAGGTTTTCTCGCCGGACCATAAAGTGTCTCGACGGCTCCATTTCCGAATGTCATCGTTCCTCGGCAGCCGCTCGACGACGGAGTCTCTCTTTTTGCCGGACGGTTCTTCGGTCTAGACATTCACGTCGGCCGGCAGAAGGTGGCAAGAGGGGTGGTAGGACTTGAAACCTGCCGGGCGGGGAACAATAATCGGCCGTAAGCAGGACATTATGGGGAAGTTCGTTGCCCGGCAGCCTCGGAGGTATTAACTGTGCCGCGGGAGTAGTCTCAGGCTTTAGTTCGGGAGGCTAACTGTTCTGCGGGCTCTTACCGAAGACCTTAAGCGTCGAACGCAAAGACGCTTCGCCGGCAGTACAGCCTCCTGCAGCGGTTCCTGCTCCTGCGCCCGCTCCTCCTCCTGCTCCTGCCGCTGCTGCGACTCGATCGCCGAAACTAAGAATATCGCCTCTGGGTATTGTCCGCCGGCAGTTTCTGCCGACGTTCCGTCGATGCTGCGGATTAATAGATACGCGTCGGCCGAGCAGCCGGATCCATTTAAGGCGAGCGACGAAGATACGCGCGCATTAATTAATCATTGAATTAGCCTCGTGCGCGGCTAATGGTCCGTGCCCGGTCGATACCATCTATGCCACCCCCCCCCCCACCACCCCCCTGGCAAACCACCCAACCACCTATACTCCCTCCCCACAGCCGTCCTTTTATCTTACGCCGCGCCCGTTCTGCAGATCGCGCGCGGCGAAAGGTCGAGGGCGAAATGAGGCTGGCGCCGGGGGGAGGGTGGTAGGTATTAAAAATAAGAGGCGAAAAAGTGAGTCGCTCGCGGACGGGCTGAAGCTCGAAAATGAGACGCAAAGTTATAATTGCCCTGACTTCGCGCAACGCCGCGGCTCGGCATTCATCAAATATTATGTATTTATCGATTTCCGGCCGTCCAAGTGCCGGCTTCTGACGGGCGGTAATACGGGCTAATTAGCCTCAGAATACATTCCCCGTTTCCTTTTCAATTGCGTCGCTCGCGCACCCGGGGCGCAGGAGTTTCGCTCTTCGACGCTCGCTGCGCTCTTTCCTCTCTTTCACTCGTTGCCTCGCTTCTCTCTTTTTTTTTCTCTCCCGCCCCCCCCAACAACTTCCGGCGAAATTTTTACAGGCGCCACTTTGACGTTGCCATGACTACGGGCCGCGGGGGAAAACGACATTGAATGATGATCAATTTGCGGGCTTGTGTTTTTACGAATGCCTACCCGCTCGCCGTTAATACGTCCGCAGCGGCGCTCTTTTAATTCCCCCTTCCTCGAATGACGCACCCGTTAAAGTCCCATTCAAAGTTCCTCAGACGGGCAGTCGGTCGATTCGCCCCGAGTCTCTGTACCGGAACGGAAATTTCTCGTTTTTTCCCGCGCAGGGACCTTTCAATGGAAAAAAAGAGTTGCGAATCTTGGCGTGCCTGAAACGTCGTCTTGCTTTGGCGGCCAATCGGATCGCTCGACGTTCGCAATTTCTTCGCCGCGCGCGTCACGCGTCTTCCGTCGTTAGCGAGGAAGATCGTTCACGATTTTACGAGGGACCCGGAGTCGAGTATCGGTGGGCAATTATCCGCGAAACAAACAGGTCCGCGAGGGAAAGTCTAACGACTGGCGGGGTCTTCCCGGCGATTACCTCAAAGCAAACCGCCTAACAAGACATTGTTCCGAATAGCTTAGCCATTCTCCCCCGGCGTGGCCCTTTTCCACCCTCTCACTTGCCTCCGCCGCACCTCCTGCCCAACCCCCCCTGCGCCCTACCGCCACCTCAGTCCCGTTCCCATCCTCCAACCCACATTCAACGTAGAACCTCTTGCCACATAGAAGAGGCCACCACACCGACTGGGACAACCGAACCCAGCAGCAGTTAACAACCCTGGCATGGCGACGGTCGTTAGCAACCGACTCCGACCACCCCACACCCTCGTCTCTGGCCACCCCATCCTACCGCCCTCTCACTCTCGCCCTCGTCCCATCTTCATGCTGCACCAACTCCTAAACTCGAAATTTGCGCGCACGGCACCGTCTCGTCAATGACCGCCGCCGTCGTAGGGGTAGACTTTTTGTGGGGGGTCGCCGGTGGATTCTCTGGAGGGATTATTTTATTCGTTTTCGATTCGAGATATGCATGAGACGCAACGGACGGAGGGCTGTGAGATTTGGTTCATGGGGAACACGAATTTTTGCCCGGTGCACCGTGCAATTTATTTTTCGATTTCGGCCCTGAGAGGGGGTTGCTAGGCGAGGATGCAGTTGGAGATAGGCGCGTGCTAATGACTTACCGACACGATCCTTGTTTCCGTTTGCTGCTGAGGGAACGGCACGCTCGCTTTATTTCACTGCACCGCAAAGGACCCGATAACTTGTATGTACGTAACGTCGTTGACGGGGTTGAGAGAGGGTAGGAAGAACGGGCGAGGATCGAGGAAGTAGTCTCGCAAGGGTAGTTCGGCAGACCAAAACGGCAGAGAGCGGTTCGAAGATGACCCATTGACGCTTAGCAACGGCTTTAACATTAATTCCTACGACGCTGGCATTAGTTCGAATTACCGACCCGGTACAGTCGTGGGCAAGTTTTCGGTCTGCGTAACCCGTTAACGTTCCGCTTTACGATTGTCGGCGCCGAATTTTGAACAAACTCAAACCGATAGCGTCCAATTTACGCGACGCGTACCGACGTACGCGTATTAAATTCGCGCAGCCTCGCGATACGTACACCCACACATATACTGTACATTCTCGCACTACGGACAGATATCTCCTGAGAAAACTCCTCGAACACTTGGCAACCGTAGCCTCGCGCGGGGAGTCATCAAAATCGCCCGAAGCTGTAGGAAAGTTTCCGCGCGCACAGCGAAATATTCGCGCCGTCTTTAAAAGTTCGAGTATATTCTCCGCGCACTGCGTTAGAGAGGAGGCTTCTGGTGGAGGGGGTGGGGGTGGCCAAGGGAGACTCGGCCAGAAAAGAAGGCGGATGGGGGGCGGCATTATCGCCCGCCGCGATAAAGTTCCGCAGGTGATAATGTATTCGGCCGGGTATCCTGAGAAAAAGAAAATACAGATTAAGCCTCCTAAGCACGGATTTAACGCTTATTTATACTCCGCTAAGTACCGGCATTACGGCGTATTACGAGCCCCTAACGGGGCGGTAGGAACTTTTTCGCCGCCAACCAGCTCCCCCCCCCCCCCCCCCGCCACCCCCTTCCACCCTCTCGCTGGCTTCATTCTGAGGGCCTTTTCTCTCGTTCCACCCACTGTCTCCCGCCATTTGGCATCGGATCGTGTGTGGCTTATCCGCGCTACGGTGCGTTGACCCAAACCGCTTCGGACGAGACAGTTGCACAGCCCGCATCTCTAAATCAGCGACCGTGGTAATGCTCCGGGCTTCGGTCTATTCATCTCCGATTCTCGCGCTCAATCGTAATTGACGAACACACAAACTTTCCCGTGCTTTTCCTCGAATCAGGGCTCACGGTAGAGCGGCCGATACACAGATTGGAGCCGCACGCCTCGGTTAAGCGAAATTCAATTACACCGCTCGCCGACGTCCCAATCGGGACGAGAAGAAGCCGAAAGATTGGGAACAAAGGCTAGTCCGGCGGACGGTGGTGGTTCCTATAACGTCACGTCCTACCTAGGGCCAGGATTGACCGTCGTTAATGACAGACGACGTTCGTTTCTTCGTTCGCGGCAAGTTTGTCATGTAACCCGGAATGATCTGTCCGCTGGGCAAGCGATCGTTTATGAGGCCGATGCGCGCGGGTAGAGTGAGTCTTTTTACGGCGCCGTCAGGGCTGCCAAGGGCTGCGAACGGCTGCGGAGGACCTCTCGCTCTCACCCCCGCTCACCCTTTCTCGACCCCCGCCCCGTCTCGCATTCCTCGCGAGCCCTCCGTCGAGTTTTAAGTATTTGATTACCGGCCCTCCTCGCCCGTAACGCCTTTACGCCGAACGAACTACCATTGGGCGAAGTACCGGCCGTCGGTGAAACTACCTGCGTACGCGGTTCCGGCCCTATAAGCACCTTCGAGAGGAGGAGAGTCTTACGATACTTTCTTACTACGCCGTTAATTTTAACGCCTCCTACGTGTGCCGCCGATCTCCTTAACTTTTCCGCCTCTCGGCCCTGCCCCTCGCGCCGGCTTTCACTCGCGGCCAAACTGCCGCTGTCCAGTCCCTTTACGCCGGCGGGACACCCCTTTGGTCACACCTTTGGGCACCCCCTTACGGATGCCTCTCTGGACAAGCCCATTGGACACCCCTTTGGACACCGCGCGGCTACGCGTTTCGGCGTTGAAGGAGGAAGAAGCGAACGGCTCGATGCTTCGGAATATTTTCCGCTCGCACCCGCCAGAGCCGCACTTTCGATGGGCTATTTTTATTCTGTTTTAGGGTTTTCATTTGAGTGGAGCTCGGTGAATGGCGCAGCGACGAAATTCGAATTATTCCCGTCGAGGGAGATCAATAGGAGAGTGGACGATGTTGGAGAACGCTACAGTGGACGTGACGTACTTGTATTTTGAGCACTCGTAACTGTAAATATGTAAAAACGGAATGCGTACTGCGCGCGATGAGAGCGTGGGATTAAACGTTTAAAAATTTAGGGCTTATGTCGGGCGAGGAGGGCGAAATCGCGCGGTGCCTACGTTACCAGCCTCGAATCGACGTACCGACAGTATCCGTCCAGACGCCGTCGACTTCGGCGAACTCTGCTTTCCTTGGCCAGACTTACGTTCTCCTTGATTGTCGCATCCTCGATCCGTTTTACTTTTCTTCAGCTTTTCACTCATTTCCTCAGTTATGCCAATTACGTACCATTAAAATAACTTATATTGATAGAAACTATGAGGATTATCGAATAATGAAAGTCTGAAGAAAATCATCCCTTTCATACTTTCAACCAATTTATGTTGCAAATTATTTTTTACTTCACGGTATATGGTAGAACTGCAGAAAAAAGTAATATGCATCCTTTAGAAAGTGACGGTCCTCGAATCAAAGATAACTTCACATACCGTTCGAGAAAATCCACTAGAAAGGTTAAGACACGGAATGGGCAACGGGGGTAGCATGTATTCGTTCAGGCGAGTTACGGCAAAGTTGAATGAAGGAGTCTTCGATTCATTTACGATCCGGTCACGTTCGTCTTCTCTCATCGGCGAGAGATTGCGGCTATAGAATGTAGACGTTGTTATCGTCGGGCTGTCCTCAACGTAATCGGCAAGATGATCGTTCGCCTTACGACTCGATTGACCGAGTCATTAAAGGAAATGCCTTGACGTCACCCCTGGGACGTCGGCGGCGGAGACATTATCGCGGGTAGGCTCGCGGAATTAATTCGAGGGTGGCAACTTCCTACGGCTGCTTACCCCCAATGCGAGCCCCGAGGCCCGCCGCTCGTCCAAACTTCCGCGCCACACATACACCCCCCCCCCCCCCTCTCTCTCTCTCTCTCACTTTGGTAAACGGCCCCGGTGCAAATTACGCCGATAAATCTCATTGTCGACGGCGATCTTAATTGTCTCGATCTGCGGGCCCAGCGAGCAGCAACGAGCGAATAGAAGCATACCGGGCCGCATTCCAATTAGAAGACAAATTAGCATTCGCTACGGACGCGGCGAAAGAAACGAGTTCAGTGTCGCCGTAAGGAGAATGTGGCGGAACTGCAGTGAGAGACGTCGGCGTCGGTGTCGGCGTCGGCGTCGGCGTCGGCGTCGGCGTCGGCGTCGATATAGGCCTCCTGGGCTGCTGCGAGCCGATCAAATGGTTACCGCCCTCGACCGGGCCCGGTCGGCTGCTATGTCAGGTCCACGGAGTGAAGTAAAATGGACTCGAAGGGTTATGGCCGGTCATCCGGGCGGGCTTATGGGCCGATCGCCGCCGATAGAATCAGCGTTTTGCCACGGCGCTGCTCTTGCTCATAATCACTTTTAGATTAATTAAATTTTACGCCCGCTGTCGCCGATAAACATTAAATTTAACGGCCCGTCCCGGGCATGCACGGGCCCGTTACGGCTCGTTACGGCGTTTACACGCCACGGCCGTCGACTCGAAATATATAATCCGCGGAAAAGAGAGGATTCCCGCTGAGCTGGATGCCGCCAAGTCGAACCGGGAGTCGGAGGAATCATCGGATGGGGGCGAAGGAACGTTAGTCGAGGGGAAGACGAATCGGACGGTGGATGAAGTTCACCGAGTCCGGTGGTAATTAAATTAATTAGCCATCCCGAGGATGCAAGGATGTACACCGTGAGCGACCGTGAGCCAGAGCGTGGCCGCCTCTTCTTCCTCCTCCCACCTCCACCTCCGCCTCCTCCTCCTTCTCTTCTTCGCGGACTTAATTATTAAGCGACTCTCTCGCAACCGACGTCCCTCTCCCCCCCTCCTCTCGCTCAGTCTCACTCCCGCTACCTCCTTCCGGCGCCCTCTCTTTTCCGGCTATTTATTAGGTTTTTACTTATGGCGCCGACCGTGGAAGAATCGTCCACTCGCCCGGCCGTCTCGATCGCATTTCGCCACCCGAGCCGACAGACGAAACATTCGCCGGCGGTTAGCGGACCGGCCCGCTTTCCATGAAAGAAGCAAAGCACTCCGGGTAATTAGAAGCGGAATTATATTCCGCCGTGTCCTGTTTCAGTTTATAAACAAGGACTCTTAAATGAACTCCGAGGGAGAAGGAGAGGCGGATAGAGCGAGCGGAACCTGGGGGAGGAGAGAGAGCTGAAGGGAGACGCGGGAAGAAGGCGGGGGAGGAAGAGAGAGAGAGAGAGAGAGAGAGAGAGAGAGAAAGAGGCTGGGAACAGAGAGACCGAGGGAAGGGAGGAGAAAAGAGGCGAATGGCTGTGTAGGTGTATTTCGTCCGCGCGTAGGTGATCTGTGTGTGCCTGGCCGCTTTAATGCCTCGGCGTCGCGTTCGCGTGTCTCGACCCTGTAATTCGCTCGTGCTTTCGCCGATAGCTGCCTCGCTTTCTCGACTCTCGCAACGTTCCGGATTCCAGAACGTCGGTGAGAGAGAAAGAGTGAGAGAGAGAGAGATAGAGAGAGAAAGAGAGAGAGAGAGCGAGCCCGAGCAACAGAACGAGAACGAAGAAGAAAGAGAGCCGGCTTCATTTAAATATGACGATCTTTTCACGGCGAGGCGGACGGTTTATCGTGCGTGGGAAATCGGCGGAATTGAAAGTTCGAATTGAAAGCGAGCGCAGGCGTCTCGGTCGACTCGGCGACAGGGCAGGAGAGCGTTTATCGTCCCGACGCTTTCGCGACCGCGATTGCGCGCGGTGCCGCCGTTAATTATCGGCCCTAACGGGCAAAGGTCGGCCGAAAGGATACAGGATTTTGAGGAGTCAGGCAGCTGGATGCGCGCGCGCGCGGAGGTTAATAAAGCGCCTGAACGGCGGGCAGGCGAATTGTTCTCGCATTATCGATTCGAGGGAACAATCGTACCGCGGGCGGCGCGCGATTTTCCGAATGTACCGTATTAACTTCCTGTTATTAATTATTATTTTCGATTAGTATCGATTACCTCGGGCGAGATAATTACCGCCGAACGGCTAATAATACCGCTTCACCCCGTTCGAGTTTATATTTACTAATAATGAATTAACACCGCGATAGGAGCAGAACGAGAGTAGGCAACGTGCGGGGGGAGGGGGCAGGTTGGTAGGCGAACAGGGGTAGTAACAGCGTGCGCGCGGCTGTTTATGAATTCGAGCACGTAAGAGTGTTTAGAATTATCGAATGCGGGCACGCGATAGAAGGGGTCATTTCGCGAATCGATATTGGACCGTTGCGTAAAGTTCGACGCGATGAACTTTCGACGTCGCTCGCGTCGTTCGGCAAACGATTGCAACCCTCTCGCTCCGTCCCTCTCTCACTCCGTAGTCGCCGATTTTGCCCCCGCCGCGCCACCGTAGCGAAGAGAGGAGAAACAATTGAGCGGTTGGGGGGCCGATAAAAAATCGTAACGCCGTCGTTACTTCGCCGGTCGGATTATACGCGCCCGGTTACGATCGCATTCTCGCGTCGGAAGTGTCCTTGTCGTGAATCAACGTTTCGCGCGTGGAGCGAGTGGGGGGGGGGGGGGGCGGAAGTCGAGGAAAAATTGAGGCGAAAAAGCGGTGAAAGCGTCGTTCGGCACAGCTCGACTGCCACACGCGAGTCCGTCCGACATCTCGCTCTCGGTCGCGATGGCCAAATTAGCCGGCATCTCCCCCCGACGGAGAGCTTCGAACTTTCTAAGCTGAACGAGTTCGCTCCTCTCCTCGCTTATAACCCTCCTCTGTCGGAGGAGAGAGACGCGGGGGCGTTTCGGGGTGGGAGGGGGGTAGGTGGCTGTCCGAGGGGTCGACGGGGGCGGGAGGCGGAGAGGGACGTTTTAGTTTTTAATGATTATTGCGCCCGGGCACGGCCCAGGTAGGCAGGCATTACCCGTGGTCTCTCTTTCGCGCATTTGCATATCTTTCCACCCGTTAGGAATTGCCTGCTGGCTGCTTTCGCCCGTTCCGACCAGGCTTTGCCTACTAGCACGGACGCGTTCCAAGTTTTAAGCCCTCAGTCCCCCTCCTCCTCGCTCTCTCGCCTTCCACCGCTCTCTCTCTCTCTCTCCATCCCCCATCTTCCCACCCTCCCTCCTTCCCTCCGATTCGCTTCCCATCTCACGACTCCCCCTCTCGCTCGCTCCAATTTCACTCCGCTTCCTACGTTCCTCTCTCCAACTCGCGCTTATTTCTCTTTTTCCCTTTCCCTCTGTCTCTCAAGCTTTAAGCGCCGCAGTCGCGCTTGTAATTCCTCTCCTCCCCGCCACACCCCCCTCTCTCCTCCCTCCTCCTCCTCCTCCTTTTTCTCTCCCTCATCCCCCTCATCCTCCTCCCTCCTTTAATGGCACTCGGTTTTCGAGTGCTTTAATTAACGTTTTGTCAGGCGCTCCTTAATTAGTCTGCTTTTGAAAAAATCAGTCAGTGAGTCAGGCCACCCCTCCGCCGTGGAAGGGTGCAGCCCGCCGAGTATCTCGCGTCTCTCTGAACATTCCGCGATGCGCACCGCGACGAAGCCAGAGGCCGACTGGTATGCCGCGAGAGGTCCGCACATTATTATGGCCGACGCTGTCAACTATTTAGCTGGCAGCCTGATCGGACGGAAGCATCGGGTCGATAAGGTTCGCTCATCGATCTGGGATTTATGGTGAAAAAAATTGTGCTCAGGTTGAAAATGATCTGGCATCTTTTACGTGATAGAGAGGAAGAATCGATACAGATGGAGTTTCTTTTAATACCTACTGACTCTTCTACGGACGGACCGCTGTGTGTCGGATGTTCAAAACTTTACCTTTGGCTCGCCTCTCGACGGTAAACCGCGCGACGCTTACGGGCCATTAAATTCCATGAGCTTTCCGGCGTGCTTCTACCGATTGATATACAGTGTACCGCGGCTCCCTTATTGCGGATTCCATACTTCTGACTCTATCGTACTCCGGCATTACATCCACCTATCACTTTGCATCACCACTCCGATACGCAAAACTCTTCAACGTATTAAACCTCGCGATCTGAGGCTCGATCTTTCGATATCGATTATAACGCCACTTCCATCCCCTTCTACAAGACAACTTCCAGAACGACACCTTCTTCCAGGCGCATCTCTCGCGGGTCATTAAATCG
Organism: Anoplius nigerrimus; assembly: GCA_914767735.1. NCBI lineage: Eukaryota > Metazoa > Arthropoda > Insecta > Hymenoptera > Pompilidae > Anoplius > Anoplius nigerrimus. The sequence goes on from OU612080.1 coordinate 923,774, forward strand.
GCCTTGCCTGGCAATGTTCGGCGGATTGACGCGTCCCTTATCGTCGGAACGAGGCCTCGCTCATAACTCGGGCCTCGCGTATCGAGCGGCAAGCGCGGTTTACACGTTATTTAGCAGGCACCCCCACCCACCCCCTGACGTAAACGCTCGCCGCCGGCAAAACAATTGTCCGCCTCGGAAGATCCCGGCAGTCTCGCGCTCGCCGGCTTTCTCTGGCTCAGCGGAGCGCGATGCGCGCGCGGGGTGGATCGTTATTAAGATTAAGATCGCTGCGGATCGCCAGGGCGCGGCGAGGGTGCAAATTAGTCGGGAATCCGAACGTTCTCGCCGCGGACAATATTTGCGCGTCGCGAGACTCCTTCCCCCCCCCCCCCCCGCCCCTTTCGACCCCCGCGCCGCTTCCGATCCCCCCAGTACTCTGTATAGAGATGTTATCGGCAGCTATTTCATTAACATTATTCTCCGCGGCGGTCCGTGCGGGAGGGGGTATCACCTTTGCGGCTGGAGGGGCAGGATGGAGGTGGGTGGCTAAAATTGCTCGTTCCGAACGGGACCTCGGCGCAGCGCGTAGTACGCCTCAAATCTAAATCGCTGGCGTTATGTCGTCCTCGGTTACTATTTCGCGGCGACTCGCTTCCATTGTCGCTTCCACGACAATGAGATCCTCGCTTTGACTCTCTCTCACTCTCTCTCTCTCTTTCTCTCTCTTTCTCTCTATCGCTCGCTCTCTCCCTATCCTTCTGTTCCGAGGCGTTCCTTAAATTAATTCTCGCCACGCCCGTTGTCGACGTTGTTACCGCGCGCTGCTTGCTTCCCTCTTCTCTTTTAACGTCGAAATAAACGAAACGCCCGAATATCGTGTGGGATCACGACGATGGCGAGAAGGAGAGAAAGGGTGGGACGAGGTGAAGAGGTAAAAATACAGGATACCGGCAGCGTTACGAAACGGCCGCGAAATTCAATAGCGACAAGCTCCGTTCGCGGATATTATTCGGCAGTAAAATTTTATTTCGTCGGTCATTTATTGGTAGGGGGACGGTCGACGCGGGCGAAAAGCCGAGGTCGGTTTCGCGCGGGGCGAAGCCTCTCTATGCCGCCGTTATTTGATAACGACAAATTATTGTTACGAGAAAAAATGGCGGCTGGCCCACCCCGTCAGACAAGCATCGACACACCGGCGGGAAAGCGCGCGCGCGCACAGTCTCTGGCCTGCTATACACTCTTACCTTTTCAGCGAGAGCGAGTGAGAGGCAGAAGGGGGTGGTAGCGGAGAGGGGTGAAGAGGTGGTGGCTTTGGGTTTGAGCCTCGACGCGCTATCGGCCGACATGTCCGAACGCTAATCTCTCGATATTTTAGCGGATTTATATTTTCACCGTTGGCATCCCCACACACACCCCTCCCCCCGCCCGGGGTGATCCTCCGAGGACCATACCTGCGCAGAAACACGCGACAGGCACATCATTTTCAGCCTACCGCCGGTCCGGCCGTGCCCGGCTGTTTCAAACAATTTTTCTTTTAAACCAACCCCCCCGCATTCTTCGCTCTTCCGTCCGGCTCAACATTCCATTAATATCGCCGTAGAAATTGATCGCGGTATTTACGATTATAGAGCCGCTGTTAATTATGGCTCGAAGGCTAGTAGTGAAATTGCGGCGAGAGGGGACCGGAAGAAGGCCTCATAAATGCGAGATGAGTCTCGGTCGGAGGACCTGACAGAGTTCAGCGACTGATAGGCTTTCAGACGCGGAGCGTATACGTCAAATTACGTTGCGTTACGGAGACAACGTCGTTCGGCTAGGGTGAGTCGCGCGCGCGATGCTGAGAGGGGAGCAGTGGAGGAAGGGAGGGAGGGAGGGAGGGCGATAGGTGGCGGAGCGGGTCTCGTATATAGGTACGAATGGTATTCCGCCGCACCTGATCCTAGCCCGACTAAATTGACGATATAATCCGCCATAACTCAGGATTACCGGCGAGGCTTGGACGCGCTCAGGCACGTGAGCGTGCGCGCGCGCGCTCGCGCGACCGGCGCAGGCCACCCTTCTCTATCGAAGAAGCGCGCCCGTTATTCGTCGTTCCGATCGGCTTCGTGCCTCACCTCCAGTCTGCATACTATTGCCAAAATAGTTAGACAGATTACCCTCACCGTTATCCTGCCCGACGAATTGCCGTATCAGGACGTCCAACGATGCGCGCAAATCAGTTACCTACCGGTTACAAGCCTGTCTTTTCACTTGCGAGCCCGTTGAAAACATTGTTTCGTGCGGCATTCGGCTGAAGAGCTTTTATTATCCGGCCTTATCACCGAGCCGGTTCGGTTAATTCAGCCTGGGCCAACGGAAAAAGCAGCCTCTGGCTCTCGGGCGTCGAACGACGACGGGATAAGGAAGAGAACGACGGCAGGACGCAGAAAGCCAGCGCGGAATCAGGGTCCTGGCCTTGCCTGTTTCGCTTCTCCCCAGGCAGCCCCTCGTCCCGTCCTTCGACAATTGTAGTACAGCCACGCTATCGCGTCGAGGATCATTGCACCCCTGCGAGCCTCTTAGGTACAGTAAACGTTACATCGTCGAGCGGAGTCGGAGAGGCGGTAGGGGGTGGTGGCGGGGATGAGGGTTGAATCTGCGTCACCGCCCTTTCCACCCGGCTGCCTTGTCTACTTGTCTGCCAGCGGTGGACCACGGTATCGCGAATATGTACCTGGCCCGCGCCGACTCTGTGTACGTGCGGCAGGCAGGACTTAGCGTGTTCCCTGTGTCCCTCATTGTTTCCCAACGACCCTTGAGAGAGCGGCGGCGGAAGAAACGAGAGAAACGAGAGACAACGGTTTCTCGCCTACTTGTGCGGTCGGCGTTTACGGTACATCGTAAGTTAAAGGCTGCCTCGGCCTCTTCCGCAAACTTTTGCCCCGGTAGGAGCGAATAAGAGCCCTGCGCGTCGGATCTCGAGTCTCGGGCTGGACGGAATTTAGTGCGTCGGATTTTCTTTTTCTTTTTTGCGACGACGCACCGGTCGAGTGTGGCCGAGGCGAGAAGCGCAAATAGGCGCCGATTTTTTCCCCGCCGCCGAGAGCGCAAAGCATGAAACACGAGCGGAAAAAATCCCTTCCTCAAACAGGCGGAATATCGAAATTTACGGCCTTACGTTCGGGATAAAGGAGCGGCACGGGCGGCTTTAAGCTGATTTGCAAGTATTCGCGCTTATGGCGGTGGGAGTGAGAGGTGAGATTAAAAATCGCACGGTAATGGCGAGCCGACTTAAATCAGGGACCGCCGGTGCGATCAAACTTCGGTCCGTTCCCAAGTTTGGAATGTTGTCGAACGTCACGCGAATACTCCGGATATAAACGATTAAGAGCGAGGAACCCGCGCGCGCGCACGCGAAACTGTCGCGAAATCACGCGTGATGGCGAACGACCGTGTTCGAAATCGCCTTTACGAGGACGTAACGCATCGTAAGTCGAGTAGGAGAATTGCCCTGGCTTTTGCTTCTCCAGTCCGCGCAACTCGAGGCCACGAGATAGAATCGGTAAGCCAGTTTGACGACTAATAAACCGACTCGCCGACTCCCTTTATCCCGGGAGCCTCTACGCTTCCATTGTCTCGAGCGGGCTGGATTCTCGTTTCGTCGAGGACGTCTCGGTCCACGGCCGATCTCCAGTAAGACGGGAGTTCCGACAGGAAAACGCTCTCTATCTCGAAGCGGCCAGTGGACGCGCCGCGCGCATTATTCCCATCCTGATCCTTCGGGACACAAAGACGTTCGGCCGAATGTCGCTGAAAGTTCCGCCGGAAGGTCTCAGTCGATCCCGGCGAGAATCATGGGGACGATGCGGCCGGGATGAGTAGCGGTGGAAGGGAAGATTTCATCGACGGCAGCCACTACCTTTCCTCGCCGGAGAGAATCGCAGTTTAATCAGGCCGGCATCGAGCCGATAAAGCGTCCGCTAATTATAACCGAACGATCGGAAAGTTTCGCGCGGCAGTCACGATATTTTGCCGGAAGAGAGCGAGGGGTGGGGGTTGGGGGCAGGAAGTGGAAGGAGTCCGGGAGCAGGCATTCAGGTGGATAAGTCGGGGCAGTCGGTCTTCGGGCGCATTGCCTGGCGATGAGGAGAGTCAGGTTATTTTGCGTTAATACTAATGAAATCTGCCGATGGGCCAAGTCCCCGACGAGGCTCCTCGAAACTTCCTTCGGCGAGAGTTGGATAGCGGAGCGCCCAAGATCGTCGCGCCGGCTGCCCCGGCACCCTTGCTCGGTATGTTAATTAACGGTATAAGCTGTTCAAGCCGCGGCAGCGTAGGAGTCCTTTATATAACTAATTAGCGCTCACGGTATTCGGACTATTTACTTCGTTTCGCCCAACTAAGGCCTACCTGAACGAGCAGCATCCTGCCCTCTCACTGCTTTACCGCCACCCTCCTGTCTGTCCTCAATCTCAGTATCCCCCGTACTCGCTCCCTCCCTCTCTCTCTCTCTCTCTTTCTCTCCCTCTTTCTCCTCCTCTTCCCTCGATCCTGTACTTTCAACCCCATCCTCGTTCCTCTCACAATCCGCGCGCGCTCTCGCCTATCGCCGCCTCTCATCCGCCGCCACCATTTTTGTTACGTCAAGTTACAACCACTCTTGAGGACATTCTCCATAATAAGTCACGGCAGAGACTCGTCACCTTTAATTCGTGACTCCGCCTCTCAGTTGGCCGCCGGGGATTAAACGGGAACGCTTATCGTCGACGCGCAACGTTCGTAGGCGAACTGGGACGTGCGCGCGAAAATATCTTTAATTGGACGCTAATATAATTATCGAGTGGAAGGGGCGGTAGGGGGTGTGAGAAGCAGCACGGGAAATGTTCTGATTTTCTCGCGAGGCGGCGCTAATTTCGGAACGGGCGCCGGAAGTTGGGTCGAGTGCTGTTTCGTGTTGGTGAGGCCGACGCGGTAAACATTATTTTTAAGATTATATATTCTCCCCGGTTAACAGCGATGCCGCTGCTATTTAGCGGACGTACGCGGAGTGGGGGAAGATTTTTTCGAACGAAGGAGACCTTAGTCGCGCGAGCGGAGGAAAGATGAAATTTCCGGCGCGGAACTTGCGTCATCTGCCTTAATGCGACGATATGTTTCACGGCGAATTTACGTTGTCGGGGCACTCTTTCTCCTTAACATCGTAGGTATCAGCCGGCTCGTTTCTATCTCCAGATCCTTCAAATTGGAATTCCTATAATACCCGAGGAGCGATAAAGCGAGCGTTCGGATACTTATTTGTTTGAAAAGTTCGAATTGACTGGGCGGGTTTAAATATAAGTGACCTCCTTGGCGTGGGTCTCGCTGGCTCGAACCGCGGGCGCGATATAAAACGTCGTGAGGCAAAAAATTCCTCGGGCCAGGCGATGGGATTAGCTCGAGGAGAACCCTCCACGACATCGATAACCGCGAATAATACAATTGGCTGCCGGAGGGCAACGGTACGCGAGAGAGAAAGAGAGGGAGAGAGAGAGAGAGAGAGAGAGGAACAGAGTGAATGAGAGAGAAAGATCGAGCAAGCGGGAGGGAGGGAAAGAACGTGGAGCGGAGGGCGGTCTCGGTTAAAAATTAATTATCGTAATAAAGGTTAATCTTTTCAGCCTATAAAACTGGCCTCTCCGCTCAGCGCCGAAAACTCGACCTACTCCTAAAGCACGCCCCGCTCGAATTACATCAAGATCCCTCAGAAAAAGGGCGACGTGCTTAAAAACGTGACGTTAACGACGTCAACGAACCGGAAGCGTCTTCTGTTTACTACGTCATCGTTCTTACCGCACTCGCGATTAACGAACGCGGCACGCTACCCGCTCCCGATATTTTCCTCCGGCATTGTTCGCCATTCGCGAAACGCGCAACGATCGTATCGCCGGCGACACTTCGGAAGTCGGAACTTTGTCGAGAGGCTAGCAGAGGGTTGTGCAGGGGTAGTTTGCGCGGAAAATTGCGAGGAACGCCGCGTTATCGCGCATAATCGTTGACCTCCGGCCTCTGGCGGCGCGTCGACGTGAGAGCGTCAAAGAAAGTGTCCTGACGGGGGGGAGGGGCAGACGTCAATAAAATCGCGCCGATCGTTGACCGTCGGATAAGCAAATTAAAAGGCGTGCCCCGTGAGCGTGGCTTCTTTGAAAGAGAATTTACGTCTAACCGGGCTTAAGGCCGTCGCGCACGCCTATCCGGAGTGCTCGGGAGCGGGGGGAGGGGGTGGGTGGGTGGATGGTGCGGGGCTGAAAAAAGGGTGGCGAGGAGGGCCGGGAGGGTGGGGATCCGGTTCGTGGCGCCGCTGGGCGACGATATCGCCGTGGAAGATTTTTAATTAATCGATCGCGAGACGCCAGCGCCGGGGCTGCCGTCGTTTGCGGTGCGGCTGGTTCATTAGAGGCTCTTAATTAACTTGCGCCGCTCACGCGACTTCGCACAATGGGATATACATGCACCCCGGCGCAAGCTTACGCCATTCAATTACATGTTAATAATATACATAGAGCGGAGTTACATTGGCTCAGTTCCACGCCGGAAAGCCGGGGAATCGAATCCGTGGGCGGCTGGCTGCCTTTCCCGACCGGCAAAATCGAGCTCGAGAGGTAATCTAGAGGCGAGCCGTGGCGCACGGAACGAAAACCGAACGAACGAATGTTGTGGCGCGTAGGCGGTTGCGGCGGGATAAAGAGAGGGGGGACGGGGGTGGAGGAGGAGGGTGTGTGCGAGTTGCCCCGGCCGAACGAAATTATCGATCGATCGATCCGCCGGCCGATCGTTCGGTAATTACGTATTCGCACGGTGAATGCTTCTTTATCGGACGACAATGGAACTCGACGTGTGCGCGCGCGGGCGCTAGAACGGGTAGCGCCGGCGATTAATTAATGATGGCCGGCTTGGATTTGGCCGGACGCGGCGGTCATATCGAATTTACGAATACATATTTATAGTAAGTAAGGCAATAAAAGGCTATCCGGGATATGGACCGAGCGGCCGCCTCATCGGATACGTAAAGTGCCGAAATTGATATTGAAAGCTCACGTCGTCGCACGATTTCTCTCTCTCTCTCTCTCCCTCTCTCTCTCTCTCTTTCTCTCTTTCGAATCTTCCATTCCCTCTTCGTCTCTCAGTCGACCTTAAATATTGCAAGGATCCGCCTAACAAGGCGTCCATTCGGTCAAGCGAGCGCGACGGAAATATTTGACTCCGCTCGGACTATATTTAACGCGCGATAGGTCGCTATCGAGCGAGGCAAATTTTAAAAGCCGCTTCCCGAAACGAATTTTCGAACCTCGAACGAGACGTCCGTCATCTTGATCGCGAAAACTCCATTACGGTGGATCATTTGACGCGCAGTGCCGGGGCTCGCGGCCGACCGTCAGGACACTTGAAAATGAATCCGCGTTCAATTAAAGCCGCCTCCGAACAATTTGCCGATGGGACCGCCCTTGTTATTTACCGAACGATAATTAACGATCGCGCGCGTTAATTGCGTCTATTTGATCTCGTTGATCGCTCCCCGGCATCGTCGAGCGACTAACACCCGCGCGCCATTCTCTACCGCTCGATAAGCCTGCCGCGAAAATCCTGTCGAATATCTACTTGTCTTCGCGTTTCACCCGCTCCCACTCCCCCTCCCCTCCCGACCTCCGGCCTGTCAATTGAATGCGTGCGAAAGTGCGTGAGCGCGGGGCGCGCAAAAAAAAAAGTCGCGCGATAATGGCCTCGGCGCACTCGACGCAAGCCCGATGATTCTCCGGGGAAATTCTCGATGATACCATTACCCACGCACAATTTCAGCTCCATTCACGCTATTCAATCGGCCGATCACCTCGAGATACGAATAATAAATAGCCAAGCCCGCCCAGCCGACTTCCCCACAATGCGTCCCGGCCGACGTCCGTAAAGCGAGCGCTTCGATAAATTCCCAACCGAGGAAACTCTAACGGGGGGTGGGAAGAGGATTTTCTCGCACGGCGACGCGTCGACTCACCGTTTATTAGCGGTTCGCTGGGAACTCAGGCGAATTCAGGGCTTCGCGTGAATCGGCCCGCGAACTTTCCCCCCCCCCCCCCCCCGCCAGCCTCGCTGAACTATGGCTGTAAGGGTGAGCGGCGCATAGTGCCGAGTAGACTGATCGAGGTACAGAGGTTGTCGGACTCGCCTTCATTTCCGATCCTTCATTTCGCATCCGCCTGGGCCGCTGACTACCGATCGAATCGGTACCCTCGACCACCCTTGAACCACCATCCCACCACCCCCTACCACCCGGTGCGTCTCGCGCGCCTCGCGGGGCGGGGGGGGGGTAGGTGGAAGTAGCAGGGTGTCGCGCGCGGTGTCAGTATAGGCGGGCACCCGGCAACATATGCTCAGACGGGGCGGGTGTGAAAGCGGGCCCGGGGTATATATTAGAGGGCGACACCGGGGCTTTTCCGGCGAGGTGGTTAACCGCACTCGTTAACCGCCCCATAACACGTTCGCTTCGCGGCAAATTGCGCGCGCCACCGGCAATACGCGCGCGTAAGCGTCGGCGTTGGCGTGAGCGTGACCGTGAGCGTAGGCGCGAGCATTGGCGTGCCTCTCCTTTTTGTCTGGCCGAACGAACGGTTCGCGGAGAATTTGTCTAGACCGATGGCAACCCTGATCCCTGAGCCGAGAAAGATGATGCCTGATACGATACTGGGCATGATTCACTGTTTGTAATTTTTGTTCGAATCGTCCTACGGGATCGGAGCCGTTCAATTTCTACTCACCGGGCGGGTAACTCCGGCAATAAGATGAACGTTCGGGAGCGGGCAAACGGTCCCCGTCCCGATATGACCAATATCGCAGTAGCTCGTCTCAAAGTGTAAGAGAGGGCGGTAGGTAGAGAGAGAGAGAGAGAGAGAGAGAACGGAGGTTGGGGCAATATCTTGACTTCTTGATTCACGGATCGGAGCCGTTCTTAACGACGGTAACGCCACATAAGCGACAAAGAATTACGGTCGATAGGACGGTATCTGCTTAGGCTCTCTCGTTCGCCACCGGCTCCGCAGCGGTGGGCCAGGCAAGCGTGTTAGGGCCGCGGCAGTTCGGGTGCGGACCGACTCTCGACGGCTCGTAAAAGGGCGCCCGCGGAAAATATATATCGACATTGAAAAGTTTGTCGAACAAGACCGGCGACACGTTGCCACGATAGGGCCATAACTTAGCGCCGGCGTCGATATGGGGTTGAACACCGTGCCGCTCCACACTCCCACTCCCCCCCGAAGCGGGTCCTCCTCACCGCCGTGCCTCCTATGGCCTCTCTACCTACGAGAGTGTAAACTTAAGGGCACACGGCACGCGGTATCTTTGCGCAACCGGGGAAACCGTGAAAATATATCAAGGCGATTTTACGCTCTCTCCTTTCGCGCTCTACCTCCGTCCCGTCCCTCCTCCCCTGCCAGCTCTCCCCTCTCCGCCACCTCTTCCTCCTCCTTTTCAGCCAGCCTCGGAGGGTAAAAAAAAAGCGTCAATCGAGCCTTCGGACGATATTTCGCACGGCCGCCGACACTCGATCATGCGCCGCTACTTTATCCCTACAGAGGCGAAATCAATTTTCCCACGACTGTCGTGACTCGTGCGGCGACGGTGGAGGGGGAGACATTTTTTTCCCGCCGAGAATCCTCACTGTCCGCGCGCGCTCGCGTGCAGAGCAGCGACGTCGACGAATGCGAGAAATGAAAAATCGACATTCGGCCTGACATTGACGCGCGGTCGGCCTCGGGTCTATCGTAACGTAATCTGATATCCGGGCTCCGCTGACTTCCTTTCACGTCGAAAGGCTAGCTCATCGCCGGCTGATCTCTCATTAGGTAGCTCATTAGCTTTATTCCAACATCGCGAAAATCTGTTTCCTTGCCTCGGCGGTCAGAAGCGTCGCCAATAACGGAATCCGCGCGTGATCTTCCGCTATCCCTCTCTTTCTCTCTTCCTCTCTTTTCCTCCCCCACTCCCCACTCTCTCTCTCTCTCTCGCTCTCTGTCTCTCTCCCTCCCTCGCTTTCTCTCTTGTCGAAGATGAGCGCAACGTCGAGGGGCTGAAAACGAGTTTCCGGATACACGTACGGCCCTGGCGCTGGCTGCGCAGGCTGGGGTCGGTGCAATTAGGGGTATTAATTAGCGGGTACTTCATACCACTCTCTCTCTCCCCGTCCTGCCTCTCGTCCCAGCTTCGAGCTTCCCAGCATCTCCACCGCCTCTTCCTCCGCTTCCGCTCGCCTCTGCCGGCTCGCTCAACACCGCCGACCCCTTTCGCCCCTCCGACCACCGCCAACTCCCCCCTACCCCCCTACCCCATCCCCAACCCCTTCCCATCCACCTCCACCTCCTCGCCGCCTCTCCTCCGGTGCCTCCCCTACCACCCTCGTGCCTCTAAAGTGCACCGCGCTACTGACAGGGCAATACGGATAAGGGGTGTATTGCTAATTACACGGTTTTATGTCATCCGCTGGGGTGCGGCGTAGGAGAGGGTACCGCGGGGTTCGGGGTGGGATGGAAATACCCCGAGATTCCCGTGACGTCATTGGCGCGGGCGCGCAATGCTGACGCAGACCTGCGACGAAGTGGCGGAAGGGTACGGGCTGCCGCGGGGTAGCAGAAGGAAGTAGGGAAGGTGGTAGACAGAGGGGGTGAGGGTGGATGTCGGAAGGAAGGAGGAGAAAGCGAAAGGGTATCGTCTTCTTTCCGCCGAGCGGAAAGCGACGCTGTTTAGCCGTCGCGAACTCTCGCGTCGGGCGCGAAAACGAGACGACGTACTCGTTTTTCGACGACGCGGCTTGTTCCACGCCGACGTCGTTCGCCGGCAGGCGTCGAGGGTTGCATCGCGAGTCCCTCTAACGTACGTCGCCACGGTTCGCTCGACTCCGTCGACGTCCCGCGAACGGGGGACAGTGACGTCGCGACGGCGCCGAAGCGGAAGCCGTGGAAAAGTCGAGGAATATTAAGAGAATTTCTCGCTCCGAGCCGAACGTCGCGGATGGCACGTAAACAGGATGAAATGTACGGGGAGATGGGAAGGATTGGGGTAGAAAAAGAGAGAAAGACAGAGCTAGAGCGAGAGAAGGCAGGTTAAATCCTGATAAATTGCGCCGGGAGACGGCCGTTTATATTTGAGGAGTTTATGCTCGCCACGTCATCGGGATATCTCGTCCATGTCGATCATCGCGCGCCACTGGGGATCATCGTCGCCGGGTTCGAGCCCCGGGGCCGGTGGAACTTCCGGCATCGGGGAGGCGATCGGCCGAGCCCTGTTCGGCCCTGCGAAGGGAATTGTCGCGGTAGGTACACGGTTCTCGTACACGAAAAACGAGCACGGCCGTCCGATCCGTCGGAAGCCGCGGCAAAGCTCCGCGCGCGCCGCGATCAGCCCGACTTCGGCCCGAGTTAGATATTCATGTATTTAAATTTATTTATTGGCGGGATTTTTGCCCTCGGCGGTGACGCGCTCGCCGCTGGAGGGGGTGGCGGTGAGAGGGGTGGCGGTGGCGGGGCTGCGGAAGATGGACCCGCGCTACCCTTCGCAATCCACCGCCGAGGCCGCCAACCTCTCCTTCCGCCTACTTTTTCAACCCTATCTACCTCCACCTCCCTCCCTCCTTCAACCCCTGCCCCATTGCCTCCCTCTCTCGACGGGCTGCGAGCCCGAGTTAAAACCTTCGCCCGCTCGACAACCCCTTCTCTGGGTAATTTTCCTACTTAAAGAGATCTCGGCCAATTACACGGACCGTTCGACGGGCGTTGAATTTTAATTGGAATGGAAGAAAGCCGACGGTGGATCCACCCTGTCGCCCCCTGTGCCCCTGAGCGGCCGACGGTGTGTGTGCGCGCGCGAACGGACGGCATGTGCTGAATGGTAGCCGGATATGTAAATGTGAAGATACGTCCGTAACGACGATCTGACCGAGCACATCTCGCCCTGTCATGAGAACGCAGGGAGGCAGGGGCTTTCTTTCGTTCCTTTGAATGCGAAGGCTCGAAACAGGGAAGCGCCGCGGTACTTTGTTAACCCGCTAATACCAGTTCCCTGCAGATTTTCCGGCTACGAAGTTGGCCGACCATATTTAGCCACGGTCTGCCTACTTTGGTGGTTCGCGATTTCTCGATTAGTCCCGCCACTGAATCTTTTACGCAAATCGTTACGCTCCCCATTTCGAGTGATTGCCGCGGGGCATCTACCACTTTGCTTTACGTCAGACGTTCGAACCCCCCCTCTGTTCTTCGTCTTCGACCCGGCCGCGCGTCCGTCGGCCGACGCTCGTTCGAGCCGTCGGAGGGTTCGATGTAAACGAACCGTCCTTCCGCTTAATTGGATTAATCTATGGAGGTTTATTAACAGGCGGCCGTAGCGATCGTGTCCGTAAGCTTTCGGCCCCCCGAAATCGTCCGGTAATTGACCTGAGGATATTTTCGCCCGAGGCTCCGCGCGCGGCGGGTTTCGCGGGACGGACTACGAACTCGCAAGGGAAATTGAACGGTTCGAGCATAGGCCAGGGATCGTTGCTAATGATGAAAATTAGCAACCTCGATTTTCAAACCAGACGCGATGTTAGACGCGCTGCGATCGACGTATCAGGAAAGTTGTTACGTGCGTTCATTGGCTTAGAGAGCGCGAGTTTTAAATCAGTGCCACAAATTAACTGCATACACTGTGTGTGACTTCTGTTTATAGAGATTGAAACATTCGTGTTCGTCAGGATGGGTATACGCACGATGTAATTATACGATTCCATTTCTAATTACGTACGTGGCGAAAATGAGAAAATAATATTCGCACTGATGAAGTCATTCCGAGAACAGGATAGTCGAGTTTAAGAATCGTTTGCAACTCCTCGAGATTCAGCCCTTCCAAGTCACGGGTGCTGCCACGTTGCGGAGAAGCGGGAAACTAGCTAGCTACCCCCTACCACACCCCTGATCAATTTCCTAAAGTATCCACATACGATCATGATGTTGCGCTCGAGCTCTGATTTACTTCTCGATTCGAATGACTGCGCCGTGCACTCTTCTCGCATATCCGGCATTCCAATTTTTCCCCTCCCCTCTTGCACTACCGACGCCGCCCGCGAAGAGTGAGAAAAGTAGGACGGACGACGATTGGCGCATTAGAGAGCGTGTTAAACCAGCGACGCTATCCGACAACGCGCGAAACACTTTGTTTGCTCAGCTTAAAAACGGCTCTTTGCAGCCGTCCCGCTTTTACGCCCGCTACCCATAAGCAATAAATCCCTCCGATGACTTTATTTCGACCCATAAAAATCTCTCCTCTCCGCTACCTATATTTTATGCGTATTACAGGTTGAGAAAAATCCTTCGGCCCTCCGGCATTCATGCTTATTCGTGCGACCTTCCGCTACGATTTTTCTCTTTCGAAAGAGAAGAACAGAGAGAAAGAAAGAGGGGGAAGACGTCGAAGCTCTGTTCGGAAATCGTACGATCTCGCGGGCAGGTCGCCTCGACCGGTCGGCAAACATTCGAAACTTTTTTATTTTCCCTTCTCGAAGGTATCCGTAGGTGCGCGTAGGTAGGCTCGTGCAGGGCCTCGACTCTCCTCCTATTGCGAAACTTTCCTCCGTCTCGGGCTCCCGCACGGCAGCGTTCACGTTTCACGTAGGTGGCCGCGTAGGTGGGCACGCACACGGTGTCACGCGTTGCCCTCGTCAAGTTCGTGCCGAAGAAAGCTAATAAGTATCGAGAAACACGATCCGGTAGTAACTTTTAAGAACTCACCCCGCCCCGAGCGCCGGAGACTAAGGGCTGTCGGGGTCGCGCATGCCAGAGGGTGCAGAGGGATCGAGAAGGGGTTTACGAGAGGGGCTGCTTGCAAAGAGGAGGATGGAGGGAGGGAGAGAAGGAACGAAGTGAAAGAGAAGCCTGGGCAAGGGGTTTGCACACAGTACTTTATGAACACGCCTCCTATAAATTGTCGCGGCTCTTTAAGAAATTGGAAAAAGGCGCGAGATCCTTCGAGAAACAGCTTGCGCCGAGAGTGGTTTGAGAACTTTTTGAACTACCTACTAGGACACCGGGCACGGGGAGAAATGTGAGAGGCACGGCAGGCAGGCAGTCAGGCAGGCAGACAGGAGGGAAGTGGAAGGGAGGCTAGCTAGAGTGCCCGAGAAATGGAACAGCGAGAAAGAGGAGTAGGGAGGGCTGAAGGAAAAGCCAGCGATGAGGGTGTGGGTCTCTTTCCTTCGATGAGATTTTAAGCGTCGAGATACCCTTCTAGGCTTTCGCATACCTTTCCTCTCTCTCTCTCTCTCTCTCTCTCTCTCTCTCTCTCTCCCTCTCCCTCTCCCTCCCTTTCAATGTCCCGTATTCTACCCAGCTCGCGAAAGAACTTTTCGGCTAATCGACTTTGCGATATTGGCCGTAATCGTTTTTTGCCTACCTCGCGATGCACGTCAATCGGAAGGTCCTTCAGCGATAATTCACGCTCCGGGAATCGTTGCCGCGGACTGGGGGGAAATTACAAGCGCCAATCCCGTAAGCAAAGGACAATTTTTCATCGGTACCCGCCGATCGGCAAGAGAGCTTTCGTCCTCCTCGCCGGGTCGCCTGGAAACTCGGGAGGCGAGCGCATTTTATTAATATCCTCCCCGGTGAAAATTTCTCGCCGAGTGGAGGTGGGAGGCGGAGGTGGGGCGTCGGAGAGGTAGCCGGAGGACGGCAGAGAGGGAGTTCGCGATCGGAAGCGAAAAAAGAAAAGCGTCGTCGGCCCGCTGGGACGCATTTACCGGGCAGGTAATCTTCGCCCGCAGACAAGATATTACATTTGAATAAATGTCACCGACGATAAGCGGGACTCGCAAATACGCTATCGGCCTGGGCGGCCTCGGTAAACATCCCGCGGGAAATATTTGCTAATATCGATCGTATCGTCATTAATAGTATATGGCTCCTCCTGGCGCATGCTATCCTCCGACGGGAGATGCGCTCAACTTTCGACGAAATTCTTCCTACCTTCCTTCGTCGACCTGCCTCGTCCACCTGTCGTTCGTCCTTGCCGGCGAACCAGTTTCTACTCTCAATGCGTTCGACTCTAGTCTTATCTCTACGAATCGTGCCCGCATCTCATTCTTCCTATTCCATATGCGAGATCATAATTTTAATGATTCTCGTCGAAGATGGATGAAACAGGTTTCCTTTGCGCGAGACTAATCTCACTCGCTGCCAATAGGTCGATTAATTTAATCCAACGCTGAGTACCGCATAACGAGCTTTATGCCTAATGACAGGTGGCATCGATGATAAGGCCCGCCCTTGCACGCCTATGTCATCGGAATTTAATCGAGTCTGCAAGAATCGATTCGATTCCGCGCCGTAAATCATGCCGGATGTAATGTACTAGCTTCTTCGACGCGTCGATGCACTCCTGCTTTCAATGCCTCCGTCTATTTTTATGTTTCGATTTACGCGACTCCAGCCACTGAGAGCCCCTCCACTCTCCATTTTTTCGACATCCGAAAAATCCATTTTCCAACCCATTAACGACTTGCAGGAAAAGTAGGTATTACAGAGACAAGTTTACTTTCGTATTCCCGAACGATTGTCTTTGAACGCAAAAGAAACGGCTTTCTTCGCTGGACGATGGCGGACGCGCGATTGTTAATTGAATTTGACAAATTCGAAGCCCGGCAGCGGGAAGGGTGGGGGAGAGGGTACGGTTTCGAAACGTCCGTAGTGACTCGATTATGTCGGGTAATTGCACCCGGGTGTTCGCGTTTCCGTCCCTCCGCTGTTGGTTTTGAGTGGTTAGGCGAATTGTGGCTTTTGCTTTGTGAGAGGATACGACGGACAGGGACGGAGCGTACACATCATGAATAGGTAGATAGGCAGATGGATAGATAAATAATACATACTCAAATAGGCAGACGCGCGGACACAAGAGCCAGACAGAATTCATTCGATTTTCCCGTAATTATACCGGGGCTAGGGAATGCCGAAGTTCACGCGCGATAAACTCGTCAAATAGCTCACCCCGCGCAGTGCGCCCCCAAAACAGGGGGAAAAATGAGGGCAAGAAAAACGAAGAAACAAAAAAAACGTGACGACACTGAAGGTCGCGAGGAGCGGCGTCAACGGGCAGGAGGCGAAACTTGACGTGAGAGATTGACGAGCGCGCGTAGGAGGGAAGGGGGAGTGGGTGAGGGTGGCAAAATTCGCGATGGCGAACGAAACGAAGCGCAGTTGCGGGCCGCATCGACGAATAATGCGCTTCGCGCAGGGTGAATCGGAATTCACCCCAAGCGCGCGCGCGGGCACGACCATATCTCGTCGGGCTCACCCCCTGTGGCCACTCGGCGCGTCCGCCGGTGTTTACCGCAATTATTAAATGTAAACTCATATTTCGTAATTGCCAAATATTGGCGGTCCGATCGGCCGCGGCCCGATGCACAGCGCGCGAAAGGCACGAGGGTGCCGTTGCTCGCACGTTTCCATCCCTTCTCGAATAACGATCCTTTACCCCGGGCGGACCCTCCGAACGAATTAAGCCTCGCCGAATCGATAAACGAACCCGTCTGATCCGCGCGTTAACGAATCCGGCCCGATTGTCTTCCGAAAGAGGATGCCGGCGGACCCATTGTGCCCGCTAACGTGTATCGCCAAATTGGCGTCGGATAATGAACGGTGCCTAAACTATTGTTAACCGTCATTCCCAACCCACGATACGAATCTTTACGTCGGACGCGCACTACTTCGATATAGCCTGCCTGTTAAGGAAAAAAAGATACAATCCTATATCGTTTCGCGCTCTAAGAGAAGCTGATAAAAAAGAGAACCCGCCGACGTTTCTAAGGATGGTCAGCTCGTTGGTCTCTGCGTTCTCGACGTAACGTCCGCAGCAAAGCACCACACACTCCGGGTCGGAGTTCCTTAGGCGGGCATATCGTTCGTGCGAAATGGAAGGCAATCAAACGACTCGGCTCGGCGCAGGGGTTGTCGAATGGCAATTTAAAGCGGACGATGTCGGCAGCGGGGTAGGTATAAAAGGGAGGGAAGGGTAGCGATGGGAGTGGCGGGACGGGGGGTGCGCGCCGGTGGAAGGGTATAGCATTTTTCAATAACCAGCGAGAGAAACGACGCGACGGTCGCTGGGAGCAGGCTTGTCGTCGGAGTGGCGTCAGCTTGTGTAACTATCGGTAATTAATCAGAATCATCCCCGTATATATCGCGCACGTCGGCCGCGGTGTTGGTGGTGGTGGCGGCGGCGGCGGTGATGGTGGTGACGTTGGTGAGGGGGTAGTTAACCAGTGACGTCACGCCCGTGGCGACATCTGGCCCGGCACTAACCACCGGACACTGCAGGACACTGGACACTGCCCAGGCACTAACTCCGGCTCAAAATTACCCTCGCGCGTCCGTGGTGAGGCTGTACACCGGCTGGTTCAAATTAATTCCGCGCCCGGCACGTTCTCCGGCCTGTCCTACCTTTCTCGCCCGGACGACGTCGTGCGGCCCCCCCCCCCCACCGTATTTGCCGCCGCTTTTATTTAAGAGACCCCACCCATCCCACCGTTCCTCAATCCTATCCTGCCCTCCGCCGGCTGATCGGATATGGTCATCGGTTAACCGTTTGCCCGCGCAATGCGCATTTCATTCCTGCGAATTGCATGTTCGTTCTTACGGAATCGATTAAGTCCTTTCGTTCGCCCCTGTAAACTCTGCCCAAACGGATACAGGGCCTGTACCGAATCAGGGAAGTACCGAAATTGATATCACGGATCGCCGCCCTACACCCGTACTTTCTCACCGCGGAAGATTCGCCGGAATCAGGAGGAAAGGATCGGAGAATTACCCGCGTTATCTCGCGGACGCATCGGATGAAGTTCCGGCGAGAGGCGAGAACGGTCCAGTTTGTCTCTCGCGAAAGAATCGGGTAGCTTGCCGACCACCGACCGTCCCGTACTTTCGGCCGCGTTACGGCCAGCTTTGTCGGGGCGCTGCCCTCCCACGCGCCCGGCTATCAATTGCGACTAATCCTTCGTCCTGACCGCCGAGAAACTGTTGTCCCGCCGACGCCGGCCGACGCCGGCCGACGCATACGCCGGCGTCGGTGTAAATTCGAGGGCCAGATTCGCGCTGGGCGTCTGTCGCGCACCTGGTCGCGCGTACCGGCCCGTAAAGCACGTCTCTCGTGCGACGAGGCATCGCCTGGATAGGGGGAAAAAAAGGTGCACGTCACACGTATGATGCGCGCAAAACGTTCGCCTGGACTCGACCTGCGAGAGCAGCGGAGAGCGATCGCGAATTTAAAACGACCGGCCACCGGGCTTCCGGCTGGACAATTGAAGCCCGGCCGGGCACGTAGGACCGGTCATGTATATTAGATACCCAATTCCGCCGGTAATCCAGCCATAAATATCTTTGAATTATATTTTCCACCGAGCTGGACACACCGCCACCACCGCCGCCGCCACCATCACGCACGATTTGTTCTAAGCGAGGAGGGGTAAGGGGTAAGGGGAATGCAACGGGCGGAGGGGTTGGACGGGGCTGAAGGGGCGGCGGGAAGGATAAGGGGCGAGGTGCGGGAGGACGGGAGACTATTTAGCCGTTTAGCCGTTAATCGCTCAATTAAATTGGATCGCCCGTATTAGCTTTTAGTCCGACCCGATGCCGTCGCGCGCCGTTCGACGAGTTCAAAAATCGAAATTACCGTCTCGCTCGGCTCTTTCCCCTTCTTTCTGCTCTTGCACCCTTCATATTTGCGTGTGCAACGAGGCATCCTCCCGCGTTCGTTACAAGGTGTAAATAGAGATAACGCGAATCGATCGTAAAGTATTGTTAAAGCTTGAAATAGGAATGTTTAAGTAGTACGAGTCAACGCATAGTCGGGCAGGTACTCTCGATTCTCTGTACCGTACCGTAACTGGGATTAAATTCGGCGCTTTGCCTATCGCGGAATAATAAATTGTTCGAGGGCCAATCCTAGCACTGGATGGCCAACATTTTCCTCTCTGACAATGTCATTAATACGTAACAGAGGCGTCGGTCCGATAACATAGGGCGATCGGGGGCTCCGGTGACGTTTCCGCAGCGCAGATCAGAGCCGGGCGCGTAGATGCGCAATAGGACGGAAGCGCAATACGCGTGGGGGGGTGGGGGGACATAGCGCAGCGCTCGTAATCGTTGGTGCCGGTCATTTCAAAGGACTCTTTCCGCGGTCGTTCATCATCGCGGAATTTAACGTTTATACCCGCGGTGCCCGCGCGCGCGCACCGCGGAATCTCTTGTTTCGCAACACGAGTCCCAGCTAATCTAATCCCATTTACATCGTGAAGCGGCGGCGGGATTGACGTACACGGAAATAAATCGGGACACACGAGCCAGAGTGCGCGCACCCCCGGCCGCATGTAAATTCGAGCATTCTCCCCGGAACAAATCGAATGTCGGTCGATGTAAATGAATTCCACTCTAATTGCAATTATGCGACGCGAGTGCGCATAAATGTTCGGGCGTTATGCGATAAATGACACGTCAGTTGCGCGCTTACCTGCGCCCCGTCCCGCCTGCGCCGGACCTAGCCAGAGCTAGCCAGAGCTAGCCAGAGCTGGCCATCCAGGAGAGCCTAGGCCAGCCAGAGCGTTCCCGTAGCTAGACCGAGCTAGCCTACGACTCGCGTCATTGCGAATTTATGAAACGGCGCTCGTTCGAACGATCCATCTCGAGTGTTCGCGCTCGCGGCCCGCAGAGTGTAATTGCCGATCGATCGATGACGAGCCAACGCCGAGCTCGTCACATAATTCGCCCAGCGTCGAGACGACGAGCCATTTAAATATTTACGTCTCGCCGTCTAGCCGGAGCGCGGCAGGTAGGGGCGGGTGGGAGAGAGAGAGAGAGAGAAAGAGAGAGGGAGAGAGCGAAAGAGATGCCACGGAAATAGAAAGTCGTCGCTCACCCGAGAGCGGGGTATATATTTGATTAGTCTCGGTCTTTTCTTTTCTGACGTCTTCGTTTCGACTCTCCCCCCTCACCGCTTTCCGCTCGAATCCCTCTTCTCGTCCGCTTCTGGCAAACCTGTATAATTCACTTTTCGCTTATATCCAGTCCGTCTTAGACGTCTTAGACCGACGTCACTGAATTTCATTCCGGTACGTTAAACGTCCTCCGATACCTCGCCAGTCGCTCGGCCCCTTTGCAAGAGTCATGAGAATATTCCCGATTGCGAGCCGAGCGGAAGATAATTTCGTCGAATCCGTTTACATTCCCCTTATTTCGGTAATAACTCCATTAGCCCTCCGGGGCGCGCAGTTTAGCCGACAATAATTCCCGGAACGATCCTCCGTCTGGCTGACGCGAGCCACGGCCAGCTGGAGGGGTGAGGCTGTAAATCGTTTCACGCCTCTTTCGCCGTCTCGCCCGTTCTTTCCAAAATATCCGTTAAATTTATCGGCCGACGGCGGTTCGCGCGCGCTCTCGCGGCACGGTCTGCGTGAATGATTAAATCTGGTGGCGCGTATATACGGTGCGAACGATAATCGATAATAAATTACGTCACGCCGTTCTAGCGCAAATGCCATTCTCCAAGAGTAAATCATTAAAACGGTGGCACGAGAGTCCGCCAATCAGTAGGCATACCGTGTAAATACGCGATGGAAGCTACCCAAACCTCCTCCTCCCCCCCCCCCCCCCCCCGTGCTCTATCGCCCAGTTCACCTCCCCATCCACCGCCCTGCGCCACCCCCTCGGGCCACCCCCGAACGCTAATCCGCGCGCACCCCTGGCGAGTCCTAACTGGCTCGCTGTTTAGCCAGTTCGATTTATTTATCGGCTGGCCGTGATTAGACTTTCGCTTTACCACGGACACGCGACCTCGTCAAACATTGACGAGACCCTCTGATTTGTTAACGATCGCACGATAGTCACGTACTTTCGGCTCCGCGGCCGAGTCTGAAACTGCACGAGGCAAATCGACGAGTCCGCTCAGCGAGCCTCTACGAATTTTATATTTTACCCACCTTCCCTCCCCCAACATCCCTGACCATCCCTGACCGATGTTTTCCGAATGCCATTCCACCTGTTGCTGCAAAATAAAAATATATTCTTTCTTCTCTTTCTCACTCCTCTCTTCTTCTCTCTCTCGCTCTCTCACTCTGCTCCTCTCTCTTCGTCTCTTTATTTTTTGTTCCGTCTGCGGTGTTTTCATAAAGACTCAAAGCTCGGACAGGAGAGCTGGGACGGCTTTGTAACTGAAGATAAATTGAGATTACATAATTGGGGATCCCGTTGGCCAACTAGACATTCGAGCGCGTTCAAGAATTAATAGGACGATTAGCGCGATTTATGCCAAATGTGAAAACGATCTCCGAAATGCACGAACCGTGAGCGTGCTAATAATCGGGTTGATAGCGAGCGTGTGCCTGTGGCTGAATAAGTTTGATTGATTTTTATGCCCCATTGAAACGGTCACATTTATCAAATGCCGGTCATTAAACGATCCGTATATATGTCACGCGCAGCTTTCCGCATTTCACTTTAAATATTACGATTTATCGTTAAAGACTCCACCGAACGAACAGATTTAAATGCCACCACCGGCACCCCTCCTGCCTCATTACCAGCATTCTCCTCCCCCCGATCATCGCGCATCCCCAAACAACAGACTTCATCTCAAGACACTCAGCACAGAAACCGTATCGTCCGCATTTATTCTCTCATCCACTCGAGTCACCCTTCTTCCAGCCGATCGCCACTCTCCCGTCCTATCCAGCGGATCCTTCCGGAAAGTCGATCCCTAAGCTCAGACCCTGAACGGAAAAAGGACTCCCAGGCTCCGCGGAAGGAGCAACGGATCGTTTCCTTCTGGAATACGAGAGCGCGATAAACGAAGACATGAGAAGGAAGCGTCGAAAGAGGCGAACGGGTTCTCACGCTTGTTAGAAGCTTAAGGAAAAAGCTCGACTCCGGCCTGTCGGCGGGGGGGTGGGTGGGTGGAAGAGGGGCAGCCGTGGAATGTGACCACCCCCAAGACGTGCCCCTTCCCGCGTTGTCCTATCGCCACCCCGAGCTTATTCCGCCCCTTAAGCTCAGGCCACACCCGCAATCATGCGCAGTTTCCACCCATCGGCCAATGAAAGCACGAGAGCTTGCGAGCCCTGCTCCGGCGGCTTTCGCGTCGAGCCACTACGGCAAACACCACGTGCCACGCGTCCGTGTAGCACGTGCATTCGCGAGGCCGCCGGCAGCTGCCGCGCAACTACCCTTCGCCTATCCGCGCCAACGATACTCGTGCAACCTACCTACTACCTGCCGACCTACCCCGGAAGACTACCTTCGCGTTCCCCGACGAATGCCACTGGCCGCACCGTGTCTTCCGCATCGCCGCCAGGTGCGCTTTTCATCCCTGATACCAGCCCGGAAAGGCCGCTGATAAGACGGACTGCTCGGAGTCACGTGGTGGTTTCTTCTGCGGCCGAATCGTGAGTAATACTTGACATAATTGCTGTTGCTGGTGATTTTTTAGGGTTGTCCGTTTGGGGTGACGGTTTCGTGAGGGGTTGGAGGGGTGGTGTTTTTCATGTGAGGTTGGGGAGGTTTATATGTAGGGAGAGGGTTTTTTGTTGAGGGACGTTGCATTTCGATGTGAGTGGAAGGTGGTGGCTTCGGATGAATTAGTAATTTTGAGCCGCGGATCGATACGAACGCCGGTGTCATTCCGCTTATCAGGCTCGAGGAGGGGTGGCCGATATTCAACAGTTGGTCTTTCTTTTATCTTTTGAAACGCGATCCTCGACGTGCGCGCGAATGAGCCCTTGAAAGTTCCGGCGCTTACGGCACCCTCGATGCTCGGCGACGAAGGTTTATTACTCCCGGCGACTGTGGGTGACTTCTGCATACACGAGAATTAAGTTTGCAGTCGGTTTACGAGCGATCGTACTTCCCGGCCTTAATCCGTGTTTCAGTGATTCGGTAATTATCTCGTTCCTCATTCATCCGACTTTTTCATAGCTTCGGTTCAAACAAGAAAATTAAGTAGAAATATAAGTTTGACAGTAAGAATGAAAATCGATCTCTTGAAATTAAGTAGAATAGCATTTAATATGAAGCGACAGTGAAATCGTTCGCACACGGAAAATATATTAAAAATCAAACCCATCTCCCGATAATACAATTCGGCAACTCGCCCATCCTAGAGCCACAGTTTCTCCCCCTCCCACGGAAGCAGCAAACACAAACGAACCTCGCGTTTGCCTTTATCCCCAAACACCCTATTATGCCTCCGCCTATCGTTTGTGCCGTGCATGCGATCTATGCCCGCACCTTAAACAAGCAACAGCCTACTCAAACACGCCGCGATCTCCCGCGTCATCAGAACTTCCCTCTAACCAAGCACCACCGCCAAATATCTTACAAAAAAAAATGCAACCACCAATCGATCGACAGAGAGCGTCGCAATTCTTTCCCAAATCCGACTCAGCTCAAAAGTATTCTCGCCCAGAGAGACCGCGACATATCGGCCAGCCTGGGTCTAGGTGTGGCCGTAGGTGTAACATATTTATGTTGCGAACCGGCCGAGTGCGGGCAATAAATACCAAGCCCCTCTCTCCATGCCCCTCCCACCCTCCTATCAACTCTCTTCCAACCAACACACGTGCACACTCACTACCTGCGTGCAGGTACGAGTTCCGTCACTCGTGTGCGGATCCGGGGGTCAAGCGCGCGCGCGGGCGGGGGCACACTGTAGCAGGAGGAGAAAGAGGGAACGGCGATGGGGTAGGGGGTGAGGTAGGGCAGAGAAACTGTCGGGCAGAGAGGGTAGTTCGGCGGAGGCAAGGGGTCAGAGCGATTACGCTTTCGAAACCCCTCATCGTCGAAGCGGCCACTGCCACCGGCAGCAACCCCTCCGGACGACTCTCTACGGTGCCCGAACAAACCTATTCGTTTGTTTCGAGCCCGTATGTGCGGCAGCGCGCTCGCAACCGGGATCGAGCGAGGGCCGTATACGGCCGGCCGTATGTGCGAGCCGAGCTCGAGGTATAGAGACGAGCGGGACCACGCTTATGCCGAGGCTGGTATGCAATTTCGGTGTCGGGAATGCGCTCGGCGTACGAAGCTAATGCGTCGGCCGCGTATTACCGAGTCCTCCGCGTGCACGCGCGCGCGCGTCTGCCCTTACGACGCGGCGCACTCAAGTGCGCGGGAGAGCGTGCCAGGGAGGGGTGGGACTGCGATGGCCTCGGATTTCCTCTCGATTCGATTAGCGCACCAGGAATGGGATCGATCGTCGAACCTGGCGCATTTCGCTTATGAGCGTTACAATGACTTTTTTTTGCCCGGCCAGGCTAGCTGGCCGGGAATTAGCTGGATGGAATTGCGCAGGGCGGGGGTGGCTTTTATGAGATTAAGGGATTCATGACGTGTTTTTCGATGTCGGTGTTATATTAATGCGGCGGCGAGCTGGGTAAATGTGTGAGGTATTCAAATTTCGTCGCGCCACTACGTGCACCGATTTTTATTCCGAATCTAAGTGATTTTATTCGGTCATAAAGCCTCGTGTTGGGCGGGGGCAGGCTGCGGGGGGGGGGGCGAAATTCATTTAGCCGGCGAGTTCCCCCCGGGGGCACTCTCTTCTATATTTATCGCCCGCGTGAGTGTGAGCGCGATCATTCGGTGAAAAAATATTATGCGGTCGCGCGGCCGTGTTGGGTCTTTTTTTGGGTGTTGGTCGTGGGCTGAAAGTTGTGTCGGTGTACTGAGAGTCCAAGTTCGGTGTCAATAGCACCGTGGTAAAAAATGAATACTTTCTAGACACTTGTCTCTTTATTCATAACTATATTTCTACGTACGGTGAAATCATGTAGCATATGAAGACCGTGTATAAAATTTTTAAAAAATTCGGATCCTGACAATCTTAAATTCAGTAGTTATAGAGACATAAATAGAAGAAGACCAAAAAATTTCAGAACGCAAACTTTTAAGCAGCATCAAAGAATAATATCTTACCAGCATACATTTTCAAGGATCAATCTCTACCGGGATTAAAATATTTTCCATTGACAAATCTATACAAGTAATATAAACTAATTGTCTCAACCGCACACGGCGATCACAGCAGCATCTCAATAAACCCAATCTTTATCAAATTATCAAGTTCTCTTCGTAGCTTCTTACCCGAGCGTACATGTCGCCCATTACTTCACCCCTACCCACGGTAAAAACCCACCCAAAAACTGTCACTACCCTCAACCCCCCCCCCCCCCCCCCAAACCTCAAGACACAATATGCAAAAATTCCTTCACTCCACCCACCTCCGCAAAGCCAAAGATTCCAACCTACCCCGCCGGCCCTCGACATGCCAACTGCAATCGCGCGAACCGTGCATTCCGCTTTCGGCACATCTGTAATAACCGATCGGCCAGCGGCACTGCCAATATGTGAGGACCAAGTCCTATCCAGGCTAACGTGGCAGGTGTACCGTGCAGGCTAGACACTGCAGACCAATCCGGAGGATGAGGAGTCGAGCGTAGGGCAGCGTCCGCAGGTTGCGTTCGACGCTCGGGTATGCGGAAAATCTTCGTACGAGGACCCTTTCGCATACCGATCGCCGATCGCCCGGTACGAAGAGGAGGGTGAGAAAGGGGGTGGGCCGGTGATTCGGGCAATCCGCTCGGATTGGACGCGCGCGTCTGCCGGCCGGCTAACCTAATGATGCATATCTGTCGGTCCGTTATGTCTTGAATGTCTCGACGGAGCGATATCTGGTAGATGGTACGCCGGGCAAAGGGAGTGGGCTAGCTGATGGGGTTGGGTGGCAAGTGTTCGGAAAGGGGTGGAGTGAGGAGGAGGGGGCGAGAAGGAGGAGGGGGGCCGAGGAGTGGATGAGAAGGGGGTGGCCGATGCGGAGGAAGGCCGGCGCGAGAGAGAGAGGTAGGAGGAGCTGGAAGGCCGAGTAGGGGCGGGAGCAGCTGCATGGTTGCAACGAGGTTGAGAGCTTGCGGCCGGATGCCAAACCTAACCATGTCCAGCGAGCGCTTACTTGCGAGCTTCCCCGATCCGCTCCTAGACGCATCGCTAGAATCCGAGCAATGCGGCTCAAGAGTCCTCGATATGCCCAGCGCCGGGACGAACCGATGCACTACCGCGGCCCCCTTCACCCCCCCCCCCCCCCCCTCCCTTCAATCTCCCTCCACCGCCCCCTGCTAATGCGCCCGGCGACGTCTGTTTCGATTTCGAGTTCGTGATTGCGAATGTCTGTGGGACGGCGTCGATCGTAACCTGTCGGACGTGATAATTACGAAACCTCGCTTCGACGCTGCGCCCAGTCTCGTTCGTGCGTCCACGGAAGCCGACATTTGTCTCTCTCCGATGTCGTGACGACAAGTATGCGACCTGGAAAGAGTTTGCCATTAAATTCCCTCGCAGGCACGCACCAATTTTTCCCATTCGCCAAAAAGCAGAACTCGCGGTCGGATAGTTTCTGCGAACGTTCCGCGGGACAGAAATGAGAAGTTTCTTGATCAAAGGGACGTCCGAAGGGCGGGGTAAAAAGTGGCGGGAAAAAGAAAGCAGCTTCAGCCTCTTCCGGAGCACGCTCTCCTGCGAGCGAGAGGAATATTACTGGAATAATAAGAGCGTTCGACTGTAATACCGTGAACGCGGAGTTTGTCAGTTACGAGTCGCGGCGAGTGTGGACGCGAGCGGACGACGGGCTGCCGGCATTGGGAGAGGGTGACGGGGGTTTCGGTCACGAGAGGGGTGCTGGATGAAACATACGGGGGGGAGGTGGAAGGGAGAGTGTATGTGTGCGAGCGCGTTCTGGAACGGGGAACGAGGAATTCCCCCGATGCGCGCGCCTCGCGCATTCCGCAGCGAGATTGCGCAAAAATCGGGCAAAACAAACGCAACTAATTTAACTGCTTTCGAACAATTAATCCGAAGCATTTAATTTAATTGCGCCGCAACCCGGCCAGCGCCAGCCGAAACAACGACCGGCGCAAAATCCGGACGGTATTTTCGGCCCGACACGCCGCGGCTGCGGCCCGGATTCTTTCGTATGTAAAAAATAAAATGAAACGCGCGCCGGAGCGGGAGCCCGGAGAGTGGGGGGGCCGAGGGCGAGGATGAGGGGGTGGGGTGGGTGTCCGGGTGGGGGAAGGGGGACACGGGATGAGAAAGGGTAGGAGCGAAGGTGGAGCGCGCGGCACGGGCAAAAGGGCAAAACAAAAGGACACCGTTGACCGACAAAAAAGCATCGCTCGCGGGGGTTGGACGGGTTAATGTACGACAAACGTTCGAATAATGCGTATAAAAGCCGCCGCGCACGGTATTCCGTATGGACGATTTCTGCGGAAGAATAGGATGGGGAACGATTTTTTACCGGGACGATTGCCGACCCCTCGAATCTCAACCGATTATCCATTACAATCATTTCAGATGACGATCCTCTTCATCCCATGAATTGACATGAAATCTGATTAATCGATGTATGTTAAATGTTTCTTAACTGTCGCTTCGACCTAACCGATACCCGACCTATCATTTTTGAAAGGGAAGAGCTAATCGAGCACAGATTAATGTGCATCGAAGACGGCCGAAGGGGTTGAAAGTTCAAAAACGACCCCACCACTTTTTCACCCCCCCGAGGATCTCTCCTTACAATATCCCGCGCGGCTCCCCCGTCCGTATCGTATGCCCGCACGGGGTGTGAGGGTGCAAACGGTTGAAACGGATAGTCCGATATCCTTGACGGACGGCGAGGAGAGCGCGAGCGGTGCATCGAAAATCGATCCTCCTGAATTATACTCGGCAGTCGCGCGAGTTTGCCCGCCGTATGTTTGCTCGTCGCCGGGATGGGATAGGTAAAAAGCTGTGGGCCGCTCGCGCGAGAGGCGGACTCGCGAAGAATTGGCATTTACGGATAGCCCGGCCAGAATGGGCAAGTAGGCAGAGGATTACGGGCGGAATCGTTGGCGGGGGTGCGGGCAGGACGCAGGGGGTTTCAGGTGCGGGGGTGAGAATGGAAGGAGGGAGGTGGGGTGTTCGGAATTGGGTGGTGGTCGCGGTCGGAGAACGGGCGCTCGTAGAAGTGGGGGTAGGGGTGTAATTAATAGCAAACCCGTATAAATCAGAGACAGGTTGGATGCACGTTGGTGCCGCGCCGCCACCGATGCGGGATTATGCCCAGAGGGACGGTTACCCCGCGACTCGCTAATTTTTCAAACGGCCGCCATAATGGTCCCGGCTAATTACTGATTTTTATCTTCCGCGAGGCCGACGCCGGTGGAGCGCGAGAACCGAGCGCAGAGGGAGGGAGACAGGAGGAGGGGGGGGGGCGTGGATGGAGAGTAAACGAGTCGCTTGCGAAGAGGGACGTCGGAGAGGGTAGGATTCTCGCTGGCGAGGAGTGCATAGGGTGTATGGGTGCAATTATTAAGCGCTGCTGCGCGTAGACTCAACGAATTAAGGAATCTTCCCAACTCGATTTCTTCCTTGAACTCCTTCTCGATTTCGTCCTGGAAAGAATCGGCAGTGTCGCGCCTAATCACGCCTAATCGCGTTCCCTCGCAACCCGCCGAGGAACGAAACTATGCAGCAGCCCTACGTAAATATGCCGCTCGGCGTGCGGCGAGTGCCCGGGCGGAAATATTCCGCGCTGTGCGTTCAACTGAACTTTGCTACGCGATTGATTTCGAAATCTAATTAGCGAGACAATAAACGTTGCATATCGAACGAGACGCTGACAACGCAGCGTGCGTTACGTGTCATTTTCAGTGTGCGTCTGTCTATTCCGACCGCCAATATTAACGTTCCGGTTTAACGGCCGGTTAACTGAACGTTCGCCGGCGTGCGTCGCGCAGCGAGCGGATGGGGTGGTTGGGGGAAAGGAAAGGAAAAAGACGGAGTTTCGGAAAGTTGAAATCGGACCTGAGGAGCAGGCCGCGAGCCGAGCTTATTCCGTTGAATAACGCGGTAACACTATCCTCGAGCGCGTAGCCCATCCACCCCCCCCCCCCCCTAACAAGTTGCCCGCCGAGAAGCACGTCGAAACTTAGCGAAACCAGCCAGAGTTCTTATTCGTGCTATAGGATGTCCCGCGCAGCATATACAGGGCGTGTTCTCCACTCCGGTAGATACAGCTAACTACCCCCAAACACCTATGTACTTAACGTAACCCATGTAAGCTCACGCTAGAACAAATTTAACCCCCTCTCTCGCTCCACCCAGCCTGCCCCTCCCCCCTCGCCGGCCTCCCCTCAGCAGCATCCACTTTGAGTCCCTTCTCACCCCTCTAATTCTCCCTGGGAACACCGACGTTATGAAGTTGTGTTGAACTTTTCGCGAGCATAGTTTGCAGAACACCCCCGGGGTGACTGCGAGAGCTTACCTTGCCTCGTGACATATATCTACGAGGCTCTAATAACGAGCGACGTGAGAGGGGACCGAGAAAGCGAGACAGGCATCGCGACGATGATGGCGGGCGACAAAGGCGACGATGACGCGGTCGAATCCCCCAAAAGCCGCCGCCCGGAGTCAAGTGGATCGCGAATTCCGTCTGAAGTCCGATCCGAGGAACGAGCCGGAACCGCAACGAGCGGCCGACGTCAATTTTTATTATAGCCAGCTCGCGCCAAACGGCGCTGAACCTACCTGTTGCCACTGCCAGTCTTAAGTGAGAGCTAATCGGCCGGTCGCATCTGGCTGCTAAGAAATACTCCGGAAAAGATCGATATGAAAATTCATTTTTGTAGTTAGATGATGTATGTATGATGGTATGATGATTCTAACCATGGAGTTGATACACGCATTCCGTGTGACGAAACAATTGATGATTCCTGACGTGACAGGTACGCTTTGAAAGAACGAAATACTTGGCTCGACATCGAGCCGGGAATACTCGCGAGACTCCGCGCAAGCATCGGGCCAAAATGGCACACGCGTTAGGAATTCTCTACACGGCAGACAGGGCCAACAGGCACAGCAGAAACTTACGGGCCAACTTTGAGGGTGGGGTAGCGGCATTACAACGTTATTAGATTTACCGCAAGCACCTACCCGGAGGCACTCCTGCACATTACGCACATACCCCTACCGAAGTATAAGTAACCCTAAGCGCCCATAGACCCCGGCAGCTCGTGCCACTGCTGCCTCACGCATTAAATTATGCGCGTGTGCCTTCCAGGTGCGCGCAAGATTCGCGAGCTGCCGGCACTACCCTATTTTATCGCGGGAACCTTCGCCCAATACAGTGCTTCCGGGCGAAAATATGATGAACGAGACTCGGAGCCGTTGTTCGAATCTTCCTGCGCGGGAAGATCGACGGAGCACTTCGAGATAAACGATCGAGAATATATGTTCGCGATATCGTCCTCGGCTGCTAATACCGACGCCGCTTCTAACGTTGATGAAACTGGCCGATCGAGAACCATAAATACGGCGAACGGCCGAAAGTGGTAGAATCGGTTGTGGAAACGGTAGAAAGGACAGAGGAAGAGAAAGAGAGAGAGAGAGAGAGAGAGAGAGAGAGAGAGAGAGAGAGAGCAGAGAGGGAGGAGAGTGGGAAGAGTACGGGAAGAGAACGGGAGAAATTTCAGTGTGCCTAGCTATTGAGTAGCTACCCTTAAGATAAGGGTGGCTTCACCCCGTCCCTCATACGTTTCCGCTATCTGACGCTAAACGGCACCGCCGCTCGTGGCCTCCCACGTAAAAGGGATGGCCCTCGCAGGTCGGTTCTACATAATACGCCGGCACATTACTGTCGAAACCCCGTTAGATAAGCGGAATTTAGAACGGCGAGACAGAATTTTTGTAACGGCACGACGTTCGTGAAAAATCACCCGCGACCGCCGCTCTTTCTTTTTTTGTTTGCACCCCGCGACAATTTAGATCTTGCCGCCGCTTTACAGTGCACACGCTCGTCTAGCTGAACGTTCCCGACGTTTTCTCGTTCTGCGTAATGAGCGCGATCCGTCGCGTGCTTTCGTAATTTCGCCCTGCAGCTGGGACAACGAGCCCTTTCCCACCTCGCCCTCTGCAAATGGAACGGATAAACGAATAGTCGTCGCAATTCCGGCCAGCCTCATTTACGAAAATTGTTTTTTTTTTAACATGTGTTATGTTGTGAAGGTCTCTTCGACCCAACTATAATTGTTGGGAGTGGCTGGAATAATAAATTTGTCAAAAATGTAGTTTGTAGAAAGATCTGAATTTCCTATTTTGGATGAGTTCGTTCTGTGAGGTAGGGGCCAGTCATTTGTATCGATCTGACCCGAGGCGGAGTTTATCAGTACGATTTCGGAGCGAAGGCGTCGGCCGTCGAAAGATTCGATACCGGGAAGACGTCGTCGCCTGCGCAACTGATTTCGAAACCGGGAAGACCGGGGCCGATGCAACAAAGGCCTTTACGCGTCCCAACCCCCTACTCATTTAAGGCTAACTGTCCACAACGGGGGTGCAAACTACCCTTATCTGCGGACGTTTATGCCCACGCCTTATCTAGCCACCCCCGACTGCTTCGAGCTTGCTAACAACTAGGTATTCTCTCTTCCGAGTGGAGAACCTGCTTTCCCGACGAAACGACGCTTGCCCGGCCTTCCACTCTCGCAATCAGTTAGGCGCTATGCTTCCACATCATCGTCGCTTCGCAAAAAACAATTGGACGCGTGAAATATGAATCCGATGAATGTGATCTGCGACCGGTTCAAAATTTATCGCCGTCGACACACACTGTCCATTGTCGGATCGTTACGCGACTTCACGGCAAACAGGGGGGATGAATCAAGGAATTATTAAAAATCCTCGTAAAACGCTGACTCGGCGTTCTAACAATGCTGCCACGATTAATCTTGGAAATTATTGATAATCGATTCGGCGAACGCGCGGATAGTTCAAATCTGAGATGAGTCGATCAGACTCGGATCAAAAATAATATCCGGAATGTTTTTATGTTGAGAACCGTCAACGGGGGTGAGAAAAATCGAGCCTTCGCATCACACGAGTCGAGAATTTACGTGGGCAACGTGCCCTGGTCATCCTCCCCCCGAGCAACCCCCTGTCCAATGGTCCGTTTCTGTCTACCCGGTGGCATCTTTTCACGATTCGAACCGAACAACGGCTTCGTCGTTCGGTTGGAGGGGCGCTGAAAACAAAGACGTTACTCGCCCCTATCTCGAGGCTTGTAAAACAACCGCCGTACGAGAACGAAACTCGGAGGGGTAATAAATGAGATAAGCCTCGGATAGATTCCTGCGGGAGCTAAGGGCATTATCGACCTCTCCTGTCGTAACGCCGATCGACAAAACGACGCTGACGCGCCTCTTTCCCGTGTTTTGTCGACTGAAACTTTTATCTCGGCCAATCAATTCGTCAAAGAGTACCCCAGTACACGAACTTGAAATCGGCGTTTCTCGACGGTTATGTTCCAGCGTGGGTTGCTGGTCGTCGAAATATGAAAGATCATTAGGCCTTCTAACGTATGTCGAGCATGTCAGAAAAGTAATGTCGGCAAAACGATCCCGAGTTACGCGTAATCCTCAGCGACACGACCGGCAAGCCGTCATGGGGTTATCGGCAGTCCGCGAAAAAACAAATCAAGCCGGCCTCGTTCGATTTTCCGGCGATTTTGTCGAATGAAACGTACAGAGCCCCCGCGCGTACGCCGGGTACATCGAACTAATTGGAAGTCTTAATAGCACTCGACGTAATAACGCTGTCGGGATCCGGGCGTGTGCATCATATCGACCGGAATTTGCAACGGACCCCTCTCGTTTCCAATCCGCGCTCCCCCTCGCACTCGATCTATCCACCACCTCCTCCACATCCTATGCCCATCGATGGCGAATCAACAAACAGGACTGATTTGATTTCATTCATTAATTCCGAGCGACTTCGTTTGGGTTGATTTCCGTTATATTTTCTCTTGCGCTGTGGGCACGCTGTAATACCGACTGAAGGATCGCGCTCGAGGGCGGATAAGGGGGGGTCGAGGGAGGGGTGGCTGGCGGAGTTCGGTCGTACAGATGGACAGAGACGGTGGCGTGGAGGGAGAAAAACAGCGAAACAGGGGAATGCGACCGGCGGGATGAGCCTGGAGAGGATTTTGCAAGTGGGATAAGTATCGAATCCCCGGTAAGTCTACGCTAACTCACGTACTATCTCCCTCTCACTCTCCAACTCCCTCCCACCCGCATCGCGCAAAGTACGGCTCTAATATACAATTCCGTCCACCGAGTCTGCTCGCGATGAGTTAATAATACCCACCTCGAGCGGGGATCATTTACGAGAGATTTACAGCGTTCTCATTATACGTTCTAGTCGAGCATTCTTCATCCGAGCACTCGAGCGTCTTACGAAAAGAATAAACAATCGCACGCGTCGCACGGTAATGCACTGTGAGCACATTAATTTCGTCCTCGCGCAAAGAATCCGTCCGAGTCCTCGCAATACTTCGTCTTGTTTTCCGCGAATCCTCCGGAAGGAATGCGACGCGTCCGACGCAGGAAGAATGTGGAGGCTCCATCGACGTCGCGACGGAAAAAACAGCGACTGTATACGGCAAATATTTAAACTCGGCGTACGCGTATTTCTTTTCGTCCGCATTGGCCGTTTCAGCGGGACAGGAACTCACCCCGGCCTCCAGTCGGTATGAAGAAGAGGACGAGTGGGCTGCGAGCGATGGGATGGTGGGGGAGGGGGCTGGAAAAAGTGAGGGGAAGAGAGAGGTCGTAGACGGTAGTGGAAGCGCGTCTTATTGACATATCCCGTCGTCGTGCCGTGATTTAATATAAACTGCACAAAGCGCTACCTTTGATACGCAAATATGAAATACTCCGGTCAGACGGGAGCCCTTTCGGGGACACTCAGGCTCGAGGGTACGTTCGAGCTGTACAATCTGCTCGTATATCGACTGTCGTGCTCGACCGGCCCCGCAAAGGTCCTCCAGTATGTCGAGCAACAGAAAGCGCGTCTTTGAGAAGAACAACGAACGGTCCTGCCGCGTACCTTTTTCCGGACAACGATACGTCACGTGTCGCGACACCTGGACTTCCCCTAACTTCCTCGCACCTAAGCGGGATGGAATGCGTTTGCTTAAACATCGTACCTATAGCACTCGAAAAAGTATAAAAATCGTTTTTACATGATAACATATGCGGTGAATAAATTACGGTTAATTATATTAAATTTCGTCTTCCGTCGCGGAGAGTAGATAAGTTGGCGAACGACGAAGGCGAAGGTCGCGAGGTAATAATTCCGGGCCACAGGCCACTCTCGAAGGACGGGGTGGCGCAATATCCGTTTCGCCCGACAGACTTTGATCCTTTATTACATTTTTACAAGCGATTACATTGGCCAAGCCGCTGGCTATCCTTCGGGGCGACCTTATTTTCCTCTACTTACGATTGTCTTCCGCCGCTGCCCGAATCTGGCCTTCCCTCACCGACGGGATATCGCTCCGCCCCTTACCTACCCCCGTTCAACTCACCCCTAGAGCGGGGCCCTAACGAAGTTCCTCGACTCGCGGAGGAAGATATCGTTCTTGTTTGTAGCCAAGTTAACTCGAGTTCCGCCCGAAGCGGGGATCGGCCGACGGCTAATTAGGTTTAAGGTATTATAGAATTGTTTCGCAAAGTCGATTACAAGATTGCGACGGGGAGTGGAGGGGGTAGAAAAATGTGTCCGACGATTTTACGGAGCGACGCTTTCTTCGACGACCTCCAGATGGACGAAAATGAACGAAACGGACGAAACGGACGAAACGGACGATCTGGCTTCCCGCGGACGAGCGGTTAAATGGTCGAATATCGGCCGTTGGTCTGGAACGAGGACGATTTGCGTCCGCGAAAGGGGGTCGAAAATGTTCACGCATTTCGCAACTCACGACGGCGCATATCGCTCTGTAATCCTGAATCGTGGCGCTACCCTCTATTTAGGATCGTGACTCTCTCCAACCCTCTCCTCGCCGATTCCCTACTTTCCAATCTCCCCTCTTCATACCTATCCTCTCTCTCCCTCCCTCTCTCTCTCGCTCATCGAAATTCGCCCTGGCACGGTATTTAAGGGGTACGAGCCTGCCTGGCAAACTACACCCGTCGCTGGCTAATTGGTACAGGGCGATAGTTAACGAAAAATCGTCGCTTTTGAGCGACACACGCCAGCGGCAGGCGAGCGGGCGCCGAGATCGGAGAAGAGGGGGAGCTCGTAGGGAGGGCAGGGAGGGCTGCCAAGGGGTTGTGGAGGGGAGGGTGACACGAGATGGGCGCGAAAGGTGCTGTGCGGCGGTGGAGCAGGCGTTACTACTGCCAGGGAATATCGTCGCATGGGGCGCCCAAGAGAAAGGGTTAGGGTGGCAATTTTAAACAGTCCCCCCGCGACTCTCTCACCCCCTCACCCCTTTTACTCCTATCATCTACTCTCTCTGTCTCTATCTCTCTCTTTCACTTTCGTCGTCCACCTATGTGCCCTTCCATCGTACCTCTCATTCTCGCAGTCAAAGTCCGGCCAGTGAGTCTGTGCAATGATTGATGCTACGGCCGGGTATATGGAGAGGCGAAAGTGAGAGGGGGGGGAGAGGGATCGGGGAGAGGGGCGGGATGGCGGAAGAGGGACGGCGAGAGGATCGCTCCTACGGCCTGGGGAAATTTAATTAACGTAAATGCCGCCGCCACGGCCGGCGCTACACGCGGTGTGTGTGGCGATCGCTCATATGCAACTTCCCTCCGTCGCTTAGCGTCCACCTAACCCTCTTCCGACCCCCTCCCCCCACTCCGCCGCATCATTCGCCGCCCCACACCTACCACCCCCCTTCCCGGGCCCCCTTCAGCCTCCGGCTGCCAGCACGCGCGCCCGATCGCGGCAGGGGTTATTAAACATCCGGGAAAGGGGTAAGAGAGTCGGACTTTCGATCCCCAGAACAGATCGATCAGAAGTGACACTTGGCGCTGAACGAAGCACGCGGGCGCAATCGACTATTTCGAGAAGTTGATTTTCTTCGTCGCGAATGGGGGACTCTTAATGAAGCGGTTACGCGTAATCGATGCGGCTTTGATTTGGCAAGTGGAAAGAACGATGTCCTTAATCCAACCCGAACATAGTACTTCGAAGAAAAGTTGCACTAATCGACTGTGCTTTGACGCAGGACCTGATCGATCAGGCTGATTGACACGGAGAAATCGTTTCGCGATCGGTCAAGGTCGCGCGGAACAATACGTCATCCTCGACGCGCGCAGGCCTCGGTTGTCTAATCATCCCGCAGCCTCTCTCATCAAGCATTTTTTTCATTGCTCCCATCGACGCGAATGGAGATCGCTTTTGCCGAGGTCTGTACACTTAAGTACCGAGATGGGGTAACGGCCTGCACCGATGCGAAAGGGTTGGAACTAGCGGACGGCGATCGGAGCGCGATAGGAAAGGACTTGGATGCAGGGCAGAAGGGGGAGGAGGGGGGGGGGGGAGTGAGTGGGCGTAAAAAGCGGGGAAAAGAGAGCGAGATAAAGGCGGATGTCGATGTAATGGAGGCGGCACGCGGTGCGTGGCCCCATTAAACCGATCGGCACTCGTGATTGATTTTCAACCTTTCGGCATTTCATCCGAGCAAACTTCGTTCTCGGTATAATTGAATCGCGAGCGTCCGCCGGACCCAGGCCGCAAATTGACCGAAGCGGACGCGAAGCGCGCGCGCGCACTCTCGCATCTGCTCTCCTCTCCATGGCGTCGAACGATCGTGAAAAGAGAACGAGCGTTCGGCCAGCGAACGGAAGAGCGGGAGAGACAGGAAAGAGGAAGAGAGAGAGATAGATAGAGAGAGAGGAAGACAGACAGCGAGAGAGATAGACAGAGAGTGCCAGCCGCGCTCGAGTTCGACGAATGCGCGCGGTAGGGAAAGAGAGGCGCGAGCAAATTGACCGACGGACGAATCGGCAGAGAAAGAGCGTGGGCACGGAGATATAACGATAACTTAATCGTTCACGCTCGCCAACGCTGTCAGGTCGAACCTGCCGGACGAATCTGGCGGACGAACCCGACG
Organism: Anoplius nigerrimus; assembly: GCA_914767735.1. Taxonomy (NCBI): domain Eukaryota; kingdom Metazoa; phylum Arthropoda; class Insecta; order Hymenoptera; family Pompilidae; genus Anoplius; species Anoplius nigerrimus. The sequence goes on from OU612080.1 coordinate 960,749, forward strand.
GACGAACCCGGCGGACGATGCTGTCCGTATCTCACTTAGCCGACTCTTTCCACTCGACCTCAGATTGCCAGATCCGCTCTTTCCTTCCGCGCGTCCGAGATTCTACATCCGCTTTTTCCTTCTGCGTATGTATTGGACACATTCGACCGATGGATTCCAGCGGACGTCACTGACGCGATTCCGCGCTTCTTCGCGCGTCGATCTTTTGTCGCGACGTGATCGGATCTCGTTACCGGGCGATGTTTGCCAGCCTTTCGAGCGTCAGGACCATTATCCTCGCGAAATTGGGGCGCGCGGAGGGCAGCGCGCAGCGAGCGTGCGAGTGCCTGCACTCGGCCAGTGCGTAGGCCGTAACTGCTAATTAGTCCAGGCAGAGGGCTCTACGTAGCTGACTCTCGAGGGTCGGACAGCAGGCGGAGCGGGTCACGGGATGCGCCCCCTTTATTAAATACTTTCGAGATTAAAATTATAATTGCGTTTGGTACCTAACTCCCGGTTCCTCCCCCTCTCGTCTCCCCTGTCCGCGCATACTGCGCGCTGATCCGCATACGAGCGATAGTTCTCGTCGCTTCCGCCCTAACCCGGGCACAACACCGGGCTGGGGAGTGGAGAGGGGGGGGGGGGGGGGTGGAATTTGAGGGGGGGCTCGAAATGAAAAGATCAGCCCCCCTCCGGCGACCGAGTTGATGACAGAGTGGAAAAACTTTGGGCGCGTGCCCGCGCCATTGATTATTTGCGTAGCTGGCGTTCCCACCCCCCTCTCGCAGACCCCGCGGCAGCGGAGAGCACGCGAATCCGCTGTACGTTCCATTAGCGGGCACGAACCGTGACGTCAAATCGAAACGCATATGATCCTCAGATTATAATTAATTATGTCGTCTGCGGCGTCGGTCCGACTGGCGACCGTTTGGTCGCACCGCGACTGACAACGTCGGGCGTGTGACGCGATTAAAAAAAAAGTGCAATTACCCACCGCGAGTACGGATAGTCGATGAAATTCAGAGTGCTTAACAAATCAATCAATGCCCATAATTCCGACCCCCGCCGTAACCGTCCGACAGTCACGATGCAGAAAAATATTCACGACGCCATACGGACTCTTACCTGGTAAGAATCGACCTGTACCTCGCATTGGCAGTTACGACCTACCCGCGCTCGACAATTTGCCGGGTCCACGTGGCCGCGCGAAAGCGCCTTTGACAGCGTCGATAGTAACGAGTCGTAACGGCATAACCGGCCGGCAGATATTCTAATTAGGGGTAGCGCGATCCGGGCGCTGCTGCGTTGCTCGCCAACGTAGCTTGGCCAGCTGAGTAAGGCATACGGTGTACAGGGCTGCCTGCCGGAGGTAGGACGGAGAGGTAGGAGGTTGTACGGCCCCTGTCAGCCACTGTGCCACTGACGGCTCGCTAATTGCTCGACCAACCTCCAATCCGGCCACCCCCTCCTCCCGAGCACCCCCCTGCGCCCACGCCTTGCGCGGCCCCCCTCTCGCTTCCGACGCCGCGCCACCCTTCAAATCCAAATCCATCCCTTCGTAACGACCGCCGGTAGGTACTCGTCCCCCCAGAATAGCCCCGGCGTACGACGGGGGCAGATTTCTCGATCCACGCGCGCCGTATTTGGCATCGACAGTCGGAGAATGATACAGGGTGGCCGGTCGGGGTGCAGGAGGGTGGTAGAGGGTGGTAGAGGGTGGCAGAGGTTGGCGGCGAGCTGGCTGCGGAGGAGAAGAGCGCGATTATGGCTACTCATTGACGTGCAATTATGAACGGTTCGGCTTCAATCGGGTTTATAGGGGGTGGGTACGAAACGATCGTCGGGGGTTGGCGGGGGCGAGGGGTGCTTTCCGCGTACGCGACTGCCAGCTCGTTCTTCGTCGACGGCGGCGGATAGGCTGGCTGCTGCTGCTCACTTCAAGTGCTCGCCTGAGTGGAGATTGTCGTGGCCCCGATTACGCTGCGCGTCCAGTTTGCACTCGACCGTAACATCGCTGATGCCTGGAGAGGGATGAAAGGAGGCTTCAGGCCTCTGCCGTTCCATGCTCCGTTGGCGAGCGGGAAGGAAGTGGAGTCTTCTCCAGCGAGGCGAGTTTCTTATTATATTCTTCGCGGAGATGACGGAGATGTAGCTGGCTTGACGAAGGGTTGAGAAAAATTGTAGGAAAAGTGGTTAGTTCGTACAAGAAGAAGAAGAAGAAGGCAAAGAAGAGAAGTTAGTAACTGACGGTTGTTTTGGGATGCCTAGGACGAAGTGGTTCGCTTCTTACTGGATTCTTGGCGAGGGAATAATTGAGAGAATTATTTTCGAGGCCGAGGGTGGGGGGGGGGGGGGGGGTAAAAGAGTGGCGCTGGATGACGCACGAGGCGGATGAAAATACGAGCGGGCGGTGGGCATTAACGAGTCCCGTCGTCAATTTAACGCTCGGAGGCGGTAAATTTAAAATCGCTGGTTTACGCGTGTGGCCGGCCAGCCAGCGATGTGTAGAATCGATCGCATGCGAGGAAGCGAGCGAGCGAGCCAAGGGTCGGGCACGGTCGCGAATTAATCGAGCATATAATCGATGCGCGCCCGTCGCTCTATACGTACGTATGTGGAAGCTATCCGCCTGGTCACCCTCGCGGACGCGCGCGAGAGCCCCTCCATCGTTAACCAATGGGCCGCTTGTAACGCTAATTTCTACAGCGAAAGCCATGGTCGCCGATACTGGCGCCGAGCGAAAAATATACCGAGCGCGGAACAAAGAAACTTTCATTCTGCCGCAAGTTAGGTTCACGTGAAGCATCGCTACGAACTCAAGCTATAACGAGCGTAACATTTTGGATTGTACTTTCAAAGAGTTGAGTGGATTCTGAAGTCTTTTGTCCGTTAATATAATATCAGTGGAGAGATATTATTCTGAATGTATCTACATATCTATCTATACGTATATAGAAAAATCTCATCATACGCGGCTGTAGTGAAACGAAACTCTTTGACGCCTCCTTACATAATTGGCGTCCCCTGACAACGGCAACTGTTCCTAATTGATTCGAGCTCACGGATGATTCCGGCCGATCGATGGCGAGCATATCGCGATGCCTGAAATTATTCGAACGAGGCACGCGCCGCAGTAAATCGCCCTCGCAGGCGCCACTTGCCGCTGACACATTTTCCTCTCGCCGGCGTGTATGCACCAAGACACATAAGCTCGCGTGACGCGCATAGCAATGAAATTTAGAGCTTGTAGAGCGCGGAGCGCTTAACAATATCGAGAGCATCAACGGCAATACCTTCCTCTTCCTCAAAAAGTTCGCACGCAAGTTATGTAACACCCCAACAAACGAAATGGCACGTTAAGGCGTCAACGCTTTCCCTAAACGCGATCTCGACTGCGCAACTGACGCAACGATCAAAGTCTGTATACGATTTCACCGGTAGGGAAATCGATCTGCCAGACAGTTCATGGCGAGGTTCCAATAAAACTCGCATATCGCGTAACCGGAGGCGTTACACGAATGAGCGGCAGGTGGGCGAATGACTCCTGCTGCGGTCTGGCCTGATATGTGCCTGAGCCGTACTACTTGATCGGAATAATTACCTCGGTCACTACGCTCTCAGCCATAACGCCCACTAAAATTCAGCTTAAAATTAAGTATTACACCAACACAGAATCTTAATACCAGCTAAGCAACAACACTGTTTTCGTAGCGTTAGCGATGACTGAGAGCGAGAGCAGTTTTACGGTAACAGTAATTTTCTGAGGGAAAGCTCAAGAACGGCGTGTAAAATTCCGTCGAACGCGGGATGCTGACGGAGCGCAGCGATCTCTCGATGCCGAGGGCATCGTTTAACCCGATCGATAGAATGGACCGTTCTCGCGTACAAACGATGCCTCGAACGACCGTTCGGAGATATGAAAACGAAGTGGAGCGCAAGTCGGCAGACGAGAGGAGGTTGTCCGATGCGCGAACGACGGAACGGGCAAAGAGACACGACAAAAGGCGGAGGGTGGAGGAAACGGGGAGTGGATAGAAAGGGATGAGGGATGAAAGAGAAAGAGAGAAAGAGTGAGCGTGAGGGACGAGGGAGGAAGAGAGGTGGGGAAGCAGGGGTTGGGGTGGGACTGAAAAAAGGTAAAAGAAAACAATGAACGAGCGGGGATCCGCGACGTAACCGATGATAGCGCTCGAAGCGCTCAGGTGCTTTTTAAACCGGCGCACACGTCAGATCGCGTATTATATTTCTCCGTTTCATTTGCGCGAGACGTAAAATTAATTAAACAGCTGATACCTACGTCGGTCCAGCGGGTATCGCGTATTTTCTGCCCGCGGCCAGGCGCGGCATAAAAACAAACGGGCTGCCCGACCGTGACTCTCTCTCTCTCTCTCTCTCTCTCTCTCTCGACCCTCTCTGTTCGTCCTCCGACTATGCTCTCCGCCGGCACCCCCTCCCCCCTCTACCCACCGACCACCCTCTTCGGTCCCCGTTCACCCTTGCCCCTTGTCAGTCCCTCGTACGCCCGCCCCTTTTACACCAGCTCGAAAGCAGTGCGCTCGACCTGAGAGATTTTCAATTTTACACCGCTTTAAGGGCCGGCCTTCCACCCCCCGTCCCTCCCACCTTCTGCTCCGTAGTGCGGAATACGTCAGTGCAGCCCGCGTCTGTCAATACGCGGCTAAGAAAAACAGGCGGCCAAAGGGACAAAGCGAATTGGCCAGGTCGGGCCAGCGAACGCATCGAACTTGTCGATCGGAGGGAAAAATGGTTGCCCTGCTCCGTTCTTCTTCCCTGCAGCGATCATGCGAGCGTGACGTCAGGCGGCCGGGAAGGACGTCCGCTGGCAAAAGGATCGTAACGTTCGCCCGGCCACGCGCCTCGAGCCTGACGATTCGCAGGAACCGACTGCGGAACAAACATTATGCCGTCCGCGGCACACGGCCGCGCCGAATTTCGCAAATTACATTTGCATAAATTCCCGCGCTCCCCCTCTCCAAGACAATTTGGACTCGTAAACATAATTAATGACGGAGCATTAATTCAGGGAGCGGGAGGAAGGCGGCGGAGGGGGGATTTTTCGTCGGTCGCCGGCACATGTTGCCTGGGCGATGCCAACTGTCTCCCAATTTGGCTAAATAATTGCGAAACTTGCGAGTGCGGAGAGTGTTGCGAGCGCGCGTTTACCAGCCGCCGATGAAACTTCCGCCTCACGGCGACGATTTGCCCCGCGCCTTCCGCTCGTATTTCCGCGGCAGAGATATCATCTCTCGGCAAAAGGCGTCTGCGGTTCGCCGGGAGGTAACGGAATTAAGCCATTGCCGGGCTGGCAATAATAAGTACGGGAAGACACGAGTAAGGTCGATTAGCGTCCGCGCGGGACTGAAGATACTCGTGCGGATGAGGTAGGCCTATTCCGTACAGACCTTCAGATCAGGACGTACCCAAACCATTTTCTGCCCTAGCTCCGCCAGCGGATATCAAAGGATTTTTCTATCGTCCAGTCTTTTGGGTTTCTGCCTAAAAGTAGACAAAGGATTTGTCACTTGCAATCCGATAGCGGACAAAAAAGTAAGTGCGCCATTCATCACACCAAGAATACACATTAATTTTATCAATGTATAATCATACCTTCCGGCCTTAATTAAATTTGTCGTGAAAACATCCCAACTCGGCCGCCTCGCAAAATTAAACCCTTTCCCGAGTCAAACGGAATCGTACCGCGTAAGATCGTTCGCGATCGTCTGATATCTAACCCCTTCCGATGAAGACGTCGCGATTGCTCATGACACTCGCGATAAAAGGCCCACCCCCCAAGCTCGGCTGTAAGTTGATATCCGAGCGGCAGGCTCATCCTCCCGTCTCGTCCCGCGTCGTCGGAGGCGAGCGACGGCTGTTGAGCCGAAGTGGCGCTATGTGGCACGTACACACGCGATCTGACGTGTTCGTACGCAGTCGTCGCGCCACGTACGTAGGTACGTGCAAACTCGCACGCACGTGCGCTCTCACGAGCGCGCACACACACCCGAGCACAGCTCGGAGACGTACGCTCACCCATGCACACGCGGGGCGCGTACGTGAAGGAACGCGCGCGCGCGCACAGACACGCGCTCACACGCATGGCCGGCTGTCCTGGGGCAGGACTGCCATCCTAAGCCGGCTTGACTAATTGGCAGCGTTATAATCATGGGTACACGGTTAGGTTGGTATTACCGCGAGTTATAGCCCCGTCTCCACATCGGCGACCGCCACGCACATTCGCGCGCAAGAGGGGCGCTTAATGACCCCGCCGTTTACGCAAATTTTCCCATTATGCGACGCGGTTTTGGACCGCCAAACGGCAGCCCGAATCGCGCGCACGCTGCGGAACGGGGCGAGGGGGCCATTTTCTGGAAGGGACGCTCCTACTCCTGGTCCGTTCTCCGTCTTTTTCCCACTCTGATTAGCTATCTGACGATCTCGCGTAGATCGATTGAACGGTGCTCAAGACTGTCGTCTGAAACGGATTACAAGCTGCAATTCCGTGACGTCGCTGCAGATTCATCGATCCGCCGCTCGTGTACACGCGCACGCACGCACACTCTTGGCCTGATTTCGTTTGACGGATGGCTAGGTATATCCGTGCGGCCGGCCGACGGCTAATACTGATAATAAAAAATCGAGGGATATAAAATAATTCAAACAAATGCGGTGGCACGCGGTCCGCCGTCCTGCGGCGATATTTTCCGGCGGGCTTATCCGGCCGACTGGTCATTCATAAACGAGGAAAAAGATGACACTCTAACGGCTCGCTATCCGTAACGGTTAGGAGAGCGGAGAGATTTGTTGGCGTCATCTGGAGCCACGGGACGAGGGATGCGGACCATCGTAAAGATTGCCGCCGGTTCGCCGCCGTGATACGTCGAACCTTGATACGGAGTTGAGGAGGCACGTATCAGCGATTTCATTGGCTGTTACCATGATTTAGAAGCGTTCGAGTGTGCTCACGATACCGCCCTGGGACCGTTTTCGGCAGAGATTGCCTCCTTCATAAAAAGTAAATAAACTCCGAACCGTTGCATTCATTCCACAATCAGTAGCTCCCAATAATCATTATCCCGAGAACCGATTTTTCAAACGAATATCTTCGCACGCGTGTCTGAAATTCATATCGCCAAGTTTTTAGAGCTTACCGTTTAACCCTATCTAGCCGAGTACGCTCAGACCGGTGTCTTCGCCTAATCTCGGCGCGTATTAACGTCGCGGCGCATTAGAATGGAAATTGCGGATTACATTAGCCGCCCCCTCCAGGTTACGGCAAGTTTTGAAACGGTCGGGAATCCGCTAACGATCGAAGCGGAGCGGCGCGAGTCTCAGGGCGCAAAAGAGTTAGGGCCCTCGGCGCGTGATCACGTGGCAAGCCTCTCACGAGCTTCATATCGGGGTACGTCGCCCGGCCCCATCACGATCCCGGGTCCCGTGGGTGTGATCGCCGGTAACTAAACTTGTAAATCTCTCCCGAGCCTCGGAGACGGGCTTACCCAACTGACCGGAACGCATTTGTCTATCTTGCCGCGGCGAGAGTAAATGCCGGTTCCAGGACATTAGTGCTGCACGAAAATATGCCACCCTCGCGTATTGGGCCTGGCCTGCCAGGATTCTTCTACGCGCGATTACACCCTTAAACGACCGAGCAGGTGCGCGCGCCTCGGCAAAGTTTTATTTCGCCTCGTTAGAGGCCGACCGCACGTTAGATCAGACTCGGAAAGGTTCTTGTCTCCTGAGTGTAGGTAGAATCGTCGAGCGTTGAAATATTGTAAACGTTACTTTATTGACGATAATCGATACTGCTAGAGGTACAGAATCTGTATGGCGCTAAGTTGAGGGATGTTTCCGGTGGAAAAAGTGGACGTGGCCAGTCGAGATTCTGCGAAGGTTGTCTAGCGTCCTCCAACTTCGCGACCGAAGCAGGCTGCTTGCCCATAAACTTTGACGTACGGATCCCGGTGAGACATAAAAGCCGTTTCTGGGGAGATCCGAGCGTTCGCGGGCGCGGCCGCGTTATAGCATTAGAGACAAAAGCTTGGCAAACGAGGAGTTACGAGGGCCCTTTATGCCTCTGCCTTGGCATCCGGTTGTCTCGCGTATTATGACTGATGCCTTAGTTAACCTAACCGTTTCAGCGCCCAGGCGGTTTCGAGGCTTTAATGTCCGGAAAGAAGAATCTCGCGGGCGAGCGAGATAAAGGCTGTGGAGATGGAGAGGAAGAACAGACCGGAGCGAGAGAGCGAGAGAGCGAGAGAGGACCAGACGCGTACCTTCGCTACACATTTTACCTACAGTTTCGGAAATCGTGAGGTACGGTTATTGCTCTCCGTGACGGCGATACGAGCAGTTTGTCGTGCGATTCGAACGTGCCTGGACGGCTCCTGAGATTTAAATGTGCTCCGTGCACGTCGTTATGTATATCGATTGCGACGGAACAACAGGTTACCAGTTGCGCCCTGAAGAAATCTAACTCCCGGAGCTTAGCCTGTCGGAATGAACTATCAGCTTTGTCACGATGAAACACAATCTGCTCTGATGACGTCATTGTCAAAGAGCATAGCCTAATAAGGAGGGTCAAAAGAGCGTCTAAAGTGATTGAAATTCCGAATGAGTTTTTACTTCTAACCATGGGGGACGGGGGTGGGTAAAATGTAGTATTTTGTTTTCCACCATTTTATCGGAATCTAGGGGATAAATAAGGTATGAAAAAAATCGGAGCTACATCTCGTAATGCTGCTCACATTTAACAGTTTTTTAGATTTTTACATAGAAAATCCAACTAGTATAAAAGTATACAACAAAATATTGATTTTTCGCCATTTTGCACTATCTCATCACCTCTTTTTGACCATATCTTCGTAACTATCCCACTTAGAAGGCTGAGGTTGCGATTTTTTAAAAGTATTTTGACTCTTCTATCACATTATAATGGTATAATTGTGGCAGAAACTGGCATATGCCAAAGACGCGGTGAAATGTCCAATATCTTGCCATTTTCTCTTTTGGCCATAAAGCTACGCATTATATTCGGCTGCGCCCTTCGAGTGCAAAAATATTTTTCTAATTATTTCGCATTATTCGATCAATTCAACAGATACGGTAAATGCGGTAATTACGAAATTATTCGGTACATTGCGACATTTTGCACCGTGCGAGCCATTAAATCCTACTCAGACTTGTTTTTTACCCAGGAGCAGACACAGAACGGTCATTTTACCTCCAACGTAATTAGTTCGGTACTCTCCGCTAGGAGGTAACGCTTTTTCGTGCCCTCCCTAATCGCCAGCCACTTTCGGGCGTAATATTTAATTTTTAATCCGGCCGTATTCAAATGCAGCCAGTCCCCCACCCCGATACGAGCGCCGCTTCTAATGGGAATACAATTTATGCTCTGGCCGCGGACTTATTTTACATTTTATGCTAAATACACCCCCCCGGGCTGCGCGCGGCCTTAAGTTCCGACGATGATTAATCGCGGCGGGCATTTTTCATTTTTGCCCGATGAGACTGACGTGCGCCGAAACAGTCTGGCGAAGAAAAAATTGGTCCGCGGCCCTCGGAATCTTCCTTCCAGCTTTCTTCCGGCGCCGACTCTCGCCTCTTCCGGTCGCCGAAGTAATTCGGGAACGTATCCGACCCTCGTAATTATCTGCTCGAGAAATTTGGTCAACCGTCGGCCCGGGACGGCCTCGGGGAGGGTTGCCGAAACTCAGTTACAGCTTGGTCAGCTGCCCTCGAAAACTCCCGCGGGCCATCTTTAATCCGTGATTTTTAATCGTGAGTCAATTAAGGGCCGATCCCGGATGAAGATCACGTAGCGCCCCGGGGCCAAAATTGTCGAAGCTCGGCTGGCCAGCGATTCGGCCACCATCGACCCGGCTTCGCGTACGTCGTAAGTTATCGGCTATTAGTTTCTAATTTAGCCCCCCCGCCTCCTCCGCGCCGGAGAATAATCGAGTCCATGCATCATCGCGATACAATCTTCCTACCCGAGGCGGTCAAATTATCATAGCTGTCGTCTTCTTCAGCTTCTGTCTCGCCCACGGAGACAGCGTTACGTCCCGAATGAACTTAAGTGAACGACTCTGTCAGATAGCGAGTGCAGATAAAGTGCCTTTGACCCCGCACCGAGAGCGTAACTCGCGTAATCGTCACGTTTTCTCGAGCCACTCGGCGAGTTCGGCCGCAGCCTGCGTAATAAGTCCTTTGTCTTGCCGAAGTCATCGCGCCGGAACGAGCCGCGTAATTGGATTAAATGCCTATCCGGGCAGAGTCGCTCGGCAGAAGTCCGCCCTGAATCAGTAATGAGTAACCTCTGGCCGTCTTCGGTCTCGTTTCCGGTGCCCCGGCCAGAAGCCCCCGGCGGCTGCCAGCCGAGGGAGAGAAAAAGGAACGTCACTCCCCCTCGCAGGCTAATTCCGGGGGCTTATTTTTTTCAGCGTCTGCCAGTGCATTATTTAACGCCCGGGACGGTTCGACGACCGGCGTCGAAATCACTGACAAACTTTTCTCTCGCTCGCCTCTTGAGCAGGGCCCCGATCGCGTTTAATCTCTGTACGGCCGATGTCGCGCGCGCGCGCGCGCGCTCGACAGAAGGGCGGCCCTCTTGCCGTACTCGAGATTTAAATCGATCGATCGATCGGGGCGCACACGCACTCGGCGCCGAGAGAAGCGTAAAGCGTGGAGCGCGCTTTGAATCTTGGTTTACAGAGTTCTGCGCCGGGCCGAGGAGCTGAATAATTGAGCGGGTCCTAAACCTCATGTCCGGCTAACACGAACGTTGAATATTAAAGGCTGCGTTCTCGTTTTAACCGGTAGCGCGTGTCGCCCCACCTCCTGCCACCCCCCCCCCCCCCCCCCGCCGTACCGAGCCACCTTCACCCTTCGCCAGCGTCGACCTCCACCCCACTACCGTGCAGTTCGACGATCGGGACGATTACGTACGCGAGACTTCCTTCGAGTCAAACAGACGTCGCTGGCCCCCAGTCAAAGCGGAGCCCGCCGGTCAATCGACGTTGCTCGCTAAATGACGAATTTCGACCGCATCGATTGTCCCGGATAATCGAGCGAAGCATCGTTCCTGGAATACTCGCCGCCGCGGCGAGATAATATCGCGTCGAGTACGACGTATTAATCGACCGTGCTCGAAATGTCAAATGACGATCGTGATACGCTTGACATCGGCCGCCCATTATAACCGACGCCGTTACGACTTCTAAAACGTATAACTTCCTGTCGGCCGATCCTGATTTATCAGCCGTTTGCTCATATCGCTCGCTTCGAAATAATACATTTTGACCTGGCCGTATCTGATTGTCACCCGGAAGAGATCGAGAGAGAGAGAGAGAGAGAGAGAGAGAGAGAGAGAGAGAGCCGGAGGGAGGATGTACGATGAGTGTATCGCGGAAAGACATGAAAAGGAAGGCGAGTTTACGAAACGTTCGATCGTATCAGCGAGAATTGTTCGTCGCGAACGTTCGATAAAGTCGACGAATGCGAGCGATAAACGTGAGAGGCCAATTCGAATCTGTAAACGACACGCTCGCGCCAGTGGCGGGTGAGACGGCGGACGTCTTTGCAGGAGACCACCCTCTTCCTCCCCGGGCTCTTATAGCCGGGTGCTGAGCCAACCCCCTCCCAAGCAACGGGGGTCGGATTCTTAAGTGCGATTTGTACGAGTGCCATATTTCTCCGGTAAGGGCGCCGCTTGGCGGTAATAGTGTTGCAGTATTATTTACTGTTAACGGCCCACTTCGGACGAGTAATGCTCGAGAATTAACTTACTGCGCGTACATTTACCTAGCTACTTAGTTGCCGGCGAGGGATACTTTATGGGCGGCGAGCGGCGCACGGAATTCCTTTGACTCGTTCTGCTCGCTCGCGAGTCGAGAAGTCAATTTCCCTCTACGTCATTAAACGACGTCTTACGGGCGTGCTCGTATTTTTCTTTATCTCGAGCGCACTTGTCGGGGGGCGATAGCCGCGACAGATACGTCCCATCGAACGGTTCCGGCCATGTTTGCCCGAGAATGATTTACGTGTAGCGCGCGCGCGCCACGCTGCCGTTCGAAAGTTTTCAAGTACATAAAATTTCGCTCGAGGATCACTCGAGTATCATTAGCTCCGGCACCGCCTTCTCTCCGCGGCCTGATAAAGTAGCAATTTGGGAAGCCAGGCGCTCTCGGTCGGGAGCGATTTTTATGGCACTTTTAGCTAATTGAATCGATACCCTGCCCGGAGACGACGTTCGAATTATCGCGCTATTATCCCGTCAGATAATTAAGCAACGGTTCATAAAGCGACAATACGCCCGAATCGCGCACATCTTTCAGCCGTCATGCAACCCCCTTTCGCCAACCCCACCCCGGCACACCCCCATTACCGTAAAACAATCGAACGCCATAACGGCCAGCCGGCAAATCGCTAGTGAATGGACTCTATCCCGTATCGTGGAAATGCAGAATTTCGTAACGCCGCATAGCGAAAATCGCTTATCGCGCCGTCCTTATCATAGAAAGCGGGGGATGCTACGCGCGTCCATTAACACACTTCAAACCGGTAGGATCCAGCTCGGTGCTTTTCCAAAATTTCCGACTAACGAAGCGCACCGCGCTCATACTCATTAGGCGAGCCAGCGCGTGGTAACATCCACGCACGCCAACACGCGCGCGTAAACAGACGGCCGAGCGCCAGTTACCAGTACACCCTGCCTTTATACCGACGCGATCTAGAATTATTAAGTGTTCGCACATTCACTTAATCCCCGTAGTGAATATCATGCGGTATCTCTAGGCCGATCAATCACGAGACGCGGGGAGCGAGGGGCGGCTTCGAAGTGGTCGAACGGCCGGTGCGTGAGCTGAGGGGGGTGGCAGGGGGTAGGTGGGGGTGGTGGTGTGCGTGGACGAGGGACCCGCATAACCTCCATCCAGCTCAGCCCAGTCCAACCGAGCTGAGCGGCAACCACCGCCGTCGGGCTTTCGACTCGCCTCTGTTATTCGCGCCGAGTCATATATCATTTCGTTATCATCGACTCTTTATATGCGGTCGAGCTCCATTTTCTGTCTGTTTGCTCCGTTAAACGCCGGCACTGGGTTTGATTCAGTGAAACCATTAGCCGGATTTCGGTCACCGGCCGCATTTTCCGCTCTCGCCTATCTCTCGCCCCACCGCACCACTCTCTCCTCTTCTCTCTCTCTAGCTCTCTCTTTCTCTCCCTCTCTCTCTCACTCTCTCTTTCTCGTCTGGCACACGGCTATCTCGCCCATGATTCGCGAGTGACGACCGCCATTATCGGTATGGCTATGTGAGTTGCGGAACGATAACGGTTCACAGGCAGTACGCTACCGCGCGCGCGCGAGCAAGCGACTCTCTGCCCTGAGGGGGGGTGGAAAGATATATCCCGAGGGGTACCGACAATCGCGCCGAACAAAATCGGCCGACGATGGATCGACCGTTTTTATTCGCCCCGTCGGGGATTCATGGCGCGAGAGTCGCTCTAATTTTTGGTTACTCTCGATAGTCGCTGTCCATGTTTTGCGCAACTGACTATCCTCGCGTGCGGATCGAAGGACGAATTGACAGTGCGTATGCCTGAGCCTGATCGGTAATTGGTCGTCACGCGTGACGGTTGCGTCATAGGCCTGATCCCTTGGTACCTGTTCGTTCATAACGTGATCGAGTGGGCATGGGGGTTCGAAAGGGAGTTCTTTAATCGTCACAATATACCAGCGCCGGTTACCTTATTCAATTTGGCCAACCGCCCGTCGGCTTTGCCATTGTTATCTGCCTTCTACGTTTCAAAGGAGGGGAGGGAGCATTTAATTAATTTGCCTGTCCATCATCCGGCTGGCATCGGCACAATGGCCGAGCCCCGATCGCATCCGAATCTCGCGGAGGATTCGAAAGAATTGTTCTCGTCCGTTCTCCGAAAGTCGACGGCGACGTAACGCGAATGAGAACCGCAGGTAGTCCCCCTCTGTTTTTTGCGGGAAAGTCATCGTCGCAGTTCGGCCATATGTCGGGTGCCCGCGCGGAGGCCCCCCCTAAAATCCCGTCGCGAACCGTTCGCTTTCCGATTTGGCGAACCGACGCCATCTTGCTCGCCGGCCATGGCATCGTGTCTGGTGAGCCGGAAACAACTGATAGTGACGTCACTGATCGACGCTTACGACCGTATTCGAGGATGGTTAGCCCCGATATTATCCATTGTACGCCGCCAATAGTGTTGCCCCGATAAGGCGGCCGATAATAGATTTTACGCGACGAATTCGCGCCGTCCATTCACGCTGACAATGGAGATTATCGGTTATTGGGATCGCGCGACGGCCGATCATTAAAGTTTCTCCGTTCGGCGAAGACTCGCCGAAATCGTTTCCAGGACCGGTTGGGTTCGGCCGACGACTATCGGAGACCACCCGATCTGAGGATCCACCTTTTGGGCGACGAAGAGACGTCCTGCTTCCGATCCGACAATGGAGCTTTCGTCGTAAAATATTCCTGACCCTCAATAATTCACGTGCCCGGGAAAAAAGCGTCGTCGGACGAATAAGGAGTACCGAGTCTTTACGGAGAGACGGGAAAAGGACAGAGGTTCGACTGGATGGTTTCGCGGGCCTCTTTAAGGACGACAGGAAGTTCGGCGAGAGCAGGCCGGATGGGGTCTGAATAAGATCGCCTTGGCGCATTTTCGGGGGCGCAGCTCTACGCCGCGGTGGCAGAGATTGCGTTCGGGGGATTGTAAATGGGGGTGTCAACGGCATCAGGGCTGTATTGTGGAACGTCAATGCCACGGAAACTAACACCGGCTCCCTTTCCCTTTGGCCCCGTTCACTCTCTCTCCCTCTCTCTCTCTCCTCGTCGTCGGTACTATCTGTCTCCCTGGCGTGGGACACCCCTCGTAGCCCTTGCACTTTCCACCCCCCGATCCCTTCCTCCGGCGCACGATAACTTTGCAAAGTCCGCGCACGGAACGACCGGAGGACCGGGTTCCGTGACATGCCTTTACTGCCACTTTCATCAGCCATTCTTTCGTCCCGGCAGAAGTGGTTCATAAACTTTAAGACGACTTGTTGATACAGCTGCCGTACGCTTCTTCTCGATATCTTCATTGTTCATCGAAGCGATCCATTCGACTGAAACTTGTTTGCGGAACAGTTCAACGTTTATACGTTTCGTTCACCGTGTACCTTCGTTCATGAATGGGAGTCAGAAGTGGAAGTATGCGACGCCACGTAAGGACGTATCGACGTGCTTGGGTCATCGGGCGGGCCTCAACTTGGCTCGTCTTGTCGAGAGGACGACAAGTTCGAACGTCCTCGATAATCGATAGCCGGCTGTCAGGACGATCCACTTGTCCTGACACCTGCGCCGCTCCTGGTTATTCAAAGCCGACGGCGCGACGTCAAAAGCGTTGACGCCACCTTTGTCCAACGTGTCCGGCGACAAAACGGTCGCGACGCCCGGCGACAACTATTATTTTCCTCCGAAAGGAATCGCGCTGAATTCCATTGTACCCTCTCATCCGCCCCTCCCTGCCGAACGGGCGGCCTGCAATCGCTGACCCTGCCCAGCGTGGAATACGTCACGCCGACAGCTGAGAGACTCGCGTGAGATGAAGTGAAAGATTCCGGCAGCTTAATGACACGTTCACGGTCATGCTACGCGTGATAAAGTATGGCTGCGTTTGACGGATCGCGAGGGTTTGACAACACGAAGGCGGAAAATTTAGCTGAAAGAGTTCAATTTTTGTATTACCAAAGACTTACACTACTATGTGCGAACTTCTTCGTAATTAGCTATCAGGTAACGAGCCTCTCTCTACTAACTTAATCCGTAGAATTTTTGCCCCTACTTCACGGCTGACGAGTGCACTCAGGCTGAGGAAAGAAAATTTCCAGCAAAGTGCCCGCTATCGTCGTACATTTCCGCGCTGTAACATACTGTAAAAAAAAAAGAGTTATGGAAAAGTGAAAAAAGGGCTTTCCACTCGTATTCAGCGCTGCGTATGACGCAAGCCGTCCCCTCTTTATTCATGCCGAGTGAGAAATATATTTTTGTGGCAGCACGTGGCAGTAGACCAGCGTGTGGCCAGAACGCTGTTCCACAGGGGGGGAGAGAGAGAGAGAGAGAGAGAGAGAGAGAGAGAGAGAGAGAGAGAGAGAGAGAGATGTAGAGAATTTCAGGATGACTGATAAAGTCGTCTCGCGCGTATCGCTGCGTACCGAAAGAGGAAAGCTGTCGGTCTTAATTAATCGGGAGCATCCCTCCCCTGGCCGAGGGTGGGAGGGCATGTGTCTATTTTCCCAGGCCGCTGTCAAGGACCCGGCAAGTAAACGAGGGACGAAACGATTATGCGAGAAATCTCGGCGGCCTCGCGCTTTGGGGCAGTAAAGGGTTGCAAGATTCGACTGCGCTTTCGTCGCGCATGGCCCGCGAGAGGGCGATCGTCGAAGGGTTGAAGAAGAAGAAGAGCGGGAGACTGTAGAAGGGGGGGGGGCGTTGATGGGGACCAAGCGGAGGGCGAAGGGTCGGCCGGGAAGGTTCGAAGCTCTTAACGAAGGGTTAGGGACCGCCGTTTCGTACAACGATCTCCACTCGGGCCTGAGTCCTTATTAATAAGGCTGGATTAGCATAACTGCCTGGATTCATCGGCCCCGAATAATTAAGCTGCGAGTTCTCGATTGCGATCTCGACTGGCCCGAAGTTCCGCGATTGCGAATCGGCGAGCGGAACTCGGGGTGGGGGCAACCTCATGATTTCGCTGATAAGTCCAGACCAAACTAACCGCCTAGGAGTCGGGCAGAATTCAACAAGACGTAAGAGATCAAACACCCACCCTTCGGGCTCTACAGCTCTCCGAAGATGCTGATCTTACTTCCAGAACAGCGCCTTCGCCAACGTATCCATCCCCACCGGAATCATTACTCATCATAGCTCACCTTAACTGAACCTCAACCCCTTTACTTCTTCCATCCCCACCGCACAGTCATTCTCAACCGTGGAGTCAGCCTTCGCAGCTCGACGTGCGCAATTCTATCGTCTCCACCCGAACTCTCTCTCCACCGATGCGGCCGCTAATGACGCTGGCGCATGCAGAAAAGATATAGGGGTGCCTGCCCTCTTGGCGACTCCCTTTCCCATCCGACGAGCGACTCGAGGCCGCGATAACGTCCGCTCTGTCAGCCGTAGCGCTTTGGCCTCGGCCGTTGTGTCGCTGCAGCGGCGACTGTCACGAGAAACGTCAGCGAAGTCGAGCCCTGCGCAAGGGGGACAGAGGACGGCCGGCGGTTGTCGGCCGCGCTTTCGGCAAAAACTCGAGGCTAACGTCACGGCGGCGTAGCGGCAGCTTATCGGGCCGTGCGGTACATTAAGCACGCCCGTTTACCACCGCCGACGCCACCGCAAAACTAGGGGGGGGGGGGGGGGGGGGGGACGCTTTTGGGGTGGACGACGAGCGACGGGGCAGAGGGAGGGGTTAGAGAAGGGTGGCAAGGGACGGGAGGGCGGTAGGGGGGGAGAGGCTCGATGCGGACGAAGAAGGGTGTCGAGAGATTATCTTGTCGTATTCAATATTCCTATGGAACGCGGCCGGATGATAAATCGTTCTTCTCGATAAGAAAGATGCGTTTTTCCGACCTTCATCGACTGCCGGGGCCCTGCCTTCCTTTACCCTCCTGTCGAACGATCGGCTTTCAGCAATGAAATATCAGGGCACGTCGCCGCGGCGATGAGGCCGCGGACGCTGAGCGACGTGGGAATGTTAGGCGCTGCGGCATTGTTCGCCGATTTGCGCGGTAGATATAGCGATATTAATAGGCAGTTGCTTTTTCTCGATCGCTGGCCTCGGAGCGTTGGATAAAGCGGTTGCCGCGCCATTAAGTTTTCAAAGCGGCAGCGAGTCATAAATTGTGACCAACGCGTTAATGATCCGCGGGTCCTTCGTGCCGGCGTCATCGAATGCAATTCGCATCGTCAGCCGGTGGACGTCGTGAAAAATGTTCGTCGACGGATTCCGGAGGATCGCGCTTTCGCAGGCAGCGCGCGTGGACGTCATAGGGTTATTTCTTGCCCGAAACTGCCTCGTACCGACTCTCCCTACGCCGCCGTTGAGGGATTTGTGAATTCCGACGGCGGTGAATCGCGGAAGCCACGGGTCGGCGGGAACGTCGGGTGCGAATGCGTCCACCAAGAAATCCCGCGGGTATCAGTATAATAAAACCATTAGAGTGATCCTCGTACGTGCGTTCAAACCGTATAAATATCCGGCAGAATCCCTCGCGCCGTTTCCAACTTCTGTGTAATGTTAAACTTGCGATAAATCCGAAGTACCGGGATGCCGGCGAAATTTTTGTCTCGGCCGAGTCGGCCGCTTGCCGAAAGATTGCCCGATGACCGTGGACAATAATTTCGCGGCCGGGACACATGAAGTGTGCGGAACCCCTATGGCGCTGTCGCTCGTATTACGTGCGGATATTTTTTATATTTTCTCTCCCGGCACGCTGTACCTTCGAGGTTTCATTATTTTATGTGCATTCATCACGAAAACAATAACTCCGCTAAACTTTCGCTTCTCTTTTTTTTCCTCGCCGCTCATATGAGGATGCGGGGAGATCGGGCGCGTCTTGGCTGCGGGGTCCGACGGCCGCTCTAATCTTATAGGACACTTTACGAGGCTCGGTACGTTGACACATTGCCTGGAAACGACGTCGAGCCAGTCGCCGCAGGATACGACTCTTTCGAATTATCATTTTCAGTACCGCGGGGCCGACGATTATCCGCCTGTACACTCAGACGGCACACGTTTATGGACCGACTATCGTCGATATTGCCAATAGACATACGATTCCACAAAGCTCTGTCAGAATATACACTCCGTATTGACGTAATCCTCGAGGATCATCCTAAAACGACCGTTCTCAGATAAAACGTCTAAAATTATCATACGTAACGCTTTGAAAGAATTCAAGACCGAGGGCCGTCACAGATAACCGTGCCAGGTAAGAAGAATGAAAAAAAAAAAAAAATGCCAGACGATCGATAATTATGAATGGCCGAGCGCGGCAGACGATGATATTCTTGCGCAACGCCGGCCACTCTGTCCGGTTATCGCGCCATCGACGAAGACCTCGAAGGCTTCGAAGCGTAAAGGCCCCTAAGCAAAGGCTGACCAAGCGAGGGCAGGCCGGCATAAACGTGTACACAATTATTGGAGGACACACGGTCGGTCTATGCGATGTCAGCGAGGAGCATTCGCTGCTATCGGCTGTCCCGCAGACGCACTCGTGGCCCTCGCATCTCATTTCGTCCTTGCCTCGCTCGTTAGCCGCCCGACAAGTTGGTACAAAACTGTACGGCATGCGTAATTAAGTGGCCGCGCCTAAAGCTCGGCGAAGCGGAAAATTGCCCTGACCGGCCAGCCGACTTTTCCGACGCGTCTCCGTTCGTCGCGCACGCTCTTTTCCAAACAATTACCCTATAGATGGATAGGAGGACAGTTAACGTATCCTCTAACGTATACTTTTGTAACGTCTATTCTGCGTGACAGTCGGAGGTTTCCTTTGTCCGCCGATATCGGTCGTTGCGTTAGATCGGACGTCATCCATAACGCGATTACCGTCATGACTGGAGGTTTGGCGAGAGTAACGGAGTGTGACGGTCTCGGGAAACTTCCCGACAGGTCATTCGACTCCGGGCGGACGCGGCGAGTTTTATCCGGTGATCGAAGGCGAGAATGGCCTGGTCGGCGTATACGTGCTCCTTGCATTCGGCCTCCATCGCCGCTTGGCGATCTCGCACGCCTCACTTCACGCGGGGGCGGCGATATATCATAGCAAGCGGCAGCGCCCTGACGTATCCTGTCACCGGTTTAACCGAGCACCACTCGGATTAAGCGCTCGCGAGCACGTTCCACTCATCGTCGGGTCGATAACGAGACCTTTCGATAACCGCGAGATAAGCGAACAATCGCTCATGCGGCGGCCGAAGACGCCGATCGTTTACGGGGTTGATGTCTGTCACTTTTTGATCTCCGAACGAGACGAGCTTGATGAAGTTTCTCCAGCTTCATACAACAATACTTTGAATAACTTCAAAATGTTCAAAATTCTCGAAATGTGAGAGGCAAAATTTTACGTCTTCTAGTTCAAAGTGTGTACTCTAGTTCAATTTCTCGGTGAATTATTAATTGGAAAGTCGTCAGCTTGGACAGATCAAAGGACTAAGTTCCTCGTGGTCAGTTCACGGCATACTAGTGGAAGAAGGACAGCAAAGGGCGTGAGGAGCGTCCAACTTGGTACAGCCAGCAACCGCTGCTCTCTTATTTACGCCGCCTCGTATCGTTCCCTCCGCATCCGTAACTCAGACGCAATGACTCGGGAGTGCGTCCCGAGTGTCCGTACCTTCGTCTTGCTGCGGGCACGCCGTCTTGGACGAATTACTGGCGTCCGGCCTAAATCAAGGGCCTCCAGTTGGCCGCAATCCCCCCAACCCTCACGGATTCTCAAGCACATCTCCCTTACTTTAATGGACCCGCTCGTCCTTCCGCCGAAGCGGCAAAGCGTAAAGTCGTCGGTCACCGACGACCTCCGTCGCCCGACGGAGGGACAGGCAACGTTTTTAACAAACAGAATTATTTTCACTTAGGAACCCCGTAGGAAAGGTGAGACGGCGCATTAAGGGTTTCCATTTTCCGCCGAAACTCTCGTGGAGATTACAAGGCCGCCGGTTAGTAACGCAACACCCTAATGAATACTCCTTGCGTCCGGGTGCATTTTTCATAGTGAACCGCGAAGATGATGCGCAACGATGAATAAATAAGGTACACCTAAAGCGGAACGCTTTTGCCGCTCGCCCGCCGCCGGAGGCCGTAAATTAATAAACATTCTTGAGGGATAGCCGAGATGCCCGGCGAGTCTGTTCCTCTCGCGTGCCGTTCGTTTGATTCGTGCCGGCTCATAGGAATGCTAATTAAAGCATTATTAAAATCACCCTTGGCAACTCGGCGCCGAACTCTCCGCTTCCGGCACGGAAGAGGACCAGGCGAGAGGCGAGTGGCTGGGAGTACGGAAGTTGAGCTTTTGCGCGAGGATCTGCGTATCTGCAACGATTCCGCACAAAAGACGCCTCGAAGGCGAGCTGCCAGCTATCAAATTTCGAAATTCAACTTTCCCAAGCCACGCCTCCGCTTACAGCGACCCTCCTCCTCGGCCAACTCCTCGATCGCGGAATAATTATCTCGAACGGAAAATTACTCTTTCTCAAAACTTCCGACTGCCAGGATCGTCCTTTCGCGATCCTTTTCTCGAGGATCTCCTCTCGGCGTCGGCGAGGAGTGAAATGAGAAATGGAGGGTATCTCAAAGGAGCCACGGCGTACAGAAGCGGCGCGCCCGGTGAGAAAAGCGTGCGCGTCGCGGCGAGCGGGACGCTATCTTTCGCGCGAAACATTAATAATAAAAGTTTTCGCTCATTGTCCCTCGGTGCCGGTAAATGGAGGATCGCCGCTGGGGCCGGAGTGAGACGGCCAGCGCTGGCGATCGAACGCGAAAGAGAATGAGAGAGAGAAGGAGACGCCGAGAGGGAAAGAGAATGAAAGAGAGCGAGAGAGAGACGGAGAGAGAGACGGAGAGAGAGAGAGAGAGTGTCGGAGAGAGGCACGCCATCGTTGTACAACTGCCGCGGCTCCGCAATACAAGCGCCGCGCGTTTTGTCTTCGTCATGAATGGTCCCTTATCTTCGGCGAGTCCATCATGGCCGTCCGGTTTTGTCCTGAGCGCCGGTACCCCGGCGTAGGACCGTCCACAAATTGTAAGGAGACAGGAAGCCGAGCAAAACGCCGCACCAGCGTCTGGACGTCCAGTTGGGAAATATTTCGAAACGTCGATCAGTCGCGAAACAAGGGTCGAGAGAGTCGAGTTTCGACGAGAGCGCGCGGGAGTTTAGCCACACCGACCCATCCCGCTCTTTCTGTCCTCCGCTTCCTGTTTCGCGTTTTGGCCACGTACTCCCTCGCACTCGAGTCCCTCTTTCTCGCGCGAAGCTGCCCTGCTCCATCTGCCTGGAACGTCCCACGATCCTCCGACGCCTTGCGAGTCTCTCGATTTTCGTCGGTTTCGCCGGTCGAAAATGATGGCTAATCCGAGATCTCTGTCAGTCAGTGCTTCTCTGACAGCAGCGCTTTATCGACTCGTCAATCGTGGGGCGGTGCGGTAACGGGTAACGAGGAGAAGAATTTTATCCTGTGCACGGGACAAGCCTTAATCGAGTCGCACGGGGGGTTTCGTGCGGATCGCGTGCGGGCGATCGCGATTTTGCGCGAGCCAGCGGCCCATAAATTTTTCTCGTTCCGCGGGCCAGCGATATTATTCCGACGAAAGCGTACGTCAATCTGCGAGGCACGTACGCGTCACACTCGGATCTTCGGCTTCGGGCGTGCAGTTGACATGTCGTCCCGGGCGTTGCCAGGAAGATTGCTCGTTATCTCGATCGATGAGAGGAGAGCTCGAGGGCTCGTGGCCACGGTACCCCATCGGACTACACCCGACAGACTACCCCTGCGGAGCAGCCCTCCCGTGCACCCCGGCCGTGCACCCCTTCCGAACTGCCCTTGCCGGTCTCGGTAAGTGAGCGCGATGTAAATCAGTCCGCGTGGCCAGCGGCCTGTGCTCACCGCACATTAAGTTTACCTTGACCGCTTCGCGAGGGGTGAAACGAGCCAGAAACAGCCACGAGCCCGGCCGCCATCTTGGAGTTTGCTCGAGCGCCGCTCTTACATCTTCCCAGACACGGGCCAGACGGCCCGAACCGTCGATTTACTTCTCGCCTCGAACTTCCGTCGGTCGGGCGAAAATGTGCCGGGGAAAATTCTGCCGCCTGCGCGGGCTATTTTTGATAAGGGCGATTTAATGCCGGGGGTCGCGCGACGTTGATGAATTTCGCGCGCTCGCTATCTGCGCCCGGCATGGTCATGGTAATACAAATACCGTAATAAAACGATACGGAACTAAAGAGTAAAGTCGTACTTTAGTGTAGAGGACAGCTATCAGTGATACCGGTCAATGTCTGAGGCGACGGCACAGAGCGTTACACGCGTTCTAATCACTTGCGTCTTGGGATTCGTAACGCGGAGCGTCGTGAGTCTCGATCTAAGATCCGATTCGCGATTGTTATCGGCGAGTTATCTCGTAAATGGAGATAACGGAGGACGTGTGAGATGGGCGAAGAGGCTGGTGCGGTTCCCTCAGCCAATGTTCGTCGTCGTCGTAGTCGGTGTCGATCGATCGTTAAATTCGCGGTAGGCTGCCGGGGACACTTACAAATTAGCCAATCAAGTTCTAATCCCACCACGATTTACCCCAATCAGCCCGTATCCCGCCGCAAATACTTTAATCCGTCCATTAATCCTGCAAGATAAAAGTTCCCGAAGTAGTTAGGGCCCCTTTGTCGTCGGCTCTCTGTCGCGTATCACGTCCAGAGACGTCGAAACAACCCGGATATTTTTCCTCCTCCGACCGATTTGCCGAATTAGCCCTTCTAGCCTCTTACCCGCCATAATCGCTGAATCATGAACGCAACAAAGAGAAGACAAGATCTACTCGTCTCTTACCGATGCACTCCCAGAAAAATAAAGAACAATACTCAGTTCACGTTACCGAGAAAACGAAATTTCATCTGCAACTCCACGATGATATCACCGACCACATGAAACATGACCCAATAATTATTTCTCTTCCCTTCAAAGCTCTTTGTCGAGTTTTTGGCGCTCCGTTCGCCGCTTTGGCGAGAGCGCGCGCAGATCGAAGGTCCGAGAGCCTGGGGAGGGAGGAGGGGTGGTGGGATAGGGCGAGGTAAAAAAAGTTAGCAGGGATTCACCAGGATGGGCGGTCGGGCTCTCTCTCTCGCCTCGCGCCCGCTTAAATTTATGCTCGGCATCGTCGTGGTCGCCCCCGGGCAATTTTTTTTCAAACTCCAACCTCCGGCGATCCACCCTCCCTCTCACTCCCCCCGCCCGCCACCCTCGCCATGCGACCTTCGTCGAGCGCAGTGCCGACGGCGGACGGTGTTGGTGGCCGTGTACAGAACGCTGGACAAACAACAATAAATACATTTTGCCGGGGCTGGGTGGCGAACA
Source organism: Anoplius nigerrimus (assembly GCA_914767735.1). Lineage (NCBI taxonomy): Eukaryota > Metazoa > Arthropoda > Insecta > Hymenoptera > Pompilidae > Anoplius > Anoplius nigerrimus. The sequence continues at coordinate 984,881 of OU612080.1, forward strand.
CGGTTGAGGGGTGGAACTTCCATGCGAGCACGTACGGGCATAGCTTAGCGTAATCTGACTGCACACCGAGCCACCCCCCTGCCCTACCCTGCCCACCCTAACCCCTTCCGCCCCCGTCGCTAGCCGCCCCTATTCTCAGCCACCTAACACACAGCCGTACGAGCCGCGCGCGAAGAGACTCGCCTGACCGGTTACTCGAGGCAGGCTGGAAAAAGGAAGGTTCGCTCTTCCGAAGGTGAAGATAGTCGAGAAGGAAGGCTGAGGGGGTGGAAGAAGAGGACTGGCTTCGGGCGCCGGCACCTGACGAAAGAATCGCCGGACGCGACCGGAATTTCATTAACTGGCTGCCTAGCGAAAGAAAATGGAAAGAGTCGGTTATTGCGGTGCGAATTACGTGCGAGGGCTGGGGTGGGAAGGGTAGGGTTGCAGTTATCTTTTCGGGCGTAAAGTCCTTCCTTCTCGAGGGGTTGCGCTTTATGATCGCCGAATGATAGATGATATCTTTTATGCCCGAACGGAAATAAAGGGGACGGGGGTGTCGGTGTCCCTGAAGGCCGGCCTTTGAGAGTAGTCTGTTGCTTGACCGAGGACTCGAGAGGATTGAAAGGTAACGAGGAGTCAGGATATTGTGCCAACGTCGATCGTTCGTACGGAGCGTCAAACTTTCGCAGGGGGGTGGCCGGATGTTTTAAGCCGTTCTCATCCTCCTTTTTCGGTGAGTGCGCGCACGCGCGAGCGCGAAGCGCGCAAAAGTTTAAGCGCCATTTGCGCGACGTTTCGCCTCGTCCCCGACGCCGAAATGTTCGGAATGCTAATGCGCGATTACGGCGGCCACGGGGTAGTAATACGTGAACTTTTTGTGCGGCTCACGCGTGGCCCGAGGGCGCTTAAAACATCCCTTAAATTACCCCCATTAGCAAGGGTTGAATGCCGGGTAAACGAGGATTTCACTGGCGCTGTTACGCGAGATTTATTCCGTGGGAAATATTCCTTTCGCCCGTTAAATTACATCGTTACGGACCGTTCTGTCTCTCTCTCTCTCTCTCACTCTCTCTCTGTCTCTCGCGCACACACACACCCTCCTCCACCTTTTATCCCTCCCTGTCTCAGCGTATATTTCCACCTTGCCACGTGTGCGTACAGATGTACGTCATTGATTCGGGATAGGACGTTCATGTTGTTCCAGGTGCGGAGTGGGTCGCAGGTCGAAAGCTCGCGCTTTCTCTGACGTGCGTCACGCGAGCGGTGCGAACAATTTCGAGCGACTCACGTAAAAGTCCATCTACACGATGCATGCGCACGCATATTCAAATCGGGTCCGCTCTTCGGCAGAGGCCGGCTGCGTGCGATCGAAGACTTTAACGCGCAACGAGACGTTTAATCCCCGTCCGCCCTAATCCGCACTCGAAACTGTACGTGCGACAAAATGCGCATAACGTTCAACGCGTCGGAATTCGCCGACACGCCGAAGCTTCGTCGGCCAACTTAATCCGTCGCTGTGAATGAAAAAAAGAGGGAGGGAGTGAGAGAGAGAGAGAGAGAGAGAAAGAAATGTATATTTTAATTAAAACCGTCGACAGTCCTTGACGAACGTAAAACAAAGGCTGAGAGCGAATTTGCGGGGACCGACGGGGGATGAAGGGGTTGACCATTCGAGTCGCGTATTAGAGGGTAGTAACCCCCGAATAAATGGCTAACGATCGGCATCGTCGTCAAGTCTAGGATCTAGCGACTCTCCCTCTCTCTTTCGCACCCGTCCAAAGCCGCGCGGATAAGCTCGTTATCGGTCTTATCTCCTTAATTTCTCCCGAAAGTGGCTGCGCTGGCTCGGGAAAGAGGGCCGGGCACGGGGGACGATTTACAGAATTTAAACAGTCCCTCGGGATAAGGTGGCGGCAGGCCGGATTACCGTGGGCCCTTCCTTCCCCCTCCCCCCCCCTCCTTCTTCACCCCCCAGCCAGCTCACCGACCACCCACCGACAGGAGATGCCGCTCTCTTTCCCAGTCTTCCCCCTTGCCGGCCCCCCTACCTACCCCCGGCCGCACCCACGGCCTCCAGGGGAGGCTACGTCCTTCCTGCGGGATAAAACAAAACAGCCAGCGGAGTATATTAATGCTCGGCTTAATGTGGCTCGCCTAATTAATGGACCGACTCTCCGGACGCCCGGACTCGTTCTAAAAGTAAGAGATAACGCCGCTACAGAAGCATTATTAAAGACAAAAGCGCAGCCTCGGCCGCCATCCACCCCCTCGCCGCTTACCCTGCTGCCCGCTCGCTCAAATTTTCACAAACGCTTCCTGTGACGTAAGGGGATCCTGGCCTGGCACGCACGGGAAGGCAGCGTCGTTCTCGCACGCGAGGAAAAAGCGTGCGGCGAAGATACGGTGGACAAAGGGATGCTGCCAGGTCTGTCGGATCGATAGGGGTGAAGATTGAAAAAATTGATCGCACTCGAATTTTAACATTTTCATAGGGTCGAATTGTTGTCGGTAACGGGAGTGAAGTTTTGATTTCGGCAAGGGATGATGCGGGGAGAGGGAAGGGTTTTTCATCCGTGAAAGTATCTTGGGGGTGGCGCCTTGGGGGTGTCGCGGATGCAGCGAGGGCGGAGCCTTGAGAACTGCATCGAGACTGCCCAGCTGCGTCAATATTCGAGCCAACCACCGTCTCCTCCTAGCCGGTTTTATCTCAGCGAATACCAGACCTCCCGGTGAAGTTTAAATTTTGCGCCGAGCGCAAATCCCTTTCGGTCCCAACGACGGGACGACATATTAAGAAGTCGTCGGGGTATTATCCTGAATTATCGATGGCTCTTATCGTGGGAGATCGATCGGGTTTCGACAGTGCCAATTATTCAATCCGAATCCCGCTAATAAATTCATGGTACCTAAAAATTGCGGATTCGGACGGTTTGGTATAATTGTATAATGCCCGCATTAAGATTTACCTCGCTGATATCGGAAGCGTTTCTTCTGACTGGTTAACTGGTTCGATCGTCTCATCGACGGTGCCCTAAATGGCGAATATTAAATGGTTACGCGACGATCTGAATACGAAATTAACTGTCAGATTCGTGCCGTGTCAGAGTCGAAGGGCTAAATCCAGCTCGCGTGCGATTCTCGCCACGAACGTCATTGGTAAAAACGTACAGAGAACAGTTTGCGCTGCCTTTATCGGGTTGTCTAATGATCTCGGTAACTGGAAGCCGGAAGGAACGGAAATTTCGACAAAGAAACGGACGTAGGATGCACAGATGCATTCGGAAGAACGATTAGCCAAAGGGGTCGTGTATTGGTTCGGGGACAGGTTAGCGGTTGTCGAACGTGTAGCAGGTAATCGAATTATCTTCGCTTTGAGGATCAGCGTCCGTAGATGATTCGATCACGTGCCCGATGAACGGATCGTCAGCCATGCGAGCCACTTTCGAAGGGAACCTCTCGTTATGAACCTCTCCTTCGTAACGTGCCGTTGAACCGTTTCGGTACTTGTCCATTGGCCTTTCAGCGATAACGAATTATCGTACGACGGGTCCCGGCAGAGTCGCAGCTGCGAAACTTAGGCCACAGCGATATTGCATTATCAGCTCAAATTCTGCAACTCCGTTAGAACGGTTATAACGGTCATAACAACGTATAAACAGAGCTGTAATCAGCGGCGGAGCAAGCCACCGATACTACCCATAACAAAATGAGCGTAACTAACTTCGATAAAACAATTCTACGGTCGCAATACCGAATTCTAGACTTACTCTTTCCCTCCGAATTATCCATTGATCGCACAACGAACCGGCGGGTTTTACGTTGACTCGAATTACATTGGCGTCGAGTTACGAAATCTGCCCTTCCCGTACTATCATCCGTATTTCGAAACTGAATGTACTGATCAGTCTGGCACTCGTTCGGCGTCGACACTTTCACTTAACATAGCCCCTACCGCACCTAACGAAAGGGGTTCGAATTTCAAGCGTAGCACAGCTACGAGGAGCTGCTTTGAAGGTGCCGCAACAATCCTGCCTTTTTCCATCTCCGAGAACGTCGAGAGGGAGAGACGCCTCCGCTTAAAGTGCCGACGAACAAAGTGGAGAATCGACTGGCCACATAGGGTCGTCGAAGGTTTTTGAGGTCGTCGTCGGAATCCGGCACTGCGACCGCAGGAATTTCCGCGGGTAAACTCCGGTTTACCCGGTGGCTGGCTCACTTCCGTCTGGCCCCGCTATATCTTGAATTCCTTCAAGAGAGCACAGAGAACGACTGTTTTATTACTGTCCGTCAAAACTCGTCCGCGTACTTTCATGTCTGCCGGTCCTCAATGAGATTTTTCCGAGAAATATCACGTAATATCGCACATCTACCGTTTCCAGCCGACAACATATGAGCGTGAAGAAAATATTTAATGGATAGTAACAGGGGGTAGGTGGTGAGAAGTTTGACGCGAACGAAATCGAACGAGGTTCGGCGCTCGGCGTCGTCGTCGTCATTATACGCTGCTACTTTCGGCGCACGCGGATTTAACAGTATGCATAATTTACCCCGCTAGTTAGTTATTCCATTAATCATTACGCGACGGTGGGAGCGGTTGCGCGCTTACGAATAATAATTGTACTATTATTTATAACGTATTCAATTTATCGGTAGCCGGGAGTCAGAGGTAAAGCGCGTAATCGATTCGACTCGATTAATTAACTCGCCTCGATGTGGTTCTCGTAACCAACGTTACTCTCGTTTCAACGATAATAGCGAAACAATAATCTCTCTGTTACTTGACGGTCGTAAATTGAAGGTATATTATAAAATTGCCGCGAAAGATATAAAGCGAACAATGTCGCTGGCCAATCGCCGTGCGGAGAAGGTCGACTTTTCCGATAGTCGAGGACACGCTGGTCCCTTCGGCCGGTCTCAGCGGAGTCGCATGTAATCTTCCGATCCGCGACGATTAACGGATCAAAGGATCTCGGATTAATATTTGCCTCAAAGTCCAGACCGCACGGAAGATATTAACGTCCCCGTAATATTGTGTCCGGCGCTAAGGGGACGACAGGACATATTGAAACCGCACAAACTTTGCTCATAGCGTCCGCCGACTTCCCGTAAATATACCGGGTGCCCCCCCTCGACAATCGAGTGCCCCTCGCTCGGTCGGCGAGCAATAATAAAATAAAATTCGAGAATGTCCCCGACCGGCCGCGCGCGCAAATAATTATTATCGGACCGATAATAAAAAGCCATTATCAATGAAAAAGTCATCGAGCCTTTTGACGTCGGGCGGCGAAGTACAACAAACGAGCGGGCGGGTCGCCGTTGAAAAAACAGGGAAATAATCGAGGACAATAAAACTTGGCGCAATTAAACGTTACCCCGTCGGCGGCGAGGCCGGCGAACAATGGCCGTTTTCGATAAAATCCGCGCGACGCCGCGCGAGTTCATTGGCTCCCGAGTATTGTCGGCGTCGAGGGTGGAGGAGGAGGGAGGGAGGGCAGAGGAAATATTCGCGACGGCTCCTCTGCGGCCGGAGAAAACGTTCTCCGCATTAACATTGGCGGCGGCCGCGACCGCAGAGAGCGAGGGGAAGTTCCGCAGCGTGCGTGCGTGCGCGCGCGCTCGAGCTTCCAGGAGAAAACTCTCTATTCGCTCAGACGGAGTTCTGCCGCTCGCAAACGTTCCCGGAAGTTCGCCAACTCCCCCGGGAATCCGCGCAGCGTGCGCGCGAGGCAACGACGCGAGCGGCCGCACTTTCCTGCCTTTTCGAAACAATTAATGACAAATGTTTATCGAAGGCCGGCAGCAGCCGTCGTAGCCATAACGAGAAGTCGTTTGCCGTCTCCGAGCGTGGGTACGGCCGGTTAGGGTCAAACTAATTCGATTCTAAACTCTGACCGCACTCGCGAGGAAAGAGAGCGAACGGGGCCGAATCGGGTACGGCGCGCGGGTCGTGGGAGTGAAAACGGCAGGAAGGAAGACGATCGGTCGAGGGGGGAGGGTGGGGAAGGAGAGAGTCGGTGCCAGGGCCACCCCCTGCTCGGACACAGATGGCACTAACCGCGCGGTTAAATTCTCAAGCCGTAACTCTAATTACTCATAGACAACTCGACATCCTCTACCTAGTGCCAGATGCCGGCGAAACTTGTTAAAAGCTAGCCCCGGCGAGCCGATTAGTCATTCGATCGCCAGCTTCCCTCCCAGCACGGATTGGCTATCCTTGCCGGATATCTGACGGAATTATATCTGGCCGAGAAGTTGACGCAAAGCTAGCCGGGTAGTATTCTTGCCGCTGTCGAAGCTCAGATTGTTATGTCAGTGGGAATTTTGGGCGTGGGACGAGTGCGAGCGAAGCGGAGATTAACGTGGACCGGTCTTGAATGTGTTTCAGGCGATAGAGGGTCCGCAGGAAGGGTGAAGGATAAATAAAAAATGACTATGGACGTGAGCAAGAGCGAGCCGAGCAAGAACGGGGCCGCTCAACAGGAATGTGCCGGTTGCGGGAAGGCGATTACGGAAAGGTAAATGTTTTTTTCCCGTCCGTGTGCTTCCCTCCGGTTCACTTGACTCATTAAAATATTCCGGCACCCGATACGCCTTCGGATTTACATTTCACGTTCGCCCACGGCCCGAGTGTTTTTCATCCCTTACCGCGCGTCGCGTTCTGGCCGTGACGTTGAAATAATTATCAATGAACCTTGATATCGTTGTCTCTCGGCTCACCCAGGTATCTTCTGAAGGCACTGGACATGTACTGGCACGAGGATTGCCTGAAATGCGGGTGCTGCGACTGTCGACTCGGCGAAGTCGGTTCCACCCTCTACACGAAGGCCAATCTTATCCTCTGCAAGCGGGATTACCTGCGGTAAGTGCGGGGAGGAAAGTACGTCATTAGGTAGACAATCGATTTGCGGCCGATCGTCATTGGGAATTAACGAGCGGCCGGCGGTTCTCGCATTATTTCAGTTATCCGATTTATATGGATCTCGTTACTTTACATATTGGCCCATGCGCGCGCTCATTCGTCCTCTCCCACATTCATCGCGCATCATCATGCAGACCCATACCGACGCGAGATCATTCGTCCGTCGAAAAACATCGCTGCAGCGGCGGGTGGGTTATTTCGAAATATCCACCACCTGAACCATGTCCGTACAGTAAATCAGCGGAACAAGCGTTTGTCGGCCAATTTACACGGTGCGCACGTTACAACGTAAAATAACAGATAATTAGCGAACCGAGCGCTCCTTGCGCGACTCGAAAAACATAAACCCGCTGTCAAGCAGGAAACGATCCATATTCGAACGCTGTTCCTATTCGAGACCTCGCGAGACCGCGTCGACCTAAGTACGTGTTTGAGCGCACTCTTCCACTCAAATACGAGGATCCAGGACGAGGGTTAGTTCCACTGGAATTGGATGTAAGACAAAGAGAGAAATTGGGCGAGGAGCGAATGCGCACTCTCGGAGGGCGAGCAACAAATCGAATTTTACAGATGAGTTTCCTTTATTGAATACGTCCACGGTCCCGTATAAACAGGCGGGGGCAAATAAACCATGTTGAGATTAGGAAGTCCCGAGGGAACGCGCACAGGTGGCGACTCTGCCAGGCGGCTATCGAACCTCTGTGGCCTTTATTAATGGGCCAATATTTGAAGACGCCATATTCGCGGTGCCCGTGAGCTTATTGGTTCTTGTTGTGCGCGAACGGCAGGAGATGATCTCCACGATTGTCTCCCGCAAAGGGAGCGGAGTGTGTTTTGCGTGGGAGTTGGCCGTAAAAGCTGTCATACTTCATCGAGCTGTGACGGAAGTAAGATTGAGATTTCTCGTTTTGTTCGCAGACTCTTCGGCAACACTGGCCATTGCGCGGCCTGCAGCAAAATCATCCCGGCGTTCGAGATGGTGATGAGAGCGAGGACCAACGTCTACCACCTCGAATGCTTCGCCTGCCAGCAATGCAATCACAGGTAAGACGCCAACTGTTCGTCCATCGATATCCAAAACTATCGCCGCGCGTCGAAGTTGGGTAGAATCGAGCGTTTCGTAAACGCGAGGTAGTGAATTTCGCGGATTTCCTCGCTCTCCCGGCCCGAGCGGCGTATTATTTTATTAATAATAATGAAAGCCGGTAATTAAACATTCACACCCGGCAGCCGGCCCCCGCTGGCATCAGCTCCCGGCTGCGTTCGAGTATTCCTCGTAGCAGCTCATCCGTATAACAATTTAATTCGAGCCACCCCATCCGCAGGGGGGCGCGGCCAGGCTTCTCGTCTAACTTCTGCAGCACTTCGCAACACTTCGCTTACTTATTCACAACAACCGAGTTAAGCCGAAACTCGTTCGTGCCGAGACTAAAGCCCCCGAAACACCTCCGGCCCCGTATCTGCTGGCTGGAGATAATCGGCCCCGTGGAGTCAGATGGCGTGACCGAAATCAACTGCCGGGCCAGAATGCCGTCCTGGCGAGCTGTCGCTCATTTTTTAAGCGATGCTCACCGACGCCTTCTGTCGCCTAACCGCTCGTTCGCGACTCGTTAACTCAGATTCAGTCACCGAAAAAAATAAACTGATTCTCAGTGACATACAAAAATGATTACAATGAAAATTGAATCTGCCAGTCGTTGATGATACTGGAAAAACTTGATACCAAGAAAAACTGACGCGATCCGTAAAGACAACAGCGAGAGACGTACCGTCGAAAACAATAGGTGAGAAATTAGGAGGAAGGAGGGAGGGGAGGGATGTGAGAGGAGTTGAGACAATAGTAAGAATCCTGGGTAATCCTTCGAGAGGACATCCGCGAGTTCGTGGGGTGCCGGGAGAACTATGATAATTCCGTATCTCTGGATTTTCACCCTCGTTTGCGTAGGCACCCCCTCGCTTCTCTTTTCTCCCTCCCCCCTCCCCCCTCCCCTCAGCCAACCCCACTCTTTATCCCTACGTCTCTTCCCGGTTGCCTCCCGTGCCACGACTCCTGACGAGCGTAATTGACGTGAGTGCCAGCCTGCGGAGGAAGCGGCGAGACATCCGGCGAAAGGAAAGTCGGAGTTTCGAACTATGTGGGCGACGTGTGGGCGCCTCGAGGTGCACGTCAGATGCAAATCATGCCCGACTAATTCCGCGGAAAACTCCCGACTCCGCCGGGAGAATACATCGAAGGCGAGTGCAGCGTACACCGGCTTATTAGCATTTCGTGCCGAAGAAGGATAAAGTGAATTTCGTGATTCAAACGAACCGTTTAAACCTTTTGACAATCTTGCCCTGAGTGCGTAAAAATAATCGTTTCCACCGAATACGCTTCATACAGGTAGTTAGCAGCGATTACTATAGCACCGAATATGCTTCATACACGTAATTAGCAGCGAGCGTGGCAAAATGTTACTTGCTGCGACGGCGCGATTAAGATCATGAAGTTTAGGCTTTAAAAAGTTCGACGACAGAGCGGTGAGTACAGAGAAGTAATCACAGCGCGGGAAAGGTGGCTAACGATTCCGGGAACTGATTTTTTCGCGCGGCAAGTACGAGATTCCAGAAACGGCCTGTCTTCCATCAATTCTGCACGACGAAGCGCCATATCGCTCCACCCTTCGGCGGCATTCCGCGGAGGGTCGGAAAGGGTAGCGGCCGTTCGTCACTTCGATCCGACGGAGGGTTGATGGCATTTCGTGTGGCTAATGTCAGAACGCGGCATTTCCCTGACCTTTCTTCCGTCGACGCCGTCTCGTCCCGTATCAGCGACGTCCGGATTGAAAGAGCTTCAACTACTTTTTCCCTAACGAACACACCGAACCTACCAAACTCCTCATCCGTCATTATACAGGCAACGCTACCCTGCTGAATCCTCAAACCCGAAACGTTCGCTAAACACGAAGGACAGCTTCGAGTGCAGAACTCGAACGTTCCCAAGCTCCGTGACCTAGCGAAGGTTCGAGAGGCACTCGACGTGGAGGCCGCGAGCTGAGTGCGGTCGACGTTCTGAGATATTTATCGCGACTGTCATGGAGCCGGAGGGGGCAAACGATGGCAGGCAGGGGGGGGGGCTCTACTTCACTCTCGTCGAGCATCGTGACAGCGCTTGGCTATCGAGCGAGAGGCGATTACCGCTCGGAGATACGTCGAAAGTATACTTTCTTTCGCGGTCGATGGTAACGTGCACCCCCTTAAGGCCGAGCCATTGGTTAAGGAGGGGGGTCGAAGCGGTTGACCGTAGGTGAAGGCGGAAACGGATGTGGCCGTTGGGTCACGCGATCTCCTCGAGTCGAGCATAAAACACCTGAGTTGTTTAATCATACGCTCCTAAGGCCGAGTCCTACGCCCGTAAAGTTCGTCGAGGGAGAGACTACGCTCTCTCCTTCGGCACTGTTCGACTCTCTCGTCAAGTTCGGCCCCTCCCGCTCGCTCTGCCCGCTCTTTACTCCCCCACCCCTACCCTTGCCAACCGCCGATTAACCCTCAATAGGCGTCCTCGCGCCAGATTCGGCCGACGATAAAGTAGCCTCGTTTATCCATTAACGGCCATGTCCCGCGGGATTCGCAACTCTCGGGCTCGCAATGAAAATGATCGATGCCGTAACGCGTTGGCTGACCAGCGAATTTCCGCCGACCGTCCTCCCCCCTCCTGCCCTCGCTCCGTCTCTCTAACTCTCTCTCTCTCTCTCTCTCTCTCTCTCTCTCTCTCCCTGTCCCTATCTCTCTCTACCGTCCTGCTCGCGCAAAACCTTTGTGCCAATTTCGCCGACCATTTTTTTTTTATTTTTTTTCCAGCTCTGTTTTTTGCTCCGCTCACCGCAGTCCGTCGAAACGGCGCAAAAATTGTTGAGCCGATTAACGAGCCCCAACCCCGCTCGCCTCGGTGTGATTTTCATATTATTTTAATCATTTATAGCCGTCCGCTGAGGCTTCGCGCGATACGGGATCATGATACGACCTGTATATCGTTCCGTATTTAGCTTGGGCGGCCGCGGCTGGAAGCGAGAGTTTTGGCCCCTGTGCGGCCGACGAACGATTTCCTTCCAATGTCTCATGGCAACGGTGGGCAGGAAAAATGTGGCGCATCGGCGCACAATTTGCTCCGAGCTTTGGTCGGAGCGCGCGCGTTTTTAAAGACGATAACTCGTTACGTGCGCGTGCAATTTTCGGTGCTCTCTCGTGGCGTGCGCTTAACCAGCTCCTCGTTCGGGGCGACCTAAAGTGCCGTGAGGTAAGTCGGGGGTGCGGGAGGAGGAGAGTGGGAGGGAGTAAGGGTTATGTATATAGAAGGCACGTTAAAGTGGCTCGTTGATATACACGCCGCGAAGCGGAAAAAGTACTTCAACTTCTGATATACCCGAGAAGATAAAGATGGAAATACGGTGAAAGAAGTTTCGAAGTGGATCCTTAACAAAGTGTTTTTAAGTGCCGATCGGCTGATACGCGCGTCGGACGCGCGCGCGCGTTTATCGAGTCAACGATCGGCTGCAGTCCCTGTGAAAAGCGCGATACAGAATCCCATTAATTCGAGGGCTCTGCAAATTCAAAGGTCAAACGGGCAGCGAGGACCGATCGACCGATCATGTAATTGAATCCAATAGCCGACGAAAGAATGTCGTTGGCTCAGCCATAATTCGCATTGAACTCGCTGCGAAGCAATATTTACGGTCGACACTGCATGTTGCGCAAACTCCCCTTGCTCTCCTCCGCACTTATTAGTTGTTCAATGAGCCCCGGTAGAACAACGCTCGGGACAGGCACAATATCCTCTTTAAAGCTCGTTGTCCGCGCGGCAACGATTAAATCGGCACGTTTCGCCGGGCATAAATATTCGCGCGTGACTTTTTGCCAACTTTCGGAACACGATCTCGCCAGCCGGCGAGGAATGCGGAGAAAAACGTTAACCTGCGACTGTCCGGCTGTCGATGCTCGGATCGGTCACGGTGACGAATTCCGCGAGAATCGAAAATCCGTGGAACGTCGCGAAGAAGGATGAGGTTGAGAGCTGAAGACGGAAGACTCGCTGGGAGGATCTTCTTCGCTCGCGAACCACTCGAAGCTTCTGTCTGGCGGAAGGCGAGAGGCAGTCTTTTGTTGGGAGGAAAGCACGCTGCCCATTGTCGAGTCGCCGCCATTCTCTCGCGCCACTCTCATCCCCGACAAAGGCTGACGGCATTGTGGCGGCGGTTATACCGTATTTCGGCATTACGAGTCGGCCGGTTTAATTGTTATTGTTCCGGGGGGCTTATCGAGCGCCCTGCCCCCGCTGCATTCCCACGCGAATCATCGCCCGGCATCGCCAGGCATCGCTCGGCATCGCTCGGCATCGCGCATCGCTCGAAAATCATGAAACTCCCTCGGCCGACGAACGGCCCCCCTTCTGGCCTGCCCCTCCTAACCTGCCCCTTCTAGTCTGCCTCGGCACGATACGATCTTCGCGGAGCGCGAAATAGGAAACGGCTCGCCGTCGATCTCGCCTCCTCTTATCACGCCACGGACTGTGCCCTTTTACGCGCTTGTTCCTGACGTCATCGGGCCAGTCGCAGCAGGGGGATTGGCCACGCACGGAATCCTTGATTATGATGTCTGGGCTCGCTGCGAACCTGCGACCTGAATCATACGCTATGCGTGCGATCTTTATATCCTTGCCATATACGCGGTAAGATAAGAGATTTTACTTTTATTACGCCGATGTTATGTAAAGCAATGGACTTTGTCGAATGATTAAATGTCGCAGGTAGGATAATTGGGCGAGGATTCCTCGTGGATGCCGAGGCGAATATTTTCGAGTCCGCGACCCTTTAAAAGGACCTCCGCCGACGTCGGCGACGACGACACGAAATTCTCGCTCGATTCCGTCGCGCGTGTTAGCCGGACAGCGGAGAGCTCGGCAGGGGATAAAGTCGGGGGGCGAACGGGGCTGCTCGGAGGTCGGCCATTTTGTTTCCGGTGTCCCGGGAGCACTTCCGGTCACCGTCACGCAGTCCCGCGCCGCGGAGTGCCCTCGAGCTCCTGAGATCTCCTTCCACGATTATATTCAAATTAAATGCGGGACTCCGACCGGTAATATACTGCCGCCAATTTAGCTACAACCCCCCGGAGGGTGGTACGCCTTAGCTCGTCGACGAACCGCGCCGCCTCCTTCCCGACGAAACAGCGCCGAAGTCTCCGATTGTTTCGTTTTCCGCGAGAACTGTTCGCACGTTGCGCGAGGATCGAATCCGTTCGCTACTCTCGGCCGACAGAATTTCGTTCAAAGGAATTCCACTCCCGTCTTCGACTGTGACGCGCTTGGCCTGCATTCTCACCCTGCGAGCCGAGCCGACGTGCGAGCATGTGACCGGCGCCGGCGTACGATTGATGATCGCGTGATCCCCGGCTGTTACGCGATCATGACGGAACGGAGTCGCGAGGACGATTCCTCAGTGCGCGCGCGCTCGCTCTCGCTTAATGCAAAAATGCCGACCTACCCTGATTGCGTCGCTTTTTGCCCGCCGATCTTTTGTCTCCCATTATCCGGTAGGCCGAGCTCACGGAATGCGCGAAGCAGTAAATTGTCAGCGCGACGCCGCGTGTGGGGGTAGGGAAGGCGAGCGTGGCGAGAGCCGAAAAAAGGAAGGAGAGAACGTCTGCCGCTAGGGGAGGAGCGGGGCCGGGGAGGGATAAGGGTGGAGGGGCAAAAAGTTGAGAGGAAAGATCGGAGCTTCGATCGGGGCAAAAAGCGGCGGGGAAAAAACGCATCGGGGAAATAAATAAACTGACCGTTCGTGGCAGTGGAAGGAGAAGCTTGCTTGAATCGAACCTTGAAGAAGGAAGAACGAGATGAAGAAGAAGAAGATGCGTTCGAGGGGAAGGAGTGAAGAAAAGGAAGGCAATGAACGGCAACGACGGTAAAGGAAGATTGGCAAAAGTTGGAACTGAGAACGGGGCCGGGATCGAATGGAAAACGGTCGAGGGTGAAAATGAAAGCTCGCGTGCGCGCGCGCGCTCTCTCTCTCTCCTACCTCGGCGTCGATCGGAGGCCGATAAATTCGCGGACGCGGAGAAATTCGGGCTCCGATTTTCGGTCGCGCGACTCTCCGCATGGCGTTCGCGTATCGCGTTCAAGCGCCGCTGCATCCGAACAGTGGGGTTTCGGTTGCGCCGTTTTCAACGGTGATAATCCGACGTGCCGAGGGCCTCGTTGCACGAGCCAAACCTGCTTTGTCACCGGATAACGTAGACTCGCATTGCCGGCTCCGATGGCGATAGACCTGCCGCCCACTCTCGAATCCTCCCCGTAGCCCACCCCCTGCCCGGCCACCCACCCGACCACCCCTGTCAACCCTCTCGCGCTCGTCCTCGACACCTCTTCGCCGTGCCACCCTCCAACGTTTCAACCCTTCCCCCCACACACCCCCACCCCCAAAACACCCAACGCCTAGCCCGAAACCCCACGACCACCCAGCTTTCGACCCAGCCTCTGTAGACGTGTCTGTGTACTTCACGCGGCACATACTCTCTACCCTCTACCATCTCCCTCTTCCTCCCTCTCTCTCTCTCTCTCTGCCTGGCACTCCCCCCCCCCCCCCCCCCCGCGCAACCCCCTTGTCGTGGCTCGCGGTAATAGCTGCGTTCCGCCGATTAACGTGTATAAATGAAACGCACACCCGGAGTAAGATCGAATTACTCCGACGCGCTACGAGCGGCTTGTCGCCGGTCCTCGCGATCTTAATGGCGGTGATAACGACGAACGGACAAGGCAGAATGATTGAATATCCCCTCGGTATCGGTTTTAATTAACAGCCGTGCGCCGCAGCGATACGGAATGGATGGCCCTCAAGTCAACGACGCAAAGGTCAGCGGTGAAAATTCTGTCGTAGAAGGTGCGATCGCTCGGACGCCGAGACCGGTCGACTATTTAGTTAAAGGGAGGGAAACGTTTCGGGTGATCGATTCGTCGTCAAGTGCATTAGCCGCGACGACGATATTTCGCCGAGAGCAAAGGAGAGACTGAGCTCGGCAGTTAATATACGTCAAAGGCCTGACTGACGCGCGTAATTAATACGGACAAATACGAGCGGCGATATATTTAGTGGGACGCGTAAACGGCAGGTGCCACTAGGTAAGATCAAATTGCCCCCAAACGACCGGTCGCATATGTCCACTCGCGGAGTCGAATAACCGTCACGATGACGACGACGACGATCGTGTCAGAACTAGGACGAGAAGGACGAGAAGGACGAGGAAGAGAGCGTGGCGCGGCACTGACATGCTTAATTAATATTACATGCAAACACGCGCGCACATTGTGCGTGATTAATATGGACAAATACGCGTATGTATACTTCGTGCTACGCGCGCCCGCCTCACGATAATAGCTTCACGTTCCACCGATTAACGTGCACAAACGTTGGTCGTATAACGAGCGATAATATTCCCCTCCCTTCGGCCCGCATCACGTTCCCAGCCCTCTCTCTCTCTCCCTCTCTCTCTCTCTCTCTCCCCCCATTTCACTTTGTCTCTCCCTCTCTCTCTTTCTGGCCAGGTTACATTGTTGTTGCGAGCGCAGCGACGGTCGATGGACGATCGTCGCTGAACGATGCTCGTTGCCCACCAACGGTGGCCAATGCTGGCCAATGCTGGCGAACGAACCAAAAACTAGCGCCGAGTTTAATCGCGACTCGCGGCTTCGAGCTGACGACGCATAATTGAGCACTGCGGTCGAGTGGCAACAGGTTTGGCGAAGGGCACGTTGGCAAAGGCCATGCCGTAAGAGCAGACGCGACCGGCTGTAATGGCAGCGATGGCTGCCTCAAAATTCAAGAAAAATAAGCTATGGCCGAAAGGTTCAAGTTCATTACCAGAAAAGTGAAATTGAGATAGGTGGAAAGCAACCGATACAGCGTTGTCAGATTATTTTAAACGTGGGCATAAAATACGTCCCTTGTCACTCGGTAACGTACGTGGGTACAGTCGTAGGATCGTACAATTTTTGGAGTAGATACGCTTTTCGACGCTGACCGAAGATCAATGGCAACTATTCATCCGCAGGGTGGGACAGTTTCGAGGTATCCCTTTCCTTTTGATAACGCAATCCCCCTCGCGGCAAACACGGACGGCGCTCGCCCCGTTGACGGCGTTCATGTTGCTCATTACGGCAGAGTCACTATAGCCATCGATTATCGACGCCCTTTAAGCGCGCTAATCGATCGTGGCCGGAAGTGGAGGAACGGGCGCGCATTTCGGCGGATTTCGGTGCATTTCGGTGCAGCCGGTACGCCGGCCTTCCACCGACGCTGTTTGCCGCCGGTGCTTTTGGCGCTGACAATACCGCAATGCACAGGTTGCCCTAATAAAACTATGATCGCCGGATAAAACAGTGCGGTGCACGCTGGTAATTAGCGGTATACATAAATCATTGGCAACGTTGCACGTAAATGCATACGCACACGCCAACGTGTGTACTCGCGCCCGCACCCTCGCCACCGATGCCCTACCAGTTACAAGCCTGCGCCTTGCGCTCGTTCCACCCTCCGCCCTCCCCGCAGCCCTTTCCCACCTATCGTTACGAGGAACGAAAAGTACGTGCGAGACGCGTCTATTAACCGGCAACGTTGAACATAGCGAAATTGGCCCACGACAGCGTTCTTACGTCCACCGTGTATGTTGTTTCGGTAAAATGTACATATTTTGGTTTTACGGGCTGAGTGCGCTGTTTTGCGATGAGTAGCTCGGCAGTGAAGGAGGAAGGTGAGAGCGGACGGCGTTAAGCTTGAGAGACTGATGCACGGATCGAATGACGCACGGCTTTGACAAGGGAAGGGTTCAGGGGTTAACGTGGGGGGATGGAAAAAGAGCCGTCGCCGTAAATGGGAAACGCGCGATAGCCCTTTACGTCGGAATTAATTCATAGCCAGCAGCCGACGTCGCTACCGCCGCCACCGACGCCGCCACCGACGCCGCCGCTGCCGCCGCCGCCGTCGTCGACGTCGCTGCCTAGATATAAGCCTCCGGTTTTTGAAGCGCCCTCATGCAAAGTGATGGCTTAATCTCCGGTTTAGAGCCCCCGCTAGAGAATAGACGCACCCTAAGCCTCGCACGGCTTAAACGCGGCTTTAAACTCGTCGTATACCTTCGGACGAACGAAACGACGTCCGCTCCGCCTCTTCGGCAAGAGTCTCGGATCCGCGAGCTCGTCGACGCATACTTCTGATCGACTTAACGAGGCATAGGACCGGCATCGAGCCCGCCGTACGCTAATCGAGCGAATTAAGGCCCCCTTTGATCGGCCACACCGGACAATAGCAACCGAAAACCAGCCGAACGTCCGACTCAACGCTGATCTTCACTACTGAATCCTCGCATAAGTACGAACGTCGGTCCCCGACACAATTTTCGCAGCATTTTTTTCCCCCGACGGCAAAGGCAGCTATAAATTGCTCTGTCGAAAAACTTTCGGCCGCGTTCCATCGTTGGCGAACATCGACCGGCCGTCATACACCTACCTAAATCCCTTTCCAATTACGAATTTGCCTCGTGGTTACATACGAATTATCGCGTTATTTTGAGCGAACAGCACCCTCGCGGGAGGGGAGGACAGAGGGGGGTGCGCGGGACGCCGTTTATTTCAGCAGATGCAAAAATTAATACGAATTATATTCACGTCGACCTGGAACTCCGACCCCCCCCTCCCCCTCGCACCCCTGCCGCCACGGCACCCACCCGCTCGTTCGTGGAAATTATCGGCTACCAATTTTCCCTGCTTCCATCGACAACGACTGCCGGCAGGGTTCGCGGGGAGGCGAACTGGCGTGGCAAGAGGGGTGGGAGAGGGGGTGGCGCGGGGTGGTTAGCCGGGGGTGGATCGCGAGGCGAGAGGGGGGAAAAATCACAACGAGAGCGTTCGAGTGCGCGAAAGGGCGCGAGTACGTTCGCCCACTCTCTCCCCCCCCCCCCTTGCCACCCTCTCCCCGTCTCTCTCGCGTGCTGTATGAAGCGCGCACGACAGAATAATTAGCGAAACATCAAATTCCGTTAAACGCACGGAATTAATCGGGTAAATACGAAATTAGCTGAAGCGGCCGAGCCGTGTACGGCCGCGCGCGCGCGCGCGCGAGCTTCCCGTCCTCTGCGCACACACATACGGAGAATTGGGAAGCGAGCACCGTTACGTTACCCTCGTAGGGGGCACGCGCACGTACGTGTGCCGAAGCTCGCGTATATATTACGGCGATGCCGATAAAACGATACCGAAATTGCCGCGCTGCGGCAAATATCGTTATAGAAACTAATGCGATTTCCCGCGGGCCGCCCCTTCTCTCCCACCCCACTGGCACCTACCCACCCCCTGACGCCCGCTTACATCCCGCCGCCCACCTAGTGACTAGACGCGGTTTAATCGTAATCGGAATATAATTATTGTGGAGGGGGTCAATGAACGAAACGACATTGTGAGTTTTCGGGCTCGAATTGCGTCGATTTCGGTGTGAACAGATGATTACGGCGTCTGACATTATTCGGACGCGTGAATCATCGGATTCGGTGAACGATGGGATGAAGTTGAAGCCAACCTCCGAGAACGTTTCACTGACGCTGATCGTAGCCCCGATGAAGCTGAAGCCGACCTTGGAGAATGTTTCACTGACGTTGATCGTAGCCTCGATGAATATGAAGCCGGCCTTCGAGAACGTTCCACTGACGTTGATGATAACCTCGCATGAACAGGTGCTGTTCGTCGACGTGTCGGTTCATACGTCACAACTGTTTGCCGAAAGCGGAAAGATTCGCAAAATGGAGTGCGGGCAGAAGTGGTTTCGATCGATCGGGTTCGATAATACACCGTTGTCCGCTTATAAACATCGCACTACCCCGCCGCGTATTTTTCTTCCCCTCGGTGCATGACACGGCATAAGCGAGATCAATTACGAGGAGCGGGACGTGGCCATGGGAAATGACAGGGGGCGCGGGCGATGTCCTGAAAAGTTCACGGGTTGCCGAGCGATTGACAAACCTGTACATCGTGTCCCGACGATTGTCCATTCTCGACAATTTTCCCTCCGATTTTCCACCTGTAAACGCCTGTTCCCTTCGACGAATTCGTCCATCTCGTCCGTTTTGAAACAGAATTTGCTCTCCGACGATTTTCGTTGAATTGACCTGGACAAGGAGCGCGAGGATAGCTGCAAGGATGTACGATCGGAAGATAAATCTCTTCGGCGCAAAATGAGGCGGTTCGAATAAAGGTACCCGGACACCGATTACCGTGCACTAATTCACATCGGGCGCAACCGACGTCGGCGACACCATAAACGTGTAACTCTGCGGCGAATAAATTTTTCGACGACGGGCAGAACGCGAGCGCGGGCCAATAAATAATAAGGGCGAGCGCGTGTAAAAGTAGGCGGGGGTGAGCGAGGGTGGGTGCACCCGACGGCACGAAGAAGAGAGAGGGAGAGATGAAGGGGGAGCGAGACAGAGAGAGAGAGAGAGAGAGAGAGAGGCGCGACTCGCTCGAGCGTGACCATCGATAAAATAATAATTACAGGCGACAATACATCCGTACGAATTGCCCGTTAATTTTTGCCAATAAACATTCGTAAGCGACCGTAGGACCGAAAAGCGTCCGCGGACGTATGTCGCGTATGGGCGCGACGCGTAAATAATGGTCAAAATGCGATTCCGAAAAGCTTGAGCGCGCTCCCACGCATGCACGCCCCTCTTCGCCCGTGTGCGTTAAACATGCCACCGTGTTCGTGATAATGCAGCTACCCGGTGTACGTGTGCCGACTACGCGCGTACGTTTAGCCTCGGCGTAAATATCACCGGATAATAATTTCGAACGGTTATTAGCGATAATAAAATCCCAATTTATCGGGTGCTGAGAGAGAGAGAGAGAGAGAGATAGAGAGGGGGGGAGAGATGCCGCGCGAGGGGGACGAAGGGTGGGACGGCACAGCCCCGACCTTCTAGCGATTTATAATCGGCCCTCACCGTGCTCCGTCACGATCGCACATGCACGCAGCGCCCAAAGCGATACCGGTGTGCCATTATCGACGCTGTCGAGACGAAAAAATACACTCGGCTTTTGACAAAGGAAACCGTGTTTTTCATTTCAGCCGGACCGGCTGTCGAAATGCAGCGATGCTAGCCGGGAAGTCACCCTGCGATGGCATTTTTTTGAAGCTTCCACCCCATTCCGTAGTTTATTTACAGCCGAAGGGTTAATCGATGTCGCGAAGCGACCGAGAGGAGGTGGAAAGTCCATGATCTTTGTTCGGAAATATCAGTCGTGCCACTATCGACGCTTGGCAACTAGCTGACAAACGATCCGACACGCGGATCCTACAATCGGACTCCTGAGACAGCCGCTTTACGTCAGACGCCGGTAGACGGCCGTCGTCAATTGCACAGGCGTAACGTTAGCGAGTTGCGCAACTACACAGACGCGAGGCACTTATCGGTGGCTGCATTGGGCAGGTCATAGCGGGAGCTAAGTGGAAGTAAGGCGCGACCTGACTGTCTCATGACACGTAGCGCTTCCGACGCGCGACGAGCCGAGTTACACAATGTCTGTAGGAGACAACCGGCAACCTGTATCTACCCGGCTGCAACGTTGGCTCCCAGACTCCTTCTCCTCCTCCTCCTCGGCATAATGTCTCCCGTCACGCTCGACTTGTCACTCCCGGAGAACTAGATTCGTAGCTGCCATATAATGGCAGGTAGCGAACGTGTGCCCCGCTTTGCCGTTCGTGCGCGTCTCCCTACGCGACGTTACCCCCGGGTCGTGATATCGGATGTACGGCTCTAGAGGGTAGTTAATATACAGATCGATGGATAGATACCGAACTCTCCGCTTTCCCGTTCGGCTTGCGGTACGATTTCTCTAACTAACTCTAGTGTTCCGTGGCATCGCTCTATGCCTCGGATGCTCCAGTTATTATGGGGATTCTTGCTCGGATAGAAGAGATTGAAGGAACAGCAGATGAGAAGTGTGAGGCTATCTTACATGAAAGATGACGAGGATGGGGTGTAATAAAGTAAAACAGTAGACGTCTCTTATCGTCGAATCGATTTTCAGCTGAGCGATAGAGATTGTACGCTGCGTCGATAAGAGGTTCGCGCTGACACGCGAGAACTTCTGGAACGTGCGGCTGGAGTGCGGCTTTCAAACGCTCTCAATGAACTCAACGAAATCAAGGGGCTCCGTCCAGCGCATCCATTTCAAACTTTGCCCTGCAAGGCGAGCGCGATGCCTGCACGAGACACCTCGGGTCCGTTGAGCTGAAACAAAGCCAAAGTCCTTCGTACAATGGCCTATGTGATGGCTGACACGTTTGCAGCGACGCTGGCAAATGTCGAAATTATCGATATAAATTTACGAATGCACAAGAAAAGTCGACAGCGATACTCGATATTCATCGGGGAGTGAAAAATCTCTCTGAACAGTCAAGGGTACCCTCCGACGTACCGCAACCGTAAAGTGGGCAAAGTCAGGAGTCCCATGTGCCAGTTTCAACTTTTCCCTACCAGAAACTCATCCTCGACACATTTTCCGCACTTACCTCCTCGCTCTCTCGCTCCGCTCGAAAGAACTTTACCCGGCTTTCCGCCGCGCGGAGCCGTGCGTTATTCAAGATTATCAAAGCGTCCGATAACTTAATTCGCCTTACCTGAACGCCCGGCTCATTCGTTTCGATTCGGAGCGGCAAGCTCGTCGTCGATCGACCGTCGCACTTTACTTCCCTTATGATGGTCGCGCGACGAGCGCTTATGATAATCGACTCCCACTCGCACGCGGGCAACTTTTCGGGAAGTGCCCGGGAGTGGCTTTCGACGTGCCGGAGACGCGTGAGCCCACGACGAAGTCAAGGGCCCGTCCAGTGCATCAATTTCAACTTTCCCCGCCGCTATGCTCGCCCATTCTTAGACCGCGCATTTTCTTCCACTTAACTTTTCCGGCGATAAGGGAGTCCCGTCTTCGCCGAGAGAGAGAAAGACAGAGGAAGGGGGAGGAAGGGAGAGCGATAGTTGGGCTTCCTTGGAGCAAACGAGAGAAAGAGAGAGAGAGAGAGAGAGAGAGAGAGAGTGAAATGTCGAGAAAAGGGGGATGGAATGTGAGAAGGGCTGGCGAAGGGGGCGGGCGGGCGAAACCGTGGGACGCATGCAAAGTAAAGTTGTTCTTTAGTTCGTTAGGTTGGGCCAACGGCAGACAGGGGAGGCTTTCCGCTTTACTTACGAGCCTCGAAGGTGAAAAGATAACCTACGAGCATTATTCACCGACGTAGGAGCGCCGGCGCGGATGCTGCTGAAACGTCGGGGACTCGGGAGAGACTCGATTTCCTACGTGGCTGTCGTCGTACTCGCATACTCCCCCACGTTTTCCTCGCTATCGATGTGCCGCGGAGTCTGGCCCGGTCTTTTTAGCCTCGTCATTCTTCGCATTACGAGAATAATCCAGAAAAATAGCTTCGCTACACCTTTCTCTGCTTCCGATCAATATTTCTGATTATCACAGAAAAAAATGGTAAAAAATAACTTGCTTAACTTTGGAGAAAGTCGCGACAAAACAAATATGTTTCTGACATTTATATATGTCCCCCGCGCTAGTTCCATTGAAACTCCGGTCCGTTCCAAGGTCGATCGACAGTTACCGAAAGTTATGACGACCGTCCCCCCGCCTTTTTTGTCCCGCCGCCCGGTGTCATTACGATCTCGTTAAGGCCCGAGTTTTGCACAGCTCATCACGAGGGTAGAAGAGGATGCCCAAGGGCCAGTCACTCGATGGCCTCTCCCGCTCGAGGGCGGAGGATGGATTCGAAATCCCAAGGGTGAAATGGCTCATTCCGACGCACTTATCCGGCGCACGCCGTAGATAACCATAGATTAATGGGGCTCGGAGACTCGGAGAAGGCAGCGGAAGGAGTGGATAGAGGCCAGGGTGGAAAGACGAGGAATATCGTGGCCAGGAAGGGACAAAGCGAGAGGAAGAATCGAGAAGATCCATAAGGGAGAAGCGTTATACCTTACTTGGCGTCCGCGCTGATTTATCGTTTATTGAGAAATATAGCCGTTACGCCGCTCTCACGGATTAACCCTCGTGCATCTTGCTCCTTCCTCTTCAGCGTTCGACGCCTTGCGATGCCGAAGAAAGATCCGCTTTGTCTCACTTTCTTCGGCCAGCTCCCAGACTGCGCTGACGCAGGCCGACCGACGTAGACGCTTCTGGAATGAATTCATCTCGCGACGATATTTGCATATTGACAAGCTTTATTCGTCGGGCGGTGTTCGATCGAAGCTAATGCCGGTGCGCGGCGGAGTCTTGAGGCCTGGCCTAACTTCGCGGCAACTTGACGCGACTTCGGTTAACACAAAGCTAACTCACGGAAAGGATTAGAGCGACTAAGCCCGGTAGCAGGCCACTCGCCTTCTCGGTCCCCTCGTCAACTCGTTCGCTCTTTACCGGCCCTCCTTGTCCCGCTGGATATTCAGGATATTCAGTTATCAAGTGCGTCCGGTCAGGAGGAGGCACCGCCGGAAGTCAAACAGGCTGCCCTGTACGAGATAAGGTTTGCCAGTCAGCCGGCGGAGGTTAATGGATAAGGAAGCGACGAGGATGTCGGGGCTTAAATTTCTGTTAAAGTACTCGAGTCTGCCCAGACCCTTCGCGCCTAGGTCGTAATCGTCCGCTGATTCCGAGCAGAAAATGACGCGGTAGACGCTGCTCGTCGAACGATTTAATGAAATTCCCGTGTTCTTTTCCTTTGCGTACGGCTTGGTTCAAGTCTCCGGCGAATGAGTCTTTCTTCTCGTGCATTTCGCAGACCTTGCCGGGATTCGGCGAAGGATGGTGCGGAAAGTTTTCGCCGGGAACCAGCGGCCAACTCCTAACAAGATTCGGTAATTAGACTGCGGCCCATGGAACTTTGAATTATGCGTGTTCGCGGCCGTGTGCCAGCGGACTGAGAACTCTTGGGGGACTCATTCGTTGATTAAGTCTTCGAATTCAACGGTCCGTTGGATGGTAACCTCGAGGGTCGTCAAGGAACCGCGCAAGGTGTCCCTGAACATTAGAACGGCGATCAGTTTTCTTTTGTCGGGGAGCACACTGACGATACACCGTGAACGTGTGGTCGAACGTGAGGGTTGCAGGAAACACATACAGAAACAGGACGACAAGCGTCTTACCGCTGATGGGTTCAAAAATATGACAGGGATTCAAAGCAGATCTATCAAAGCCATAACCCTTTACATCCCCATTTAACGAGCTCCATTCGCATAATTTGAATCGAGGCCCCTCTTTAAGTGCGGCCTTGGTTTTAGGATTTACGTAACCCTCTGGCGAAAAGGGTTGTTCCCCCGAGATCTTAGGCCCAATTTATGAAATTCTTCTTTCACGCCGAAATAGGCAGGTTTCTTTCCTTTGACCGATAAATATTTTTCGCACACTATAGTCTGGCTCTCACATCTTCGTCCGGGAGTTGGGTGGAAATTGAACGCCAGCCGCCGAAATTAATATCGATGATAAAGTCAAGGCCTTCGGTTTGGAGTGGGGGAGGGTGCGGCGGTTATTTTCAGCTCGGAATTACACGGCCAGTTTGGATATTTTCCAGACAAATTACAGGAACGTCAACACCATTGCCGGCATCCCTGTCATCCACAGCGCTCGGCTATGGATCGAGGGCAACGTGTACTCTCTTTTGAGCGTAAAATTGAATCAGCGCTTTTTAAACGTCCCGAACACTTGGCCGTGTACATTTCACTCGTTGTTCCCGTGCGTTTGATGCGATCCGCGGATCGCCCGATTGCCCAATAGGCCGATCCTCAAAATTCCATTCTCCGCTCGAGTCGAAACGGGCATAACGACCGGCGGCGTGCGCGCGCGCTCGCGCCCTCTCGCGATCGCATTTTTACTTGTTTACAACGAGCGCATTAATTCCCGGTGCGCCGGGTGTACGTTTGCACAGAAAATTCGCCATCAACGGTTTCATTACGCGCATTCCGGCGAAACACGGAAATCGGTCCTGGCTCCCAGTGATACAAAGCATCGATTATTTTTTTTCCCAACCCCTTGCCCGATAATTCCTTCCCGGGTTACGCAGATGAAATTTCGCGCGATTCGGATGCGCACGGATTTTCATCGGCGGAAAGAGGACGCTTGTTCGAATTTTCGGGAGGATCGAAGGATCCAAGTGTTCCAACTTCGACGCTGCCGAGAGTCCGACCCTCCGGCCGAGTGTTGGCTACGGCGGTAATAAACTAGACGAACGAAGCCTTGACAATGCCCGGCGGGTTACGCCGCTTGGGCAACTTCCCTTGCGGGGCGGACAGGCGAGGGGGGTCTTCCTCTCCTGCCTGCAAGTTTGACTTTCGACCGGTTGCATCCCTTCTGCCGGCAGCCGTTGGCATCGGACCTACGCGATGGATACCGGCCGACCACTTAAGTACTGGCGTAAGTCATATTTAATCCGACCGCTGGAAGCCGAGCCAAATTCGCGAATCTCATGCTGCTCACGGCGTACCCACACGACTGCGGACCCTGCTACTTCCAATGGACTAACCAGAAATTACGTAGTTCCGCAGCTATTACGATTCCGGCTCGATATTCGACGCAATTAATAACTATATTCGCTGTGAATGGCTTTGAATTCCTCGTTAGGCCTGGGGAAGACTGTGACTTCCTAATCGAACATTATTGATAGAACTTGAGATAGCGACGTTTTCGTTACACTGGTGTCAGGGCAAGATTGGCAGCGGAGCTTGAAAATTGACGATAGCACCTCGAGATTCCATGTCAATTCCAGCAGATGAGTGCTCGCCAGAGGGGTTCCTCTTTTCTCGGAGTCCTGTGACGTCGCTGCCGATCCTGAAGAACCGATAAGTGCCTGCTCCGGGCGACCGTAGATTTATTGCCGAGTCTGCCTGTCTCACCTCTCGCCCCCTACGTTCCGCTCTCACTCCCTTTCTTGTTTCTCACTCCCCCAGACCTCATTCACCCCCGTCCCTTTTGCCCGTTCGACTCTCGTCTCATTCCGCTATCCAACAGGATTCACAGACCTCCGCGAACCTCGACTTCCATTTTATTGGCGGAAATAATCTTTGATGCGATTGCGCCACGTCTTCCAACTTCGTCCCGCCATTGTGTGAGTGCGAGGGAGATCGACATCTGATGGGATGAGGGAGGGGAACGAAGGGAGGGGATCGATTTGCGATGCAAGAGAGTCGTCGAGCGAACGTGGGACGGACCAAACAGTCAGACGTAACTCTTATCTTCGATATCCTTACCGACGCTATCGGCCGTTGTTACCTATGTATGAATGTATGTATGCATGTATTTGCCCGCGACGCCATCCCACCGTGGCAATTTATTCGGGCAATATAATCGGGATCCGCTTCCACGGGAAAGAATGTCGCGACGGAAATAGCGGACCACGAAATACATTCGCCCACGACTTCCACTGTATTTCCATAAATTATAACGGCGCATTCTTCACATTCCGGCCGACCTGTCGTATCTGCGACGAATTTTAATTCCACCCCCCCACTCCCGGGCCCTTCTTCCTGACCCTCCCGCAGCCGCCTCGACGCTACAGCGGAATTACGGGCAGCCGGACCGGAGGAGAAAAGCGTGACAAACGTTTCGCAATTTAAGATGGCGAAGATAATTCTGGCGTAGGAGTCCGGCGGCCGCGAAATTTCTTGATGAATCGCGGAGCTTACGGCGTCAAAGCCCCATCCCACCCCCGCGGGGTCGTATGGAAAATAATTCTGTCTCCTTCCGCCGTCGGTCGGCACGAGTCAACCCTTCTTCAGCGAGGATAACAATGGCGGTGTCCCGTACGATCCATGCCTTAATTCCCCTCGTAATCTGCGTCATTAATATGGCTTACGGACGAGCGACGCATCAGTTTGGGGGCGTACCATCTCTCGAACGGAAGCTGCCCTTGCGAAGAACGCACAATACACGATTCGTTCGTAAATAAATTTTTCCCACAAACAGCATCCTCCTAGCGACACAAACCAAATCCTAAATGTGCACGACGAAGGATAAGGTCGGTGCTCTAATCCGCAACGCTCGACTAGACAAAACTCTCGTCTGCCTTATGACGTTCGCGGGGGCGTCGCTCGTGCAGGTGTTGCGACACGGGTCGCGACGTCGGACAATGAGACGCGGTTCGAGACGGCGCCCCGGCGTATTATCGAGTGGCATCCCGACGTCGCTCCTGGAACGACGTTTAGATAGCGACGTCAACTGTCTGCGGGGTAAATCTGTCCCGTAAGCGAGGGCAACGGCGCCCAACCTCCCCAGCCCCCTCCCCCACACCCCCGCCAACCCCCACCCAGCTATCCAACCCACCCCCTGCGAGCTCCTGCCCATCGCGTCTCCTTCGTTCGGCCGCCTCCAGCGCGGCGGCAACCCTCGCCGCCGAACCGAGCGAATTCACTTCTGATCGAATTAGCGCGCCACGGTTGCCTGATATCCTGACGGTCTGAATTAACTAACAGGCGAGCGCGCTACGTAAGCAGCCATTACAGGGACAAAGCGCGCGGAATGCGCGAGGCGTCTCGCTGATAAGGTGACCCCCGCACGATACAAATGTAAGGAACTGTCAGTAAGCCACGTATACATTGACAGGATCGACGGTAGATGATTTAAAAATTGTAGCGGCCGGATGTTTGCCAGGGACCGCAACGAGGCACGTTGCCGTAATAAAGGAGTATTTCCAGGGTTTGGCAGAGAGTATAGTGTCGCTCCGAGGAGCGTCTTCCAGGGACCTTCGTGTATAGGAGCAACGTCTTGACTCCATTAACTTCACACTTAGCAGCACCTTAGAGGAACCCTCCGTTGCTGTCGGAAGATCTGATTAGGGGTTCGAGTCTCTGCTAAACGCGTTAGTCTCGGCTGCAGAGCGTCGCTGGCGCGAGAGGGGGAGGGGAGTCGGTTGATGCCGAGGGTGCCTCCGTCAGGTGCCGAAGAGGGGTTAAGGGGCGGTTGTCTCTCCATAGTTTGATGCAAATTGAGTACGAGCACCGGCAACTACCGAGAATACGGACGATCCTGCTCCGTCTACTTCGCTCGCTTTGCATTCTTACGGCGTCTCGGCGAATTGTCTGTCGCAACATTGCACTATCAGAGTTCCTTCGTCTTTAATTCTTGTCATATTTCAATATACATTTAGTTTAGAGTAGAAATTTTCTATGGGGAACTGTTGAGAAGTTTAGAATTTGCGTATTCGGTCTACGCCATTGATACGGAAATCCTCGAGCATCGAACAGGAAATTTATTCAGCGCCACCCGTTTATCCCGCGAACTCTTGACTATCGGCGAAGTGTTGCCGTTTGGGGTTTCCACCATCCCCCCCGAAAACACACCCTGCCGCCCATCTTCCGACCGCGCGAGTTGTTCTGTTTGCCGACGAATCTCGGAGGCTTCCTCTCGACTTAGCGACGTCGGGAGTTCGGCGTCGGGAAGCGTCTAACGATTTGCGAAACAACCCTTCCTGATCTTCGAATGGAGCGTACTCTATTCTCGAACCTCGTCAAGACTTGTTCCCATACTCGGCTCCCCCCCGTATTCTACTCGCAGTCAGACGTCTATTACTCACCACTTAAATGTCCGCGCTCAACCGCGCCTCATTTTTCAAGCCATTCACCCTCGGCCCTCGAAGCTACACCAGGCCAAAACGCCTGCGATAATACAGGCTGAATTAAGGGAAAATATATGCGGTGGCAGTTCGAGCTCGGCTAATGCCCGAACCGTTTAGCGGTGCAGCCAGAGAAAGGACATTTATCGGCGAAGCCGACGCGTATCTGGCCGCGAAATCATAACACCATTGTACAGAAAATCGTCCCCCAGCCCCACCCCCACCACCCCCTCCCGCGGCAGGCACACCGTATCTGCGCCGTCTCACCGCCTCTCCGTCCATCGACGGCCGCGGGCCCCACCTCTCTCTCTCTAATGTTCCTCTTTTATGGTTGCGCGATCCGAGGCCGCCCCCGGGATCGATTTTACTTTTGCGCCGCGGCACTTATCGTACCCCGTTACGACGGAGCATTGCTTTTTACGACGGTTCATGCTCGATGTGCCGACTCTCGGCCGTATCACGTGGCTGGCTCGACTCATTCGGTGCCGTTTCCGAAGGACGGAATTAAAGAAATGATGAGTCTAAGGGTGATTCCGCGGTCTGCCGCTAAATTTCGGGGCCCGGCCCGGTAACGGCCTCGTTACGATACATCTTTCAACGGGAAACGATTCCGACGGCCGAGGGAAACTCGGCGTCTGTGCGGATAGCGAGTGTCTCAAGTTGTCCGAACGGCGTCGAATTTCGGCGTGCAGGTGGCACGAGCGGGGGGGCGAGGAGGAAAAATCACGTCTGCATTTACATAAGCGCCGGTATAAACCACTCGACAGAAATCCCGGCATAAAACCCAAACAGGATCCCGGCGCGGGACCGTCGGCAACATCCGCTGAATACGCAATGGCCGTACGTAACACTGTGCACTGTCCCTTCCAGGAGAATACTTTTATTATTCACAGGTGAGCATCCAACGCGAGATGCATACACCCCCCCCCCCCCCTCCTCACTTCAGTCTCGTCGCCTTCCACCCTGACGACACGCGAATTTTCTCGCGGGCAACTCGCAAGGATCGGGTCGTTAAGCAGTTTTTACCGTGCGCGTCCTCGTAAAGGACACGAGTCGTTAAACTACACTAAACATCCTGATAACGCATCTCGAGACGAACGGTGCTACTATCTTTTACCGCATTCACTTTTTGATCATTTCTTTCGCTTCTATTTGAATTTTTTTAAATTCTATCACTTTTCTCTTTTAATAAAAATAAAATTCTACTTGCCTTTTTCGCGTGCTTGCATATTCATTAAAGTACGCTGCTTTGACAGTGCGCTGTCACTCTCTGTTGGCGATCATTTTCGCAGATCTAAGTACACACGATCAGCGACGGTTACGATGGGCTCAATAATCGTGCATTCAAGAGCCGCATATCGAACGATACGAACCTCCCACCCGTCTTATGTTCTGAGAGCCGTATGAAAGGGCTTGCTTGCGTATTCATTAAAGCACGCTGCTTTGACAGTACACTGTCACTCTCTGTTCACGACCATTTTCGCAGATCTAAGTACACACGATCAGAGATGGTTACGATGGGCTCAATAATCGTGCATTCAAGAGCCGCGTATCGAACGATACGAACCTCCCACTCGCCTTATGTTCTCAGAGCCATATGAAAGAAACAGGAAGCATGCAAGCTATGGCTGGGGGTAGGTGAAAGTCGGCGTGACCGATGCGGCGGCGAGCTGACAGGAATTTCAACGTCGGGTCGGGCCCTGACGAAACGATTTTCGACTCCCCCCGGCCTACGATCGCCTCCCATCCCCCTCGGAAAGACGATCGTTCCTCGACGCGGGGTGAGAAGAGGGCGGCAGGGAAGGGGTGTGAAGCCTCTTTAGCATTTCCCGGGTAACGTTTCCTTTATGCGGCGGAAAAGCCGGGCGGGCGTCCGCCGTAGAGACACGCAGCTCGCGTAGCAGAAAAAATTGGCTTTTAAACCGGCAATAAAAAGGAAAAATGCGAAATCTTTGATTTTAAAGGCCGTCACGAAGTAGGGCCGAAACGGCAAGCGGCGCACCGGGCGACAGTTGGTCGATGCGTATAACCCTCGCTGGCAACCTTATTTCTTTCCCGATATCGCAGGCAGAGCACGTTCGTACGTCGGCACCGTCACGAAATCCGCTCTCGCGCGAGCGCGCGCGCGCGCGCGCGCACGAACCAACGCCGGCGGCATATATACGTATACGTCGCCGGCCAGATTACCCGAATATCCCCAACTTTTACAGGGCGAATTTTAAAACACCCCCGACTGACACTCGCCCGCGGATCGTATCGCAAGTACGGGAATTACGGGCTCAACGCTCCCGCTGCCGCCGGTCGGTAGTCCATCGGAGGAGATATTATAATTCGCCGACATATTTCAGGGAGATCTTTCTTTCGCGGAGATGACGTTTTTCGGAATTCTCGCCGGTTTTACGTTCAATTTCGAACGCGTCGGGCGAAACGTACCGTTCCGGGTGAACGTTTCGATTCGAAGGCTGAAGGGCCACTTCGATATTGGAGGGGCGGGAGGGGGGGGGGTGCTGGATTTGATGGTGTTAGTTGAGGAGCCGTGACGCGTGTAAAAATTTGCATCGTGATCCGATAAGCGGACGTGTCGAGAGATGTGCCCGACGCCGAAATGCAGCGACATAAAATTCTGATTGTAAAATCCGCAGCCGAGGAGTCGAGTTCGAGGTGGCTGTACTCGCCGGGGAATGGAGTGGAAATTTACATTTAAAGAACGTCGAAGACTCTACTTCCCGGCTCCGTCTCCCTCCCCCCCCCCCCCCCCCCCTGGACTCCCGCTCTTTACGGTTTCGCTCCTTTTCTTCCTATGCCGCTCCTTCCGTCGGAAGCGAAGTAGGGGGCAACGTTTTGCCGGTTGTTTTTATTTTCTCGCAATTTCCTCGCCGAGGCAGAACGGGAAGAGGTCTTAAAAGGAATTAACACGTTTTACTGCTCTTCCAATCTCGTACGCCTCGCCGACGGAATATCCACGAATCGTCACCGTCTCGGCCCGTTGCAAATTGGTCTGATGGAACGCATAACCGCTTCCCAGCACGGGAAATCTTCTAGCCGGCAAACGAGTTTCGCCGCGCTACGAATTTGTTTTTCGCCGAACACGGTGTATCGATCGAAGTATAATACATAAGAAGCTCGAGTATCGGCGACAGCCACGTAATCGATGAAAAACGCTTTCTGTTACAGATTCTGCGTGGGCGACAGATTCTACCTGTGCGAGAACAAGATCCTTTGCGAGTACGATTACGAGGAGAGACTTGTCTTCGCCAACATGGCCCTTCATCCGCCGCCGAGCGCAACGTTGGCACACATCAAGCGACAGGTGACTCACCTTCAGCCACAGGTGATTATATAAATTTCGCAATTATATAATCATCGGTCTGTATATGAAAACGGGCAGTCCGCAGCAAACTCTCTCCACTCCGAAACTTTCGAGTCTGAACGAATCTCATACAAACGAATCACTGTGCAGATCAATACCGTTAGAACAAGAAGACAGCCCGTTTGGTGTGCAGGCAATATTATTCGCGTCGGAAAGAAGTTTGGCTACTCCCCCAACACAGAACACATCTCACCCGACAGACACACACGTTATCACCCACCGAAAGGACAGAAAATCGCCTCGACAAAGTTCGCATCCTAATTATCCGGAGCGAAGCGTCTTACGATAACACTCGAAGCGCGTTGACATAGATGCTCAGTCTTTCAGGGGTGTCTCCCGTGAAGCCTGACCAGGCTGGAAGATTCGAGACGTCTCAAGACATAACCCCTTAAGGGCGGGTTAAAGTGGCAGGCCGCTCATCCTGACCCTCTCGACAACAAAGGACTCCCCCGAGGCTTCGGCTCCCGCACTAACGCGCCATCGTCGTCTTACGAGTCAGGATATCGCATGTCCTTATTAATTAAGCCCGCCCATTGAGCGAGCCGCGCCGCATGCCTTAACGATCCGTGACTCCGGCATTGAGTCTGGAACGCGCGAAAGAATGTCTCACCCCCCCTCCCTTCCCTCCACCTGGCACAGCTCGAATTCAACCCAGAATTACACTGCCGAATTAGCGACGTTCATTTTCAGCCCCCGAACAAGAATCGTACGAGCCGGAACGATCACGTATAGGCACCTCTTATTAGAAGGAACGTCTAACAGCCGCGACTCGGCCAGCTTCATAAAGCTTGATCGCGGATACGGCTGAGGGGCGGGCAATTTTATGCAAAATAAGCGTGCGATCGGGGCAAATAAAAATGCGGCGTTGCGCGCGTTAATTAACGGACCATTATCAGACGTAACGATGTTTAAATTAGCTGCCAATTATTTGCCCGCGCGCTCGCGCGCTACAGAGAGGAAGGTCGGTGAGGGCGGGTGATGAGGGGGAGGTTGTATAATTAACTGGGATTAAGAGTAGCGCCGTGTGTCGTTGCTTAAAAGGCGTAGGCCGAGGAAAGTAATGAAACGTTATAGGCAATGTAATGGGCAGTCGTGTGACGTTCGTGTTCGACACGCAGGCTTTCGCGCGCCGACTCGGTAATTAACGTGCCGACGTAACGACGATTGGGCTTACACGCCGAGGCTTGAATGGAATTACTTCGGGACCTCGGGCGACCAAGGTTGAAAGCACGGATTGAGGAGCCCGGTATCGCGGGAGGCGTGACAGGCTAATGGCCGGATAGCGGATAGCGTCGGCGTGCGTCGGACGTGAAACGATGAAGATTTTATCGCGAAGAGCGACCGTCGGAAAGACACCGGGCGAGTGTCTCCGGAATTATGAACTCATCGGCGCTAAGCCGTTCGGGATTAAGCCTTCTTGATTATCCTAAGGCAACAGCCTCGCTTCGAAACAATATCTTAAGCCCCCCGGCCTGCTCCGGGAAGGGCCAAGTCCTGTCCGACCCAACGAGGATCCGATCTACTTAATCCCGGCTCCGTCTTGCACGGATCTTCGCGTCCTTATGCACGCTGACGTTATAATGCCGTAATTTGCCTGGCACAATGTTTACCGCCCCCCTCGTCGCTCGCCTTACCCCCGCGTCTGCCCCTAGCATAATTTCCAGCAGCATGCTCGGCCCTATTTTTTCTTCTCTCCCGGAGAGAACGACGTAGATTCGTTCGGATACGCTTCGCGTGCGTATCGGCGCGTTGCGCTCGAAGGGACGAGCCGGCGGCAGGAAAGTTTTTAATTGTCGGCCTTGTGGGGCCCGTATTTTCCTTTTGCCGGAAAAAGCCCATTCGCCCCGTCAGTTTTGCGCGGCGCGATATCGGCCGGCCTTCCTTTCCTTTAACGACGCCGCCGACGACCGTTGGCCGACGAAAGGATTCGAGGTGGCGCGGTAAAGTTTTCATCGAAGGAGAACGGCTCACTCTCCTTACCACCCCCTTTCTCCTCCCCATTGCGTCCCTTTGCCCGGCGGGGCGCGGAGAACTGTAAGCCGTAAGGCCGGTCGAAGACGGTAGATGGTCGCTACACGCTCGAATTGTACGCATGCACAGAATAACGAGGTCCCGGCCCCGATGATATCGGCCCCGGTAACGTGTACTACTTATAATATGCAAATTTCCACCCCTTAAAGCCCCCGCTCCACTCCCCGACGGCGAACTGCGTGTAATTCAGGGGTTGGTAACCCTTGCGACTCTATCCCCGCGCCACGTAAGTGCTCACTTCTGTGCGCGTGTACTTACTTCTCTCTCTCTCTCTCTCTCTCTCCCTCTCTCTTCGCCTCTCTCTCTTTCTTCTGTTCATGTCTCCCTTCTTCCACCTATTCCTTGCCCTCCATCGCCGTGTTCCTTAGTTTAATTAATATTAGCCCGCATATATATCAGGCCGCTACGTGGAATGTAAGGTGGCGGGATCGGCGTGCCATGAGAAGTCACGAAAACAATGTGTCTTTAGAAAACGCTTCTCGTGTTACGCGCGGGTAAAAATGGCGAGCGAAGAGAGAACGAGAGCGAGGAAAAGGGAGAGAGAGAGAGTGAGAGAGGGAAGCACAGCGAGCGTTTAAAATAATGGCCAGAGTCGTGTGGCACGCGCGAGATTTTATCGGTCCCCGTTAATCTGCCGCGGGTCAAATGGTAAAAGCGTCCCGTTAAATAAGTTGCGCGGAAAATTACTCAAAACTGCAAATGCCGATTAACCGTTGCAATAAATGATCCCGAAAACTGCTCCCGCCCGATGTTATCGGCCGGCGGTGGAAAATTAAGGGGGCGGCAATTGCGACTCGATTTGCCCGCGATAAAATTGATACCGACCCGACCCGAGAGTATTACATCAAAATGATATAAACCTGATGGTCGTACTCTCATCGTTTCAGCTCCCACGCATAACGATCCCGGGGAATAGAAAGCGAAGAAGGACTCGACGTCGTCTTCGATTAATTAACCCCCGAGTCGGAGCGTGATATGGAAAGTGTAGGTTGAGTCCTTCTTTTATCTGGCGACGATGATCGATTCGTGCCTCCCATTCAAGGGTTTACGGTTATAAATGACCGGTACGCGAAATGGCGGGAATGGCGGTAGCTAATGCCAATAATCGGCGTGGCATGCTAATGTCGTCCGCGCATCTATTACCCTAAGCCTGACGGATCCCTCTTGACGTCTCTCGTTCCACGGCGCTCTGAATACCTTCCGATCCTGGCGAACGCTTCAAGATGTCTGCCTACGCCGCCTCGCAGCATCGAACGGCAACAGCCGACGTTTTGCATCTTAATGGAACGGCGCCGATTATGAATATACAACGTCGATCTCGCCTACCAGATAATACCACCACCGTCGCATCCCATTACGGCTCGTCTGATTAATTATGTAACGAACACTCGGCTTTATCAAACGAACGCGATCGACGTCCGGGGGCATGCGGCTCTGAATGCCGCTAATGAACTTTCGAGTCGGGCGCAATAAAGATATGAAAACACGTACAATGTATTACGGGCGATATGGGGGCAAAGCGGCGGGCTCGGCGGCGAGGGCATATAACGGCCGGCGGAGATTAGAAGCGTCGATTAGAAGGGCGCTAGAGAGCGCGAGAGGCGAGAATTTTATTCGATCGTCGCCGAGTATCAGAGCCCGGCCGCGGGAATTAGATGTAACGAAATGCAAAGTGCTGGTAGTGCTATCTCGTAGCGGGATCACGTGGGCGGATGAGGAGGGCGACTGAAGGAGGAAGACGCGGGATCGAGAGCGTGTGAGGGGGAGGAGGGCATGAAGGGGAACGACGCCGAGAGAGAGAGAGTGAAGGTGAGAGGAGGAGAGAGAATGGCGTTAAGGTTCTTAAAAACCGCGAAGAGGGTCCTCATCCTCATTGAGGCAGCTGGCACCCTTGTACCTTCTTTAAGCCGTGGCTACCGGAGGGGGTTGGCGCTGGAGCTTTGCTCCGACGTCGGTGGGACGGGTAGTTTTTCTGATTGCCTGGGAAAAGACAGCTGTCCCAATCTTTCTCAGCCCCGCACCTACCTACTAACGCTCCCGCTGAGTACCTTCTTCCTACCGAGCGTTCCGCTGTAAATAACACTGGGGAGCCGGTCGTGTACGAATAACTCGAGCGTGAAAACTGATCCAAAAACAAATTGACAGAGAGGGCGGAAAGAAAGGAAGGCCGGGAGAGGGATGAATTCGTCCGGTCATCACTGTCGATGGATTGGACTATTTTAGTCCTAATCTCTTGGCATATTAAGCGCGCGTCGGGCAAAAATGGAACATCTGCTTTTTTTCGCGGTTGATACCTAGACGCGAGGGGTGAAAATAGTTTATAGAAAGAGTCCCCCGGTGGGGAGTATGTCGTTAAGTGTTGAATATTACATTAAGCGTTTTTTTAACTGTATCTCCGAAAATACTCCGCTGGCGAGTTTTCCGTATATTTATTGCTGATACTTTATATCCCCTTTTTAAGAAAAAATCAAAGGTCGGCGGATCGAATCGCCGTTTTGCTACCTTGTAGGAGGTCAAAAATAACTCAGAGAGCCGTTTGCCGTTGATCGAAATTCGCACTAGTTTCGGAGTTACAGCCAAAAAACTGTCGAAAAATAAGGGTCGAAAAATGAGCCAAAATGTGAAAGTCTTCAGACTGACTTGTGGCTTTGCATGTTGATAGAGGATCAAAAGAGGATCACAAAAATCGCAACCGGAGCCATCTAAGTGCCATAGTTCCGGAGATATGGCAAAAAAGTGAGAAAATAGTAGAAAACATGGTAAAAAGGCTAAATTTTGCCAGTCCTATAGCACATGATGCCATCTGAGAGGATGCAACACTAAAAAAAAAGTTTACCATGATCTACAAGAGACGCTGTTGCCATGATCGAATCTATCAAATGGATCATTCAGACTTCCAATCGGTTTAGGGGCACTTTTGACCGCCTTATTCGTCTATGCTCTTTTATTTTTACAGCACGTGATCGACGGACAAACATGAAATAAGACAGGCACTTTCTTATTCCGTGCCAGTATCAACCCACGATGCGCGAGCAATATAAAGTTCTCCCGAACGTCGTCAACCGATTACTACCCCAAGGTTTCGTCGCAATAAAGTCATTGAAAGCTAAACGCGTCGTTTCCCGGGGCCGAATTCCCAAGTAGAGCCGATCTCCCTTCCTTGAGTGGCGTAACGCGCTTAAAAATTGGCGAGAACTTTTATTCCGATCTAATTTTCCCCTTGCGACCCTGAGCGATGCGAAAGATAGAGCGAGGAAGGAGAAGGAGCCTCGAAGGGGTGGAGGGACGGCGTGAATAAGGAAGAGACCGTGGGAGAAAATGCGACGGGGAGACTCGAAGACTTTGGAGGAAGAAGGAGAACAGATCTTCAGGGGTTGAGGAAAGAGAGATAGACGAGGGAGCGATAGAGAGAGGGAGAGTTCGAAACGATTATCTGAGTTTTAAAACAAACTCTCGAGTGTCTGCAAAGTCCTCCGCGAATCGGAGGGTCGGGGTAGGCGGGGTAAGTGTAAGAGAGAGGGTGAAAGACCGAGAGGGGGGGTAGTCGGGGGTTGCGGGGTGAGATAATATGCTAATGCCAAGACGAAGGCTACATAGGAATTTAAGAGGATCAATGTGCAGTACGGGATTCGTACGCGGAATAAGATATTACAAGGTGCTCTATACTTCTTCCAGACGATTAGAGGGGCCGAAAGTTTCGGCCGGTGCAGCACGCGGCGGTAATCTAAATTAAATTAAACTCTGACGCTCCTACGTCATTCCCCGTAGAGGAACTACGCCCGAACGGGCCACGGCTTTTAACGGGGTTATCGTGCTCACGGCCATTGATCTGTCCTAACGTGGAAACGCTGAAAATCTCGTTAGACAGCCAGGCCCGTACACGCCAACGGTCATTCCGCGACCGTTTTAAACTTGCTCCTTCACGAACGTCGCGTCATAAATCCGAAGCCGACCGCCTCGCGACCGACCGGCGAGCTTTATTCAATTGAAACGTCCATTCCGCCGAAAGGTTAGAACCACACTTAACTGGCCCGCTCGCCATACTCCGACGAATTGGGAGTAGACGGCGTAGCGGTCGAGCGATTTTTATTTGACCTATCGCGGCGGCCGCTCCCGCAGCCGTATAATTTTCTCTTTCTCCTGCGGACGGCGTGCAATTAATGCTAATTCCCGATGCTATCGCCGTTATTACGTCATTATCGAGTTGTTCGAACGCCGCGTTAAGATCGGCCCGCTCTCTGGCGGGGAGAAAAGTGAGCCAGACGCGATAAGAATTTCTACGCCGATACAGCGGCTGTTAGCCGTGCGCTCGCTCCGCCTACGTTACGTGATTGCGCGTATTCTAAACGGTCGTAACGCGAGAAGGAAAGAGTCGAGAGATTAGGAATCGCGACCGATCGGAGGCACGCTACGAGCAGCAGGAAAGAACGGTAGATGACGGAAGGCCACTCGAACGCAAGCCAAAACTCGGACGCGTGCAGACGATTCATCGCGTCCCACGTTGCGACTCCTGTTAACGAGAACGTTATTAGCTCTCCCCCCTCCCCTCTCCTAGGCCACCTCAGTCCCTCTCTCCCAACGCACAAGGCTGAATTTCGCGCAAAACCAGCCGGCTACCGACGGCCGACTCACGTCGGAGGATCGCATGGGAAAGGCCAGCTTGCGAGCTTACGCGAGATTATGAGTTTAGTTGCGAAACAACTCGGCCGCGCCGCATACCCCCGGCCAGGAGCCGGGGACTCACTTTTGTAACGATTATTACTCGTGCGTGGCCGCCGCACACGCTCCTCCTTGCGGTAGGACACTCGTAAGCTCCGAGCTTAATTGCCCGCCTAAATGAAATGTAACGGCGGGATGACCCGGACTGCGCTTCCTGCGGCTCGCGAAAAAGGAAAAATCGTCCGCGTCTTTGCGACCGGCCTCTGCAAAATCCGCCGTCAACCTCTGTACCGCGGGGCCAAGTTAAGTCTCGCTGCTCGGAAATTGTCTAACACGAAACCTTTTATTTTTCACAAAGAGTGGTAACGTCATTATCTTGCCCGCTGGGCGAGCGAACGTCGAATTACGCTGGAAGTAAGGAGCGGGACTGGCACGGGGTGGGTCTCGGCAAAGTTTAAAAATCCGCATCGATAATCATCCAGGCCCGTCTCCTTATCGCCGCGGCGCCTCAGATCCTCGAAATGAAACGACTCGCCGGCATCACGCGATCGTGACCCAAAACGTGACTAACAATTTCGTTCCCCAAACGACTCCTCGTGCAAATGATGCTCGCGCGCCTTAACGACAGCCCGGCTAATTCTCATCTCGTGCCTTCGTGGGGACGGCGAGGGAGGGGTGCATCGTTTCGGGGCCCGGTGGTTGGGGGGAGGTGGAGGGTTGCGGCGTTAATTTTTGCGCGTAAGAAAAGCCGCGCTGCGGAGGAACGAGCCGACACCTGCTCGGTTCCCAGCCGCGGGAGATCAACGAACAAATGACACGCGATTCCTCGGGCACCTAACGTCTCACCCCCTGAACGAACGAACCACCCCGCCCACCCCCCGGTGGCTCGCATTTACCCTCCGTTACAAACTGCCTTCGCCTTCGCCTCCGCGATTAATGTCTTATTCGCGAGCTGGAGCGGTTTGCTGGCTGCAGAAGGACGAGGAGAAGAAGAGAAGGAAGCTGCACACCCCCGGATCCCAGACCAGGGCCGAGAGTAATGTAGGAGAAGGTGGAAGGTCGCGCAGACACATCGTGCGTACGTGCCATTAACGACCCTAAAGAAGAACTACGCCTTTATTCGCAAGTGCCGGCGATTTTTCGCTCCGGAACCTTCCGGAGGGTATGGCACGTGATCGCTCTATTAGGGTCTGCGTCTGACGATGCTGGGCAGAACGTTTCGTTCGGAGGATTCGGAAAATGTAATATCGGTCGATTAATGCCGATCGAATCGACGAATTTAATTGCGTACAATTCCCGATGAGCGTGATTAGGGGAAATTTAGGTGGGTAGCGCACGGCAGTGAGGCGCGTGCCGTTTGATTATGCGAGGGGCTGTAAATCTGCGGGGCCGTAAGTCCTATTCTGGCAATAGTAGATAAAAGTTGAATAAGTCATAGACTTAATTTAACCCCGCGCGGCGGCAAGCGAGGCTTCCATGGAGATTTCTTAATTACGAGTCGGGAACCGTTGAGAGAAAAGAAGTCGGCCGGGGAGATAGGGACAGATAGGGGGGGATGAGAAGGGTGTGAAAGGGAGTGCGCAAACTTGGAGACTGCGAGGCGGAAGGAATGGAGGCGGAGGAGGAGGAGGAGGCCAGGGGCTCGTTCGGCAAGAACAGGAAGGGCAGGAAAGGGTTTTTCGCCGCGGTGAGATTTAAGGATTTCTCTTGGAAGAAGTCTCGCTCCGCTGCCGGGTCCGCGGGACGATAAAGCATTTCCTGCGCGGCGCTTTGTCATCTTTATCGTAATTATTTACGAGTTAATTACTCGGACCGCCGTGGCGAACTGTCGCAGGCAAGCAAAAAATACGAGCGCGCCGGAAGGCAGGACCCCGCGAAGCACTTAAATTAGAGATTTCAAGATTCAACAAGTAAGACTTCGCGCCGCTCGCTGGGTCTGCCGTGACCGATAACAGTTTCGCCCCGTAAGAAGTCGTAATAAGTGCGCCGCACGTGTGAAGCGATTGTGTTCCACGAAGATTCGATAAATTTCAGCCGGTGAGAAACGGTGGGAAACCGAACGTCTATATGTCGTACGAAAGTCAGAACGGCGAAGTTCTGGAGGGGGGTTAAAATTGTGAGCGACGGTGAGGAGGGGGGGGGGGAGTTGCTTCGTCACGAGGGGATGAACGGC
The DNA here is from genome assembly GCA_914767735.1 of Anoplius nigerrimus. NCBI lineage: Eukaryota > Metazoa > Arthropoda > Insecta > Hymenoptera > Pompilidae > Anoplius > Anoplius nigerrimus. The sequence goes on from OU612080.1 coordinate 1,025,683, forward strand.
ACGGTCTGCCGAATTTTAAGCCTGTATAATTTAACACCTTCGTCGCAGAGGCCGCGCGCGAGAGGGAGATGGGACGCTGTCGGCACGGAAGGGAGGAACTAAGAACGTGGATTCCCGAAGTTTGAAGTTTTCAACAGTACTTACCTATCCCCACCCTCCCCAACTACCTCCCCACTACCAAACATTGTTCCTTCGCTTAAGTATGATTTCCAACTGAAGAAAGGTATAGATCGTCGGATGGAGCGACAGAGAGGGAAAGAGATTACGAGAGGAGCTCCAGCTGAGTTATTTCGACTGAGCCGAGATACAAGTTCGCTCCTGTAGCCTTTTGTTTCGGAAGTGGAGTTTTAAGCGAACGGCTTGCCACGGGGAGACGAGCAAGAATTCTCGCTAATGCCCGGTTCGACGAATTCGTTAGAATTCGCCGTCTTGATTAACCCTCTCGCTCACCGTAATTCCGGGCGGCGCATTTTAAGACAGGAGCGCGGTGAATAATCGTTAAAATCAGATTACCCTCCTCCCGATCGAGCTCAGACGCAATTATACCCGGCGCTCGTCTCGCGCAGACAGTTACGAACCAGAATTCCCAATTCGAACTACGCCGAGAATACACTGACACCTACCTACCCGTATCCGTAAATATTCGATCGATTGGCCAAACTCGAGAGTCGAAGGACCGTAGGGCGGGTCCTGGGTGTGCGCGAATAACCTTGTTATTCTTCTTTTGTCTTGCAGACGGTGCCGGGCGGCGGTCCGCAGAGGCAGGCGAATGGCGAGGCCGCCCATAACCACAACGGATATCCAGCTCCGGCCACCTCCAGCGCTCATAACGTCCTGAACCCCATGAATAATTTAAACGGTATCAATGCACAAGCGCCCTACGACGCCAAATGACAAACGAAGTAAGCATCGACGTATCGATCGACTCCGCGGCCCCGAATTCCGGGCGGCCGCCCGTCATCGTGGCCATCGACGTCATTGTTATCGTCACCGTCGTCATTATCGTTGCCGTCGACATCGTGGCCATCGCCGTTATCATCGTCGTTATCGCTAACAATTATCGTCGTCCTCCGATCTCGTTTTCGAGCATTACCTCGACGCTGCCTCCCATCGGCGAGCATCGTCATCGTCCTACCACGTCCCGACGTCGGCCCGCCATCGACGATCGTCCGAAAATGAACTTTCAACAGGAAGATAGCTTACGAAAATGACACGCGAGAGACACCGTTGAGATAAGGTGAAAGTACGCCGCGAAAGGCCGTCGCGGACGATCGTATCGACTAGCATGACGATCAACGATAAGGGAAGAAGAAAATTCGTCGTACGTGCGATGGCCGCACAAGCGTCGGAATGCCAACGCGATAGTGATAATCGGATAAGATCTGTCGGATTTAGGCATATGTATATTAGTACGCTAAAAACCCTTTCGGTATAACGCGCGCGGATGTTGTTGCTTCCGGAATACTCATCCGTTAAAGGACGGAGTTCCGAAAAGAGCGCATATGCTTAGGTCAGAACTGCGAGCACTGTTGACAGTTACGGATGAGTATTCGGGCGTGCACGGGCCGCGACCGATTTTGGTGCTGTTTTAGATGAGAATCGATCGATCCAAGTTTCTAGAGTCTAATCTCGGAGAGGTCGAAGCAGGAGCAGTAATCGGCGGATCGAAAGAAACAATCGTGGCCGGCGAAGCGAAGGACTGCCGAGAAAAGTTTCGTCGCTCTCTCTCTCTCTCTCTCTCTCTCTCTCTCTCTCTCTCTCTCTCTCTCTCTCTCTCGCTAGCAGACGGCAGTGTCCGCAGAGGGCAGTATCGGTAAATCTGCCGATTACTCTGGTGCTCAAACTCTGCGGACACCGCAGAGGGTCAAGTCTGTACATATATATATACATATATATATGTACGTAGGCGAGGATCCTGGTTTCGGTGCGTGTTGGAAAGACGGATTCGGCGGAAGGATGAGTCCGACGAAACGAGGATGAGAGAGGACGAACGAGAGGAGCGGAAGGAGTGGAAGGAGTAGAAGTAGAGGATGGCCAGCAGAGATCGAATCGTCGGTGCAGCACGCGCCGTAGAGAGAATCCTGGCACCCCCAGGGGCTCATACGTTAGGGGTGACTTAAGCATTGTTTCAACTTCGAATCTCCCGGCAGAGGCCCAGATTGATGTCGCGAACTTTTCCGTTGCCTTATTTGCGAGTCAGATAACGAGACTGAGTTATGCCGAAAGTTCTCTCTTCCTCTCGGCCCGCGCGCCGTCCGCTATCGGGACCTCGCGAAAATTCGGAGAGAATTTGTTTTATTTCCTCCGCGCCGCGCGTCTCACGGCGATTTGTCAGACGGGACGAAAGATAGGTGGAGCGGAGTCCTCGGTGTCGAACGATAATGGGTCTCAGGCGAAACGATAGGAAAGAAGCGTCGTCATTAGCCAGCCGTTCTCCCACCCGCGAAGAGAGGGACCGTCGAAAGTTCGCGAGACGTACGGAATTCGAAGCTGACTGATGCGCATCTTCCAGCGAGATAGATAAGAATCGTCCTGGGCGCCGAAAGTGAAGAGGGCTCGATCGAAGGAGATTATCGCTGCCACGTCAGATTTTCGATTAAACAGGTTAAAGGCGGTACGGCCTCGTTTAGTGTCGCTTAACGTGCTCCGAGGCACGCACGCCCGAGGCGAGCAGGACGATTTACATGTGTAAAAGTCCTTATCGGCATCTCGCATCGATCAGGCAGTTATCGTTCGGCATATCGGACCTCTCCGGCGAAGAATTAACCGGATCATAGGAAATTTCCGATCTCGAGTGAGGAGATAAGCGCGGAATGGGGGAGGGGGGCCGATGCGTGAAAGAGTGCGCGTATAAGCCGCCCGTCGTTATGCTAAGCGACAAATGCTTCCACTGATATTCCACAGTTTCACGTGAACTTTTACCGCGCGAACGTTCCTAATATTAAGCGTCTAACTAAACGGATTACTGTATGATCATCGATGCAAGAGGAAGTTAACTATATTCTATGGTACCGGTACTAATCGAGTGTCTAACCCAAGTTAAAAGAAAAAGCATAGGTCAGAGATTGCAGACTAGTAGGGGGAGGATCGTTTTTGGGGGGAGAGTTGAAAAATTAGAAATAGCCGCTCGTCGACGAACGTGACGTGCGAGACTGTGAAAAATTGCGCGCAGGATCAGCGAGAGGGCCGTAACGCGGGGCTTACGTATTAAATTGAGAACCCGTTCGATCATGGACCAGTTGGCCACGTCTCTGTTATCGATCAGAATGTGCGAATGAGAACGAGTAATGCGTATACGTGAACGAGAAACGTGTGTACGCTCGCTAGTACATTTTGTATCATAGTTACATAGCGTAGAAGTATTAACGGAAATAAAATTATCGTTTCGATGTTACCCGAAATTTGACTCATCTCTTTATTTCAGTAGCTGTGTACCAAATCCGTCTCCTTCAATCCCACAATCTAATTTTATACGATTTTTTAAGATACTCTAACATTAAATTGCGTCCGTTTTTCAGCAGTAATAAAATTGCTATATGCTATTAACGAAATGTTCGGTTGAAGTGCATTAGCGTTGACTTTAAAGTCAACGAGCATAATGGCCTTGAATCCACATATCGGAGCAAACCCCTCGTTCCTCGCATCCTTCCACATTCCCTCTGAATAATTTAGAGGCACTACGTGATTGGCCGACAAATCCAGCTTGCCTCAATAATTTACCAATCATACGCGGTCCTTTGTGTTTTATACGCCGCGTTTCGAATAAATCGCATTGTGTATTCAAAAGAGAGGCGGAATCCAACTCTATTCGGGTGCGAAGCCGAACCCTCTCTGCATCCGCTTCCGAGGAAAAAAGAAGCGAAACGTGGAGAGAAGGAAGATCGAGGGTGGCGTATCGGGCGAAGGAGGGAAAGACTGTTCTCGATGCGCACGGATTGACTCGAAATTCGGCTGAACATCGCCAATTTACGACAATGCCGTGTCGGCTAAAGCGTTTACCGACTCTGCCCTGCCTCCAATCGCGACGGACGCAAAATCGGCCAGAACAACGTCCCTTTGACGCTGTTACGGGCAAACTAGCCGAGCACGTGACCCCTATGGTTCTGCCACGTTTGCATAATGCAAAATGGCCAAAAGTTAGGCGCGTAGCGTGTTAGAGATAATTGCGTAAACGCCGCCAAAAATCATCGGAATTAGTACCGCAAACACGGGCGGACGAAAAGTTTCGCCGTCGAACGGCACCATGGATCGCGAGGCAACGAAAAGACGCCCGAACACCGACGCGGCCCGGTATTCAATTTGCATATTTACGAGGCACGGATTCGACGCCGGTTAACGTTAAACTTTCGTCCGGCCCGATGAATCGTCGGTATTACGAAAAACGACGCGGGGCCACCGTACAAACGGCCGGCCCCGCTTATCCGCAGTAAAATTGCCACCGTGGATAAGTGAGCGAGCTGGAACGGCGAGCATTCAATGCAAATTGGCCATTTTTTCTCGTACGGCCCGCGGTAATCATTGGCAATTAGAGCGCGGGCCTCCGATAAATGTTATTTATGACCACGATTACCTACGACGGCGCACCTACCTGCCCGGAGGTTCAACCTCCACCTCCTCTCTCCCTCTCTCTCTCTCTCTCTCGCCTCTCTCTGCCACACTCACCCCTTCCCACCCACCCGTTTTCCCCCCGCAGCGCCGACCACCTAATTGCCCGACGATTATTCCTGTTTGTACAAAATGTCGGTGAAGCGCCAACACTTTGTTGCACCCACTACCCGACGGACCTGTCTAGCGAACCTTTTGACGTATGTGCGCGTAGCGGCACACAATCGTATAAAGTGGCTGCGCGCCGTACAGCGGCAGGTAGGTTTACGCCTCCGATATAATTACCACCTACTTGCCGGGCGCGAGCGATAAATTCATACGGTGACCCGGTAATTGTGCATTTCGCGTACCGCTGCGCCTTCTTATCGCGCCATTCGCTCACCTCGCGTACGTACAGACAAGGATTTATACATTTCAGAAGCGAAGCGAAGCGAAGGGAAGCGGTGCACAGAAATAGAAAAGGAATTGCGATAGGAGCCACTCTCCGCTACTCTGCCTCTTACCGAACATTAGCGGCGTACTTAGAGCCGATGCCAATTCCAGTGGCCGCGATTCTAAGAATAACAAGTGCCATGCCTTAGGAGCAGACTGGAGCAGACTGATTCGAGCCGGGCAGTAAAGGAGGGGGGGGGGGCAGGGAAAAAAAGAAAGGTGTGCTTTCCCATCGTCGCGACCGGACAGAAGGGGAGACAAAAGGACGGATCGCACTCGTCGCGGCCTTTGAAATAATATTATTATTAAAAGCCGCGGCCGGCCTCGGCAAGTTACGGCCTCGGCGGCCGGCCGCGAAAAGGGACGGCAGGCGGCGCGAGCGAGAGGGCAAGCGAGGTGGCTGCCTGCCGAGCGGCAGGGACGGGAGAGCGATTAATTAAAAGAGCAAAAACTGTTTTCATAAAATTCATTTGCCGAAATATGCGCCGACTGAAATAATATTCGGCCGATGTGTGTGCGCGGGGAAGCGCGTGCGCGCGCGCGCGCTCTCTTGCCCACGCGGACGGAGAAGCTTTCACAGCGTGCTCGCTTTCAGCGGCGTCGTCGACGTCGGGGCCAGGCCCGACGACGGAAGCGGCCTGCAAAAAAGCGACGCGCATAAAAATGAAGGCCGGGCGATGCGAAAGTTCTCGCATTTTTTTCCCCTCCCGTCGACCGACGACGGCCTCAACGTTCACGCATGTGCATCCGCAAATGTTCATTGTACACGGCCGTGTACGGGGCAGGAGGGTGGACGGGTCTGCGCCCGTGTGGGGACTTCCCGGTTTGGCGGTGTGTGGGAAGAAGTATGTATCTCGGCGCGCGCGGACGTCTGTACCGTTGTCATGTGCACAGAAATATTTTTCTGCCCTGCCGGATTCTTTCTGTTCCCTACCGTCATATTGCCCGCGTTGTTGTTGGTTACGGTTTATGTCGCTGTGTGGGTTTGTAAGATTGTTTCGACGAAGTAGATTAGAGATCATATGGGGTGGGTTAAGATTGGCATTGATTTTTCAGTTGATGGAAGATGATACTCTTGTGCTGTTGGTTCGTCTTCTCTCGAACGTCAACTAGGTCGATCACTGCGTCTGTCTTGGTTCACTTCGAAACGTTTCAGCTTTGAACGTTTCACGTCTCTGTCGCACTTCGTGCCACTTCCTTCGTTTCCCTTCTTCATCCCTCCAATACCCAGGACTCGCAGTCACCCTCTTCTCATCGTTATCCGGCCAGCCAAGAGTGGCACGAAGTGTGATTTAAGCGCGCGTAAAAGCGGCCGTTAAAAAAGCAAGAAAGCTCTTTAAACGCTCGCCTTGATTGCCCAACTCGGTTTATTAAAAAGTCGCGCATGATATAATATATTTCTTTTTTCCTCCTCGCCGCTCGAGGTTGGCCAGTCGCTACAAGCGTCTTTGTCTTTTCCTTCGTCCGTCGTCCTTCCTTCCCTGGGTGTTCTCCCTCTCGCAATGAAGGCAACAAGAAGCGGGGAACTTCGCAAGTCCGCTTCTCCGTATTTAGAATCTCTTTCTTCCGTTCCACTTTCTTCTTCTGCCGGCTTTACGACGCTCCGAGCGAAGTTTCTCTTTTTCTCGCCGCGAACGACAAACGTCCTGCAACCCTTTCGTTAAGGTGTCAGGGGTGAGAGGGAGATAAGAGCGGCGAGGGAGAGAGAGAGCGACAGGGGTAGAAGGGATGACGAAGTTGACGACTCAACCGCAGCCCCGGCATCTTAAAGTGCGAATTTATCTTTGCGAGCCCGTTTAACGAGCGAGTTACAGACCCGTTATAAGCTGACCTGAATGACTGAGGAGGAGTGAAAAATAACTTTATCTCGGTCCCCGTTCCCGGCACAGGTATTTTTAGGACTCGGCCGGCGGGCAGGAGGGTTAAATATTTCATCCTGCCGAGATTCCGATTATATTTTTGCGGTAACCGGCCCCGAAGAATGGCGAGCGATTACTGACGGATCGAGAATGCCATAACTGGCCTTAACCGCCGCCATTCAGAAACCCTTCCGCGCACTCCTCTCCATCTTTCTTTTCCTCATAATATTAATTAATAAGGCAAGTACCGTCGGAAGAGATACTCGCTACTAATTAAGAAATACCTGCCGCCTGCTCTTTTGCAGCGCCGGGGCGAGGAAGTGGAAAAATAAGAGGTAGAAATTCCACGCTGCTCCGGCACCCTCGAAACGAGGTAAACTTAATCCTCGGCCAAGTTAAACCAACTGCTGAGCTTTTCATTATGCCAAAGTGAGCGAGGAGGAGAGGAGGCTCGTTGCGGGGCAACGTTTTTCGTTAATATCATCGGAAGCTTAGCCCTCATTCGCGCGCTTAAGATCCGCGGATTATTCAATTCATTCTACCGTATTGCCTTAACAAGAATCTTCGAGTCCCTCGTCGACATTTCGCCCACTCCCACTCGGCAAAATATTCCCCAGCCTTAAGAGACCCCGGTAGGATCATCCTCTAAATCTGGCACACTCCACCCCACGCAACGCCTTCTGATCAATTTGCTCTTCCCGTAAATAAGGCGGAACATATTATTCCGAAATTACAAAAATAATGGCCAAAATTAATCCAAACATCTATCGAGCGGGAACGAAAAAGATTGCTGTTCACGCTCAGCCGTCGAAATCGCGATCTTCGCGAAAGGAATCCTTATAACGACACCTCCCCGGCAAGGTTCTTTAACTTGGGAAGGCCGTAACAGTTTCCGCGAGTCAGAATGCGCCCCGCGAGAGAATCTCGCGTCCTGTTCGCATGAACGAAGGATCGAGCCCCGGGAAAGAAGGACTCGGGACGAAAGTTCGAATCGCGACAGCGGGCGAAAGGACGACGCAAACTTTTACGACCGCGCCAGACGCGCCAGATGCCTGCTCTGAATTGCATCAATTAAAAAAAAAATAGCGTCGGAACACCGTCGAGCGAGACAGAGAGCTCGGAGAAGGATAGCGCTTCAGAGAAAGAGAGAGAGAGAGAGAGAGAGGGTGGGAAAGGCAGGGGAGGAAAGAGAGCAAGGAAGAGGAGGAGAGAGAAAGAGTGAGACAGAGAGTGGGGGGAGAGGTTCCGCAAAAATTCCATAACGCGACGCAGCGTGAGGGCTGCGTCAAATGTTCCTGGCTGCGCGTTCGCCACCCTCTCTCCCGAAAACGCCTCGTCGACCGTCAAAGCTTTTCATTCGTTCGCACCTTTTTTATTCGCCGCATTGCCACCCGGTTATAGCCGACTACGCGGCAACGGTGATATCCGCGATTAAACGAACGTTAGCGCCACGCGTTAATTAATACCGCCCGAGCCGGTCTCGTTTCACGACGCTACGCTTAGGATCGGCCGTGATTAATTTCGCACTGCATGAGGCTGACGTAACTCTCGGTAGGTGCGTGGGTTAATTATTCGGACTGCTTAGGAGGCATATTTTCAGTGCCAGACAGTGAAACGGTAATTCGACGTGTTACGTAACAGAATTCATTTGCTCGGCCGTCATGGGATCTTATTTACTTTTTACGGTACAGCGAACAAACGGCTTCCCAATATCGGGAACTCGTCTTATGTAAGATGCACGAATACCTTCGCGCGGCCCGTATGAATGTGAGAGCGGTGCGTACGAAGGTATTATACATCACAGGCGCCCTACGGAGGAGGTGAAAGCATGCGAGCTATCTCTTCATTTCGCTTTGTTCGACAGGTCAGCGGGTGAGTAGAAAAGGGCCGATGTTGCGAAGTCCAGATGAATCGACGGGGGATGGGGACATTTTCACGACTCTGTGAACCAGATTTTCTTGAGATTATGACATTGCCGCGAAGTCAAACGCAGTATTCGAGATTCATGGAATATTTAAGCTGCGATGTTTGAACAGAATAACGAAACCATTTTTCTCGAGATTGCTTTGCGAACGTACGCGTGAAAAATTTGTCCCTCCCTTATCAATGTCCCCTTTCTCTCAACACACATACTTGATCCTCAAACGCGACGTTTCCCGTCGTCTCTGTATATTCGGCTCGTCCCGGCATTCGAACTATTTCAATCTTACATGGTCGTACGGAGTCCAGCGAGTGGATACATATGAAAGTACGCAGTTCTTTAGATGGAAACGTGAAGAGCTTAGAGGCGCCTATAATGTCAGTATCCTGCATTCTGTGCAGTAAATATTGCACGCGACACGGCCCGAACGATCGATATACGTGAATGCGATACGTCGCTCTCTGTGCATGGATAATTCTTATATAACGCCTCAGTAAAATTCCAGTTAATTACCCATTTATGGCTTTCATAGCCAGAGGTAAAGAATCTCGTTTGGTCGAGCTGAGGGAAATTCAAAGGCTTCGATATGAAGAGGCAGAAGCCTTTGAAAGATCGCGCGAGCGAAGAAACTCGTTACCTTCTCCTCCCGGTGCTGTGCTTTTTTTCATTGTGGCCGATAATACAATTTCGAAGTGAACAATTTAAAGAGTTTTGCGACGAAGGGCGCCGACGAAAAACAGCCCGAGTCAGCAGACAAGGAATAACGTCACGTCAAAAAAAAGGAAAAGGTGTACGTAGCGACGAAAGCTTAGGGGTCTACAACGATTTTAAGAACGATACCACCGTTTCGGAAGATGATTCGATTTCACGGTTTTGACGTATTCCGCCGAGCCCGTAATGACATTCTTCGCGCTACGCCGGCGGCGTCGCGACGCCGACAATAAAAGAGTAGACCGAAACCACCCCCCCCCCCTCTCCCATTATTCTTCAGCCCCCCACGGAGACTCGCGGCATCGATCGTCGGCCGATTTTGCCTCCAAAAGTAGCTAGGAAAAAGGAGAAAGACCGCCCGGAAGGAGTTCTCGAGTGAATCGAGCAATCTTGACGTCCTTTGTTTTCGAGAACTGCCACTTGTAAATATAATTACCCTCCCCCTCCGCGCCCATTGCCAAAGCAGCGTCGCCTCCTCTTTCCCGTTCCTGCGCTCTCTTCTCCATGCCTCACTCCGCCGTCTCTAATTTGATTCCGCGGTTGTTTTCACCCTCCCTCCCTCCCACCCCCTCCCCCACCGCGCCGACCCCTTCGCCGCCTCCTCTCCTCTGTTCTGGGCTTCGCCCACGCATTGTCTCTTGTCTCTTCATTCAAATTACCCTCCGCTTTCCCATTCTCGCATAGCTACAAGCGCCCCCCACCCCCCTTCAGCCCTTCCTTCTGCCACCCCCCCGAAATCGCTCTTTCCCACCCTCCTCCAACTCTTCGCCGGCGTCCCTGCCGTTTTCACCCTTATTGTTGCGGTTTTATTGAATCCGCTGCGCATTGTTTGGGCGCGAGCGAGACGCGCTCTCGTTGTTCAAAGAAAATTGGCGCGCAGTTTCGGTACGCGGCCCAGCTCGTCGGCTCGCGCTCCGGCTCTCATCGGCTACTCGTCTTTCACCAGCCTCGGCCCCCGGTACCTCTGTACCCGGGTAGGACGTCGGCCGAATGGGCGAAATCGACTTTCACGGCCTCGTAAGTACGGGGAAGCCCCGGACAAAAACGCGCTCGCCGACCATTGTTTCCTTTCCGCTTTTTCCGTCGCGCCCGACGTTAACCTGATAGTCGAATGGCGGACCTTAAAAAAAATACTCACTCCATCTGGCCTTTTTCGGACCTTTTCGGGGCAAGGTCGGGGCGGACGGGGGTAAAGGGGTGGAGGGTGGGGGGTGCAGCCAGGCCACTGACAGAGTAGGGGTGGCTTTGTTGTCCGCGAAGCACGCCTCGATGCATCGTTGTCGCACGCGATTAGCGGGAAATGCCCGGCTCGCCTGCTAGCGATGCAAGAATTGCCAAGTGCGGAAGACAGTGCGAGACGTGCCCGGCATGCTTTATCGTCGAGTGGGAAACGAATATTTCGCGGGAGCCCTGCCCGTGGGGCTGCGCCCCGCACGAAACTTTCGCGAAGGGGATATCCAATGTTTAGATTTGGATGAACGGAACGGATTCCCCGCGGTAATAACGGCGCAAAAAGCGTAGATGTGCCTTCGTCTGCCGGATAATCTTTTCACGTGGCAAGGAATAATAGAGGGTCCTTCACGTGCGGCGCAGTATGATACGTACATCTTATTATTGTAATTACCTGAGCCTTTAAAGAATGTATATGCTTCTATATAGGAAACTAAACAAGGTAAAAATGGTAGGAATCAAAAAAATGACGAATACTATTGCCATTCACTCCATGAGGATGAGATAGGCACGCAGTAAGATACCTACATCTTATGATTGTAATTACCTGTCCCCTCGAAAATATATATATTGTTGTATATAGTGAAAGAAACAAGGTAAAAATGGTTGGAGTACAAAAAAAATGAAAAATACTATTGCCATTCATTCGATCAGCGTGAGATGGGAACGGAGCCGACCCGCAGGCCTCTCGAAGAATTCATAATTCGGCGGCGGGCGGGGGCAAAAAAAGGGTGCTTAATAGCCGACAGCCTCGTGGCTGTTGACTCGTGTAATGAAATCAAGAGTAATCGGGAGGGCGATGGCTTTTGTCGTGGATGCATGAATTTCGACGGGCGGCCATTAATTATTCGAAATTAAATATCCTTCACAGACTTTAATTAAAATGTTTACAATGTTCCTGCCTCCTGCCCCTTCCCCCCCACCGGCCACCCCTGCCCGTCCCTGCTCCTGCCACCTACGCCCTTCACTCCCTCGCCGCCCTCCGCCAAACAGCTTACGAGCGACATTTTATAATGCGGATATATTAAAACGGTGCGAATTCATTCGTCACGATTGCCCTCGTTGCCGGCCACTCTTGTAACGTTTCAATGCCCGCCATATTAATACCGAGCTCGACTGCAACGACGCGAGCGCAACGAGAGGCTCCTCGTGCGAAGACGCTTATGACGCCGAACGAGCGATACCGGCCGGGCGGACAAAAGCTGCATTTTTTCCGCTATATCCATCGAGTGAAATTTTTATCGCTGCACTCGAAGCCGTGACGCGATAAACGACCGATAACGGAAGGATACCGAGTCCGATTTTTGACGCGGGCACACGCGCGCCAAAAACAATCGCTTCTTTCATTCGGTAATCATCGAGCGACCACGGCGCAACCCACGGAGCGCGCATAGTCACGTCGATTGTTAATTCCAAAATCGGCTAATGCAATTACGGTGCGACTCGATAATATTCGCGTAATTAAAATTCCGTGCTTTCGCCCCCGCCTACCGCGACCCCTTCCACCCTTCCTCGCCCTTGCTCACCCTCCCACACCACCCCCCTCGCCATCCTACCAAGCCAGCCTCCCGATCCAGAAGCACCGTTCCGACCTCGTGCCTCCGCCAACGCCATCGTCGACTCCTGCGAGCAAACGATTCTTGTTTGTTTTGCAAACAAAGGGTTTCTCTTAAGGGCCGGAGAGACTTTGCGACGGCAGGGGAGGGTACTGTGCGAGCGAGAGAGAGAGAGAGAGAGAGAAGGAGAGAACGTGCGATGAGTCTGTGTGAGATCGTAGAGGACGACTATCTACGCGGGAGGAAATGATATCGAAAGAGAGAGAGAGAGAGAGAGAGAGAGAGAGAGAGAGGGAGGGAGGGAGGGAGCGAGAAAGCAGGCACTCGGCTGTAAAGGTGGATGGAGCGGTGTTAAAGGGGGCGCTGGAAAACAGGGGTAGAATTATTACATCTTTTGTACGAAGGCCCGAACCGCCCCATTTGCGGAATTGCGGATCGCGATTCAGCCGCGATGGCGACCACTGAATGCCACAGGGTCGGCGAGGCTTTTGTTAGTTTTGACTAATTTCCGTCAGGTAATCCGGTTCAATTCGAAATTCCCCGGTCGTAATGACGCGCGTTTGCCGTGGGACCCGGTTAAATCTGGCCGCGGTGCCGAATTTTCGATTTGTTTACACGCCGCTGCGACAGGCAGCGCGACTCGACGTGCCTTACTTCGGACGAAAATTAGGCATATAAAGCCCGGCCCGACACTTTTCATGCTACACGTTACCTATGTGTGTGCGGTGGGTAAAGCGATTTTCATCCCATTTGAAACGATAAGTTTAATTGATTCCACGAATTGCGGATATGATTGCCGATGTAGTCCGTTTGTCGAAATGACAACGATAAGAAATCCGAGCGACAACTGTGGAAGCACTGTTCGGAATTTTCCGTGACGCAATTAGACGAAATTATAGAGGGGTAACCCTTAAATCTTAATACCTATTTGACGCTAGCTGCACCGGCGTCGGTCCAACCCCTTAGGCGAGTTTAATTCTTGTGGGTCCCATCGGTGACTTTATCGCGAGAAATTGCCACGGCTTGGAAACCGTCGTTACAGCATCGTTACCGTAAGAACTTACCGCGGGCATTGTTACGGCTAATGTTACCAAACTTGGTTAACTTTCAGTTTTACGCACCGATTCGGATTAAGAATTTATGGTAACGACTGACTCCCGGTCTATTCTACGCCACGGCTCAACGGGGGAAACGATTTCGAACACGGCCGTAATCACGGCCTGCACTGTTAACTATTTATTTTAACGTCAGATACTTTCTTACGCGCTAACGTCCTCATTCTTAAATCAAACCGGCTAGTTACAAAGAGCTAATTTGGATTAAATTCTTATTACGCACGACGAACATATCATGTCCAGACATATAGGAAGAAGTTCCATTCTTTTCGACTTGGTTAGTTATCCGGGCTAATTGAGTAAGCAGTTCGGCAAAACACGAAGTATGAGAAACAGCAGAGTGTAAGCTCGATGACGTCCGCAAGAAAGCAGCTCGCGACGAGACGTCCTCACTCTCATGTGTCATCCGCCGACATCGGATCAGCACTTTCGCCGGCGGCCAATTGCATTAGGAAGGAGAGATCGGCGCGGAGCGGACGAGAGAGTGTCGAAAGAAGCCTGCGAAGGCGCGAGCGGAAAGTTATAACTCCTGCCGGCGGTAGCCGCCGGACGCTTTTATTCTCCGCCGAGTTGGCAGCCTCGCCCGGTACCCTGGCCACTTCGTCGCCCGAGCTAACTTCTGCTAATAATGCCGGGACATTAATTTCGGCCGATCGGGCCCAGCGGACCTCCGCGACAAGAGTAATAAAGCGATAGAGAGGGAGAAACTAAGAGTCAAGATCGAATCTTCTCTCTCTCTCACTCTCTCTAGCTCTTTCTTGCTTAAGCTTTCTTCTCCTCTCAGCTCACTCTCTCCAACTTCGAATCTACCCTCCCCATTCGCTCCTTCTTTATCTAACGGAGACCGCGTTAAATTGTCTCCTTCCTACCCCTCGAAACCGCCCCCGAAAGCATTCGAATTCTCGTTGCGACGTGAAAAGGACTGCTTTAACCCTTCTTTCCGGCGTTCACCTAATCCCACCCTCTTGTTTCCCAGCGCCGGCCTCCCCCTTCCGCGAACGGCAGGTATAATCGTGCTACGTCTGTCCTCCCGCGGGAGTCGTTGCTTCCGACACGATCCTACGAAAGGACGAAACGACGAAAAGTTTAATGAGCCCGCTCGCCGCTTGTCCATCCTCGTTACGATTTCCTTCCCTCTTCCCCGCCCGTCTTCCCGTCTCGCTTCTTTCGTCCGAAAACTCTCACGCCGCACTCACGAGATAGCCTAACAATTCCTCGCAACGTGTACGGGTGACGGAACTTTCTTCGACGCAATTCGTCGCGAGAGATTCTTCTCGCGAAAACGGAACATCGCCATGAGCATCGGCGACCAAGATAGACTGCGACTCCTCAGTCTAGATTCGTCGTGTCTCGAAGCATAGGTATACCTACTCTTGGCCGCGCTCTCTAATGGGGCACGTTAAATATTTAAGGCCGACTTGCCCACCGGGTAGCGGGTAACAATAAACTAACACTTAAGACGCACTTCAAGGCACAATGCGAAGTCGCACCCTTGGCGCTAACGATCTCACCTCCGAGCTTAAAGGCCCTGCACCGTCGTGGCCGTGGAGTGCCACTGTTAGTGACCGGTTTAGTGTAGCGCGATGAGACGTTTCTTCTCGTCCCGCATAGAACGCACCGTGTCGTAAGATCGTTCGCCGAATCGACTCGATTGCCCTATAGTGGCACAGAATTCGGCTCCCTCCCACGGCCAAGTCGTCCGTGACCCGAGTTCGGCAAGTCTGCCCGCTTTTCGACCCCGTTCGCTCGAACCACGTCGAGTTCATAAATTCGCGCGAGTGTGATTTGTGATCGAGAGCAAAGTCTCTCACGCCCGACGGCACTAAATCGAACCCGTCGACGATTCGGCACTTCATATTTAATGAAATTTCACGTTTTCGCCTCCCGGCCCAGCGGCGTGTAACATACAGGATGATTCACCGCCGGTGCGGCCTGCTATTTAGTCGAGCGAGGTGCGGATGAAGTTACACGAAATCTATTAACGAAATTGGGTCGAAACCTTTTCCGAGCCAATCATCCTGACCCTAACTGTATCGATAATAATTTTGGAGTACAGACGTTAAGCGAGTTTTTGAAGAAGAATGAATATGCGTGTGTTATGGAATTCTTTCGGATGGCTGTGTAGAAACATATTGTCAAATGTGTACTTATTACCGAGATCCCGGTGAGAAAAAGGAGCGACACTCGCGAGCGGTAATGCGCTCGTCTCCCAATAACGTAGCATTACGCATTCAGGCGAGCTGCGCTGCCGTGGCATTTGTACATTTTCTTTTAAGCGAACAATACGAGCCCGCGAGCCGGCGCAGCATAAAAGCTAACAATGATGGAAATATTACTCTTTAAAGGCGCGCGCGGGGTGTCGTTAACGGCCTCGTGCTTTTTTCCGTCTTCCAGAGAGTCGGCCTTCTCCCCCGTCGCTCGTCGATTTTCTTCCGGATCTTACTTCCAGTCTCCTCAGCGCGACGTTGCACGAAGTCACTGTTCCTTTCGTTAATGCCGAAGAGAACAAAAAGACGTTCACATCCCGTCCATCCCATTTCAATTCATTTATCATTCCATCGCCGCTTCTCGGTGTAACGATTTTACATGCGCGCTTCGGTGGGAGAAAGTTCCGCATTCATTGTAAAATCAGTAGGAAAATTTGGATAGCTAATGACCCGTTAATTGTTTCAATCAGGCCCGGCGAACTGTGGCTAATCGCTTAATTGCGATTAATTCGGACCTCGCGCCGAACGCCGTTAAACTAAACTGCCAGCCAACGATTACCCGCGTCAAGAATAATAAACGAATTAATTACCGGTTGCGCGGAAACTACTTTTTACAGACGTGGACCTCGTCTAACCTCTTTTAGTCGCCTCTTACGACAAGCAGAGGATACTGTGGGTGTATTCTCACCCCCACCCACAGGGGTATTATTCATCTTTGTCTTGCAAAATAAAAACTTGACACCAAAAAATTGCTCTATGGAAGATTATGATTATCTAATCTGAACAATGTCGTTAAAAATGAATGGACGTCATTTATTTTTTTGTTTTATTTCAAAGTCACATCGAAAACAGTAGAAAAAAGGCCTATGTTACAATCATGTCACAGAATAAATATATGCTCCCTAATTTACGGTCTGCCTGACAATATCGTTACAGTACCTTCAATATGGCATGACAGCAGCATCACCCCACCCATGAGTCCTGATATTTCGTTCTCGTAGCTTTCGATGGCGGCAGCCGATAGCGAAGTGGCCATTATAAATCTAAGCGCTTTTAACGAAAGCCACGTTAGCCCGGCAAGCCGTTTCGCACGCGAGCTAGACTTTGCATGCCACATTCCGGACGACTTGCCACCCTTGTTTGAACTGGCAAACTGGTGTTGCGCTCAAAGTCCGAATGCATAATTAATCGGGTTATCAATTAAAGGAGCGGCAGCGATTCGTGCTCGCATTCGATGCCGGCCTACTCGCAAACGACGTTCGTTCGGCGTCGTGCGAGATATTCGACGTCGATAATGCGATGGCAAACAAGAGAGATCTCCATCTGTTAAAACACTCTAATTATAGAGTACTTCCGTTGCATATTATTTGTACGGTACTTAAAATAAGGCGGGATGATCACGGGACGGATGAATTATGACCGACGGATTTCGATCGACCTGTTTGTTTCTTCGACGGGGTTGTTGGCCAAGGGAAGGATTGCCAGCGATTGTTACCGAGAAGCGTGCCTACTTCGTTATGCTCTTAAGCGGATATCCACTCGCAGGCCTCGCGAAAATACCTTCGATCGATTGCCGGTTGATCCATCGTCGAATGCTCATTGACGCAACAAGGTAGTTACGTGCAAACCGAACTGGGAACTGACAAACTAAACCATTCCCTCTGTGCCGCTCTACGGGAAGGCCAACACGGTCTGGGTACATAGAGGGTGCCCAAATGAACCTTAGTAGAAATTTAATGGGCCTGCAAGAGCCCTTCTCGAGAATTTTCATTTTGTCGGAGGAAACAGCGATTCGTAACCGAGTGTCAAGGGAAATATGTAATAAATCGAATCGTGAGAGTGCGATGAGCATCTATAAAGTAATTTCATAGTTTATTCCTGTTCTATAGTACCGAAATAGAAGATGAACGGTAAGTTAAACAAGAGAACAATAACATTTTAAAGATATACAGAAATTCACTAAAAATGAGAGTATGTAACAATAAAATGTCCCGAAAAGTACTTCGCTGAAGTACAATTAGGGATAGTACGGATGATAGTTTATAAGATATATATGTAAATTGTTTATTGTAAATAAAATACTTCTTGATAAACGATAAAAATTTTGTGTCTCACAGAGTTTTGCCGAAACCCTTCGATGTGGGCACTAAATCGCATTAAGCGTCACCTGTGTCCCTGTAATCTAACTATACCCTCAGAAAATTTCTACTAACGATCAATTTTATTAGCAGAAACTGATTCAAATAGACATGAAAAAATGACAAAAAAAAACGCATGTAAAATCATTTCCTCAGAGTTAGTTGAATTTCTTTAAGCACAAACGTGAGTTGTTTACTTTTCCGCGAATGAAGATACACGCTATAAAAGTTAGTTGTTATAAACAACACGGGTGTAATGACAGGAAAATGGGCTCATTAGCAGATTATTTGATGACCATAAATTAAAAGTTTGTTGGGTAAACAAGCAATAGAACATTAATGTCAAACAATGATAACAGTAAACCGCCGAGTTATCCTCCGCCGCGCGACGTTATCTTTATCGGGTAACTTACTCACGTCCGATGAACTGGAATATTACCCAAAGTTGTTACAACGATAAATAAACAAACATTTTTCAGTTATCTGGTTACCACTAACGCGCCTACAACAAAACATTTTACGCAAAAACAACAAATTCACAAAAACAATAACGCGTTATCTGCGGATTTCAGAGATCATTACGGTCACTAAAAATACGTTTAAATAAATAAATACATACTCTAGTGTCCGAAAAAATGCATATAATCTTCAATATAAATAAGCAGAGACAAACACTAGACGTGATAGATAAAGGCAATGATTCCTTCTTCAAAATGAACGTGTGGGAAAGTCTATACTACGTATCTGTCTGACATAGCTTACAGCCAACTGATACAATCAATCAGCAAACACGGTGATACGATTTTCGGTAGGGAGTGGTTCTCAATGAAAGGCACCTTAAAGATTACATCACTTTATTAGCTGTTCTTACAGTGTCGTAGTGGTAAATGCAATCATGTCAATCGTACTATGCCTAGCGTCATAAAAACTGAGACATAACTTGTGTACATTCGTTACAAAGATGCGTAGGAATTGTAAAGAGGCACTGAACTATAAGATGCCATTCGGCGATCCCAAGTAAAGCTGTCCATCGGCAACGCTGTATATACGTAGATGTTAAATATAAATGGTTTTCTCCTCCGCGTTGATCATCTTATTTAACAGTTGCAGGGTTTGCAGCAGCATTTTCCGCCAGACTTGCAGGAGCACTTATCTGCAAATGAAATCGATTAAATGTAATTTGCACATCTGACGATCGCTCATCCGCGAAGTATTTATCATTCAATTAGCGATTCGTGCCAATGCAAAACTAATATAACGCCAGTCGGAAGTCAAGTTGGGCATTAAAAATATTTATCGTCCGAAAGATAATTTTACGTGAGAAGTACGCGATAAATTTATAATTTTCAAATGTCAAGGAAAATCCAATAATAATATTAGTTTATTTAACAAATGTAACTACGTTCTCTTCACACTCTTCTTGTATATTCTGCGTGATGAAGAGAGGTGAACGTTAGACATTTCTAAGAGACAACGAGCTCAGCTCCGTACAGTGAACTGGAGAATTAGTAACGGACCACGGTTGGCCGAGCATAGGAAGAAAAAAAAATATTGTACAGTCATTCCAATAGATGAGAAGCCGAGTAACCGAAACCGGCATTCCTTTCCGTGAATTCCTTGACGTACAATACACTTATGGTCGTGAAAAAAATACATTTTGCCAATGAGGTATATTATTTTTACCGCAGCACGATAGAAATTATCATAATAATACTGTACCTCCGCATCCAGAACTGCAGCATTTGCAGTTGTCGCCGCACTTGCAGTCCTTGCACTGGTCTGTAAGGGAAAGAAAAATTGAATAATTCACGATTCAGGCAATTGCTGACGGAGAGAAAATAATGAGAAACGGAATATGAAACTAAAGACAGGAAGTGCGCGCTTTATCTCCTAACCGGTTTCATCTCCACCCTGAAGTAGCAACATCCACGCAA
The DNA here is from genome assembly GCA_914767735.1 of Anoplius nigerrimus. NCBI lineage: Eukaryota > Metazoa > Arthropoda > Insecta > Hymenoptera > Pompilidae > Anoplius > Anoplius nigerrimus. The sequence goes on from OU612080.1 coordinate 1,045,391, forward strand.
TTTACGGATATTGTCGGTACACGCCGCATTAAGCGCAATAGAATCGAGAGACATAAAGTCAAGAGCAGTTCGAGGGAACTACAAATTGATTGAGCGGTGTAATGGAGCTTAACAAATTGATTCTGCGACCGCGCAGGATGGATCACGTCAGTCCTGTACAACGTTTAAACGCATTTATACCATCGAACCGCAATGCATATGTGCTCAACATTTTTCTCCCTCAAAATGGATAAACGCCCGAAATGCATACTTTACCGCCGAGAATCCATATCGCAGAAACGTGTTACGTTTCAGAAACTCGCGGTATAGCCATACGTTCGGAAAACAATTTTACTATCGAATAGGAGTGAGGTCAACCGTTATGTTCGTACGTGGCGCGCTAATGAGCGCTAAAGAAGAATTTAAAACCGCAAATGAGTATTGAGCATTGTATAGATATCGCGCATCGGTAAATGAGAGAACTCCGGTTATCGCTTCTAGTTTGAGGTGGGTCGTGCTTGCCGATATCGACGAATGTCGGCACGCAATAACCCTACCGTTGACCCGGCAACGCGGTAAAATACGAAAGGTACCAGAAGTTTGTACAATTCACACTTACCCTTGCACTTGTCGCAACCTGGTCCCGGCATGTTGTCTGGTGTTTTGGTCGTTTGGTTACTGTTCGGACTTCGAAGTTCTTCTGGTTGTAGCACGATGCTTACTTGCTGAGCTAGTGCCGGCGTTTCGCATTTATCGATTGCCCCCACTCACGTTCCCGCATCCCGCTCGCCCACGAGCTACGTTTCTCGGGAGCGCCGAGAACGGCGTGTGCAACCGGCAACATGAGTGCCATGCGCAACGGACCAGGATCGTATCATTTTGGGAAACGACTGGCACCCCCAGAGCCCCCAAAACAACAATTTTTAACAATTCACAGCGAACACTTAATATAGCGATTTTTTCCAAATAAAACGTACCGCCCATATTTGTCCAATGTATTTGCATCTTCATAATGTTCCCAGAATGTTACGCTTTTCCTGTCACGACAAAGTATTACCATTGCTTAACCAATATTGCATCACAAACGCGTAGTAAGTTGGTTCCGTAAAAGATGATGCGTTTGTGAACATAGAAAAATAGCATTTTATTTCGAGTTGCCTCATAACAATTACTTACAACCTACAGCAGTGTTTCAGGCTTCCTTTACGAACATACGGTACTACACAATAATTAACAATATATTTATGTACGAATGTCATTGGGAGACCACGGTTCCGTTTACGGCATGATAACTTGAGCTATCGACATGTCTAATGTATAACAGTGATAATTCATGCTGCAAACGGTGCGCATTTCGTGCCAGCTTCTACCTCGAAGCCACACGTGATCGCTTTCACGGACGCTACCAGACTGACCGTGATTACAGCTGGGGCAATCGACATTTTTGCTACGCTCCTGTACCGTCAGCACGGAACTACCAATTGTAAGAAACACGTAAAATTGTTGCACGTTGCACGACGCTTCGATAACGAGGTAATAGTAGATTCACAAAACAAAGCGGTGCAGCTATTCCGAAAGCGTAACGCAAAAAGATACCGCCTATGGTGATTCATGGTAAAACACGTATCTCCACGAAGATTAACTCCTGACTCTTCTACAACGTCACGATAGACACCGTAGAACTGCGTATTACGCACATTAGCCAAGAATTTCGTTTACTGCGTAGCTTCGAGATTCTTTCAAAGTGTTACTATGAAATGGCATATCGTGTCTACGGTGCTTTCGCATATACGTGCTTGGTAGTTTCCGTTTATCTGCATAATAAAAAATAAGGAAAATAGTTCAAGAAACACAAATGGTGTACGGTAACACAACCTATTTTCCATATTAGAACACAATGTTTTACCGCAAATTTAGTGCGTTATACGTTGGCGTATGACTATTCCTTACGAATTCAACGAGCAATAACCAATAACTATTATTTTGCTCATAAATCGTACCAAGTTTTCCTCGTAAAATATACTTCCGGAATGTTCGTTTTGTTCAGTTTCACTAGCGCTGCGCTTATTTTATTTCTCTCGCGAATCGCGTTTTTCTAATTGTACATATAATGCCATCATAGCACACATTTCCAACTTTCAAATCAACGCAGAAAAATATTAAAAAACCTTTAACTACGGTGAAAACAAATGTTTCATAAAGATATGTTTCCTGCAAGAATATATTAAAAAACAAATGTACACAATATATCACGGAGCATTAATATGTCCGGCACACTGTGTACGTTATAGTTCTTTAAGTATCAAGAAATTATCGAACCATCTGATGCATCATGCGGAAAAGAACTGGCTCACGCGGGAAATTCGTCAATAGAATTTCGTAGAAAAATTGCGACAGTTAATGAAAGACTTGCGGAATACCATACCGACACCAACATCAAGCTTATTTCCAGAAACATCGTCCACGTTTATACCTTTTGTTTAGATATAAAATTTGTCTTTGTCGCAATTTTTTCAACTTGTATTAACTCATCTGCCGATCCGTATATAATTTCCTGTTCTTCATTTTTTGATTCTGTATTTTTTTTCCTTTCCAGAGAGCCGACTCGACCTACAAGCATTCCAAAATTGTTACCTTGCAGAATTTAATGTGATACTTAACACACTGGGTGTTCCTTAAAAATACTTTACAACTTAGTCAGTTAACTCACCTTCATGTCTGATGATAACTTTATTTTGTGTTGTTGCAAGTAGTCCCTTCACACGGTTCTTTCCAATACCTTCCCTGGTTTCCTTTTAAGAACAATAGTAATAATATTTAAACCTTCACGAATACAATTAGTAATTTACATCACACATATTGCACCAAAATGGTTGTTCGAATTTGTTGAATTCGACACGACGCGTACAAAACAAGCTTCTAATTGTGTATCAATTCATACGTACCGTTCGTAGTTGCGATGGAACGGTATAAACGACTTTCGGCAGTGCCAGTCGATTATCAGAATTTTGATTACTTTTATGAAGTGGCATATTCATCTTAAAAACGAAGAACTACTGTTTCAAACTTGCTGACTTATTATTTTATATATTTATAAATTTACTAATATGTGTACTTACGTCATGATTTTCATAGTTGTCTTGTGATGATTTTATGGGCGATCTCGGTGACAGCCTAAACTTCAGAGAAGCTTCTTCTGTGCTTGTGAACATTTTCGATAGACACTGCTGCCGAGAATTTGCTTGAGATGAGATGCTCTTACTTTTTTCAGGTGTAAGTAACATGTCATTTGTTTTACTTTGCACATTTTGGATAAATTGTATATCTGTTCCTTTTATGTACATGCCTACGGGCGAAATTACGGTGGCATCGTTGAATCTATAACGCCCTCTCATGTCTGGACTTTTCAAAGTGTTGGAAGGTGATATTCCAGGCAATAAATTTTTTGAAACATTTGAAAATAACAATGGTTTCCTTTTTTGGTATTTGCTTACAGGGCTCGTACCAGGTGTTGTAAAAAGTCTAGGCCTATTGCTCCTTTTCTGACTGCTTTGAGGACAAGTCTGTTTTAATAATGAACCTCCAGGCGTTTTAGCTACATGTTCAGCATCTCTACTTCCAACAGAACTTTGGCATTGTACATGTTGTGATGATTTTACAGGTGTCCTTGGGGTCAGTTTCAATTTAGCAGATGCTCTACCAGCATGGCTAAATCCCCTTAATTGACATTCTTGTTTAGTATCCTTTTGTGGAGTAACATGTACAGTCTGTTCAGGTGTATGGACGATGATATGTATTTTTTTTGGTACTTTTGAATCAAAGGGAGCACTTGTTCCTTTTATATATTTTCCTACTGGCGATGCTACTGTGTTATCATTGACATTATGTAGTTCCTTTGTGGCAGGACTTTTCAAATTAGTGGGTGTTTTCTTAAATGCTGATGTCTTACAAAGATTTGGAAACAACACAGGTTTTCTCTTGTGATATCTGGCTACATGACTTTTTCCAGGAGTTGTGAAAAGTCGTGGTTTACTGCTCCTTTTTTGGCTTTTTGGTAAATCTTGTTTTAACGGTGAATTTATAGGGGTACTAGACAACTTTGGTGTTAATACTTGGATTTGATTATCCTCCTTGTCATTAAAGAATTCTGTGCTCAATCTGTCGTCATTAGGTGACATAGCTTTATTTGTTTCAAGATCACTTTTATCAGTGTCATTTTTAACAATTGAGTGTTCCTTTGAACAGACTTGATTAATAAGTGTTTTATGTTTCTCTAAATAATTATAATAGTTGTTACATGATATCAGTGTGTTAAAAAATTCTTTACTACTGTTTTCCAGACTTTTTGATTTGCAGTATGCATTTATCTCTGACAACATTTCTGTCGCCTGTTGAGCTTGTCCAGTTTCACCATTAGAATTAAGTCTCATCATTGCCATAGCGGTATCAAAACACCTTCGCCTTTTTTCTGCAATACCTAACAGAACTGATTCTTCCAGTTCATGCAAACTGGGGGACTTTCTGCAGATTGTATCAACTTTATCATTTTTCTGACTCAGCTGCAGTTGAGTACAACTAGTTGTATTACCAGCATTAAGAGGACTTTTCGAGATATCCATAGGAACAGGTGAAAACTTATTTTTATTATCAGAATTCCATCTTTCCAATTGCTTCTTCCTTAATTGTTGTTGCAATGACTGCATTTTTTTGGGATTACTGTGATGTGACATGCTATTGGGTGATGACTGTATTCCTATACGACTCTGCATCCGTGGGCTATCACAATCTGACATATCCAATGATGCCATTTGCTGTTCACAAAGGAGAAGAACTTTTTTCATGTCTATATTTGCAGAATTATTGGCAGAAATATGCTGCGGCATTGGTAAAGTTGTAGGTTGATTATTTTGGTCTTCATTGGAACACATTATTTTACATTGAGCTTCTAAAGTTTCAAATGTATCATTTTGCCCATTACAAGATATACAACTGATACTATCATTACCAGATTTTTGTATATTTAATGGTGTTTTAAATGATTTTGTAGGCATGCAAGATTCTGGTGTAAAATATGCAGATATAGGAGATGACAGATGTGCAGCGGGTATTTTTAAATGTTGTTCTGTTTTGTCACAACTCTCTTTGTTTTTCCAGGATATGTCACTTGAATTTGTTGCACTTTCAAAATTAGAAGAGCAGTTTGCAATAGGTGATGGCGGCCATTCTGGCACACTTTCATCCTCTACAAACTTACACATGCTCCTAAATTCTTTCGTTAACCTACTTAAATTGACAGCTGAATTATTACCAGTACTTGAATCATTGTGAGTAACAGATTCTTCAATAATAGTTATTAATCTTTCAGTGAAAGTTTTTGGGGAGGCTGTAAAGTTTGCTGACAAACGTTTTAAGATTTGTTTTGGACATTCAATTGGTTCAGTTGGGTGAAAATCTCTCATCAAATAAGATAATACTTCTGCAAATGAATATTGCTGGAGATCATTTAGATCATCATTTGTTCTATTTGTATGGCTATCATTTTCTTCTTCTTTTGGGATAGATAAATATGTTTCATACTGAATACAGTTAGAGCCCTTTCCCTTTCCTGAATCTATATCATGAGACATTTCTATTGAATCATTACTTTTATGATCTTCATTAGTATCTCCCACAGGTTGTTGAATGTCATGAATCATATTACTATGATTATTATTGGTGTTAGAGTCTGTAACTGCTCGAAGTAAATTGTTTTGATGCCCTGTATCGCTTTGTTTTCTAAGAATGTGCATCTGTGAAAGTGTACTTCTTGTTAATGTTGATTTGACTACAACTGATGGCTCAAAAAGTATATCAGGTTTTCCAGGATCTTTAACTTGATTATTGTCAAAATTCTCTTTATCCATAAATTGTGGCTTTTCAATAACATCCAAATTTTGTTCCAGTGAGGTACAAATAGCTGTATTTAACATATTACAGTCTTCCTTCAAAGGAAGACTAGCAGATATGCTTAACTCAACAATGGGTTCAGATATTTGATAGCATTGCTTGTCAATATTTTGACAAGTATCTGATGCATCCCTTAAAACACTAACATCTTCCACTTTTGGAACAAAATTTCCTGATAGTATAAAGGATTCTAATGCAGAGCATCTATTATTATTTGAAGTAATGTCCAAGCTGTCTTGTGAAAAAGATTTATACGTACTACAGGTACTATTGGCATCGCTGTGCATTGTTTGACCTAAACACAAATTAACAAAACGAGGGTAATTAATGCATTCACAGAAAAATTTGATAAGCATCACTGTCAAAGGCTAAAAAAACCGATTGAAAACTGGGCTTGCAAGGTGCTTGTAATTAAAAGAAAATACTTACGGAAACTACTTAAAGAATCAGTGAAATTGGCGCCATGCCTTCGTCTTGTACTCATTTTAATTAACTTGAATCACACAAACGTTCTTTACCCACAACAAACTCACACGCACCGAAATTAAATACGCGAATGAGCAGTGTCGGTTAGACAACACACGAGAGCGTACTCTTTTGAATTTTCCACGTTACCAACTGAACATCAACGGAAACGTTATCAAAGTTGGCCACAGTGTGGTAGGTTTAAAAATATTTGACCAATCACGTACATTTCTTTCAACGAAACGGATTGAACAAGCATCAATTTGAATATATTTTTGAAATGTAAATCGTTTCTTGCAGTAATAGCAAGGTAAGAAAAATTGTTTTATTTATTTCTCGTTATTATATTAATCGTACAACTATGTAGGGTAAGTGATATATGTATGTATATCCTAAATCTAGTAAGATAACAAAAGTAAGGCACACTTACAGGTTTTTGTTTAGAATTTTAATATTTTATACTAAGTTGTAAAAAAAGTGTGTGGAAATTCAACTTTCTGTTATAAATATAATATAATATTAATAATTCTGCAATAATAACAATGTTGAAAGTATGATAGAAGAACTGTTGCTGTCTTGTTTGTGCTTATTTAATATTGGCAGATACCTGTTGAGTTTGTACCTTTTGCGCACTAAGGGATCACTATTTAACGTAAAAAAAGTTGAATATTTAAATTGATAAGTATAAATAACAACACAGAGTATATATGAATTTTGTATCCATGTCAGCATGTCCTATGTCTGCATTGAACCATATTAATACGTGAATTGTGATACATTTATGTCTAACCTATACAGTGTAAAATTCTGGGATGTTGTTGATCAGGTCTTAAAAGAATCTCTTAACGACTTTGAAAAGGAAAATAAGTGTACGTATATTATTTTCAACAATTACATTTATTTTGTTATTTTACTGTTTATCACTTCTTTTAGTATCAAATAACACCTTATTAAGTCTCTACAATGTATTTGGCGAAATATTTGAGAGAGGATTAGAATTATATGAACAGCGCAGAGTTGTCAGAATATCTGTCTCAGATCCAAATAGTGCTGCAAGCATTAAAAACAAGCATGAATCTCGTTGGCTAATGCAAGTTAAAGGACTATCTGGATCATTATATACTATTTTTCCTGATATAAACTATTGCACTTGCACTTTCTTTAGGTACAATTAATTCATTTGAATGACGGCAGAACTTCCAAACTTCTGATATTATTTTCCTTATTGTAGATCTCAGGTAATCGATAAACAAAATGCTTTTACATGTAAACATGTTCTAGCCGTTTGGTTAGCATCAGTCGATAAAGAAAAACTTACACAGGAATACATCACTTCAAAACAAATGCAAACATTGTTGCTATTTCAAGTAACTTACAAAGAAGATGTACCCTGATATTGACAACTATTTGTTAGTTGCTAAGTTAGATAATATAAAAACTGTAGCCCATTTACTAAAAGCAGTTAACTTTAAAGAGGTATATACAAAACTATATTAAAATAATTTGAATGTAATATATTAAGTATAATGGTTTTGTATTTTTACATAGACAGCAACATGCATTGTTACGGAAAATGGGTTAAAGGTGACAGTAGAAGATGCAAAATGCATGCAAGCTAGTGCCTATATACCAGTTAAAGTTTTTGAAACATTTACACTAAAAGAAGACATTATCTTCCAAATAAATTTAACTGTCCTTGTGGAATGTTTGTCTATGTCCTGGATAAACATAAATGCTCAGGGTTCTGTGGCTCTCCAAATCTTTTATAAAGTAATTTAATCAATAACCGTGTATTGAACAAACCTGAATTCTTTGAGCTCAGAATTATAATGTTCTAATGTAGGGAGCCGGACATCCTATAACTGTTCTTATTGAAGAAGGAGGAGTCATCACAGATTGTTCATTAAAAACCCAAAATGCAGATGAGTTGTTAGATTTTCATTTGGAAGCAGAAAATGTCTTAAACAAAGTTGTGCTTCAAACAGAGTTACTAAAAGATATCTTAACAGAACTTGATACAACAAGTGATTTAATTGAGGTACTTAGTTAACAGTTAGCATTTATTTAACTTTTGTAATATGAGTGTTACGAATTTCAGTTTTTACTGTCTCCTGAACCACCATACTTTAGGATTAGTACACATGGTTTAGCTGGCATTTGTCATGTCGAGTTACCACATGACAGTAATTTGGTAGATAGTTTTGAATGCACCGTGACAGCAACATCCCGCTATAAATTGTCTCATGTAAAGCCAGCTATGAAAGCATTATCATATGCTAACAAAGTTGCATTGCGCATAAATGAAACCGGATTGTTAAGCTTTCAATGCATGGTAAAAGCCGAAAATGGGGAGACCTGTTATATTGAATACTATGTAAGGGAAATATTCATTTAGAAAACCTCCAAAAAATTTCTTAGTTTCAACTATGCAGATGCATAATTTTGTTTTTTAGATATCATCGGTTTTAGATATGGATGATGATGATGAGTAGGTAATAAGGTAACACTGAAGGTCAGACAACTTACATGGTGCCATAAGCAAGCCACCTACATCAGTGTTTTTTATAATTATAGCTTATCATATTAATTATTGTGCGGAAATAATTACATAATAGTTCTGTACAATTGACAACTCTCTGGATATTTTAAATAATAATTTTTATTTTGTAAAAAAGAGACAGTATGGCATACTTTATCATTGGTATAACAGAATGACAAGAAAAAGCATATACTAAGCAGTCTACCTTACATATATACGTACAAAACGAGTCTTTCAAGTTTCGATGTCCGTTGATTTAGGTACGACGTTGGTAAAAAAATACCATTACTTAACAAGATTTTTTGCAACCATGAATTTTACAAGTACAACAAGCTAGTGGTGTAATTGCGATTATACAGATACGTTACAAAAACGTACGTTAAATACAAGAGTGCCATTCATTCACATTTGCGCATTTTGTTGTTCTATTTAACCATATTTCATTTTTTACGAAATCATCGCACGTCATTGACCAACACTGTATCACCTCATAAGCGAAATATAAATGTTATTTGCGTAATATCACTTAAATTCTTCATTATTGTCTCAGCTTTCAAAACAACATTGAAACAAACATTAGAGAGTATTATAGAATACTTGGCCGTCAAGTATACTTAAAACAAAATATGTCCTATCTAAAAACCAAAAAGATTTAGATGGATATACATTGTTGGTCAAAGAAGTGTTATGTGTTATAAAGTTACAATCGTCTTTGGTCTCAATATTGTACTTGTATATACACTCAGATATTTGTATCGTATTTATGTTAAGACTGACTGAATAACAAGTGAAAATGTCCACCCTTTCAATTTGCTGATATTGTAGAATATCACCCTGTTTCTATACGTCCAAAAGCCGATCTTCTATTCCTGAACGTGATAGACCCTGGTGCACACTATATCATCAACCTTCATAATCTGAAATAAAAACAATAGATCAGTTCCAACCACTGTTCCCTTTCCATTGACACGTGAACCTAAATAACATTAATATCGTTATCGTATTATAGCAAGTGAGGTCACGAGAAGGCGAATTATGTTTTATTGATACCCTCGTGAGATCAAACGCTGAATTGTATGGGTGACGAATATAAAATACAATTACTAATTGGCGGACCTTTTGACCAATCATTTTGACATTGTCATAATTGTCAAAGGTTGAGTAGGCTATCCCATGGCGTAACAACGTTTGAACTAAGCACATTGTACGATAATCAGCGTATGGGTATTCAACGCCAGTATAATTGATACTATTTTTCATGCCGCATAGAACGTTACGTACGGCAGGTCTTGACAAACGCGCGCAGGAAGAACAAAATCCATTCGTGCAACACACTTGTTCGACCGTCCCTTTGTTCATCTTCGCGATACTTAAAGTGCCGAGAGGAAATGGCAATTTTCGTCCCATTTTCGCGGTGTCGGTACTGATCAGTGATAAGATAATAATGTACGTACGGCTTTCATTTCCGTAGGCGAGAATTCTCTCTCTATGGTGGTTTCCTTTTCGCCCTTTTGTACTTGAATCAGTTTGTTTCCGTCCAAAGTGCAAATGCTCTTGACCTTTCTGCCGTCGGCTGTCTCCTCGTCAAATTCCTCACCGAGCTTGAACTTGATCTCAGTGTTCTTTAAAGGGCTGGATGTTTTTAAAGTGTACATTCCTTCCTTTTCCGTGAGCTCGACAACAGGATTCACACTGCTTCCCACTTTACGTACCACTACGCCGACACCTAAAATAATTACAATATAGTCGATTACATAATATTTTACGATTTGACTTCTAGAATTTATACCACTTAAAAACTGCTACGGAAAAAATACATAGTCTTTTGTTCGTTGTCTATAAATTAATATATATTCAAAGTGAAACTGCGAAAGGGAATAAATGGAATAGAAATGATTCTCATCTGAACCGTATAAAAAAAATCAAATAGAGTAATAAAAATAACAGCTACATCCATACTAAATTAACTATTCCAGAAAGAAGTAACTATAGACTACATTTAGATCTAGTTCCTTCAGAAGAGTACCATACACCTACGGACTCTATAAAGCCACCATGCAATGGATTATGTAATCGTTTATAATCGACCTAATTGCACCGTATAATTACTTTTTATAAGGGCATCAAACACTTCCGGCCAAGACAATTGTTAAATTACTGAACTATTATCTCACCTAGAGCTTTCATATAATCATCAAACTTATCACTCGCTTGCAACTTGTAACGTTTACCGATAATGCCACTTAATATTCTATTTGTGGTAGACATTTTGGCGGTGTTGCACGGTTCGTTCGCAAAAAGAAACTGAACCCAGGCAAGTGGGCCTCGACGATATATACTGCTCATTGAATGCTTATAAGATGGGTGGGCTCCCTTATCATGCAGTCAGGAAGAATATAGCTTTCCTAGCATCGTTAAGAAGTGCAAACTTTGAAGTTTGACCCCTTCCGATACGGGTGTGTGAACAATTGTATGAGTATTCCATTTTGGATCCCACATTTCTAGCAATGTCAAACCAACGTCTCCGAAGATATTACAAATGCAAATAATGTATCGGGAACTATGACATCACTTTAACATACAATAAACGATTGTGAGTTAATTGATAAACGGCGTGGTGCAGTTTACATTTTGCGTAATAATTGGTCGCTAAAATTTATATCCATATAATTCAATAATTTTCTATGCGCTAATGAATTGTTCCTTAACATAATATGGAAGTCGTACCACGCCTAATGCTTATTTCTCCATCGAATTATGTAGATAGTTATTTTTCGCGTATCGCATTCGGGCATAAGAAATATAAGTGCAATGATGATAGGAAGTGACAGACTATCCACTAGACAATGATAAGCTATCAATTTCTTCGACACTTCGGTCTAAGCGGAAAGGTACATACAGCTCTGAATCATATATGTTGGGTGTATAACATCTGTACATTATTAACCGATTATCTAAACGGTTTCTTAGATAACATTCGTAGAAATTACTCGATAAAAATTCTCACGATACATTGCACAAAAACTGAAGCGATAGTCAAGGAGACGTGCGGTGTATATGGACGATGATCAAGTGTTCAGACAGCTTTCTACGTTTCTTTATTAGGTTGATAGAGTTACCGTATCGTCTTTCAGGCTTAGCTGGAGACGCGATGAAACAATGACGCATTGCCTTGCATTATCACGATTCGACTGGCAATTGCGATTTATTAATCTTGCTCGATGAATTAATTTAAGTGTTAAATTGGGCTACAATCGGACTGTTTGTAGCACATGGCGGGAACCAACCGCTGAGGTCAGGTCGTTGTACGGAGTCAGGAGCACAGTTTAACGTATTAAAATTGATTATCTTATTCATCATTACAGGGCCTGACTAGTCTGTGCCTTACAGATGTACTCTAACAGCGGTGGGTTGATTACATTTTTTGACGAATCTCCAACTTGTTAGTTTCCGCTTGTTTCTACTACATAGTCGAGATCGCATGATTGTCGTTAACCGATGTACGTGTTTAATATCGATTAGGTGAGTCATAAAAAGTCATGTCACACTTCGCGGAAAAAATTCTATACATATTTTACGAACTGCCCGTGTCAGGCGATAACAGAGCAGCGTTAAACGACAGCGAAAGTATAACTGTTCGATAAAGGCTTGTCGCCGGATCAATGTTTTACAGCTTGAGCTACTTAAAATGATCAGTTTATCCTGCAAGAAACATTCAATAGTGACCCATCCGTGGAGCAAAGCAAGGCTCCCAAACATATTAACATTCTGCTTAGCGAAGCATTCCGGGAGTACCGCTAAAGAGACTATAATGAGGACGAGAGTCATTTATTTTGACTGAAGTATACAACTTCGTACAATGTAAGGTCATAACCGAAAATCAGCCAAGTACCGCTTACAAGAAACTCGGCTTACTTACAGCCCATTCGTATATACACGCTTTTTATGCTTGTCTATAGTCCGCTATTTGAATGACAAACCAAGAAGCTACCGTGGAACGACTCCTTATCTCGTCTGTATGTACACTAGCAATTACGTATTTACGGGCACGGCTATGCTCGAAAATGTCACTACAGTAATCAAATTTCGAAAGGACAGAATTTCTCATGCGTGTTACGAGAGGTGTTACGGATATGCTAGGGATGCGTAAGCGTTAAATGAAACCCATACCCGACGCAAGCAGGAAGAGGATACCCCCGAGCTAACGAGTAGCAGAAAAAAAATATCAACGTGCGAGAGTATCACGGTCCACTACAATATTCACGCCGGCTCGTCGTAAAGCCCAGTCCGACACACTCGATTCATGCCCGGACATTATCCTGGAGCGTCCTACGCTCATCTACAAGTCCCCGTTCTTAATCAGCATGCCGACCGGAAATGTTCCAATTAATAATATTAATAATGCATGAAACGACGTACCCAGTGCCTTCATGAAATCATCGAAGTTTTCGCTGCTCTGCAGCTTGTACCTCTTGCCAAGGAAGTCTTCGGCCGGCATGTCGATCGATGCGGAAATACGCCCTGAACACGTGAGATTGGAACGAATCGGAGCCGGGGATGTGGGCCGACGGATGATGCCTGTTTGTCCTGTTCAGCCGATTTGCCGGTAGGATAGGCGGCGAAGGAGTGCCGAGGATACGAAACCGTTTGCACGAGATCGCACTGAACTCTGACTCTCTCGCGCGCTCTCTCTGCTCTCTTTTCCCTTTCTTCCCATCCCTCGCTCTCTGTCTCTCCTCTCCTCTCCCGCTTCTGCCACCCCTCCAGTCTCTCTAGTTTCCTCCCACCCCTTCCTACTTCCTCGGGACTCCCTTGCCGCTGACCCCCTCGGTCTCGCTCGCTCTACGAATCTATTCTGTTCACCGCTCTCGCTCGCACTCTCACCTTTTCGCCTGCAAGTTTCCCCCTCCCCAAATCATTGCAGCTGCTGCGCGGGGAGCGCACGGGTCAGTCCACGCCACCATCGCTATTGCGCTGTCTTCCTCTGTCATTCCTCTCTCTTTCTCTCTCTCTCTCTCTCTCTCTCTCTCTCTCTCTCTCTCTCTCTCTCTCTCTGTCACCTCCTCTCTCTATCACTCCCCCTCTTTCTCTCTCTCTCTCTTCCTCTCCTTTTTTCTTCCATACATTTTTGATCCCCCATCCCATCATCGCCCTTTTCGTCGTCTGCAATGCTCGCTGATTCTCTTTCCATTACGCCGCCTCTTTTTCCCTCTTTCCTCGCCGCCTCCTCACCCCTCTCGCCCCCGAACAATTGTCGACCCTTCATTGAGCGAGTAAGGACCGCACGGTGGAGTGAAGAATATCCGGCGGAGCGTTAATGCCGATAAGTGCTCCGAATGACAGCGTAAGACGGGCCTGATGTCTTACGGGCGGCAATACGTCCCTGATCGGCCGAAGCCCGGTCACATTTTTAGTCTTTCCGCCAGAGAGACGTATTTTTTTTTTCCTACGAATGTATTTTTAGTTGTCCTCGCTAACGGACGTGTTCGCGCACCCCTCCGCGAAAGAAAATCGCGTCGCGTGCGTCCGACTTCCGACGTCCGCGCACGAACATTTCGATTTTTCTGTCATGTAGTTTTGTAACGCACGCTTAAATAGCGACACTGCACCGATGACGATCGCAGATATCTCGGCGATGTGTAATGTGTTGATTTCAATTACGTAGCCAATCCGTAATCTAATGACGCAGTAATGCGATGGGTTTTTTTCCGGGAGTCAACTTATCGTGTTTCTTTTTCTTCCGAGTTTATCCCCGTCAGTAACTATGTATGCAACGAAGATGGGTTCTCATTATGTATTAACATTGAAAGTAAGGCCAGCCACTGCAATTAAGCGATCTTACGATGATAACGTAATCAACTAATATCTGTAATGAATCTACGAATAGCGGCTGCATGAACTTTGACGTTTAGACATTCTTGAATTGTTAAGTTTGGACCGTAGAAGATTGTACGTTGAACGACCGCCTTCGCCCTACCACGATGCGCGGGCAACCTTTGTCAGGCCATACGAATCCTCCTTCGTCATTGGTCGGCGGAATCCTGCGCGCGACACCACAAGCAATCGCGGCAATCCTTGAGTCAACCACACTTAATTTTTTATGACGTGACTGTGTTTGCTTTTTAACGCCGATTGTAAACCAAACTGCCATTCGAATCTGAGTTCATTGATTGTCAGTCTCCTGACATAACTAATCTAATTTTATCTGTCCGAACAAACCTGTGATGAGATAGTGCTTTTTTGTCATTCTTCTAACAGAATTGCATTTATCTCGCGGAAAATAAAATACGAATTAACAATTGCTCCTCAATGAACGCAATGTCAAACGTAGTCCGCTAATCCTCAATTTCTATATCCGGCTCATTAGTTATTTCTGCGTCCCGCCTCGTCGACTCCCATCGAATCCCGCCAGAGTTATCACCTTACGCACAGGTGGAAAATGAGGTACATACATAAGCGTAACCGGTTAATCGCCGCACGTAAGCTTCAAAGAGTCAGTCTCCCACCAGCCGGGCATCGAATATCAAAGTACCGAGAGGTGAGACCATGCGAAAAAGACCGGTGACGGCATCGCCTACACTTATTTTATTCATCGGGTCGGGCCACGAGCAGGTCGCAAATATTGACTTGCCAATGGACAACATTGTCGGCGAATGTTAATCAAGCGCCTAATCATATGTCGCCACATTCGACCACCTCGATTTCCTTCTGCCCGTAGATCCTACGAGCGGCGTGCAGAGAGACCGGCAGCCTTCGCCGGGCAGAGCAAACATCGGCGTGGCGACGTCTTCGTCGCGGCGTCGACTTCCAGCGCGGCGGGATGAGGGGGCCAGCGTCTTATATTCGGTGCCGAGCGGCGTCGATTCCGTCGCGGTTGCCAAACTACACGCGGTCGATAGCGACACGGTGGAAACGCTACGACGTGGCCGCGGCAGGCCGGCAAACGAGCCTGCCGGCCTCCACGTAGCAACACGCCAGTTACGGCTCGCGCCGCAGGTGAAGCTCTGGCAACGCCGCGACGGCGCGAATTCCGCAGCGGCGGTTCTATCGATCGCGCATTGCGGATTTTTCATACTTCATGAGACGATGGAAGAAGATGCTATCGATGGCTGACATATCCTTCTGCGTTTTGTACATCGAGCGAGTACAGTCGCCGAAATTGGGGAGTCCGACTAGAACATATGTTTCGTCTGCTGGCTGGTAGTTGGAGATCGGGTCCTCCTGGCCCTCTTCCGAGCAGACTCGTGCCGCAAGTTCGGCGAGCCGAGCGATTGAGAGAGAGAAAAAAAAAGAGAGAGAGAGAGAGAGAGAGAGAGAGAGAGAGAGAGAGAGAGACGGCGGTAAAGGGAGTGGGGCGGAGAAAGAGACGCGGCAGTGTGCCGATAGCGCTGCCGAGGCGGTCGAAATAAAATTTTCGAGCCGGTCGGGGCCGGATGCGAGCAAAGTTCAGGTGCGCGCCGCGTACCGCGTTCCCCTCCCTGTTGCCTCGTCGCATCGAAATTGCGTGTTGCCCGGCCGAGCCGTTCGTTTGTTTGCCTGGGCGACGGCACCTGGCAACATTTTAACTGCACAGTGGCGCGCGGCGCTTCAGATCTCCGGCATGATCCGGCGCAATGATGAACAAGGCACGCGGTCGATATACCTGCATCGGGCCCGTGCATCGGATATGCGACGAGGTTGCACGTCCTGTCGGTGCTTACCACCTACAGGCACGCCTGCCGTTTACATGCCGTCCACGAGCCGGCCACGGAGGCTCGACCGACGGGGGCCCGTCTTTTACGGTCCTCGGCGGCGACGGCGACGGCGGCAAGCGGCAAGCGGCAGTGACGGCGGCGGCGACGGCGGCGGCGACGGCGGCGGAGAGATCTGGCAACGTCGCCCCGGTGCGGCGACGGCATAGATTCCGCTCCGCAACCGCAACCGCACGTCTGCCGTGCGCCGTGATGCCGAGAGCCAAAGCTGCCGTGCAACGGTTTCTCCGCAGTGACGCGCAAGCCGCTGCCGGACGATGTAGTATGTTACTTACGGACCGCCTGCGTTATACGTTCCGCCACCGACCGATACCTCGACCCGTTCGAGCCTCGTTCTCGCCTTGTTCTCGCCTCGTTCGAGCCTCACGGTCCTACCATTAGAATTCGTCGACGACCTTCGATAATCATTGACCCACGTGCTTAGAACGACAGTGCGCGCTCTCTATCCGGTCCTAGCCGATAACCGATTTTTCTCATTGTTCTTACCATTATCGTTCGTCGTCGATACCGCCTCCGCGATACGCGAACGAAAAACGGCCGAGGCATGCTGGCGCCGCTTCAACTCCGAAGTACGCTCCGCCTAAGAGCGATTCCGTGGGATCGTTTGCTATGAATATTGTTGCGCGGATAATTAGGTTATTTACTCGTGAACTCCCGCATTGTGAGGGGGAAGGAGGAGAAGAAGATAGGAGAGAGATCTGCGGAGAAAGGGAGAGCGGGTGGGAGAGGGAGAGAGAGGCAGGACGGAAGAGAGAAAGTGAATGAGAGTGTGAGCAAGAGAAAGAGAAGGACAAAGAGAGTTTTGGCGCCTGCGTATGTAAATGGCCGAAGCGCAGACAGAGAGCATGAGTACACGAAAAATAGAGAGAGAATTCGGCGGATCGACCGAGATGTTTGACACCGAAAAGTTCATCGAGGAGATTGCGAAAAGGCCGGCGATTTATGACATGAATCGCACGGAGTACAATGACCGTAATGCCAAGATGACCGCGTGGGACGAGGTGTGCCAGGTGATGGTGCCGAATTGGGCGCTCTTGACGGACGAGGAAAGAAACGTGCAAGGTATACACACAGTCCCGCGCGATCAATCGATCTGGATTCGTCCGCTTACTTCGAGGTCGACCGCAACTCGGGGAAGCATGCTTCCGTTCCGACACATTGCTGCTTCAATTGATTATATGCGGTTTACTCTTGCTACTTTTTGTCTTCAACACGATGAACAGCACGTGCTCTCCGCATGGCTGATTTTTATCCTTTTATTTGGTGGCTTTCCGTACAAACTATGATTTATCCCCGCATGTCTGCCATTGTAACTTCGGTAATATGCTGCCCGCTGGTATAACGACGATATCATTACATTTTTCTTGGCGCCTTTTGCCTTTTTTATTGAAATTCATCTTGGTCAGTTTTAATGTTTATCTGTGTTTACATAATTAATAATATTAACATGCGATAAATCATTGTTTCGCATAATAAACATTATGGCCGTATTGGTCATGTCCGCATTATTTATAGAACGTGAAATGTAAATCGAATATTAACGATAATACGTTAAACCATGAAACATTTATTTCAGAGAAAAATCTGCGGGGGAAATGGAGGAACATACGAGATTATTTTATGAAAGAGCTGAAACTACAAAAGATGCAAAAGACGGGAACCAGTGGACGGAAGCGGAAGAAGTACATGTACTTCGATCAACTTCTCTTCCTCATGCCCACTGTTCTAAATAAACGGTTCGAACACAATGTAACAACAATGACCACTTAAAGAAAGTCTACAATGGGGGTTACGTAACGCGCGCGTCATTACGAAGTGCAGTGTGAATTTTAACTGGGGTAGAAAAGTCAATTATTGACGTAGGGTTAATGAAACACACGAATCAATTAGTAACGCGCGTCCTTCCATAGCTCATTGTAGATTTATATCGAGTCAAAGCCGATGCAGCGAAAATTGAACCGAGCGCGATTCTAACCTTCGACAATGCTCGTTTGACCGGCGTGCCGCTGGCATGAGAGGGCCTATAACGCGTCCTGTAGCCGCGCTATGTTTCGCAGATCGGGCACGGGGGTTGTAAATCAGTGCAAATCCGAGGAGAGCGAGGGCGAGGTCGACAATCCCGTAATCGAGGAGTACGATGTGCCGTTGGAGCAGGGCGCCCCGACCATCACCACCGCCAGGGACTATCTGCAGGCCGGCGCCTCGTTCAAAATGTACCCCCGTTATCCGAAGCAGCTATGCTCGACGCCGTCCACCTCCTTCGACAACGAGATTTACGACATCCTACCGTCGCAGGGCAGTCAGCGGATGACCATCGTCGACGAGGACTATGACAAAATGTTTCTCCTCTCGCTGCTGCCGATCATGCGGCAGGTGCCCGAGGAGAAGAAGCTCGACGTCAGGATACAGATACAACAAGTATTGGCCCTGGCCCTCCGACTGCCGGACAACATGTAATCGTTCCCCTCAAAGTTATTGTGAGTGAGAGCGCAGAAAAATTGACGCTCGCCGGTGCGGGACTCAAACCCCAACACGTAACCTTTGGATCCTCAGGCGGACACCGTACACACTAGGGCGCTCTAAATAGTTAGGACAAAAGTTGTGTGATGGCTAAGGGCCCTGTGCTCCTTATGCCGTCTTTCGCCTTTCCGATACCTTCCCGTAGTTCTTTTACTAGGAGACTCCGACCCCCACTTCACCCCCCCCCCCCCCCCCCCCCCCGTCGGCAGACCTCCTTACACGAGCATCGCAGAATTAACCGTGGCAGACTGTTGCGTGTCACGCGAGCCATTGGCGAATAAGTCGCCAAGGTCACCGTGAATCGATGTACGATCCGTAAGATCGTTCGGAACCACGGTGGGACTTGAATTTCATCCACCTTCGAATCCTTCGTATTCGAGTCCTCGTGAATGTCGATACCTCTTGTCTGAAGTCCTCATTTTTTTTCGCATCGTCGCCAGTGCCACCCCACCCGTCTCTTCGTGTCCGAGGACTCGGCGGCTAAGTTCTCACGGACGTGAGGGACTCGGGTCTCACATTAATAGCCGCGACGTGAGAGAATGCGATGGATTATTTTCTAGACGAATGTCTGTGCGGTTATTTGCCAGATCGTGCAATTATATGACGCAACCACGTACTTTGCCGGCCGACGGTAGAATGCGATTAATCGTCCGGAAGTACCCGGTTGCATTTTAACGACTAGTCGACACCTTAGACTTACGTGTATACTTTTCTAATCACAGTTTTCGTCGCGTCATTAGCAGCGCTCGTCGTTCGCTGAGCTAGATCCCGCGACGTTTATTAGATAGACAGTGAACACGTTGAGATCACAACTTTCCGTGACAGACAGGTAACGTCTCAATGGCGAGACGACAGTTTTATTACAGACTGAAGAAATTATGAAATTGAAACGTCTGAAATACTGATTTATTAACGTAGCCATTCGTTAATTTTTGATTGATTACGGTGGCTATCTTAACAATGTTGAAAACAACTGTACATATGATACATTCAGGGCAGAAGAGAAATGTTGAGATATAAGCATACTATAGATGTATGTAGCTATTTTCGAAATATAAGCAGAAATGTGATTTTTTACCAGAGAAAACATGTGTTGCAATGCCATGATTATCTTAGTTTTTTGTGTACTTATTACTTAGTTCTATATAATCAACCGCTGTGAAACAGACATTACAGACGGTACATACAAACATAGATTACGTTAATCGCGATTATGACATTGCTCAGCAGTCTTATCACTACTTCGATATCTTTAGCGTCATTGATTTAAATTAAATAGATTACGGACAGAAAAGTATGGCATCGAAGCAATAATTGAATACCTCCTCTCGGTCTGTCGGTAATTTGGGGGTTTCAAGGAGAAAGTGACCGCGGACAAATTATTAAGTGAGTCTCACAGGTTTTATGGTGGTAGAGTCCTGAGCATGCGTGTTTTCACAATGGAGTCTGTCTGGAAATTCAACACCGTGGATAAAATATTTTTCTGTTCCCATTGCGGTTTGCAAACGATACACTTTCCTTTTAAGCATTTGCGGCGGTTGATTAATAGAATAACACCAAAATGGGGCAGTGTTCGGTTTGTTAACGGTCCCACAATTCCCTTATCCTGACTTAGACCATGTTACCGACAAGCAGTGAGACCAAGATGGCAGCGACGTCGTGGAATTAACCGTACGCGCTTGGCAGTCATTTATTTTCATTTAACGCAGTTGCGCAGATACGAACGCAAAAATAGACACTTTCCTCCTAGTTATTTAATCCAAAGTATTGTTGCTGTTTCCCACTTTCAGTAACAGGTCCAGAGATTAGTTTTCAACAAACAAAATGGCGCGGTTATAATTGAATTTTGTTTTATTCTAGAAAGAATATTCATAAAATACGTAACGTGTTAAGAATAGTAGTCGCGTAGCAGAAAAGTTGTACCATTCAGTACATTTATAGTCGTTACAAAAATCACATCGTTGATACGTTCTTTAACAGGGGGCACCACTTCTCCCGTATCGTTCGAAATGGCGACGTCAAAGATGATAACGTCAATCCCTTCAGAAATTAGTCATAGTGTAACCCCGCTAAGCTATCATAATTCTAGAAATTTAGTCACCGGACATTAATTGCATTATACAGCTGGCCGTCATTAATGCAACTCAACGTTTCCGACCGCCAGCTATTGACAAAGTTTGAAATATCAACGTACCGTTACTTGTACTGTCCATTATGTCCCGCGGTACGGCTCATAATTGCGGTAAAATGTGTATTCATCAAAACGTGATCATAATTCGATATAGGTCTTGCAAATTACCGCTATTGCGTGCGTAGTTCATGTCCAGGATACGCGTCACAGCTAATTATCATCGCGGAATGATTCTATACATAATTCTACGGGCGACAACCGCCGCAGACTAGAAAAATGACCTGAGTACTCTAACACCGAATACGCATCCTTTCGCCCATTGATGGCAAGGGTCAATGTAGGGAAAAAAAAGACTCCGTACCTTCGACATGAGATATTGACTTGACCTTTTCACGCGCGAACGAGGGTTGAAGAACGTACGGTAAATGCGGAACGGCACTCACGATTTTAGGCAAGGGACGAGCGAGGCGAAAGGAAACTCAATCTGTCTACCGTTCGCGGTATTACTTGTACAAAGTACAGGGCAGATTGAATTATCCACCCTTCGCGCCCCGAACTGTATTCCCAGTCCTCTCGCCTTCGACGGAACACGCGCGAACCTGCACGCAAACCTCGGCGTACGCCGTGTACGCCGATCCGATCGGAACAGAATACACGCGTTGAATACTGCGAATGCTCGAATTCGCGATGCATGATTCCTGTAATAGTACGATCCGTTGTATCATCGGACGTATATATATGCCTTTGTTTGTCACCCTCTTCGATTATGCGCAGTATGAGCCCGACACTTCATTCACGGACGCAGTCATGGCACGTCTAATTTATTCGTTACTCTGAACATTGACTCTGAATCATGGCCTCGCATACGACGGCCAGTCGAACTTCGACACGGGCATACTCGACTTTTCACTGCTACACCCTTCATTACGCTATCTGCGCGCTTGGGACTTCATAACAATCTTTATGAAGATTGCGCAACGTCCGCTTCCACGGAAACAGAGGAAATTGATCGGCTCCAATGGATTGCATTGAAAGCGACGAGATACGCACGTGAGGCCAAAAGCCGCTTCGTTTGACGCACTTCCGAAGAACCTCATGCGTTCCTATAAGAATCGTGCCCCGTCTTTTGTGCGCACTCGGCGCGAGACGAAAGGAGGCATTGTTCCTGCCCATCTCGTCCGGCACGTCGGACTTGACCTTCCGCGCGGACACGTTTTCTGGAAGAAGCGGAAAGAAGCGACTGCAACGTTAGTTGCAGTTCTTGTTACAAGAAGCACGTCGGCAAGTGAACAAAGGCCCGTGCCAGGTCCGCAACAATGACCGCGGCAAATTGCGTTTGCGTCACGCACGCGGCCGTAATTTTCGTCGCTCGGCGATAATTATCTCGCGACGATTGGCTTAGAAGCGAACAAAAGAGGCCGCGCGAACCTTCGCCTCCTTCATCCGGTTCGCGAAGGTGCGTCCAGTCGGTTTTGCGCAGTATGCGACTGCCCGATGTCAATGGGTCCCGCGAGTAGGTTGACGCGAAGGGTCTGAATCCGACCTATGCGAGGGCGTCTCTCGTGCAATTAGATTCCGAGGATATCGGAGGCCCTTAACGAGCGCAGCTGCGTACTTAATCAGTCGCCGGAGGAGTCGCGCGCGTCCACGGTCAGTCGGCGGCGACACGACGGGGGGTAAACGTGCAAGGATTGCCAGCAACTAGTGGTGCCGCTCGGAACTCCGGCATCAGAGAGTTCTAACCCTCTTTTCCCTCCCATTCACTCCCTACTTCGTACCGGAGCCTCAACCCGCTTTCCCTTTGCCGCCTACCCGCCCCCGTCAATCCATCTCTCTCTCCTTCCCTTCTGCAGCCCTCTCTCTTTTCTCTCTCTCCTACCCTGCCTCCCCTCGCCCCCTCTCTCTCTCACACGGCGCGTTACTCTCGCGCGCGCGTTCTTCGGCCTCTGGAGCAACTCGCAGCATCCGTTGGACCGCTCCGGACTTCAGTCCACGTCGAGAACGCCGCATCGTCGGGACCCTGAAGACACCGGCAGGTGGCTGACTGACGTTCGCTCGATCCTTCGAACACGATCGCATATCCGCGCCTTACGCCTCTGCCTACGCGCGCCTTTTTTATCCGGCCAAGCTTCAGTACCCCGCATTCCCCCGCACACGTTCAGCCGTCCACGTCGACGTTTCGCTTCCTCGAAGTCTGTCGGCCATCAGGGTGCGAAGTCGAGTCTTCCAGGAAGATTCGACGGGTGAGGATCGAGAACGTCGAGGCTGAGAGTAAAGAGTCTCTTTCGCGTGTCGGACGAATCGAAGGACAGCTTCTTCGGCAGCGTGCCATCTGTCACTTCGCTCTCCTCCGTTCCCCATTCATTCGTTGGCAACGTGAGTCGCGGTGCTCTCGCCGCTGTGAATGTCGCACTGAAGGAATCGAGGGATCTTCGATCGCGCGGAGAGGGAAGCGGCCCGAGAGGAAGGAGTCGATGCTGGATCGTGAGACACGTGCGAGTCGCGATCGTTGAGGGTAGCGGGCCGGCAGGAAGGACGGCCAGTGGCGAGCGAGACAGGGGGCGAGGAAAAAGGAGCGACACGAGGGCACGCGGGGAGACTGAAGAAGAGGGATCTCCCACGAGACTGCCGGGGGTTGTTGCCCAGGGCCGGCGGAGCCGACATCGGGCCCGGATGCTCGCACGGACGAGACACCGGAAGCGCTGTCACGTTGGAAGGGAAAATATTGACGGCCGTCAACAAGTTCCTTACGACATCCCCTTTGGTTAACAAGGTCAAGCTGCTGATGGTGAGTACGCCCCCGTCGCACTGCACGCAATGACAGACGTAGACAGGGTGGCCTTACCCACACACACACACACACACATACAGGACCCCCACCCGGCTTTCTATCAATTACACTCTCGTTCTCTCCGTCGCTCGCTACGTCCTCCCGCTCCCGCGTTCGATGACGGCTTTTGTTGACGATCCCGGTCGTCGTTGGCTGCCTATTTATCGCCGTTCCCCTTTCCCGATGCGCCTGCCTATTAGTTTCTCGAGCGAGACAAGTACGCGCGCCGCGGATCGAGAAAGTTGCCCGCGGCGTCGGACGGTCGTCGGGACGCGCCGAGTCGAGAGTGAACCGTCGAAGTCAGGGTAGGTAGAGAGGCCGGCCTCCGCTCGGGGGAATTATTTTTCTCCCTCATGGGCTAATTGCGCGAGCCTCCATTACGCGCGACACGTGCGGATTATTACCAACGTCGGCCGATAGAATGGTTGTCGCGCGATGCGATGCGTCGTCGTCGTCTCTGTGTTGTGACTCATTTTACTGTATAATAATGCTCGGTATATTTTTTGTTCGTCTTCACCGTTCGAGTCTCGGCTAACGAAACGTGCTGTGGGCGAGATTGGTATAGTAACTTGTCGCGTTATGTCGCGAAGGCTGAACGAGGGCTGTAGCTACCCCAATTGCGACGGCATGAAAATGCCTAACTTCCCGAGAAAGCTGTTCTCTGGATAAAAGGTTCAATTTCGCGTAAGCGATACGACGATGCCGAGAACGCCAGTACGTGAGTTGTCATTACTTTAAATTTGTTTCCGCGTTATAGCCGTTTTTCTGTTGCGGCGTTAAGACGGCCGCTGCATGCATTACGTGCAAGTCCGGTCTACGTGTCTTTGATAATGAGCAAACTTAGAAAAAGCGCGCTCCTACTCATTCCCAGGGATTTTCAAAGGAAAATACGTGTCTTTGTCGCTATGGCCGGACTACGTGACGCTAGGTAACACGTATTATTTGCACCGCTGAACTACGGAATATTTTTCCATCCGCAAATGCGTACGCATATTTGCCGTCTCCCCTGAAAATAGTTTTCGCTTCGCAATCGAAGAGAGTGACATTCGTGCAAACAGAGTATTCTGGAAAAACAACGTATTGCTATTTCGCCCACCGGGACTCGATAATTGTTACAATTATCGTGTTTCACGTTCGTTGGTACTCCATTGTGCCACGTTTATACCCCTTTGCACCGGTACTTATGGGATACTCACATTTCTCCATTTACGTCACCGCGTCCCTCACACTGCTCCTATTTCTTTCCCCCACGCTTTTAAGATTAATCCCGCAATTGTAATTACGCATCGGTACGTCACCGGCATTACGAAAACCTTACAGTATTTCAAAGGGACGAAATATAATACGTAGAGATCTTCTGAGCACCGAGAAGTCACCCGATTCAACAATGAGCTTAACTCCGGATCAGTAAAATTTCGAATGCCGCCATTGTGTCAGCGAGTACCGCTAAGTTGACAACAGAATTGGAAACCGATGTCTACATCGTGGGCACAATGCTTTTCATGGTCGTCGGTGGAGACATTGAACAAAAACATGGCGTTCGCCCCGTTTGTAAACACTCTTGTAGAGAAATAATCGATTCGTAAAAGGCACTCGGCACCGGGACCGGCCTGGCGAGGGATATAGCTTTGCGGAAAGTAACGTGGGGCTTTGGCACTTTGCCGAAAAAATATACTGCCTTCGACGAAAAAGGAAAGGGGAAAAAAAAAAGAAATTGATGCTCCTCCGGAAAGCGAGTGGATTTCATGTTCGTGCGAGCGCGTCAATGGTCCAGATGTTTGAGAGAAAAGAATTGAGCCTTCCTTGCCAGTCCTACGGCAGTCCTCTTCCGTACAAATCTATTCCCGGCTAGGCTCAGTTGAAAAATCGTCCACGGCACCCCGTGAAGGAGTGCTTCGATCAAGATGTTGCACCCGAATTTGTCTCCCGTCTGCTGGGCTGGCTCGCAGGACTCTTGATGCCGGACCTCTGCTCCTAGGTCGCATTCGTTGGCCTTCGGCCGGTCAAATTTCAAGTAAGGCGTCGGAGACTCCGCGGTCGTTCAGAGTACTTGTTACGACATAGTTTGCGAAACAATTCTGCTTAGGATCAAAGAGAGCGGCCGCGGTAGTTGGCACTAAACGTTGTGAACGCATCCTTAGTAGCTGTAGTAGCTGTAGTAGCTGTAATAGCTCTTCGGGTCCGTTTGCGAGGATCGCGGTTCAATTTTCCATTCTGATTTCCTTTGGCCCGGGACAGAAAGATGTAAACTGACCGATGAGATTTCTTGTTAGGGCGACCGCGATCCGTTCACGCCCGCCAGCGTCGACGTTCAAATTGAAATGCGCGCCGGCCGGAAATTGAAGCTCGCGGAAATAATGACTCGAGGTTGGCAGATGGGCTGTCACGCTTACGCGTACTACAGATTTCTTTGACGACCCGTAATTGCCGCGACATCGACGTGTCAGCCGTAATGGGTCGCTCATGGGAAAGGGCAACGATGTTGCATAAAAGGTTGCAATTAATTAGAGGCAAATTGAACGGGAAAGGGATAGGGAAAACTAAACGGGACGGCGTATTTGATATTCGTCGAATATTGTTACGGTCGCATCGGGGAACAGAGGAGCGCTAAGTGAAAAAAGAGGACGATTGCCGTTTCGTTGAAACAATTTTCGATAAATATAATGGCGATTGATTTTTCGATATGGCCACTCGAAGGACGGCGTCGATTCGCCGGCGAGTTTCGACAAGTGTCGTTTAATCGAAGTGCCGTTGCCGGCGTTGAAAAAAGAACGCGTAAAGGCTTGCAAAGTAAAATTACCGACGTAATGTCATTAGCCGAAGCAGCTTCGTTAGAAAATTGAGCATATGCGTATAATTGAGTTTCCCAGACCTTTACGAAACTGCGCGAAATCCAATATTAGGTAACTCTGCTTTAATATCGGATAGTATCAGATAATGGTTAGTCCACGGACTATGATTCAGTAGAATAGCGCGAACGGCGACGTAGAGTACGGGCTCTATCCAACTGCACTCTCAAAATACACAGTAATTTATCACCGATTTGCATACTCGTTCATGTCGGCAGAACGAAAATGATCGTACATCCTCGTAAAGCTCCTCTGTCAGAGCTTCGCACTGTCATCCGCGACGATAGCTTCGACGATTCATGTCAGGTACGCAGGCAAATAGTTGTACCGCCCAAATAGTCACATCTCACCCTCGCTCCGTACCAAAGTTTCACTATTTTCGAGTCTTACACCCCCGCTCCCCAACTGATCGCGTCATAAATTTCCATAAGCGTACTCCCACGCTGATCGCATTGCATCGCGCTCGAAGCGGAGCAGTCCCATAAGTCATCGAGACTATCCTGCGAACCAGCAGAAATTCGTCTGCCATCAGATCGCTGCAGGTCAGGTTTATTGTCCGTCCGCAGTAGTTCGCGAAGTTACGCTGAAAGCCAGACGCGGAAGGCAGGGGTGACCGTAACGTGTCATAATGACGCGAACGTTAGGACAGAATCCGCATTGAGCGTACGTCGCCGCGGCCGGAAGTAGATACATACAGGGGGAGCACGGTCGGCCGATAGGCTCGCCAGCGTTTGATCGATGCTCGTGCTTCCGATTCGAGCCTTCTGGATCGCATTGTACTTTCCGCGGAATCTCATTTTCGACGGATGTGGACATCGGTCGGAGTTTGCGCGCGGCCGGTCGCTCATTCTGCGGAGTACGTACGTACCTTATCGCGCGCGGCGAGGGGTCTGAATTGAACGGGCGAGTCGCGGTGGCCGGACAATTCCGGCGGAGTTCGTTCTCTGGCAGAGCCTGATGACAAACGCGATGATCGAGATAGGCGCGTACGTCGGACGAACGTAACGTTCGGTTCGCCTCCGGTAAGAACGGGCCGTCGGATAAATACCGGAATGGCGGTGCCTCGCCGGCGGGCAGACAATGACACTGCGACACCGCCATTGCGAATCGATGCCTATAATATCAATAGTACATATGCCTTGATAGACGCTCGTTATCTCTCAGGCGGCCATGCCCGGTTCCGCTTTAACGTAGCGTTACAATATCGATTCCCATCGATGTTTGCACTCCGTATTTGCACGCCGCGATACTGGCATTACCGGCGTGTAACGGAGGACAGCGTACGTTTTCGTTCCGCGAAAATGCAATTTGGCTTTCGGTATTTATCGCGACGGCGAGCGCCTCCTGTCCGGTAAATATTTTATGTCCTTCGGATTGCGCTTGGCGAGCGTTCGTTTCTCCGCTCGACGGGAAATGATTTTATGGGACGGTCCATGAGGAATTAAGGTATCCATTTGGCGGCCAGTGCGATTCTTAAGATCGGCCGGATGCGGGGGGTGGTTGGCGAGTTGGTGAAAAATGCGTGAATCCAAAATCGGGTATCGATTTAAAGCCACTCGAGGATTCAGCCGCGCGTTGAAATCCCTGACCGCGTCTCGAGCTAACGCCAATCGGAGGAATTAGAAGAATTCGGCGAGTAGACGAGGATTCAGGATTGGCCGAATTCGGGCGGGCGGACGATGAACGAGGCACTTCGTCAGCGATTATTCCGATATGGGTAATTAACGTCCCACATTCGGTACTCGGGACGTAAAGAGCCCTTCGGCCGATAATAAAATGTAACGTTCTCGCATTAAAATATACATTTGCCGCGGTTGTTAGTCCGTTAAAGTGTTAACGACCCTACGACGAACAATAAAGTTCGCCCGAGGCCACTCTCGCATAATCGCGGCCAATTTCGAATCGCGTACAACTGGCCGGCCGAAGGTAATGCGAAGAATTATTGCGATCGACAAAACGGCCTGTCGCCTCCAATGACCGCGTGATATTTTACTCGTTATATCGTAATGCGCGCGGGCTTTGTCAGCGTTCGCCGCAAATGCGGTAAACTTAAATCAGCGGAAAAATTTATCGAATCTCGTTAAACGGTGCGGTCGCCCGCCGTGATGCGGTTTTCTGTCGCGTGTACATTAAACGAAGCGCTCCGGGGATTTGGGCGTAAAACATTTTTGATAGAGGTCAACAACCTGTCATGTCTGCTCTATCGTCGACGCGGGCAAATAAAGACGCGCATGCAGGTTGGCTGTTGACTGCTATCGTGCAGTGAATTCATCTAGCCACGTGTTGATTGAAATGCGCTCTGCGACTCGCAGCGATCGTGCGTGCGTGCGTGCGTGCGTGCGTCGAGACGCGTGTTAATACGGACCACCCGGGAGTTCCAGATGGACTCCAGCCGTTAATTCTCTGGGAAGCAGCCGATCGTTACTCTTCCACCTTCAGACGCCACGTCTCTCGTAATCCAATCAAAACCCGAGAATCTGCGTATTTTCCTTCGTCGGGTCAGACCGATTTCATCACAATTCACTTAACATTGTTTCACTTTTCCCGCGCACACATATTTTGCGGGGATTCCACTCGTCGGATGGTGAAATTCATTCCATTAGATGTAAATCACTTCCCCCCACCCCCGATTGCCCGAGCGAATTGCTCATTGCCCTCCACATAATAGAAAGAGCCATTGTCGGATGCATTTGAAATACGGAGTGCCCCTGTAATTGGCGGGCACATTTCATGCCGAGCGGGTTCTATATTATGCCCGGCAATAAAGTGGGTCTGCGCGGAGTGTGACTAGTCGGGATTTTGACGTACGATTGAATGATCGTCCTTCGCTAATCTTTAAAGCCAATTTCGGCGACTCGCCGTCAAAGCTCCAGTCGTGTGCGACCGAACTTTAACGTGGCGGAGCCGATAATGAAGATTCCCTATCGATCCTTGGCTCAACTTTGCTCGTTGATCCTCTCCGGACTATGACGGCTCAGTTTTAGGACTGGCTGCATACCGTCCCGAAAAGGGCTATCTGGATTTGACATGTCGCCTTTCTCGACATCTCTGCTCGACTATCAAACCTAACCCGAGCTCTCTGCACGCCCCCTCCCAATCGAACTGGAAGAGCGGGCTTTCCGCGTTGCAATTAAAACGTCCTTCCAGCGATAACCTACATCATTATCCTGTAGTTACCGTCACTGGCGCGCACAACACTTCCTGTTCCGCCAATCGGAACGCGCACGTTTCGCGTGCGAAGATCAACGATCGTTATCGTCGCTGGAAGCGGCAGGCCTGCCATTCGCGAATCGCTCACGGCAGTTTGCCCGTCGACCTTTTTCGCGCATTTTATTACAAAATCGCGCGCGTTTACCGAGCCCCGACAAAGGGACTGGGAACAAACATCGAACGAATCGAATTTCTCTACAACGGTAGCCGGTCGATCCTCTTCCGCGTGCCGGGACGGCCGAGTTAGTGTACAGATTGGAAGTTTCGAACCACTTGTAGAACGTTCCGCTCGTAACTCTTGCGATCCCAAGACGGCTTCCGGCGAAGATGTCGGAGCTTTAAGGGCCCGGAAGATTGCGCGCTCGCACGTGGACACGTAAGTGGATGGCGTGCGAACGAGGCTGGCAACGAGGGCGAGGATGGCCCCGCCATCCTTTCATTTTCGGAATTACACCTTGGACGCGGCACGCGCCGATTCGCGAAACGGGAATGTGATTCATGCGAATCGTGCCGACGACGGTCCTCGCCTTAATGTACTCGGCTCACGAACTCGACGCGTGTATTTTACCCCTTTTTCTCCCGCTAACCGGCCGTACGACGCTCGCCTCCCGGCCTGAAATTGCGAGCTGCCTCTTCTACCCCCTGGCCGTCCTGCCCAAGTTTTGAATCCCCATCTGCTCGTTTCGCGCGGCCTCCGAGAGACCGCTTTAACTGCGCTTCCGCATATAGGGTCTCGAGCAAAAAGCGTGGGCGTAGGAGCTAATTAGGACAGCCCATTCCGGGCGATAGTTTGCCCGAACGCGAAAAGGACCCTCCGCCCACGCTGGGCGGCGGGAAAAAAATTTTACTCGACAGTCTACTATCACCGCGGCCAAGCCCCGAATAGATCGAAAATTACTTTCGATCATCGGTAATGCTCGCCGAAAGTTCCGTGGGTTAATTCTTTTTTTTTTGCTGCGCCGTCGTCAGAGCGTCGAGGCGAGTATTTTCGGCGGCTGATCGCTATTCATGACGGCGCGCTGACGAGGGAACTCGGGTAGAGACGGGGCATCAGTTCGAGGATTTAAAGTTTCGCCGCACAACACATCAAGTTCTATAACTCGTTCGCCGATGTAAGAGGATCTGCGCATCGGGGGCAATGTTTGAACGCGCAAATGGCCCCCACCGCGCCTCCGCGCCCACGATAGGATTGTGCGGTGGGAGCCCTATAAATTCTAGTAAATTTCCCCTTGCAGCTTACCCCCTTATCATTATTACCCGGCATTACAAGTCCCCGGTTACAAGCGTCGCGTGTCCGCGATCGACGGGAATTGCGACGAAATCGAGGCGTGTCATTACACGGCGTACGGAAAATCGTTATCGTCTGCGGGACGTTAACATGAAAATTACCCTCTGCCCGACGCTTTTATCTCGCCAATCAGGCAGTTACATATTTTTTCGAATAGACAAAAATCACTGCTACCGCGACAGAAATCGTAGTAAGGTTTTATTGAGCAACTTGGACAGATAGCTTTTATTGCGGAAATGTAAAAGTTTGTATGGCCGTAATGTCCGACGCACCGTTCTCGATTACGGATTGAGTTGTCGGAACAGAGACGAGAGGAATAAAGAAGTGTAACACGACACCCTGTACGTGGTTAATCGCGATCCGATTAGCGCCCTTTCAATTGCCGTGAGAAATTGAATCAAAGTTTCTCGGAATTGCGAAACTTCCGCGTACGCGAAACATTCTCTGCCGCCTACTTCCGGCACTGTGGAAAAATGGTCTTAAAACCGTTCGACCCGGAATCGTAAACAGAATCGACGGAACTTTAACATATAATTACTGTCCGGGCATAACTTTCGCGGCCGTTCAGCGAAGCTTAAAGTACAACGCACCCTTGCAGTCGCCGGTAGAAGGGATACTTTCCTGCTCGCCTCGTGAAAACTGAACGTACAACGGCCAATGGCACGACGCAATTTCTCCTCCCCCCGTTTAATGACCGCCGCTCAGTGCAGCGCATTACGCATTCCGATCTTATTAGCCGCCGGATTGAACGATAAAAAACCATTTTACTCCAGCAATTACCGCCGAACGCAGCGGCTACAGCTAACGCAACATCTCGATAATCTCTGAAGCTCCCCAGCAATTCTCCGCCCGCAAAGAGGCACACGGACGCATACCGCGTTCCGTTAAGACATCCACAATGCGGAATCCCACCTTCCCTTCCTCATTGCCCAGGATCTATTGATATCGATCATAGATCACCCTCCCCCATCTCGATCCCCACGAATCGTCGAGCATCCGGCACGCCTGCCGAATACGAAAATTTCGAATCGCACTTCACGACCGTCCCGCGGGACTATGGGATTTCTCGGGCTGCACGCCCGGAATTATTAATGCACGTACGTTATGCGCGAGAGACTCGGGGATTTTCCGACTCGCCGGGATCAGCGGCTGACTCTCGGGACTCCCGAGGCCACTTGCAACACGCGCCCCGTCCGGACCGGGAAAGAGATCGTAACGCGCGCTACGTGCGTCCTCCTCGAAGACGTTAGCTGAAGTAGTAGGCGAACGTGCGCCGCGGCGAAATCGGCGCACAATCGTGCAACAGATCCAATGAAAGAGCACGATGTACGAGTCATGATGTATGTCGGTCGGCGGTGCGCACGTACGCGCCGCGGAAAATCTCATTTTCCACGCCGAGGGAATTATTAGGCGGTTCGCGCGAATGGCGAATGGCGAATGGCGAATGGCGAATGGCACAAAAAGGGGGGAAGACGTCGGCGAATGCGGTACAGCTGGCCCGTGAGGTCGGAATTTACGTTGAAAGACGAGTGCTCGCCGAGGATGCTAGACGGGAGGCGAGGCGAGCTGCGCCACGCTCGTAAGTTCGGCGTAAGTACGTTTGCCTTTGATTTAGTCCTTCGTTAAATAGCACGCGCTTTTCTCTGAAGGCAGGCCGGCGACGAGGAACGCACGTTGCCTTCGTTCCCTCCGTGTAATTAACGCGGGAAAAGGAGCGAGGAGCGTACTTACGCACGTTCAGTTCGGCTGGTTTGCGTGCCTCACAAGTTCCGCGAGGCGAATGCAAAATTCGAATCTAGTCAGTTGTCTGTTAACTGGTTTACGCCGAAGTATATTGCTCGGCCTCGCTCCTTCGCCGATAATCCACGGTAGCGAACTGTTTATCGGTCATGGGTGCAGGCGCGTGACCCGAGAATCGATATTTTATTATTAGCGCCATTTTCTAACGATCGGCAGCTCGGCCACGGCTGATTTTGCCGCGTGAGCTGTCGGCTTTCATTTTCTAATATATTTTACGCATCGTTCGTAATGCAATTTCGCCCCGTCGGAAGCTCCATAGCATTGCTCCGGGAAATAAAGAGCGCCCCCTCCTAGAAATCGTTAGCGAAACAATGAATCATTAACTCTA
This sequence comes from Anoplius nigerrimus, assembly GCA_914767735.1. Lineage (NCBI taxonomy): Eukaryota > Metazoa > Arthropoda > Insecta > Hymenoptera > Pompilidae > Anoplius > Anoplius nigerrimus. The sequence goes on from OU612080.1 coordinate 1,079,027, forward strand.
ATAACGTTCTGTTCCCTTATTAAAGCTGCCCAGGGCGGGTTGAAGGTTTTCATGTAAATTTGCCGGCACCGACGGCTCGCGCGGCGCGATACCTATAAGGTGCACTCGCTGAATTCCTGAGAGCGGGGAATGAGACTTTTTACAGTCTCGCATACCGCGTATTAATGCACATCTTTCGCGAAATACATTGCGCGAACTGTCCGCGCTCGTTCGCGGGACGTATTTAAATCAGCTGCGTTACAAGTGTTGTACGGTCTGCGATGTCGCTGCCGGGCTTTTATCCGAAACGTCCCGTGACAGGTACACTTCCAGCCACGTTCATTATCTTAACTTTTCCGACGTTACGTCGCCAGACGTGATCGCGAAGCTGCGGCGGAAGCGAGACTCGAAAGATGAACGATGTCCGAGTCTGTTTCGTAATAAGGGTGGGCAGGCAAAGAGAGCAAAACTGAAAGAATCTCGCACTAAGGATACCTGTCTATATTGGCGAAGAAGTGCTTCCGCTGGCTGGTCGGCTAGCGTTTCGTGGGATGCGACGGAAAACATGCAGAAAATTGGAAAATCGCGGAAGGGAATTGAGAATTCTTTTGCCCGACAATGCGGAAGTACCGCAGGCGTATTACAGACAGAAAGCATAATCTCAACGACTTTATCGAATCTCCTTTACCCCCTTCCTCTTCGTTCCTTATCGCACGCGACGCTTCCCTTTTACCTGGCGGAAGTTTCAGCGGCTACCGTTGCGAAACGTATGAAATTTTTTTTATGAATTCTCAAGGTACCGGATTCTGGGAAGACTGCGTTTCGGTGCGTAGTATTTTCTCGCGATGAGGTAGAAGCTCGACGACGTGGAAGAGACCTCCTGGCGTAAGGCGCCCGCTTCAAACAACGAAATTCAACCCCGCGGGCAAACACGAATAAATTAACGAAAAACCAGGATGAACAGTGGAATGTTATTCCGCGTCATGATCGTCGGGGGAAATCTGTGTGCCGTGAGGACGGAGTTAGATTGTAACAAGCGAGGTTGCATCCTACGGCGATATACAACCCGCTCATCAGTACCTTAAATTGTTGCACTGGTTACATTAAACATTCGACTTGCCGGAAGTTTTTGATCGGCGCGAGCGAAAATGATGAGGATCAACCGAATCGTTCTTTACGAAGGCAAATGCATTATCATGTCTGTAGTAGAATTTGCATACCCGCCGTTCACTTTTCACAAGAGCGGAAGCTGTTTGCCAGAGCGTGGGCTTCGTTATTGTAAGAAGCTCTCGGAAAACGAAAAGGCATGTCTCCTAGGACCAGGGCGAAACTCATCACAATACATGAATTGACATGAGCACGGGAACAGGTATATTTTCGTGGCGCAGAATCGCGTATGGCAGCCTTAGGTATTTGCTGTATAAAATTTCGACTTTCCGTAATAAGGGTACAATATGTTTCCGCGCAATTTATTGAATTTTTAATACGGCCCGGCAAGGTTAATGCATTATGGAATAATGTCCACTACGATTATGTGGAATTATCACTCCGATCATTGTTCGTGCAGTAGTTTAATTAGGTCGACTTGTCCTATACATACTTTACCGAATTATAATATGTAAAATTGATGGAGCTGGTTACGGCACATTTTCCCTTCGCGATTTAATGCCCCGTCGATTGCACCAAATTTCGCGAATAAAAGGTCAAACAGTCACGGAAGAACCGTCGATTATTTTCGATTCATTGTTCGCGAACACTTTAGCGTAACTCCGTTAAATGAATTCACTTAGCGGTTAGTTCGAGGATCTACCGACTTCCGTTTTTCTATTTGCAAATGCGCCTCTCAAGTGGAATTAAGACCAACGTTTGGCACCCTCGAAAAGTACTTGGCTCGTAAAACAGAGTTCAAGCGTCGAATTTTGCTACGCTTTCGCGTCGCGACGTCAGTTTTATTCGTGAAATTCGCGTTAAATACGTAAATAAATGTCCAGTCAACAGGGAGTTATTAATGTTCGCAAACAGTTATTCCTGTCAGTAAGCTAATTTCAAGAATTTCGATTGCATATTTCTTTCCACGTACTGCCGTCAAACGACACCGCATTATATACGTACATAATCCGTATATCGCCTATCTGGCCCGATGATTGTTGCGGTCGGTGAATTTATAGGGGGCAGTATATATCACGAGATTAAATACGACTTTCCGATAGGGATGCCGGTGGCTGGGGCCTAAAGCGATATCCAAAGAGAATGCATGACGCGGTCCACGAGAGTGCTGCACGGGCATAAATCCTCGGCAGACGTCCGTAGAATGTCAACGAATGGCAGCGCAGGGGTCGGAAAGAAAATTTTCCCCTGAAATCAGTAGAATACATTGCCGTTAACAGGCTTGGCCCCACGTCGTCTTTCTGCGAGCCATCGATCTCCCATTCATTCTTTACTCAGCGCAATGGCACTCGATTCTCTTAATGATCCTCAGGCATTCTCCGACTAAATAACGAGCACGTAGTAGGTTTCGAATCGTTGGGAGGAATTTCGAATGGGAAAGTCGGACGAAATAAGAAAGGGCGCACGCGAATAAGATAATTTAAAGTTTATGTTTTCACTGAAAATTTAAGGCAACAGGCATTATACGCATACGCACGACTCGCAAAATGTCGATTTTTACCATTTTTGACCATTTTTTCCACTTTTTTTTTTACCATATCTCGAAAAATATTGCACTTTGAAGGCTTCGGTTCCGATTTTTGTGACCCCCTTTTGATCCTCTATCAACATCCAAAGCCACAAATTGATCTGAATACTTTCATTTTTTAGCGAATTTTATTTAGCGTATGTCCGCTACATAACTGTAGAAGTCAGTCCTAACAATTTAATCATTACATTTCATGCGCGAATGAGAAACCAGACAGTATATTCTATCCTTTCCCATCCTCCACGGTCGGGGTACAAAGAAAAAAGTTCACACAAATGCTGCTATTTTTATAGACTACCAAATGGCTCCTTTAGAATTTCAATTCGATTTAGGGGCACTTCTGACCATTTTATTCGGCTTTGCAGTTTTGAACGTCTGCCGCGTCGTGTACGTACACGAAGGGTACATATATGGTCCGATATCGGTGGAGCGACATTCACTGTACACGTTCTTCCGCGCACGGCGTCCACTCGATACGTACAGCTACAACTACGGGTGTCCACACAGAATGGAGCCTGATTGTTACTAGGGTATTACGTTCAACCGCACACCGCGGTTCATTACAGTCGTTGCCGCACGTAATCCCGACGTTCTGCCGAGAATAGCCAAAGGACGGTAACTTGGAACTTCCGTGATTGTTTATCGCCTGCATCCTCTCGCGACGCGACCGATGACGGATGTATTCCAACTTCTCCTTGAATTACATTACGAGTTACACCGTCACGCGCGCGATGCTTTTTCAATGGGAGACGGTAGAAAATAGCGTGAGCTTACACGAATTCTCCAAGTCATACGATGATAGATGACATGGGATGAACAAGGAGTGTAAGTGTAATTAGTATATATGATCCAAGGCTCAGACGGACGTTATCCGGTTCCACGAAATGTACTGTGATATCCTTGTCTGACGCGCTGATGCTTGATACAACACGAATATTCGGATGCGTAAGCTTGCGGAAGATTATGGTCGGCGTTGTAATCGTTTTCATTATCTGACGTCCCGTGTTCAAAACTTGGTTTGAGAGTAAAAAGCTGTAAGATGAAATAATACAGGGTTGAGTCAGAGGATTTACTTATCCTCTTCGCATGACGCGTGATAAAATAATTATAACCACAGCTCGTCTCATGCGGTTACGAAGAAATGAGCGGGAAATTTTCACGAACATCTCGCTTAGCAGGAAGCTAGGCGGCCTTCCCGACGGATTTCTGGAGGTCGAAAAAGTACCGAGCGTAACGGAATGTCCGAGATTGATGTCAGCAAACGTGCAAGACGACACGTCCCGGCCAAGTTACGAATCTGGAACGCACTATCCGTAATAGGGATATCCTGAAGAGTGGATTATATTACGCGCTTTGTCAACGGAACGCGATTAACGTCATTTGCCTTTGCCTCGCTCAGTTAACGATTGGAAGGCGGCTTCTCCTATGACATTACAGCTTTCATGACTCAGACACGTTTCGACGTACGTTTCGTTCTCGTTTTCGCCGAAGACCGTGACGCGTTAATGCGAAGATGGGAAAACGTGTTCGTCAGAAATTCGCGGACATGTCAGACGAGCTCGAATCATACCGGACGAACGGACGTTCCGAAATTGGAACGTTCGCGTAGGCGGAAACACGTACGTACTGTTTTCGTATTGACACAGTTCGTCGAGAAATACGCGGAAGTACGAGCAGTAGATTAAAGTTTCGTTCGTCGCGAGCAGAAAAATTCCACCTGGCAAACTTTCATGAGCATCCTTGTAGACGTTAGTCTCAGCGACGATAAGTTGACAAATACAAAATTCTTGTCAACAGCGCAGCGAATCCGATGGCTCTAAATATTTTCTGCCGTTTCATTTTGCTAGTATATCATTGTCTGGTCGCTGGTAGCGCAGAAACTGATGTCAGATTGCATACGATGTCCTCCGGCACAATTGATTAATCTGTCGATACGGTTCATTAAAGGCAGCCATTAAATTAACTCGCTAGCGTCGTGTAACGAGAGACGGGCACCTTAACAAGCGAACGGTGTACTCGCAATTACAGCTGATTCCGCTGTTGCCGTCAATTATAACGTGAAGTAATAGACTCTGCGACACGGTTATTTTAATTGACAAAGGCGAGCGGCGCATATTGGCATAGATTTCCGTCGGACGCATTGCGGAAAATGTCTTTTATTAGACGCATCGCGACAATGGCACTGACTGACGTAAAATAGGAGGACAAAGCGAAGGGCGGGAAGAGAAAAAACGATCGCAAAACTCAACCGAACGGGTTATAGCCGAGATTATAACTGAGATTACGCCCCGAGATTATATCCGACCCGCTAATAACCGGGACGAGCGATTCTCGGTAAGAAACGGGGACGGTTCGTTTGCTTTATCGTTAACTCGCGCCTCTTAAGCGAAGAACTCCCTGCGAATCTTTCCGATACTCACGACTGCGAGCACGATGAATTGGCTGCCGCCCCGGGCGTCCACGCAAATATTTGCCCCCGACTTTCTACCGACAAAGCGGCAGCCGCCGCCTCCTCCCCTTTCTTCCCCCCGACGATTCTCTTATTAAAAGATAACGACTCGATAAAAAACGCGATTATAATAACGTCGCCGAGGGTGGCGAAAAATCGTCGAACCATACCGTATAGACGGTTCGAGTGTTTTCTTTCGATCGACCTCTTTTACCTCTCCTGTCTTTGCTTTCGACCTCCTCCCCCTTCTCCTGCCACTTCACAGGGGTGCGAAATGTACAGTGCAATCGTGAAAGATAAACTCTCTCAGCCATTGACGAGAACGAATCGTTCGACTCCGCTCTCTCAGTCGAGAAGAGACTCTCGTGTCTCTTCGATTGCCAAGATTTCGACCGGCGCGGCGGCGCGTTAATATTTTCAGCCCCAAAGTTTCGCGACCAACCCCCCGGCGCCGGGAAGGCTTCGCTCGAAGCGGAGGAAAATTGCGCGGCGATAATTCCGGAGCCTTTATTGCGCCTACGCAAATATAATCTGCCCGGAGCTCTGATATCGGCCCCGAATTCCTGATATCGGCCGCCGAACTTTGCGCGCCAGTATTTTTCAATAAATTAAGCATTCTGGCCCCACCTCGTTTGCTAATTAGTTCCCAGTGGGCTCTCACGGGCCGATTATAATTTTCGCCGAATGACTCGAGCCGAACGATGCTTGACCGATGATTTTGGTGGCAATAGCTTGGCCGAGGAGCGGGGGTGCTGAACGTTTTCATAGCGAAGTACGTCGTGGGGGATGATTTGCCGGGACGAATTTCCAATTCGGTATCGTCGGTGGCCATCGCGGGTTGCCATACGTAGGATGATATCGGCGGTAAACAGGCGGTCAGCCGCAGCACTAACGAGTTCACCCTCAGCGCGTTCGTCACCCTTTCCATTAGCGGTATTAATCGGTTAATTCTCCGTAATTCCCTGCATCTACAATTGTCATTCGGCTAATTCCGGCTGATCCGACGTCTCGCCCGTTCGTTCGTTCGGTTGCCCGGGGTGACGCGGTTTTAGTTCTTTGGGTCAGGTTTGACTCACCGCCGCTTTTAACGTGGCCCTCGATTCGAAAATAGGGGGAGGAGATTTGTTTCTGTTATCGCGGACGCACATTAGGGGGCAGAGAATAATTTTGGCTAAAAGTTGAAAGGGATTTTATACCGGGATTTTTGGTAGGCGCACCGTGACGTATCTTTTTCAAGTTATTTGACATTTTTTCCGCTCTGTACCGCGAAAATCCTTTCAACCGAACTATTGGACTGTATATTATAATAGAGAGGTAAAAAAGCGCGCATATAAATCGCCGAACCGAACTGTCCGAAGTGCGCTAGTTCCGGAGTTACGGGCAGAAATAAATAAAAAGAGACACAGCTAACCTTTCACCATCTGACCAAAACTCTATCTCCACCGTTCCCCTACAAACGACCGAACCAAAATAAACGTCATCAAACGATGTAATCCCTGTCGGGGAAATCGAAATGTTGAAATGGCCGCAAGACGATACGGAGTCAGAGCGCGGCGCAGGTTCGGAATCGAAGACAGGCGAAGGCATGCAGAAAACGTTTTCCATCCCGTTTGATACTTTCGCCACGGAAGTCGAGCTTCGATTTCGCCCGATATGTCCCGCGGTCTCTTCACTTTCGTCCCATCGCTCGCCGAGACCGCCGACCGGATCGAAGCCTAGGGGTAAATGAGGCGCAAATTCCAGTTATAAAAAGCATCCTCCCCGAGGGGGTGAAGGTCTCCGCGGCAAAAGAAAGAGAGATCGACGCCGAAAGGGTGCTTCAGATCCAGTGTAACGTAGGCAGTGTCTTATCGGAGCATCTCGGCGAGAGTGCGCCCTCGAATTCTGCGGAAAGATTTCAGGGCTATCGTCGGGCCGGGCTTGCGCCCACTGCCGAGTAAAGTCAGTCGAGCGAAAGGCAGTGCTTGACTTCCGGATCGACGGGGAAGTCGAACGCTACCTCTCGTTCCTCTCCGTCGTCGCGGTCGTGATCGTCGTTCGCGAGTTGTGCCGGGTACCGAAATCCAATCAGGATAGACGTTAACGAAGGTAGAATCGTTAACAAATGTCGGCGCCGGGTATGAGGGCTAATTCGGTTAGCCTCGAACTGCGGGAGTCGGGTCGTGGGTAGGAGCTAGGTTCATCGACGTCGTCGTTTCCTCGTTGAAATTTAAACGGGGCGCGCGCGTGCACGCTGCTGCCGCGAAGATAATTTCGCCGGCAGTGTCGCGCCTGCCAAGATAATTCCCCTGCCGCGATCGACTTTCCCGACGCGCGAAAGCGAAAGCGACCCCGATATTAATCAGAACGTGTACAGCCTGGGTTAGGTGTGCTCGGCTCGGCGGCCGACAGAGACCGAGCGCCGCCGTCATTCAAGCCGGGGTGAGTGTTTCCCTACCGATGACGCGTCTGTTGCGGATAGCTGTGCCTCGCCGAAATTGGGAAAAGGCACGGGGTTAGCGAGTCGCAGTGTCGCGAGACCGCGTCACATCCGGTTTAATCGGACGCCTTTTGAGCGTCCTCGCCGAAAGCCGAAGCGTATCACGAATAATTGTCCTATGCTCGTTACGCGAGCTCGCACGATTGTACTTTGTGCATGCCTTTGACTGACTGTCAGCGTTCGTGGGATGCAACCGACTTAACGCTATCTGCCGGTTGCACGTTGCATTGTCGTGAAGCGAGCGGGAAAATTCCGACGCTCGAGAGTGGTCGTGACTAGGCCGACACGCCTCCTCTGCCGCTTCTCATTCGATCAAAATGGGAGACAGCGTGATCGAGTGCCGCGTCTTATCGGCACTCTTCCTGCGAACAAATCCCTCCGGCGTTCGCGAAGCTTCTTACGGCCTCCGTTTCTTTCGCGCCTTTGGCGTCCCCACCCTCCCCGTCATCCGCCGAATTTCCCTCCCATCGCCGTGTTTTCCTGCTCTTCACGCCCTCAGCGCTATCGCGCTCTGTCCTTAAATCATCGCGATAGGATATCGGGACAATTAAATCTTCGTGATCTACACATAATGCCCTCGGCCGCGATAGGCTAAAAATATCGTCTCCCATACGTCGGCATAAATCAGGGTTCCTTGCCCGATCGTAATCTGGCTGACATTTAAATCTGAAGCTCCCTGTAGGTTTGACATATTAAGACGGCCTGCAACGAGCGCGCGTTACCTCGTCTGATATCGGATTTATTTAAAGCGGTCGTCGCGCCACTCTGTCGATTTTGTTACATTGGCACCCGCACATAATCGGATTAACGATTTAATTGTGCGGAATGCGAATACTTTCGCTCGGATGGCGGCTACGTCATAAACATGCATGCGCGCCGTGACACGATAAAATCGATACGCGCCCTATACGGTTCAGCTTCGATTTTTCATTTTATTTGCAAAATGTAACGTCACTTTCGTCACGTTAACGCTTCGCAAAATTTCGATATTACGGACGCCGAGTGTCCATAATACTCTTTTCCGCCGTTTTGTCGCGCACGGCAAACGAATGCCCAATGAGAAGTCAATTTTTTTTCGTATCAAAGGTTGAGCGATAAAATTTCAGCCCTCCGCGGCGCTGCCTTTGAAACGGAACTGACACTATCGCCTCACTTACGTCCCTTTTAATCCCCGCTAACGTTATAATCCCCACCTCCTCTCACATGTCTCGGCGGAAACTTTCTGGGACAAGGGAGGAAGCAAGTCGTAGTCAGCGTTATCCGCTCGGGCGGCTGACTTTCCTTCTATTACCTGATGAGCGGATTCCCCCCTGAAATTGTCGGACGACTTTCGCGCTTGGCGAACATTCCAACGGGACGTTATTATCCAAGTTAGCCAGACAGTTGACTCGCGATACGTCCGCCTCGTTACGCATAGATCCACTTACGCGTCCGAGGCATAAGGTAAAGGCACCAGTAGTTGACCACTTAAGAGAAATTTTTCATCTAAACAGCAATAACTACTCGAACTGATATTAAATGTCTGGCTTCGATGCTTCAATATACAGGCCAGACCTTCTAAATCATGTTAAGAAACTTATTTTTGTCGGAAATTTATGTTGTATAGTTTTTAAAACAGTTTTAATAAACTCTGTTACTGTTTCAGTAGTTGACCCCCCTTTGAGAGTAAAAGAATCAGTAGTTGACCGTCTGACGAGTCAGTAGTTGACCATCTTACTAAAAGCAGATTAAAGACAATAAAGTTGGCAATTATTTTACTATCGTTTATTTAACAATCCTACATAACAAAATAGATCAAACAATCAATCATAAAACAATCATAAATGACACGTAAAATAATATAAGAGATGTTCAATGCCACATCGGACACTTTTGTACCTCACAATTTCGTTTTTTTCAAAATTTTTTATGTTTTCAAGATGGATAAAAAACGTCTTCATGAATGTTTCAGATTTTTTTACCATCCGTTGCGAAAAATGAATTTTCCTAAAATTTGGGCTCTTTTTGTTAGAAATGCTCATAACTTTGCAAAAAATGCGCCAATTGGATCGTTCTTTTTTTCAACATTTCTGTTTTTGAATGTTCTTTCAAGAAAAAAATATGATTTTAATGAAAATCATTGTTTTCATTGTTTATTTTTAACATAAACATGCCGGTCAACTACTAGAAATGACCAGAATGAACAGATCCAGTAGTTGACCCTATGGTCAATTTGATTTTTGATGTTGGTATGAGAAAAAAAACGTATACAGTAAATAGAAAATTTAATGCCGATTAAAATGGTGTAAGTTTCAGGCAGATAAAGTAATAAACTGGAAAGTTATTAACCGTCAACTGCGCGCAGTCTCTTAGCGGTAACGTCAAGAAAACCGCGATACGGAGAAACCCGACTGACATTAATGGTATTAATCGTCCGTAGTTATGATAAACAATCGTATTCAAGGAAAAGTATACTAGCATTGCGTCAACAAAGGATTTAGCAAAGCAGCCATACTTCATGCGAAACATTATTGCTTTAAAAAAGCTTATTTTTCACGTTTTACTGTAAAGTGGTCAACTACTGGCACATGGTCAACTACTGGTGCCTTTACCTTACCTACGCGGCCAAAGTGCAACAACGGAATCTGCACTTACCGATCTACGTACGAGTATGCAGGATATGCGATTAGTCTATCGAAACAAAAGCTATATCGTCCTACGACGAGACTCGATTATTCCTCCGACGCGCCTATCGTTCGATCGGTAATTAATCCCCATAATACGACGCTTACGAGCGCGCGTTTGGCAAACATCCAAGCGATAGCCACTGTCCGCCCTCCTGTCACTTCCGCAACACGCCGCGATCCGCCAAGAATCCGCCGCCCGATTCGATCTCACCGCTCTTCATCCCCGGCGCTAATTACCCCGTTAATTAACCGGCAAACTAATTGGACGACAGCGCTCCTCCACAGACCGGATCCGCGCACTTCTCACCGAAAAGTTAGCAACTTCGTACGTACGGCCACGAATCTCGCGGCACTCCCGGCTGGAAGCTCTTCCGCGATCGAGGAGAATGCGGTGGATAGTGGATGGCGAAGTGAGTTGGGGACGATAATGGACCCGGCGTCGTCTGTTGTACGGCTCGTTTCTGCCCGGTCTCCTGCCCTTTCCCCTCATCATCCCCGTCAGGCAGCGGCAGGTCCCATTCTCCGGCTCTCGTTCATCCTTCGCCTCGTCCTTTCCCTCTTTCCGCCAGGCATCCACCGCCTGACTCCCTATCCCGACCCGCCGGCCTGACGAGTATCAAGCGAAGCAATTAGTGTCGTCGTCGGCGCTAATGAAGTTTCGCTCGGCCGGTGAAATATTCAGCGAGGAATTAAGTGCGAGCCTTCGCGACGTAAGAAGGTCGCATCCTGATGCATGCTGCCGACCGAACCGGCCGGTTCTGGAGGGTGGGCGAGAAAATGAACGCCATCGAGGATTGGCCCATTGACGGTGATCTCGGTCAATTCGATCGAGTGATAAATTAGCGGACTCCTTTGAGTCCGTCGCGGCCCCTTGCCGGGTAGTCGAGTGGGTTTCGTTGTTTGCCTGAGTTTCCGTTTTCACTCGCGTGATCGATAAGTCATGAGCTAGGGCGACGCGGTCTAGTGTCCCGGAGAGAGCTAGGAGGGGCTAAATTATTCGAAATCGCGCGTTACCGCATATACTCTCGTAATGCGCCCGCCTTACGTATTACTCACCCCAGCTGACCGGAAAATGAAAGGGGAAGGTGGATGGCGGCCGGGATTATACGGCGTTTGTAAATTTACCGCGGCGAACGCGTCGGGCTGGCGATAAAAGCTGCGTCGCGCCACGCCGAGCGTAAGAATGGAAATGCGGCAAGAGACGCGCATATGCGCGGATAATGAAGTCATCCGGGAGGGCGGAAGGGCAAGTGGGGGCGGGGGAGGGACTGCATCGTATCAGGACCGAAATCGTGTTCGCGTAATCGAGTTCCTCGCGCGCTTCTGCGCTGCTTTTCAAAGATAATCGGGGGTCAACTTGACCGAACGAATATCTTGGACAGACGCTGATAAGCAAAGGTTGCTCCAATTAAACGTCCGCTCGGTTTGCGTTCGGCTAGTGGCGAGCAAATGTCGACTATCGAGTGAATTAATTCGGCGGTAGAACGAACCTGGACTACGTCACTCGAATGTGACATGCATGCGTGCACTTTGCCTGCGTCCAAGTTTAATTAGGACACCCCCTGGTGAAGCTTAATCTCGCGACAAAATTTTCTCCCCGCAGGCTGATGCGCGTACGATATTTTCCACCCTCCGGCCGAGAAGTCCGACCCTTCGCCGCTGATAGGCGTACGCGCAATTGACATTTGCTCGGGAATATTCGGTATGCGCTTCTCAGCTATGCAAAACATCTGTGGATGGCTCGTTAAATTCCTGCGCCAGCACTGGCCGTCAATTAAAAAGTGCGACTCCGATGTTCGTTTACAGGATTACTTAACGGGATTAATCATTGGTCCTGTTGGGACATTCTGCTTGATCGGGTTGCCCTTGAGCCAAATTTCGGCCAGCCAAATCGTCGTCCCCCGAGGGCGGATGGGACAGGGGGAGGGTGTGGAAACTTTCGACTTGCCGCGTTCTGGGCGAAATGTAATTTAATTCGGTCGGCATTCGAAAGGACTGTCCCTTGGGACAATGGTGTCGGTGTCGATCGACACGTCGTGACGGTTTAACGAGAATTCGATTTACGCCTTGTATGCTGGATACTCGACCTCGCGAGGGAAGGGGGGGAGGGGAAGAACAAACTTCGGCCGGAGGAAACTCGTCCAACATCTTTTATTATTAGGTTCACCAAACTTTCGCCCCCCCCCCCCCCCCTCTCGGTCTTTACCGTCCCCACCGTCCTCGTCGCCTTCTGCAACCCCATCCTCACCCCCTTCTGACGACCCTTCTACATCTGTCTCGAGATTCGTTTCAGATTTGGCCGTCCCCAGCGGCGCCATAATCGACGTCGCTCTCGATTCAGATCGATCGAGGTGGGTGCGGGAATCGAAGAAGCCTGATTGGAATTTAATAAAGAGTCCTAGTCACACGTGCTTGCCATCTCGAGTTTTTTTTTCTTTACACCCGCCGGCAAGACATGTGTGTACGTCTAGAAGAGGTGACAATGCTCGGGTATAGGAGTAGGATATTTATTGTGGCATTGCGTTTACATTTCACTGGCAGTTCTCGATAGACTGAGGCTTGTAACCTTTGTTCTCTTTGACCTGCGTGTCGACATCGCTTTCTTCTGTCCAGCAGTCTAGACCGAACGGATTACATTAATAATCGTGACTGCCACAGACCATTCTACCGTGCGTTACGACGGAGCACTGATACGACCTGACGCAATGCTCCCCTGGCAGTGCCACTTTAAGCAGTCATTCGAGAAGCGATTGTATCGGCCAGATTCGTGCTACAAATTAAAGTAGCAGTATCGTTCGCGCGTGGCTGTTAAGGGGACAGCGACGAATTTTTCGAAACTGTCCCATATGTCTCCAGAATGCTCAGACTCTATTTGACTGATGCTATGCTTGACTGTTTGTCAAAAATTCGTCGCCAGCAAAGATACGATCCCGGCGTGCCGCCCGATCCGAGCAAATTACCGCGTCATCATCTCGCAGCCGCCTCAGTTATTCGGAGTAAGCCGGCGAGTCTGACTACCTCCACGCATACCCACTGAGGATGTTACACATTCCGCGGAGTCTTTACCGTGGAAACATCTTGAAACTACGGCGGGCCGCCCGCCAGCCCGAAGGCCGAGCCACGAGGGAGCGGCATGAAATTCTTAGTATAATTGTAACGATATTACGTGCGGAAACATCTGTTTCCCGCGCGCGCACGAAATCCAAACGATGATATACCGCCGTCGCGGCTTTCGACGCGGCTGACAGATTAAAGTGGACCTCGCGCGCGCCGTAGCTCCCACCTCCTCGCAAGAAGAGATTGCAATTTGGTCGCCTGTCTCCGTTCGAGGAAGAATGGTTATTGCCTGATGCGCACCACGAGGCAGGAGAGGCGTGGAATAAGAAGTTTCGCGCTACGATGACGTGGGCGCCGAATAATTTGTCGACGAACGAAACATCGTCCCGGACACATTTGTCCGCGTCTGCTGAAAATAATTTCGTTAACACGGCACCATTAGAGCGCGATTCACGTGGGCGTGCGAAAAATCACGAGTTTCGAATCAGGGACACCTTGTGAATGGCACGATGTCGTTTTAACTGGCGGGGATTACTCTCGTGGCAGGATCCGCAGGTACGTTAAATTGATCACGTTCGCGCGCGCGCGCGAGCGTTCGATGTGCTTTTTCCCGGAAGAAGGCCGCAGTTGATTAGGCGTACTGGGAAGCTCGTTCGTCTGCACTTGAACTTGCCGGTCGTGCGTCGATGTCGGTTAGGGAGAAGGCGATATATCATCGTCGGCCGGCGAATATCGAATCAGTCAAGCTTCGGCTTGAAATGTGTGAGCAAGTCGGCGAAAGAGACCATTCCGACAGATTGAGCACGATTCGCAGTTGTGTTGTTAACAGTTGACCGAGAGAAGCTGTGGCAGCGGTGGACGGTGAAGGAGGTTACGTGTGCAAAGTAAGGAGTGAGAACCTGTAAGGTTCCAAGAGAAAAGAAAGACACTTCAAACTTGAAATCCATCGAGAGTCGCAGAAATTTTTATTGACAGTACACACATTTCCGTTCTTTCGCCTCGGAGATGGCATTCGGCGCACGTACGCCCCTGGTTTCCCTGATATTCCACATTCCGCCGTAGAACACACTCGCCACGCATTATTCCCTTTAGGGAGCGAAATTCTCGAGCGTTACATATGCATTTGCGGAATTGTATTGTTGTCTCGGTACAGTGCCACCTGTGGCTGATCTCTCTGTTCAGGTGCCCAGACGGACTGTATCTAAAATTCGAATCACCGCCGTATCCCGAAAGCGTGCAAATTTCGTTTGTCACACTTTCGGTCGCATACATTACCCCTTCCGTCGCACATAATTTACTTCCCGCGTCGCACGAGTAGTCCGTACCGATACCTAACCGTGGAGCACTCAGCATCGTCATTCACCGTTCTATCGGCCGAGGCAATTACGCACTCGAAAAATTCAATCTTCCGCCATTACATCCTGCGAGCCGTTCCCAGACACAATGGCCCCGACGGCTTCCAATCATTCCTACCGACCTCTCTGTATCATTTTCCAGGCGAGACAAAGCAGCGCCGCGGGAGGAAACGGCGGCGGGGAGGAGGGAGGGGCGGACAATAGTTCATCGAGATCATCGAGTGCGTCGACCACCATTGCGACAACGACGACAGTGACGACGACAGTGACGACCAGGACGACAATGACGATGACGACGTCGACGATACCGACGACGCCGACGTCAACGGCGTCAATGGCGACGTCCCTCGCCCCGACGGAACCGGATGCGCCCAGTTCCCCCGACGTTCAGCAACAACGACGGCGCCCAAAACGGCAGCAGGACAACTCCTCGCAGCCGAGCTCCTGGACGACGGGTGGCTCGCACTCGTCATCGTCATCCTCGTCAGCTTCGGCAGATCCGAGCAGACTCTCCGCCAACGTACTCTTCTCATTGCCAGCCTCGCCGAAACGGACGGCCGTTTCTCCGAGCAAACCTGTCATTTCGAAGTCTCAGATGAAAGGTAAGTGTGTCACTTTGAGGATTTTGGATTGAGACTTTAACCCTTTGCTTGCTGAATACTCTGAACCGATGCGCTTCGCGTGAACGGCGTGAATATTTTTTCACATAATATGAATCTGTTCTGTGTATTAAATTAGAATTTCTTATATTTCATTTTTTTTTTTTGATTAGCAACAAGGTATGTTGCTTCTGACAGAGTTGCACGGATACGATAAAATAATTTCGGGACAAATACAGTAAGACAGGAGTAAACGATTGAAGTCATCGCCGAGCGCACATGTGCGTCCATAGGCCACAGTGATAGCTTTCGCTGGACGCACATTTGCGCTCGTAGCAGTCGAAGGGTTAATACTCTTCCGAGGATGATTTTCTTACGGAATCCGGAAAGAGGTTGTTTGTAGAGTGTTGGTCGTAGAAAGGACGAATGGAAAAACGTGGACCTCGGGGAGTCTATAACTTAATCAGTGACGGCTTTATGCTCGATGTATCGGGATTCGCAGCGTGCTCGGCGGAACGGGGATTAAATTTTCCGGGTCCGTTGCTACGATTTCACTATGGCTCGCTGTTCGGGGTAATGCCCCGTTAATCCTGATAAATCCATTACTCAACGAGTGATACTTCGAGGCGCGCAACGCCAATTTTCATCGTTTTCTGATCGTTATTCCTCTCTCATCGTTTATTATTCCTAGTCAATCGGCGATCCGAACGGTGTTGCCCTCCGGGGTTAATGAATCGTTGCAATCGATTCGTTTGTTCCGAACGATTGTATCTCCGTGTAGGATAAATATTCGTGCGCCATCGAAGATCCGTATCGGTTCGTTTCGTTCGCATTGCTTGGTTTAATCTGCGGCCCAGTAACCGATCCGTAGACACTTGCACGCAACTGAATAGGTTGCGGCATTGATCGCTTGTTTCTTTCCGGCTTGCTCTCGTGCGTTCAGAAGGCACGAATAGGGAAGTACTTTCATGTCAGTTCAAGTTCAGATCCATCTCTAGAAGTGATTGCACAGTACGTGACGAGTTCGCGTGCATGTGTTGACGGTAACGGTGGACATTTTCGCTTGACAGTATATCTTTTGCGAAATTACAATCTGTAGATGCTCGCTCTCGGCTGACTTACGGCGAAAAGTCTGTAGACTCGCTCCATTCTCGTCCGTCCGAGCATAAACTGGTAATGCGCGACCCTGTCGCCGGATGGAAAGGGGCTTGGTTGCAAACGAAATTGAAACCGAAGAAGTCGCGTTCCCGTCCATCGAAAAGAGTGCACCGACGTGTGTCGATCTGTTTGCTGCAAAAGCCTCGCGCTCCGCTGGCCTTACACGCTTTTTTCCGTCCCAACAAAGGGACACATTTTTTCCCAAATTTCATTTCCCACGATCGCCGGCGATGCGTCACTTTCCCCGCCGGCAATTATTCAATCTCCGTGCCCAGAAAATGCAAATGCCGTCGCATTGTCTCTTCTGACCCAGAATGAAAAAAAAAAGTTGCGTCTTTATCCGTAGAATTCTAGGCCAAACGTTATTTCTGCCGCGCGGGTCGCCGTGGAATTTCACAATCACGATTTATCAACGTACAAAGTCAACAGTCCCGGAGCAAAAAGAGACGGTCGTCTCGTTAAATTCTCGATTCGACTCGTCGCCCCATTCGCAGCGGCCTCTTCTCCATCGGCCCTTTGATCATTCAAACGGCAGTCGCTCGATCTCCCATTCTTTTGTTTCATACTCACTTTTCTGCATCCCGATGAGGCTTTAAAGTGGACGAGCTTCTTCCCTTTCGCAGGTCGCGGTTCGATTTAAAGTGCGACGGCGAGAATTTTACGCGCCCGACGTGACAGATCGCGCGTCGGCCGACGTTCAACTTCGAGGGGGTCCTTCCGTCGCATCCCCTCCGGGGACTCTACGACTTTCGAGATTCGGGGAAGTCGCTGCCAATGTCGCGCCACTTGCCAGTGAACTTTATCGACACTCGTCGCACGTCAGCCGTAAACTATTTGGCCGAGGCAACTATGTGCGAGCAGATAGCAAACGTCAGCAGCTGCCCGTTCGTAGCTCAATGATTAACACCGGCAAACATTTCACCTCGCCCTTTTCACGCATCTTCGCGCCCCCCCCCCCCCCTCTCTCGCAACCTCGTTCCACCGAAATCGTCGAATCATCTACAAACTCGCAAAGTGCGAGCTACCGAACTCGAAGAGTCGTAACGGTCGCTCCCAGAATGGCGAGAGATCTACCTCCGGCGAGTCGTCGGATCTTCCGCTCGACAATCCGGAAACTCGGTCGGTGGCCGGAAAAAGTGGGCAAGGACTTCGGGAAGGAATCGTCAAAGTTTCGTCGGGCACGTTTGTGCTTTCCGGCCGGGGTTCCTTATCGCCCGCCGGCGGCTGTTCGTGCGTGGAATGAATACAGGCCACCCGGGCAGGTATTCCCGCGTCACACAATGGCGCCTTGGATATATACCTATACGGCGTGGCGGGCGCGCTTATGGGAAAACCATAGCCGGCGGTACGTACAAAAGTCAATGGAGCGCGAAACGAGGCTATTAGACGGCCGAGTCGAGCACCGGACTCTGGCCGCTTGTACCTCCTCGTTCGACGGATTTGCTCCGGGCAGGGACCGTGACCGCCACCGCGAGCACCACCACCGAGGCCACTGCCTGCCGGTGCGACTACCACCGAACCAGTGCCTACCATCGGGGGCCTACCACCGTTGCCTACCGCCACTGCCCACCGCCAGTATCGCCATCACGACCACCACCGACAGCCGCTGTCACGCCTATAACTCCCGCTATCGCGATCGAAGCCCAGCTTGTAACGGTATCGACCGAGGGCGTTTAATCAGTCCGAATGACTGATTCGACGCACTCGGGAGAGTCGGGCGGTGCGAGGGCCGGAAAAAGGGGTAAAGGTCGACGGAGGGATCAGCGGGCGATTTTTACGCCCGTAGGGCTGGTGAGGTCGCGCCGATAAGGATCCGCGCGCCGATCGGGATATTCTTCCACCAGAGTGACTCGGGGCTTCTCCCGAAGGCTGCCGACTTGGCTCGGCAAATTGGCGAAATTGGCAGCGGGGTATAAAGCTGGGGCTGATTCAATCGGAGAATTAATATCGTTTTTTTGTTAACAAACGAGTTCGTCAGGGTTTTCTTATGCGTCGGCGTTCGGCTAATGAAATAATAGTTGGAGCGGTACGTTTGAGTTTGGATAATTCGATGCGGGAGAGTTATTAAAGTCTCTGTTCCCGTTTTTCAACGATAACCCGCGGGGCACGCCCGATGTCGCGCTTTGCACGAGGATTTTACCCTGAACTCCGCCCGCTAAATGCTCGTCCTCCTCGCCAACCGGTCGAGGTGGGACGGCGAGGGCGGATGAGACAGAGTTAACGGGAGCGAAAGCTTACCGGAGGACGTACGCGCAACTTTAACGATTCCGCATGTCACGGTTCTTAAACGCGTTACGCGACGCTGCGGGCGCACTCTTAGCTTCCACCGTTTTCTGTCTCCGCGATATCACCCTCGAACCTCGACCCACTCATACAGACGAGCCTCTCCCGCGATGGAGGAACGGCTTACGCTAACGGTTAAACTTTCTCAGGCAACGTGACTTTTTTTAGGCCGACATTTAATTAGCATTAACGTCTCGCTCCTCTCTTCCTCTCTCTCTCTCTCTCTCTCTCTCTCATACTGTCCTCTCCCTCTTTATTTCGTTCTCTTCGCTTGCCGCTGCTCGCTCACTGACGCACGCCCGCTGGAATTTATCGTTTCAGAATTCAGGGAGGCCTTCAGGCTGTTCGACAAGGACGGCGACGGAAGCATAACGAAGGAGGAGCTCGGCAGAGTGATGCGCTCTCTTGGACAATTCGCGAGGGCTGAGGAGCTACGCACGATGCTACAGGAGATCGATATAGACGGTGAGTCCTCAGTCAGACTATCTGTGTCGATCAGATTGCCGGTGGAATGTTCATAAATTACTCAGACGTCGGTCATAATTGAACGGACCGCGATTATTAATGGCTTACGCGGAGACTGAGCGAGTAGAATTCGTTTGAAAAATAAATGGCATCTTGAGGGAGCGGGCGTGGGTCGTGTAAGATTATGGCGTAAATCCGTGGGGAATTGCGGCACGCGACCGGCACGCACTCTGTTTTCACATGTAAAATTACCCCCCGGCTAGGATGTAATGCGCGTCGGACTCTGACGGGATTCCTCGAGGGGATCAGGACGTATTTCCCCGGTGCGAAGATAACGAGGGAAGTGGCAGGAATAATCCGGGGGCACGCTGTCGTTCGTTACCTTTTTGTTTGCTCGCCCGTTTCTTAAGCTGCGCGCCCACGACGTCGTTGCTCCCCTGTAAACCGAGAAGTTTGCCGTAAGAGCTTCGCGAGGATTGCGGTGAGTGCGCCGAAACGAGCGCGGCGTAATATACGGTTATGTACTGTTTGACATCGTAAGAAAGACGCCGATGACCCGGAAGTACGCCGAACTCCGGCATCCCGGCACGTAGCTCGTATTAATGCGGCCGACCAAAAAAAAAAAAGTGAGAAATTTTGGCGATACTTCTGCTTCCCAGCTGGCCTTTTAGTTTCGCTTCCTTTAGGAGTTTCCTGATTGTCGACCTTTACTTTTTCCCGGCGACGTGGCAGGAAAACGATACGAGGAGTGCGATATCTTTCCGTCCGTGGGACGTTAGACAGCGCTCCCGATTCTGGTTAACGTAACACGGAAAGTTCGAGCTAATTTCGATCGTCTCGCGATAGTTTCGCAGGTGCGAGGCAGCGGCGATTAGAATCAAACGTGTCGGAGTGGAATAAGGGTCACGATGTATGGTATCGCTTCGGTTACGAACTTTGCCTACGCCCGAAACTACGTGTTTCGCTAATAAAATGATAGCCAGTTAGCTGCGGAACGATCCCGTTCATCGCTCATGGCAATAGATCTAATAACGGGCGAAACACGTACCCAATTATGTTTCTGGCACAATGGCAGCTATATTGCACGCGAAATACTACGATTAAGCCATCGGGATAATTAGGCTGCCTCTAGCGGCGTAATCGTATCAGCGAGGAACGAAATAAAACTCGTATGTCCTCCTCAACTTCGTTCTTCATCTCGCGTGGCGCTCGGGGGTGGCTCGTAAAAATTCAGATCATACTCGCGAATGATCCGCAGCTATGATCTGCCAATCATCTCTCGCCGTCGAGCGGGAAGAGAGTGGCGCGTAAAAATTTGGCAGACAGCGTTCAATCAGCCGAACCGGAGCACAGCGATCGTCCCGATCGTTATCAAACGCTGATCTTCACCAGTCGCGGAATGAAGACAGAGGCCATCGTATCACATACACACTCCTACCGCCTGCGGTAAAGTTCCCCGTCTCGCACCGACCGACTGCCAGCTTTGTACGGGCTCCTCTGGCCAACGGCAACGGCTTAATTGTAGGTAATTTTCGGGAAGCGCTCTGCCTGACAATGGAAAGGTCCTCCGGGGAGAGGGCCTCTTTATTAGAGCAGACTGCCAGCCTCGGCCTCTTCCTCCGAGATAGGCGTACATCCACTCTTTCTCTCTCTCTCTCTCTCTCTCTCTCTCTCTCTTCCCTTCTCCACCGCCCACACTTACAATTTTCTCTCCGTCCTTCGACTCCGTCTAAAATTCCCTACCCTCCTCTCGCTTCCACTCTGACCGAGGCACTCCTCGCGCTCGACTTTCCTCGTCCTCTTCGTCCGCGACCCCCCTTCCCTCTATCGTCCCCACCCACCACCGACATATCCAATCCTGGATAATCCGGCCCGTTTAAATGCCCTCTCGCCACCCGTTCTCCGGCCCTGCCCGCTGTTTCGAAATCTTCGCAAAGTTGCCCGCGAGACTCGCGCGGGTGGATGCACTCGAACGGGGATCCTCATTGTTCCGGCCTCTGAATGACGATCGTTGCCTCGGCCCTGCTACCTATGCGGTCTCGGGTATCTTTCGCGAGCGAAATCCAACCCCCTCCCGCCCACGTTCCACTTCTTCCTCTTTCGATGGGAGTATTTTCAGAGGCGAAGCGCGATCGTCCCGGGTCAAGGCTGAGTTTAAAAGCCGCCTTCGACTGCCTTCCCCGACCGTTCTCATCCTTCGATTCTTCTGGCTCTCTGCATCGCGGCCGGACGGACGTGTCGCTAACTGGCCGAGCTATTTAGAGACGCTCACGGCCGCTGCTCGAGAGGAAATTCCGTAAAAGAATGCGACAATGCACTCCGGCTGGCTAAAGGTCGACTCTTCGCGCGCCGCTTCAAGTCGCGCTGCCGTAATCGTTACGCCGCGGCTCGTGTACGGGGACGTACGTTAGGAAGCGTAAATATTTGTATTTACCTCGATGCGAACTGTTTTCGTTTTATCGTTCGACATTGCTTTGTACGGAGCTGTTCATTGCGAGCCGTGTAACGCGGAATTGTTTTCTTTCAAAGCGCAAGAACGGAGGGACTGAGTGCAGGGCGGTGCAGTTTTGTTTCGTACGTGAGGGTAGAGGGGGTGGTAGGCATTTAAAAATGTCGCGTGTACAAAAGTTTCGGTACCTGTTGCTGACTGCAGTCTGCTGCTCGATAAGCGGGTACCCGTAACAGAGTCCTAACGCTTATCGTCACCTGCGGCGTGAGAAAGCTGCCCTTTCTTCTTCGAGATAAGTCGAAGTGGCAGACGTAACGAAGATAAAGGGTTCGACTACCGGGAATCGTTCAGGTTTGACGCTCGGTTCGTCGGAAAGTGATTTTGTGGGAATACATCGTTACTCGAGGAACGGGGACGGAACAATACTCGACTCTCGCGAGCGTTCAATATGCATTTAGAAATTACTTCCGCCACTGCACGAATACGTCGCTGACGACAACGGCGTGCGTGCTGTCCCGGAAGATCGCGGGATTCGTGTGTACCACGCGCGAAATTCTTCGTCTCTATTCAATAAAACGCAGGGAGCGTGCGTTCTTCCTCGAATCTGGAATTTCGCAACGCGTCCACTACGACACTCGCGACATCAGCCGTTTGTCCGTCTTTAAATCTACCTTCCATCCTTGTCATCCTCAGATTCCACATTATCAGCTCTAGCAGTCGCCACTATCGGCGCAGTAAGAGTCCCATTAAACGCGACACCGTTCGCTCGGCCGCATTGCATTTAATTTTGCAAAGTGTTTTTTTGCTCGACAAGGATCGTTTTTCGCTTTTTCTATCGAAACGCGAGAACGGACGCTGCCGGGCAGGCTCGTGTTTGGGTAAGAAGATCAAATTGGCACGGCGGACGATGCGGAAGGGGAGGCCGGGTGCAATCACATCAGCGATCGGCGTTAGCGATTATTATACCCGTGCGCATTCCCCTGGGAGTTTCTGGATCGATGTCATATCGCGCACCGGCGCTCCCCTCCTCGTTATTTTTCCCATTGTTATCCGGCATGCTCAGTCGGGGACGGGGTCCAGGAAAGTGTTGACACGTTGGCGAATATTATTCAAGCTCGACGGCGACCGACGGGGTGAGGGGGGGATGAAGGACAGGTGACGCTCGGTGGTTTATTTTGCCCTGAAAAAATACGAGTCGGGAAATGTCCCGGATGCGTTTCGGGGGGGGGGGGCGGCGGAGAGCGGAGGGGGTGGAAAAAGTCGCGAGTCACCGTGCGAAATGTCGGCCTGACATCGGCTGTCAGGGGTGGACTCGTATTCCATAAAAGTACGCACTAGCGTATGCATTTTGTTCCGCTGCTTTAAAGCGTCTATACTTCTTCGAGGGAACGACAGTCCGGCGCCTAAGTTCGGCGCTGACGCGTTTCAAAAAAATACCGAACGAAACTCCACCCACCAACGTCGCAAAACGCATCGTAAAAAACGGATAGAACAAGTAAGAAACTAACAAAGGTCTGACATTCGATTCCGAGACCCTAGTCAGACTTCACGTTTACTTACGAGCTGATGTCATCGATAACCACGTAATTACAGTGGTGGGTTCGCTCTGCAACCCCTGCTTGCGAATTCACCCCCGGCCACGTTCCGTGGCCTAGCCGACCGCGGAGATTGATGCATTTTCAGCGTCGGGACGCCCGTCACGCCGTCTGAACGCTCGGCGAACCCCCTGAAAGACACTCGCGGCAAACCCGGGCATGCAAATATTTCGGGACTCCGCCGCAGTCTTGCGAACGCGTTTACGCGCTGCCAATCCGTGCCTGTCGATGGGCCGTGGGAAAGTAGTGCAACTTGTACTTGCAGACGTCGAGGCCGAGGAATATTGGCGCGCCGTCAGATCGGCGGAAATTCGCGTGCTCGTGTCATTCGGCCTCGAAACGACGCCGACTGTGCCGAGCGGGACACCTATCCGCGCCTGACAACTTCGGGCGCGAAGTACGTACTACGTGCCGAGACCCTGCCGAGATCGTTAAACGCGTTAAGCGGCCTTCCGTGCGATCGACTCTACGTGGAAGCCGACGCCTCGCGTCGAAATCGACTTCCTCTCGCGCCGCGAGCGACTTGAATTGATTTTCCATCCGGATCCGGGACGATGATGCGGCAATAATAACGTCGGGGTGGGGGTGCCATGTGGATTCCAACTTCGAAGCGCGATCGAAGGAAGTGAGGGGTGGGGGAGGGGGTGCGTAGTCGTGCGTGTCACGCGGTGGCAGATCTAGATAAGACGCGTTTAGATTGAATCGCCGCGCGTCACGGCGCAATTTTCCGTTCGGCCGTGTACGTTCGCAAAGTGGATGCTGGACGGACAAATACTTTGCGGGAGTCTTATCGGGGTTTCGCGTATCGTTTCGCTTTTCGGGTAAGAAGATATCGTATCGAGGGCCAATTGAACAGTATCGAGGTTACAAATGGTCGTTTTCGTTGGGAGTATTTTGTACAACGGATGCAGAAGGCACAAGGCGAGGTAGTTCTGCGCCGTCGTTCGAATGTCTTTTTTGCGCGGATATCGCCGTCCTCCGGCGGTCGTACGTAAGAAGTGCCTTATCAAAAGTTTCGGGGGCAAGTTCAACGGCGCTTCTTATTAGGGGGAAGAAATTCACGGTCGGGACAAAGCAGTTACGTGTAACTTTGAAATGTAAATGGCGACTGTGCCTTTGCGTAGGCGGGGGGGGGGGGGGAGGGTCACGCGGCCGCAATGTACCTTTCTTGCTTTTAGTGGTGGTCCTCTCGGGCCTAACGCATAACAACGGTAATACAGATGAGAAGGCACGCACGGTCGTGAGAATAAAATCATATTAGGTTCCTCGGGACGGTGCAAAGGAGGACGAGTCGGGAGAATGTCCTTGCCGGATGCCTCTCCTCGTGGAAAGCCTCTCGCGCCATCGTATCTCTGCCGACGAACATCCTATCTCCGAAGGAATCCCAGAAACGATACGAATCGGAACGAAGCGCAACGTCTTCGGTTCGTGGTCCTCCCGAATGACTCCGGTCATCGAACATATTTCGTTCGTCTCGCGTTACGCTCTCGTATATCGATTACCAACCAACTTATCGTTATTGGATATGGCTCCCGATGCAGGGGCAATCAGAGGCCTTGAGTTTCGAGCATTCTCTCTCTCTCTGTCTCCGCCTCTTCCTTTCTTCCCCGTTTTTCATTCCTACGGAATATCCCTTTCACTCTGACCGCTCATCTCGGAATCGATAAAACGCGAGCGCCGCCGTCGTTCGTTTACAATTCATCGTTATTTTCATCGGCGATATTTGAAACAGAACAGCCGGTGGAAATGACATCCGCACACGTGCGCTGCCTATTCGCTCGTGTGTGTTCGTTCCGCGCTCTGAGTCGCGCATCGCTCTTTGCAATTTAATTCGCGACTCGTACGGGGCGGAGGTAAAAAGTGAAATGAGCGACGTAGAGAGTCGCAGTCGACGTTATCGATGCCTAAAACGATAGAGGTGCGCGCAAATGACGAAACCGCCGACTGCGAAGGAACGGGAGGGAGAGTGATTTGCGGAGAATCCGTTCGTTCGTCCCGTACGTCTTTCCGTATGCCTGCACGCCTCATTC
Source organism: Anoplius nigerrimus (assembly GCA_914767735.1). NCBI lineage: Eukaryota > Metazoa > Arthropoda > Insecta > Hymenoptera > Pompilidae > Anoplius > Anoplius nigerrimus. Next base: position 1,104,286 of record OU612080.1, read on the forward strand.
ATCAGCCGTTTCGTGCCCGCATTCGTCGCATTGCGAATTCGCGTCACATTATCTGCCGATCACCGATGAATTTCGCGGCTCGTTAACTTTGCGACGATTCTTCCCTCAGGATTCATTCCGACTCGAACGTCGAAACGTTTGTTGCGCACTAATTCACCGATTTTTAAATGGGACCAAACCGCGCTGCCGTTCATGATCGAGTGAAAGTGTCGAGGCATTCTGCATTCCGCAAGGCACAATTACGCATCTGCGAGATATCGATGCGTAGGTGGATGGGTCTGAATCTCTCGCGTTAGCCTCCGAGCGAGCGCATTAATGGATTCCAATTACGTTAATGGGGTGCGAAGTAGTCGCGAGTGCGAGCTCGGCAATTCGCGAGGAAGGAAACGTGAACGCATTTGGAATTTGATCCGGACGTTGCTCGCGAGGAGTCGAGTGTCGCGTTTTGGCTTCTCATCTTGTACGTTTGGCAATGAACGTCTGTCGGTCTTGCATTACTCCTGTAGTTAGGCGTGTTTTAAGGTCCTACACGCGGAGCCGCACGTCCGCCGATTAAAACCTGAATAGATGCATAGCCCAAATGGAGAGAGAAGGAAGGAAAAAGAAGAAAGCAGGATGTCAGGACGTACTGTGCGTTCAGAAGGAATAAATTGAATTCCAGACAAATCAACCATGAGTCGAGAATGCGTAATTGCATTCATTCTTGCTATATTCCCCGTATGGAGAAGCCTCCCTACTGCAGAGGAAGCGCATCGAGATTGTGGGAGGAACTTATAGATTTACATGTCGTACTCGGAATGTCTGCTGGGTCGTAGCGTGGGCGATGCGCTCGAATAATGATCGCGGAAACAGAGATGTAATAACGGGACATGTCGTACGGAATTTTAACAAGACGTGCCCCGACCGAGTTTACGCGCGACGTACTCTCCACTACATTCAACACGCGCATCTCAACCATGTTCACCATTTTCCCTCTCGTTCACACAGAGACGAACGTCGTGCGCTTTCCTCGTTTTCCCAGGCGAACCACTCTTTCTCTTGTCCGCCGCCCGTAAGACATTCGATTATCATCGCTTTAGGGTGGCCTATCGTGCAGTCGCTCGTTCGGGGCCAACCTTTGGACGGGCCGAATTGAAAGCGTAAAGGCGCGAGAAGGACTCGCGCGCCCCGATGGCCTTTATCGGCGGCCAATCCTGGTTGGGCACCATCCGCCTTCCCTCAGAATTCGAAACGAATTCGACGAGGGCGAAGAATGCGTAATTGCATTCTCTCTTTCATCGCCCCCCGGCAAAGGACGAGCTCTTCTCGCGCTCGGCTCTTCAAAGGGCTGAATAAATCGAAGGAATTGGAAAAAGTGATCCTGCATCGCCGAGTGCGCAATATGTACCACTTGAATGAGAGACGCGTATACATTGGCGCTCGCGTGTATAGTCGCACTTTCTGGCGCCTCGAGTTTCGGAAGAAGGTGCTGTACGAGCATCCCTCGGAAGACCGGAAATATGTCGATCGCGGACGACCCCGATTCGTCGGTTTCTCGAACGAATCCGACGATCGCGACGTTCTATACGCGAAGGGCTGAGTTTAACTGCTGAGGATACGTGAACGTGGCAGCACGTCGCGAACGCCGTTGACGACGTCTCTCCGCTGCCAATTTGGTGATCTCGAGAGCTGCCGTTTACGTTCACGTTATCGATGCTGCGAAAGGAGCGAGGCACGTCCCGTCTGGCTTGAGCTTCGTTCAAGACGGCGGAAGGCGAGATACGATAGCGCGGTTCGTCCGGAATCATTCATACTCTTGAAAATCGGGACTCCCGACCTCACTAAAGCTTTCATCGGTCGCGTATCAACATTTTTATCTTACCCTCAGCCCATCCAATGTTTCGACTCCTACAATGCCGTCGGCACACAAATCATTCGGCTGAACGACGTGAGAGTATCAAAGGCGTCAGTATTGAACTGATCTACGCGTTAGCAATGCCAGCCGATGGCTTACGAACCAATAGCATGACCCGTTAATTTAACTCAACAGTCCGGCAACCGTCAGAATATCGAGCGCCGCAAACATCGAGCATCGACAAGGCCGTCCCGGTCGTTCAATGGTCATGCTCTTGCGGCCGCTCGATATCTCTCGATCTTCGCCGAGGCATACTGTCCGTCCATAATTTCGCGCGCGTCGCCAATTTCACTCGTAATGTAGCATCGAATTACGCCAGTGGAGTTTAACGTTCCGCAATCCGCGCTCCCCCTTGGCGCGACGCGTGTTCAATTTAGAAGACGGTGGTGTGTGCGTGTTTGCGGACGGGGGTTGCACACGTAGGCGTATGCACCGCTAAAGGGGTGGCGCCTGCGGTTTGCTTCCGTTTCCTCTCTCTCTCTCTCTCTCTCTCTCTCTCTCTCTCTCTGTCTCTCTCTATGCATCGACACAGATTGCACACTATTCCCACGCTCGTTCTTCGCAGTCAGCCACGCGTCGAGTCAGGCGTTCGTCTAAGGACACGTTCGTTTGCCAAGAATTTTAATTGCGCACCTCCCACCGTACACCGTCGCCGTAAGATGAGAATTTAGGTACACAGGATGCGGCCCGTCGCGTAACTAATCCCTACCTCCGAGACGGACACCCCGCTGTTGCACGGGCAATGGGTGAGCGTCGGCCAGGGTCTTTCAGGGTAGCGCGACGTCAGAGAATTTATCAAACGAGATTACGGCTGAGTGCCGATTACATCGGGCGACGCGCGCCCCGTAAGCGGACTTGGCGGTATTTAAAGGGACAGGGGTGAGACTCCGAGGATTAATAAACCGGCACCGCTGGCCGCTCGCGTAAAAAGCAACTCTGAGCGCAGCAATCAAATAGCATCCTGCAACAAAGTTGACGAGTAAGTCTTCCCCTGGCGGCTCGGGTCCGTAGCGGTACACAGCCGGTGTGCGGGTACGTTTACGTTGGGTACCTTCACAAACATCGTGTTATACGCACACACACACACACACATGTGAGTTTAGCGAGCCCGGCTGTCGAGCTTTGCACGTGCTGCGCACACGGGTTCTCTTAACAGTGACACGCGCGAGCGTTTGAGGAATCCCGAGGCCCTCGCGGTGGCATTATCGCGCTAAATCCCGTTTACACCGGCTCTTATCCGGAATAAAATCCTCTCAGACCGTCAGGACGCCTGAGACGGGAAAGTCCGCCTCTGCCCAGAAGGCCGCGTTAGTCTCGCGCAGCGGACGAATTAGCGTCCGCCGAGAATGGGGCCAGCGGTAAAAGAAGTTATCTCGGTCCAATTCGCGTCTACGATCGCTTATCAATCGGGGTCGTAAGGTATACGTGGGTCTCAGAACGCGCTGGGTGGACAAAAATTGAGCAGGGACACGTTGCACGTCACGTGCACGCCTCTCCGGCTGGATATGCACTCTCGCGGGGATGTACGGGAAAACATATGCGGACGTCTATCCTACGTTGCGTCACCGCCGGTTTCTATTTTATATCGGGGTTTTACGTCATCGACCGGTATTGTCATCTCGGACCGACGCAGAACAATCCGTCTAATGGTTCGGGAGCCCATCGTTTTCTCCGGCAATATCCCGTCGCGGATTACGGGCTGCGGGAAAAAGACGCTTTTCGCGTCTAAATACGGCCGAGATGACTTCGCTGCCTTCGGACGCAGGCGTTTTAACGCGACAGCGTTCCCGGAGAAACATGCTAGCTGACGCGACGCGTGACGCTAATGTGTTTCTCGCCGATGCGAGAGAGCGTAATACGGTTCGGGTCAGGCTTTCCGAGAGTGACGCGAAGAACGTACGTGCCGATAATGTGGCCCCGCAGGCGTCGTCAGTTAGGATCGTCACGTGCCAGAAGTATCTCAGTCGGTCGGTTTTTCGAAAGTTTTTCGCTCCGCCGAAGTCATCGGGCGCCGAAGTGGCGCGGCCGGCGGGAGGCGATAATCGTTGACCTGGAAAGCATACGTGTCGGCGACTCGTCTTAGTTTTTTGATTCTCTGCCCGCCGACGCGATACGCTCCGTGCATAGACGATGGGAGAAGAGGTGGGGGGCTCGGCTAAATTTTCCGGCGACGCGGGGGTGGCCGACTCCCGAGCGCGGACAAATTGCTGAGATATCTGCCATCGATCGAGTATGAGCCGCCGCACGGATGCACAACTATAAGACGTCCTGATGGCTGAGCGAGCAGCAGGGGCCGGCATTGTGAGATATCTCGGAGATGAAGCTCTTTCTTCGCTTGTCTTCGCCTCTGCCTCCATTTCCCCTTCCAGCCGTTTCGCTTCCACTTACTTTTATCGGTGGTTGTTTCAACGAATTCGGAGTCTTCCTTCTATTTTTCTCCGTGTACAGCGAGAAGCTTGCGTAGGCAATTAGCTTGCGGGGTGTCCGGGGAAGCGCTCAAAGGTTCGAAGACTTTCTCGGCGGAAAGGCGCGGAAGTCATACGAAACTGCAGTTTAACGTAACGGCGCTTATTAGACAGATGTTTATGTCGCGCCGGAAAATGTTTGCGTCCGGCGAGTCCGCCATCCGCGGGAACGTTCGACTTCCGGTTCAGGGGCCACTTCGAGCGACTCGGTCCACTTCTGTGTACACGGCGAGGCAAAAGTTTCTGATCCTCCCCACTCGTAAACCCCCTGAACAGTCGCGCTCTCCATCCTTCGAGCGCAGTCAAATTAGGTGAGGAAATTATGCCGGATAATATCTCACTCTTTCCGCCCCCATCTTATATTTGCCGGCCGTACGTTAACTTCCGAAAACAAGAAACTTGGGCGAATTCCCGTATCGCGGCATTATCGCCGACGGTCGAAAACTTTCCAACCCCATCAACCCCCCACCCTCCCCATCCGCCAGCCGCTCAGAATCACGCAACTGATAAATCATCGCTTCCCACGGCGGCGGGTAGCGAGGCAAATCTCCTTCGAATTAACATACGGCGAGTCTAGAGTCCTGGGACCAGATGCCACCGGGTAAAAGAATGATTCCGAAGTCGACGGGGTGGGCGGAAGCTGCGAGGCTTGGCAAAATTCATTGCATCAGCGCGACTAAATTCGATTCGATCGACCGTACCCTCCAGCCAGACGCGAGCGAGCGGTTTAGCAGTTTTTGTCCTGAAAATCCCACGACAAACTCTTGCGATAAAGCAGCCACCCCCGCTCACCCCGCGGTACGTCAACATTCTGGATTCCTCTCGGGACTGTTTATGCGAGTCCCGTGTAACGGGGGGAGTGAGTCGGGGGTACATCGGAGTGGGCTGGGGATGTTCGCAAGGGATGCTCGCAAACCGACGGGGGAGGGGGGTAGGTAGAGGGTAGGCAGAGTGTACCTCGAGAATCTGACGGCGAGGAAGGGAATAGGAGCAGAGCAATGCCTCGTCGCTCGCTTGCTTTTACGATGCCGACGCCGCGGCGTCGTGTCGAACCCAGCCGTGCACTCTAAAGACGACAGACGCGACCGAAACAGTCGCGACGTCAGCCACCGCTCTCATCCCTCCCTAAGTGATAAGCTCCGCTAATTCTTCTTAAGCCCTCCCAACCCCGTACACCGAAGTGCATCTCATTCGCGTCCACGATTTTTTTACCGCGATCGATCTCATTCCACCGACAATCGGAACCGGACACGCGAGGGTAGAACGAAGGCTTCCCATTCCGCCAGACTCGAGGTTTCACGTGCCCGGAGCTGCCTCGAACTGCGACGGAAAACATTTTTCTTCCGTCTGCGGATCGCAGCAATTTGCCGAACGACAGTTGAACTCATCCCCGCGGATCAACCTGGGGAGTCTCTCCTCTTGCCTTTTATCGGGCGAAGTGGCTTTTACGCGGCAACCGGCGGGAGGGTATTTTTACGATGCCGCACGAGAGTCGGCACGAGAGAGGCGGCATGAGAGAGGCGGTATAACAGGCAGCGGGTTGGTTCAGCGGAGTCGAGTTGACAGACGAGCCTCGCTTCTTTTCCTGTTCGCAGGGGACGGGAACGTGAGTTTCGAGGAATTCGTCGAGATCGTCAGCAACATCGGCGGGGCGAGCACCGAGGCGCCGACCGATCAGGATCAGGAGGAGCAGGAGCTGCGTGATGCATTCCGAGTAAGTCTTCCTACTGCCTCTCTTCTCTTCCGTTTCAAATCCTTCCGTGTTCATCCGACGCATTCGACTGTCGCGGAATCAGCGGTTGCGCAGTCACGGAGCCGAGAGTCGAGGATTGAGCAAACTGTCGAGTACCGCCAACCAGAAGACATGTTCTTCGTTGGCTTAATGATACCTCTTAGAGACAAAAGCAGTGCTCCAACTTTTTTTCCCAGTCGGTGGCAGCTGGAGGGTGGCCAGATAAAGGAGCGAGTGTTTCCTTCCGACGCTGGTCTCCGAAGCGTTCGCGTCTGCTTATAAATGTTAATGACGGTTGCTGCCCGTTTTTCCCTCGGCAGGTGGGGAATATTTTGCCGCCTCGGGTCGGTCGAGAATGAGTAGGAAACGGTTTTTGGGAGTATATTATCGGAGCAGCCCCGTGTTCCATATTAATCGGGCCGCGAGATGCGCGAACTGCGAGTGGAACGAATTTTCGAGTCTCGGCCGCCTATTTTGGCCTCTCATCGTTCCGCAGAATTTTTAATTAACGCCCCCCACGCTTCGCTATGGATCGCATTCATTTAATTTACAGGCAATGAGGACGACGGCGCGTGTAAACGTACTTTTCCTTTCGACCGGTCCCGATGCGAGCGATTAAATTTCCACTTGCGGTGCGAACAGAATGACGAAATTAAATCGCGTTGGGCCGCGTGCGAATTGTCAATAAAGTACTTTGTCAGAGTCGGATTGTGACGCGTGCCCCGAATGTATGCTGGCAGTCCGCGGAGTGATGTTAACAGGCAGTTCATCGGATCCCATTCCATGGCCGCCTGGTGCCTATGTAACGATCGGCCCGCGGTACTTTTCCCTCCCCTTTATATATATATTTTTTTATTTTTTCGGTTTTTCCCCACGACCGAAGAGACTATCGTCCCGTTCTTTAAATTCGAAAAGTATCCATCCGTAAATGGAATTTACGGCCCCCTACCTCGGAGCGTCCCACTCGATATCTTCCACTCACCTCTTCGCGGGGGTAGGGGAGGGTGAGGGCGGAGAAAAAATAAAGCTCGATGACACCGACCTGCAATTTCCACTCGAATGTGTACCGCGAGCCTTTGCCAGATCCGCGCTGGGGTCCGAGGGAAACGGAGCGTTGAATAAAGCAAATCTTTCCGAGAGAACCTTCGCAAATAAGAGACGACGGAAGATATATATGGCCGGCAAAAGTGAGGGGACGCTTCTACGTTCGCGTGTGTGCGCGTACGGCATTGGCGGAACAACACGATCGACCGACGTCTTATCCCGCACGACGAGAATCTCGCTCGTACGGGGGGACCAAAAATTGGCCGCGACAAGCGATACGATGTCGAGTACGTCGTGCATTTGCGGAAACTGACGACTGCGGTCGAGATTATCGCGGCTAAATTCGAAACAAGTTAGTTCATTAATACGATTAAGAAAACAGAAGGAACAATGTACTAGAAGCCACTTCCGCGGTTAACGTAATTTGCCTTCGGGCCGTTCCTCATCTTCCTCACCTCTTCTCAGGTGAGTCGCGAGCAAGGTAAACTTCTAAAAAGTTTCTGGTTACCTTGAATTATTAAGGCAGCGATAGCCACCGGGGGAAAAAGTTTGATCAGCTCGCTGTGATATTGGGAGTGAATATTTGCGGACACTCGACGGGACCTTGTTACGGACAGAATCTTTGACTTTAGTCAACGCTGTGCGTATGTCAAAGCTTACCTGAGAAAGGGCTGTGCCGTGGCATGCACGAAATTCCTGTAACGAGGCCACTTTGCCCGGAAGTGTTTACGCGGCGTCAAATAGTTTGATCGCACTTTAAATTCCATCGAAGAAACTGTTTGCGGAAGCGAAGTCCTGCCCTGCAAACGTTGTCTGCGACTCTCGCGTAAGAACGTAAAAGCGCCGTCGGCTGATAACGTCGAGTGGCGAGAGGTTAAACTTTCTTTACGCGTCGAATCAATTGACCCACCTGTAAGGAGCGCAGTTTTATCGGAACGACGCGATAGGATGAGCTGGCGTCACTCCGCCTGTCGTTCACAATAGAGCGTCGGTCTAGTCATAAGAGTTCGCGTTCATTGACTCTGATCTTTCGAATTCCACTCCGCCGGTTCCTTCGACGATATTAATGGTGTCCTGCACACCGACAGTTACCACACTCGCGTCGACCTTTCGAAACTTTCCCCGAAAAGTCTAAAATAATTCGGCAGAGTTCGATCGTCTGCCACTGTGCGGTCAATAATATTTCGGGACGTAGGTTTATTTCGTCAACTCTGTTATTGCCATTAACATCGCCCTTCGCGCGACATAATGACCTGCCATTAATTATCGGCAAAGGCGTCAACTTTTAACGATAATGCGCCGTAGCGTACCTCTGCCTGGCACTAATTAATGGCGCCTCCGCGAGAATGGCGAGTCGCCAAGCAGTGCGGCTTCTCATAGACGACGGGCAACCTAGTGCCACCTGACCTTGCGTCCTTCTTCCACGAAGCTCGACGAACGGAATCATTGTCTGCCGGCAAGTGGACGCTTCACCGAGAGTTCACGATTCGAGCCAGCGGAGCTATTCTCCATCAAAGGGACTATCTAAGGCAGAATCAACTCACCGTTTATCCGGAATATAATTAAACGTACGACATTTTTACATCGGACTCCGCGGACATGGAGACAGAGAGCTTAATACAGACGTCCCAGCCGCAAAATCGATTGCCCGAAGGGTCAAAAACTTAGCTCTCCCGCCAGATGGATATCTAATTTAGAATTGCCCCGAAGGCGAACTTTTTTCTCTTTGAGCATGTCGACCCTCGATTAAAACGTATTCCTTCGCCGGAAGGGGAAACAGATTCCGGCCAAAACTTTTACGAGGGAGCGCGCCGTGCAAAGGAGGACAGCGGTAGGGGGCGGTGGAAAGGGCGAGTGGAAGACAGAGGGCAGTCGAGTAGAGAAAAGAAGGAGTGTGAGAAGAATCGGGCTGCGACAAGCTGAAAGAGTGAATTCTAATGACGAAAGTGAGGAGGACGGAGACGGCTGAAGAGGTAGAAGTTGTTCGAGCTGGAGGCGAACTCGACGATAAGGCCCTCGGATTATCCGCTCGTTGATTTCAGCCCGCCAGATGTATTATAATAATTTTATTAAACCGTTTAAGCCTCTCTCTATCTCTGTCTCTCTCTCGCCGTCGGGAAAGGTTCGTTAAAATTCCGTCGTCGGCTTGCCGTAATGCGGGAGTGGCACGAAACCCAGGCAGGAGAGGAGCGTGGCATGTCGAGCAGCCGAACTTTTTCCCGCGAGGGATAAACGAGGGCCACCCAGCGCTACTTCTCGCCGCAAATTCGTCGGAAGGGTAAAGATGTTGGCCTGGCTTGCGACCTGCGGGCGTCGGATTTGCCGCGAATCCTTTCAAGGCATTACCTTCTTTTTCCGCCGTCCGCTTCCAGCGTATCTCGGCGGTTTCAGACGGAAAGAAGCTGCGCACCTGGCCGAGGCAAGCCAAAGAGGGCAGCGGACGGGGGGAGGGATGAGAAGAAACAAGGAGATGAAAGGAAGGAGACTGCGGGGGCGATGGGAGGACAGGAAACTTTTGCTCTCCGCGGGGCGTGATACAATCGAAGCCAGATAAAACTAAACTTTGCACCCCGAATTCTTTCCTCCGCTCGGCAGCGGATGATTATCTTGACGGTAACGCGGAAAACTTTGCGTCGGAATCATATTCGTTCACTCTGATCATTCGGAAGGAATTAACACATCTAGTCGGACTGCATGGATTTTAGCAGCGGGATTCTTTGATCGTGGGGGATAGATAGCTTTCTTTCGAGTGCCTTCTCGAAAAATGAGTCTCGCGCCACGGAATAAGATGGCAATGCAGATAATCGACAGACGGAGCGGAGAAAGTTGGCGGGCCGCGAATGTGACGCGATTAAAGTCGAATCGCACCGTCGAGAATTTTCGCCGACTTTTCTGGTCGCCCTCCTTTAATGTCCTTCCGCTTCCTGACAATGAGACTTGGCCCGGGCTTATCTTGACTGACAATGAGAAAGAGGGACGGGGAACGCAGGTCGGTGGCGGCTGTACTTACCGTGATATCAACACGAAAGAAAAAAAGGGAAAAGGGAACGGCCCAATCCCGTTGAGAAACATTACGCTCTGCGAGAACATGCCCGACTTTAATTCGTAGATGAACATTTTAAGCCAGGCGCGGCTTAAGGGGTCTGGCCACCTTGTACGCTCGCCAGATGAGTACTATTTTTAAAAATTCATAAACGCGAAAATAAAGCACAAAATTCTTTTATTTTTTGTCGCATACTAGAAAACGGTTTAGTGAACAAGTGAAAAAAATTTCGTGATAAAAAAATAAAAAATACCGGCGTTTCGTTCACTTTGGTGAAGGCCCTCGGCACGAAACGCACGTGGGCGGCTCGGCAAATACCTGCTACATTTTGCATCTGAAAAAAAAAAAAAAAAATTAGCTTATTCCTGGATCATATTGCAAGGGCGACACGTAGGGAAATTTCTTTTTTTACATTAGGGAAATTATGGTGAGCCGAAGAATTTTTTTTCACGATTTTCACCGAAATTTCACGAGAAAGAACGTCATTAAAAAAAAACTAATCAAGTAATCGCAAAAATCCTACGTGTCGCTTTAGATAATGTATCTAAAAGTACTGTGTTCAAATTTCAGAGCAATCGGACCGATAGTTTACGAGATATATGCAGAGCCGTTTCGAAAAACATAGTTTCGAGATAATCGCAAAAGAAAGTAAACGTGCGGTTATTCGGCTGAGGGCGCGGTTTTTGTGAGTCTTACCTTCAATCAGCGATTCCTGGTCCATACATGTCCTCTTCGGCAGCTGTATGAGCATCCTGGGCCTCTTTTTGCGAAGATCTACGTGCTTGGCGTGCTTCTTTCGTACTTTTTTTCTCTCGGACATTTGCTGTAGCGCAACGTTTCTCGTCGACTGCCCTACAGAAATCGTAGCAGCGATCTCCGATGCTTAGATCCATGAGCTTCATCATCAGCAAAATACTGTTGTACCCATCGTTGGAAGTGCTGATAGCAATGTAACTGTCAATTTCGACGGTTTTCGCACCGCTGGAACTCGTTTTTGGAGCCATTGACCAGATGACGGAGTTGACGCTTTCGTTCGCGTTTTGCGTGAAGCCTCCTTCGCACCGTTCTAACAATTCATCTGAAGTGAGGTCCTCATAAACAGGTCGAATGGCATCTTGAACAATTTGAGGCAGAGGATTCTTGTGTAGATATTCATCCAAAGTGCCAATCGCTTTTGATATTTGCCAAGAGCACCACGAGTCTTCTCCCGGAGGACAATTTTCATGCTGCGGGATTTCGTCGGTCGAGCTCTTGTGCTTGAATGTTGCCCTAATAGCTTTCTTCATTTCGTCTTTAGAGTTAGAGAACCTTTGAATAGCGAGACCGTAATATATTGTTAGCTCGTTAATTAGTTTATCGGTCAGCTCTCCATTGCCAGCAAGACCTTTCTTTTCTTTTTTGATTTTACGAAGTCGTGTGCCTATCCTTTTCTGCACATGACCTACGCATTCTTTTTTCATCACTTTTTCTTCGTATGGATTCGAGTAAACAATTCTACTAACCCATACAAAGGACACAATAGGACAGTTGCACGTGCTGAACCGTGCGAGTTACATACAGTGATCGAGCCGCGCGGTCGACCGCTCGCAGCGGCTCGACCTTCCTACCGAGAAATACCTGTAACTTTAGCAATTTTACGATTTTCAGTACCAACTATGGATTAAATGATGCGTAACATTCCAAAGATTATTATAAAACAATAAAAAAAAAATGAAAAAAAAAATATTTACAAGGTGGCCAGACCCCTTAACGAACGGATTCGAGGATCTCTCCCACGTAGACGAGAAGTTTGCCAATCAAAGTGTGCAATCTGTATCGCCCGCTTTCGCCGGATTATCTTAATCGGCGCGTTTCGGCCCGGATCGCAGTGCAATTTTATACAAAGACCGACTATCGTTATGACGACGTTACCGGCCGTCGAATTACTGAATTCACTCCGGTCGGAATCGAAACAGAGACCATTGACGGCTGACAGTTTAACGACGTGCGTGATAATGCCGAAAGCGAAGCGCTTTGCCGCACGGAACCCATCCAAAGTGTATAGAACCGAAGCGACTGCCGCTGATCGTTAGCCATAAACTATCCGTACGTCATATAATCCTCTCGTACCATAAAAGCGCGATTGCACCTCGTCGGGACAGATGCGATGGCGATACCTTCCGATCCGGCAATTTTCTTTTACTCTCACCTCCGCCGCCACCCTCCACCCCCTCCCCATCCCACCGCGAAACACGAGTTACGTAGAAAACGGTTGTTGTTCCGCATCCGGCTTTCTCACTTAGCTTTGGCACTCGGGCAGGTAGAAGGTACCCTTTTCGGGCTCCGAAAGTGCAGGTTTCGCATAAAAGCGTCCCTCCATTAGCCGCGCAGAGTGGTCAGTACGGACTAGCGCGCGGCTTACCGCTCTCGCCATCAATTCCATCCGATTCGGTCGACCGTTGTCGGACAATCGGACCTGGCGGGCGAAAACTTTCGTACGTTCGGCGCGCGACCGAAAAGTTTCGAAGAGAATCGCCCATCCGAGCGAGCGGCGACGATGACGTCTGCGACGGCCGTTCCGAAAGTCGTTTCGCCCCGTTAACACGCAACGTTTTGCCGGCAGGAGGGTGGGGGCGAATTTCCGCTCTTGAAATTCCTGCCTATTAGCGTCCGCTTCCGAGGGGCGACACGAAATATTCGGCAACTGTTACCTAGTTGCGCGCACTGTTTGCCGTTCGTTGTTCGCCGCGAACAGACACGCCAAGCGTGATATCTCGTTAAACAATTTCCGTTAAAACTGCCGGTGCGAAGCTGCTGACAGAGAGTGAGCTAGGGAGCAAGCTAGCGAGCGAGTCGTTGACGTAGGCATACGGGATCGGTTTTGCGGCTGAAAAATCCTCGCTGAGCCTCGGCGGGGAAGGATTTACATTTACCGTCGCTTTTTTCGGCTTTCATACTTTCGTACTTAGCCTCGTCGCTCATCGTGCCTCTTCCGCATCGCTGTTTTTTCGCGCCGTTTTATACCGTAGACTCGCGCGCTCGAGTCTTCGAGTCTCTCGATAATCCGCTCTAACCAGCCGACGCTGAACGTCGTCCTGGCAGACGTCCTCATTTTCGCGTCGTCGACGACGCTCGGCGCGGTGCGCAGTCATCGTTCATATTGGTTTGCCACTCGAACGAGTCTCACTGACTTAATACATGTACAGGGCTGGTGTGGGTAGGTGTAGGTAAGTCTCACGCCCGTGGGCTCCTTTCTCAGCCTCCAAGATTCAACCCTTGCCAGGCTGGAAGGTTCTTTCTTCTGGCTACCGACGCTTTCACTTGAAGCGTGCGCGCGCGCGCGCGCTCACGATCCTCAATCATCGTTCGCCTCCGCGCATTTCGGCAGGTTGATGAGGGTTGCGGAAAGAGGAAGGGAGGCCTGAGAATGGATGGAAGAGATGGAGAGAAGGCAGTTCCACCTGGCGCGTAGAAGCGAGGATAGCATAGGGAAAGCGTGTCAGACGCGAGGCGTCACAATGCATTCTAATGACTGTAGCCTTCCAGCGCTGGCGGAGGATCGTCGGCTCTATCTCGTTCCTTTCTCTTCGCCGGGCCAACCCCTTTCCGCCACTTCGTCGCTTCTCAAAACTCTATTCGACGTCGCTCGCTGTTATCCGATTTTTTTCTTTCTTGCCTTTGGAATTCCTACTCTATTCATTTCTACTCGCACTCGTTTAGCGCGGAGAAACGTTACGTCTGACTGCCAGCTCCTCGTTGACAGGTACGCTGTACCTTCAGCCCTTCAATTACCGTAAAGGGCCGGCAGGCCTCGAAAGAACCCCTGCGGTAATGATAAATTCTTACTTACGTTTCAATATTAATTACCCGCGAAATGTGATACCTTCGAAAGGTAGCGGGGGGTGCGTTTATTGCGCCGTTGGCTTTTACGAGCCGGGTCGCCGGATGGCTGTGCATCAATGATTAATGAGGGGACGAGTATCCTATGAATTCAAAATTCTCGCGCAATGAAACACGTCCCGACGATATCGTCCGGCAGAGAGTCGTACGCGGGTCGAAAAACTCGACGTACGTCGGCTGGGAGCGAAATGAATCGAGAGGACCGCAAAGTAGAATGGTGGGTTGGGGGTAGATGCGGGGGGGTGCAGGGTGGCGCAGAGAGGCCTGGAGAGGGGGTGAGGGCAAAAAAGGGGATAGAGCGCTTCCCTCTGGCGCACTCGAGCTTTTCCCCTTCCTTCGGTCGGGACTCTACCTGTCTCCAGTGTGCCTATTCTCTTTCACCCGGTACCATTACCCACCCACACGAAGCGCATTCAGGCATGTTCCGCGCAATATCGCGCGCAGCCGGAACTACTTTTATTGCTCCCATTTATTATCGCGCTCCGCGATCCCGCGCAAGACTCTCTTAATATATATTTCCGAGACGAACGTCGTCGAAGATGCTGCGAGTCGTCGAACGCCTCGGAACGTTCATCGAGTGTTAATTTTGCTCGACTCTCGATGCGGTCACGGCAAAGATAAAAGTCATGCCTCGGCACATTGCGCTCGACCGTCGATTGTTCGACGTGGAACAATGGGATAATCTTTTTCGCGAGCGATTATAGAATCCAGAGACTCCCACGCCACTGCGTGACGTTCGTTAATTAGATGTTAAATCGTTGCGTGCCCCGCGGATTTAATAAAGTGGACGGGCAACAATGCCCTGGCGCGGAGGACAAAAAGGGGCGGGAGTCGTAATTAAAACAGTGGCGAGAGAGCGAGAGTGGAAAAAATTGAATCGGCAGTGGCACGGTCGCACTCCTGGCCAGCTGCCGCGATTACGATCTACAATGCACGCCCCCTTCATTCATTCCGAAACTCCGCGCCGCCATTGTTTCCGCATTAAATTGACTGCGCGGCGTACGCCGCTGAAAAACTCTCGATCCGAGACAGAATCTACAACCTCATCGTTGCCCATCCCCACCCCGCGTCCCTCCACTAATTACAGCCGCGGTCTGCGTGAAATTGGATTTTTTCCAGGTGCGACCTTATGCGACAAGAAAACGTAAATTATCCTCCCTCCTCAGCTCCGTGCCTCGATAGAAATTGATCCGGGGGGGGTGGGCAGATACGCGCCAGTCCGTCAAAGCCATGTTCGAAGGCACATTTTGATTAAGGCGAAGCAGCTTTGTTCAGGTCGGATCGACGGGAATTGCATCGTTATCAGGGAACAGAAAACGGCAGTATCGCGCGGTCGCGGACAGTCAATGTCGTTAGGGAAGAAACGAGCTACGGTGTAAATCGTTGAGGGAAAGAGAGAGTAGTAGAGAGAGAGGGAGACAGAGGGAGATAGAGAAGAGGAGAGAGGGAGCAGTCTCAGTACGAGCTCCCCGTCGGCCTTTTTAACCCGTATATAGTCCCTGCGCTAAAGAGTTTAACGGACCGGCATCGGGGTCAGATGCGACGTATTGTAGTTACCAAGTCGATATTTTAATCTCCGCGACCTGGGCTGCGCGCGCGGTGCCACCGGCAGATTGTGCCCTGTCGCGAATGAGAAAAAAGGAAGAGGAGCGTGAAAAAAGGGGATAAAAGAGCGTGAAAACCGGCAGCGCGGGGAATAGAGACTGCGAGACGGAGACAGATAGAGAGCGAGGCGAAGAAGGATAGAAAGAAAAAGAAAGAGAGAGAGAGAGAGAGAGAGAGAGACGCGCGAGTGGACTCGGTGTTCTCGGACGAGCTGCGAAATGGAGAAAAAGGGGGTGTGTGGAGGGATGGCGGTGCCGGCAGATATAACGGACAGATAATAGGATTTATTACATTCCGGGTGGTGCACGACTCGCAAGAATTTCGGCCAGGGGAGCAAGACGAAATTGCACCTGGCGACGCTTCTTCTTCCTCTTTCTCTCACTCTCCATCCCTCCCGGGGCTCGCTTACATTTTACTCGCTCGCGCATCAACTACTTACCGCGCGACGGTTTGCCGGAGTCAAGTTTGATAGCGCGGACGCGAGGCTGATAAATTACGACCCGAAGGAAGTGGCCCGGAAAGAGTGGCCGCAAAGATGGGCAAATTAGAGGGAGTGGGACAAAGCGGTGCCGGAGTAAATTGTGCCATGATGCGGGGGCGTGTAGGGGGTGGAGTAGTGGGCGGCGAGATAAGCTTTAAGATACGTGGAAAATGGAGCGAGTCGGAAGAAAGCGTGCGTTAGGAATGGGTTCGTTTGAAAATCCGGGACAGTTCCCGCGGGTACCCGGTGGGACAAACAGACGAACACTTTGAACGGACCTTCGCGGAGTCGCAGGGATGGCGGAGGGATGGCGAAGGGGGAGGGGTGGCAGCATTGGTTCGAGTACAAAGATAAACGGAAATGCATGAAGAAGTCACCGACTACGTCCGATATTGCGAGCACACGGGAAAAAGGGTAGATCCATTTGCGTGGCGGTCCGGTTACCTTCGAGCTACTTCGTAGAAATGCTCGAACTGGCGGTGCTGGTGGGGGAGAGATCCTTTGTGCCGATAATGAATGAAATTGCACTGCCGCGAGGCCGTAATGAAGAAAGTACGCCGACCGGAGCTTCGCTTATTGATCGGGCGCAATTGGTAATCCTGATTAAACAGCGTTTTTATCGTTTCCCTCGACCGGTGCGATAATTAACGGTAGTCGCTCGGAAAATCAAAAGACACTATCCCTCTTTGCGTACCCAGGGGACGTCGGGGTGCCTGAGGGATCGCGTGGTTTGTCTCCTTAATCCTGCGAGGTCCGCGAAAGGTTCACTGTTTACTCTCACGATATCCCGACGCGTGCGAGAGCTGACCTCCACGATTTTGCGTCCACCTTCTGAATATCGTGGGATCCCGTACGAAACTCATTCCGAAATATTACCTCGAAAACCGGACTACTAATTAATCCCGATTGAAAAAGTTTCGACTCGCGTGGCCCGCTTATGAAAAAAGGTCGACTGAAATAATCAGGTTCATTGAGTGGAGTTGCGCATTTGCGTGCGCTCGATGCCTTTTTTTAGCCTACCGGATCCTGTTCGATCCTGTTCGGGGCCCACGGCCGTGTTTTCAATTCCGCGACATATTTACCGACGCCCGGCCGGGACTGGGCACGATAAAAAGTGGTCCAGTTCGCGGTTCGCCGTGGGAAGCGGCGAGAGAGTGGCGCGAGATTGCGCCGATTTGTTTCTGAATCCGCGCGGAAGTGATAAAAGGCGATAGGATTTTTGCGCCGCTTTGCAAAGCTTTTGCACGCGCCGAGCGAGAAACGGGCTGCGAGAGGAACAACGGAGGCAGAAGGGCGGAGGGTAGTGATTTATTTCTATTCAACTGGCCGACTTCCCTGCGGGGGTGGTTGGAATAGGGATGAAATAGGAAGAGGGAGAGAGAGAGAGAGGGGGGGGGAGTAATACGTAGGCTACTGTAGGTTCGGACGGTGAAAATTACTTACACACACGTTGTACACGGCATATGATGAGGTATCGGATCTTTCCCATGAATAAATGGTATTAGAAACAATAAACTGCAAAAGAATATTAATCTGGTGGGAATATTTGAGGTCATCCGGTTGCCCTGGTTCTCGATTGCGCCGGAATTTATTATTATTGTTCGATACGAAATTCACAAATTCGCCGGCCGTCCGTGGGAAAGCGGCGGGAAAGTATTTCTCATTTCTCCGGATCCGGGCCGGGGTATCTGAGGGTTTTAATTGAACCGGACTACGAATGGGAGCTGAAATTCATCAGCGACGAGTCGCAGGAAATACGTGACGCCTGTTTTAAACGAGCGACCAGAATAAATAGATCGACGATATCTCGATCGGCGAATGAAAAATTTTCTTCGCCGCGCGTCATCGCTTTTCCGTAATGTTGATGGCATTACGCTGCAGATAGATTATTCTATGATATTCGTGACTGTTATGAATTTTTTCGCGCATCGTCATCGCGCTATCAAGCTTGATTAAACAGCCCAGCTGCGACTGGCAAATACGTATCGTAGAAAATGCATTTTACCTCATGCAATTTTAATTACAATTGCCCGGCTGGCCGAACTCGCGGATGGCAGTAATTTGAATTGCCCGGTTGCCAGGAAAAGTGACAGTGCAACGTTCGCGCAAGAGTGGATAGAGAATACTGCGGCAAACACGTCGCACCCGTTCAGTGAAAAATCACGCGAAAAAGTGTCCGCTCTCTCGTTTCGGTGGCCAATAATTTTTTCGAAAGCACGCGCCGAAACGTGATGCCCTTTGATATTCGAAAGCTCGATGGCTCAGGTTCGATACGTTGTTGTAAGCTAGACGCGATAGCCGGCACATTGTTCTTCCCACCTATTGTCCGTCGACGTATCGATATCGCGCAATTATAATAATTGCCGACGAGCGTGTCGGCGATAAAAATAACGCCGACAATATGCATGTCGGGTAGACGCGCTCGTGATCGCGAACCCGCAACGCCTATTATTCGATATCGTCAGGCAGCAATATTGGCCGATTCGGCCGTTCGATTCAAAACAGTTCCGAGTATTACCTCCGCCGCGACGCATATTAAATTTGCCACCGCGATGCGCTCCCATTTGAATAACGCTCGTATTTTGCGGAATTATTGACTGCGCGATAATAAACGCTCGCGATCGCGCGCACTTATCCGACGAAAGCGTACGAACGAGTTTGGCGAAGAAAATCAATCGCTAATTGACCAACGCCGAGCGTCGATTGCCGGACCCTCTTCACGTAGAGATGTCCGACACTCGAAGCTTCGGAGTCGCGAATTTGACGGGACGCGACGGTATGCTACTTGCCGAAATAATCAAACTGAGCGGTCAGCCGGTGGAGACGAATCGTTCGATAATTGGTTTAACGTCCTGTTGATTGCCATTGTGCGCCACTCAGCTCCCCCGATCAGCGAATCTATGTCAAGTTCCCATAACGACGGCGCCCGCCGAGAGCGTCCGGGCCACGTCGACGAAATCGGCGTCGAGCGACTTTCTCGGCGGGCAAATCTTTTTCCCAATTTCCTTTCGGGGCGCAGGGCCGACTTCCGGCCGGAGCGACAGTCGGACGGCTTCCATCGAATCAGGGAAAGAAAGAGAGCGGCGATATTATGCGAGAGTGGGCGCCAAAAGCAAGCGGAGTATCTTTATGCTTAGATTGCTAGTCAGAGTATGAAGTGAACATTTTTTTCGAGGGTCCGTATCCTTATGGCTGCATTTTTTTACCATCATCTTTTTCATGTTTTAACTGATTATTTACGGCAATTAGCATGATGCGCAAAAGGACCGGCATGATATCGATTTTTCACAATTTTTTCACTATTTTTTTTACCTTTTCTTGACCGTATCTCCGAAACTATTGCACTTAGAAAGCTCGGGTTGCGATTTTTGTGATCCCCTTTTGATTCTCTATCAACGTCCATTGTCAGCCAAAACCCTCGAAAATCGAAAATAACTAATAATTATTACATATAACAACGTAAAACAATATAAAATAGTGTAAAGTAACGTAAAACAATGTAAAAGAATGGGGAAAGTCAAGATTAAGCAAGGTACAGTGGTCAAACAAGCGCCAAATTGGGGCTAAATTACGCCTTTGTCGGTTAAAACACCCCACATGGCTGAAATCACCAGTAATTATTGCATATGACAATGTAAAGTGTCATAAAATACTGTAAACCAATGTAAAATAATGTAAAAGTACAAGGAAACTTAAGACTAAGTACCATAAGGTGATTTATCATGATCTAAATTGATGTCAATTAGCGCTTTTGTCGACTAAACCCATCCAGAATGCGCAAATGTTTGGATACAATACTACAAAATAACACAAAATAGTGTAAAGAGGTGTAAAATAATGTAAAAGTATAAAGAAAGAGTCACAGTAAGGAAAGATTGGATACGACCGATCGTGAGAAAGTAGTGAGTTACGAAGTTTGCCGTCTATGATTAATTACGTACGCCGTAACCCGGTGCATTTAGCAAATCGGGCGTGACATCGGCACACTGCCGCACCGGTGACGAATGTGTTTTTCGACCGCGCACATAACGCTAACTTTCAATAGATAAGCTGCGAAGACAAATACACTTCCGTTATATACGATAGCATCCCAGGCGTTGATACATGACACCGATATTGTACTTCAGTTGGAGTCTGGAAAATGATACCCGGGGAGTGCGCAAAGCAATCATTCTGAAATGTTACCTGTACCATATAAAATAAGGGTAAGAAGAAGAAACATGCACCGTCGGAAAGTGATGCCACGTTGTCAACTATCATTAGTAATAGCTCTGAAAGGATTCCAAATTCAAAATATCCCTCTACATAGCTCAGTCGAATAAACCGAATGAAAAGAGTAAATATCATTTTCACCGTTGGCCCAGGTAATAAAAAGCGAAAGTGATTCTATAAATAATTAGAACTGTGATCAATCCACGGTTACCCGTCCGAGCAATCTAGCAAATTTTCCTGGGCCCGGCGTCGATTAATTAGTCGCCTCAGAAGCGCCTACGGAAAAACAAAGGAAGAATGGGTCAAAAAGGGGCAAGGCGGGACAAAACGTCGCGTCTTGATGGCAGCGACTCTCCCATGAGCTGCATCAGTCCGGATTCCATTTCTGCAATGGTCCGACTACCCGATAGGGTGGGCCGCGTCTGTTCGTTCCCGATGCGGCGTAAATTGCAACTGGAGTGCAACGGAACTGCAGCGACATTTTAGCCTCGGCTCGCCCGGCGCGCAACGATAAATAATTGCCGCGCGGAGGCTGGATTCATCCAGCGGCGAAGCTTTTTGTTGCTTTTTTTTTCTTACACAACGGACTCGATGCCTCCGCTCCCATGGGCATCGCGACGTTCCGTCTGGCAGTGAAGCCTGATTGCGGGATTGCCAATTTAGAAAAGGTTCAGCGCGATGCTGCTAACTGTCGGCCGGATGCGGAGTTAATGGATACATTGTTTGCGGCCGGACTGTTTTTGCGCGAACTGTACCGAAGTCGGGTTTACGCTTACTAAGCGGGGTATTTATTCCTTGACACACGTGTGTTTGAGAGCAAACAGTAAACCGAGATCAACTCAAGACGGTGACTTACATGGTTTTAGAGGAAATAGCGACTTATGTCACGTTCGAGGTAAGCAGCTCGTACAGAAGAATCGGCATCGACGTAAAACAATGTGAATATCGTATGCGGATATCGTCGGGACGGATTTAATCGCAAACTGAGCGTTGGAAAGCGTCCGAGCGCGAGTAGAGAGATAAAAAATCTCTCACCCGCGACGCGCGTCGCCATAAATCGGATCAAGGCTCCGCGGTTGCGTCACCGGAATTTATTACACGAGCAATTTGCAGCCCGTCGAACGAATAATAGGACGTTGGCATTCGGGCAAATTATATTTCTCCCCCGATTCGCGCGGTCCGAGCCGCCGAACTTTGTCCCATCGCGGCCGGACGAGAATTAACGTCCCATAACTTTATCCTTCGCCCGCCGATACCGGCTAAATAGTCGAACGAGAATAAAAGTCCCGCGAAAGGGGAACCCGTAATTCGTTCAACGCTAATGGCGATCGTTAGTCAAGTTAAGTCGCGAGCGGATGAATTGTGACGGTACGCGGGGCAAAAGTGTTGGAAAATGTTCGCGAAACTGGTGTAAAACGTATGACGTGAGAGGACGTGGGAGGACAGAGAAGAGGGGGGAGGGGGTTTGTTTCTGCCAGACACTTTCGCATTTAGCACCGGCTCGTACACACATGTTTAAGAGACAATTTCGACGATTTGCATGAAGCGTCCGCTTTGTAACGCGGTGACGTACAAGCGGCCGTTTGGAAAATCTTGAAAAAATGTACAGCCACTCGTGCAAGCTCGTGCACCGGATTCCGTGCTCGGGGCTGCCTGTCTTAATACCTCAGCGCGTGAGCACTCGGGTCCCCGGTAACAAGGGGAAAAATGGGGGTGGAAGGTACGTCGGGGAAATTAGACGAAAATTTATCGCGACGCGCTGCATTCGCGCCAGATTTTTGCCCGACTGCTCTTTTCCGGCTTTTTACGACTTTTCGGGCATGGATTTTCCGGCGTAGAACGTCGGCTTATCGACGTGTCGGGCTGGCGCGTACGGGCCAAAATATGGGGTGCAGTCGGGAACGGTACCGTGACGAGGATGTGTCTTTCGTCCTGCGCAACATGACGTTCTACATGGCTGGACATGTTCACTGGCGTACAACGTATCGAGAGAACGAAAGAGACGGATCGTACGAACGGTTTTCTAAGAAAATATTGAGACTGGCCTACCGATGATGTCGATACTTGTTTTAGTGGCCGATATGTTTTCGGTAATGCGAAGTAATTTAGTATATTTTTTTACTTCTCTGTCGAGTTATAATCGTTCCGAAAGTTGGTTCAATTACAATACTTTAGGACCACATGGCCCGCGTGTGGTTTATGTGATCGTTCTTACCAGTTGGCCATTCTGACGACCCCTGTTTTTTCACGTTCCAGGTGTTTGACAAGCATAATCGCGGATACATCACTGCCTCTGACCTTCGAGCAGTTTTACAGTGTTTGGGGGAAGATTTGTCTGAGGAAGAAAGTGAGTACACATCGTTATCTCTAATCTCAGTGTGACGAGGCGCCAAGCTGCGAAACGAAATTAATCATTTCCTCCTTGACAGATGAGAGGAGAGATTTCGTTGAGACTCTTTGCGGCCTCCCTGCCTCGACTCATTAAAAGAGTCAACGAAAGCGAATTTTCGCAACTCCCCAATTTATTGTACATTAACTGCCGCGTCGCGCAGACATTTGTTCGGTCGGAAAGGTGAACAAAGCGAATTTAGACGACTGTCCCGACTGCGAGTGGACGACAATGGGTCTGACATTCCGAGCGACGATTGGACGCGAGAAATGATAGGTGGATGAAAGGAATGATTCAGTTAGAGTCGTTCTCGCCAAACCGAAAATCCAACTCGATCCCGAAATCGTGTTCAGCCTTTCGATATCGACGATCGGTGAAAATCCGAAGGAAACATTCTTTACCTTCGACTTGGACGAAGGTTTGGCTTTGTCGTTCGAGAGAGTAGCGACGAAATTCATGGTCCGCGCGCGGGTCCTGTCTCAAACGTGCGCGCAAATACGGGGAGGACAAAGTCGGATCGCAAACATTCCCGTAAGCGAATAAGGAAAATCAGCGGTGTTTATGTATCCGATGTTCGGGCCGCGCCCCTTCGAGATGCGACATTCTGACGAATCGAGAAATACACGAGGGGCCACTGTTTGCCCTCAGCGCGCTCCCCGCGACTTCCTGCCACTTTGCTGCCCTACGATTCCGCCTCTCAGACGTACACGGACACAGGCGGAGTGTCCTGCAGTGCGTCTGAACTAATAAAACTAGGAAAAAGAATCATACTCGAGGCGAGTGGGATAAACTGCGAATAAGTACACTATGTGCTATTGCTTTCAAAAGTTTCGAACTGAAGCGCTCGATTGTCCTTGAGTTATCTTATCCTGCCATCTTGATCCTCTGTGGGGCGTAAAATGTGTATGGAAAAATGTTTAGTAATTGGAAACTCCTGGTCGGTCTGTTCACTGCCCTTGTCAGTCTCTCGCGGCTATTAATACTTGCGGACGAAATCGATCGAGGAATTAACCGTTATCAGTAGTATCCAGGTGAACAGTAGGAAACGCTTCGCGGAACCTTTCATCCAAAATTCTCTCGAAACGCACGTATCCTCGAATCTGTGTCAATGGAAAACTTCGCCGTCCCAGCCTGACGCACCTTCGAAGATACTATTTACATTGTCTCGCCTCTCCACACTTGACGAAGCAGATTCGCGAGGCGGACATTTCCATTTGGCAGGATCCTCCCCCTCCTCCCCCTTCTCCTGCTTCTCCTGCTGCTCGTCGAAGTAACTTGAACGGAACTTCGCCGAGTTCGCAGCGATGCGCTCCCGACCGAATTCGCTGTCGCGGATGTTTTCGGTCGCGCAAATCGTTTCTGCCCACCGCAAAGGGAAAAATTAATAGCTCCCCCTTAAACCGCGTTTCACGGCATCGAGGATAAAACGGCTAAATCCGGCGAGACGCTCGTTTCGGATTTACTCCGGAGGACTATCATCGACTCGGATTATCCAATGAATCGGAACGAACTCTTTACGTCGGAGTCGATTAACGAATTCAAGATTGTCTCCGGCCTCTCGTTATTCGCCCATTAGCACGCTCTTCTCCCGGCGACGCAGTAACAGCGATCCTTCGGAGGAGAATTTACAATTCAAAATAATAGACAGCCGCTGATCCCGATTCGTTCGCTCGCGTCATTCGTCGGGTTCGGATTGAACGCTTTCAGACGGCTAGGGGTGAAACGTCAGCGGCAGGGGTGTGTATACGGGTCCGAAATGACATTCGGAAGTCGAGACGTGATCCTTTATGAGGCACCGAGCAGCGTTTCGTTTGAAAGAGGCCGCGGCCAATCAGCGGATCCACCCTCGCATAATGAGTCCCGCGAGCAAAGGGCAGAACCAACGTACACGTGTGCCTGGTCGGCTTTGACGCTGATTAACAATTCGCACTCGACGTCCCGAGGCCCCGAAGGCGAACGATAAAATTCCGCGAACGAAGCCGCCGACGAATTCCCGAACGAAACCGCGAACTCTCCCGATCTTTCGTCGCGCTAACGAACGAAACTTTCCCTCGCCTTTCTTTCGTTCTCGGTCACTCGGTAAGCTCGATCGTAATCGGAATCGCGAGAATTGAAATTATAATGTAATCTCGTAATTGAAACTGCGAGCTAACGTCGATGCGCGGAACTTGCCGACTGCTCCATCGATTCGCGATGAAGTTCGACTGTTTTGCCTCGCCGCTCTTTCAGAATGCTCCACGCCGTTCGCTTCCGGCAGATTCCGCGAAAATAGCGGCGGTATCAGTGTTGCGGCGCTTCCGGTAAGTAACTGCGACCAGTTAATTAAGTCGGGAAAGTTTGTTAATTGGCGACTGTTCGAAAATGTTCCTCCATTCACGTCTACCGAGCCCTCGGAGCGCGACGGATCCGGCTTCGTTTCCATTCGGTGGAAAGAGCTCTCCGCAATATTTACCGTCGCAGCGTGCGCATCCGAAACTTCGACCGGGCCGAGCAATTTTCGCAATCTTGCCGAAAAAGCTGACAAAGTCCCCGATAATAACCTTCAACTCCCCCGACTCTACAGGGGCGAAAAGAAGTGGATGGTCGCGGTAGGGCTGTTGAAAAATTCGTAATTAACGTCGGGAAGAAAATGAATGAGTCGATTGGCCGCTCGAAGGACGGTTCGAAGTTCGAGGACCGTTCGATCGGAGTTAGATGACGTTATAAATTGATATTCGCGGGCGGATGTAGAATCGTTGGATGTCGGCCGACGGCGGCTCCAAGATATTGGAAGTTATCCAGGCGCTCTGGATTCTCGAGAGGAAATGAATTTCCGTTTGTCGACAACGCGTAACGTTGACGCGTCAGCGTTTAAGGTGCAGCGCGTGCGCGCGCGCGCGCTTTAAAGTAATCGCGCGCATTTCGGTACGTGACGAACTTTAGAAAAGTCTGCGGCTGATCCTCTGTCGGCGCTCGGGATCGTAATTACTTCCAACCTACGATACGTACCACCGCCCCCTGCCACCCCATCCCTCTACGCGAGCAGCGATAAATTCCGCGCGATAGTAATGTCGGCCCCGAGCAATGACTCTTTAGAGCCGAGACTTCGATTGGCCAGAGGTTCGTGATTAGAATTAATTAAACGCGATACGTCCGTCGTCGGGATACCTAACGATCGTTCTCGAACGGCTGAAGCCCCGAAACGTCGGCAAAAATTTATGCCTCGCCTCGATCGAAATTGAAACTTGCGCCCCTCGTATTCAATTAAGCTCGCCGTACCGCGAGCGCGCGTAAGTCGACAAAGAGGGGGTGAGAAGTGGAATTTGAGAACAATCGGACGAACGGTATTAAACAGTTTTCGGAAACTCGTTACGGGTGGCGTGGTCGAAAACGAGAGGGACGATAGGCGGTTGGCAGGCGGGTCGATTAAAAATTACATTCTCTCGTTTCGCGACTGTCACCCTCGATTAGCCGACGCGAGCTGTCGGGGCAGAGCGATTTTAATCAGCCAAAATGGAATATTCCTCGTTTCGGCGGGCATATTTCGTTTCGCTACTAATGCCGGTAACAACTTTTCGGTAGCGCAATTACCGGGTAAGCCCCCGCATGCGACGGCAAATTATGACACGAGCGAGAGCGATCGACAGAGCTCTGTTCGACACGCCACGAGATTCTACTCCTAATTATCTCGTAGGCAAAGCCGGTTAACGAGACGGGTCGTCGAGAGACCCCGTTTCCGCGGACGAGACAAGTTTGCGAAAAATTGACGGTCGGATGCCTAGCGTGACAGTCTTTCGTTGAATAAACTTCGACAGCCAGCGCGGCACTCCGCAGGGTCGCTTCGGGGTCGACTTTGACCCAATATGCCCGACGACAGTTGCTCGATAACTTCTCGACCGATCTCTCCGCGTAACTCTACTTGCGATCAACTCCTCTTCTTTGCTTTCAGTCGAGGACATGATCAAGGAAGTGGACGTCGATGGGGATGGTCGTATCGATTTCTACGGTAAGTGGTCGTATCGATAGTTCGTATCGATATTACTGAGAAACGCAGTCAACCCCACACGGACGAAGTTTACGGCCGTAACTGGGTGGAAGTAGAGGGCGCGGCTGAAAAATGTTAGGCGCTCAAGGTCGATCCGCGGCCGAGGATGGTAGCGCGGGTCTAGGCCGGTTGCGGAACTTGTTTCAGAATTAAAGTGAAATACCGTGCGAAAGTTGGGGACGTACCGGCGGACGCCCAGTGAAATAGAAGTGAAAGAAGCGCGGCGGCCGAGATACTTTGAAAAGTACCATCCGTCTGCCTCTGTCCCCGCTGGCGACTTACGAAAGTGTTATAAATTATACGGGGGCCAGGCTGTTTGAAGCGTATAAACCGATGTTTAAGCTCCTCCTTTTCTCGACAGTCTTTTCTCCCACTATCGTCGCCCGCCATGCTTTCTTCTCCGCTGGAATTTACAGCCGGCCGTCGCGAAAATCTGGCGACCGCTTTAAACCGCTTATCGATCGTAATCGTCGGGTGGTGAAAAAATGCGGCGCGTTCGCGAGTCTCATCGCAATCAGCGTCGCAACTTTCTTTTTTTTTTACACACTGTAGCCTAGTATAGCTACCGCTGGGCGACAAAGGGTCGGCATCGGGGCCGAAACTGTAACTGTTTAGAGCTGTTAGCGTTTGGAAGTTTGCGTAATTGGAAAATGGTACGGTGGCCGATACGGCGTTACGTTTCATTTTAGTCCGACTGTTTCGGATTAATTGTTAATTAACGGCACGCAGGCGGGGTTGACGCGAGTTAATTGCCTAAAATCACTGATCCGCCCGGGCGAAAGGTAAACGCGGCGTGAATAAATCTGTTTCTGTTTGCAGAATTTGCCCATGCACTTGGGGAGCCCGGTATCGACGAGGACGAAGAGGACGACGAGGAGGAGCTTCAATCGCCCACGTTCTAGGGCCGTATCTGCACCCAATTCTTCTCGGCAGTTCGTCTCTCTTTGTTAGATAGGACAAATTGACACGGCGAGGAGCGTTCACGCATTTATTATCTTTCCTTCCTTCCATCACTCTCTCCTCTTGCTCCTTTCCTCATTATGTCCTTCTCCGTTCCCCTCCTCTCTCTCTCTCTCTCTCTCTCTATCTTTCTCCAACTCACGCTCTTCCTGCCTGTCACTATCACGAAATCAAAATCCGATCTTGCGTACATTGCCAATTGTATTTCTCCCGGAAGATTCCGATACCGTAACGTCCCTGACTATTCAAACAGTAAATTCGGCCGTCTCGATCGATTGCACTCGACGATCGGACTACCCTGCGAATAATTCCAATTCCTCCTTCCAGTCCTTACATGCGTCACTCAATTAATAAGTTTTAATGGATCTTTCGCATCGCGCCGATTTCAGATATATCCGAAGTTTCGCAATGTAATTCCGTAGACATTCTACGCCGTAATTGTATCTCACTTCCCGACTAGCTCACGACACTGCTGTCAGATACTTTCCGTCGCTTCGATCGATCCGTGGCAAAGATCAAGATACACCGACGAAAAAGTTGTAAATCTCATCGAAAATTTCGCCCCCTAACAGGAGGAGAACGTACGAAGTGTACACGCCAATTCCCGTGACAGTGTTTTGAAGCAGATTTGCCGATGTAACCCATTGTCAAACGTCCGATTACGCCTGCTCGTCGCGGCGCTATGAGCTTACCGTCCCGGAAGATAGCAGGGCGCCAGCGAACGTTTGCGTCAGAGCGGGGGGCTAATCTCTGTTTGTATGAGAAATCGCTCCTGATTTCGGCGGGTGGCGCCAATCGCGCCCGGCCGAACGATCGCAATTCAAACCGTAAACGTCACTCTCTCTCTCTGGCAAACAAGCGCGTGAACGTAGCCTGTTTTTCGAGCGAGGAAGGCTCCGTCGATCCAGTCGCAGCCGGCCACGCATCGAAAGCTCGACGCGGATATCCGCTAGGCATTCGGAAAACAGTATGTAAATTTAAAATCTGTGCCGGGGGTCGGCTAACGCGCGCGCGCCGATGAAATATTCAGCCGCGCACGGCAGCCGCTGCGACAGTCAACTGTTACGCGGGACGTACCTTGCGTACGTGTTGCTGCGATGACGTAACCTCCGGAGCACGGCGAGTTCCGCAACGAAGGACTTTTTCGAAAATTCAGCCGCCGCCCTCGGACAATCTGTTGTTTCTGATTTTGTTCGGAGACAGATCGTTTTCTTCGGTACGGCATCGGTCCCACTGTCGAATCGGGAGAGGGTTGAAATTGTGTCAGTTTGCAATGGCGGATGAATTAACGCGTTCTTTCGATCTTCGACTCGAAGTCGATTGTAGGTTTTCGGTAGGTTGCGCGGGACGATGCGAGAGTATGGTTGTCCGAGGTCGATTCTCTATCGACGAGCAAAGAGTCCGAATCGATGCCGTGGACCGAGCGTGCCCGAATATTAATTGCGCAACAACTAACGAAGTAATTATCCGCCGCGACGCGGATTAAATTGGCAAATCCGTTTCGATCAGTTATCTTCGGGCGCGATGCCGGCGCAATTACGCGGGGGCCGAAATTCAATTTGCAATCCGCGCTCGTCGGTCACACCCACTTCCGGGTCCTTCTCCCTTGATATCGGACGAGCGGGAAACGGTAAATGGGAGATGAACAAAAGAAACTGTCGCAAGAACTTACGCTAAAATGTTAAGGGGAAAAAAAACTAACGAGTATCAGTCTCAACCTTCAGAAAAGCAAAACTTAATTCATAAATATCGAATCTTCTCTCGTAAGTGTATGAAACAAAAATTTTGCGATTTCGCTCTTGTCTAATTAAACGATGAATGAATTAAATAAATAAACGCTCATTGTATTCCACACTAAAGTACCTTTAACGTACGTGTAAGTTAAATACGATGAATATCGATGGTTAAGTCTTTCGAGAATGACGGCGATCGATGATCGGTAAGTGATCGATCGTCCGCGCCTCTTGTCTCGTGCGAAGTCGAGCATTCGATGTCTCGAAGATGTACGGCGTCGCACACGTTATTCTTAAACTCGAATCCGATCGCTTTGCTCTTCTCGAGCCTCGTACTATGTACCTTAAACGATATTGTCACTGTTACGCCATTAAACAAAAATCCGCACGCTGTTTCAAATATTTTAATGATCTAATAAATTAATGAAAAAAGAAAATCCCCCACCTGTCTCGACACTCTTTACTACCTTCCGCATCGCCACGCTTGATAAACGATTTATCCCGCTCGGCTCAAGGTAAGTACGAGGGACAACAGTTAAGGATTCCGCTCGACGGCCGCCGGTAAGAAAGGAACAAATAAGCAAACGTGAGAAAGTTTGCCGAGGATAATTATCCAGCGCAATTATTTGCACGCCGAAAGTGTTTCGAAAGGCGGCGCGAACTGGCAGACGGGCCGACCAGTTTCTTTCAGCCCCCACCCGTTATAAATGAGAGGATCAGCGTTGGGCGACAAAAAGCGAGCAATGAAGACCCCTCTTTATGGTTAAAGG
The DNA here is from genome assembly GCA_914767735.1 of Anoplius nigerrimus. Taxonomy (NCBI): domain Eukaryota; kingdom Metazoa; phylum Arthropoda; class Insecta; order Hymenoptera; family Pompilidae; genus Anoplius; species Anoplius nigerrimus. The sequence continues at coordinate 1,134,517 of OU612080.1, forward strand.
ATCTCTAATGGTATTTCGGCTTTTCGGTCTCTTCTTAAAAAAGCACTGGCTCGGCCCGATTCCTCGGGGAGGTGAGAGGTGAGAGCCTCGAAGGAGGGAAAGGAAGGAGAGGGAACGCTCAATGGAGACAAAGAGAGACATTCATCTCGGACGATCCGTTTGGCAGGACAAAGGAGAAATCTGCAGTTGAGAAACGCTCACTCAAGCCAACCGTCCGTTCGGTTCTTCTCTCCTCTCCATATTCACGTTTCCTCCATCTTTGTCTTCGTTTTTTTTTTCTTAAACGTTCGTTTTTATTAGCGATAAATAAACTTACATATCTTTACAGTAACAATGTGTCCTCTCGCGACTCTCGGAAAATATACGAATAATCTATCCGCTGGGATTCGTAACTATAGATCAAGACTCTCTCATCGTCATTATCATCATCATCGATCATTCGTCATCGTCAACATCATTCGGTGCACGATGACGTCCTACTCGGCTGACGAGTAACACACGTCCGGAGGGGGACCAAAAATCACTAAATTTTTTTCGCCGCGTAACGAACGAACCATTTAAAAAATCGGTACGACAGAAAAAGGCGTACAGACGGCCTACGATTGCGTGTGTGTATGTGTATGTGTGTTTACATGCGCGACACTATACGCGTAAGAGACTTATCCGCTAACGTTATCTAGTAATAGCGAGCATATAACAGCCGTATAGAACATAAAAAAGAAAGAAAAATGTAAGACGTGAATAAGTGTTCCACATCGACTATATTCCGGGAATCCAAACAAGGAATTCTGTCGCGGTTGAAAATCTCGCCGTTTGAAGTTTACTCTGCTCAGAACCGCAACAGACAGCGAGGCCTATCAGCGCCCGACCTATTTCGTTAATTAGCAAAAGATCCCGCCAGTCTCTTGTTTGGACTTTGTCAGTTATCGTCTAGGGATCAGCCGATCGATTCTCGATCTATACGAAGCGTCTGTTCGAAAAACGGCCAAAAGCTCTTTCGTGCTACCGTCGACACACTGATCCTATATTCGCTCTTTTAAGTACTCTTCAAAGTTATCTAGGTTCTCCCGTGTTACTCGCGTGAACGAATCGGAGAAGTCTCAGTGTGAGCTCGCCTATTCTTATTTTCGAAAGTCATCAGCTCATCGCACTAATTCTTCCGTCACTGCGAACAATCATAAGATCACACGGATGTCTTTCAAAGCGATGACGTATCATGAAGTTACATGGTACATTTGTCCCTTTTGCTCAATAGTAGTGGTAACGAATCGTACCAGAATTAAAAAAATCGACCATGCGATCTCGGGATTGTGTTCAGTGACAGAATTATTGCCGACGCACTCGAGAGCGCGACCGTCGAACGACGAAACAAGACAATGGTTCGGTTCTGCGATTAAGTTCGAAACACCATCGGGACGAACTGTCAGACGAAAAATTGCAACAGTTCGTCGCGACTGGTCTTATTCTACGTCTCGGGCATCTTACATTCCGCGCTCAGTCTCTTCTCCTGTCCGGCGTCTCGAGTTTCGATTCTCTTCCCCGATCGTCTCGAATCGAACAATTTACAAATTAAATCGCCTGATTACATCTAGGCATTTTTCACGTTTTAAGTACAGCGCTGACGCGGAAGATCGATCGCACTGCGAACGCGTCGTAGTCTGAGGGCATCTCAAAGAGTTCCTCCGCCAAAAAGTCGACCGATTCAAATTAAATGCGCGCGTCACTGTCGTACGATCGACCGCGTCAATTTTTACCTCCAGTCATTCTCTGGATCTGGAAACGATATCAGGCCCGAGGAAGTCACTCGACGAAACCAGCTCAGGGGAGACGGAGCAGTTCGCACTTTGACTGGAAGAAATCGCTTTCAGCCAAGTCATCCTCCCATTCGTACCATAGCAGAGAGATACATATATAATATACATATGTGTTTCGCGAGTGCTTACGGTGTATATATGCGGTATGTGTTATGTATAGGTGTGAAGTAGCGCGCGCCCGTCGCGTCGTCGGCGGCGCGCGGCAGAAATGTCAAGAGTCTCGAGAAAATTGTCAAAACCTTCACTCCTCAAACGCTATTACGATCTCGGCACTCGGTAGTGCGAGACACACGAACGTGAACGATTAGCGAGAGAAAATGATACGCGCGATGGATAAAAGTTTCCAATTCTCGGCGCCCGTCGTCGATTGGCGCCGTTCGATCTGCGGATCGACAACAATGGCTGAAGTTAGTCTGAAAAAATGTGTGCGACACTCCCGATCGGGTAAGAACGGCATCCGGTGACCGCTCCGGGATGAGCGTTCCAGGACGATCGGGAATGGATTACAAAGGAATTCGAGCATGTCTACGCTCCTATGGTCGTCGATGAACGTTGCTCGCCGAGCGCTGTTACTCGTTTAAAAAGTTGCGCGACACAAAGGTGCCGTGGCGCTCGAAAAAGTTTGTACTCTTGGATTCGATTAATCCTAATCGTCGGCTTTTTGATACGCAATGACGCATTGTAAATAAGTAATAAGAATTACTTTAAAAAATCAAGTCTTCCGCTCGTGTGTGTGTGTGTGTGTGTGTGTGTATGTGTTTATGTTCGTATAGGTATGTCCTGTACGTTCGTATGTGATTTGTTGTGTGGAACGTGTAGCGTGTCGATGTGCGTGTACCGTGTGTCTCTCGTGTACGCGAACACGTGTGTAGCATGCGTATGACATTTTGAGCAGTCGAGGTTCTGGCGCTTCTCATTCGCAAAAGTTCTCTTCCCTCGAAATGCACTCTAATGCATCGACGCACTCATCCGGATAAAGATACGAGTCCTTACGCGCGGGTGCTAAGGAGCCGGTCGACGTGCGCTCTGTCCCGGCATTCTCGTGTGTGACACAGTGCGTTTCGCGTGGGACCGGGAGCGTCCTCGAGCGAACACGATTTTCACGAGAACGAAGCTCGATTAAACTGATCATTCTCGCTTTCGGTCCGATTCGCACTCGAAATCCGGTTCGCCCAACGAGCTCCGCCACTGTATCAATATTTGTAATCGCCTCATTCGGCCCATCGTCACAAGTCGCTTAGCTGCCACGGGAACATCGAAGGTTTAGCCTCGGGAGGTCGACGCTCGAGGCGGTCGACAACTTTCTTTCATGCTCTTCGCGGTTCGCCGAAGCTGAATGCGTCCCGATTACAAATAAACGTTATCCGTCATCGTGTTATCATAATTATTGTTATCGTTACAATTAACATTATTATTATCACCTGACAAACGCGAATCACGTGTATCGTCCCATCGATCAATCAATCAATCTCTACGCTAACGAAACGACGTTAAGTAAACGACCTTAAGTATCAACGGTCCTGCAACTCTGGCTGATCATCGACGACACGCGACAACCTCAATATCCCACCGCCCGTCACCACAACGATCCCGCACTCGATTTCTACTCATCGAACTCGTCACCAGCCCCGAAATAGAGCGTCCTCGATCGCGTCATCCGAACCAAGAAGCCAGCGCGAGTGACGAGGGAAAAAAGTCGAGCCAATAGGCGTAGAGAAAAAGTCGTCTCCCAAAACGAACACAGCGTCCAGTCGGCGATCGACATTCGAATTCACAAGATCAACCTTCAACGTCTTTCCCATTCAATCAACTGCCGAGTGCCATCGATGATGCCCGACTCCACGACAAAAAAAAGACTCCCGAACGCACTCTCGGAAAGTGATCTGCCTCTTCGGCGTCCAGCGCTGCTCAACGTCTGGCCATCCTGAAAACATCAAGGTTTTTGGCAACAGTCGTGGCAGCGAAACGTTGTCGTCTCTTTCTGACGAGCGGGGTCTGCGCAGTGTTGGCGGGTCGTCTGCGCAGTCTTGCGGATGAGATTGCTGAAGAACGTGGATCCCATCTCGCGGGGGTCCCGCCTCAAAGAACCGGCTCCTCGTCGGTCTCGTCGTTGTCCTCGAGCTGCTGGGCGGTGTGGATGGCCGGGGCCGAGGAGGAACTTGTCTTGATGCGCCGATGATGTCTCTTATGTTGGCCCGTTCCGTTGAGAGAGCTGGCGCCGTTGCTGATGCTGCTCGCGCTGCTGGTGCTGCTGGCGCTGCTCAGGTTGCTGGCCAGGTTGTTGCTGCTGCTGCTGCTGCTGCAGGCGGCGTCGTAGTCGGCCGACTGGTCGTGGGCCATGATCAGGGGACGCAGGGCGGTGCGCACGGACCAATAGAGGCGAGGATAAGTGCGCTCCTGTTGCGTCATCAGGTCCTTGCCACGGTTCAGTTTCTGAAATTTTCACAATTTAACTTTCGAACATTGGCATTGGATGAAGGATTGTGATGAAGATGAAAGTAAGATATTTTCAGAGTCGGGGCATGCTTCTAAGTACTTACCTCAGGTATGTCAATTCGGCGAGAGAATCGGGAGAGTAGGTACTTCTTGCTGTCTGCGAACTGTTTGAGAGCCTTCTCTCTGACGTAGACGAACGGCCTGATGACTCGGAGGTCCTGCCTTCGGATGTAGTAATGTGCCTTCATGGTTCTCAGTCGGCCGCCATGGAATACGGACACGAGGAAGCTTTCGGTGAGGTCATCAAGGTGTTGGCCCAGAGCTAGGACGTTGTAGCCGTGTCTCTTAGCGAGAGTGTAGAGCTGCGCGCGGACTGATCTGTTGCAGAAGCTGCAGGCTCCGTCGACCGACGACGTATCCTCCTGACCTTCCCGACTCGTCTCTGGTCTCTCGACAAGTTCCTCGTAGTGGTAGACGACGTCCAAGGCCTTCAAGTAGCTCATCGTCTCGAGGGGATCATGGCCGCCAGTGTCGATGGTAGCAGCTCCAATTTCAAAATCGATACCCTTGGATCTCGAGTAAAACCTGTACTGATGTATCGTATGTAGCAGTGACAGAGAGTCTCTTCCATTGTTGGACAAGCAAACGAGAACTCGGTCGTTGTCGCGAATCATGTCGAATTCTTGAATAGCTTCCACGGCTGGCTTCCAAACGTTCTTCGGAGGACAATACCACTGCGGTCGTGGACAGACGACACCTTCTTCCGATCCTTCCGCCTTGACTGCCTGATCGTCATCCTCCTCCTCGCGCAGGTCGCTCGAACATTCTTCGTCCTCGGACAAATCGTCATTCTGTCGAGCCTGCTGCTTGCATCCTGTTTTCGCAGACAAGGCCGTCATCGAAGTCGTTCTCGGCTTTCGGCCGAAGCTGTTGGTCGTGTTGTTGGACTCGGCGCTGCTACTCCTCTTCAAGTCGACCGAGTCGATTGACTTGTCACTCTCGTGGAACGACAGGTTGATGCCACTGTCCTGCGAGCTGACCGAATTGACGGCCGAATAGATCTTCGGCAGGACCTTTCTAGCTTCACCGATTTCTAGCGCACCGTGCTCGTGGCTGTCGTCGTCAGCGTCCAGTTGAAGGTCAACGTCGTTCTCCGCTTCCTCCTCGTCGGGCTTCGAACCCTCCACATGTTCGGTCTCGGTCGGCTTCATCACGTAGATGACAGTCTCATCGGATGAACACTCGCTGGACATTTTGCTCTCCTGCTGCGAGAGTTCGCCTATCTTTCCTGGCAGTTCGACAGGGCCGTGCTTTCGGGAGTTGATTAGTCGCGGCGAGGTTGATGCAAGCGTGATCCTTGATCTGTCCGGCGAACCGCATCCGTTCGATGATATATCGGATGCCGAGGCGTCGGGAGAGTGTCTATGGAGTCCGTCGACGGCATTCACCATGCATCTATGAATAATACCGTACGTCGGGATTATTAGCGGCGACAGCGAATCATAACGATCGAGTGTCACGTAAGGATTATTGAAATACTCATCGCGCGAGTCGAATACAGTCGCGTCATTAATATTAATCGAACATCGATAAGAACCTGACTGTTTGGCAGGCGGAAGCAAGCTCGCCGATGTTCATGAATTTATTCGTTCGTTCAGCCAATACGCGAGAATCGATGATTTTTAAGTCGGCAAAAAAAATAATAACTGCGCACTACGAAAGGAAGCCTGTCATCGTAAGACAAACTACTTTCCTGACGATCAAATAAAAATAAATTATTTTCACATAAAAGGCATTTACGGTATCGCTTTACAAACACATCATATATTTGAACAGTTAATAGGAGTACGCTTACCTTATTTCAGATTTGACCTCGCTGGCCATTTCCTTAGAAAATTCCATCAGATATTCAGCGATATGGCTGGCCGTGAAGGAGTCATGCCTCGTCTGCCTGTCGTCGATCATCAAATGACCGATACTGCTCTGATTCCGCGAGTGATGTTGCGGCGTGCTCTCGCACGTGTTGGTCTCCGAGAGAACATCGTCGACCTTCGAAATGACCTCCCTAATCTCGGACTTGATCTCGGTCGCCAATTCCTTCGTCACCTCCTTCACGTACGCCAGCTCCGACCTTTGCCCAATGTTAGACGAGACTGGCGAAGATCGTCCACCGCCAACTAGCCTCTCGGTGTAATCTCCAACGGAGGAGAAGGAAGATGGCGGCGAGGCGACGGTGTGACACGTCAAGGACGAGATCGAGTGACTCGGACTTCCGGCCGAGTCCAGTTCCAGGGAGTTCAGCTCGGTCTGACTGCTGCAGCTGCAGTGTAGCCTCCTGTGTCTGTTGGAAGAACCGTTCGACGCGCTCAGGCCCAGACTGGTCAGAGTTTGCGGACTGAGAGGAAGCGGCGGTATCGGAGACGATGATAACGAGGCGCCCGTTCGATTCGTCGCATTGTTCCCATTGCCGCCGGTACTCCCGAGGGAATTGCATCTGGCACGACCCCCGCTCGGATCGGCCAACTCTCTCTGCTCCTTTATCTGCCCGTTGACGTGCGGCAGCGACCCTATTACGGACGCGGTGACGGCCTCGCCGACCATGAATCTCACCGGCATCGGTGAACTCGGACAGGTGGCGGGTGACCTCTGACCCCCGTCCACGTGCGATCTCTGATCCTTCAAGAGCTCCTCCTCATCTGTGCTGGCCGCCGTCGAGCCTGTTCTCCTTACCAGCGGCGAAGTTTCGCCTGCATTGGCCAGCAACGTTCTCCTACCTACAATTCCACAATATCATAAATCAGTGGCTGTCACTACACCGACTATGAATATAAAACAAAATTCGCAATTAAATTGATTTTAACATATGCATCTGACGTACCGGTATTCAGTACGGGAAGACTTCTGTGCCTGGGCGAGTTGGGCGACATCAGGCTATTGCCCGTCCTTGGAATATCGCTGTTCAGCCTCCTGATGCCGTTGGCCAGCGCCAGGCAGTTGACCAGGCTGTCGTGAGTGGTCGTCGGCGTGTTGTGCCCGAATCGATTCCAGGCCAGTGCCGGATTGAAGGGCACCTCCTGCTTGACGTTCTGCGAGTTACCCAGCAGCAGATCCTGCGCCTCGTGCGGCAGCATGAACCAGCGGAGGGACTCGGTGCGCTCGTTGACGAAGCTGCAGCTTCGGTCGATCTGAAGCGGGTAACGCTGCGCCATCTTTCGCGCGCGATTGAACGTGTTCCTGGCCGTTTGCAGGCAATCGCCGTAGCTCTGCGGGAAGACTCCGGATCCGGATACCCGCCTCTCGGAGGCGTTCATCCTACCGTCGGTGTAGCGAATCGATCCGAGCCACTTCCTCTCCTTGAAGACGCTGTTGGTGTGATGACGCCACTCGCCGGTGTCGGGATTCAGGACGTACTGTGGCAGCAGCTTCCAGCCCTCGGTGGCCACCATCTTCAGGGCCTCGAGGACGAAGGCCACCTCGGCCTCGGACATGAAGTAGGGGAAGGAGAGCTTCGCAAAGCCGGGCCTCAGAGCCTCGACGCTGGATTCGTAGCTGTCTCCGTTCTGCTCGCTGTTTTATCGAGGAAGAGTTAATATTGGCGAGCGGACGCGATTAGGGGTGGATTTGGCCCTAAGTCGGCGCTGCATTGCTCGCACGGTGGACGCGAGAGTGTGTAGTTTCATTTGGAGCCTAGCGGCGGAGTGATAAGCGCGTTGGCGATGTTTACGATAGATAAGACTTAAGAGCCTATGAGTCGACGGGAGTGTAACTTATCGAAATTATCGTGTCAATAAACGTAGACACCGCGCGACGGAGCGAAGGAAATATTCTTAAGGAACGTATGAGCGCTACGTGTCTCAGGAACGTATTTGTCTTATTGGCGGGTTATCGTTGGCGTATGGTCAGGCGAATTCGCCGATGCCGCAGAATTATATCTGTCGCATAAGGAGGGCGTGTGTGGGTGGTGAAAGTATTTTTATCGAACGGTCCACAGTAAAGTATCCGGACGAGCGTGGAAGTCGGGACTGATATTCAGGCTGGCGAAGCTAAAGCGTCGTTCGTAAGTTAGCCTCACCTCTCCAGGAGAATGGTCTCGTACTCTTTGGCCAGGACCCGGTCGATTCCCATCAGGTCATGAGCGTAACGACCGGCGCAGGCGCAGCCACCCCTCGCTTGGATGCCAAACACATCGTTAAGAACGGCGCAGACGAAGTTGTGGTGCAGGAACGTGCCGCGCGGATGGCGCACCATGAATGAGAAGATCGGCAGCCTCTTAACATTCTGCGAGGCGCTGCCCAGCAGGATCAATTCCGGTATTGTGCGCACGTGTGCCAGCACTTGCCTGCGGGGAAAGTAAAATATGCTCCTTGTAGATGCACGCCCGAGACGCGCGGAAAGCGGGACAACTTTGTCGGCGAGTTCCCGCTAACTCGCAAAGGTCTAACCTCGAGCGCAAATTCTCAAGGTGAGTCGGAAAATCGATGGTCGAGATGAAGGAAAGAGCCGGTAAGGCAGAAGCCGGTAATGACAGGTCAGCAATTGAACTCGCAATTTCCTGATCGCTTCTCGGATTTCCCGACGCGACGGATGCGGAACGCGAATAGACGCGAAGGTTTCCGCGGAAAGGCGAAGGACTCACTTCGAGATCTTATCCTGGCGCGCGACGATTGCTCGCGGCGTGACGTTTTCCTTCAATTGGACGGCGAGGCCGCATCGGATGGTCTCCACGACGCCGGCCGTCCCGCTCTCCTCCCGCAGTTCCGGGTCCCGGAGATAGCGATGGGAGTCCCTCATATCCTCGATGCCGAACTCCTCCTTCAGGAGGGATCGCTTCGTCACCAGGACGCCCGGCGATTGGACGCCGCCGATGAACTTGTGCCCGGCGAAGATGATGGCGTCCTTGTGCACCGTCGTCTCGCCCACTCCGGGCAGATGCGGATTCATGTCGACTTGGGTGTACGGCGCTGAAGAGAGATGACAAAATGTCTGAGAGATGGATTTGCTTCGAGGAGGTCGTCGGAGAGGTCGAAATGCGGATGATCGTCTACTCAACTCTTCCCGCTGATACGGGGCGCGGGGCTATTTCCGTCGAAGACAGATGTTTTGCAAATACCGTCATTGTAAGCACACGCGTTTCCGCGTATCGAACCCGATACTACGATCCCAATTCGCCGCCCGTGTCCCGTGGCCCCCTCCGATGCTAATTTCGCGCGCAAGACGGATGTTTGTTTCCTTCTGCGAAGCCGAATTTATCGAGGCGCACTTCGGCGTACCGAAAATCGACGCTAACCGAGCCAGGGTCGAATTTTATCGTCCAAATCCGTTATTACCCTTTCGCGCCGCTTTCGACCGACTTTTACGACATTCCGACCGGACGGTGGCGGCGGCGGAGAGAGGCAGAAGGAAGAAGATGAAAGGAAAGCCTGACATATTGGCCCGCGTCGGAGATCGGCCTTGATTTGGGCTATCTACCTCGCTCTTTTATTCGCGGCGCACGATGAACCGTGAAATCGCGAAGGCGTCTAGAAGCATCCGCGCTGCCTCTCTTGCGGCCAGGAGATTGCGATAGCGGGTGAGGATTTTTTTCTGTCCCCAGCTGAGCCCCGCGACCTGGCCCGACCGCGGACGGCCGATGAGAAGACGATGAGGGGGGACGAGGGGGGGTGGGAATGACGTCAGGCGGATTTTCGTCGCCGATAGCGTGCCAAGCGATCCAAGTGCATCCAAAAGGGGCACGTAATATCATCTTATATCTCTTGCCTCTTCTCGCTGCCCACGTTGGCACGTATCGGCTTTCATTGACTCCGCTCGCTCCCTACTTACCTGCCGTGGTGTAATCCCACACGCTGAGCGCACCATATTGATGCAGCAGGAGGGTCGTCGCGACGTCATCTGCCAAAACTCCGGTTATGCAACTGGCAGCGCTGAAGCATCCGATCATTTGCGCAACGCCCTCGGCCCGCACCTTGCTCAGGCCGCGCTCGAGATCATTCAGGTCCAAGAAGCCCTCCCGGGTCTCGGACACACGCACTATCTGCAAAACGGAGCGCGGGTTCGTTCGTTTAGCGATCGCGAAGCACGTCATTTACTTCGCTGGCCGCTTATCGCCTTGTTTACGGCCCTATCGGCAACGTGCACGCTGTGCATTAGCGGTACACTGCTCGGCTTAAGTGGCGTCGGACGATTTTCATCGTCGCTCCGCTTCGACGATTCCGTTCGGTTCGCGAACCCAAAGTCCCCGCAACGAGCCACCTCTTTATCTCGCGAAAGAATGCGCGCGACGAGATTTAATGCCGAAATTATGAATATTTACGTCCCGACCCGCGAGCGCGGACGATTGTTGGCACGCCGGCCGTTAATTAATTTTCCACCGGCGAGCCAGGCGGCCGCTAATGAGTTTCTCGCTGATTGCGCGAGATGTTGGCCAAGCGCGGAGATATCGGTCGTTTCGCGGCTGTCGAGGAGTTTACGGGGATAAGTGGGTGGGGCGATTTTCCATGCCGATTTATTTTTACGTCCCACCGACGGCGGCACTTTGTGCCACTGCCGGTGGCGTATTTCGAGCGTGACTTTATTGTTCGACTTTGCACCCGCTCCTGGCCTATGCGTTCAACTAGGATTACGAGCGCGCGCTCGCGCGTGCACGCTCCTAATTTAGCAGGCGGTATTGACGCCGGTGTCGAATAAATATGAGGTCCGTTTGTTTCTCGAGGCGAACTCTCGAGGCGAACTCTCGAGGCGAACCGAAGCGGCCTCGATCTAACGAGAAGTGACGAGAATTTCCTTACGGTAACTCCATGCTCGCGCCAAGGTCGTAGGTTGGCGTGATGCTCAAACGGGCCGACGAAGACGACCGTTGGCCTGGCCAGATCGAGATGTCGCAGAAGTGTGCGAAGGGCACCTGCCGTGCCTTGACCCGTGAACAGCACAGCATCCTGCTCCCCAGCCCCGACTGCATGCTTCACGATGTCTCTGGCCTCGTGCCTGCAACATTTATTATCCTCGATATCGCGCACTTGACCTTCCAGCTGCATTAATAATGTCCGCGACGAGCGGACAGGCATCCTCTCCCTTGACGAGGGTTCGTTCGTCGGAGTTCCATGCGAGCGGTCGTTCGATTCGACGCCCACGCTCGCGCGGATGTCCGACGCGGATGAAAGCTCAAGGAGGCCAATAACTCAGCGGAATCCTTCGCTCTTAAATCGGGGGTCGCGAAGAGGCTACACTCTTATTTCTGGAGGAGGCGGAAGGCCGAGCAATAATTTTTCCGCGTAAACCGACACGGCCGCGACTGCGTTCCACCGTTCGTTCGTGACGCCTTGCCCGCTCGCGACGTCTGTCCGCGTTTACGCTTGCCCGAAGAAAGCGCAACCCGGCTAAATTATCGCATTGTCCTCGGCACTTACGGCTCCCTTTTGCCTCGCTGCGAGCCGACGGCTCGATTTATCTCCGGCCGCGGCCGCGGCGCGCGGCGGAATATAAGTAAGCGTATGTGACTGGCATGCGAGGCGGCGAGCGCATTTTCCGAGAACGAATAAACTATCAAATGCCCCGCCGACAGTGTTCATATTTCAACGTCGTACCGACGGCCGACAACGTAAGGGCGGGATAGGATGATAATTGCGCTTATCCGAGTTCCGCCGATCGCACGATCAGACGTTACGCTTACGCGAGTCTTCCTGATGCGTCATGAAAGGCATTGAATGCCTCGATCCTATGGGTATACGGTATGACGTTGTACTTGTCGCTTTACATTGTTACCAGATTCTTTATTCTCTCCTTAAATGGTCTGATGAGAAGAGACTCGTGTTTGGCTTCATACGCGTGCATATTATAAGGAAGCGTTGTTTGTCGCGTACGTTTGAGTTAACTACCTTTCCGTTATCGGTATCCGGAGAAAATTGTACAATAATTGCAACGCTCTAAGTGAAACACTTCCGGAAACGTGCTCGAAAATAGTTTCAAACGACGTAAAATGGCATTTGAAATATTGGCATGCCGCGTTGATAACTAAACTCTGACAACTATGCCCATGAAAAATAAAAAAGCGTACCAATATTTTACCTATAATAAGCATTACTCCGCAACTCCGATAATTCCGCAAATTATCGAGAATTTAACGTAGTTCCCGAAGTCCGCGCGGTAGTAATGCCGTTACGTAACGGCGCGCTCGGCAGGGGCATAATAGGAAATGAATTCGCGTAACGATCGGTCTCGCGGCAGACGCAAAGGGTTAAAGACGAGGATTCGCGATTCGGCGAGTCGAACGGGCACCCCCCCCCCCCCCTGCCGACGTCATTATTGTCTTTGTCGATTGGCCGGCTACCCGGTAAGTGCTCGCGGCTTGAGGGTGGATATTGATCTGGAATGTCAGCGCCATTGAATGCAGAGAGGCGAGAGGGACCGTAGCTACGAGCACCGTCGGCCACCACCACCACCAGCACCACCACCGTCGGCTTTACTCTACCAGCCGACGAAGGGGACGGTAGCGTGTGCCGTGCCGAGATTTAAAATCCGCGAATAACAGATAAGGCCACGTACGGCGCTGACGTTTGATTCGAAGCGGCGCTTCGTGGAATCCCGGACAAAGGGCAGCGCATTTCGCGGTCGTGCTAAGCAAGGACTACGTTCGACGAACGTCAGAGCATTGCTGCCGATTTTTTCCGCCGATAACGCGTCATAGTGGTCACGGGTGGTCGAGGAGAGCGCGAGAAAACTTCCAGACGGTTCTACCGGACGATATGCGAATTTCAGCCGTTTCGCGGAATACATTGCTCGCGGACGTCCCTTCTGTCCCAGGGGCGGCCATTCTTTTTTTCGCCCGGCCGTCGTGGAATTTCGAAGTCGTTCATTTGTTTTCCCCGTTTGGCGGCCCGGGCTCCGGTAGCAGCCATGCGTAAGATTGGTGCGCGCGATCGAACGTGAGATAGGAGGCGCGGGGGATTTTGAAACAATTAAGCAGGAACGCCTTTCCGTTCGCCGATCGATGACGTAACCGTTTTAAGCGGGTGCGATGGAAGGATGGTGGCGGGCGGAGAGGAGTTGGAGGAGGGGTTCGAGGGGAGGGGGTTGGAAGAGGGATGGTGGTAGAGGCGGGTCGGGGAAGGAGATGCATATGCCGATGACTCTAATAGGTACTCGACAACGGCCATGCGCGTCCACGACATTCAAGAATGCACATGCGTGTCTCTCTTTGACCTCGATCATTATCGCGATCGTTTCACGGTCCGTATCGTCAGCGCGCCGGAATAAATGATAGGAGCGAGGAGGAGGAGAGGAAGAGAAGGCGAGTGGTCGTCGCTTACTGTCTCGCCTCCCCATTCTTCGTCCTCGTTGCGAGGAGTGCATTTTTTTCGGGCTACGCCGGCTTATTATTTACCTGAAGAGGGACGACTGCAGGCTGCAGATTGACGTAGAGGCTCGAGTGTCGCCCAAACATGGGAGTACCTCCTTCGCGATGTACTCCTCGAGAAATTGCAGTGACCTTCCAGAGGCGGTATAGTCGCAATAAACCACTGAAACGTAAAAGGCAAAAGGTGAGTACGCGGACCGTAGCGCTTGACTGCCTTCTTCTCTCCGCTGCTTCTCCCTCTTTTCGTGTCTCTTCCTCTCCGTCTCTTTCTCTCTCCCTTTCTCTCTGCGTCTATCTATCTCTAACATCTATCTTTCCGCGAGCATTGGCTCCGCGTCGCGGGGAAACTTTGAGGCAGTCGGCACTTTCGAGCAATTTCGCGTTTCGCCTCGCAAAGTGGAGGAGGAAGACTCACCCTCGCTTCGTTTGTCCCATTTGCGAGCGGATCGTGACTCCGTCGGCGGAATGAAATTCAATTCGCGAAATAAGACGACGGCCCCCCCGACAATGGAACTTGTCCCGCTCTCGGGTCTAAAGTTACTCCGAGACGGCCGCAAGTGTTACGGCCGAAGCGTCTCGCGCCAGATGAGACTCGCGGCCCGTATTCAAAAAAACATTCGGAAGGCCACCTCGGGCACAATCGCCTCCCTCAATCTTTTCCCGGCAAAACTCGACACGTTCGGCGCCCGATATTTTCGCCATCCGCGCTTCCGCCATAACTTTCATCGCGCATAAACGGCGCGCTCGCGCGCGCCGAATGAAATTAAAGCTGGCCGAGCTGGGCCCGGACTGCCGTGCAAACTTTCTTTATACGCCGAGGCAATAAATCTCAAGGATAGAGCGATATCAGTTGCCACCCGGTCTTAAATCCGCGGATAATGGCCCTCGCGCGCTTATGCTCCGCGGAATTTATGCCGGATCATGAAAGCGCTGAAAACGCAAGATCACACGGCCGAGTTTAGCGGGCGTAGCGGACACGTTTCTTTCTCGCGGTTATACCCTGGTGAAAAGCTAGTCTCGACGGTGCGTAACATGGTCGTCCGACTGGGCGAAATGCTCGCACGTTCGCGATCGTCGATAGTGTCCGACGATACGATCGACCGAGCGATAGAGACGGAGGTGCCGTTCGGCGAAAATCGCGGCCCGAGCTCGGCCACTACGGTGAATCTATTTCGGGATATATATTGTCGACGCTGTCGGCACGTCGAAATGTCCGCTATAAAGTGCAAGCCCAGCTTCCGGTGCTATTTCGAAAGTCCTTGAGCCGGCGCTACGGATTATCGGATCGGAGAGTATCAGCTCGGGACTTAGCGAGTTATGACGACGGGATGGGCGATCCGTCGACGCTTTTATATCAGCGTCGAAAGCGTCGCGCCGTATCCTCTTCCTCTGACCAGGCAGAAAACTGATGTCGCCGTCGCCGACATAAGCGAGCCGGCTGAGAACTCTTTCGCCGCTCCTCGCATTCGCTTTTAAAGTGCCGCGGAGTGACGCAAAGATGCGGGCGAGACATCGGACGGCGAAAGGTCGAGCCCAGTGCAATCCGTATTTCACGCTTGGGAACAAAACAGGCTAAACTGCACGATCCGCTCTCGAGCGTGCCAAGAGGTGCCCTCGTCGTCCACCGAAGCCGACCGCCTTTCACTGGATCCCATGATAATGCTCGTCCCCGCCTACTCCGACCGAGATCGCGAATTCGCTTTCATTCATACGGTCGAGCCTAGGCGAAGTAAAAATGGAATTGGGACGGTTTTCTTCGTCGTCTCTTCGGGCGGTTCTTCGCGGATTTCTTACTCGCCGGCAGTTACCGTCGGTCGGCGTTTCATGGCTTTTTGCATCGAGCCCCAGCGGAGTAGGCCTAATCGAATCGGCCGACAGTTTGCCGGGGGAAAGCCGACCGCGGACGGCTAGGCTACGGATAATGACTCGCAGGTGTTTCTTACGAAAGAGCCTCGATTAACGAGCGACCGCACGAGCGGCGGAATTCTCCGCGCATATGCAAGCCTCTCGCGAATTTCGCGAGAGAGCTGCCCCGAACAAAGCGGCCGACTCGGCGATTCATGCCGCTCGCTTTAGAATTGCCGCTCGACTCCTATGTGTACGCGTCCGTATGTATAGGAGAATACGTACACGTCCAGCCTGGCCTGTCGGACTCTGATACTTCTCCGCGACGATTAATCGATCGTTCGAGAATAATTGCCGCACGCGCACTGGCTCACCGGTGGCAAGGCGCTATTCAATAAGGCAAATAAAAGGACTCCGCGCCATTAATGTCCCACCCCTATTAATTAACGATCACTTCCGATTGTGAAGCGCCCACGCCGCTCGAGCCTCGCATGCGGCCGGGTTATTTGGGTCGAATACGTTTCCAGAAACGCGACGGTCCCTCCCGTCCGGAATCCGGCGGAATACCGAGAGGCCGGGGGAACGTTCGTCCTTCGTACATAATTGTCATGCAGGGTAGAGAATGTGCCACTTCGCTGACGGCGAAAGAGTCGGCCCGCGGGTATCGATCGAAACGAGTCCCGGGAACGGATTATTTCCTGAATTCGGGGGAACTCGAGCCGCTCGAAGAACTCTCGCCTCTCCCCCCTAGTGCCACTTCCGGCAGATGCGACTGCCGGGAATGTTGTCGAAAAATCTGCGCATGGCTGGAGACGGAAGAGGTGCGAGATCGATTTCGAGCGGAACTGAACTGTTGTCGGAAGCGACTGCTTCGTTGAGCCCGACGTCAAAATATACTTTCGACGGACTGCTTACCCGGCACGGCCAGCGGCTTACAGCCCGCTCCGCTGTAATCGACTCCCTGTCTTCATTGATTTTCCAGACCCCCCTCGGAACGATATTGGGAGATAAAATGCGCTCGAGAACTTCGTTTACCGCCGGGCGAAATATCAGTAACCTCAGCTCCGACGAAAGTTACCGGAATTTAGTAGCTGCGAGGAAAGTTTGTCGATGGGAAAAAGTCGGCGCTTATTAGAAAAAGCCGCATGACCCTAGCGCTGATAATTTAGTTTGAGGAGGAACTGCGCGGAGTTTCAAGGTACGCTCGCGAAGTTGGCTAATGGCTGCCCAAGCGCTCGGAACAACTTGAGCGTCGTTTAGACCGAGGAGAGTCGAAGCTCGCACGAACTCCCGCCAGGCATAAGTGATCGCGTTGAAGCGTCTTCCGCGGCTAAATCGATTATCGTCCTAGGTAAATACGTAGGCGCTGGCCAAATCGGGCGATTCGTCGTTCCAGCGCAATTTTCGGTTGCTCGCAGATCCCGCGACGTATCCATCCTGACTCATCAAACTTCTTATTTACGAAATACCTTAACGACCGAGCATAATCGCGTCCGTAATAGTTAACGATCGCCCGTCGGTCGGCGATCACTTACGTAACCGAACATTGCGCGCAAATAGGAGGCGAGAGTAAAATTTAAATGTCCGCCGATCTCGTTCGCCGCACGTATATCCCTGGCCTCGTATGTAGACCAGGCGAGTTTTTGTCGTAAATAAAGGGGACCATCCGAGCGGTCCGACCGGCCGGGCACATAATCCGGGCAGCGTGCCTAGGTAGGCCACCTGTCTAGAAAGCAGGTTCCAGATTTCGTCCGCCCGGCACAGAGGCCGTCTCTCTCCATCTCGCAGATTGTCCGCTTCCGGCTGGCGCGATTGAGACATCGATGATTTACATGGTGCGGCGATTTCGCGCTGCCTCTCGCTCGCTTGCCGGCGACAGGGCTCGCGGGAGATAAGGATCGAAACGAAAACTCGTCGGACGAGTGACCGAGACGTAATCTCGCGCTATTGTTCTCTATCGGTGACCTTCGTCGGGCAAAAGGAGAGACGGAGGCGAGAACGACGAAGCGAGGCCCCCGCGGGACGACGGAAGAGGAGGTGGTGGACGTATGCTGGCCAGGGGGGAGTGGGAGGAGCAGAGGGAGGTGGCGAGGAGCACCGTATAACAACCAGAAGACATTGAAACCGGCGTGGAACAGGTACGCAAACGTGAATCTACGTGGGCGCGCGTTAGCATACTAGATTGGCAGAACCGGCTTTCTCTCCTACTCGTCGGAGAGGCGAGTGCCGGCGCCGACGCCGGCGGACTGCCGCCGGGTAGAAAACAATTGCAATAACAATTACGTAGAGGTCCCGGGCGCGGCGTACTATGAACCTCGAGCTCCGTAGCGAGCGTTCGCCTCTCTTTCCGTTTCGCGCGAATTTGTCCGTCTAAGACGCTCGTTCGCTTTCCCTCGCACTCCCTCGTACTCCATTCGTACTCCTTCGTATTACTCCTTCGCCCGGTATTCCTGCGGTGTGGCAAGCCTGACGGGGGTTCGCCCACGGGCGTAGTTTGACCTGAATTTCGAGGGCAGCGACGATTGGCCGAACGACCGTTTGACCTCGAACGACTCTTCGCGCCGGCCGAACTCCGGCTGCACTCGAGTCCTCGGGTTATCGCGCGACTCGGTCTGCCAGGCTAAAGGGGAAAAAGTTGAATGGGGACGGACGCTTCTTGCCGGACAGAACGGTCATCCCTGTACGATACATACCAAACGCGGGCGCTCGCTCTTTAAGGAATCGCGCTGAACGGATTGACAACGAGGAACGATTCACGATCGACTCTTGTCTCTTAATCATTCGCGCCTGATTCTGCGTTCTTCGGGTTTACTGTGGAAAAATGTCGTCACAAGCGCGTTCGATGACTTCATTCGATGAAAAACACCTGGCATTAAAATATGCCGATGGCTGCAAAAAGTGGACACTGTCTTTTACGAGTCGGGATGAAACATGCGAGCGTGCTAGGAGGAGCTGTGATGGGAAAAAAGTGTGGAAGAGAGAGCGGCGCTTTATGGCTTCCAGCATCATCCCCCTCGCGTCGGTGGGGCTATTAAAGAAGGTCTAGCATGTTCCTGGCGCCGTCTCGTGCGACTGCGAGGCCATCGGAGCAATGGCGAGCGCAATTCTTAATCGCGCCGTGACGCAATGTCGCGATGCGATTCGGTGTTTGAACGATCACTTGACCTCGAATTGTCCGACGCCGGGATCGAACTGCATCGGAAAGGAACGAGCGAGCGAGCTCTGCACAGTCCGGCGCGAGTTCAATTCTCGCGCGTGGGAGACAATGGGAACGTACGACGCAGGGATTTCCTACACCTTGACACAATGAGCGGGCAGCATCCCCCTGTTATCGAGGTCATGGGCGAGAGTGAAAGGGTCGTTGGCCGAAAAAGAAAGTGATCGCGCACTCTTCGACCGGGAGAAAGTGGTAATTAAACGGACGACTCCGAAGGCGTACTTCTGACGCAGTCGTCAGCATCCCTTGCTCAACGTTTGCCGAAGAGTAGAAAGCGGGACTGTGCGACGTTACAAATTGGCCGGCGATGAGACGCCGAGTGTCCCGAATGAATATGTCGGGAGAAAGCAACAATGAGAGTAAAGAGTCGGAAATCTCACCTCGGCCATTAATAACCACGCGACGTCAGCTGGGATGTTTGATTTCTTGATTAACACCGGCCGGATGAGTCGGAGGAGAGTGACTCGTCGCTTGGGGCGTCGAAGGTTATGTAAATCAGGTGACGAGTCGAAGGGTTAGTCGTTCGATAAAAATGTGTCGCGGCTGTCGTCATCCACCCTTACGCGCGTGGTTCTCGGCAAAATAAATCTACACCCTGACGTCATAGTTGCAGCCACGGGGCAACTTAATCGCGCGATGACGCAACACGGCGCGATTTGGAGTTTGTACGACCTCGCGCGAGGCTGTGCCTCTGACCGTGCGCGAACTGCATTCGAGTGAAGAAATTCGGTGTCCCCACCGGAACGGGTCGGGAATCGGACAAAGCCTGGTCAACTTTTATTGGGCTGAGATCATCCGGAGAGCGTCACCTTTTTCATTCAACGTCAATTCTCAAGTTCGCGATGACGTAACGCCGACGGGACACGACAAAGAGCCATTCGTCGCGCGCGCGCGAAATCGGCTCGTATTCTCGTCACGTCCCCGTGAAACGTCGGCCACCGCGAAAGATCAATATTATTCTCAGCGCTCGATTCATCGTTAATTAATTCGACTCGACGAGAAGACGCAGGTGCCGGGCAGCTTTTCGCCGGACTCCGAAGTATCTCGAGCGCACAATGGCCCGCTGGCGCATAATCACCATTTATTAAAGACTGGATTTAGAACGATTTGGAAACGGGCTCTCCAATTGAAGAGGCCGCGGCCGTGCCAAGTACGGCGCGGGAAGGGGGGGGCCGCACACGTGTGTGCCGATGCAAAATAAGAAGCGAACGACTTCCATCGGAGTCGAAAGACCGCTTTTTACCTGCGGACGAGTCGACGTATCCTTCACGCCTGATGTCATCCACGAAACGAAACGGCTTTCTTCGTCTTTCTCCGTCTTTCTCCGTCTTTCTCCTCGTCTCGATTTTCGTACCGTCTGTGCAGCCCGACTTTTTCTACTCGACCCCTCTCGAGGAGTCCTCTCCGCCGACCGCAGTCTGACGCAACGGTCGGACTCTCCGACAGGATTCGAGACCCTCTTCGGGCCGAGCGTCGCACACGTTCGCACGGGACTCGAGCGTCGGGACGGTCGCGTAACAATTTCGACGAGCCGGAGAGAATCCTGCTCGATCTCACTCGAACCGGCGAAGAATTGCCGGAGGCGGAGCGAGGTGGAACAAAAGAACTGGCTTATCAGGGAAGACTGTCGAGCATTTCAAGCATTCGAGTTCATCCACCTACGAGATCCGGCGCCTCTTTCGCCCGCATCCATCGTCAATGAGCGACGACGTCGAATGCGTACTCTTTAATCACTGCTCCGCTCGTTAATCGGTGCTGGCGCGCGCTGACGGTATCTCTGGCGATCAAAGACGGCGTGTCGCGTTACTCGCGGCCGCCGCGAAGAGGGACAAAAATGGAACCGCGTTCGCGGAACGAATGACTTCAGTCCGTAAAACGGTACCCCAGCCTGACGGGCCGCTATCTACGGATAATGTCGCTTGCGTCGCGATGCGAGAGAAGAGAGAGGCCCGATGCCTCTCTCTCCCTCGCCGGAGCGAGAGAGCCGCCCGCTGAACGTCGAAACGCATTACGCTGATGAGAATTGTCTCTCCCGCGCGATCCTATCGCGGAGGAATATGAATTCGACGCATTGTTCGGACCGTCCGACTGCGAGCGAGTCGGGAGACGGCTCGGCGTATCCAGGGCACGATCTGACCAACAAAAGGCCGGGACGGGGTGGAAGGGGGTGGGGTAGAAAAGGAAGAGAATCGCAGCCGAGTCTGGGCTAGGTAGTTGCACGCGTCCGCTGCACGCCGCGAGGCCTTCCTCGCCAAAGTGAATCGCTTTCATAACCGTTGCCACGCCCGGCGTCGCTGAATGAGTCCCAGCTTCTTATTATCTTCGAGTCACAATGAGCCCCGAGCCGTTTGCCGTCCGCCAGATTCAAAGTACGAGGCAACGGCGTGGCCCGTTAAATCTCCATAATTCGCAACGAGCCGCCATGGATCGTCGTCGTGGCGACGTTTCTTTCCAACACCGACTGCGAAGTCAGCTTTCCTCGTCTAACGACTCGTTCACGTTAACGCTACGTAAATCGCATCCGTGGGAGACCGCGAGCGGACTCCCGCGTCTTCAATCTTCCCGACGACGCACTGCGGCACGATGCGGATCGCGCGTCCATTCCTACGGCAGGAATTAGCCTCTTATGCCATTGTGCGTAGGATCGAGGTTTGATGCTCCGGGCGACCGGTTGACCTCGAATTATCTATATATGCAGGGTTGCAGCTCGCCGTATCTCGTCCGGCCGACAGGTCGGCGCGCATAATCGGGAAGAAAAATGAGACGAAACGCGCCGCTGCCTTCGCGCTTTCAGCGAACACGATCCGCGAGAGTGTCGGGAACCCGTCCGGGCGATATAACTTGCACGCAGTTGGCTCGACATACTAACGACGCTAACGCGGCGACAGCTCGGGGCAGGGAAAATTGATCGATAGCGCTTTCGGCGCGGATTTCTTCCGCGGAGCGTGTGCCTCTCGTTTCCGGCTGCGTCCGCGATCGGCCCCGACGCCCCTAATTGCATCGCGCTCCGTAATTCTCGCCCTCGGCCATCGTCGACGCCGCCATTTTCAGCGGAACGCGCGAATGACCGCATTAAGCGTCGATGCGGGCTCGAAGGAAATAAGGTGGCTTACGCGATTACGGGAAATGTTGAAGCGTCGTTTCGACGCGGACGCGCGCTCGAAACGAGGAATCGCATTAGTGGGTGGAAATATCGGGGGTGGAAGGGAGGGAGGCGGCTTGAACGAGAGGGTAATTATTATCGCATTTAGTGGGAATCCGTTCTGCTGCCGTCGAAAGCGGACGGCCCGCGGACATTCTCTTTCTCTCACTCTCTTTCGACTCGCATACTTGCAGAGTCGGCCTTATAAGTGGATTTGTCGAACGACAGCGTTAGCTCGCGATGCCTCGCTCGGCTGCGAAATCGAGTTGGCCGGTAGTTTCGCTTAGTTTTAAATTCAAATTGCATATCGCCGACGGAAAATCGCTGCCGGTTCGCGAGCAAAATGGAGTCGTTACGTTCGATCGGTCGGCCGATTCGATTCTCTCGGCCGTTCGATGTCGCGGACTGTCGTCACGAGAGAGCGTACTTTCGGTGAGGCCGTGCACTTTCCTCGGCGTCGATCGGCGTCCCGATGGTATCCTGCAACTTTTAAGGGGGCGGGATAGAGCCAGCCGCCGGCAGGAAGAACTATGACTTTGTGCATAATTTAGTACTGTGCAACTGTTGCACCCGGATCGATGAGCAGCGCGCGGCCGGGTAATTCGCGAAAACGATTCCCTGGAACCGTGGACGTTGTCGCAGCGTCGGTTTTAGCGCTCGGTGCACGGCCGGGTTGGCCTGCAATTCCCATCGGAGCCGATTTACGAGAGGCCGACTGGCTCACCATGTCCGCCCGGCACGAATCGACCAGTCGCGGCGGGCTCAGTTAATTCGAGTAAGCGCGGATTTACTTTGAGACTCCGGTTCTCCGCGTCTAATCGCGCAACACTCTCAAGCGGATTGGCACGAAATGGTCGCACATACAGACACGTATACGACGTTACGTGCGCTATCCGCCACGATCGGGAACGATGTCGCTAAGCTGGTCACGGACTGACAAATTTATCGTGGCGCCATTAAATATTGCGATCGTTAGCGTAAAATGCAGCGCACGAGCATCGTCTGCATTACGCATTAATCGACGCGACACTCTCAATCGAAATTGCGAGCCTGCCCCGAGAGAAATTACCCTCTACCCCGATATCGATTCATTCCACGGTCTAACGAGCGGCCGGGCAAAATTCGTCAACGAAACAGCGAACGCTTCCTGGAAATACTGGCGCAAATATTTGAACGGTTCAATAGTCTCAGCGAACGAGATAATCGCTGCTTTCGGAGTAACGATTTACTATCTGCCGGCGCGCGCGCGCGCGCGTTCTGGCGAGCAGAAGTTTAAAACGGTCGCTAGCGCGACGAGTCGAGGTTAGAGTCTCGTCCCGATGTCGATCGAACGGTCGCGACCCAGTTTCGAGTTCGATTACCCCACACCTTTGTGTTCGCGACGATGCTCGAGCTGCGTTCTCCAGGCGGACGCGGGAGAGTCTATAGAAGAGACCTCGGCCAGCGGAGCGAGTCCTCGGCTTCGCTGGCGACCGTTGGCTGGCTTTGACGTGGGGCTGACTTTCGTGGAAGCCGAGTCGTTCGACTGTAGAGAATATCGCCCGGCCATCAAGAGGCCTGTCACGAATAGGCACGCGATACGCGCTCGGGTCAGGGAACCGCTCTGAGGAATATCTTCGGCGACAAGATAATTCCCGGCCGCCCCGACGTAACCGTCCTCCGGGATCGTCCTCGACGTCGTCCGGGCCGTCGTCTGATTTATGTCGTTACAAATCGTTCGCCTACCGCCGCTGAAACATCGGCCGTCCGCAGCGTTCAATCGGCTCCTCGCTAACGCACGACGACGTCGATCTGTAACTCATCCCGAATATGGCACGCTGCCACCTATTATCGCTAGGCTCCGCTCGGCTGGGCGACACACGAGCCGGATACCAATACTTTTCCGCGCGACTAGAAGTTTCGATAGTTTGCAGCCTCGGAAGACGAAGGAGCGCGTTTCACGGGAGCGCGTCGGGGCGGCGAACCAGTTTGCGGACCACTTAAATTCAAAAGACGGTTCATACGGGAGTCTGATAGGCAATTTGGGGCCGCAATTAAGCGCGAGGAGGCGGGAGGCGAGATCGATGACGCTCAAAAGCTCGGCGTGCCTTCGATTCGAGCGGATAATAATAACCCTGGGAGCCGATGTTCGCCGCCTCGCTCATCTCGCGCCGATGTCGCGAGCGAAGCGACGGGAAAGGAAGAACGTGCGGAGGAGGAACACTCGCCCGGATGTGCTCCGAGGAGAGGGGATCCGGGAAATTTGCGACTCATATTTTCTTTCGGCCGGCACAAAGACTAGAGCAGCGCGCGCGCGCAGCAGCGGCCGTTCGCGTGCGGCCATTCGCGCAACGGCCGGCCCGTGTTTTTTCGAGCGTCAAAGCCCTCTCGGCCAGGGGTGGAAGCCTTTCGAGATCGGGCGTGCGCGTACTAAATTTGGAACAAGGCTCATATCCGAGGCGGGCGTACACACTCGGACGGAGGGCGCGCGCGACAGAGTGTGCAGGCTTGCGACCTAAATACGAGAAGGGAGGCCGAGTCTGTCTCTCCTGCCGCGTGCGTGTGAGTGCTGGCCTCCGTATCGGCCGCGCGAGCGTGTACGTGCGACGCGGAGCACACGGGGTCACTTCCATGAAACGGCGAACCGAAATAGTTCCTCCTTTGTTCGTACGCGCGCGCTCGCGCTCGCGAGAGCCTCGCTCCGGGGAAATTCTTCCGGCCGGGGGGGAGTGTAAGAGAGACCTCCCAATGTTTCTTTCCTTCTTGCGTCCGTTCAGCTCGCCCTGCATGCACGCAACCCCCTCCCACCCCTGACGGTAACCACTCCTGTCCACTCCGTAACTGGAACTCGGCCTTTCTCTCGCGCTGAATTACTTCAATGCGGCGCGGGGCTTGAATCAACTTTTTTTTCCTCTCAGCGATGCGACAGCCGGAGGTGGACCTCTCTGGGGATAAATTGAAATTTCACGCTGAAAACGCTGCCGGGTCAGTTTTAACTACCCCGGCGGAAGGCGTCGGCGTCGGAGGAAGTGTCGCGGACGGTGCGCGCCGGCAAATTGGCAACAGTTCCGGCGACGTTGGCCTCACTTGATGCCCTATTCTGGCCCGTGGCACTCGATTACGAGTAACGAGGAGAATAGGCTTGGGAGTTGTGATTTTAGACGTCCACTGCGAGAAGCCTCGAGTGGTTCTTCAATCCGCAGAGCTCGAAGCTTCCGTCGAATAATGGGTGGGTCGAATTATTTTTCGCTCGACGTACGAGTGATCGCCAAACGAAATTGCAACAATTTGCCGGTGGTGGAATATGTCGCTATTTATGGTTAATTGCACTTCCCGTTATCGGAGGAGAAAATTGGCTTGTTGAAGACTTATTAAAAGCGTAATGTACCTACTGAAAATTTGGTTGATTTCTGGACGTCGTAATGTTGAAAGTTCTCGAATTACTTCCAAATTGCGGGAAATGAACCGAAACAGAACGATTCGATTGTAATTAGTGAAAACGAACTTTAATCCCAGATATTGCATGAACGCCGTAAATGCCGCTTCGTTCGGTAACAAACTTGAAAAATTCCGCCTCTTACACTCGAGCACCGGTAAAGAATCAAATAAGACTACCCGCTTCGTAAGCCGTGGGTTCAATCGAGGAGTCGTGCTTTAAATAATTTAAAAACTTCCTCATCCCCCGCACACACAGTAACTACGTATCGCTCGGGAGTACCTTCGTCGAAAGTTGTTCGAGGATGCGCCAATAAATTGGCTTAACTTTCAGCGAAGAAGCTCCGCCAGTACGGTCTCGTGTCTCTCATCTTGAAACGGCGAAGAAAAATAAAATCCATCCCGGCTTGGCAGAATTGAAACTGCGGCACTGACGTTTGCCAATCTAAGTACGAATTACGACGAACCCATGTTTCCGTCGCAGTATTGACCGGAACATCCAGCTAAATTCGCGGAACCTCGAGACAAACGAGTTCCGACTATTCTGGCGCGCGTTCTCCTTTACGGACAATAGGGGCGGGAAGTGCCCATCTATGAATGGTGGGTTTTACCCTAGGATCAGGGATCTCAGAAGAGCGCGTCTAACTCGGCCGACACGAAGCGACTAGCTGCGCAGCGTTAATTACCGCAAAAAATACAATTGCACGCGTCCCAAGCGTAGGAACGTTGCCGAGCGTCACAAGCGCAATAATCTTCGCATACCGGACTTTATTGAACGCCTTGAAGCGGCAGGCGCAATAATAATAGGCCTTGGCGTGACAGGCGCATAACGTGTGCGAAACGTAGCCGCGGCAAGAAGAGCTGAACGCATCGAATATCCGGAAGCCAAAACTACTAATAGGATTCCTGAAATGACCTCTCTCCCGCGCGCGGCTTCTTCAGCGAATCGCGGACGCGAGGGGGATACTTCCCGGGACCGCTCGTAATTGGCGATTTTAATGACAAAGGCATCGCGCCATTCGCCGCGACAGCGTGTAATGACCGTTAACCGGGCTGGAAGCAGTCGTATGTATATATATAACGGACGGGCGTAGCGTATCCTAAAAGCGATTACGTCGCCGTCACTTCCTCGGATCGTTTAACCCTAGAGCAATGACGCATGAATGAAAACGACCCGGTCGGCCCCCTTTAACTACGGGACGGGAGTGTCGATTTGCGAGTAAGATGTCGTTAGCTCCGAACCGACGGTATTTCGCTCCGGCGAATCAGATTTCGTCGGACAATGGGGGCCGGCCGAGTAGTCGGGGATAGATTTGTCGGGCAAGTAAATGTTTCTTTCGACATTAAGGGAGGCTGAGAGCTAATGTACTTCTCTCTTGTCGAACACGCACGATGGATCCGTAACATGGCTCGGTTCGCAACGAATTACATGTATCCAGGTAAAAGAATGAAATTGATCACGTTTCGAGTTGTTTGTCCATCACGCGAGCGGGCGTCATCGGGGAGTGTGGCTAATTTTCCCGCACGTTGGAAACGTCGCGTTCGACAACGTGCACGTCCGACCCCGCGTCGGAATTCGTCGCCGATGCTCGGAACATCGCGGAAACGAAGGCGTATATTTGCTCGGATTAACCGTCACCATTGTTCGACGTAATTGCCGTGTGCCGCAAGCGCTCGAATCGCACGAGCTCGAAATGTTTGCTCTGGCCGTTCGGTATCATATTTGCCGCCTCGAGGCCAATCAAAATTATCGAGCGCCGACATCCCCCCCGCCCCCCTCAAACCCTCGTTTCGCCGGTCCCATGTCCTCTCAACCCCCTGACAACGCGTTCGCGCGTCGTCCTTAATCAACCCGGGAGCAAAGTTAATGACACTACCGAGACCCGGGACAGCTGTTTCCAGCTCGCGAAATATCGAATTTACGTGCGAACCAAACGTACGCCGCGAACTCGGACGCGGCTCGTAAATTCGCGGTTTCATTAAGATCGGATATCCAGCAGAAATAGATATCGGCGGACGCGATGCGTGTCGCGCAGCGAGACGTGAAGTCCGTCCAGGCTGGGTCGAAACTACTTGAACTCCCGGCCATTCCTCACGATCTACTGCTCAAAGGCGTCAGCACATAATCCGGTGTCGAAGTTCAACGAGTCCGCATCAATTTCGAATAAATTTCTCGTTCGCTCGCCTCGCTAGTCGCGTCGACTCGAGACCAAAGTCGTTCCGCAGTCGGTTTCTCCGTTCTCAGCCTCGCTCTCTTCCCTCGGGACATCTGCTCTGTCTCTCCCTGTATAAATGCCCCCCACCCCTCGAATACGCCAGCTCCGAAGCCAGCTATTTCGATTTCCAATTAATCTCGCCGATCTCTTAATCAACAAGCAGGCCGGCCCGCAAGTGAACTCGATCAAATAAACAGCGACGGCGTTGCGAATAAAATTTCGCTCAGTTTCCTCAAGGCTACCGAGCTGCCTGGCATCGCGTACGCCTAGCGAGCGTCGTTCGCTCGATGGAGGAGGCGCATAAAAGTTTGCGAGTAACGAGGCACACGCGCCCGACCGTTCCTCCTCGCCATGATGGGACGCGGAACGGGTGGGTGCTCGTTCGCGCTTCGCGTCTACGGTATACGCACGGTCGGCCGCGGCGTAGCCAGTGGCACGCACGCGTGGCCACATTAGGCGTGTGCCTGCATTAGCACGTGTCCGGTCCGTTGGCAGCGAATTACGTAAGCGCGAGGCGAACCGGGGGACAATGTCAAGGCTAAAAACTGCACCGGCCTAGAGAGTCTGCCTGTAACACGCCGTCTGCGCCGCTTCCCTCGTTCGCCTCTCCTACCCTTCCGTTACAGCGAGCACCGTACGCGCTCGCTGGGTTGGCAAAAGTGTGTTGGTAAAGGCGTCGGTAAAGCCGTTCGCAGAGGCGTCCCCTCGCCGCGATGATGCTCTCTCACTCCTTCCACCGTCGACACTTTCGGCCGGCGCGCAACGTCGGGCGAGGATTGCACAACGCGTACGTGGAAACGTGGGGGGACGCGAGTCGGTGTCTGGGACCCGTTATTGGGACCCGAGAAAGAAGGTCGGAATGTTTAGAGTGTCTAGTCGTAGCGCGTAGCCCACTTCGCGCTCCGGGCACGATGTACGTTTTATCGCGACGGATAAAGTCCGCATAGATGCTGCTATCTAGCTGGCCGCTTTTTTCCTCTCTCTTTCCCTCTCTTCCCCTCTCTTTCCCTCTCTCTCCCTCTCTGTCTCGCCCTTTTCCGTCTCTTTCGGGGCCGATCGAAGGCGTGACCGTGGTTGCCGTGATTGATTGTACGGTAAATATTGAACGACGATATTGCACGTCTCGGGATGATGTAATGTTGCTAAACAGTGCGAAGAAAAATTCTGAGAGATAGATAGCGCGAGTGCGAGAGAGAGAGAGAGAGAGAGGGAGAGGGAGCGAGCTTGCGTGACCAGACTATTTTATAGACGCGGTACACGGGACTGTTGGAAGATCCGGCGTTATCTCAATAATTTTGATAATGCTGCGCTGCGCGCAAACATAGGCGACTCATGTTGCCATCGAGTATGCCTGGATCGACAAACACGGATTTAATCGTTATCGGTCGACAATCTGTTAAGATGTTGAGCGTTTCGGAAAGCTACTTGGTACTATTACGACACCGATTTCATAGTACACTTTATTGCTCTATTTTGAACTTAAAACTCTGATAAATCTCCTGATACTTTCGTCTTTACAACGTACGATTAAAAAAAAAACATGTAAACAGCCGCCCGTCGCGACTCGAAATATGTTCTCTTAATATGACGGAAAGTAAGATAGCCGCGCGGAAAATTGCGAATCATTTCGACATTGAGCGGAGTGACGAATCGATTAGCGACCGATAGAAACTCCATCCGTGTGCAAACAGCGACGATAGTGGTCTGGCAGATGTGCGCGTTATCGATTATTTTTTTCCCAAAGTGACATCATTTTCGACAACGGATCCGATAACGCGCGCGCGTGCTCCCCACCGGTCTGGCAAGGCTGTCACGGATAGCAGACGATTTTGATTTTCTGCAAGCGGAGCCGCGATGTCTGTTCCAACCTGTTCGTTATCTTCGTATTAGCCGCGCTCGCCGTACAATCTGCGAATTCAATTTCGCCCACGCCGAATTCGCGCATTTCAATTTCGCGCACGCGACCGTACGCCGAAATCCGTCGCGCGCACTCTGTTATTTCGACGCACGCTAAACCATCGGCGAGATGAAAATTTGAGCCTGGATTCCGCGGATCGCGAGCGTAACGCGACTCGGTCGGTCCGCGCGAGTTATTACCCGCCCGGCAATAATGTACGCGGAGCATTACGTCCGTAACTCGTATCGCGATTGCCCCTTTCCACGCTAGGCTGCAATAAAAGCTGTCGAGCTCGCGCATCGCCGTAAACAAACTCTGTCGAAAAAGATTCTCGTCGCGGAGATGCCTGGCTGACGTCAACCGAAACTCGGAGTCGCAGATCGCCGTCGCGCGCGATTGCATTGTATAACGATCTCTCTCTCTCTCTCTCTCGCGCGCGCGCGCGCGCGCGCATAATTGTACCCGTGCACATAGACAGCATACGTGACATACGTATAGACGTGCGAACTGAGAGCGCGTGATATTCCTCCCCGAAATCTATTTCCGCGGCCAGATATTTTCGGTTGACGCGGCACGTACGCCACGCCGGGAAACCGACTATTTTCACCAAACGACGCGTACCATAATCCGCAATTACCGTCTGGCCGGTAACCGTAACTGTGGGGGACGTTGGCAATCATTAATGGGGATGGCCGTTATCGCGAATTCTCCCTTTAAATCCATTAGCGGCAGCAATCGACGCCGTCCGAATGGTCGCCGATAATTTTGCGCGGAAGAGTCGTGCCTTCGAGGTTCGACAAAAAAATTGTCACTCGCACGTCAGCCGAGCGGCTCGCGTATCTAGTTCGACGATCGCTCCTATCTGCCGCAGACGTAACGGCCATTCTTTCGGTGGGCGAAATGCGCATAGAGCTGCCCGCGGAGCCGCATGGCGGAAATTCTTTCCCGTTCGCATCGCGTCGGACTTCTCGTTGTCGGCGAAAGTGCCGGGCGAAACGATCGTCGCGCGAATTAAGATAATGGAGTCGGTCGCGTTATCGGGCATTCCTGTCTGCGTCGTTTTGCAACCTCGCGCGATTCTCGATTGAGCTGGAGCGAGCGCACTGTTCTCTCTCTCTCTCTCTCTCTCTCTCTTGCTCTCGCTCTCTGCTCAGCTCGGCAACGCGCAGCGATAGGCCGGGACTAATAAAGCGATAAGCGTCAAACGAATTGCGGTTGCACAGATGCACTTCCAGCGGCGACTGGCTGCACGTCCGCGCTCGTTACGTAAAGTCTCTCGGGCCGCCGCTGGAAGCAGCGCGGCGAGGCATTGGCGGCCGACACTCGCATTCTTCGCCGCGGGCGACGCATGGAAGTTATTAAAAACGAATGCACTCAATGTCGGAGTCGAGCGGCGTCCCTCCCGGGAAATTGCGGCGCTGAATTCTAAGTGACGCGCGTACGTGCCGTAAGCGGAGATAATGCACTGTCGGTACTTCTCGCCGAACGATCCTGGATGAAACGGGGAAAGGGGGAGGAGAGGGGGACGAAATTGACGGACGCGATCGATGTTTGTCAGCGATCGGAGGCGGTAATTGAACGGGAAAGAAAACCGTGATTGTACGCCTTTAAGGTTTTTAGCACCGTCGGGTCAATTACGTGCGAGAGAGAGAAAGAGACAATTACGGCCGAGATTATACGAGGGAATCGGCCGGCAAAAAGCGATTACGTGGGACGAGCGTGGAAAAGCGGGATTGGCGATAGAAATCGAAATATCACCGGAAATCGTCGTGTACTCGGAAAATGAACCTTGTTCGCCGCGGTCTCGTGCGCCTTCGTCGATGTTACGTAAAGTCGATCCTCGCGCGACAAGAGGCCGGTAACGAGCGTGCGACGTGAGCCGAGCGTGGAAACTAGTATGCCACGGCGTGATACTTCGCCATCCTTCTCCACTCGAGGCCATTTCCAGGCAGGCTCTCCGGAAAAGTAACCGATCGATCGGCGAACGATGAGCACGATCGTCCAGGCTATCGTAAAAACGAACGCGGATGCGAAACCATCATCTCGGCCGACTTCTACGATCGGCGCAATTTTCATCCTCTCCAATGACATGCCGCGGGGCAAAACGTACTTCCTGTTTATTCGCCTACCATTTCGCAGTCACAGGTGGACTGAGCGCGCGGGCGATATCTCAATTTTTCCGAACGTACGTACCATTCGTGCCGAGTCGGAACGACCGCTGCGAGCGGAACGTTTCGCTATCAGCATCCGCGATAACGAGATTCCGCCTCGGCAAGCTCGACCTTGACATCGCGCGATGCGACTGAGAGGAGCGCATGAAATACATAGTTGGAACATGATAGCTAACCGACGCGCACTCTCCGACGGCGCTATATATTTCCACGTCTGGGCGGAGTAAATAAATTGTTGCGCTAGCATTGCCGATACCTCGTATTGCGAATAAATAGTTTGGCATTGTGCTTTGGTCGGCGGGCGGCGAGGCTCTGACGGGTAGAATAATGATCGGTCGTTAGAAACTGCACTCTACCCCTCGTAATTTTCCCCTCGGAACGAGGCGTCGTGTGCGTCGTTCCTAGCCGCTCGCATACTTAAATGCGTCGACGCGCGGATGACGAGCCTTTCCAAAGCTAGAAACAGTAAATTCCGCCTAGGTTCATCTTATAAATATGCCGACGTCGCTGAATCAGTGGCGAGAGATTCGCGCGCGGCTCCGGTAAACAAGATCCCGGATTGTGTAATAATCATCGCGAGCGACGCTTAGAGTTTCATCGATTATCGAACGCGCGGCATTGAAGTCGCCGGATCAATGAACATAGTCATCGGTTTTCCGCGTGACGCGACGGGACAGGTGTGCGTCCGTGTGTCAGCGGAACGGTCACGCCACTCGGTAACCTTAAGGTCCACGCGGCCCGCTCGTACGTGGAAACTTTCCAATTTTTCCTCAACGAGCGACACGGCTGGACGTGGGTCGTTTCGTGGAAACGACGAGGCTTTCGTCGCGTCGCAGACAACTTTTCGCCGACACGGCTGCGTGCCCGTTGATATCTTGGTCCAGTTGGCGCAAGGCCGACCCATAAATCGTTAAGCGCGTATCCGCCGACTTCGGGGTAAACACGGCGCGGAAAGCGGCGCGGAAAGCGGCGCGGAAAGCGGCGCGGAAAACGGCGCGGCGCGCGTCCCGAGAGTAAGTCGAACGGTCGAAACTCAATTAATGACCGATGGACCGAGTTTAACGAACACCGCCTATTGCCCCCGACGCGGCTGCGAACTTCCTTATGGCCATCCTCGTAACACCGGCTCGATCGTAAACGCGTGGCGCGCGTTAGCGTTCCTCGTAACGTTCCCTCGTAAAGTGAGCCGAGCTCGTTCGCGATTTCGTTACGACAAACGAGCGTGGCAAGTGCGCCGATTCGGGAAAAAAGGCGATTGAGAATGGGGGGGAGAGGAGAAGAATGGTAATGGGAAGGAAAAGATTCGCGGGACGTGAGATGGTGACCGCACGCGCTCCTTCTCTCCTCCGGCGTGTCTGGCGTTCGCGAACGAAGCCAGTCACCATTCAAGGTCTACTATTCAAATGCATTTTCCCGGTGGCGCGTGTTGGACGACGTGTACGGCAACGTTTGCGGCGTGTAGGTGCCTGCGAGCGCAATAAGTGTTGCACGCGCAACGTTCTCGTATGTTCGAGCGAATACATAATGCGAGTGAATTCGCGCGCGCGCACGCGCGTGCTTATCACGGCTGCGAGCTGTGATGTAACATTAACGTATACCGCGGGCGACACCGGGTCTGGCGAGACTGATGGCCGCCAACCAATAAGAGAGCCCCGACGGATTGCCGTCCTCGTTCGCTCGCACGATCCTTTCGCTCAGGCTTGCTTCACGATCGCTGTACCCACGTACCATCCCCGCCTCGGGTATGAACGTACGTAGTGATCCTGGCGTACGATCTAGAAATCAAGGATACGTCACTCAGCCGAGGATCGCCGGATTCGCGCTGAATGACGAGCGTGACGGATACGAAATTTACGAGTTTCGCTTTCGCTCGTGGCGCATGAAATTATGCGGCATCCTTGGGAGCGAAGAACCGCTGCAGCAACATGGCCGTCCGGCGGCTCGCCGGTACACGTTCGCTCCATTCTCGCCGCTACGGCGCCGACAATGGAAGGTGCACAGAGCGAATCGGCGGAAATGCATGGCGTATCGGCGAATAAATTTCACGCTCGCGCGTTTGCCCCCGAGCGTCGACAAATTCTCCCGGAATCGCTCGGATCGTTTGCCTTCGCCGCCGTTCGTTCGTTCGCGATCTCAATGCGTTCACCGTCCAGAATGCGGTTATGCCTATGTGCCAACGAACGAACGCGTAAACGCTGTTATTATCGCAAGTTCAAATCGCGCATGCGTTCCTGCGCCGAGTTTTCAGTGGTTCTCAGCAATTTGAGTTGGCGGATCGTTTCGAATGTATCTCGTCAGTCATCGGGCGATCGCTTCTTCTTCCCTCCGTACGCACCTGTAGCAACATCTACGACATCGGCCAAACATTGCGACCGCGTCTATATGTGTAAACGTGTCGCTTTGACAAAAGAATCGGCGCGCAGCGCGTGCCCGGCAATTTGCCAGAAAAAATTGCTCCCCACCAACGACCGTAGCGCACGACCAGTTGCGTATCCAATTGGTGCTATCAAATTCCATGCAGATTCCGTGATTATCGAGCCGATACTGCGCACTGCTCGACCGTCCCGGTCGGAGCGAGTCACGACGCAGTAGCGAAATTGCTATCCGAGAGCAAATTCGAAGTACAGAGAAGGGGGAGGGGGAGGAGGTTTGCATAGCGTGTACGTACGTGTTTCGAACAATGCGCAATTTATCGCGAAAGAAACGTAGGAATGAGCTTCCGCATCACGAAGTGGCCCCGCGGGATGGAAAGAGAAAAATGTAGGGGGAGGTGGGGGCTAAAAGCGGTGATAGGGGGAGAGGCGAAATATTTTGCTGACTATGACCGGAGGAAATCGAGTGCTGCCAACGCGACTGGCAACACGCAACGTGACCGACGTTTCGCGGCCGATCGCTGATCAGCGAAATTGAATAATTACCGAGGCAGTTAACTATGCCTTTCTCGCATCGCGACGACGAGCGTGCGCGGCCCTTCTTCCGGCTCGATTTATAGTTTTGTTTACTGTCGTTCTTGCGTCAAGCGAGCGCGCGGGCGCGCCTCACGCACTCTCATCCACTCTCGTATCTTGGCTAATTTTTCCAACGAGTTCCGCCTTTATCCATTTCACGCTGGCGCTCATAGCTCTCACCGCCTCCGATCGCTTCTCGTCTTTTTGTAAACGCGGAAAGCGTCAGTGTTCGAAAAGACAATTGACCCCGATAGTGTATCAGTCACTTGTCGCCGATAGCGGAGTTAATATTTAGTTTGTATGGAGAGAGAGAGAGAGAGAGAGAGAGAGTTCGGCATGTCACGGAGGCGATAATTGAGTCGGTCGGCTCTTATCAATTACACTGAATTTTCCTTTCCGCCGTTTAATGACTTGGCATTCGCCACTTCACTGGTCGGCCTCGAGGACTCGCACGCTCTACATTTTCCCTCTCTCTCGCTCTTTGTCTCTCTCACTTACACACTCTCTTGTTGCTAAACGGCGGCGGAACCCACTACGAGCGTTCCGAGAAAAACGGTTAATTAGACTCACGAGACGTTCTGCCGTGCGCGCGGCCTGCGTTATAGTTGCACAATTATCCCCTACGCCCAGCCAATGAGAGTACTTACAATCGACATAACTCCTATTCATCCGCCCATTTATCCATTCGTTTCCGTCGACTATATGCCGCGGGGCCCGGAAGTAGTTGATACACCGGATGGGAGGTATTCATCGTTCAATGTGGCATCATTAAGAGAATTGCTCGCGGAGGACGAAAGATGCATTTTCCAAGCGATCTTTTTGATCGGCCGAAATCACAGTAGGAAGTGACCCATGGGACTGTCTCTGGCATTAACGAATTGACTGCCGCGGGAAAATCAATGTTTCAGCGTCTCACACACTTTCTCCGCCGCGCTTCATCTCGTATTTCGTACGTCAGGCTGGAACGATAATATTCCCCACGGCGGCAGCGAAAATAATATTTCGCGCGATACGATAACGAGCCTCGCTAACATTCAATTTCTCGCGATATTCGATTCGCAACAGATCCGAAGATATCCGAAATACTCGTGAAAGAAACGCAAGCTAAATATTTTGTTGCGTCAGCTGACCGTAACCTGTTTCCAAGAACTACTCCCCAAATTCACAATAAAGGAGTTAAAGACCTCGCAAAAACTGCTAACCGGATTGACCCAGGCGAAGTAGTATTCAAGATACCAGTCGAAACGCCTGCGGAATGTCGTAATTTCGTTAACCTAAGTGTTGCAAATCGTTCGGATCCATTTCCCTGGGAATACAAACAAGTTTTTTCAGCGGCCAATAAATAAGGCGATTGTATACGGCCAGCGCCGACGTTACGGCTCGCGGGAAAAGTCCAATCCGCCGATGGTCACCGCTCACGTAACCTGCTTTCCACGCTACCCAACGACCGCAACAGCTACGTGAAATAATCGGCGAGAGTGAACAGCTTTCCCGGTATCGCCATTATCCGGATCGAGCGGTCGTCGACGACTTTAAAATAGATCTCTCGGCTCGACGCTTCGCCTAAGTCGAACGGGAGAGGTAGGGAGTACGGGGGAGGGGAAAGGTCGAGGATTGCGACGGTCGCGGCACGAAGACGTCAATCACGAAGAGGGATGAAAAATCAGCGTTTCTATTCTTCCGTGAAATTGAACGGGACTCGGAGGCGTCCGGTGAAAAGAACGGCGATAGGGATAGGCGATTGCATCTCTCCGACTGGCGGTACTTTCTCTCGAGACCATGTCGACGCGACATCACAACAACAACGACGACGACGGCGGCGACGGCGGCGGCGGCGACGGCAGCGGAAGATTCGTGCCGTATGGTTTCGAGAGCCGTGCCGACAATCCGAGCATCTGAGCGACCCAATCTCCCAGTCATCGGAATCGATGGCCGTGGCAGCGCCGGCACAGGTACGTGGGACACGATCCCTCAGCCTGGCAGTAGAAAGTGATCGAGGCCTTTCCGGTTTTCGCCGCGGGCGGCATACGCTATCGCTCGACCCCGTAAAGAAGCCGATAACGAAAGGGAAAAAGTGGCGGGAAGGTGGTGGGAAGGTGGTGGGAAGGTGGTGGGAAGGTGGCGTGAAGGCGGCGGGACGGTTAGGATAGCGACGAAGAGCAGTTAGGTAGGTACGTAGGTAGACGGACGAGGGGAGCCAAAGCGACAAAGAGCCGATTGTGAGTGGACAGAGAAACCGGACTCCAGGGCTTGCCGGCAGGTAAAGGAGGCAGCTCGGAGGGACGAGCGTAAATAGCGTCTCGCGCTGCGGACGGCGCGACAAACAACGAGCGGAGTAGGGACGGACACGCGCGACGCTCGGAGAAGACGAGCTCACGAGGATAATGCTGGAAGGAGTGCGGAGAGCGAAGGAGAGGAGGGGAAGGAGCGTCGAGAGGAGGCTGCCCTCACGAGGAGGAGGAAAG
Organism: Anoplius nigerrimus; assembly: GCA_914767735.1. Classification (NCBI taxonomy): domain Eukaryota; kingdom Metazoa; phylum Arthropoda; class Insecta; order Hymenoptera; family Pompilidae; genus Anoplius; species Anoplius nigerrimus. The sequence goes on from OU612080.1 coordinate 1,171,431, forward strand.
GAGCAAAGAGTTCTCTTATACGACACGCTCGACTTGGCACACGTGTGTTCGCGAAGAGCAGATGGTCGCCTTTGTAACGAGGATCGACGACCGTCACGAAGCCAATAGAAACACTGCTACTCGTCGGGGACGGTTTAAAAAAAGAGAAGAGGCACGGCGGCTAGGCCGAGCGAGCTGCGGAGCCCCCGTCTCCTCCTCCGATTTCCTATCGATGTGCGCGAGAACGTATGAGAGTCGCTCGAGGAAGAGAGTCTATGAGGCCGGCTTGGCCGACCTCCAGGGCATTGTCTTTTCACGATGACACGTAGTGCCGAGGGAGGGCAGGGGTAGGCGCGATGGCAAAGAAGAAGGAAAGCGGCGGCTCTGTCACAATCCGGAACAAGAGCGTCGGCCATCGGGGAAGTACGTAAAAGGAGGAACCTGGGTGACTTCCGCGTCGGCGAAGCAAGCAATTTTCGAATATCCGACCGATTCGCATGGGGTCAGTCGCCTAGACTAGAAGCTGGCGAAAAAAATGGAGCGCGTCACGCGACGAACTTAGCGGCTCGTAATTACACGAGAACTAACCGGAAGTCGCAATTGCAGTTCGCAGCTTCCGCTCGCGATCGGACGTGCGTGCAGGCGTGGATTCGAAGTGCATACGCAATCAGTTGCCACGCTATCTTCGAAAATGTCGATAGCGTACCTTCGCATAGTTGGCCGCGGAGGTTTGACAGGAGATAACGAGTGGATAGACAGAAGTTGGCGGCGGAATTCTACTGTCCCTTATCTGGCGCTCGCGGAAAGATACAATCGGGTGAGTCTTGGGCAGTGCGTCCTTTGGCAAGTGTCGGCGCAATTTTCTCGAATCGGCGCGTAGTCCGCGCGATCATCGGAATTCGAGGCAGCCGGGCTGGCTAGCCGACGGATTACCCCCCCGGCGTCCAAAGTTGCGGTAGGATTAACGCCTTTTAACGCAGGCACCTCGCCAGGAATTCGCTTGGCTGGCTCGAATAGGAATCGCGAAGGCCGCCGCGGCGCTTCGTTCGGCACGATCGCGAAAGTGCATCGTCGTCGCGTGCTGTCGGTGCATAATGGTCGTGTCGTGCGGCCTGCACCTACCCCGGCTAGGAAGCGGCGTGCGGGTGCATCGGGCGGCGTACTCTATTCCTGGCAGGGCCGGAGTTTAACTCGGCCGAGCCTGTTCCAATGACACGATGATCGAGGGTACGCTCTTTGCCCGGGGTACCGTAATTGGTACCGTCGCAGTTGCGGGGCACGAACGACTTATTACTCCGACTTCGTTCCAAATCTTGCGGGGCATCGTGCTTCCGAGAAAGGCCTACGACGGATTGCTGGCTTGCCAGCGAATGAAAACGCGGCGCGACTCGCAGTTTTACGACGAGCGTTGCTTTTCGCGCCGTCGGGATAAATGAGGATAATGCCGGAGGGATTGGCGTAGGAGCTGTTGGGATAGCGCGCGAGGTCTGTAATCCTTTCCATCTATCGCGAACGGCCAACTTCGACTCCGGCTGACCCGCGAGGTAATGCGATCGTGCACGCAACTCGAATAAGAGGGCCGCCGGAGACTGGCGGGAAGTGGACGGGCGCCGATTGGTTGGGACAGGGCGCGTTATCCGATGAGTCAGACCGGATTGGCCGAGGTCCACTTGTTCGCGTATTATTCTAACAATTGCGAGGCTCCCTGATCGAAACGAGCCTTCGGTTCCAAGAACGTTGCGCGCCGATAGGATCTGCCGCTTGGCAAGCCGAGTCCCGCGAATTTCGATTTCGCGGCAGGCCGCCGCTGGCAGCCCGTACGTTTCCGAGTCACGGTCGACTGATTGATCTTGTTAACGAGTTCCGCTCGATTGAGCCGCGCGGAAACGAAGAAAGAGGCATTTTTACGCCAAAGATGCTCGGCGAAGATAGCTGCCGCGCGAGCGCCAGTGGAAAAAGTTTTACGCGGTCGGCCGAGCCTCTCCTTTCGGCACGAATGCCGGTGATCGTTTTAGCCGTGAAGCGGTTCGATCTATTTGGGTGTGATGGCGGAATGGAATGCTCGCAGTGAAATGCGATGAGTAATTGCGAAAGTACAAAACACGCCCGCCAACGTCAACGAGGATGTTTTCATCAATCCGAACAATAATCGAGATATATATATTTTTTATCGACGTCAGTATGATGTAACTGCAATTATAGAATTGTTTTTCAGCGGATAATGAACTTTGATCGATGACTGGTGTATGCGGACGAAAAGATCGTTCGGGCTTAATGAGCGCTCATTAGGCATTCAGGCTGGTAATCCTCACTCGAGCGTACACCGCGGGAGGGGAAAAAATAATAATTTACAATTGATCGCAATCAAGATTTCGCTACGAGTGGAACATTATCGTTTGAGGGAAAACGCAGTTGAGGAATATCTGTCAATATTTATCATCGCCGTCTGCCGATTTCGTTTGCCGATGCTCCGATTTCAATCAAAATATGACCGGCGAGCACATTTCATTCGGAAGTTCATTATCGATAACGACGTACATCGGCGATAATTTATCAGGAGCGATTAATCATGCCGACCTTGCCTGTAATTTGACACCGCGACATCTTCAGCCATGCACACCGACACGCGAGACTTTTATTGAGTAACACGAACCCGGGACCTCGCGCATAGCTCGAGAGCCAGTATTTAATCTGCGTCCGCATTATCGTGATCAATACTGAAAACTTCCTCTCTATCTCGGCACAATCGAAACCGGAGCGAGCGGATGCGGTCGGGAAAACAATGTCGATCGCGCTCGCGCGCACAGTCAACTCCTCGTTCATTCAGTCTCGAATCTCCTCGCTCGCTACCTGACTCGCCTCGGCGCCGTTCATAGAATCGGCCTCGAACTCTCGGAAGAGTTCGGCGCGGCAGCGCGAGCGAGCGGGCGCCTCTTTCTTCTCAACGGCAAAATAAACTAAGGCGAGAGCTCCCGACGTCCCTCGACGAGCGTCGAAAGAGAAACGTCGCCTCGGATGGGAGATCAAAGTTCCGAGAAGTTCATCGGGCAAAATTTTACCCCGAGAATCGTAGAAAGCAAGGCGAGCGTAGCGACGCTCGCAAGTTTCGCGACAAGCGTGCCCGAGCGAGCCGAGGGCACTGGAGCGTAACGAGCGTGAGGCGAGGTTCGAAAAACGAAAAGAAGGACGCCCGTCCCGATTGGCTCGAGACTCTCGGCGTCGCGCGCGCGAAGTCGGGAGCGAATCCGCGTACGAATCCGTGAACGAAACCGTGAGCGAAGCGGGGAGGCGCGTGCTGAGCCGCTGGGAGGATCAAAAATCGCGTAGACTGACGGTTTTGGGTCAGGGACAGAGCGGGGCGGCGCGAATATTTTCGTACGGCGAACGCTCCTCGCGCCTCCTCGCCGGGAGCCGATTTTTTTTCCCACCCGCCTAGCGAACGATCGCGTCAGCCGATGAGCCCTCGGCGAGAAAGGGGCGGCCATGATGACGGCAGCGATCTTGGCGAGTCTCCTCGCCCCGCGAAGCTAGCCTCCCGATCGCGATACATAGGCGCAGAAGGTGTGCGGCCGAGCGTCGTCGCGACGCCCGCTCTCCCGCCCGAGATTATTTACGACGTATCGCGCGCAAGGTGTCCAACGTGCGCGGACGGTGTCGCGAAGGAAACGGATGGAAATAGAAAGTTAATCGGGGCAAGGTAGGGAAAGCTCGCGTCTGCTGCTTTCGTGCCTCGAAGACATTGCGCGCTTAATCGGAGGAGGCCTTGCCTCGGTTTACCTTGCCAAAACGTCGACGTTATCGGGGCAAACCGTCCCATGGGAGACAGCGAGCATGGCGTCGCGACGCTCGGCGCCGCTTCCAGGGTGTCCCTTGAGCGGCAAGGTAAAAATAACGGCGCTATTCCTGGCCATTATCGGATATTATTGCGCCGGAGCGGATTGAGGGGCAATTGTTTTCTTCCCCGCGGCGCGCTTTGATGGCGGCGCTATCAATCTCGCGACTTCGTGTTTTCCATGGGGCGACCGTTGGGCAAATTTTCATCGGCCACTCTAGTCGCTGAAGTTCCCCTATCGCGCGCCGCGTCAGACCGGACATTCCGGAGTAATATCTACCACGCCTGTTCCCGCGTTCGGACTGCGAAACGAGCGGTATGCAATCATTTCACGGGCACTTCGTACAAGAATCAAGAGAGAGAAGTAATGGAAAGCGAATGGTAGCCGAGACTTAGAGCGCGGTGTGTAACGCTAAAGACCGGTATTTCTCCAGAATACTTCTCCTTTTTTTCCCATAGCCCGACGTAAATGAAGCGATCGCCGTTAACTATTCGAACCGTCGAGCGGTACACGCGGAACCAGCTTCTTACGCACGGTACAGTTACAAGCGAAATACCTGATTTCCTGCATGTTACGGGCCACGCAAGAACATCCGCGCGGCTCCCTCGGCCGATAAATTATTCCCACCTTTTTTTTCCGCCAGCCGCGCAGAACCCGTCAGTGAAAACGATCGGGAGCGCTAATTGAGTTTTAGCGGAGAGAAAAGTGAGCGTCGAATGACCAAACAGGGGTTCGCGGAAACGCGGCCAGCGGGCGTATTAACGGTCTTTGTCAGTCGTTAATTGCGGCCTTGGCGAGGTCACTTTAGCACCTTCCTTTTAACTGCTCTCCGCGCGGAGGCCGCCAATCGGTAGCCGATCTCGGGCCGCACAATGCGAAAGGTCGGGCCATATCGCGGGCGATGATGTCATCTCCGTGGTACAGGCGAAGTTCATTGTGGGTCAATCGGAGGGGTAAAGAGTGAATCGGAACGTGGACGAGAGAAAAGTAGATTGTACCGAGGCCAGAACTCGGAGGGGTGGCCGATCGATACCTCGACCTTGAGACTCGTCGTCGCCTCCGTGTACCCGGGCAAACCTCCGGTTCTCATAAAAGAGAATTACCGCTGAAAGGCGACAACGGCGTGCGAATATAAACGGAGCATGCACATCCCGACGGTATGCATTTTGACGGAGCGACAGACGAATCCAGAAGGACGCCGACGCCGTCTGTGAGAGCAAAAGAGGGAGAAAGAAGCAGACGAGCGAGACGGAGAAGAGACGAATCCGTGAGAGACAGCCGAGAGGAAAGAAAGAATGGTGAGGGTCGAGAGGGGGGATGAGGATGAAGCGAAGATGGCAGAGGCCGTGTCACGGGCGTACGTTTTATTTTGAGAGACATTTACGCCCATACGACGGATATACTCTTTCAGATCCACGAGTACTATTAATAGGACAGTCACGTCGGAATAATGCACGTTTCCGCGATTTTTGGCTCGCCGGCATCAGCCATTTTGAACGTAGTGACGTCAGCCGCTCTAGGTCCAGGGTGCTTGGGAGGAGAGGACGCATTATTCATCGTAGATCTCGGGATGACCAACGCTCACCCACGTGTCCCCTTCTCACGCTCATCGACGCCAATGATAAAAACACCGTCGTCGGCCCCGGCTAAAGCACACAAGAGTGCGGGTCTCTCTCGTTTTGCCTGAGCCATCCCGCCTATATACACACAGTCTACGCCGACGTCGAGACAAATAAGTGACTAGCGTTGCAAAAGATCGAGTGCAGTTACACGATTTATATTTGACTCTTCCGAGAGCGCGCGCGCGCGCGTGCGTTTTATGTAACTTTGGCTTCGAAAAAAGATTGGGCGTGGTGCGAGGCAGGGCAAAAGTAATCGAAAGGGGGGTAAAGCAGGAAGGCAAATCTCTCCTCGCGGAACTTTCTAATATTTATCAGTGAGTCAGCTCGAATACGGTCGCATCGAGATAATATAGTTATCGGCGTAATGGAATTTATCGCCAGCGGAGAGAGATGCTGATGTGCAGCTAATGCCCGATGACGGATATTGATGGATCCGCTTTCTGCGGCCCGTCGTGACGCGCGTATTTTTATGAACTTTGTTCAACCCCTATCCGCGATGCGGGAGGAAAACAGAGACGCGGCATTGACCAGCCGACCCGACATTTTTCTCGGCGGTTGGGAACAATCTCGACCTTCCGGCGCGCGGCGACGAGAATCATCTCGTTAGTCATCAGACACGACGGACGAAGGAACGTATACAGATAACGTAATTGCCCGCTGCAAACAAGATTCCGTTAGCGTCGAGCTTTCGTCCCCGCTGAAAGCGAGCTCCTGATTGAAGGCAAACTAATCTGAAGGATCCGCATTCTGTTCTTTTTTCCAACCGCGCCGAGTCCAGCGTCCCTTTTCAATTTATACCCCACATCAAACGCCTAGCAACTTTTTTCCACTCCCATCGTAGCGACCCTCCCGACCTCCCCATACATCCACCCTCCCCTATTCCATCGAAAATAGCCTCGTTATCAGCCATCGCAAAAACACATTTTCTCAAAAACAAGCTTCACAATCGACCCTTCAACGCTCGCGTCCCGTCGCCCACGCATCTCCTTTGCGCCACGGAACCCCTCTTCGACTCTCACGACAAAAGGCTTCATTCAACCGACTGCAACCTCTCACCCCCCGCCGTCCCTCGAACCCCCCTGTTCGGCTCGATCCGCCGACACTCGCCGACACTCGCCGATTCTTCGCTACGACGAAGCTAATCGTTCGAGGCCGGTTCCCACCGAAGTGTCTCCCGTGTTCGTCGAAGCATTGTGTTTACAGTCGTGCATACCCCTCGCGGCGGTGCATCGCGCGTCGTGATAGATATCGGGTGTCACGTTACGATAGCCGTGCGCTTCCCCCTCGACGCCCGCGGAATGTTGATAGTCGCTCGGCGTCGCTTCCGCCTGGCGGTGCGCGCTTACGTAGTGCGTAAACTGGTTACGTAACGTCCTAGCTACATCGACGACCGTAGCCCAGCTCTGCGTACAATCCCTGCCCCGATCCACGCACCGCGAGCGTGCACGCGTGTGCAGGGCGCGCGGGTGAACGTTCGGCCGCGTCCGGCCGCGCTCGGCCCACCTCGGATTCTCTACCGTTCCGTTCCTCCGCGTACATTGTTCGCGCGCGTGCCGCCGACTATCGGGGGCCTCGTGTGCGTGGGAGCGGCCGTGTATCCGCACGCGTGCGTGTGCACGGCCCCATCGCCTTATTGCTCGCCGTCTTGGCACAGAGAGTCGACGACGGCGGATGGATTTTTCCGATCGCGGAAACTCGCCACTTTCCAATTCCGCGCACGATCGAACGATCGGACGATCGCCTCGATCCAAGGATCCGTCTCCCGGAGAGTACAGTTTCGAGGGCGACGGATGGTTTTATTCCGCCTTCCGCGAGGGAGGGGAGGCCTGTGTCTTTCAATAGATAGTCTCCATTCCGGCTGATTGATCGGGCTGTTTTTGCCCAGGAGGATTTGTATCGTGCGAGATGGGAGAGTCATGTCTCGGAGCTTCCTGCTTTCTGGCTCATTGCCGATTCGAGGGCCGGTGCGGAATTGATCCGAAGCCGAAAAGCGGCGAGCCCCCCCGGTGAGCTTTCTCTATGCAAATTGGAAGCTTTGTGCTCGGTATCTGGCGCTTGAGCCCTGCTCCGCTCACTTAGTTATTGCTCGCAGCGTAATGCGGCGATGCGTTTCGCGCTGCCGCCGCGTCGCTAAATAGACCCTGGCTCCGGACTAACGGGCCAATTGAATTCCGGGCGTGGGACCGAGGGAAATTTCCCCTTTTGGCCGGCGTCGCTTCGCGCGGCAGAGCTTTATTCCCGGTCGGGCAAATCGATGCGAGGCTCGAGGCCGAGCGGGGAGCGGGGAGCACTACTTTTCTGGCGTCCGAGCGTAGGCGTCGACCTCTCTTTACGCGCACCGCGACCTATCCACTGTCATGTGTTTACGCTCGACGCACGGCGTCCGATGCGTTTTTATGCCGCTATCAGCGCTTTTTTGTGATTGTCCGAGTTCGCGTATTCTGTCACGTTCACGTTTTTCCCTCCCCGTCCGCCGACCGGAACGAAGAAACTGCCGTGCCGGTTGATAAGGGACGGCGCGAACGGTCGATAAGGAGAAAGTTGCGTTCGGCGACACGTGCCGTGTGGCAGATTCCGATGCAAATTGCCGAGTGGAAATCTCGAGGCGAGGACTTTCCTCCGAGCGGGAGGCAGATATAAAAGTGCAAGTATGTCCTGATTCGCTTCGTCGGCGACGCCGGCGGCCACGCCTGTTTCCTCGCCGATTTCGCGCAAGGCGCCGGACGCACCTTGCCCGAAAGCGAAGTTAACGTACCCGCGACGAAGTTAAACAGACTGTTCCACAATTTTCCGGTTCAGGATCAGCCGAAGCGAGGCGAATCTTCCCGGTAGACATGATTAGGAGGGTTTCGAGAATCGACGAGGCACCTTCGCGAAATTATTCTACCATTATATTTCGATTATCGGCCGACACTTTGCTCTTTAGAGCGGCCTCTTTCTTTTCAGCTCGCCTGTTTTGAAATGCCCTTACGGTCCCGTCATCGCATCGAATTAGCGAGCACGCGCGACGATGGCTGACGCACGTCCGACGCTGATAAAAGTAATGCCATTCACAGCGTTCCATCTCGATGATATTGTAGCAACTCCCGGTGAGCACGCACCGCTTCGTCTCCGGTATATAGGAAAATTCCGGCCTGTCCGTGCGCGCCGGACATTTCCAATGTTTTTCGCCCGCTTAACTGACGTAAGGCCGTTTATGTAGCGCGACGAAAGGGCAAAGTGAAAAGACACACGCGATGTTTGCACGATCCCGACGCGACCGGCGATCTCGCCTAGCAAGAAAAGTACCGCTGGCTCGCCGTGAAAAACGGTTTTTAATGATGTCACGCGAGACGTTCGATTCCGCTGCGAGGACGGCAGGATAAACCCGGAGGAGGAAGCCTTCTCGAAGGCGTACATTAACGACGACAATGGCGCCATTGACGTCCTATCTGGCTGATATACCTGAGCGAACGACGAATCTAGATACTAGCGAACCGTTCCGCAAGCAAAAAGCTTCCCATCCTCGGCCTGATTCGCCCCCAAAAACATCCCGCCGTCACACAAGACGTTCCGATCGAAAAGACGTCCAGCCAGAGGATCCGGAGACGGTTTTATCGGGCCAGAGCGATTACTCGACGCTTTCGGCCTCGCTCGTTTCAACCGCGAAGATCCATCACTCTCCACTATCGGAGAACGTTTTGCCTGATCAAAGGCAAGCGCGAAAAAGTCTTCCACCCACAATCGGCCGTAATTTTACTCCGCTTCGCCTAGCTTGCCGATTGCGAAGGAGAGCGATGCGTCACCGCGACAATTTCTACGTATTTTTCTAATCGACGTCCTTTGTCATCATCGCTCTAGGCGCTCTCGAAAGTTCCGCGCCGAGGCCGATCGGTAGTCAGTACCTATTACGCATATGTCGTATGCAAATTCGAGGTGTACGAGAGTCCGCCGTCGGTGGTCGTGATCGAGGCCGCGGTTATCGGGTCTCATTTTCGCGTGCACAGCGAGCAAAGGGGGGAATGGGTAGCACAGTACTCCGTTTCACGATTCGCGTTTCACGCTCGGGAATTCTGAGTCACGTCCGCGAATAAACGTGCGTCGCAGGCGGTGCTCGCGGCCGCTCCTCCGTACGCGAGTACGCTCTTTCTTTCTTTCTTCCTTCCTTTCTTTCCCACCGCCTCGTACCATTCGTACACACGACCGTACGCACGGCCGTGCACACGTTCGTACACACGTTCGTACACACGTTCGTACACACGTCCGCCTATCCGTCCGTCCGTTGTTTAACAGCCCGACGTTCTCGCCGAGTTTGCACGCGCGCCGCTTTTACGAGCGCGTCCTTATGAGGAAACCCGACGGGTGCCCGGAGGAGAGGAACTCGGCGATATCCTGGATTTGATCCTGTCCCGTTTAACGGGACTGCCTCCGTGCTCGCCGGCCGCGGCATCTATCACCTACATACGAGCGAACGTCCATCCTCCGGCATTTTCCCGCCCCCCTCCCCTCGCCGCATGCCCCGCGCTCGTCGCGTTCCCATTACCTCAGCCTGTCCCGGTTCCAGCCGCGAGTCGATGGAACGTCGAGGTCGAGAAGAGGTGATTCTAAGGATCTGTTTACCTCGCAGGCCGCGAGATACCTACTCCCAGGCCATCAAACATTCAGCGCGCCTTTCCACCACATTTTTCTCCCCACCCGGCCGAGCTCGGCTCACCTCTTCGCGCCGAGGGTAGTCCTGGGAAATTGCGGGTAGCCAGGAGTGGTGCTGAGAAACGGGATACGATGCGGGATCGTCGGGGGATTCGGAGTGTTTTTCTGTCGGTAGTCAGTCTCGCCTGTGAGTACCTATATTCCTGGTTCGGTTTGCGAGCCACACTTGAGAAAATCCCTTCGCGCTTAGTTAGTACGGCATTAGCCGATTGACTCTCGAGTCTTTGCGAGACTCTCATTCCTATTGCGTCGTCGGAGGCTCAGTTATGCAATGAGCATTATCTCTCCCCGTATATAGGTATCTCGCGGGCGTGTGTATACGTGCGGCGTCGGTATCGCGTCCGCTGGACATCGCGGAGTCTTCCGTGACATTAAAAAGATGAGATCGCGAAGTGTCGAAGCAGTGGCAGCGAGTCGTACTCCGTGCGGAATCTGAAAGATCGCGTCTGTAGTCGGGAGGAGGCGAGAGCGTCTGTCTATTTTTCTTGCAGCGCGAGAACATGACTAAGCATCGACGCGGCCAAGAAATAATTAGCCTGCATGCGGCCGACGAGAGTGTCGCGATCCGCCCAACTTGGGACAGCAGGGCGCGAGGACGCTACTAATTACTGCCTGAGACGTCGTTAAAAAGAGTCACGGGCGGCTACGCTCCTGTCATCGCGTGTTCGCAACCCGCGAGCGGGCAAAATTTTGCTGCCAGCGCCTATCGACCGGCCTGCCGTGCCTCGCTACGCGATGACATCATACCCACTTCCCGCTATCTCGCACTATCTCGCGCGCTGCTATTTTTTTTTTTTTTTTTGCGCGCGGGATAACGCACGCGCCGCACGGAAAGCAGACGCGATCGTTGCGCGCGAAAGGAAAATATCTGCGAGCCAGAAATAGGGCGAGCCTGGAGATCCGAGTTTTACGACGGGCTTCGGGCTGTCCGGCTGACGAGTCGAAGAAACGGTCGAGGGTGAGAAGACGGTCGGATGAACCTGCGGACAGGCCGAGATCTCGAAGATGAGGCGGCTGTCAGCGAGTCGACCTTTTCGAGAATCGTGACGGCGAGGTGACGCGTTCGAACGCATAATCGACACGCACACCTTGCTTTACTTTCCCGGACGCGCGGAGTGTGTCGTAAAGCGGGGACTGTAAAAAAGTGATGCAAGTCCGTTGGGTACAGAGAATTCATGTGAATGGAAGTGATTGCGTCACGAACACTGTCGCGCGCGGCGGCCTCGTACATTTTTCAGGCAGCGCCGTTAGAAAAATGAAATCTCGCAGTCTGGCACGATGGCGGGCGACCTTCGAAACTTTTTGTCTGCGCCTTCGGAGGCGAGTAAGTACGCAGACGTAGGGAAGTTGTGTGGCAGAAATTCGCGGTGAACATCGGCGATGATGAAACAATGCTCGACGTTTCAAATTCTTCCCCCGACGCAGCGCGAGCGACGTATGACGTCGGCGCGTCGAATCGTAGGCCAAATCGTACGTTGCCGCCTGTCGCGAGCGTACGTATATGCGTCGAATTCTCGAAAACGCTTGGCCCGAGTCCGCCGCTCGTGCTCGGGCAAAACAAGATTCGCGCGTAAGTAGATAATGTGTATGACATAAAAATCTGCCGGTTACGCAATGTATTATCGTCGTGCCGATTTGATTGGCAAGCGTCGCTGGGAGCGTCGCGTCTGCGCGTCCGCGGCGTCGATTAGCCCAAAAGGAATGTTTGCGATGAATGAGAGAGCTGTGTTGGCGTAGCCGATCGGCCTGCCGAGGTCTCTCCCGTAAATTTATCTGATAATTGCCTGTTTGCAAACAGATCGCTCGCCCGAAATTGCACATGGCGGCGAGGGAGGCCGATAAGTTTCTCAGACGGCGTCGGTTGTCCCTTGACTCCGTCGGCGACGAATTCTCGCCTGATATATTATCCGGCCGGTTCGAGTTTATTGTCGTCACGTAACGTCCGCAAACGATTTCCATTTGTTCGAGTGGCGTTAATGCCGTTCGGCGGCTATCTTGAATTTTAAGCGACGCGACGGTCGACGTCGGCCTGGCCGCGTCGGGAAATGGCTCCGGCACGACCTCCGTGCGACTAAAATGAAATAGCCAGCCTTTGTTTCCGTGCCCGTACACAATGACGCCATTATGCACCGCATTATGCGTGCCGTTTTCATTCTCCCTCTCCCTTTCTCTCGGCGCCCCCGACTGGCTGTCCGGCGTCGCAGAATACAAACACACACACACACAAAGGCAAGCATTACGTTGTTATTAAAATCGCAATGGATCTTAACGCCGCTCGGGGTTAGAGTTTTAGCATATTTTTAAACCGCAGCATGCAGGCCTGGCTCCCCCGTCTAGCCGTTCTCGGCGAGGCATGGCGAGCGTGACAAAACTAGGTTAACAGGCTAGCCGGAACACGTAACTGGGTCACGCTTTGTTGTTGCCCGTGCAGGCCACGAGAAGAAGTAGGCAAAATTGTCGAAAAATTGCCGCCGCAGCGTCGTCGATACAAGGAAGGCAATTAAGGAGTCGTCGGGTCGTCCTTCGAGACTATTGGTCGGAAGTTTGACGACTCGCGAGGTGGGGGATACGAAATGGAAAAGACTTGGAGGGGAGTTCCTTTGTGGAAGGGACGGGGGGAGGATTGGCTCGAACAAGGCTGTCATTAAGGGAGACCGATTGAACGGCCTCGTCGACGACGACGACGCGAATAAAGACAAACCGTCTACGGCGAACCTGCGATATCTGAGAAGATTCAATAACCCTTCCGGGCGACCTTGCACTTGACAATAAAGACGCGTGTCGATTATAACTGGACGATGAGGGCGGGCAGGCGGCCGGGGAGAAGGACGTAAAAATGTCCGGCCGACTCTCTTGTTCTGCGCACTCTCGTTCAAGGTATCGCGCGGGCGGCCAATCGTTCGCTCGCAGCGGCTGAACAGCTGATAACGATGATACTCGCGTAATAAAGTCGTCCTTATCAGTTTCGTTTAACATTCGCCCGTTATCATGCGCCGCTCGCATGTCCGTCGCCCAGATGAGTCAGCCCGCGGAATAAACTGGTCACCATAAAGCGGATGTTAGTAAACGAAAGAAGCGCGCGCGCGCGCTCGCGCGGGCGCTGATTTTCATGCGCGTTCAATGACTCTTAAATTACGCATCGGCTCACGAGCGTGCCCCGTTCACGTGAGTCGTGACTGTAAGTAAGCGGGATCGGGCGAAATGGCATTCCGCGCTGCGCAGAATGCGCGGCACCGACTTCCTCGAAATCGGCAAGCCGATTGGGAAACCGACGAACCGGTTGACCCGAGCATCTGGCCGCAGCGTCAATCAGCGGCCGAAAAACTTGTTTGCCGTTACAATGACGCTGGCACGAGACAGATATATCCCCACCCAGGGCCCGAATGCGTCGAATATCTTCATCTTATTCGCGGCCAATTAATGGGCCATGGTGTGTACGGCCGCTCGGGAGAAAAAGGACGTTTGATCTCTGTTTCGAATGCGAACGCACGCACGCACGTAGGCACGCACGCACGCGCCCGCGCGCTCCCGCGATAGAAAGGCTGAATTAACTCATTTGACATCTGACAAGGTCGAGTGATAAATCGCGAAAGTACGGCTAGGCTCGCTGTTCACCGAGCGACATGCTCTTGAATCGCTCAAAATAGAAAGGCCGATTAAATGTAAGGGGCACCAGCCTCGACGCCGATGTCGGCCGTCGCCAACTTAGACGAATGACAAATAATTTCGCGTTCCCCCGTGTGCGCATGCCTGCGCGCGTCGCCGTCTTTGTTATGAGCAAGAAAGATTCGCCTGGATCGTCGTCCGCGTACTTGTTTTCAGCCGGGTAGGATTGACAGCGTGCTCCTACGCGCTTTCACGTCAATATTTATCGTCGTCTTTATCTTAAGCACTCAAAGATTCAAATTTAATGTCACTCCGTTTATCGGCGTCTACCTGCGTGATATAATCATCGCGCGGGGCCCGCCTTGTTTTCGAACGCTCGCCTTTTCGGAAACACGATTCTACGACGCCTCCGATCATTTCGTAAGCTACGATTAAGCATTTATCTCTAGGTCAATTCCGGACTTTGCGCGCGCGCGAGCGCCCGCGCCTGCGCAGATACGCATGCGAGAATCCGACGAGGCGGTTAATTCTATACAGCCGAGGCGAATGTAACACACCGGTACATGCAAATTAAGGCGAACATTTCGCCGATATCGCGACGCGGTTAATGATCCGCGCGACGTGACACATTTTCGCTGCGCGTGTCGGGCCCGCTGATTGATTCCGTTCTCATTAGCCAGTGTCGATCGGCTGCAACTAGCCGCGGCGCCGATATCGGCTTAGAATGTCGTTGTTGCACGGCCAACGACGAGCAGCGGTTCGATACTTTCAGGCCGCGCGAGGGACGAAGAGGGAACAGAGTGGAGAGAGAGAGAGAGACGGAGAAGGAGAAAGAAAAAGCGTTACGCTTTTCGTTCGCCGAGCGAGTTAGGCTCGTCGCAAAAACGGTGCACGCGCGTGCTCGCCTACGGGCGAGCTAATGGAGGCGCGCGACTACACGCCACTTTTAGCAATTTATTTAGCTCGCACGCGTCCTAGTCTAGAGCAGAGCTAGAGCGGAGCTCGCGAATCGTTGTACGGCCGAGCGCGCCAGGCTAACGGACATGCGCTCTCGGGACGGAAAGCAGAAGCCAAATGGCCTATCACGATCGACTGATGCGCAATGTCACCCAGCCGCCCGACTATTCGAATTCGATCTTCCGCGTTCGAATACGTCTCTCGTGCGCGCGAATTACCGCTGCGTGCTTGATGCGTGCTCGCCGTTTGCCGACGATCGTTTCCATTGGCATGTATTGGTTTCTCGCTCGTCTAGTAGCTGCTACGCTCAATGTCAGCGGTGGCGGCGCAATTTTGAATTTGACCTTTCACGCATCCAGTCGCACGAGTCACCTCACGTGGACTTAATCTTCGCGACTTTGTCCATTTATCGTTTCAATGCTCGCTCGTTTGCGGCTCTTGTCGAGAGAATCTTTAGTTCGAGCGTCTTTCCTAATGATGTGCGAACAATGGTCTTAAATGGGCGGGGGGGTGCTTTGAAAACAAGAGAGGTTTCCGGCCGCATCGAAGTGTCGAGTTACGAAGGGAACGTGCCAAGTACACTTGGAGGGTATCTTGACAGCCGGACGTATCGGGACTTAAGGTATGGCCGATCGAAGTAAGGAAACTAAGTTATCGAACGAGCTTCGAGTTAAGCACGGAAGCTCGACAAGTGGATAAACATCTTTTACACCTATGCGACGGATAACCCTCGAACACAGAGAAGCGAGATGAATCGAGCGGGGCAACCGATGACTCGATTCCTCGATCACGTCGAGCACACATAACAAAGCCTAAGAACGATCGCCGTTCCTAACGTCGTAGGATGCCAACTCGTCCACGTGACGCCGACTTTCGATTTCGATGACACAATTATCTCGAAGGAATTTAACCGAATAACCTTGATGACCCTAGCCGTACGCGTTAGAGGCCTAAGTTGAAAGACGCGGAGATCGAAAGGAGAGAGTAAGAAAAACATTCTCAATCTTTGTGCGACGAGTGATGTCGAGCGCGCGTACAACACACAGGGAGTCCGTCGTGCGAGTCGGAACGCACGTACACGAATATGGGAGAAGCTGACCGTATACATATACATCGTAGTACGAGCCCGTATATATAGTCGCGGCTCTGGCAGGCGGCGTAAGGGAGTCCCTCGCCGCCGCTATATTGATCACTGACCTTTTCTACGCCCGAATGGTCCAAAGAAGGTGCCGTTCTTGCCGATGACGCTATCGTCGATGTACTTGAGCAGTTTCGTGGTATCCTCCCCTTTCTTGGCGGCCAGCGATTTGACGGGGCGTGGCGGCGCGATCCTTTGACCGCCGCTGGCGGTGATGCTCGTCGCGGTGCTGTTCGCCGCTGTTGTCGTGGTGGTCGTCGTCGACGAGGACGTCGATGCCGACGTCAACGCTGTGGCGGCCGACGGCGATGCCTGATTGTTAGCCTGCAGCCCGGCGCAGCTAGGTGCCTGCGTGGGGCACGCCGTTGTTTCCTCCGCGAGCGAATTGATCCTTCTCTGCGATCCGCTCCAGCTCTTTCCGCACGAAATTTTCACCGAGCAGCTCATCCTCTCATATTAATCGAACACACGGCGCACATAGTAAGGGGAGCTCTCGCAGCGCTGCAACAGCCGCGATTATCGGCGGACGATGGGAGACCTCTCGTCGCTGCGCGTCCTGAGAGCGACACGGATCGGGCAGCAGCGTTAAGTCTATCCCGACGGAGCTTCGGCCCACTTTCCGAGTATCAATTGACGATCTATTGTGTAATCGAACGCGCTCCGAACGGAATTTCGAGAACTCCGCGACGGGACTTGCGCTCCCTTTACGCTCGAGCACACGTGTTTATCCGCTGCGAGCGATGAGTCGGGGAATCTTTTCTCGAAAGATGCGGACTGTCACTGGCTCGCTCGCACGCGCGATAGGTATTATCGTTGTGCGAATGTTTCGCGATTGCTCAACGCCCGTAAATGGTCTCCGATGGGTGATGAAGAAGAAGCCTTCCGTCTTGCGTGGAAGAATTTCGCTTCCCTAATGCTCCTCTTGTCAATCTTCGATAATGAAGCTCGGATACGAAAATTGCGAGCTGACGTGGTTGCGCGGTATTGGATTCGATGCGTTAGAAAGAGAATTGAATGTCCCGCGCTCTATTGCGTGCGGGTTCGCGCCAGCTACGATGCCCGTACACTATCTCGTTCCTCTGCGATTGCACTTCCGTGATATTCTCTCGTGAAACGGCGCGCGCCTCGTGGACACGTGCAACCTCTTTCAGTACTGAGGCGAGACTGAATGTCTGACGGTCGACGGGCTGCCCGGTTCGCCAATGACGTCACTCGACTACGCAGGCGCCGTCGAGTCTCGCGTCGCTTTCGGAGCATCTTCTCTCTGGGTCGAGTAAACGTGCTCACTCGCGGAATACGGTAGCTTGAATCACCGATAACGTTTGGACAAATTAAAACTACGCCTCATTGTCTCGCCTCTCACGGGAGTGCCGCTTCCTCGAAGGCAATTAAATGGAAGGTTTGAAGCGCGGCCGGCTTCCTAGCTGAAGGCAACTAGATTCCGTCGATGGGGGTTAATCCGATCGTAGTGGAAATATTCTCGCCATTAGAAGTGCGTCTATTTATGTGCGTGAAACGATCGAGCGTAGTTAGATCCCCCCTCTTTCTTTCTCTCTTCCTCCCTTGGCGGTAATATGCCATTGGGCAGCCAACGGAGAGTACTTTGACATAATTTAATCCTATTAGCACGCGATAACACCTTTCAAATAACCAGAAAACGGTTTCTTTCGATCCCTACGTTGTTTTACGTGGACTAACGAGACTTCTTGCGTACTTTGACATTATTTCGCATTACGTTACACTATTTTACGGCACTTTACGTTATTACATCTCATTCTTATGGATTATTTTTCGGATTTGGAGGGCAAATGAGCATTTTAGCGCTCATTTCATACATGTTTGACTGGTTTATCTTTATAATACGATATTGAGCGATCAAGAAAGGGTATCTCGGCCTAAAATACACTGACCTAAAGACAGTAGAACCATCCCAATCGCTTTTATGGGATTTTGCTCAACAAAGACCCATGTTAGCACCACTTTGAAGCATGTTTGACTGGCTTGTGCTAATAATATGACATTGACCGACCAATGGGGGGTACTTTGGAATCATTTGGAGCTACTTAAACGTGATAGAACCTTCTAAATGGCCAAAAACAGCCAAAAAACTTTTGGTCTTAGAATGGATTTAAAACTATTCTATCCCATGGATTTTAACTCGCCCTAAAAGCTGGTGGCAAGCAAAGTCTTTCGATCGACTTGCGGATATGTATACTGGAAGAGAATGAAACGAAAATCACAAAAATCGCAACCGGAGCTTTCTAAGTGCAATATTTTCATAGTTACAGCCAAAAATGTGCGACAAAATGATGAAAAATCGACATTTTTCAGGCTCTTCGTCATATGACAGACTGTCTCAATTAATCCACTATAATATGTTAGAGCAGTCAAAATACTTTAAAAAAATCCCAATCCGAGACTTCTAAGTGCAATAGTTTCAGACATATGGCCAAAAAAAGGTCAGAAAATGGTGGGAGAAGCAGACAGTATACTTTACCCTTTCCCGACCCTCACGGTCAAGACACAAAGTTCAACATTCACACAAATGCTTCTTTATTTCCAAGCTATCGAATAGCTCATTCAGAATTTGAATCGATTTAGAAGCGCCTTTGATCACCTTATTCGGCTATATTCTTTGAGTCTCGGCATTAATCACTTGTTCTATACCTTCCTGCTGAATCGTAGACACTGACGGTTGAGGAAACTCACCAATTTTAGTCCGGTGCGTCACTGTGCGCAAAAGTAGCTATAATCGTCCCCATTCATCTCTCATCGCGGATTGTCATCGACGCATTTCGCCTCGCTAAAACTTCGCCCGAGCGTCAGATCGTGGTTTTAACGCCGCGTCGTCTTTCTCGAAACTCTAATCTACACGCCATATGGTACGATCCGTCGAATATAGGTCACGCATTCCCACATGTGTTTTCCTCAATAGAGGAGGAAAACAATCGATCCGGTCGTTGGACTGTCCGTCGGCGCGGACTTGTTCAGCGTCATAACTCGTTGACAAACGGGGCGGCTCGATAAGAGTGTCTCCATAAATTTCCTGACCCTTCACCGGAGATCCGTGCATATGTCTCATTCCGTCGATGTCATCCGGCTGGATCGTCGGAGAGGGGAAATCGAAAGTGGCGGACAATTGTAACATAAAGTATGAAAGCGACGTCGTTACGTACGTCGCGCACCGGCAGCGGCTAACTGCAACGCGGGATATTCTCAGATACAAATCATAACGTATAAGTGGCCGAGTGCTATTCCTAAAGTGGCGCGCGGGGTTATACATGTCCGCGAAGACCGTTTTCACCGCGGCGAAAAGAGGAAGCGTCGTGTAAAGCGCGCGATAATTATTACTTTCATCGCCGCCCGATAACACGAGGAAGTAACTTTCTTAACACATGCCACACGTGCGCAAAGTCTCGCGGGTGCACTTGTAACGCTTCGTTTCGCGACTTGGCTCCTCGAAGACCCTGGCGACGGAAGGTGTAAACGTCCCCTTGAAAATGAACTTCTGCGACGATTTATCGGCCTCACCGTTCGTGCGACGGACGCATCGGCCTATGTATTCGTACGTGCCAAGCTGGCTTGCGTGAGTCGAACGCCGGCACTTCTTGGCTTCTCGGTGGAAATTCGGTAGGCCGATCGGGTTCCGGCTTAACGACGGCAAACAGCATTATCCTTAGCCTGCACCCCGACCGATACGGGCGACGCATCAAATTTTTATGAACCGCTCCCATTATGGAAGAGCGATACCGCTCGCTGAAAGCGGAGAACCTTCATCGAAGCCGACGGCCGATTCTTATTTTTCATTCGGCGTGCCCAGACGCAAAAATCAATAACACGTCGAGCTTGATGACATAAAGTTCATAATGTCGTTAGCTCTAGCACCATATTACCCGAGGCGCGATCTTAACAATGTAATGACAAGGCAGATAAACGGAAGAGTAATAATTTTCTTCGAATCGACAGATAACGACGGCCGGTATATATACATTTCGATCCCCGACAAGTGCGTCTCACGTGATGGCGCGATGCAAAACGTCCTTAACAGCTGTACAACTATAGGTCTACCGTAGAGTGAGCGAGTAGTGTAGAAAACGGCGGGATAGCGCGCGCGCGCGAACGAGGTACATATACCGCCATGTGATAATTGTAAATAATCTCGTTGAGAAGAGTGGTTACACTGATCGCGCTGCGTATGTATCCGTAAGTCGTTCTCGCCAAACACGTTATACAATGATATAATCAGCGGACGAGATTAGCAGTTACATAATTATAGCTTACTCTGGAAGTAAACTCGCATAAGAATTGCTAGGACATTGTATCCCGATAGGATCAGGGTGATTGTTAATAGTTGCGACAGTCTCGAGTGTAATTGCAGTGATTGCGATACGGCACATATTTTTTTGCATCCCCCCAGCCTGAGCGAGAGTCGTGCCCGAGTGTCCCTCGCCTCGTGCGAAGAAATCGGCGAATGCAGCCGTAACGATTTCGAAATAATGCTCGATACACAAACTTTCCATGGTAACGGATTCCTACCGCGACTTCCCTGCCAACTGAACGACGCTCGTCCAGTCTCGAGTTACCCCTAAAGTTACCCTCCTTTCATTCCGCTCATAACCTGATCGCGTGCGAATCGAAAACGGTCACGTACGTCGGCGACTGGTCGCGCAAAGTCGAAGACAAAATGCTGAAGTTCCAACTGGCTACGAAGGAAGATCTCAAGCTAGCTGCGGCTATAGAGCGCAGGAGGCAAATTGAGGAAGAACGGAAAGGCCGGATATTCAATGCCCGCGTTAGGAAAATCGGCGTAAGTTACGATATGAGCAAACACACGAGCGTACATTTTAAGCCGAGCGTGACACATGAAGGATTATCATGTTTCATTCGGAGTGACAGAACCGCCGTTAACAGCTTCCGTACGTTATCTGCTTCCGCAGGTCGACAAGACGTTCCTAGACAGGCAGGTGGAGGAAAAGAAGCAACTGTTGGCGGAGGAAAAAGCGAGAGAATGCCAGTTGGACGAGGATCTAGTGCGCAGCAGCAAGCTCGCCGTGGCGCTGGAGAAGCAGCAAGAGGAGGTAACCGTATACCGGGAGAAGAAAAAATCGGAACGACCGTTTGCCGTCCCGATCCTCGGTACAAAGCGCGCACACTTTCTATCGATAAATCGATTCAGTTGTAATGCGCCTGTCTTAGATAACATCGTGGTCGAAACGTTATTTCCGTCAGTTAATACCGTCCGTCCATTTACATGTCGATATGCACAGTAGTAACCCTTTCCCCCCGCATCGATCCTTTCGCAGGAGAAACGCAAGATAAGCAAGGAGATAGAGACCTTTCGTCGCATGTACCAGCGGCCGGAAGATCGCCGAGATTTCGATCTTTACGATCCGGAAGCCTTGAAGAAATCATTGCCGGCACGAGTCGGAGACAACGATCCGCGATTGGGACCGGCGTCTGCGCAAAAGTACGGTGGAACTTTGTCAATGTAGAAAGTTCGCAATTGGAACCTACATCCGCCTACAATCATGCCGGATAAGCCTCGTGCGAGGCTCGGTCAACACGCGCGCCGCGCAAATACTCCATCGTGATCCGCTAATAGCGATACGAATATCCGTCAACATCGATTACGTTATAAATAGCGGTATCTGTATGATCTAAGAGGCTAATTTACGGGCCGGAAGATAACGGGACGGAGAAAAGCATTTCACGTCTTTCCTCGCCTCGATAGCGCTACTGATAATGGCCGACGGTAGCGTGGAAAGCGTGGTCAACAACGTTAATGACTGAGAATTTTTCGATCGCGTTCAACATCGTTCTCTGTCGCAGATTCGACGGCGAGGATTGCAATCATCCGGAGAGGGTGAAAATTCAGAAGGAGCACATGAGATGGTGGATGCTGGAGCAGAAAAAGGAGAGAGACGCGGCTGAAAAGGATCGCGAGGATGCCGAGAAAGCTTACCAGGAAGCCGTCATCGCCAGGGACAAGCGAGCCGTAGCTCTAGACCGGATGGAGCAGGAATGCAGACGTAAATTGAACGAGGCTACCGCGAGATTCAATCTGGCAATGGTAAGACTATGTCGCGCCTCTTCCGGCCGAGGTAAGAGTGGAAACGACGGAAAGAAGGGAATACCCGCAAAGCTAACGATCGGAAGTTAGGGTAGTTACGGTTCGAAGCGCTTCCGCCCGACTATTGACCGACTTAACGTGTTCCTCCTATACTCCCCTCTTTCTTCCACTCTATCATTCGATACCGTAAGATCTATAACTGGACAACACCTGTATACTGATCCTAAGACAAATTCGTCCTAATTCATGACACGGAAGTTCATTTGAATGATTTACGGATATCATTCCTATCTTAGGAAGCTTTCACACAGTTTTGATAATAATGGCTGTGACGGAACAACGAAAATAAGCTATGGTTACCAGGATCTCAACCATTCATTCGAGAGCATCTTACATAATCTTCACAAGTTAAAGGAAAAGGGTGGAAAGTTCATGGGTCAGGTTTTCTCTTTTCTCCTCCGACCCTAATGCGCACCTACATCTCCGTAAACAAACTTTCACATTATTCCAATATTGTGGAATTGTCATGGCTATGGCCGTTCAATTGTTGCATCGCAAGCTATATCGAATCCTCTCAATGTCTCCGCGGATGTCTTTTTGCGGCAATTACTTCCGAGGACCCTCTCTGCATGTCCGGTTGCCGACGACAAGGGAAACTTTAAAGGCCAGAGGTTAACAGTAATTCCAGATCGTTCCGCGTAAAAGGTTTAACGAGTACCGACGAATCGTGTAGACCCTCGGCCGAGGGCCGAGCAATGCAAATGTTCGGCGCATTGTCGTAGATCTCCATCGAGTACCGCCTACTCGAATCACGCAATCGATGTACAATCGGGATGACGACACCGGCAAGGAGTTTCAATAATAACACTGCCACGGGATAGTAGTCACATCTCTCTTTTCTACCGCGCCATTCGGTCGATCGAGTTGCGGAGAGGAAAAAATATTACCAGTTTCGCGAATGACAGAAAAAGGTGGACATTTATAGACGCTAATTTCTGTCCCGAAAACTAATCCATTTGTCATCCACGACAACATCATTCGTCAGATACATTTTTTTGGCCATGAAGAAACACGTTTCGCGTTCATGAAAGCGCAAGCTTCCATTAGCGCCTGCTTGCTTCGTTTTCCTCTGTAGGTCGAGGAGCAGGAGCATCGTCGACAATGCGAAGCCGTTCAAGATGAGGAGGACAAGAAGGCGGAAATTTACAATCACGTGACGGGCGACTTCCTTACCGAAGCCAGGGAACAGGCCGAGAGTACGAAAGGTCCGAGCAAGCCATTGGCCTCACGGTACAAGGGCATGACGGCCGAGGAACTTAAATTCTTCAGGGACGCGCAGGCTCGACAAATAGAAGAGATACTGGTAATCTCCCGAGGAACAGAGTCCAATGTTATGCTTGCCGGTCGTTTCGCTACCCGTTAATGTCCCTCGAGGCCGAGGCTGATGCCAAACGATCGGTGCACGCGCCAGAAATGTGTCACATTTTTTTTTCTCTACTTTTAGAAAATGAAAACAGAGGAGAAGAGACTAAACGAGGATTGGGATCGATTGATGATCGCGCACGGCCAGGCAGCACAGCTGCGCCAGCGTGAACTGGATCGAAAAAAGACGTAAGTGCTGGAGTTGCTAATGTAATTGAACCGTTTGTCACTTAATTTTCCCAAGCGATCCCCAAAGGAATTCATTTGGCGTTCCGTGTCATTGCAGCGATTTAAATAAGAAGATTGCAGAAGAAAACTTGAGACTTGCCGAACAACAGAAGCGTTATCAAGAGTATTTGAATCGTGAAGTGTACAAGAACAGACCGACTGCGGCGTTTTACGAGCAATTTAACAAGGGAACTCGTTGAGAATTTTCTACATTTTCTACAACGGTCGCGATAGAATCCATGGTATAGGAATATTCGCAGACGGATCAATTCTACATATGTTTCTATTATGTATCGATTTTTATAAATAAAGCTTTAATCGAATCTTAACAAACTTGTGATGGCAGAACATGTACTCTCCTCTTAACATGCTAATGCAATAGGGCAAATCATAACGAAACGTAATATTGGTAGTTTTAACATTATTTAAAATAGCTTTGGTAGCATAGTTTTAGGCAAAAAGTATATAATTTTTATCGTGGAACAGAGTAGGTACAATGCACGAAGCTTTCACGCAATTATTGATTTTTTTTAGCTACTGACATCATCGGTAAAGCAGACGATGTACATCCGGGACGCTCTGTTGTCATTTTTACATCAGTTCGTGTAAATTGTCCCACTGTGGCAATATGTGTTGATAAGCAAATATGCACCAAACAAAGATATTTGCATTTCATATAAATTAGTAAGTTATTTCTGGCTGGAATCACGTGTAGATCAATGCAAAATGATTTACACGGAGCTCGGCGCCAACGTTGGGCACCCGTAAGTTTGTTAAGGTTATAGAGCTCTATGTATGATCATGTTTACCTACCAAACTGTTATTCTATTTTTGTTTATGTAGTGCTGGTGATCAAGATATGCTATTACATGACTTCAATGAAACTTTAGACAATATTAAAAAAGATCTGGATGTATGCAAGGTAATTAATTTACATTTTGTTTGTTTTGGAATATAATGTTGTATAAATACTTACAGATGGAACAAAGTATTATTCGTACACAACTTGAGGCAGTCAGGAATGAAAATAAGAATGCTGGTGACACAGTACGGGAACACTTTTCCCGTATACACTTAGAATCTTGTGGTGACGAAAGCTCTCAACACAAAGAAATTATATTAAATTTACAAAATCAGATTGTAGCTCTGCAAATTGAGAAGGATTCTGTTGTTCAACTTTGGCAACTTGCATTGAAAGCTATTGATGTGTTGGAGGAGGAAGTAAAAGGTTCTCGTACAAATACAAAAGGGTCTAAACTAAATGAGGCACAATTAAATAATATCAAAGAGACTTACTCAGAGGCTATTAAAGCATTGGAAGCGAAACTCCAGCAGGCTAAGGAAAATTTTTTAAAACAACAATCTCTCTGTGAAACCAGTAAAGAAAGAATCCAAACTTTACTAAAGGAAAAGGAAGAAATTACTAAAAAGTTGGAGGTGTTACAAAAAGATAGCTGGGAAAAAGGTTAGTTACAACATTTAAGAACACATAAAAGTTTGTAAGAATCTGTCATATGACATTTACATGTTTGAAAAGACAGGGACAGCCAGCAGATGATTGAATCTTTAAAAACTGAACTGGCAAGTGCTAAAATAGATATGCACAGAGTATTAACATTAAAATCAGATTTGGAACAAAAATTGAATGAGACTAAAAGATTTGCTGCAAATGTAGTTGCTAAAGATGAGGAGACAAAGAGTAAAATGTCTGAAACTCTAGAAATGGTTGAGACCGCAGTTAGAGAAACGGATGTCATACTTCACAGAGAGGCTTGTGTATTAGAAGAGAAGGCTAGATTGGAGCAAAAGTTAGCAAAAATTTCAGATGAGCATATGACAAAATTGCAAGAAGCAGTGAAAAATATTAACGATACACATGAAAGAGATGTAAATAAATACTTACTAGAGATCAAAGAGCTAAAAGTTGAGATGAGGCAAAAAGTAACACTGCTAGATAGAGCGGAAAGAGAACGTAAATTAATGGAGGACGAACTTGAAAAAGTTCGACATGGGTCTGAAGATATCTTACACAAATCTCATTTACAGCTATTAGAGCTTCAAAAAAAATTACAGCAAAGTGAACTCCAGTTGCAATTTACTGATGATACCTGCAAAAGAAAGCTGGAAACTGAGATTAAACATTTAGAACAGAAGGTTATGGAGTTAGAACATAAGCTGGTATTGGCAGATAATGCATTAACACAAGTGCAGTTACAAAGTTCAAATCATATGGAAGACCAGGTAAAACAAGCAAATGAAAAAGTAAAGGAATCAATCGATCGGTATAATGACTTGGAAAAACGATTTGCAAAAGCATTGGAAGATAAAGAGCAACTTGTAAAGGAATTCGGATCGTTACAATCGTCGTTTGAGCGTGAAATTCAGAAACGAGATCATGAACGAAATATGCTTCAGCAGAAAATTCAAGAATTGGAAGGTTCTCTTCACAAAACAACTTCTGTAACAGAGGAAACATTACGAAATAACTTACTTACGAGACAACTGTACAGTTTCGATTTGGAATTGAGGAAAAAACAAGACACCACGTAAGTTTAAACTATAACTACGCTAGTCATTTATTGTACTCTATTTAACGATCGTTTCAGAACGGAGAATAAAGAACATTGTTGTCAATTGGTGCTTTCTGAACATTTAAAGACATTACAAGATAAATATGATAAAAAAATTAAGGAATTAACGTATCACGTGGAAACTCATCAAAGACTTAGCAAAAGGTAATTATTTATTTTATTATAATAAAATAAGATTACAACATGATTATGTTTCGGACATTTCCGGTGAAGATGGCGAGATGAAGCAAAATCTATGGCGGTAAGGTTTCAAGCAAAATCCAAAGAGCTACGCGTGAAGCTCGGTACGCTCAAGAAAGAAAATTGTGAATTGAATAGAGAATTGCTGGCTTGCAGACAACAACTAGCAGAATACAGGCAACAAGTAGTTCATCAGTACGTTCGTTACTTATTCTTTCATCTTAGCCTCAATAAGTACTGTCATTTTTTATTAGGTACAATCAAGGAAACGAAACGAGGTAACAACGTGAAATATTTATGTATCAGTTTACTGAATGTAGACAGTATAGGTACATTTATTAATTTAAAAAATACACGCATTTGCAAGAAGCTCAATTTCTTCTTGTGTTATAACCTATCTAGTAGCAAATAGGATCACTCTCATTCTTTAGAAACCACACAATCAGTAAATAAGCTAGGGAACCAATATAACCTTTCATCCTCGCCCTGATCATCAAGCCAAGCTAATCCTTCTTTTACCATATGATCAAGAGCCTTTTGTGCTCTGTCCCTTTCCCAACGCAATTCTTTTTCCAGCATATAACATGATACATGTGCATTTCCTGATAAGCTAGCCTGTTGAAGAACAGCTGTATGATCCATACTTAGTTCACCTGGAACTGATTGAACTAAGTATTTGCCTTTACCAATTGGTACTACAGAAAAACCATTGCCAAAAATTCTTAATTTTTTTGCAGCTGCCAACAAATCTTCATTAGTTATTTCTTGATGTTCTTTTCTTCGTCCCCTGGCCTGTACTAATCTGGTACAAAGCTCATCTAATGATATGAGCCCACCATTTTTATAATTTGTTGCCATACAGACTTCAACAATTTGCACAGCAAGTTCATAATAAAAATCTCCTATTCCTAGGACAGACCAAAATCCCTTTCCAGATGCCAACGGATCTACACCAATGGATGCACACATCTCAGTAAATTGACGCCGGAATCTTGCATTTTTCTTTATCTCATTTTTGTGTTTTGTAGCAAATTCTTCCAGATTAACACGAAATGTTTCCATATGTTTAGTCATTTGTTCCAGCTGATTTTCTTGTAATTCTGTCCCTTTATCCCTGTATTTTTCCTGCTCAAGCTTTTGTTTTTGAATAGCACCAACTCCTGGTTTCCTCCTCATCTTTCCAAGTTTTAATCTGTTGTCTGAAAATGTGCATCAAAAATAGTTATGTATTATCCAGAGTACAATATTCTTTAAATTTTTAATTATGTTATATTGAGACAAAACGAATTGACAATAGATTTTTGTCTGAATAACCTAACAGTCTAGATGTGCATATTTTTCCAGGTATTAATTGAAGTGATATACACAATGATTTATAACAAAATGCGAGAAATAATTTTGCAGCATAATGATACTGTTCGAAGTAGAAATTAAATCTGGTAATACATTGTATTTGCTGAAACTTTGACAGTTTTAAATGTACCTACTACCTGTCAAGCTTTGCACCACGATAACTTCCACATCCTCCCCCAGATGTCAGTTGGTTAGTTTCATCAAAATTGAGTTATGGCGTCGGCAATGGAAATCGACGATGAAGAAAGTGATTTACCTACTTCTAGCAGCGCAAAAGGAGAAAGGAAACGTTTTGAAGTCAAAAAGGTAAGTTATGTTATGTCGGTATGAAGTCGGTTATTGTAAATTTAATTTACGTTGCTGTTAATATTAATTTTCCGTTGTCCTAACCTCGTTTGCGCTTTGTCATCACACCTCCAATGTATACATGTGCGTTATGTTTTTATGTATTACAAATGTTTTATTTAACAAAACTATTATTTCTGTTCCAGTGGAACGCGGTAGCACTATGGGCATGGGGTGTGTAATAAATCAAGAAGATGTACTTTTCGGTATTTTCGAAATAGCATTCTGACCATAACATTTCCATTACAGACATTGTCGTCGACAATTGCGCTATTTGCCGTAATCATATCATGGATCTGTGTATAGAGTGTCAAGCAAATCAAGCTTCAGCTACCAGCGAAGAGTGTACAGTAGCATGGGGCGTATGCAATGTATGTTTAGATACATATAATTGCCTTACTAAATACACTCAGTGTGATACTTGTCCTTGATCTTAGATATAAATTTATGGTTTATGTTTCTTCATTGTGTTCCGTTTTATGGCGCATAATGTGTAACACATGTTCCAACTTTTCTTTGCATAGCATGCATTCCATTTCCATTGCATCTCACGCTGGTTGAAGACCCGACAAGTTTGCCCCCTTGACAATCGCGAGTGGGAATTCCAGAAGTAAGTATCTTGCAATATACATTGAGTACACAAGAAGCTTCTTAGCTTGTGAAGACATTAGCGTGTTTTTGTCGGAAGCACAAAGATTCTTCTTGCCCAACCATTGTGTCCATTGCATATGCTTATCAAAAGTATGTTTTGTTATAGATACGGACATTAACACAATGCATTCAGCTGCCACAGACAATGGAACCTACCAGAATACCAAAGCCAACTCAAGTTTAAATTCATTTAAGAATTTTGTTTCCTATTCTGGTGTTCCAGTGGTGTAACAACTTCTAGAAGGTAAAGTCAGCAGATTTCATAAACTATTTAAAAAGAAACGCTTCGAATTTTTTCGTATATGGTAATGTACTGTAATGATCGGCGCGTGTGTGGCACCTATTATGTTATGGTAACTCAAGTTAAACTGGTTACCGGCTCTATGCCGCATGTTACAATGTAACGCATAGACTTAAGCTTTCGAATAAATGAGGAATCGTAAGATACAATTGAGACCTCGCACACTTACGTTTATCTAGGTCAATTTGGTAATACTCATTATGCGAAGTATGGTGGTATAGTTAAATGTAATATCATACTACATTTTTGGTGAATTTATTTTAAAGTGAACATTTTTCTTGTTAGCGACTTTCACGCGCATTCTCAACCCTCTCATTTCGTCTGGCCCCTTTTAATCGAAGCTCGGGTTGATCCGCTTATCCACTCTTTCAGAGGTTCTATCTGGTAAAAGTCTGTCTAGTACAGTCACGGCAGCGATACATGTCGACCTGTACATTCGTTTGATTTGTATTTCATCACGTAGCATACGTTCGTGGAAAAAGAGAAGCGACAAGGCATAGTGAAAAAGTCTCACCCAGAAATATTCATTAGCCTTCACGAGCTAATACTTTTTCATATATTTTTTGACGATAAGGAATTCAAATAAACCCACCTGAGCACTGTACCACGTACATTAAGCACTATCATTGTGCTAACAAGCGAGAATTATAATAAGTCGCACCAGAAACCAGCATCATTATTGCTACGGTCTGTTTGATTCGCAAACATTTGAAGTTACCTTGAACTGTTTACATCTACCCTTTAATACCCGTCATTCGCTTAAACTATTTATTAGTACGTGGAATAAGTGGACCGTAGTAACATTGACGCCGCACGACGAAAAAAGAAGAAAATCATGTTACGACACGACGCGCACTTGTTCAGAAAAATCTCAATAAAGTTTGTGTAATCCGACCCCAGTGTGTTTCGAGTGTCTCGTCTTACTAATGACCAGGCGGACAGTGTCATTTATCGGGGCAGGCCAGCCTCTACGCAGTCACAGAGCACACGCCATAAATCAGCGGTATTGCGGTAGGTGGATTCTTAACGAGACAGTGCGGACACCCATCGCTGTAGTCTGTGACGTCACGGCGGGGCCGATCGATCGCCCCGAGATCATCTCGGTTCCCTTTTCTAGCCCGAGCGCATTCAGGAGGCAGCGGAGCAATACTTATCAAGCGACGAGCAGGGCGCGGAGCTCCGACGAGCTGGCTTCTAATCCGGGCATACAGCGAAAATTACATCCTCCGAGACCGACCGACATTTACGAAAGCCATCGAGGGCATTAGCGAGATGCCGTGCACTCCGCTCCGACTCGCTCACCTTACCGGGCTCCTTTGCCTATTTAGGAGTCGAGTCCGCGGCCGGGACGAAATGAGAGTATTTCGCACTTGCCGTCTCTTTGTACAGACTCGACACATTACTGCTGTATTACCGCGGAACAGTATTTACCTCCTAGCAGTCCAGAGAACTACATTGCAGAATACTAGTATTTCGATGAATAAAATAAATAATTTTTTCTTCTCTTAATTTATGGACAGGGTTGACAGGTGCAATTTTTGCCGATTATCGGTGTTAAAGGCAGGTTTCATTTTTATGTTTCGAAAGGAGCGCAGGTAGGTGTATGCTTCTGTGCCGCTGTTGCTTAGGCGACAATCGACTCGTCCGACGTTAGTGGAACCGTTTTCTGTCAATAAACAAAGGATACAATAGCTGGATGTCCATCGACTTTGAAGGAGGATGCTTCGCGCTTCCAATACATGCGGCTCGGTTCTCGATGCTAAAATATTTACCTGAGCGCACGAGATGGTATATAAATACGATTTTCACCCTACTCCAGCGAGGATGATGGGATGCTCGGTTAGGGGGCGGGTAGGCGGTGAGAAGGGCGCGAGTCGCGAAGGCCTCATTTCCGGCGGAAACAGAGGTTCTCTCACCCCCTTCGTAGGTCACCCCTTCCGCCCCCGCAACTCTCACCCACGGCGTTTCACCTCGACGGCGGCAAAGGCCAATCGAATTAAATACATTCCCGCGAATCGACCAATCGTTGTCTGTCGCGGTTTGTGTCTCGAGGCTTACTTTTTCCTGTTTACATTATGTACGCTGCGTCTCGCGGTTAATGCTATTTTCGATCGATAGCGTTTTTTAATTACGTTCGGTTGGCCTCAGCCCCGTGGCCGTGGGGTGAAAAATTATTGGTAGAGATAAGAGAATTAGTTTTATCTGGTCCGCAAAATAAAAGGAATGGCGGTGGCAGCAATTTACCGACGTTACTTATCCGTTCGTTTCCTACGTCCCTACTCTTACCCAGAAAGTGTACTTTTGTATTACCAGGCTCACCGGGGCTCACCGCCTATTTTGCGTTGTATTATTTAAAAAAGTTTCTCCGCTTGCAGGGCCATCCATTATCCGTAGCCTCGATAAATCCGCCAGGCGCTGCTCCGGCTCCTTGTGTTTGGCGGATATATCAAGGTTTCTTCGCCTAGTCGCCGTGGTACGATGTCGTCGGCGTCGTTCTTTTCTATCTGTTCTTCTCTTCATCGCAGACTATAGAATCAGCAGGGGGTTCAGCAGCGGACGGGTATATCAATAAATTGCGAGATTTTTCAATAGGCAGTAAGAATGCAGTATATCACTTTTTTCTGATATAGCCGATAAATACCGCCTGAAAGCGTAAGCAGGATTTTTGACAATATTTAGGGTGTCCCAGAGGGCATAACCTAATTGGGTAGTCAAAACTGCCGCTAAACGAATTGAAATTCTGTATGAGCTATTCGATAGCTTGTAAAAAAAGAGAAGCATTTGTGTGAATTTTCAACTTTGTGTCTGAACCGTGGGGTGTGGGAATGGGTAAAATGTAGTATCTGCTTCTCTCATAATTTTCTGACCTTTTTTCGACTATATCTCCGAAACTATTGCACTTAGAAGGCTCGGGTTGCGATTTTTGTGATCCCCTTTTGATCCTCTATCAACATGCAAAGCCACAATTCGATCTGAAGACTTTCATTTTTTGGCCTATTTTTCGACCAATGGCAAACGGCTCTCTGAGTTAGCACGTAGCAAAAGGGCGATTCGATCCGACGACCTTCGATTTTTCGCAAGAATGAGAAGGGGTATCCCTTAAAAAATTTGCGATTTTTTAAATCGCCTGTAACTTTTGAACCGGCGATCGAAACCTACGATATTTATACATTTTCTTGAAGCTTGAAGCAAACATGGGCTTTTGTCGAGCAAAATCCCGTAAAATCTATTAGGATGGTTCTACAATCTTTAACCAGGTGTTTATTTAGGCCAGCGTACCCTTTTTTGTTCGCCCAATGTTATACTATACAGGTAAACCAGTTACACATGTATGAAATGGGAGCTAAAATGCTCCTTTGCCCTCCAAAATCCCGAAAATAATGGAAATAATCCATAAAAATGAGATGTAATAACATAAAGTGACATAAAATAGTGTAACATTATGCGAAATAATGGCAAAGTATGCAGAAAGACTCCTTAGTCCACGTAAAACAACATAGAAATCGAAAGAAACCGTTTTCTGGGCATTTGAAAGGTGTTATCGTGTTTTTACATGACCACTCTACTGTCAGATGTGTTCAGATTATTTTTGTCAAGGTTTTAATGTGTACTTCACGTCCACATGCTCCTTCTAATTGTAGGCTATCCACTAATTTCAGAATTTCAATCGGTTTACGGGTATTTTTGACCATCTTATTTGGCTACGGGCTTTGTTGTGTTGTCTATACGTTCACTTTTGCCGGTATTCCTTTTGTATGTATTGAGTTGATGTGTAAAGTTAAAAAAAAGATTCTGGATTTAGACTTGTCCAAAACGAAGCATACAACTGTAAAAAAGCCCCTTTATAAAACTTACAAACATTTTCTTAATTTTGTCTTAAAAGTATTCTTTTCCGAATTCGCCTCAGCAAGAGACATTAACTAGACTGTGCCAGGGAGGTTGCGACCCGGTAGCACGACTAGTCCACGATTTCTTGTTCTCTCCGACGTCAAGAGGTTTCCACGTCGATGTTGGCAATGCTCTCGATCAGAGCGTAAGAGTGGGAACGTCGGCGGCAGGGGGGGGTGGGGTTAGTTGTAGCGATGGCAAATCCTCGTTAGATTCGCGAGAAAAACAAAACCGACGGTGGACGCCGGTGGTTGGTAACCCTTGACCCGCGCTTCACTGTCTTCTCCTTTCTTCCCTTCGCCTTTCCTACCCTTTCCTTCCTTTATCCCAGTTACCCACCTTTCCCAGAGCTGGCCAACGAATTCGAGCGCCTTCCCCTCGTCAACGTCTTCATCACCGTCTTTACCCACGACTCTTCCACTTCTCTCCCCCCAACGCCTTAATCAAACTAATAAGAAAACAATCGCGCTAAGCGGCCGCATCCCGCGAACAAAGTATCAAGTATCGAGCATCCGGTAGAACGCCACCGGATTACAGGAAGTCTGCGACGAAAGTCGACGATTGTTATCGGGCGCGAGTTGGCCTTTGCGATTTTTTTCGTTGCGCTGCGCGACAAGCGCACCGTTGTCGGCCTCATCGATCGACCAAGTTCCGCCTGCATGGCGACGGGCGGAGTTCGAAATTTCAGCGAGTCGAGGCGCTACCGGTGAGCGCTTTCAGTGAGTATATACGGTATTCTTGGCGGACGAGTCCGAGAGCACTCGATAGGCTAAGTAAATCAGAGGCCTTTGGCCAAGAGTGGGCTGGGTGGCCACCCTCTTCACGATGAGGGAGGAGGAGGGACGGGTTCGGAGGGTGGGCAGAGCGTGGTAGGGGGTGGCGGTGAGAGCAACAAAGGGTTGGCTAAGAGCCCTTCACCGACCACTCGCTCGCCTCCTCCAACCTCCGAAGCATCACCTACTCCTGGCTCTCTTCGCTCCATCCGCCGCTAGGCTTGCTTGCTCCATGACGTGATTGCTGTCGAAATGTGTTTACCGTAAACCGTATCAAACCGTCGATGTCCGGCGTTGCTCGTCGGGCCGGCTTGCGCTTTTTCGAGTATATGCCGATAAAACTGCGCGCTCACATCAATTTTCGGTCGCCTTCGCCTCCCGGAACGACGTTCGCTAAAGCTCCCAGCGACCACTTTCGACGACAAAGAGTGCCACCGGTCGAACTTTGGCTATCGGTTCGACGCTACGTCTTCCTCGAGCATTGCCAGATGCGACCCTACTTTTCATCCTCTTTGACTCGGTAGTCTTATTTGCCGCTGACCGCGATCGAGAATGATGTCAGTGCTCGCATTCTGAGTTCCATGGTTATACGTCGTCTGTTCGGGTAGGACTCGTTAAGGACGGTTCATGAGCAGGGAGTCAGTTCAATAGCGATAAGTACCGGGCACGATTGTTGCCAACGTCAAATGGTCCGTTCTCGTTCCGCAAACCTGTTTCGCCGGATAAACGTCGAATTTCGGCGCTGATAAATATCGCGCTCGATCACGATGAATATCGTGCTCCGGATAATCTACGCACGACGGAATTAAATGCTCATCGATTATCGGAATGTAATATCCAATGGGGGGATGTTCATCCGGGCTCATCGACAGTCGGCATTCGGCCGGTCTCTTGTTCGGCGCGTTAAAAGAGTCGTTGAGTCTTTGCAGTGGTTTGAATAAACGGAAGATACTTAGGCGCGTGAAAGGTATGCGTGTCAATTAATGCGGCAATAGCGATCGGCATTGCGACGACTCGATCGGAATGGCTATTACGACAATTGAATTGGAAAAGTCAATGGGCAGAGATTTTGCCGAAATAGGTCGTACCGAAGCTGCACGTACCAGCGCGCATTTTCGATGGGAGGTTGTTACATGGAACGCGTTATTGTAGGGATTCTTTATTATTTGCACATTTTTCAACTCGGCATTCTGCCTAGATTAAGATTTTTTCCACTGCGGTTTCGTTAGCGAGCGCACCCTGCGCACACTTCAGCGTGTAGAAAACTGTTTAAACAGTTTGTAACTCGATTACCCCGTTTTATAAAATTACATGCATCGCTTTGGTTCACATCGTTATTTCCGTATTTTCAGGGCTTGTTTCGGAAGTGCAATTACATTCAATCTGAATAAACGAAATTTTATTCGCCGTCGAGTGTGTTTTGTAATTAAATCTTTCTATTTTAACGCGATACTTTTTTAGCCGTATGAATGATTTTGTCGGTATGATATTCATTCGGCGTTTGCACGATATGCCGAGCGATACTGCAGAATATCATTGATTTAGATTATCGATCTCTGCGCGAAAGTATATAAAACTGGCTTTACGGTTGATTAAGGAACCGTTTTCCGAATCACGTTAGTTAAAATAGGTAGAATTAGCGAGAATTACGGTCACATTATCTCGTACATGACACCTGGGCAATGCCTGATTGAAATTGGCACCGTTTCCCCGCAGAAGGCTCAAATAATCACTAACACCGTTCTCTATCACCAAGAAATAATATCAATTTTCAATTTTCTCATTCCGTAGATACGAGAATAAGATCTTACTCTTTAAGTGCCTTTGAAAATAACATCATTGTGTTCTCAAAAAGGGAACAGCACGTAGGGCCAAAAATGCGGAAGGATAGTGCGCGCGAAGTACGTTTAAAAAGTTTCAACATCTTTCCCTCCATCTTCACCCTCTCCCTCTCTCTCTCTCTCTCTCTCTCTCCCTCCCCCTCTCCTCTCCTCTCTCTCACTCTTTCCCAGCGTCGCGCAACAATCGTTTCCGTTTATTCACCGACAATGCGTCAAACTTTCTTGCTTATCCGTCGGCGGGGCAGCCGCGCAGCAGAGTATTTGCTCGGCTGTCCTCGAAGGGAAAAACTTGGAAATTTATTCCCGTGGAAATTCGCCGGTTTGAATTTTTAGTAGGCTGGCCAACTTCTTCCTCTGCCTCGCGCGTCGCCGGGGTTACTCCACCTTTTCGCACTTAACCGACCGCGAGAAAGTGATTCTCCGAGTCATTTGTAAATGTGGACCCGGAGATACGTTCGGGAAGCCGAGAATGCGCTCCGCGCGTTTCGAGGGATCGCGAAAGTTGGCAGAAATCTTTCGCCGACGTCGATCTTAACAATGCACCGCCTTTCCCATCTCTTCTCACGCATGAAAAATTATAATTCTCCTCCCGCCACGCCGAACTCGTACGATTGTGTCCCGAACACATGATGCGAGATGCATGAGAAAAAAAACGGAGACGTAAAGAAAATTTGAATATAAATTAGTCGACGCACGCGCGCGGCCGCGTCGGGCTCATGACGGAAAGTTTATTTCTGACGATTTTCAAGCGTGGCACCTCCGGGGAAAAAGGAGAGGCGCCTTCGGCTGGCAGTGTGTATTTGCGCTATTAAAAGTCGCGAATTGAATTTTTCATATGATCAAATTCGATTCCATTCGGCCTATTCACGCCGGAGCGGAAAGCCGTGTGCGGCGCACAACGTGCAACTCTCACCAACTTTCGTTTGAATTACGTACGAATGTATTCTGGAAACTGTGACGCTATCGGTGTCCCACTCGAGTGAAACGTTCGTTATGCCGCGCCCGAGCTCATTTTCTGTCGCGAGCGCGGCACAGTAACGACATTGTCGCTGCAGCAATACCTATGACTTCATATCAATGATACGAAATGCGAAATGAAGCAGCTGATATGAGTGAACGATTCGAGTAATGACGTTTCGCGTTCTCAACAAATTGAGGGAAAATGTGTAATCCCGAATATTTAAAAAATGGTTTAGCCACGTCCTACTACACTCATTACATTCCATGATTGCCATTGTTCGTTAATCAGTAGTCACGCCTCGAGCCTGCAATTAAAAATTAGCGGGTTCAACGGGATTGGGTACAATTGACGGGACAACGTCAAAGTATTGTATAAGTGTAAGTAAACTCTAATCGGTTAGCGACCGTTTGGAATTCGGAGCACTTTGCTTTTTTGCCACGTTTTTCGAGTATCCACGAGAGATCAGAGTACCATCTACTTTGCCGCTGTAAAATAGTAAATCCCCATTTAATGAAGATCGTCCGGGAGATTTGCATTCGCGTTAAACGAATGACATCGGCTGGTTCCGCGAGCTAGTCGAAACGTTGACGCAGGTCGTCAATGTATTTTGCATAATTTTACAGTTGTTTTACATTGCCCGAAGGTTTATAGGCCGATCTTACAGAGCGTAACGAGTACGAACGAGCTAGTTAAGTGGAGCGCAAGCCGATAATGAAGCCTGTGTGATCGTCCGCCCGGAACGCCTCGAAATACAGGGTCTATCTTATAAAGTGGAACGTAGAAATGGGGGAAAACGTAAACGTGGCAACAGCGCTAGAGTCGATACGCGCGCCGCTGGGGAGAGTGGCTGAAAGTATAAGTTCTGTTGAGTACATGCTCACTGATGCTCATGCGGTCATTCTGACTTCGGTTCCGTTCGGCGAATTTCGGGCGAAGTCGGGAAGCGGCAACTTTGTATGATATGTCAAACGCGATCGGAGAAGCAAAACAGGAGGTTTCGACGGCCACGCGTATTCCCGCCAGCTCGCAACCAAATGTTCGCTCATGCTTCGACCCCGAATTCACTCTTCCAAAATCGTCAAAGACCGATTTCCTTCAAACTTAGTGCATCCGTAGATACGTAGACGGATTATCCATTCTGATAGTTTATTTATCCCGGAAAAGCTTAGGAGAGAAGAAGATGTCAATCAAGTTTTACTTTATCTAAACACATTTACAGCAATAACTGGTTGACAAATTAAGATATCGGGACGCCGAAATTCGCCGAACGGAACCGAAGTCAGAATGACCGCGTGAGCATCAGTGAGCATGTACTCAACAGAACTTATACTTTCAGCCACTCTCCCCAGCGGCGCGCGTATCGACTCTAGCGCTGTTGCCACGTTTACGTTTTCCCCCATTTCTACGTTCCACTTTATAAGATAGACCCTGTATGTGCCGAAACATTTCGAAAATTTAGACCTCTGCCCGGCTAAGCCGTAGTAATTGCACGCGCGGCCGATACGTATAAGTAAGGGAAGAACTGAGGTTGATTGTTACCGGGCGTATACTCGTATGGTGGCTACTGCCGAATACGCCGAATTCTGTTCGTGGCTTCCCTTTGTCGCGATAGCACATGCGAATACTTGCTGGCTGGCTCCTTTGTTCGCAATTTATGCGGACGCATCTTTACCGATACTCCGTCCAAATTGTTTCACTATATTATTACAATATAGATGACGACTTTGTATATTTAATTTATCTGCAATTTGTTCCTCTGTGAGTGGGGGATTAGAATACACTCACAGTATCCCCTGCTTGTCGTAAGAGGCGACTAAAAGGGGTTTGGCGTCAAATTATATTATTGAGCCTGTAAAAATCGTGTTTATCAAGTGGCATAGTTTTTCACACGTAATATAAAACATTACGACCAGCAAATTCAACCGTACTTTCGCCACAACGAATTGTTAGTAATTATCCGATGATTCATAGCGTTAATGTACACTTACGCTCGGCGTAATAGCGGCCTCATGGACTTTCGCAATTCTGACCTTTGCTTGAACAAGACCGGCACAGGTGAGAATCCGCACCGCGTTTGTCTACTCTGCCCTCGAGGCAGCAGACTGCGGGGCCAAGTAGCAGACGAGGAGGGCCGAACGCCAATTTCGCCCCTATACATTCGCACCCCAAAAGTTCCGGAATAAAAATCCTCCGCTCCGCGTTTGTAATAACGGGTTAGGCGGCCGGGGGCCGATCGGACGGCAGTGCGTTGTCGAACGAAAGTCATTTACCGAAAATTTCCGATTGGAAGTGTTCGTTCACGGTCATAATGCAGGAGCCGTAGGGTGCATCCGCACGTCGAAAGGGTGAAAACGGGGCTGCGCACAGGTGAGATTCTAGCGTCGATGAAAGCGGTCCTGGCAGGCTGCTGGACTGGCAGTGTAGCATCGAGCAGGCTAGCAGGCAGGCGGGCAGGTTAACTGGCAGGCAGGCAGGCAAGCAGACGAGCAGGCAACCGGATGCGAGTTCGCCGCTCATCTGCGCCAGGACCTCCGCCCCTGTGCCCCTTCCTCTTGTCCTCTTCCCCTCTCAGCAGCTCATCTCGTCGCTGCTCGGTTTTCTCGCTCGTCTCTTGCTCTATCTCCCCTCTGTCTCTTTGGCCTCGTCTCTCTCTCTCTCTCTCTCTCTCTCTCTCTCTCTCCTATCCCTGCCTCCCTCGAACTACCTCCCGCCGACCGCTTGGCCTCCTTCCCTCTTTCCCTCTCTTGCTCGGCACTTGCCAGCCTACTCTTCCCCCGGGCGGAGCCGGGACCAGGGTGAACCGGAAGTGCCCGGATATGAGTTTCCGGCGCGGACAATTTGCAGCACGAAATTGAATGATCGACTTCGATAAGCGTACCGTACCTACCTACGTAGCTATTGCGCTTGAAATTCCAAAGCGGTGGCTTCGTAGGCTACGTCGACTACGGGCGTCGACATTGGCACGGGGTCGGGAGAGGGCCGAAGGGAATTGTCGGTGGGGAACGGGTGACGAGGGGGATGGGGCAAGAGGGTGGCGCGGGAGGAGGAGGTGGGGGTGTGCCAGGGTGTCGCCATTACGACGATTCGTTATCGTCATTACCGGGGCTG
The DNA here is from genome assembly GCA_914767735.1 of Anoplius nigerrimus. Classification (NCBI taxonomy): domain Eukaryota; kingdom Metazoa; phylum Arthropoda; class Insecta; order Hymenoptera; family Pompilidae; genus Anoplius; species Anoplius nigerrimus. The sequence continues at coordinate 1,210,967 of OU612080.1, forward strand.
CGAGCGCGGAGGCCGCGGGAGGGTGCGCGGGTAGGGTCGGTTCCTCGATCAAGAGAGGACGAGCGGAGGGCGGTTGATTTGTTGTCCGTTAATTGTTATTCGCGCGGAACGAGGCGTTCTAATGAATTCGAAGAACCAAGACGGGCCAATTTTTCTCCCCGTCGCGGAATCCATTTTGCCCCCGCTCGCGATCGTCATTTTCACCCAGCCCATTCCGTCTATGTGTTCTATCTGCCTGGCACGTACAGTAGTAGCAGTAGCATTAGTGGCATCAGCAGGAGCAACAGTAGCAGCAGCCGCAGCAGCAGCAGCAGGAGCAGACAGCAGGATAAGCAGTAGGCAGTAGCAGCGGCAGTACAATCGGCACCAACAGCGGCGGCAACTTTTGCCAAATAATCAGGAACGCTCGCTCGCATCGAATCTGCGAATTAACCCGTGCCTTGGTATTCGCGCGCATCGACGCAGGACGGCGGGTCCGAATTCCAATTTATTGGCCAGCTGAAATTGTTGATGCGGCGCGAAATGCGCGACTGCGGGTGTGGAACGAGAATCAGCTGGCCAGGGGGTAGGGGTGCGGGCGCCGGGGGAGAGGGTTACGTTCGCAGTGGAAGAGGGTCGGGTGTAGGAATACAGAGAGGGAGGACAGATTCAATTGGCAAAACGGTCGACTGACTGCGAGTCAAGAGCCATTTTTAAACGACAATCAGGCCGCGTAGGTGTAGGCTCGGCCGCAAATGGATATGTTCCTCCTGTGGCGGGCCGTGCCACGTGATCGCGGCCGTTTCTCTCCGTTGTTGCGCGCCTCGCCGAGAGAGGCGGCCACCCATTCTAGCCGAAGCCACCCATCCAGCCCAAGCCGCCCATCCAGCCCAAGCCGCCCATCCGACCAAGCCACCTCGCCCGCTGTGTTCGACGCCCGACAACCCTCGGCAGGCGACGTAGCGGCAGCGCCGTTTTCATTGGTATCGTCTATTGGAAAATTTATTCCAATATTTTCAATTAAAGTTAGACAAAGCCCCGCATGATAACACTACGTGTTTCACCGCTCTAGTTGCGGAGGTAAAAATCGTATAGCACGCGCGAATGATCAGGAGGGGCTTTCAGAGGCGCCGCATTCGCGTCGCCGAGCGAGATGGATTGCCGGCCCGTTGGCGAGCGTCGGAGAGGGATGGCAGGCGAGTGAATGAGAAAGGCGCGGAGAGGGTGGACTGGCCGAGAGAGAGGGGGGGTGGGAGTTATTGTGGGCTAGGGATGCATGGCGGGCGGGGGTGGCACGGGGACGGGGTGGGAGACGAAGTGAGCCAGAGGGTTCGCGAACAATGCGCGATTCCGTTCAAGTACGAGAATGAGCTTACGACGGGGTTTTTACTCCACTTCGGCGCTGACGTAATTGAGCTTTCTAACGGCAGGAAGGACGGCCTGGGTAGCGTACTACGGCCGGACGCGCGACACTGTCGGGCTACTTACGCCCGTTCGTTTGACAGATGTAGATTAAAAAATGTCTCTGGCACAATATCGCCTCGCGCTTATATTTAGCCTCGCCCGGCGAGGAATAGAAACGGCGCGGATTCTGGGAGGTTGGCGGCGGAGAGTGGAACTGTCCGTCTGTCAGTCGATGGCGAACTTTATTTTTGTGCGTTTCACGCGATACACAATTATTTGATACGGCAAAAATTCCATTGTCGCTCTAACCGCGTATTCCGTGTTCCTAGGTAAGGTATGACGGATTAAAGTCGGCCAATCGTACAATCGGCTCTGCGATCCGACGGTATGTCAGGAGCGGCTCACAGCCGAGGCTGATTTATTGTCAGAACTCCAACAAGCACGTAGCCTCGATGTTCGGCGGCGTACCGAGGGCCGCTCTTGACATACCTGTGGATTGCGCCGCTTATTGGCCAACGTTAATCTTTCGTATCTCAAATTTACGGGTTTTGCGACAGGCTCACCATCCCCTTATTCCTATACCACCCTAACCAAAGAATCACATGTTCTCTCAACCCCTTCATCATACCTTAAAGACGTTCCGTTTAAAATCGCCGTTCAGAACGATTGTCATTCAACGCGCCGCGAGCGCTAACTCGCCTATGGGATTTCGAAAAACGACAGGCTTGATATCGGTGCAGTGTCTAGCGTACGTGGCGAATGATAATTAAATGCGTAGCAGGATGGCCGCAGATGTCACGTGGCTGTCGCAGGAGCTGTCATCGCCTCCTGTTGGCGAACGCGCGCGCGTAAGAGGGACACGGGGGGGTGGGGGGGTGGTAGGAACGTCGGAGGGAGACAGAGAAATGAAGAGGGATGTGGAGCGCGAGAGGAAGAGTAAATGGAGGGAAGCGCCGCTCTCGCCGGGCGGAGGGGATACAATGAGGAAGCGAGAGAGGGAGATGAGGCTCGACGGAAAGTTGGGGCGAGCGAGAAAGTGCGAAAGTCCGGGATACGGTCACGTTGAAGGAGATAAAATGAATGGCAACGGGGAGACGTTGAAGGCTGAGCCCGAAAGAGAAGTAGGCGTGGGAGAGCGGGCAATATCGTGATTCGTTTGGACAGTTCGATCACGTCGCCTATTCGCGACATAACCGGCCGACTGCTCGTTCCGACACGTTACTCCCGGGGATAGTTGTAAGAACATATTCGTAATAATATCGACTCGCCGGGCACTTTGCCGCGGTGACGAACATTCGTTCGGCGCACATTAAATTCCGCTATCACGACACGTCTTGCCAGGTATACCCGTTTCACTTGTCCGCAGTTGCGAGAGGTGGGAGGAGGCCGCTGTACGCGGATATCGTATATAGATTATTACGGGGGAAAAACAACTGTCGGCCGTAGGGAAGCGTGAAACGGCTCGATGCCTGTAAAGCTGTCAAGTGCACCGTAAACTTGGCAGGCTGATACTTTCCCTCCTCCCGCATGGAAATTTACTTGCCGCGCGTTACGGGGACCGATGGATGGCGCGATCGCTTTAAAAATCAGCATACGAACCCCGTTGGAAACTGCCACTCGGATCTCGTCCATTATTTCCCGCGGATTCGCAGGTGCATCCTATATCGACGCCGGGCGGAACACGTAGGTATAGGGTCGTCGTAGGAGGATGCGAGGGACGAAAATCGATCCGCCGTCGTCTGATACACTGACGGCGGGATGATCCTTAATAACGTGAAATTCAGAATGGAATGGGCGAGCGGGGGAAAGCCCTGGGTGTCGTGGGGAGGAAAAGAGGGCGAGGAAGTGTGGAAGGATGAGACGCGGAAAGACCGGTGAGGAAGGAGAGTCAGGAAAAGGGAACTAGTCGGCAGGAGATATCGGGTGGGTGCATCGAGGAGAGAGATCCGGAACAGAGTGAGTGAGTGAGTGAGAGAGAGAGAGAGAGAGAGAGGAGATGGCCCGATGAAATAATAGGGTCGCAATAGTGAGCTGGGCATTGTGCAAGGGAGACTGGCCGGGTTCAATGGAGACGGATGAATGTCCTGCGTGCAAGAGTAGTCGTCAGGATTCGAGCCCAAAAACGAAAACCCCGCCTTTAATACCATGCCCAGTGCCCACTACTCAGCGGCACGGCCCTGTTTATAATTGAACCTGTGTGCCGGTTCTTTTATCCCATCCACCCACTCTTTATCTTTACCTGCCACATACAGTTATATCAATCCTCCAGTTCGATCGTCGTGCCTGGGTTTTCCTACTTCCTCAACGAGCCTCCGAAATTCATTGCCTTCGAATTCTACGAAGATCGAGTTTATCTTCGTTCGCGCAGCGTACCTCGACGCCGCTATAACCTCGTCAAAAATGACTTTTCCCCTCTTCTTTTTTTTTTAAACCAATTCCGATACATCCACCGTGCGCCATCCAAAATATCACAGTTGAAATCCACCGCTGAAAATGATATCGTATAACATTTAGCTGACCCCTCGACAAAGTTCAGTTAACCGAGTAACTTTTTATCGCGTAACGGACACGTCGAGTGCCCCATCAACCATAGAACGCGGCAGAGCAATATTTTATATTACGGGCAAAATGTTTATACTAGAACGATTCATCTTCGGAATGTTGGCGGAGCGTTGGTGGAGCGTTGGCGGGGAGCGCGATTTGTCGCACGCTTTCGCGCCCAGCGGTAGAAAGAGTGGCACTCGTCGCCGTCCGCCCCGACGATTTTGCCTGACAGGCGCGAGCCATTTATGACGTTTAAACGATCCTCACGTGTGCATTGTGAATTCGCGCCTGTCTACGCGCCGATTTAACATCGCTATTCATACGTGAGTATCGAACGTGAGAGCCTGGCCGAGCTCACCTGGAGCGCGTTGGGGGTCACGCGCGCGCGTCAGTGAGCCTCTATACCTGGAGGCCGCCAGCCGGTGGCCCAACACTCTATGAACGTTCATTTGCCTATGCATGTGGCGCGCGTGCACGCGAGGAGAACCTACACCCCATCTCCCCGGCCATTTCAGGTGATAGACAATCGTCATTACGCCTCGTTATTATGCCATACGCGGCAGGAAGCTATGATTTCCAATAGGTCGCGACCGTCCTGCGTCATTTTGCGCGTCGAACATCTCGTTCAACCGTCGGACCGGCCGAATTGACATCCCGGCAAGGGGAGGGGATGCGCTCGTCCAGCGGACGATATCGACGTGTCCCGGTACCACTAGGTCGTACGCCGAAATTCTGATAGACTAATTATCACATTTAGAGATTAGCGGTCGAGACCCTTCGCCCGGCAACGTTTCTCTTCCTCGTTTCCATAATGGTTTCGATTACCTCGAGATATTTAGATTGCGCCGCCTGATGAATTCGGGATGGGGGGCGAGGGGCGGAGGTTAGAAAATACGTTGGCCAAATTGTGTTTCCTACTTAGCCGTTCGTGATGACGCTCGCTTAAATGACCGTGTTTCACGAAAATCTTCCGGAAAGCTTCCCCCACGGCCGCAAATTAGAAATCCGAGCGTCGTTAAAGGTAAGGGGTGTCTAGTCGAGGGAGTCATTTTCGAGGACGTCTACCGCCGTGCGCTGCCGAGTGTCTCAAGATGCAGGCGCGCGCGCGCGCGCGCGCGAGCGAAAATGAGAGTAGCGGCTCGATGTGTGCGTGCGCCGTGTTTCGCCCCGTTTATACGCGCGTAACACGGTAGGTGGCCGGGGGTGGAATAAGGTAAGGTAAGAGGAAGAGCGGATTGGCACACGAGCGCCGGCAACGTGGCTCGTGTAAACTGGTAATAGTAATGCGAGTAGTAATACCTAATAGCAGCCCGAAGCAGTGCCGCGGCCAACTCCTTCTAAGTGAATTAACCTCGAGTTAATCTCAAGTTAAGCAAACCCCTAAGCAGACCTCGAGCGATACTCGCTACTTCCTACGAGGCCGTCTCCTTTTCCCGCCTCTTCCGCCCTCCGAAGTGCACGTAGGTATTTAAGTACAGTCATGCGATCTTGGACGATCGCCGGAGATCGGATTACATCCAAGACGACTGCCAATGCTTGTCCGCAGTTTCGGCGATTAATGTCAACTTTGCCCCCGGCCATCTACCATCCGAGATCGGTTCGCTTTCGTAGTTCAAGATTTCCTTACTTACACCGAACAATAAGAAGTACACCTGTACGTATCGCGAGTCAGCAAACTGCATCTGCAAGTGATGTTCTGTCGAATTGATTAAAGATGCGTCTGCGTGGGAGTACACACGCTTATTTGATTAACCGGTTTCTTCCGAGTTTGGGTAGCGAACGAAAATGGCACAATGGGGGCTAAGGGAAGCGTAACAGTTGCCTAGGATACGACGTCATAATTTCTCTCGGCGCTCTGATAAATATCGCGACATACGCTCACGGCGGGATATCAATCTTGTCGGATTAAAGGGGAAAAAAAGGAGATCAAAATCAACGAACTTTAATCAGTCGTCCGATCGTCGCGCCTTTATACGGCGCATGTTGTTATCTCGAGATTGCATGGGAAGCAGGAGAGGACGTCCTTTTCGAACGTTAACAATGCATTAATCATCGTTGAGGCCGCCGGCTGCCTCCAGTTATCCTTTTTTCTCGGCCGGCGCGCTGACCGGTCGTCGAGGGTATCATTTTTTCGAACAATTTGTCACATATATAACGGAGGCTCGTGACGTGATCCGTTACTCCTCCGCCGGGTACCACATTTTTCGTCAATTTTTTCCTATTTTTTGCTTGGCTCTCGTCGTACCGATACAAATCACTCGTAACTCTTAATACGATAGCGATAACAAACGTTCGATCATTGGCATTCCGCACAGATGTCTGTACGTGTGGGACGGAGAATCTTCGTTGAGTCTTCCGCTGGTCGCTGAAGCTGCATCGACGACGTGGTCACAGATCGTGCAGGTTTCGTCGACAACGAACCAAGTACGAAAAGAACGGTTCGTGTGTCTCGAAACCCGGACGTCTGCATCCATACTGGATACTGTCCATCCTGGTCCTCTTCCCGCCACGCTCCCCCAAATCCTGGCCTAACCTCCTCGGGATAATGCGGGAGATAACGTCCGTCCCGGCGGTAATTTATTCATGAAGCGGTTGACAATGAAAATTGAAAATGCTCCGTGGTCAATATTGAGAGCTTAATTTACTGGAACACACAAATTACGGAATAAAATTAATTTTCCATTCGACGCCTTCCCGGATTGACTCGAGGCATTAGATAGACCGTTCATGACCGGGTGATTATCGCCGGCTCCGCCGTACAATAGCACTCATGCACCGAAATTACCGCTCAGCCTATCAGTTTAATCGTTACGCATGGCCTGGGCTTAATCAGTGCTTATGATGCTACACCGGACGTGCAATAAAATTATAAGCCGCTCTTACCGGCTATTCTATCAGCGGCATTTGCTTAACGGGCGCCGGCTAGAATATTCATTTCGTTAACGAATTTTTCCCGCCACCCCGGCAAGGAGCAGGGCTCAACTCGCAGGACAGAGGAACGCTGACAGGTATCGGGAACTGAAAATTAGATAAGACAATATCTGCGTATCAACCTTGAGCTGATATTTTACTCTCCGCGCCAGCCTCGCCCCGATGAATTTGAACGCGCGATGCCGGTAAACGGTTTGCGGGCAAACGAAAAAAACGGGCAAAAAGGTGAGCAACGGGGAAGGGCCGAAGGGTGCGAATGAGTCAGTGAGTGAGGAGCCTAATGAAATTACGATGTTACTTTCCGGAAAGATATTCCGCAGGGTGTTGGGGGCACATGGCTGACCAGAGCGTAAAGTCTATCCCTGCGCGTCGCGGACCTGGCCCTCCTGCGTGTGTGGGTGCGCGTTCAAACGCGCCAGGGTTAGGTGCGGGATTGCGGAACGACGGCGTACACCCCGTATACGTCTCTAACTGCGTGCAACGCGGCTCTGCGTCGCACGTTACCAGCCTGTGCACGCCTCTGCACGCCTGTAGCCGTGCATTCACGGCTTTGCGTGTACGCTCGCGCTCACTCACTCTCTCACTCGCGCGCGCGCGCGCGCGCGCCATAGAAAAGCTGCCCGTAAAGCACGGGAGGAGAGCTTTGTGAAAAGCGCAATTGACAGGCCTTCCTATTAGTAGACGAGAAAATATCGGGAAAAAACCCCAACGAGGTGGGAAGGGGCGAGGCGGCGGAGGAGGATGCTGGACGAGAAGGAGATGGAGGCTGAGAAGGGGGGAGGGTGACGCTGGGGTAGGGTGTGGGAAAGGGTGTGAAAGCGGGGTAGGGTTGCTGGGATGGGATGGGAACGCTACGTAAAGTACTCCCGCCCCCCGTCCTCTCCCCATCCTCTTTTGCCGGCCCCCTCTGCTCCCGGGTCCCCTTCGATTTTCATCCTTTTTTTGCATTAAGCGGCTAAATTTCCGCGCGACTACCGTAGCTGAATATTCTGCGGAAAGCCGCTCGATCGTTTTTCGTCCTTTGATCTACTCCCGCCACCCTCTCGCTGTCTCTGTCGCTACTTCGTGTACCCTCCCTCTTGTTCGCCGCCGACTCTCTCGGTGTCATCGGCTCTCCTTCGCTTTTATATATGCACGGTCTTTTCGGAAACGTCGGCTTCTATTTTTCCGTGCCGACCCGGTACCCCGTCAGGATTTTCGCGAACGAGCGAGAGCGAATTTCCTCACGGCAGTCGGCGGAAGTTCGATCAGTTAAATCGAATCTCCACTTGAAGCGGCCGCGCCGAGGTAAAATCGAAACTGCTCTCTTTCTCTCTTTCCCTTTCTCTGCCTCTCTCTCTTTCTTTCTTCCACGCTCCTCCCATCTCGCGCTACGTTCCATAATACCGTCGCTTAATTTCTACTATCAAAGCGTGAAATGAAATATCGGTTCCCTTCAAACAGCAGGCTTTGTTTCCGAACTAACGGCAAGTGTATTTGTTTGCCGCCCGACTCGCCGTCTCCCGACGTAAATTGCGTTATCGTCAAATTTTCCGAAAGCCAGAAGTTTCGTGCGCGTCAGCATCGAGCCACGGCTACAGTCCGTATATTCTTACACGTTTCGCTGCGCTCACGTGCCTCACGTTATCGTCAAACTGAGCGGGATTAAAATTCGTTTACTCGGAATCGTCACGCGAACGAGTTACAACAGACCCCACTCCGTGAACGCACGCGCGCGCGCGTAAAAAGGATTGACACGCGACGCGCGAGATTACATTATCAATAATTGCATCTCTCAATCCGTTAAAGCTATCGTATCGCGAAAGATACGCCGACGGAGTTAATGCATAACGATTACTTCCTGTTACGAAGAATCTCTCATAAAGCCCCAGAAATCTCCGGCCACTTTTTCCCTACTCAGCAAAAGGAGGAACATTCGGCTTCGGAGAATATTTAAAACGTTTCATCGCGGACGATTATACTCGATGCGGCGAGCGCTTCCGAGCCAATTCCGGCGAATGGCCGGCAGTGCGGAGGCCGCTCGATAGAATTGTATTTTGCCTCCCCCGAATCAGCGGCATCTCCGCCGACGAGGAGGAAGCGCGTGGCGAAGGCCGCAGGCGAATGCGGAAAATCGGGGCCAAGCGATTTAGCGATATCGGCCCTCGGCCTTTCCTGCCGTTTGTCCTGGAGGCATCGTGTCGCGCGTACAATGCGACGGCATCTCGTAATTATGTTAAGTACGCTGTTGGAGCATGGAAACTGTACGGTACACCGACTAAACTACCACGCGAGAGCCCCGTTGTAGTTGGTTTACAGAGATTCGCTCTTGTATGGCGAGCGCAGTCTAGGTGGGGTAGTTGAAGGGGGGGGGGGGGCTAGAAGGGGTGAAGGGCGAAGCGGGGGTGGAGGCGGACGGGTCGGGGGAGGGTGAGGGGTAGGGGTAGGGGGAGGTCACGTTGAGGTGGTTCGAACAGAGTGCGGAGGTAAGGGGCCGACGAGTTGGAGGCCGAAGGGGGCAGGCAGGCTGAGTGTATACTGCGAGCCAGCCTATAAGCGTAACGCTGTTACGGAGTAGTGCAGCCGACCGCCCTTGTGATCAGACGGTAACTAACTGCTCCACGGCCGCATACATACTTAATATATGGAGTAGAGGGACTGTCAACTATCTCCTCCCCGTTAACTTCGTGCGTCATCGCCTTTCTCCCCCGGTGCCGCCCAACCGAACGATGATGCCGGACTTCGATTGCTCCCATAAATTGATAATGTGCATGTACGCGTCTGCCTCCCGACGGCGGTACGTCCGTGTGCGTGCCGGCGGTTGCGTCTACGGCATCCTACTTTTTTTTCGTCCACCTGGGCTCGATCAGAGGGGTAATTTTACGGGGGGGCTTTCGGCAGAATTTGCTCGGTCTACCGAGGTCCGTGGCCGGCCAATGTAAAAATTGACAGTGGAAAATGTTGCGCGACCAGCCGGACGAAGATTACGCGAGGCTTGACGCGGCCGAAAATCAAATGACAGTTTTGACCGCGATAAATTTTTGCGGCGGCAATCTGGCCGGCGTTCGGAATGGGCCCCGTTCCCACCCCCCCGTCGGACAGTCCGTTGATCGCATCATGTTTTCTGGCCCGAGCGTATCGCTGTTTCCGCGGCGGGGTAATAAAACGCTAAATGACAGCCAGTGTTGCTCGTTTTTCTGCCTCGACCCTGGCGGGCCGCAAAGTCGTGACCGATACCATTGATCGCGGCATCGATTTTTACGCGTCCGTTTTATTACAAGCGAGCGTTTGAACGCGCTCGAACACGCGATAAGAGGTAGCATTAAATTCGAACATGTTCGACGCGGGGCTGAATGTAGAGTGTAGCAGGCAACGGAGAGTCGGGGGCTGGAAATTTGATCGTCGCGGTATGGAATAGGTTGGTAGAAGCGTGGTCGTCGTCGTCGGCGTCGTCGGCGTCGTCGTTGTATCGAATCACTTACAACGACTGTCCTAAGCTCTCACAGCGCACGGTTGTGCAGGAAGCATCGTCGGTGAACGGACTGCTACGCCGAGGGGTGCCGAGGAGGAATGGTGATGGTTGACGTATCTGTATTCCGCAGTGACGGCAGACAAGCACGTATATCAAATAATTAGATTTCGGCCTGAAACGTCAATAACCATGTCAAACCATTACCCGTACGAGACCCTGTCGACCGGTCTGCTGCTGGTTGCCTGGTTGACCGGCCGGTCTGGTGGCTGGCTGGCTGGCTAGCTGGTGTCCTGCCTGCCTGCCTGCCTGCCTGCCTCACTGCCCGGTGGTTGGCTGACTGGCTGACTGGCTCGCTCGCTCGCTGGCTGTTCGTGAATTTAACCGAGTTAGGAAACAACTCATTTAACGAAATTAGGGCCCGGAGCGTCGCTTAAAATCGGAGAAATAAAATTACGTTTCGGCCGGTCAGCTGAGAGCGGGAAGCAAGGAAGGAAGGCAGGCAGGAAGGAAGCGGATCGTATAATTGTCGGGCGTGTCGCGAGATCGGTGAAAGGGCCTCGATCAGCATTCGATGTCTCTCCGCTTTTAATCGTATCCCCCGTAATCGACATTTAGGCGAAGGACCGTACGCAATTACGATCGCTAATATGACTCGAATGAGGTCTAAACCGTCCATAACGCAGGCGGTGCAATTGAATTAATAATTTCTCAGCATCCGTCAGCGCTGTCCAATTAAGAGGTCGCGTTGATTATGAGAGATATGGTCCGGGTAATGCTATCGCGGGCACAATCAAGGGAGAAATTCAAGCGTCGGACACGTCGCTCGCGCTCTGCGCCTGACGGCCAGAAGTAAATTGTAGCCGTTAAACAGTGACGCGCTTAACGCAGCACGGAACCGTTTTAGGCGCTCCGTTAACGAAGACCCGTAAGACGCTCCACGCACCGTGGCTCGTCTTAAATAATAATTCCCCACCGTTTTCCGTTTGCCGGGCTCGAGGGTTAATCAGCTTCAAAACTAATAGCCGCGCACCCCGGCAGACGAAACGAGACGGCGGCGGCGGCGGCGTCGGTGTCGGCGTCGGCTCGGTGTCGGCGTCGTCGACGAGTGAAAAGAGGAACGAGGCGCAGAGCGGAAAAGAGGAGAGGCGCGCGGACTATAGCGGGGGACGTGTTTAAAGTGCGAAGGAAATGTCGCCGGGCGACGTCAAACGTCGGAGCTCGAGTCGAAACAATGCACGTTGCGCGCCTTCCGTTCGAGATACGATTCGTCGTAGCCGTAGTCGTTGTCCTCGTCCTCGTCGTCGTCGTCGGCTCGTGTTCGCGTCCGCGCTCCTCCTCCTCCTCCTCCTCCTCTTCCTCCATCTCCTCCATCACCTCCTCCTCCTCCGCCCGCACCCTTGCCAACTGCGAACATTGTACATATGTACCAACATACATTGACGGTACGAATACAAGTGCAGATTTAGCGAGGCGCGCCCGCGGTTATCACGGCTTTACTATCTGACAGCGTTCCCTCGCCTTCTCTTCTCGTTCTCTAACGTCATTGTCCTCTGACGCTGCGTACGTGTGCACGCCCTTCCCGGCCTGTATTAGTCCTGTGGGCGAGCATCCGCGTGCCGGCTGACACGCGTTCTATGCGTGTGGAGAGCAGTCTACGCTACCTACGTTGCCTACTCTACCTATCTACTCTGCCTGCCTGCCTGACTGGTTGGCTGCCTGCCTACCCTGTGCGCCGTGCATCATCTACCGTGCCACCGTATCGACGAGGAACTTTGGAGACGAGAGTCCTTTCGGACGGGCCCATTTGCATAGGCAGCAGTAGAATCGTCTCGATTTCCCGGAGAGAATTCGAACGTTGACGTCGCAGTGTCGAGTCTGACACCGGTCGCTCGTCAAATCAAGCGTCTGGCATACGTGTCCCGCTTCGAATTCTCGACTCGCGTAATCATGCGCCAGTGTCAGAGCCCGTGGACCTGCCGCGATTGGCCCTTCCCCGTGTCGGGATGTATTACTCGGGATATATATACTTTCGTTCGCGGAAAGTTTCCTGTCGCCGCTTCCCTTCCGACCCGAACACCGGAGGCTCGGATCAAATTTCTGCGCGAAAATTCCTGAAGTGGCCGCGCGTGCGAAAGTTTCGCTCGCGTCCTCCGCGTCAAGCTACTCGACTGACGGTGGGCTTCGCGCGCGCGCGTATGGAGGGTAGAAAGAAAAAATATCTGGACAAGCTCGACTCCTGTAGTAAACTGGCGACTCAACTTTCGCAATTTTAACCGTCAAACTCTGTTAAACGATCGCGGGGAAGTCGTTGTTCGGGAACTGGTCATCGTGATGATTAACGGGCGGCATGGGACTTTAAATTGTTATTCTTCAAATTGTGAAAGTTCGACAGGTTCGCAAGTAGGGTACGTGCGTTTGATCCTCGCGATACCTTTGACTCGCTTCCTCGGCCAGTCTCAATTCCGAAGGGAATTATTCCGGTATAACTTGGAAAGCGGAGACGTTCGGAGTTTTCGATTACCGGACAAACAATATAATCCGAATAGTACACTAGGGGCGATAGGATTATATAATGAACGAAATGCATCTCGGGCAGATCGTCCCCGGTTTATTTTTCGACTTCCCAGGCCCGGCCCGGACCTGGGCAGCCTCTCTCCCGCGGCTTTGTCCTCGCCGGTTCTCTCATTCCGTTCGAGTTAACGAAAGATACCTTCCGAGTTTCTTATTTAATTAAACTTCGCGAAACAGACAGTAATGAATTTAGATATCCGTGATGCGTTTAGTCCGCGCCCGGAGGCAGAGGAGGAAGGATACGTCTGGCGTCTTCTCCTATTTGCGAGAGCCCGGGCGGCGGAGTTTCTTGCCGTTCGCCGCCTCTATATGCTTGCGATTAAGTTAACCGCGCGGGGGGATATAAATCAATCTGCAGAGACAGTCGGAGGGTAGGCAAGGTAATCGCTCGTCGTACGACGAGCCGTTAAGTAGAGGACGACCGATTGCAGTCAGCCAACCCAGTTTAGCGGCTTCCGAGCAATTCTCGGCTAATCCGCGCTAATTTATTAGAGACGCGCACTGTTAATCCCGATATCAAAGTAAACGCTGACCCAAAAGCCGATGGGGAAGAGTATTTGTCGGCGCTCGCGGATCAGAAGCTGGGAATTAACGCCGGTATCGCAGAGTACACCGTGCGCGCTCGCTATTGGCGCACGGCTGTACTATAAAGTAGCGGGTCAAAGGAAATGAGATGCCGGTGGTCTAAATATTATCGTGGGACGCGATCAGGTGACGTCCTGTAAGGAGGCGCGCCCGTCTGGGAGGACGAGCTATACAGGGAAGCGAGAGTGTTGGCAATCGGGACGATTCAATCGTTTACCATGTCGTATTTCAATAAGCAGCGACATCGTTTCTCAGTCGTTCCGCAATTTTTCCGCAACTGAACAGCAATCGTATGAATTTACTCAGTACTACCGTTATCGAGAGGATCATCCTTTCTTTGCCTTTTTCTATTACGCTCGAAGGGCTCTTCACGTGATCGCCAGGAGAGCTTCTTTAATCGATATTACGTAATGAATCGTGGAGCTACGCGGCAGGGTGTGAGAAACAATCGATTCGCTCACCGAGCCGGATCTCCACCTTATTGCGCCAGTCTCGATCTACATCCGGCCGGTCTCGAAAAACTGTAGCTGAAAAGTATCCCCGAGGGCGCCGCACCTGAGTTTCTACGTGATACTGCAATAACAGCCGAGAGTAGGATATATATCTCCTATTGAGCGAGTGAGGCAGAAGTGCCAATAAAGTCTCGCTGAATTGAATCCGCGAACACGATTTACGATTGCGTTTAGATGCTCCGTGCCTCGTGCCAGAGTGACGATCCTCGGATGCGCAGCTTTTCTTTCCTGCCGTACGCTCGAGCGCAGCTTCCGGGTAAGTTATTAAATCGCGCCCTGTCTCGCTCGAGAGACTTTATCTCGCCGTCGCGAGTATCGAGGCGGCCCCAATAGCAGATTTTAAATCTGTCAACGATCCGAAATCCTTACTTACGCGTAGGAGTCCAATTTAATTTGCCCGCTGCTACCCGGTCCACCGCCCTCCCCGGAATCGGCGCACCCCCTGGGCAAAACGTAGAAAGTGCGCGGAACGAGCGAAAATTTCTGCGCTCCGTAGATTGGCTCGGAATTTTTACGGCTTTTCGCGTAAAACGAACGTTGCCGGTAGAAACTGCGTGACAACGAGCGCCGTCAGCCAGCGCGTTTCATAGCCAGCGTCTGCTCTGAGTGCGAAGCAGGGATCGTTTGCCGAGAAGTTTAGAGTGCGACTGATACGTAATTAGAAACAAAGATAGCCTCCGTTCTACGTTTGGGGGGTGGATCTCGTCGACGAATTTAGTGGCGTAGCCTGCAGAATTTCACGGTCATGCGTAAACGCTGCAACTCGAGCCGTAAAGTTGAACGCCTGGCGCATCGCGGAATGTTACTTTGAAACTCGTATTGCCGAGGGATAGGATCTGGTCGACTACGATCATCACGTAGGTCGCCCGGCTTATCTGATCCCCGGGTAAAGGGTCCCGATCGGTAAACGTGCGCGCGGCATCGTATCACTGACGTTCTCTGCCCTAACTTCGTTATCTCTTCCGGCGAATGGCTGAAATTGTGCCGAGGAAAACGCGTTAGGAACCCGCCGGGACAGTTAAAGGCGTATCTTTCGGCTCTTTGCATCGAAATCAAGAAGTTACTCCCACCACCGAATATCTCTATTTCGTCATATTTGTTTCTCATCGCTGCGTCCGCTATCTGCCTTGAATTAAAGAGAACACTTCGCAGACAGTTTTGCGCCTTCGACGAGATAATGATCGAATTTACCCTTTCCATTTTATGCCCATCCCATAGCCGCAAACAATTTGAGCGCTTCGACTTTTACCCAAACGGAATGTCGGATGCGGGAACGAGCGTGGCGCTGAAGTAAAATTACTCGGATTCTCGTTTCCGAGCGTAGACTCCTGTCTGCTGTCGTTTTCGCCTTCCAGGATGCGAGCTCCTCTCTCGTCAGGATCGGAACGGAGGTACAGGAGGAGACGGTCGGAAGTGAGTAAGATGAAGAGAGAGGCAGACAGTGAAAAGAGAGAGAGAGAGAGAGAGAGCGGGGAGGGGGTGACACGAAGGGAAGAAGAGAGAGACGAATCCGACGAGAAGGGGTGAAAACGAGAAATGAGTAGAATGGGCAAAGAAGGGGAGACCTCGAATAAATTTACGCCAAACGGCCCTCTCCCCTCTCTCAAAACGCAGCATGCAAATGGCTTTGCGGGCAATTTCAAATTTTACGATTCCGAGAGCCGTAGGTGCGACAACCGACGCCTTCCACCCCGCCCTCTCCCTTCGTCCTCACCTTTTTCCCTTCCTATCTCTCCCTTCTGGCATCCGGCAGCCTCTTACGCTCTCTCCGCGATGCGAATCCCGCGGCTATTTACAGAAGGCTGTCCTGCCACGTTGACTCCGGGCCGCCTTTAATGCCGTGCGGAAAAATAGTCGGCCTTGGAAAATCGTTTCCTGCCCCATCTACGTGCGACGCCGCTGCGGGTGAATTCAGTGCACGTCTGTTCGATTATTATACGTAAATGAAGTTTAATGGGATCAGTCGAACCGAGGTTCGCCTCCGGTGCGAGTCCTTCTGGGAGTAATTAGAAGAACGGCCGATGAGCGGAACTGAACGGGGTTTTAAAGAGCCGCGTCATTCAGATTCAAATCTTCGACACTCGCTTCAACGGGTCGGAGAAGGAGGAGGAAATCGAGGCTGGCGACTTAAATAAATAGGGCTTCGGAAAGTGGCTTTTAAGAACCGTGGACGATTCGGTCTGATATATTTTTCAAGGCATGATCGCTGTACGAAATTTACCGATGCCTCCCAGGAGACCGGTGCATTGTACTTCTTGAGCTTCGGTTTGTTTGTTCGGTCTCTTTTTAAGCTCTGTGAATTGAATCATGCTCGAAGTGGCATGGAAAAGTGATAGACGTACAGGGAATGGTGTACTGTAAAGTTGCTCTTATTCATGTACATAAATTCTACTGCTCATGCAGATTACGACAAGGGACACAAAATAACCATTGTTTTCGAAAGTATGAAATTTACAATATGTTCAGGTATATAAACGGAAATGGATAAAAAATACCACTCGAAACGAAGCTCGAAAATAAAAACCATCCAATCTGCTTGCGCGCTTCGAGTATGGGCGATGGGCCAAATAAATTCGAAAAATCACAAACCACACTGCGAAAGCCGCTCTAGCCGGGCGATGCATCTAAACACAGGTAAAAAATGCAGGCATTTTTGTTATCACGGATCTTGCACCTGACGTGCCGCAATTGTTTTGTTGAAGTAGAATATGGGTATTAGCTTGCCGTGAAAAAGCGTCGAAAAAGAGACTTCAAAATTTGATGTGTCACAGTGTAGCGTCGATGGTCCGTCAGAGATGATGGGAAACATTGCAAAAAAGAGGAGGGACAGTCTCCGAGCACACCGGTTGACATTTGTCGATGTCACGGCGGTCAGTGCGTTAATTGTCAACAGGGTAGTTATTTCTGTACAGCGCAGCTGTACGCAGATAATGGTACTCAGCGCAAACATTATTTAGAGTTCACCCATACTGTCGGACGTAACACACTAGTAACTCCTTCTTGGAATTACGTCCATTGACAAGAGTAACTTGCGATCGCATCGAAGGAAATGAAGAGTGCGCCCTGCGTCGACTTTGACGCTTTCCCTTTCTCTTGTCAGAAAAAACCGTTCGCCCGAGAGAGTTCCTCGCGCACAGACTCAAGGTCGACTTCCATTTCCGGCCCGGACCCCGCGCCTCTCCCCAATTAAAGACGCTGCGAAACTTTCTGAAACGACGAGCACCAATTTCCTCGGGCTCACTCCGCCAAAGAGTGGATGCGAAATTCTCGCCAATCTAAGTTCTCGGCGACTTTAATTATGCGTAGGCTACATAGAGCGAGTCGAATAGAACGGTGGGGAGGAGGGGGAGGGTAAAAAAAGCGGCGAAGGCGTGTCGAGTTGAAATTCTTGTCTCCGCTTCCCCCCCTACCTCGGCCCTCCGTGGCATTAACGAGGTATTGGGGCTAGGGGATGGATGCCGCTGAGTGTAATTTCCCTTTTCGCAGTTGCAGTTTTTTTCCCCCCCGCCATCCTCTCGAATTAAGTCCGCAAACTCGTTCCACGATTAGCGGCCGAGAACTGGCCGGCCGAAGCTGCGCGAGGAGGATCGCGGATAATGCTTGACATTCGCGGCGTGACGCGAGAATCTGCATAAAAGCGATGAAACTCTTGTCGTTACGTTCCGTCCATCGGAAAGTAACGCGTTGGCAAAGGTCCGTTACCGAATTGCATGCCGACATTACGCGGCACGATAATGCTAGTGGCCCTGGCACGATGGCACGCGCTTCCACGTTTTGCTCGCGTTGGGAGTCTTGTAAATTCCCTGAACAGACCGACGGGCGCGGGTGGAGTGAGGCGAGCGAAAGAGAGAGTTTTGCCCAGGCCGCTTCCGTAAAGTTCGCTAACTGAAATACCGGCCCGATAATGAGAACGTACGGGTCCCGATAGCGGACGAGTTAGGGACGCGGAGAGAGACACAGGAAAATAACGCAGGCCGCCTATTATACGAGCGTGCTCTCCGTTCGGCGTTATGGCCGAACTGGGCGCACACACGAACGCACGTACGTACGCGCGGACGATCGTCGGTTCGCCGGTGTGCGCTTAGAATGTATCGGAGTGCCGCTGGGTATACGGACCGAGAGCTTACCGGGATCAACGGTCGTTTACTGCCGTTTTATCCGCGGGGCTTAAGCGTTAATTTTTGCGAATGAACTAGGTGATCCGTATGTGCTCTCGCCGTTGCGCGCGCTCGCGCTCCACGGGGCTCCCGATAGGCCGGCACTCGTCGAATTTACGGCTTTCCGATCTATTTCGGACTTAACGGCCCGATATACGGCCCGAGAGTTCGATCGCCGGCCCCGCCATGATCCTTTTTGTTGCGATTCACGCTATGACAACCGCGAGTCCCGGCGTCGTTCGTTACGGCGGCGCAACGCGGCCGGTTAGGGCCAGGTAGTTGGTAAGCCTAAGCGGTAAATTCTATGAAAAATTGTACAACCC
This sequence comes from Anoplius nigerrimus, assembly GCA_914767735.1. Lineage (NCBI taxonomy): Eukaryota > Metazoa > Arthropoda > Insecta > Hymenoptera > Pompilidae > Anoplius > Anoplius nigerrimus. The sequence goes on from OU612080.1 coordinate 1,229,424, forward strand.
AACGGCACGGTAATCCAATTCGGCGAGTAGCGGAGCCGTCTCCGTAACGATGAACTCTTGGCAAAATCCTATTGTAGACCGTGTCGCCGGATGCCGGGGCGCAATTTGTTCGTTCATTCCCGTAACTTTGTTAACTTCTCATTTGCGTTTCTAATCTTTCTGTCTCGGTCTCTCTCTCTCTCTCTCTCTCTCTCTCTCCCCCTCTCCCTCTTTCCACCCTCTCTCTCTCTCGACGTCTCTCGGAAGGGTAATCCTGACGCGCTGACAACTTCAGGCCTCGTCGCTTATCGGCGGCGGTCGTAGTTAATGAGAAGCACGTTTAATCGCTTGCGGGTCGCCGTTCGAGTTCACGCTTAATGACACGTCGTTTCGGGCGGACGTCGAAATTGAATGCGATCGATAGCGCGGCAGCTTAGCGGCGAGTGATTCGAATCGACGAAACGTCGGACAAGATAGCAGCCGGTGTCGTGTGCCGATGCGATGAATTTCGCGAATGACGATAAGCCCGCTCGAAGGTGTCGCACTTTAAATGGGGAACTATGACCAAAGCCGTCGTTGGCGGCAGGCAGAGAGCGACGAAATAAGAGCGAGCAGGATTGCGAAGTGGAGCAGCAGAGCTGACCATCGCGACCGGTGTTCGTGGCAGTTGAAAATTATTTTGCCGACGGCCTCCACCGGCAATGAGTCCTCCGGCGCGGGGAGACATTTTCCATGCGTCGCACAAAGGCGGGTGTTTTTATCTACCGTTTCCACCCGTTCCAATTGTTGCGGAATTTATCTCCGGCGTAGCGGACGATTTTTAACTAAATTGCGCGCTCGCCGGCGAACACTGTAACCGGAGGTGGGATCGTCGGATTGGTCCCGCGAAGGGAGCGCGGAGAGGGTGGAGGGACGATAAATTGTGTCACGGGGCGATCGAGGTGGAGGGCAAGCGGTCGGGGCCGGCTTAAAAGATCTGACGAACATACGTAAGCCGGGATGGCGTCTGGGCATTGCATTACCGTAGCAGAGAGGCGTCCTCGAAGGTTCGGTCTCTCTCTCTCTCTCTCTCTCTCTCTCTCTCTCTCTATCTCTCCCTCCACCTCTTGGCCGGGTTCGTAATCTACTTGAGACTCGAGTGCAAGGACTAAGGTGATCTAACTTGATCCGAGGTTAAATCGCGACAAGCCCGGCGCGACGTACTTGACGGCGAAGACAAAAATAGGCTGCGCCAGGTTAGATCTGCACGAGTGGTCAGAGAAGGAGCTTGGTACGCGCGGCACGGAGGCTCGCTTATATCCATTATATTATGTTCCACTTCCCGCTAGTAGTCGGGGGCCCCCGCCATTCAAGTCCCCTCTCGCGGCGTACCCACTATATTCAGCGGAAGAGATTTTCTGCCGGATGGTTCTACGCTATTACTCCGGGCGCGCTATCTGCTTCTCTTCTCTCTTCATACCGTCCATGTACCTCTCTCCCCGGCCTTTATATGGCGAGATATTTACCTCGAACGTGAGCCTTTCGTTCTCTTTTACGCCGCTCGGCTCGCCATCGCAGACGCGAGTGCGCGCGCGCGCGCGCGTGCAAGCTCGCGCACTGGCAATCGTCCTCTCACGAGTGGTTCAAGGCGCGCGCGCGCGCGCCCACACTCGCTCCTATTTCCGCCGCTGGTATTAGTGTGCAGGAGCGCAGAACTTGTTGCGCTCACAGCCACAGAGTCTGTGCAGCTCCGATTCTCACGGCAGCTCCTAACCGTCCCGGCTCCGATCCGAGCGTACTCGCCGATGCGGATATTTCCACCTGAAATTGCCTGACTTACCCTAATGCGGAATTTTCCCGGAGGATCGGTTCTCGCTGCGGTCGACATTCATTTCGTCGGCTCTCAATGGCCGGGGCGACTGCCGTCGCACGCTGCGATCCGTCTTCGTCGCCTGGTGTCGCTCGCCCGACGCTCACCCGTTTAGCGACGCCCGTGGTTTGATCGCGCGCTCAATTTGCGTTAATGTCTCATTACGCTGATGAACGCAGGCGTCGCGCTACCTCCTAAGTGCGATCGATGGGTTAATAGCGTCGCTTCAGCTTCTCCGTTTCGGATCCGCCGCGCCACGGTTAATTCGTGCGTCCGGAATTCAACTAAATTGCGCACCGATGCGCGGCCTGAGCCCCTGTCTCGTGCCTTGCTACGGGCTCGTTATTGTCTTTGGTCAGCGAGCGATGGGTCGAAAGGCGGGCCTGGTTCCCACTCGTTTCGCGCGTCTTTCGCGCGCGCGGCCCGCGGAACGAGTACTCCGACGATAGCGCGGCCCGATTCCGTCCGTAGTCAAAGGGGTTAAGCCTCTAACGTGTCCGTAAATCCAAACACGGCCGGGCGACACGACCGATTGTATAGAGCCGCTGAAATTTCTCGTCTGCAAATAATTGCAGGCGGAAATTGCCGTGCGCCAATACGGCGCTCGCTGTGTGTGCGTGCGTGTGAGCTCTAGTGCGCTCGCCCCCACGCCCCTGTGTGTGTGTGTGTGCGTGCGCCTCGACTACATGGGAAGGCAGCTGTGTACGGGCGCACGTGTGACCATTAGAACGGACTGCCGCGACCTAGTCGGTACGTTTTAGCGGAGAGTGCGTACCCTCCCACTCTATGTACGTGTGCACGGTACGCGTGTGGAAGCACACAAACGCTTTGAAATTGTCAACTTGCGGGCACGACACAGGAGAACAACGTCGTATACAGGTGCGCGTAGCGCGCGCGTTACACGAAACACGGGTTCTTGTAATTACCGCGGCTAACACTGTTACAACTTCCCGAGTACGTTCGCCCCCTGGTCTTACGCTAAGACGCATTGTGCCTTTCTCTTCTGCTCCTCCGCATCCAGCTCCGAGCCTCCACCATCCTCCCCCAACCCTCCCCCATCCTCCAACCCTCTCCTTCCAGGTTGGCTCCCGCGCTGTCGAAGTGTCGTGGCTTCTGCAGATTGTGGATTCGTAGTCGATTTCAAAGAGCTTACAAACTCGCGCGCGCTTTGCTCCCCGTGAACGAGGCTGAAAAGATAACGATCGCTCCGAGCCGGAGTAACGCGATCCGCGCGGAGCAACCATTTGCGTCGGGCGCTCGCTTTGCCCTTTTATTGAAACGCGCTGACAATTGGCTACGCTCAAATCGTCGCGATGCCGCCGCTCGTGGGTTCAATCAGGCACACGTCGCTTCGCGCTAGCGAGGCTGCCGTTTCTGGCGGACATAGAGAGGCGCATGTACACACACACACACACGGGTATACGGTACGGTATACGCCCGCTACGTGCGTACAATGCTATCGGAACGGAAAAAGCAAGCACGATGATGGCGTTCCGTATTCTCGTGATAGTGTCCGATCGCTTCTAGCGTCCCTCTCTAGCTCTCTTTCTCTCCCTCTTCCTCTCTCTCTCTCTTCGCGGATTTACGTCTGTATCGTTCCACGCGCACCGATGCGAGTCGATTGAAGCCGCGAGTCCGCAAAATGCGTACAAGTACCCCGACTTCCGTGTGTGCGTGCACCGAGGCGCAAACATTAGTCAGACGCATCGGCGACTACCCGTAGCCAGCGAATAGAGCCGTCTACGCTCGCGCAGGGGGGTAAAAGCTCACTACCACGGGCGCAGGACCTAGTCCCATAGCGGTATTAGATCGCTTAGGACACGATTCTCTGTGCCGGCAGAGACGTGTATACGGAAAACGAGTAGCAAACGTGACGTTTCAAAGTGTTCGCCGAAAGGGTGTGTCGTGGGTGTACCCTACGTGCCGAGGCACGCTCGCATTATAAGCCCGCACACCGATGCAAGTCGATTTCAACCACGATACTACTGGGCCGCGTATACGGTGTCCGCGCCCGGGCACGGTCAGGAGCCCGATGTAGGCTCGAGCATCCGAAGTGAAACTGCCGGCCGGCGAGTAAAATAAAGTTTTATGCCTTTTCGAGGCTTCTTCTCTAATTTTATCGCCGCTTGTTTCCGAGCGACGGCCCTCGAGCCACTCCCAGGGCACATCGTTGCGACCGGGTCGGGAGTGGAGGGCGGCTATTAAGAGGGAATTTAATTTTTTACAGACCTAACTGTTAAGACCGTCGATTTCAGGCCGCTTCCGAAGCGATAGTCGCCAGATATTAAAGGATATTGGCGTAGTTCGTTTCGCTCGTGCCCGGAATGCAGCCCCTGACGCTGAAAACGGCCTGCGGGGGTGTCGCATCGATAAGTTCCTCAGAGATTTTTCGCCGCTCGAAGACACTTAAGCCCCAGCCCGGTGGACGGCCGCAATTATTATTATTTCCATATTCGGGACGGTGCGCGGTGTTTGCAGATAAGCTTGACGTCGATGGCGCCACTCGCGAGAGGCTGGCCATTTATATATTCAAATGGCTCTCGGGAAGACGCGGGTCGCTCTTTCCCCGGTTCGCTCAATATGCTCTCAACTACTTCAGCGATCTCGGCATCAGACCCTCCATTCGGTCCATTAACGGGACGACGGTCGGACGTGGAAACCGCGCTGGTCGAATTTCGGTCGGGCTTCTCTCGGCCCGTCAATCTTTGACGCTCGCGTCCTAAGCGCGTGCCGTGTTCGCCGTACCGACAATTAATCACTTATTCCGCGGCAACGTTCCCTATCATTCTCCCTCTCTCTCTTTCTCTCACTCCGCTTCGCGCGGCCGAGTGTCGATCAAGCGGATTTGCGGCGAACCGACCTTCTTTCCGTCTTGCCGAGCGAGCTAATGTCAGCCCGGCTCGCCAGTTTATCCGACACTCCTCCGATCATGTAAACGTTGCGGTATGATTTCGGTCTGTGTACAGTGCGGCCCTCAATCCGGACACGGTGCAGGAAGTTGCTCCGGTTTAGCGCAGGGCGGACACACACGGGGGCACGGCCAGTTTGAGATCGATGGTCGAGCTGTTGCCGCCCGTTGGGGCAGTCCATGGTTTCACCGCTCGTTTGATCGCACGCCACATTGGAACCCGTCGCTCAGCCCGACCCACCCTTCGGCCTCGCTTCTCTGATTTCACGGGGGCCAAACGCTAATGTCCGCCAAAGGGCCAGCGGTCCTCGATATAATATCGCCAGACGGCCTCCTAGGCCAGCTTCGACTACGTCATAGACTTCAGCGGACTGAATGTGTCAGTGTTTCGATTCTTGCACGTTGGCCACAAATAAGGCCCATATCGTGAAACGTGATTCTGCCTGTTGGCTGGCCGCGACGTTCCCAGACAGTGTCAATACAATGCGGCGAGATAGTGTGCGCTATCCGCGAGGCTGCCGACGATAGCTGGGCTGATCGTCCGCGATAGCGGTTAATGAAGTTGTCGTCGTGAAAAGGCCCCGAACTCGGGCTCCATTCAGTTCGGCCAGACCGTTGACTCGGGGAACGTTCTCGCGAAGTAAAATCGAACGCCGGCGCCGGCGTCGATTAGTTCCACTCCCCGCTCGCCCCGTTCAGCTTCTAATTACTTGGCCGGATCTTGCCGGCGATACAGATGAGCTTATACCGAGCGAGGGTATTTTCTCCGCGCCATCTTTCTCACTCCTCCACCCCCTCGCCCTCGGCTGCGGCCTAGCGCGGGAATACGGATATTGGCGCGGAATTTCCCTATGAAATCAATCATTTTCTGAATTCGACTTTGCCTCCCCTCCCCCCCGTCTCGCATTCGAGTCCCAGACGATTCGACGTTCCCGACTCTTCACGGTTCCTTTCACGACACTCTCAATCCCTTTCCTGCGGGAGGAAAATACGCAAACGAAGACGGTCGTAGCCACGTACGTACGCACGCACACCTTCGCCTGGCCGACCCTACGCGCATACGTATACGTCGTTATGTGCATATAGAAATATATGCGCATATATGTGGCCCCCATCATTGGAATCGGTGCACGTTACTCGACCGTGCGCGCCCGAACCTTTCAACCTCGACGATTTCTTTTTTCATTCCCCTCTCTCCCCTCCCACCTGCGAGCGTCTGCAGGGCGAATTTTGCATACGAAGCACAGGCCCCAGTGACTAAATACCCTCTCCCTTCGGGCCGACCTTCCCTTCGGCGTATTGACATCTCGGCTGATTATAGAATCCTTCCGCGTAATTACGCTCTCGGGCCGGCTGCGAGAGAGGAGGGAGGCGGGAAGGAGGTGACTTTTTCGCTCCATCCGAGACGTCTCCCATTAAGGGCTCTCTTTCGCTCGTCCGTTGTCTGGCGGCACCGCCGAACGTATCCCCTTTCAGGAAGTTTCGGGCCAAGGGAAACACACAGGGCCGGCCGCAAGAGGATTGGACGACGAGCGGGCACCGCTCGCGTGTTATTTTCGGTTAAAAGGTATTCCCTGTGCTTTTCGTTAATTAACACTTTACGATACTTTGTAGCGGAAGGACGCCAGGGGAGGTGGGCCGAAGTTTCGACCGCACGCAAAGTACAAAGTTGCCAATGTGATTGGTGGGTGGGTCCCACCTCTGCGCCGTGCTAAATTCGCGAGACGCCTTAACTACGTTAGACGTTACAATTATCGTCCGTCGGGCCCGGTCTCCGGCTTCGGTCGGGGAGAGAATTTTTTCCTCTCCTCCTTTTTAATCGCTTTTAACGGGTCAGCCGAGGCGGCCGGAGGGAGGGGGAGGGACGCTGCAGCCTCGACCTCGGGGTCGCTCACGTCTTCCTCTCGTTTCTCTTCTTCTCCACGGAGAGAGCCTCCAGCGAGGAGCGTCGCCCGGCGTCTCCGGCACCGGCGGTTAGTCAGGCGTGTAAGAGGTTCCTTGCTTTTTCTAATCTAGCTGCCGGGATTGCCCGGCACGATCGAGCTTTAAGCAGCAATTTACATGTAAGCTTCCGCCTCGTACCTCGTCGCGCCGTAATTACGTTCGCACCAGGGGTAATCGTTCGCCCTGTCTTCGGCCCCGGCGAGAAATATATAGCCCCGTGCGTTACACTCGATGATGGGGGCCTCGAACGTCGTTCCTTGGCTTCTCGTGTCCCGAACTGACGAGGATCGTATCGATTCAGCCGCTAGAAGGCCGGGGCGGAAAGTGGATAATACTTTCGGAGAACGAGGAAGGCAGATGGTTATAAGGGTCTAACGCGTCGGCTGAATCTGATACGGAGGTAGGTGGATAGGGGTGGGTGAAGGAGGAGTGGTAGGCCGAATCGGAACGTCGATATCATTGCCGACGATTGTAAAATCCACGGAAAAGCGAAGTATCCGATAAGGGTCGAGAATTCGCACTTGGGATCTCGGAGGTGCATGGCCTCGTATTTTATCAGGCGTAGAATGGGGCGCGTCTAGGTTGGCCAACGTGCACCCCCTGTCGAAGGCCAGCATCTCCTGTTTTTTTTCTCTTCCCTTCTTCTTCCCCTCCTTTTTTTCATAGACTTCAGGTACAGAGCGGGCGCGCGAGGCAAATAGCGATAATAAATGTGAACCCGTCCCGTGCACGTGACACTAATTGAGGTAAGATAGTACGACACCTCCGCATTCATTTCTTTCCTGGCCGACGCTCTTGTCAGCCACGGCCCTCGGCAGACGTTTCCATGTCTCGCCCTTTTATCTGCCCCGCCACCTTCGCGCCGTATTTCTTACCGATCGGTGATTTTTTGCGTACGCCCTCGTTATCCGAACCGAGCGTCATCGGTCTCTAATAATTGGACGTTTTCAAATCGACGCCGTCGTGGCCCGAAAGTGTCGGGCGAGGGAGGCCGACGTCAAACTTTTTCGTTGGCGGGGGCACTGATACGCTATCTAATTGCAATTACGTCATAATTAAAGGCGGGAAGACGCGATAATTAAAGATTAAGATACTTCGCTACCGCGGCAGCCGGGGAACTTGGCTTAAAAGGGACAACATCGCCGGAAGCAGCCTGTGATAATAAAGTCCCCTCTGCCGAGGAGAAACTCCGGGGTGCAGTGCCGGGGGTTGTTGGCGGGGGCCTCTCTCGACGGAGCACCCTTACTTGCGCCCTTTTTCGAAGACTCGCCTTTTCGAACGCTCGCCTTTACGTAACTCACGGACAAGTTATCGCGACGGCGAGCAACGATCGAAACAGGCTCGATTACCTTCCGCCGAAGATGAACCCGGTGGAAGGTCAACGATCGACGGATTGACTTCGAATTCTTCTGTGCAAGTCACAAAATGCCTTACCACCCGGATCGCTTACGACGCATTTTGCCGTTTGGCCTTCGAGCGTCGACGAATGACGTAGCTGAACGATCAAAGCACGTCGAAGAACGTAATCGGGATAATTCCGACAAACAAAGATCTTGCAGCGTACAATGGGTTCGTTACCGCGAGCATTTCGCATTGGCCGCACGGGAAAACGAATTTTCCGGACGGCGCGCAATCATCGAATCATTCAGCGCCCCCTCGACCTTTCGACGACTCAGCGCCGAGATTCGCTAAAATGGCGCTCTCTCTCTCTCTCTCTCTCTCTCTCTCTCGCTCTCTCTCTCACTCTATCTCGCCCGCGATCCTGTTTCCTCGGCCGTCAGGGCGCATCTTTCAGATCCTGATATTAAATTTATGCGACGCGACACTCCGTGAATCGGATATTTAGACGTAATATCGACTCCCGCGCCTTCGATGTTCGACCGATGCCGAGGTAGTTAGATTTCAATACAGGGGTCGTCGGCGACTGGCCCGAAGGCGTCACTACGGTACGACGTTCATTTTTCACGTATTCTCCACCATTTTTCGCTCACCTTCGCCAGTCGCTAATTTCGTACGCAAGGTCGCCCCCGAACGAACGTCATCATAACAATTATCGCGAACGAATTTCGCGCACCTGTTTCGCTCTTCCTTCTTTCGCCGCATCGGCCATTTATTATACGAAATGTCGCGCGGTTTGCCTTTCGACGATTCGCGTGCGCTCACGCGGACATTTTTCGGAATGCCACCGCGGCTCGTATCGCGGACAAAACTGGCGAGCTGCGCCGCGCGTGTTTGACAAAGGGGGAAAAAAAACGGGAACGCGAAAAATAGGAAAAGTAAAAGCGGAACCCCGGAGGCAGTGTAAATCGAGCTTACAATCCAATCAGACACTCCTGCCCTCTCCGTTCCCCTCTTTCTACCGACTCTACCTATCTGAGGTTCGTCAGAAGCTTAAGGGTTGAGGGGGATGGGGTGCTGCGGAGCAGGAAGGGCAGAAAGGTGGTCCAAGAAGAAGGCGAGGTGGGAGGATTTGAGGAGATTGGTGCGGGGCGAGGTGAATGAAACAGAGAGAGAGAGGGAGAGAGAAAGAGAGAGAGAGAGAGAGAGAGAGAGAGAGAGAGAAGGAGACGAAAAGTGAAGGAGAGGAGAGAGGACATAGGGTAGAAGGCTGGAGAGATAGCCTCGGGGGTTAAGGAAGGGGGCCGAAGGTGGGCTTGATGGCAGCGAGAGGTTGGCAGACCGAGGGACACGCAGATATTTCCAAGTACATTTTTGATGGGATTTTTAAATGAGCCCCAATTGCGTTAAACGCTACGTCCCTCGGCTTAAGGCAAGATTTCCTTAAACGACGTTTCAGGCTCTCAGGATCTCACGCTGTCTCGCCAAGGGATGAAGATTACGAGGATCCTCCTCGTTGTCACCGTCGCCCGGCGTCGTCCGATATTTCCTCTCTCTCTCTCTCTCTATTTTTTTTCCTACCCCCAACCCACTCCGCACCAACCTCTCGGCCACTTAGCCAGCGCGTTCGAGCGCAGGAATTACTTTTTTAATTTGCAAAGATTAGCGCGCTACGTTCCTGTCGGGGGTGGGATATTTTAATAATTGCGGGTTTTCGCCGAGGATAGACTTCGGGGAAGTCGTTAACCCAGTTTAACGTCTCCGTAACGATGCCCGCTGCCTGCCCTCGCAATCGGGACGGTCCTCTTCTCTTTATGCCCGTATATTTCCCTTTTACGATACCGCGGACCGATGTCCCACTCTGGCTACGTACTCCGCGAACAGCCTTATTACCACCGAGTCATTCAGATTATTAACCATTCACACCCTGGACGATCCATAAATATTCTCGGAGGACAGAATTCAAAAGACTACCAAAATGGTAACTGACTCATAAGTATGAAAAGTGTATCGCATCTAGCGCTCGACAGACTCGATAGACTTCACGGGCAGGAATAATTAAGAGGGTCTCGAAAGAATCCTGGCTGAGAGACGTTTACGCCCGACGCTGATTCGGAAGGAAGCGAAAGGCGGTTCGGCCGTCGGCCCCGTTTCCTCTGTCGCCTGCATAAAGGAGTCCTCTTGCCCGGCTCGAGGTCTTCGCCGACGAGAGGCGAGCCCGCCCGTCGACGAAGAGAGGGATGAGACTCACGCGGAACACTCCGGGGGAAGGGAAAGACGGCGCTCGCCTAGATGCAGTAAAATAAATTACGCTCAGTTTAAGTGCGCTTTTACGGGCGACGATGAGGCGGCTTGCAAATGGGGAATTTTGAAATCCAGCGCGGGCGCGAACGCGAGGACGAATATGAGAGTCGGCTGGACGAGAGAAGAGGGTTTGGCGGGTACGGTAAGTTGACAAGATTGACAAGACTGACAAGATTGACAAGATGCCCGTCGTGAGGTAGTAGTGTGTATGAGTAACAGAGTCGACTGGCCGGCAAAACCGATCTACAATTTCGGCCACGATCTCTGCACTTTCGGGCGACGAACGTTGCCGGGTCGATGTTTGTCGACGTCGTTCGAGGGTAAGCTCGAAGTTGGCCAGAGGAGGGCCAGTTCGGCGTCTACTTGGAAAGTTTGTCGTGAAAAGACTGCGGGTGGGCCGGCGGGAGGATGCGTACGCTGACGGGTAGCGATACCTATACCTACGTACCTCTGGCGATGCGGAGGCAAGTGGTTCTTCCGTGGCGTCGGCGACGGACGGAAATCTTGTTTCATGCCTGAGTATACGGCAAACGCGTGCGAATCGGAACCTCCCGCGTCAGGCACGGCCGGCGCCGTGAAGGAATTTGCACGGTTTATTGGGAGCGCATTCGCGGCACGTACGCGGTTACAACATCGGCCCGTTATTAAAATATTATTAACGATGCTCCGGCGGCGGTTAATGGCCGCTTATCGAGTGAAAACTTTTAACGAGGCCGCATGCCTTCTCTCTCTCTCTCTCTCTCTTTCCCTCTCTCGCTCGCTATCTCATAGTGGCAGTAAGAGTTTAATTGGCACTTAATCCCGCTGACGAGATGTTAACACCTCTCGGGCCGACCCTTTGGACAATTTAACGGGGCCCGGGGTTGTTACATATCGTTCGCATGAGCGTGTATGACCCCTCCGCGACGTATCGCCCGGAGGGGATGATGCGCTCGGTAGTTAACTCGAGAGCGAATTGCCGCGCGGCGAGCGTCGCCGATGCGAAAATAAGCTTACCGTCTTCATCATTCACGTCATGAAATTTCAATTGAGCCACCGGCGCGTTGGAATTCGCGGAAAAGACCCGGCACCGTCAACCCCGTTAATCGTTAATCGACGCCCTTAATTCCCTCTTTTGTCGCTAAATCATGGCGCGCTCGAGTCTACGGCTGAACTGAGAGGGGATCATGAGGGAGAATGAGGAGGCTGGAGGGTGGGAGCGAGAGAGAGGAGGGTTGACCCGTTAGTCGGTCTTTTCACAACGCGCTCGATGAAATAACGCTCGCGACGTGGCGAAATTCGTTCGCGTTATCTCCGGCAGCGCGATACGCGTCATTTGCTCATCGCGCCGCGTAATCTTTACACCCGCGGGCGATGCAAAATATTGAATAATGGCATTTCGAATTCCCTTGCGGCCTGCCAGGTGTGTGCGACGATTACGTTTGATCGGTTCCGATATTTAGAGGAGATGGAATTTGCTCGGCCGCTCGCTTCTACCTGTATTTTGTCCGCGTTTTGCCTGTGACGCATTTGCTGACTTGATGCAACTACGATGACGCGTCGCTCATAAGCACAATAAATATCGGCGCGAGCGCGCGCGCGCGAGGCGACGGTACAATAGTTCCTGTTTGCTTTTTCGAATGCGGTGCTCGAGCGAGCGAAGTGGAGCGTGTCTCGATTAATTTCGCCGAGCGGATGGTACTCCAGCTACGTCGCATTAACTAGTAATGGATTTTGAAAAGGTAACGTTGCCAAACGATCCGAATCTTTTCGGTGTTGGGAACTCGACGATCTTTCATACCGATATGGGACACGCGTCGCACGCAATGCACGGCTAGTTTACTGACGGGACAGCGATGATAAAATTGTAGTAACAATACTGGCGAGTCCGCCCGTTGCGGGCAATCGAGCGGGCTCGCTACGTTTGCCGATACAATGGCCGCGATTATATAACGCTCGGAGGAAGTGGAATTTGTTAGCGTTATCTCTGCTCGGGATGCGCATCAATCAAGCGACTCAAATTTTAGCCCCCGGAGAAACGCGAAACATCAAGTATAGCAACCGGTCAATTCCGCTCCCTACCCAACTCCCCCCCACCCTTCGCCGTCTCTCGAGCGCGATGATTTTTGATCATCGACGATGTCGGGAGAAGCTGAAATTTGTACAAATTATACCGTGCATGACGTGCATCAATCATTTGCCATTTGATCGCTCGATCTCCTACTGGGGCGAGTCGAAAAGGTCGAATAATACGAGGGCCGCCCCTTTCTCTCTCCTGTCGATCGGTTTCCCACTATCCATCCTCCCCCCTCGCTCCCTACCCCCTCGACATTCTCCCGTTCGCAACGTCTGCCGTCCGTATTTGGCTGCAAATACAGCGCGCGCGGTCCGTACAGATACTGCATGTGAGACGTATCAATCGTTTGTCGTTTAATCGCTGAGCCCCGAGGCGCGGGAGGCAGGGGGTCCAGGGGGAGGCCTGGGGATCGAATAAAACGACAGCAAAACTCGGATGCTGGAAGCGCGGCGGAGGACGTTTCGAGTGCGCTTACGTATCGAATAACATCCGTGACGGTGCTCAGAAATATTATTGCGAGGATGCAAAAGATTAAAGCGTCCGGATTACCGTGAGCCCGCCGTTTACATGACGCTGTCCTTACGAGTCCAGCCTGTGTCTCGTCTGGGAGACGATTTCAGATCCCCATCGTCCCGCAATCGTGTGCCGCCTCTCGTTTACGGACGCGCGCGCGACGGAAGACGGACGTTTTCAGCGCCGATAATTCGTTCGCGCTGAGCGCATTTATCGCTTAATCAGCGGAACTGCCGCCCGCAGTTAATATCGAATGCGAGCGCGCTTGCGAATGCGGCCGCCCACCCGCCCCCCTCCCACGCTCGGCCAGCCGTGGTACGATATTTTTGGCGCAGTCCACCGTAAAACGGCCCTGTCAAATAATATGCGTTTCGCGCGGTCAACGTTATTGCGAGGCGACGACTGAATTGCGGGCCGAAAATTGTTAAAAGGCATCGGGGGCGCGCGGAGGCGGAATAATTGCGCGTTTCGCTGTCGAGCGCAAGCGGGAGGCTTCCTTTCGGGCGTCCGATTGACGTTAGTGTGCACGTGACGGTCGTGAAAACCTATCGAATCGCTCGATCGCCGTCGACGTCACTCGTTTCTTTTTTTTTTTGGGCCGAGAGAGAAGGCGAAGTACGGAATAACAATGGAGCGAAAAACGTACGACGGATGGTAGAAGCGGAGCGTAATTCTCGGCAAGGAACGAGTCATCGAACTGCGAGAGGATTGAGGGCTCGATAAATAAGACTGCCATCCTCTCGCGAGCGACGAGCGGGATCGAAATTTATTTCTTTCGACGGGAAGCGGGGAGAGGCGAAAGACCTTCCCCACCCTCCGAGATCAAACTTCATCCCACCCTCCACCCCCCGAGAGGTATGCTTATGCGAAAATAAGGTTACCGCCGGCATTCCGTGCACGTTAAAATTTCAATCTTTCGCTACAATGGAATGCGCCGGGCGTGCTGGCGCGCATACGCGCGGATCCGCGGTGACGAGGGAATGTCCGCTCTGGCGATTAATGCGTTCCACTTTATTTCCTCGCTTAATTGCATCGCGGCGCGCAGCTCTCGGGGGTTTCCCCATGACGGATGACAATATGAGAGTGATCGGCCTACCTGTCAGTCGGACTCTGCCTCCAGTTCCGTGTCCGGTTCCGGACGTGCGATCCGCGAGGACGTCTCTCGAACCAGTGGGCACAGGTAGTCTCCTCCGCGAGCTCCCGACGTCGAAGAAATGTGAGCGTAGAGGTGACGCAGAGGGGGTGTAAGAAGAGGATCGGTGGCGCGGAAGCTGCTGGACTTACTGGGCGGATGCGTGCCGAGTGTGAGAACGAGTATCAGAACGAGTGTCAGAACGAGTGTTGGAACGAGTGGTGGACCGAGTTGAAAGTACGAACGAGAGAGCGAGGGTGTTGGATCGGTAAAGAGAATTGAAAGAGAAGTTAATAGAGAGAGAGAGAGAGAGAGAGTAGGTGGGCGAGAAAGGGGATGAAAGAGTGTCGATGGAGGATACGGAAGCGCGTCGGACCGGCTGCGTGCTTTCCTTCGGGAGTTTGGCGCGCGACTGTGCTACTGGGGCCACCCCGGGCCACGATCAACCCTCTTATGGCTCTGTCCCTTCGTTCCTACCGCTCTCTTCCACCCCTTTGCGCCCTCTCCGTCCCCACCCTCGTCCGCGGCTCCCACCAGCATCCCCCGGCGTGACATCCTCTCCTCATTCGTTCTCCTCCCGTTTTCCTCCCTCTTTATTGGCCTCTCTCTTGCCCCCGTTCATTTCCTTCACCCCCGCGCCCACCCTCTCTTTCCCACTCGTTCCCGTGGCCGCTTCTCTCCTACGCTCGGGCTACGAGTTCGTCCTTGTTCTCCTTCGTTCGGCGATCTCCCTCCCTCCCGCGCGGCCGGCCCCTCCCCAGAGTGCACCCCTCTCACGAAGCTTCATTACAACACCCTTTCCTCCGTGAGCAGTCTCATATCCCTTGTCTCTATCCTTGCCTATCCCACTCTACCGCAGCTCTCTAGCCACTTGCTAGGTTATCCTGTCACTGTCCGCGCCTTCTAGTCATCCTCGCTCTCTCACCCTCTCCCGTTCCTTTTTTTCCCATCTCTCTTGTTTCTCAACCCCATCTCCCCGCATAGCTTCCACCGCTTTCTTTATTTTTCCTGCGTCTTCGCCTGCCCTTTGCTCGACACCCCGATGTCCCCTTTTCCCTCTCTCTCTCTTTCTCTCTCTCCCGTTCGTTTCTTTCCTTTCCGTCCCATCGTTTATTTTCTCTTTCCCTTGACCGTCCGGCGCACGTTCCTCTTTCACAGGCCTTCCCTTCCCTTCTTGTCTTACCGGCTTTCTCTCGCGCGGAAAAGCAACCCCTACCCAAGAAACACCCTCATGCAATCACCATAGACTCAAATGACGACGGTTAGCGGTGGTGTGCGTGCTTCGATTCAAAACCGCGACTAGAAGGGAGATAAGGAGGGGCCTTAAATATAGCGACACTGCGATTAAGGGATCGTCCACTTTTCCAACCTCACTCCTTTCGCACTTACGGGAAGACTCTCCTTCCCCTTACTTCCCTTCGTCCTCCTTCGAAGACTGGCGTGGCTTCTTCCGCCTCCCCAGGCGACGATAAGGGATAATTCCTTGTCGTTCGGTACTCGCGGTGGGACGCGAGTGGCGGCGAACGCTTTATGCTAATTTCTCAGATTGTTTTCCCCTCGTCCGGGGAAAGATTAGCGCGGCAGTCGGCGCGGCACTCGATACGGCACTCGCAACGGCACTCGCTACGGGAAACGCGTACGTGCGAGGCGAGCGTCGAGGATCGAGAAGCAATCAATGACGTCCTTTGAGCGCCAGGCTCTCGTTAAAGGTACGCGCAAGCGTGATTTTTGTACGAAGGGATCCCCGGAACGAAATGCCGCTGTGGCGGCTGTATAAAGTAAAAGACGAGTGCAAGTAATAAAGCGAAATGGCTGAGGTTTACGAGTTCCTTCCGGCGGTGTGACGGCGCTTAATAAAAACTGAAGTTTCACGGTACCTTACGTTCAAGCAATTTCTATGGAGTCTCCAGATAAAGCTGGTCCTTTTTCATGTACTCCGCGTGCCAGTTTGTTGATCGTAATTAACCGAGCCACGATGTTTTGCATATTGAACGTCGGCTCGCGGCCACTGGTGTTAGCCGGTTCTGTGTGCAGGGTATGTGCTGTTAGCATGGCGAGCGTTCCGTTTCAAAGTGACAGAGAGTCGACAGAAAGGTCGCGTGTCACCTAAAAGTGACTGATGCACCATTGATTTATATAAGACCTTGTGGCCCGGTAGTCGCCGAACACTTTTCATTAAATCTGTGGTTATTTTTAGTCGGATACTGTTGCGAGGGTTATACTTGGGTAGGATAAATTCGTATATTGATTTGAATCGTCTTTCGTATTGAAAGGAAACTTTCGCTCTTTTCTCGCCATTTATTATTCTATTCCTGAAACTGTTCTATTTAAAGCAGTCATTTAAGTTTCAATTTTGGGCCAACATATACTTCTGCTTACTGCCTAAGGAAGTAGCTCTGCAAACGTTTCGCATTCGATTACGTATACAAGAGATACTCAAAGTATGCGAAATTGGTGGACAATGATGTATTCTCGTTTCGGCAAGAATAGTCGTCGAAACAAAAGGGAACTGGAGCGAACATGAGAGAAAGGCAGGGAAGGCGTAGAAAGCTCTTTTTTTCAACTCCGCAGTTTACGACAGAAACAGCGCGGAACAATCATCGCGACTAAGAAAAATGAAAATTGATTAATTCAGCTGCCGTGCGAAATTAAATCGGCAGCAACGAAATTCGCCGCGCAGAGTGAAACAATACTCCAACTTGGCACAATCTCGGCCAGTGGGGAAATTTTACCGGAATGCAGGCGACGCCACGAATCTTCCGCAATGAGAGAAGTGTGCCAAGTGTGGCACTTGTTGAATCACAGCTGCGGGATATTCGTTTTCTTTCCAGCAATTGTCCTTCGAGTTTGCTTTTTGCCCAGCCGGTCATCGTCCGTACGCTTTCCATAGTTTCCCCGACCGTCGTCGAGCGGAGAAACGCGGACGGCGAGCTTTGTGAATTATGCGACCTACAAATATCGCGAGACAGGCCGCGGAAATAAGAATCTCACAATGCCGTTTTCGCGTACAGCAGCCGAAACGAGTGAGCGTAAGAGGTATCTCGAACTATTGAGACGAAGATGAAAACCGATGTGCGTACTTGCTAGGTAAGAGTAGTCTGTGATTCGTTAAGAGGGAAGTGTAATTCTTCCATCGACACAAAGCAGGTATGAAGCATGATACTTGGTAGGTAAGAGTAGTCCGTGATTCGTTAAAAGGGAAGTGTAACTCTTCCATCGACACCAAGCAACTATGAAGCAAGATACTTGATAGGTACGAGTAGTCCGTGATTCGTTAAAAGGGAAGCGTTACTCTTCCACGGACACGAAGGGCAACGTGGACTGCGTCCGGGAAGGAAGTAAGCGGCGTGCGCGGCACGTCGCGCTGTAGCTTGCGTATAAATAAGGATAGGCTAAGCCTTCGTCCTGGCCCGTAATTACGACGGAACTAAGCCGGGTATTCTGCGGATCGGTGATCCTTCGTCCTAGGTGCGATGCCGTAGGATCTCCGCTTCGCCAAAACCAATTTGGAATTAATGTAACGTCCTGCGGAATTAACATGACGTCCTCTCGCACGTCGGCGAGCGGGCCGACCGATCCTTCGCCAACTTCGTCTCGAAAAATCCCCTGGGAACGGTCTCCCTCCGTTCCTGACCGGTCAAGGCTCTCTAAACGTCACGACATCGAAAGTTAATGACGATTTCGCACTACGCTCCTTCCCCTCGATGATTCGAACGACCACTTCCTGCACGCGAAACAAACGAACCCACCCTCTATCCACTCGCTTTCGTATTGTTACGTTCGATGTTTGTTCGAGGATTTTTTATGGTCGTCGAAAGTTTTATCGGTGGTCATTCGCGCGACGAGTTTCGATTTATTTCGACTGGCGGCCGCTCGGGCGATAAGTTTCGACGAGTTATTGCCGCTGTTTTTTGTTTATTTTCGGCATCGAACGAGTCGTCCGTGCGGCTCGGCCTCGTTTGATCTTCCTGCCAGTGTTTTCTCGCCCGACGAGTGCGGTCGGATGTACCTGCCTGTTACGAGGGCTGAATAAGGAATAATTGAAATCCGAAGGGCTCGATGGACAGCGGGCTGACCTTATGGGAATTAAAGCTCGGATCGGATGGGACGGAACGTGGCGGTGTCCGCGGGCGTCATGATGTACGTAAGTATCGCGCTTCGTCGGTGATAGTTCGTAAACAAGGCGCCGTACGCCGAAGCTTTCTTGGGGATTGCTCCTCGTGCCGTTTCTGCTCATTAGCCCCCGGAAGGCGAGGGTGCAGTTAGCGCGAAACTGGCGCATAAATGCTACCGACCGGGCTTTCTTTTATCGGGCATGGATTTCTGCGACAATTTTCTCGGCACTTGGCGGCTAAATAGCTCGGGCGAAATTAACGAACGTACATGTCCGGCCGTTAAGAATTAAGCCGCTGCCTCAAATTTTCCACCCCGGCTCATCGTCCGTACCCGGCGCAGGACTCCCCGGCTCGTCGGCCGTGCGAGCGTCAACGTTGTTAGGTTTCTACATTTTTGTCCGCCGGAGATTTCCCCAGCGAGCGAAAAGTGGGGATGTAGAACGGCCACAGTGCCCACTCTCGCTTGTCGTACGAGGCGACTAGTAATAAGCGTTCCTCGCGGCGGTCAATATCTCAGCGGTCTGGCGAGAGAATGAGGGCTCGAGATATCCGCCGGACGCGAAATACACTCCTCTCCTCGGATTCCAGTCAGCGTCAGGTCGACGGAAGTCCGCTAATGGTCTGCGCCGCTCCGCGTTTTGCATCCCTCCTTCTGTAATACCGACCAGTACTTCATCCCGAATTCCTAACCGCGTCCCGAAAAGGTTATGACCCCGGGCGCGTAAGGTATATATCAAAGCGGCGCGAAGATCAAACGACATCTCGTCGGGGAGCATTCGACGCTGGTCGGTGAATAAGACGTCGCGGAATGAAGCCGCATCGCGCTGATGATCGGAGCCACTGGGATTCTGTCCTATCTCACATTAGATGTCTATTGTTTCAGTGGGTGGCCGATTGTCTGCTGTAGCAGACAAGAAGGCGAGGAGCCCGGAGATATATCAAACGGCGCCGATACCACCCCTCCCCCCCACCCACCCTCTTTCAGGGAACTAAGGCGCGAAGATCCAGCCAAGAGTGTTTCAACTCTAACGATCCGCGAGGAGAGAAAGTCGATACTCGGAGCTGCCGGATACAGGAGGTGGAAGAATATAGTAGGAGAGGAAGGTGGAGGGAGGGAGGGGAAGGGGGACTGGAGGCCGACGATTCCGGCGGGCAGAGGGAATAAGAGCAAAAATGCGCTTTAAACGGTTTACGGGAACGCGAGACAAGAGCGTCGTATAATTAGTTCGAGGCACAGATTCCACTTAGAGTCTCGCTCGCTCGTCTCTTGCGAGGGGGTTGCGAGAGAGGGGTCGGAAGGGGGGCGAGGCGGTGCGACGGGGGTGGCCGTCCGGCCATCTCGAGCGGCCTCGAGATATCCGAATACATCGAAGCGCCGCGGTGGAAGATTTAATTTACTTTTAATTTAATTCCCGAACGCAAACTCTCCCCCGCGCGGCAGTGGCCGCCCCGTTGTTTCGGCCTGATCTCAATGGGGGACGGGTGGAATGAAAAGAAGGGAGGAAGGGAGGAGGGTGAGGGCCGGACGTGGGAGGGGGGGGGGGGGGTGCTAGTATCGACGCGGCGGCGAAAATGAATTGAGGAAAAGAAAAGGGACGGATCGCGCGCTTGCGGAGGATGGGCGCCAGGTCGGTAGGTAGGGAGTGTAGGTTGCGAGGAGGGTGGGCTGCGAGGGGGGTGGGTGGGTGATGGTCAAGCCATGGGCGGGGGAGGTGTGGGCGAGAGGCAGGGCGGGAAAACAGAGAGAAGAAAGAGTTGGCTTCCACCGTGAGCGTTCCCTCGGAGGCCGACACGTCCCAAACCCTTTCCCCCCCGTTGACAGTTTAGTCGCGGTTCACTTGTCATTGGCAAAGATACAAAGATAATTGGTCATTGGGGTATAGCGCCGCACGGGACGGAGCGAGACGGACAGAAAACCAAGTACTTTGAAGGGGGCAACCACTTTGAGCAGATTTGCTTTGGCCGTTGTTTCGGGCTTGTATTTTAGTTTAGATCAAAAGACTGACGCCACTGGCCAATTCAGCCGTATCTAAATCGGCGTCGTCCTCCCTCCCCCCTCCCGCCCACCGTTACCGTCCTCCATCACGGCCGATCCGGCATGTCGCTGTCCTAGTCGTCGTCGTCGTTCGATTTAACTTTCTATCCGTTTCCTTCTCGCACCTGACGCGCACCATGCCGCCCTCGCTTCCTGCCTTTTTTCATCTTTCGCCCCCTCGACACGTATTTCCCTTCACCCCGATAGACGTCACGGACATGCTATATTTACCGGCGCGAAACTGTCGATTTAAAGCCCTCCGGCCTGTGCAACGAAAACAATTCCCGAACCGACGCCTGACAATGTCTCGCGCTTATGCCAGCTTCTTCTTTAATTAACGTCTAATCCGTAATTGGAGGCTGGCCTATGCCGGAGGAGCTTCACTCGCACGATATTCGTCCGAC